>OY747106.1:0-1342500 GCA_963556455.1 Epiblema foenella
CTCCACCGCGGCGGATTTCCATGCCCTGCCGGCCTGGGCTGTTGTGCTGGCCGGGCTCTGGAGACCCTCATCCTAATATACATATGGTCGGAGAGGGTCTCCGTTTCGTCCAGGACACGCCAGTCCTCTGTGCGCGCCGCCACCACCGGGGAGGCGAAGGTTACATCTACAATGGAGCCCCCCTGGCGGCGCACACATGTGTTGGTCGTGCCCCGGTTACAGACCTCCAACCCGAGCCCGGCCACCCAGTCCAGTAGGGCCTCCCCCCGAGCATCAGTCCTGGGACAACCCCACGCAACGCATTTTGCATTGAGGTCGCCCAGGACCATTATGGGGGAGGGAGCCGCTCCAACCACCACCCGCCCCAGCCTCTCCAGGAAGGCCTCAAACTCCCGCAACGGTCTATTGGGGGAGAAGTATACCCCCACCATAACTGTGTCCCCCATTTTGGCCACCGCGTATCCGGAGTCCGATGCCACCCTGGAGAGGGGCAGCCCCCCCAGGGCCGGGACCACAACAGCCACCGAGCCGTCTCTATCTCCCACCCAATTGGATTGCGGGGGGACGAAGTACGGCTCGGTCACCACCACCGCCGCTATTCCCCACTCCGCCATGTGCTGGATCAATAGATCCTGCGCACGGGCGGAGTGGTTGACGTTCGCCTGGAGCAGCTCAAGGGACATTTACTGCTCCATTTGGCTTTCCGTCCTTGTGTTATCTCTCTGGGGGGTGGCCCGGTGGGGGGCGGTATTCCCTCTTACAATGGGGGGGTTGCAGGCTTGCCCCCCCATTGTGTGTCCCGCACGTAATCCTGCGTGGTGACAGACGGCGCACCACGGGGTCGGCGATGTGCAGTTTTGGCTAGTATGGCCCGGTTGACTGCACCTGTAACAGCAACTTTCCCTGTCCACCGGGGAGGGGCAAAGTGGCTTTGTGTGCCCCCTCCCCATGCAGCGGTAGCACCGCAGAGGCAGCGGCTCCAGTGCCACCACGTGCGCCGCCGACCACCCGATCATCACCCTTCCCGCCGTCGCCACCGTCTTAGCCGCAGTTACTGGGCACCTCAGGATGACCGAGCAGGCCCCACTGCCCGACACCCTTATGGCGCCCACCGATACCGCCTCCTCCGCGCATCCTCCCTTCGCTGCCACCACCCTCTTGAGGATCTCTGGGGTGACAGACTCGTCAAACCCGGAGATCCTCAGCTCAGCCTTTCTTACTGGTCGGTATATGTCCGCCTCGTCCCCAATTATATCCCGCAGTCTGGACACCAGGTTATCGGCCGCCTGAGCACTCTGGGCACCAGGGACCTCGATAATACGGGCTCCCGTGGCCGATCTGCGGACCCCCAGATGATCTACACCCAGTTCCTCCAACTTAAGTGTGGTGGCCTTTTCCATTATCGACTTGTAGTCGGTTTGAGAGCCGGCCTTTAAGGCCACCACTACCGCCGCCGTTTTTGGGACCATTAAAATTTGGGCCGCCGTTTTAGTCCGCTTTTTGGGTTGAGGCTGTGAGGGGGCGGCAGCCGCAGCAGCAGGGCTCTTCCCCTTTTTCCCCCTCTTAACCACCTCCGTCCATTCCTCCTTCCTTGCCTGCGGAGGCTGCGGCTCGGGGGCGCGGGGGGTCTCTCTGCCTTTGGGGGCAGGCCCCGGCTTGGTCACTGTCACCGGCGTGTGCGACCTGGGCGCTGGCGTCGGCGGCTGGGATTGCACGACCCTTGGGGCTTTCGCCGGCGGCCGGTCCGTTGCCTCTTCCATTTCTTCCTCTTCTTGGGGGGCCGGCTGAGGGGGACCCCCCTTCCTCTTTTTCTTCCCTTTTTCTTTATCCGCCACAGGGCTCAGGGGCACCCTTTTATCAGAGGCCAACGGTGGCCTCAATATCGGCTGTGGTGGGAGCCGCCCTTCAATATCCCCCAGGCGGACATTCACCATATTGCCAATGCTCACGAATATGGCTCTTTCAAAATCCCCCAGCCGGGAGTCGAGGAGAGCGCCCATCTCCTCGAGGAGGCCAGACGTGCCTTCTTGCCTCCTCGTGTGGTCTGTAACCGGGGGGGAGCTGCGCTCCGAGAAGGCGGTGCGCAGCGCCTTTGTCTCCTGCCGGAGGTGGGCCAGCTCTTCTCGCATCCTTTTGTTGTCCGCCTTCAATGTGCGGACAACCTCCGACTCCCCCATTGAGTCGGCAAGGCTCAACAGCTCCCTGCATGCCGCGTTCATGCGGCCCCAAACTTCCCCCTTGAGGTTGCCACTCTTGGCCGCCTCCCGGAGCACCTCCTTCGCGCACCGCTTTATTACGTCTTTGGGGGCCTTCTCCCCCTCCTCCTCGTCGTTGTGGGACGTTGTGTCCAAAAGGATCGGGCTTCGCGACCGCGAGCCCGAGTTCCTCCTTGCCCTTGTGGGGCTGTAGAGGGGTTCTGCGAGAGCATCCGCGTCGGCCTCCTTCTGAAAATCGTCCAGCTCGTTCGAGAGCAGGAACGACTCCCTGAGCTTCGCTTTTGCCGCACTGATCCCGAAGTACCTTCCCTTTACCTTTCGGCCAGAGGGGGCCTGCGCCGCCGCCATCTCCACCTCTTCTTCCACCTTTTCTTCCTCGTCCCCCGAGGAGGTCTCCGAATTATCAAATTCGTCACCCTTGTCAGCATCGGCGGGAGCTGATTGCGCTCTACTATTGTAGCCCCCTTTTTCGCCGTCCCCTTTTTTATTCTTCTTCCTCCCTCGGGTGAATTGGCCCTTCGCATTTCGCGAGGGCGAGCCTCCACCTCTTAAGCGCAATGGCCTATCCGTTTCCATTTCCCTGCCACAGTCTTTGGTGTTGGAGTACGACATCAGGCCGTAGTCCTTCACCTCCCGTTCAACATCCATAACCGCGTTAGTAACAAAGTCCATGTTCAATTTGCCAGAGTCGTGTTTACGGAGACCGGCGCCTTGCCGGTCTACGAGGCGATTGTTGCCCACCCCTGAATACGGAGGGCAGCCACTCACCGCAGTGAGTGGGCGGGATTCCTCCTTTTGGAGACCCGCCAGGGGACTATTTTCACAATCGACCTGCATGATTTTTATACTCTCCGATGACTCCACATCGTCGGCTCGCTTGGGACTGGACTCCTTCCAGCCACTCATCCCATCGGCGCGACTCGCTCACCTTGGGATTAGGGATTTATTATAGTGGTTTACTCCACGTAGCACTGCTCTCAGTGAGCAGTGCCCCCGGTCCGCTCAATGCGGGTTACGGGTTGCCCGGCGGGAGGCCGAAACCCACCCAGCAGCCGAGGCTGCCAGACCCGCCGCGCTACGACCCTTGAGGGCCCGCCATCACGTTCCGCCCGAAGGCGGTGCTCAACATGCTCATCTCCACCGCCGTCTGCTGATCAGACGGCCGGGAGAGAGCTTGCCGCTCTTATTGTAGCCCCTCCCCCCTTGCCTTCCCGGTATGGGTAGCCCTGTCCGGTATAGCCTCGGGGATCATAGGAGCACGAGAGCCCCCCACCTCGGCCACTATGGGCCATTCCCCATCCCCCCCTGGTGTCGGGTTATTGGTAGCACCGGTAAGCGATCCCCGGACAGGATCACTTACCGTTGCCTCCAGGGCGCACCAGCCAAGACCCTTCCCTTCCCTGCAGATCCGCGAGGATCTAGAGGGATTGGACGAGCCCGGACATACTTGGAGGTTACCCGACCTAGCGCCCCAACCTAACCTAACCTAACCTAACCTAACCTAACCTAACCTAACCTAACCTAACCTAACCTAACCTAACCTAACCTAACCTAACCTAACCTAACCTAACCTAACCTAACCTAACCTAACCTAACCTAACCTAACCTAACCTAACCTAACCTAACCTAACCTAACCTAACCTAACCTAACCTAACCTAACCTAACCTAACCTAACCTAACCTAACCTAACCTAACCTAACCTAACCTAACCTAACCTAACCTAACCTAACCTAACCTAACCTAACCTAACCTAACCTAACCTAACCTAACCTAACCTAACCTAACCTAACCTAACCTAACCTAACCTAACCTAACCTAACCTAACCTAACCTAACCTAACCTAACCTAACCTAACCTAACCTAACCTAACCTAACCTAACCTAACCTAACCTAACCTAACCTAACCTAACCTAACCTAACCTAACCTAACCTAACCTAACCTAACCTAACCTAACCTAACCTAACCTAACCTAACCTAACCTAACCTAACCTAACCTAACCTAACCTAACCTAACCTAACCTAACCTAACCTAACCTAACCTAACCTAACCTAACCTAACCTAACCTAACCTAACCTAACCTAACCTAACCTAACCTAACCTAACCTAACCTAACCTAACCTAACCTAACCTAACCTAACCTAACCTAACCTAACCTAACCTAACCTAACCTAACCTAACCTAACCTAACCTAACCTAACCTAACCTAACCTAACCTAACCTAACCTAACCTAACCTAACCTAACCTAACCTAACCTAACCTAACCTAACCTAACCTAACCTAACCTAACCTAACCTAACCTAACCTAACCTAACCTAACCTAACCTAACCTAACCTAACCTAACCTAACCTAACCTAACCTAACCTAACCTAACCTAACCTAACCTAACCTAACCTAACCTAACCTAACCTAACCTAACCTAACCTAACCTAACCTAACCTAACCTAACCTAACCTAACCTAACCTAACCTAACCTAACCTAACCTAACCTAACCTAACCTAACCTAACCTAACCTAACCTAACCTAACCTAACCTAACCTAACCTAACCTAACCTAACCTAACCTAACCTAACCTAACCTAACCTAACCTAACCTAACCTAACCTAACCTAACCTAACCTAACCTAACCTAACCTAACCTAACCTAACCTAACCTAACCTAACCTAACCTAACCTAACCTAACCTAACCTAACCTAACCTAACCTAACCTAACCTAACCTAACCTAACCTTTTTTTTTTTTTTTTTTTTTTTTTTTTTTTTTTTTTTTTTTTTTTTTTTTTTTTTTTTTTTTTTTGACGGTGTGAAAATGCATTACGCATACCCCCGGCCCGGGGAGGGACTTATGGGGGTTATGTGGGACTCTCTCCCCCCGTAACCCCCTCTGCTAGCCAGAGGGAGGGGAGGAGCATACCCACTAAAAACACACCGGCGTCACCCGCTTCTGCCGTTAAGGGGGGGCGCCACGGGGTCGCAAGCATTTCTACCGCGACGCCCCCCGGCAGTCCTGGCTCAATTGTGCCAGGACACCCGCGCCAAGGAGGGGAAGGTCAGCGACGCGTGACCCTCCCCCCAGACGTGTAGGGCCGTGCCGTGTGGATCCCCAATCCACCGGCCCTACTGGGGGAGGACGCGACCAGCGGCTGCAAACCGCGCGCGTCCTCTACCCCTCCGTCTGCGCCGGAGTGGGAGCGCATCTTCCCTTTCTTCGCGCTCCCTCTCCGAGGCCTCCTTCTGCGAGATGATTGTTTCGCAGAAGGAGGCCACTGCCTCCCAGCATCTCTCGCTGCGCAGCATGGCCGCCACGATGCTGGACAGCGAGAGATCAACCGTCCCTATGTTTATCGCTAATGTGCGACGCTCCACGGCCCAGCGAACACAGCTCTCCAGCGTGTGCTGGGCCGTATCATCCTCTGCCCCACACTCGTGGCATGTGGGGCTCCCCTCTCTCCCGATCTTGTGCAGGTAATGACCGAAGCATCCATGCCCGGTCATTACCTGCGTAACCCTAAATGTCACCTTCCCGTGACGCCTGTCTAACCACCCGTCGAGCGACCCGAGGAGTGCCCCTATGGTGCGGACTCCATAGGGGGAGTCCTCGAGGTCGCTCTTCCACCTCTCTCGCAGCCTTCGCTCCTTCTGCCTTCTGGCAGCTCTAATTTCCTCGGGAGCGGGAAACTCCCCCGAAGCCCTCCATCGTACCCGCTCCCGATGCGCCTCTGCCAGCATCTCCGCATCCATCTCCCACGGAGGAGTGCTCGCCAGCGCACATGCCGCCGCCCACGCCACCGTGACGTAGGCCCTACAGATGCGGATGGCCACCACCCTCTGTGGCCTCCTTAGCAGGGCCTTATTTCCTGTGCTCAGCTTGTCAGCCCAAATTGGGGCCCCGTAGAGCGCCATGCTACGGGCTACCCCAGCATATAGGCGCCGGCACGCCACGGAAGGCCCCCCCACATTGGGCAGCAACCTGCCTAGGGCTGAGGCAGCCGCCACAATTCGGGGAGCAAGTTGCCGGAAATGCTCCCCGAAATTCCACCTCCGGTCCAGGATGAGACCCAGATACTTTATGTGGGGTCTCACCTGGACCGTCTCCCCATTGACCCTTAAGGAAGCCCCGGCAGGCGGCCGCCACCCCCTTCCCCCGAAGAGAATCGCCTCCGTTTTTGGGAGGGACACCCTCAACCCCAGCATCTGGATGCGCGTGATGATTAATTCCGCAGCCACCTCTGCCCTCCTTAAAGTCTCCCTCAATTCGGATCCCCGGACAGCAACCATTGTGTCGTCAGCATAACACATGACCGCCATCCGGGGAAGAAGGACGCCTCGGATGGCCCAATCGTACCCCAGGTTCCATAGAAGGGGGCCAAGTACGGACCCCTGGGGCACTCCGCAGGCCATGGGCCTCGCTCTTCTGCACCCCTCTCTATCTTCGTAGAGCACTACCCGCTGCGTCAGGTAGTGCTCCACAATACGCCTCAAGTATGGGGGCACGTGATGGTATTTAAGGGCCTCCCCAATCACTGAGTATGGGAGGGAGCCGAACGCGTTCGCGATGTCTAGTGACACCGCGATCACTCCCTCCCCCCTCCCAGCCGCCTCCTCCGAGAATGCTCTTAAGGCCCCCAACGCGTCCATACAGGACCGCCCGATCCGGAAGCCGAACTGGCGGTCACTCACGTTGGGGCCCGTGCCATCCAGGTGCCGGACGATCCGGGAAGCGAGTATACGCTCCAGCATTTTCCCGGTCTCGTCCAGCAGCACTATTGGTCTCCATCCGGATGGGGAGTCCGCCGGGCGACTCTCCTTTCGGAGGAGGCACAGTCTCCCTTCTTTCCAACACCTTGGGAACCGCCCTGCCTCCAAGCACTCGTTAAAAAGGTCCTTTAGGCGGCTCCCGAGGTCCCCAAGCGCAAGCGGCAGGATTCTGCCGGGTACCCCGTCTGGGCCTGGGGCCTTTTTGCACGCCCTTAGACGGTGCACTGCCCATGTCACCTCCGCCTCAGTGACAGGTGTCACCACTACCGGTTGCTCCTCCTGCGGCTCCGACATCGCAGGCGGAACAAAATCGAGGGCAGGCGGGAACAGCCCTTCCACCACCTGTGTGAGGAGTTCCGGCTCAAGGGAATCCATGGTGGGGCCATTGCGCATTTTGTTGCGCACAACCTTGTAGGGCCGCCCCCATGGATCCCTGTCCAACGTGGCCAGGAACGCTTCATGTGCAGTGTCCTTGGCTCTTGCAATTGCAAGACACAGGGCCTCTTTTGCCTCTTTCAAGACCCCGTGTAGGAGTTCCTCCTCCTCCCGAGTATGTGTACGCCGTCGGCATCGGGTGTATTCCCTACGTGCGCTATTACAAGTGAGCCGGAGAGCCGCAACCTCCTCCGACCACCAGTAAATTTGGCGTTTGGCTCGCGGCTTCCCGGCTCTGCGCATACTGGCATCGCAGATCGTTTCCAGCGAGTTCCTGAAGTGGATCGCCCTCTCCTCTACCTCCCAGTGTTCACCAGGAGTCTGCCCCCACCTGGCCTCAATCATGGCCGCCTCCTTCGCGGCGTCCCTATCTAGAGTTCCCAAGTTCCACCTTGGGAAGCCAATCCTTCTTCCTCTGACTGGGTCGGCTGGTTGGATCCGCCCGGCTTCAGAGACCCTCAATCTAATGTATAGGTGATCAGAGAGGGTCTCTACGTCCCCCAGGACACGCCAGTCATTAATTCGTGCGGCGATAGCAGGGGTCGCGAACGATACGTCCACGATGGACCCCCCCTGCCGACGCACGCAGGTCTCGGCCGTGCCCCGGTTTAAGACTTCCAGCCCCAGACCAGTCACCCAGTCCCAAAGGATCTCTCCCCTATGATCTGTTCTTGGGGAGCCCCACGCCTCACACTTGGCGTTGAGGTCCCCCAACAACAGCACTGGTGCTGGCGCTGCACCACCCACCACTCTTTCCAGCTCCCCTAAAAATTGCTCGAAGGCAAACAGCGGGCGGTTGGGAGAGAAATAAACTCCAATGAGCACTATTCCCCCCCAACTAACAGCCACGTACCCCCTCCCACTTCTTATTTTTGTAATAGGCGGGTGGTTACCTACTGGCGGGACCACCACCGCCACTAAACCACTAATATCTCCCGCCCAGTTGGGTTGTGGGGGGACGAAGTACGGTTCCGCAACAACGGCAACGCCAATGCCCCATTCCGCCATGTGCTGAATCAAGAGATCTTGGGCACGGGCACAGTGGTTGGCGTTGCATTGTAGGACCTCCAATTTTGCAGTGGGTCTTACTGGCATTGGAGGTCCATACTTTGCCCCTCACTCGAGTTCCCGGGGGTCCGTTTGGAGGGCTCCTTTCCTTTTACATTTGGGGGATTACACGACGGTCCCCCCATGATGTGTCCCGCTGTCAATTTTGCCTGATGGCACACCGCGCACCACGGAGTGGCATTGCACTCTTTTGATGTGTGCCCCGTCTTGCTGCATCGGAAACAGGAGCCGCTTCTGTCCACTGGCGACGGACACATTGCCCTAGTGTGGCCCCTCCCCATGCACCTGTAACAACGCATAGGTAGCGGCTCCAATGCCTGTACCTGTGCCGCAGTCCAACCCAACATCATACGACCCGCCGCCACCACATTTTTGGCCGCGGTGACTGGGCATCTTACAATGACTGCTCCGGTCCCATTGCCTCCCCATCTAACTCTGCCAACCTCAATTTGGACTTCAGGGCAGTTACCCTTGGCAGCCACCTCGTTTTTGATGTGGTCCGAGGTCACCGACTCATCGAACCCGTATATTCGGAATTCCGCCTTTTTAATGGGCCTGGTGACCTCAGCCACATCCCCTATGACGCTGCGTAGCCTTTCCGCCAGATTGTCAGCCAACGGGCCGCTTTGGGCCCCAGGAACCTCAATTATGCGTGCTCCGGTCGCTGTTTTCCGCACCTTCACGTGTGCAACTCCCAATTCATCCAGCTTAATGGTGGTTGCCTTCCCCATTACTGTTAGGTAGTCCGTCTTTGCCTCCGGCTTTAGAGAGATGACTACCGCCGCCGAAGTGGGCGCCACCAATTTAGGAGCCGCGGGCTTTTTAGCCGGCGCGGAGGTAGGGGCCCTCACAGTTGGTGTTTGGGAGGGCTTCTTGGCTTTGCCTCCCTTCACTACCTCCGTCCACTCGTTATTGACACGCGGCTGTGGTTTCGGCGCCGACGTCGGGTCAGGTGTCAAAGGTACCGTCTCGGAACCTGTCGTAGCAGTAACTCCGTTACTTTCATCAGCCTGTGGCGTCAGCACTGCAGCCGATTTAGCGGCGGGCGCCTTCCTGGCTTGGGAACCCTTCTTCTCCTTCTGCGCCACTTGGCTGAAAGAAGGCTTTGCCGTTTGGTTGCCCTTCACCTCTGCAGCCCTATTGTCTGCAGCCAATGGGGGCCTCAGGATGGGCTCCGGAGGGAGCCTGCTTTCAATATTGCCTATACGGGCATCTATCATCGCCCCTAAAGAGACAAACATGTCCCTCTTGAGGTCTCCTAGGCGAGAGTCCAGGAGGGCGCCCAGCCCCTGCAGAACGTTGGCTGCACCGTCTGCACTTGTCGTAGATTGCGGGGTGGACTTCCTTTCTGAGAAGGCAGAGCGCAGAGCCTTTACCTCCTCCTGGCATTGCCTCAGCTGCTCACCCATCCGCTTATTGTCCGCTCGCAGTGAGCGGACCACCTCCGTCTCCTCGAGACCTTCACCACAATCGATAAGCTCACGGCATAAGGCATTCATTCGTCCCCGGATGTCGCCCTTGATGTTGGTGCACCGAGCAATTTCGGCCAGCAATGTTTGGGCGCTGCCCTTTACTTTTTCTGCAGGAGCGGGCCGGGATAAAACCTCCTCGTCTTCATTGGGCGAAGCTGTCGTCCTTTTCCCATCTCCCTTCTTCCTCGGAGCGACCTTTTTGGGAGCGATTTCCTCCAACTCCTTTTCAAAGTCGAGTGGAGACTCCAGGAGTTTTGCCCTGGCTTGGCTAAGGCCGGCATAAGCCCCTTTGGGGCGCCCTCTTGCAGCGGCCGAGATCTTTCGATCCGGGGCAAGTTCTTCTTCTTCGCTCCCCTCCCGGGAGCCACCTTCCCTCCTCCTCTTTAAGGACGCCTCCTGGGCCTCCATCCCCTCTGCGGTCTCTTCGTCCGATGAGAGCGTTTCCTTCTCTGAAGTCCAAAATTTGCTCCTCCTTTCCTTTTCCCTATTGGCAATGGGCCCCCCAATGTCCGAGTCAGACAGGTAACTCTCCCCTCCTTCGTTGTCCCCCTCCCCGACCAAGGATCCAGCGCAGCTGTCAAACAACTCCGAGGGTTCCGTCCCGTCTGTCCCCGAAAGGCTCACTCCGTCCTTCTTCCCGCTTTTCTCACTTTTCTCCCTTTTGTCCCCTCCGTCCCGATGCTGCGCACCCTTTCTGGTCATTTTATGGGTGGGTTAGGACCCATATAACCCTAAAATGACGAAAAACCACTTTGTTGAAAATTTTGGTCAAGCGTGAGTCGGCCCTAATTTACCAACTTAACTTCGGCGATTTTTGTAGCCTCATCTAGACGAGCTAGAACGGCGCAAAAAATTCCAGAGGGTACCTTACGGGGTCCCCAACCTAGCGCTGCTATGCAGCAACCCTTACCAGCAGGGGTTCAGGCGTAACACCCCCCAAACTATGAAAACCAACTTAACTTGAAAGTTGGCAGCGCCTGATCGACCCTGCGGGCAATCCACAAATTAATTTTTATCTCCCGAACGGAGCGTCCTAAAATTACAAACTAAATGCCTAAAGATAGTACTAAACTAGCTTAACCTAACTATGCTAACACGAAAAGAATATATACAAGACAGAATTAATTATGAATTTTTGAAAATCTGAAACTAAAAACACAAAACTGCAAATGCAGAATGGAGTGAAATTTTAAACCGCGATATCTCCGGAACCAAGCGTCCCAAAAATACGCGGTAAATAGCCCCCGATAGGCGGGAAAGCGTTTAAATTTACTATACAAACAGAAACTAAAAAAGACTAATGGAACAAAAGATATGAATTTTTAAATGGCAAAAATTGAAAGTTGAAAAATTTACAAGTTGAAAAATTTTTAAAAAGTATAGAATGACTCAACGTAGATTAATGAAACTTCGCACAAAAATCGCCCGCAATTAACTTCGTATACCCTCCAAATTTCAGCTCAGTAGCACTTTTTTCACCTCTCGAAAAACCTCAACCTAACCTAACCTAACCTAACCTAACCTAACCTAACCTAACCTAACCTTTTTTTTTTTTTTTTTTTTTTTTTTTTTTTTTTTTTTTTTTTTGTCGCAGGGAAAATGCATTTATGCATCCCCCCGGGGCCTGGGGAGGGCCAATTGGGGGGTATGTGGGACTCGCCCCTCAGAGTGAGGGGAATACCCACTAAAAACCCTGCGGCGTTTCCATCCTTGCCGTTAGGGGGGTGCAATGGGATCATACATTTCACCACTACACCCCCCGGCAGTCCCGGCTGGCGCCGGTTTGCCGTCACCAATGGGGGGAGAGTCAGTAAACGCATACCTGACTCTCCCCCAGACGTGTAGGGCCGTGCAATGCGGGTCCCCAACCCGCGGCCCTACGGTGGGAGGGCACGGTTTACAGCCGCAAACCGTCTGCGCCTCCTCCCAACTCGTCTCCGTCGGATCGGGAGCGCGTCCGGGTGTTCCTCGCGCTCCCGCTCCTCGGTCTCCTTCAGCGAGACGACTGTGTCGCAGAAGGAGACCATTGCCTCCCAGGATCTCTCGCTGCCCAGCATGGCCGCCACGACGCTGTGCAGCGAGAGATCATCCGTCCCAAGTGCTGTTTTGAGGGCAGCGCGCTCCACGGCCCAGCGATTGCACACCTCCAGGGTGTGCTGGGCCGTGTCGTCCGTCTCGCCGCACTGGTGGCAGGCTGGGGTAGGCTCTCGGCCTATCATGTGCAGGTAATGCCCGAAGCACCCATGTCCGGACAATACCTGCACCAGCCTATACCCCACCCGCCCGTGCGGCCGGTCCAGCCAGCTGTCGAATGACGGGAGGAGTGCCCCTATGGTGCGAACACCATAGAGGGAGCCCTCCAGGTCAGCCTTCCACCTGTCCCGCATCCTCCTTTGCATCATCCTGCGCGCCGCCCTTACCTCTTCAGGAGCAGGGAATTCACCGGTCTCCCTACTCCTGATTCTGCCCCTGTGCGCTTCGGCGAGCACCTCCGCATCCAGCTCCCAGGGCGTGGCACTCGCCAGAGCGCACGCCGCTGCCCACGCCACCGTCACGTAGGCCCTGATTACACGTATGGCCACTACTCGTTGTGGCCTACGTAGCAGGGCCCTTGTGGCCGTGGACAGCTTGTCACTCCATATCGGGGCCCCATATAGGGCCATGGAGCGGGCCACACCGGCGTATAGCCTCCTGCACGCGTGGGAGGGACCTCCCACATTCGGCAGGAGGCGGCCCAGCTCCGATGCCGCCGCCACTATTCGGGGAGCAAGTTGGCGGAAATGCTCCCCGAAATTCCACCTTCTGTCCAGTGTGAGGCCCAGATACTTAATATGGGGCCTCACCTGGACCACCTCCCCACTGATTCGTAGGGAGGCATTCTCCGCCACCCTCCATCCCCTCCCCCCGAAGACTATCGCGTCAGTCTTCGGTAGGGAGACCTCCAGCCCCAGGCGGCGGATCCTCGACATTGTGAGTTCCGCCGCCACCTCCGCCCTCCTCTTTACCTCTCTGAGCTCCTTGCCTCGAACGGCAACCATCGTGTCGTCTGCGTAACACATTAGAGCCGTCCGAGGGAGGAGCTCTGCGCGGATGGCCCAGTCGAATCCAACGTTCCAGAGTAGGGGTCCTAGAACAGACCCCTGGGGAACGCCGCAGGCCATCCGCCTCTCCACCCGCCCTGTAGGCGTGTCACAGAACACCACCCTCTCCGTGAGGTAGTGCTCTATGACACGCCTCAGGTATAGGGGCACCTCGTGGTATCTTAGGGCCTCCCGCACCACCGAGTACGGGAGAGAGCCAAACGCGTTCGCAATGTCCAGGGACACCGCTATGACTCCCTCCCCCCTCCCCTGCGCATCCTCGCAAAAACCCCGAAGCGCCCCCAGGGCGTCCATTGTGGACCGACCATTTCTGAAACCATATTGTCGGTCAGAAATGTTCGGTCCTTCCCCCCCGAGATGCTGGATGACCCGGGAAGCCAGAATGCGTTCAAGCATTTTCCCGGCCTCATCCAGCAACACGATGGGTCTCCACCCCGATGGAGAATCCGCCGGCCTATTCTCCTTCCGGAGTAGGCACACCCTGCCCGTCTTCCAGCACCTTGGAAAGCGTCCATCTTTGAGGCACTGATCAAAGATGGACCGGAGGCGGTCTCCAAGGTGCTCCATCACTATGGGCAGGATCCTTCCATGGACGCCGTCCGGGCCCGGGGCCTTTTTACAGGCCCTCAGTCTGAAGGCCCCGCAGGCCATTTCTGCCTCTGTAACAGGGGGCACTTCCTCCGGCTCCGCCGGCTCCTCCCGCGGGGCAACCATTATTGGCGGGTCGAATTGAGGAGCCGGCGGAAACAGCCCCTCCAGAATGTTCTGGAGGAGCCCTCTCTCCATGTTGTCCATCGGGGCGGCCTGGCGGAGCTTTCTCCTAACCATTTTGTATGGCCGCCCCCATGGATCCCCGTCCAAGGAGGCCAGGAAGTCCGTATGCGCCGCGTCTTTCGCCTTGGCAATAGCCAGACTTAGGGACATCCTGGCCTCCGTCAGCCTCCCTCTCAGCTCCTCCTCCTCCGCCGCGGTGTGCCGCCTTCTCCTGCAGCGGGTGTATTCCCTGCGGGCTCCATTGCTCACCCGCCGCAGGTCGGCCACCTCCGGGGACCACCAGTAGGCGGCCCTCTTGAGCCTGGGCGGCCCTGCCCTCCTCATGGAGGCGTCGCACGTCCTCGTGAGGGCCGCCCGAAAGTGGAGGGCCGCTTCGTCCACCCCTGTCCCTTCAAGTGGTGGCGGCGGCGGTCCCCCCCATCTGGCCTCAACCATGGCCGCCTCCACGGCGGCATCCCTGTCCAGGGAGGCCAAACTCCACCGCGGCGGATTTCCATGCCCTGCCGGCCTGGGCTGTTGTGCTGGCCGGGCTCTGGAGACCCTCATCCTAATATACATATGGTCGGAGAGGGTCTCCGTTTCGTCCAGGACACGCCAGTCCTCTGTGCGCGCCGCCACCACCGGGGAGGCGAAGGTTACATCTACAATGGAGCCCCCCTGGCGGCGCACACATGTGTTGGTCGTGCCCCGGTTACAGACCTCCAACCCGAGCCCGGCCACCCAGTCCAGTAGGGCCTCCCCCCGAGCATCAGTCCTGGGACAACCCCACGCAACGCATTTTGCATTGAGGTCGCCCAGGACCATTATGGGGGAGGGAGCCGCTCCAACCACCACCCGCCCCAGCCTCTCCAGGAAGGCCTCAAACTCCCGCAACGGTCTATTGGGGGAGAAGTATACCCCCACCATAACTGTGTCCCCCATTTTGGCCACCGCGTATCCGGAGTCCGATGCCACCCTGGAGAGGGGCAGCCCCCCCAGGGCCGGGACCACAACAGCCACCGAGCCGTCTCTATCTCCCACCCAATTGGATTGCGGGGGGACGAAGTACGGCTCGGTCACCACCACCGCCGCTATTCCCCACTCCGCCATGTGCTGGATCAATAGATCCTGCGCACGGGCGGAGTGGTTGACGTTCGCCTGGAGCAGCTCAAGGGACATTTACTGCTCCATTTGGCTTTCCGTCCTTGTGTTATCTCTCTGGGGGGTGGCCCGGTGGGGGGCGGTATTCCCTCTTACAATGGGGGGGTTGCAGGCTTGCCCCCCCATTGTGTGTCCCGCACGTAATCCTGCGTGGTGACAGACGGCGCACCACGGGGTCGGCGATGTGCAGTTTTGGCTAGTATGGCCCGGTTGACTGCACCTGTAACAGCAACTTTCCCTGTCCACCGGGGAGGGGCAAAGTGGCTTTGTGTGCCCCCTCCCCATGCAGCGGTAGCACCGCAGAGGCAGCGGCTCCAGTGCCACCACGTGCGCCGCCGACCACCCGATCATCACCCTTCCCGCCGTCGCCACCGTCTTAGCCGCAGTTACTGGGCACCTCAGGATGACCGAGCAGGCCCCACTGCCCGACACCCTTATGGCGCCCACCGATACCGCCTCCTCCGCGCATCCTCCCTTCGCTGCCACCACCCTCTTGAGGATCTCTGGGGTGACAGACTCGTCAAACCCGGAGATCCTCAGCTCAGCCTTTCTAACTGGTCGGTATATGTCCGCCTCGTCCCCAATTATATCCCGCAGTCTGGACACCAGGTTATCGGCCGCCTGAGCACTCTGGGCACCAGGGACCTCGATAATACGGGCTCCCGTGGCCGATCTGCGGACCCCCAAATGGTCTACACCCAGTTCCTCCAACTTAAGTGTGGTGGCCTTTTCCATTATCGACTTGTAGTCGGTTTGAGAGCCGGCCTTTAAGGCCACCACTACCGCCGCCGTTTTTGGGACCATTAAAATTTGGGCCGCCGTTTTAGTCCGCTTTTTGGGTTGAGGCTGTGAGGGGGCGGCAGCCGCAGCAGCAGGGCTCTTCCCCTTTTTCCCCCTCTTAACCACCTCCGTCCATTCCTCCTTCCTTGCCTGCGGAGGCTGCGGCTCGGGGGCGCGGGGGGTCTCTCTGCCTTTGGGGGCAGGCCCCGGCTTGGTCACTGTCACCGGCGTGTGCGACCTGGGCGCTGGCGTCGGCGGCTGGGATTGCACGACCCTTGGGGCTTTCGCCGGCGGCCGGTCCGTTGCCTCTTCCATTTCTTCCTCTTCTTGGGGGGCCGGCTGAGGGGGACCCCCCTTCCTTTTTTTTTTCTTCCCTTTTTCTTTATCCGCCACAGGGCTCAGGGGCACCCTTTTATCAGAGGCCAACGGTGGCCTCAATATCGGCTGTGGTGGGAGCCGCCCTTCAATATCCCCCAGGCGGACATTCACCATATTGCCAATGCTCACGAATATGGCTCTTTCAAAATCCCCCAGCCGGGAGTCGAGGAGAGCGCCCATCTCCTCGAGGAGGCCAGACGTGCCTTCTTGCCTCCTCGTGTGGTCTGTAACCGGGGGGGAGCTGCGCTCCGAGAAGGCGGTGCGCAGCGCCTTTGTCTCCTGCCGGAGGTGGGCCAGCTCTTCTCGCATCCTTTTGTTGTCCGCCTTCAATGTGCGGACAACCTCCGACTCCCCCATTGAGTCGGCAAGGCTCAACAGCTCCCTGCATGCCGCGTTCATGCGGCCCCAAACTTCCCCCTTGAGGTTGCCACTCTTGGCCGCCTCCCGGAGCACCTCCTTCGCGCACCGCTTTATTACGTCTTTGGGGGCCTTCTCCCCCTCCTCCTCGTCGTTGTGGGACGTTGTGTCCAAAAGGATCGGGCTTCGCGACCGCGAGCCCGAGTTCCTCCTTGCCCTTGTGGGGCTGTAGAGGGGTTCTGCGAGAGCATCCGCGTCGGCCTCCTTCTGAAAATCGTCCAGCTCGTTCGAGAGCAGGAACGACTCCCTGAGCTTCGCTTTTGCCGCACTGATCCCGAAGTACCTTCCCTTTACCTTTCGGCCAGAGGGGGCCTGCGCCGCCGCCATCTCCACCTCTTCTTCCACCTTTTCTTCCTCGTCCCCCGAGGGGGTCTCCGAATTATCAAATTCGTCACCCTTGTCAGCATCGGCGGGAGCTGATTGCGCTCTACTATTGTGGCCCCCTTTTTCGCCGTCCCCTTTTTTATTCTTCCTCCCTCGGGTGAATTGGCCCTTCGCATTTCGCGAGGGCGAGCCTCCACCTCTTAGGCGCAATGGCCTATCCGTTTCCATTTCCCTGCCACAGTCTTTGGTGTTGGAGTACGACATCAGGCCGTAGTCCTTCACCTCCCGTTCAACATCCATAACCGCGTTAGTAACAAAGTCCATGTTCAATTTGCCAGAGTCGTGTTTACGGAGACCGGCGCCTTGCCGGTCTACGAGGCGATTGTTGCCCACCCCTGAATACGGAGGGCAGCCACTCACCGCAGTGAGTGGGCGGGATTCCTCCTTTTGGAGACCCGCCAGGGGACTATTTTTACAATCGACCTGCATGATTTTTTATACTCTCCGATGACTCCACATCGTCGGCTCGCTTGGGACTGGACTCCTTCCAGCCACTCATCCCATCGGCGCGACTCGCTCACCTTGGGATTAGGGATTTATTATAGTGGTTTTCTCCACGTAGCACTGCTCTCAGTGAGCAGTGCCCCCGGTCCGCTCAATGCGGGTTACGGGTTGCCCGGCGGGAGGCCGAAACCCACCCAGCAGCCGAGGCTGCCAGACCCACCGCGCTACGACCCTTGAGGGCCCGCCATCACGTTCCGCCCGAAGGCGGCCACTGGCTCTAGTATGAGCCAGCCCGACCTCACATCCAATGCTCATCTCCACCGCCGTCTGCTGATCAGACGGCCGGGAGAGAGCTTGCCGCTCTTATTGTGACTCCTCCCCCCTTGCCTTCCCGGTATGGGTAGCCCTATCCGGTATAGCCTCGGGGATCATAGGAGCACGAGAGCCCCCCACCTCGGCCACTGTGGGCCATTCCCCTTCCCCCCCCCGGTGTCGGGTTATTGGTAGCACCGGTAAGCAATCCCCGGACAGGATCACTTACCGTTGCCTCCAGGGCGCACCAGCCAAGACCCTTCCCTTCCCTGCAGATCCGCGAGGATCTAGAGGGATTGGACGAGCCCGGACATACTTGGAGGTTACCCGACCTAGCGCCCCAACCTAACCTAACCTAACCTAACCTAACCTAACCTAACCTAACCTAACCTAACCTAACCTAACCTAACCTAACCTAACCTAACCTAACCTAACCTAACCTAACCTAACCTAACCTAACCTAACCTAACCTAACCTAACCTAACCTAACCTAACCTAACCTAACCTAACCTAACCTAACCTAACCTAACCTAACCTAACCTAACCTAACCTAACCTAACCTAACCTAACCTAACCTAACCTAACCTAACCTAACCTAACCTAACCTAACCTAACCTAACCTAACCTAACCTAACCTAACCTAACCTAACCTAACCTAACCTAACCTAACCTAACCTAACCTAACCTAACCTAACCTAACCTAACCTAACCTAACCTAACCTAACCTAACCTAACCTAACCTAACCTAACCTAACCTAACCTAACCTAACCTAACCTAACCTAACCTAACCTAACCTAACCTAACCTAACCTAACCTAACCTAACCTAACCTAACCTAACCTAACCTAACCTAACCTAACCTAACCTAACCTAACCTAACCTAACCTAACCTAACCTAACCTAACCTAACCTAACCTAACCTAACCTAACCTAACCTAACCTAACCTAACCTAACCTAACCTAACCTAACCTAACCTAACCTAACCTAACCTAACCTAACCTAACCTAACCTAACCTAACCTAACCTAACCTAACCTAACCTAACCTAACCTAACCTAACCTAACCTAACCTAACCTAACCTTTTTTTTTTTTTTTTTGACGGTGTGAAAATGCGTTACGCATACCCCCGGCCCGGGAACCTAACCTAACCTAACCTAACCTAACCTAACCTAACCTAACCTAACCTAACCTAACCTAACCTAACCTAACCTAACCTAACCTAACCTAACCTAACCTAACCAACAGCATGTGATGATTCGATTCCTAAAATAGGCAACAAGAAACAGAGGGAATTGCCATGGTGGACAAAGCAACTTGAAAAACTGAAAAAGGAGGTTGCCACTAAGAAACGTCGCATTCGATGTGCTGCCCCAATTCGCCGAGCATGGGTAGTAGAACAGTATCTCAGAGCAAAAGAGAAATATGAAGAGGAAGCAAAGAAAGCGCAGACCACTAGCTGGAAAAACTTCTGTGGAAAACAGGACCGGGAAAGTATGTGGGACGGAATATACCGTGTAATTGGGCGGACCAGTAAAAGAGAAGAAGATGTACCCCTGAGCCAAAACGGGAAAGTGCTTAGCAACGAAGAATCGGTAAGACTACTGGCGGACACATTTTATCCAGAGGATGAGCCCCAAAAAGACAACGCAGACCACGCACACCAACGAGCTAGAGCAAACATGGTAAATGAGAGAGTGCATATTGGAATATGCGACCCACCATTCACCATGGAGGAACTGCAAAGGGCTGCGACAAGCTTCAACCCAAAAAAGGCACCAGGTCACGACGGCCTCACAGCCGATATATGTAAAATGGTCACCGAACACAACCCAGAGGTAGTCCTAGCGTTGGCAAACCGATGTCTAGCACTTAATCACTTCCCGGATGAATGGAAGGAGGCGGTGATTGTGGTGCTGAAAAAGCCTGGCAAAGACAACTATACACACCCAAAGTCATATAGGCCGATAGGACTCTTGCCAGTATTTGGAAAAATTGTCGAAAAGATGATGGTCAAGAGAATCAGGTACTATATCTTGCCAGAAATGAGCAATGAGCAATATGGCTTCAGGCCACAGCGCAGTACGGAAGACTCCCTCTATGACATGATAGAACATATACGAACTAAATTGGATGATAAAAAGATAGTAACCTTAATCTCGCTTGACATAGAGGGAGCATTCGATAATGCGTGGTGGCCCGCCATAAAGTGTCGGCTCGCTGAAACAAAGTGCCCTGTGAATCTAAGACGCTTAGTAGACGACTACTTGTCAAACAGGAAGGTGAGAGTCAGATACGCAGGCGAAGAATATATAAAAGGAACAACAAAAGGGTGTGTGCAGGGATCAATTGGTGGCCCAACCTTCTGGAATCTGTTGCTCGATCCTCTCCTGAAAGACTTGAAGAATGTGGGCCACTACTGTCAGGCTTTCGCCGACGACGTGGTTCTGATATTCTCAGGAGATACAGCACAAGACATTCAGGGACGTGCCAATGCCGCTCTTGAACATGTCCGGAGGTGGGGAGTGAGCAATAAGTTAAATTTTGCACCACACAAAACGAAAGCAATGGTTTTGACTAGAAAACTAAAATATGACTCACCACTTCTGAGCATGGGTGGGATAGACATTGGCATCTCCCCAGAAATAAAGATCCTCGGCCTCACAGTGGATAGCAAGCTGACATTCAACAAGCATATAACACAAGTCTGTCATAAGGCTATCGGACTTTATAAACAACTGGCCAGAGCAGCAAAGATCCACTGGGGGCTGGGTCCGGAAATAGTCCGCACGATATACACAGCAGTAGTAGAACCAGTCATACTGTATGCAGCAAGTGCATGGGCACCATCCTCCAAGAAGTTGGGGATCCGCAAACAATTAGATGCAGTACAGCGAGGCTTTGCACAAAAAATTGTGAAGGCATACAGAACCGTCTCCCTACACTCGGCAATACTCTTGGCAGGGTTGCTTCCACTGGACATCAGAATCCGAGAAGCAGCCTCACTTTACTGCGTAAAGAAAGGTTATACCCAGCTACAAGAATTAGACCGGGATACGGAGAAGCCGGTTCCCTTCACGGACATGCCTCACCCAGCGCAACAGCTAAAGCAAAAATTTGAATGCCTGGAAGACCGTGCACAATTCGAAGAGTTCAGCAGTGAAGGCCTAAAGATATATACCGATGGCAGTAAAATACAAGGTAAGGTCGGAGCAGCAGTATCAATTTGGCAAAATGATACAGAGATAAAAACGAAGAAACTGAAACTCGACAACTGCTGCACGGTCTACCAAGCGGAGTTACTGGCACTACAAGAGGCCACAAAGCAAGCCCTTCACGTAGCAGAGCAGACCTGCAGCATTTACTGCGACTCGAGATCAGCACTCGAAACAGTGGTGAATAACGTTTCACTCCATCCCCTAGCAGTAAAAATAAGAGCCAATTTAGTTAAACTAAATGAAAGAGGCAAAATAGCTAAGCTATTTTGGATTAAAGCCCACGCGGGGATGGAGGGAAACGAAAGAGCGGATGCATTAGCGAAGGACGCTGCGCTGAAATTAAAAACAAAACCGGACTATGACAGGTGCCCGGTTTCATTCGCCAAGCGGCAGATCCGGCTGGAGTCGCTCGGCGAATGGAACCAGCGATACAAACAAGGGGAGACAGCGTCAACCACTAAACAATTTTTCCCAGATGCCATAAGGGCATACAGTATAATAAAAAAGATAAACTTGGACCACATATGCGTACAAGTATTAACAGGTCATGGAGGTTTCTCAGAATACTTATATAGGTTTAAATGCAAAGAAAATCCTGCATGTGTATGTGACCCCAATATAGCGGAAAGCGTCCTCCATATTATTACCCAATGCCCAGTATTTGGAAAGGAACGTTTTGAAATCGAGTTTGAGATAGACATGAAAATAGAAATGGAAAGCATAAAAGATATTTTAGAAAATGCAAATGTTAGAAATAAATTCTTAACATATTGTAAAAAACTAGCTGTAACAGTAGGTAAAAGAAATAAGTAAGAAAGGAGCACAACTGTTTATAAAAAGTATACACATTATGTGCCCAAAATATATGTAAGAAACTTTTGCATAAATAATAATTGTGAAAATGTATTAACCGTAGATAATAAGTAAACATTGTAATATAGAATAAGTTGAAATATGTAATCCGTCAAAACGAACGACCCGCCCTGTGTGTAGTTTTTCTTTATACCAAATAAAGTATCCCATGTGTCTGTGTTATCGTTAACCCAAAAGGAAGTAGATAGGTGGGAGTCCCACCCACAAAAGTATAAAAGATGATGAATGAAAGAAAGAAAAAGTATGCAGAATAAAAGTGCGAGAGGAATAACAGCGAGAACTGGAATGAATGAGAAACTGTAACCAATGCCTCCGATTATGTTGGAGAATCAAAAAAAAAAAAAAAAAAAAAAAAAAAAAAAAAAAAAAAAAAAAAAAAAAAAAAAAAACCTAACCTAACCTAACCTAACCTAACCTAACCTAACCTAACCTAACCTAACCTTTTTTTTTTTTTTTTTTTTTTGTCGCAGGGAAAATGCATTTATGCATCCCCCCGGGGCCTGGGGAGGGCCAATTGGGGGGTATGTGGGACTCGCCCCTCAGAGTGAGGGGAATACCCACTAAAAACCCTGCGGCGTTTCCATCCTTGCCGTTAGGGGGGTGCAATGGGATCATACATTTCACCACTACACCCCCCGGCAGTCCCGGCTGGCGCCGGTTTGCCGTCACCAATGGAGGGAGAGTCAGTAAACGCATACCTGACTCTCCCCCAGACGTGTAGGGCCGTGCAATGCGGGTCCCCAACCCGCGGCCCTACGGTGGGAGGGCACGGTTTACAGCCGCAAACCGTCTGCGCCTCCTCCCAACTCGTCTCCGTCGGATCGGGAGCGCGCCCGGGTGTTCCTCGCGCTCCCGCTCCTCGGTCTCCTTCAGCGAGACGACTGTGTCGCAGAAGGAGACCATTGCCTCCCAGGATCTCTCGCTGCCCAGCATGGCCGCCACGACGCTGTGCAGCGAGAGATCATCCGTCCCAAGTGCTGTTTTGAGGGCAGCGCGCTCCACGGCCCAGCGATTGCACACCTCCAGGGTGTGCTGGGCCGTGTCGTCCGTCTCGCCGCACTGGTGGCAGGCTGGGGTAGGCTCTCGGCCTATCATGTGCAGGTAATGCCCGAAGCACCCATGTCCGGACAATACCTGCACCAGCCTATACCCCACCCGCCCGTGCGGCCGGTCCAGCCAGCTGTCGAATGACGGGAGGAGTGCCCCTATGGTGCGAACACCATAGAGGGAGCCCTCCAGGTCAGCCTTCCACCTGTCCCGCATCCTCCTTTGCATCATCCTGCGCGCCGCCCTTACCTCTTCAGGAGCAGGGAATTCACCGGTCTCCCTACTCCTGATTCTGCCCCTGTGCGCTTCGGCGAGCACCTCCGCATCCAGCTCCCAGGGCGTGGCACTCGCCAGAGCGCACGCCGCTGCCCACGCCACCGTCACGTAGGCCCTGATTACACGTATGGCCACTACTCGTTGTGGCCTACGTAGCAGGGCCCTTGTGGCCGTGGACAGCTTGTCACTCCATATCGGGGCCCCATATAGGGCCATGGAGCGGGCCACACCGGCGTATAGCCTCCTGCACGCGTGGGAGGGACCTCCCACATTCGGCAGGAGGCGGCCCAGCTCCGATGCCGCCGCCACTATTCGGGGAGCAAGTTGGCGGAAATGCTCCCCGAAATTCCACCTTCTGTCCAGTGTGAGGCCCAGATACTTAATATGGGGCCTCACCTGGACCACCTCCCCACTGATTCGTAGGGAGGCATTCTCCGCCACCCTCCATCCCCTCCCCCCGAAGACTATCGCGTCAGTCTTCGGTAGGGAGACCTCCAGCCCCAGGCGGCGGATCCTCGACATTGTGAGTTCCGCCGCCACCTCCGCCCTCCTCTTTACCTCTCTGAGCTCCTTGCCTCGAACGGCTACCATCGTGTCGTCTGCGTAACACATTAGAGCCGTCCGAGGGAGGAGCTCTGCGCGGATGGCCCAGTCGAATCCAACGTTCCAGAGTAGGGGTCCTAGAACAGACCCCTGGGGAACGCCGCAGGCCATCCGCCTCTCCACCCGCCCTGTAGGCGTGTCACAGAACACCACCCTCTCCGTGAGGTAGTGCTCTATGACACGCCTCAGGTATAGGGGCACCTCGTGGTATCTTAGGGCCTCCCGCACCACCGAGTACGGGAGAGAGCCAAACGCGTTCGCAATGTCCAGGGACACCGCTATGACTCCCTCCCCCCTCCCCTGCGCATCCTCGCAAAAACCCCGAAGCGCCCCCAAGGCGTCCATTGTGGACCGACCATTTCTGAAACCATATTGTCGGTCAGAAATGTTCGGTCCTTCCCCCCCGAGATGCTGGATGACCCGGGAAGCCAGAATGCGTTCAAGCATTTTCCCGGCCTCATCCAGCAACACGATGGGTCTCCACCCCGATGGAGAATCCGCCGGCCTATTCTCCTTCCGGAGTAGGCACACCCTGCCCGTCTTCCAGCACCTTGGAAAGCGTCCATCCTTGAGGCACTGATCAAAGATGGACCGGAGGCGGTCTCCAAGGTGCTCCATCACTATGGGCAGGATCCTTCCATGGACGCCGTCCGGGCCCGGGGCCTTTTTACAGGCCCTCAGTCTGAAGGCCCCGCAGGCCATTTCTGCCTCTGTAACAGGGGGCACTTCCTCCGGCTCCGCCGGCTCCTCCCGCGGGGCAACCATTATTGGCGGGTCGAATTGAGGAGCCGGCGGAAACAGCCCCTCCAGAATGTTCTGGAGGAGCCCTCTCTCCATGTTGTCCATCGGGGCGGCCTGGCGGAGCTTTCTCCTAACCATTTTGTATGGCCGGCCCCATGGATCCCCGTCCAAGGAGGCCAGGAAGTCCGTATGCGCCGCGTCTTTCGCCTTGGCAATAGCCAGACTTAGGGACATCCTGGCCTCCGTCAGCCTCCCTCTCAGCTCCTCCTCCTCCGCCGCGGTGTGCCGCCTTCTCCTGCAGCGGGTGTATTCCCTGCGGGCTCCATTGCTCACCCGCCGCAGGTCGGCCACCTCCGGGGACCACCAGTAGGCGGCCCTCTTGAGCCTGGGCGGCCCTGCCCTCCTCATGGAGGCGTCGCACGTCCTCGTGAGGGCCGCCCGAAAGTGGAGGGCCGCTTCGTCCACCCCTGTCCCTTCAAGTGGTGGCGGCGGCGGTCCCCCCCATCTGGCCTCAACCATGGCCGCCTCCACGGCGGCATCCCTGTCCAGGGAGGCCAAACTCCACCGCGGCGGATTTCCATGCCCTGCCGGCCTGGGCTGTTGTGCTGGCCGGGCTCTGGAGACCCTCATCCTAATATACATATGGTCGGAGAGGGTCTCCGTTTCGTCCAGGACACGCCAGTCCTCTGTGCGCGCCGCCACCACCGGGGAGGCGAAGGTTACATCTACAATGGAGCCCCCCTGGCGGCGCACACATGTGTTGGTCGTGCCCCGGTTACAGACCTCCAACCCGAGCCCGGCCACCCAGTCCAGTAGGGCCTCCCCCCGAGCATCAGTCCTGGGACAACCCCACGCAACGCATTTTGCATTGAGGTCGCCCAGGACCATTATGGGGGAGGGAGCCGCTCCAACCACCACCCGCCCCAGCCTCTCCAGGAAGGCCTCAAACTCCCGCAACGGTCTATTGGGGGAGAAGTATACCCCCACCATAACTGTGTCCCCCATTTTGGCCACCGCGTATCCGGAGTCCGATGCCACCCTGGAGAGGGGCAGCCCCCCCAGGGC
The DNA here is from genome assembly GCA_963556455.1 of Epiblema foenella. Taxonomy (NCBI): domain Eukaryota; kingdom Metazoa; phylum Arthropoda; class Insecta; order Lepidoptera; family Tortricidae; genus Epiblema; species Epiblema foenella. The sequence goes on from OY747106.1 coordinate 25,502, forward strand.
CGGGACCACAACAGCCACCGAGCCGTCTCTATCTCCCACCCAATTGGATTGCGGGGGGACGAAGTACGGCTCGGTCACCACCACCGCCGCTATTCCCCACTCCGCCATGTGCTGGATCAATAGATCCTGCGCACGGGCGGAGTGGTTGACGTTCGCCTGGAGCAGCTCAAGGGACATTTACTGCTCCATTTGGCTTTCCGTCCTTGTGTTATCTCTCTGGGGGGTGGCCCGGTGGGGGGCGGTATTCCCTCTTACAATGGGGGGGTTGCAGGCTTGCCCCCCCATTGTGTGTCCCGCACGTAATCCTGCGTGGTGACAGACGGCGCACCACGGGGTCGGCGATGTGCAGTTTTGGCTAGTATGGCCCGGTTGACTGCACCTGTAACAGCAACTTTCCCTGTCCACCGGGGAGGGGCAAAGTGGCTTTGTGTGCCCCCTCCCCATGCAGCGGTAGCACCGCAGAGGCAGCGGCTCCAGTGCCACCACGTGCGCCGCCGACCACCCGATCATCACCCTTCCCGCCGTCGCCACCGTCTTAGCCGCAGTTACTGGGCACCTCAGGATGACCGAGCAGGCCCCACTGCCCGACACCCTTATGGCGCCCACCGATACCGCCTCCTCCGCGCATCCTCCCTTCGCTGCCACCACCCTCTTGAGGATCTCTGGGGTGACAGACTCGTCAAACCCGGAGATCCTCAGCTCAGCCTTTCTTACTGGTCGGTATATGTCCGCCTCGTCCCCAATTATATCCCGCAGTCTGGACACCAGGTTATCGGCCGCCTGAGCACTCTGGGCACCAGGGACCTCGATAATACGGGCTCCCGTGGCCGATCTGCGGACCCCCAGATGATCTACACCCAGTTCCTCCAACTTAAGTGTGGTGGCCTTTTCCATTATCGACTTGTAGTCGGTTTGAGAGCCGGCCTTTAAGGCCACCACTACCGCCGCCGTTTTTGGGACCATTAAAATTTGGGCCGCCGTTTTAGTCCGCTTTTTGGGTTGAGGCTGTGAGGGGGCGGCAGCCGCAGCAGCAGGGCTCTTCCCCTTTTTCCCCCTCTTAACCACCTCCGTCCATTCCTCCTTCCTTGCCTGCGGAGGCTGCGGCTCGGGGGCGCGGGGGGTCTCTCTGCCTTTGGGGGCAGGCCCCGGCTTGGTCACTGTCACCGGCGTGTGCGACCTGGGCGCTGGCGTCGGCGGCTGGGATTGCACGACCCTTGGGGCTTTCGCCGGCGGCCGGTCCGTTGCCTCTTCCATTTCTTCCTCTTCTTGGGGGGCCGGCTGAGGGGGACCCCCCTTCCTCTTTTTCTTCCCTTTTTCTTTATCCGCCACAGGGCTCAGGGGCACCCTTTTATCAGAGGCCAACGGTGGCCTCAATATCGGCTGTGGTGGGAGCCGCCCTTCAATATCCCCCAGGCGGACATTCACCATATTGCCAATGCTCACGAATATGGCTCTTTCAAAATCCCCCAGCCGGGAGTCGAGGAGAGCGCCCATCTCCTCGAGGAGGCCAGACGTGCCTTCTTGCCTCCTCGTGTGGTCTGTAACCGGGGGGGAGCTGCGCTCCGAGAAGGCGGTGCGCAGCGCCTTTGTCTCCTGCCGGAGGTGGGCCAGCTCTTCTCGCATCCTTTTGTTGTCCGCCTTCAATGTGCGGACAACCTCCGACTCCCCCATTGAGTCGGCAAGGCTCAACAGCTCCCTGCATGCCGCGTTCATGCGGCCCCAAACTTCCCCCTTGAGGTTGCCACTCTTGGCCGCCTCCCGGAGCACCTCCTTCGCGCACCGCTTTATTACGTCTTTGGGGGCCTTCTCCCCCTCCTCCTCGTCGTTGTGGGACGTTGTGTCCAAAAGGATCGGGCTTCGCGACCGCGAGCCCGAGTTCCTCCTTGCCCTTGTGGGGCTGTAGAGGGGTTCTGCGAGAGCATCCGCGTCGGCCTCCTTCTGAAAATCGTCCAGCTCGTTCGAGAGCAGGAACGACTCCCTGAGCTTCGCTTTTGCCGCACTGATCCCGAAGTACCTTCCCTTTACCTTTCGGCCAGAGGGGGCCTGCGCCGCCGCCATCTCCACCTCTTCTTCCACCTTTTCTTCCTCGTCCCCCGAGGAGGTCTCCGAATTATCAAATTCGTCACCCTTGTCAGCATCGGCGGGAGCTGATTGCGCTCTACTATTGTAGCCCCCTTTTTCGCCGTCCCCTTTTTTATTCTTCTTCCTCCCTCGGGTGAATTGGCCCTTCGCATTTCGCGAGGGCGAGCCTCCACCTCTTAAGCGCAATGGCCTATCCGTTTCCATTTCCCTGCCACAGTCTTTGGTGTTGGAGTACGACATCAGGCCGTAGTCCTTCACCTCCCGTTCAACATCCATAACCGCGTTAGTAACAAAGTCCATGTTCAATTTGCCAGAGTCGTGTTTACGGAGACCGGCGCCTTGCCGGTCTACGAGGCGATTGTTGCCCACCCCTGAATACGGAGGGCAGCCACTCACCGCAGTGAGTGGGCGGGATTCCTCCTTTTGGAGACCCGCCAGGGGACTATTTTCACAATCGACCTGCATGATTTTTATACTCTCCGATGACTCCACATCGTCGGCTCGCTTGGGACTGGACTCCTTCCAGCCACTCATCCCATCGGCGCGACTCGCTCACCTTGGGATTAGGGATTTATTATAGTGGTTTACTCCACGTAGCACTGCTCTCAGTGAGCAGTGCCCCCGGTCCGCTCAATGCGGGTTACGGGTTGCCCGGCGGGAGGCCGAAACCCACCCAGCAGCCGAGGCTGCCAGACCCGCCGCGCTACGACCCTTGAGGGCCCGCCATCACGTTCCGCCCGAAGGCGGTGCTCAACATGCTCATCTCCACCGCCGTCTGCTGATCAGACGGCCGGGAGAGAGCTTGCCGCTCTTATTGTAGCCCCTCCCCCCTTGCCTTCCCGGTATGGGTAGCCCTGTCCGGTATAGCCTCGGGGATCATAGGAGCACGAGAGCCCCCCACCTCGGCCACTATGGGCCATTCCCCATCCCCCCCTGGTGTCGGGTTATTGGTAGCACCGGTAAGCGATCCCCGGACAGGATCACTTACCGTTGCCTCCAGGGCGCACCAGCCAAGACCCTTCCCTTCCCTGCAGATCCGCGAGGATCTAGAGGGATTGGACGAGCCCGGACATACTTGGAGGTTACCCGACCTAGCGCCCCAACCTAACCTAACCTAACCTAACCTAACCTAACCTAACCTAACCTAACCTAACCTAACCTAACCTAACCTAACCTAACCTAACCAGTCGCACACCTCCCGGCGTCGAGACAACAGCTTTTCCGTGGAGCTCCGCACTTAAAAATTCGCGCAAGTGGCATTTCGTGACGGATTACAGTGATTTTGGTGTCAAATAGTGCAGAAAGCCAAGGGCTTTGATGTGATATACAGTGAGAAACCCGCGGAGTTCAGTGAAAGCCGGAAAAACCCGGAAAACAGTGTTTTTGAGGTTAACTGACTCTTAAACCTTTATTTCTGCGCGCCAGGACGGCGCAATCAAACCGTCAAAAACACCGGAGGATACCTCTTGCAGAGACCTACACGGCGACACCTCAACCGCATCTGTGCGACGTGCGGCTGAGGCACAATTGACAGAAAAACAAGAACCACGTGGTGGCGTGGTCATAGAAGGAGCAACGTTAGGAACGCCGCATTCAGCAGGCCGATACGCCTCATCACCAGGAGCGCAACGTCGTTTTCAGAAAAATTTTTGGACACTCAGGGTAGGAGAAATTAATTATTAAATATAAAAACTTTGACATTGAATAGCATGAAAAGTTCAGGCAGACGCCATATTTTTTATTAAAGTTTCTGTTGCGTGCTTATCAAGAGAAGACACCAGTGAAGTTTCATCATTTTTGGACAATTATAAGCAGGAATAAACTAAATTTTTGTAAAAACTTTTTGTTTTTGTGTTATCCAAAATTTTTTGTATTAAAATATTTGTGTGTGCTAGAAAATAAGATAATACCGTATTTCCTGTGTTTTATGACATTTTTTGCGGAATTTTAGGACTGACGGTTTTGGAGATAGAGATTTTTAAGTGTTTTTTGGTCATAATTCAGAAATTAATAGAAATATATTAAATATCATTTCAAAATTGACATAAGGTAACCCATTTCGACCCGCTTAACCCCAAACCGGCCCCGAAAATCATTTAAATTGAGGAAGTTGTAAAAAATCCGCCATTTTTGTTTTCCGGATATAAAACTAAAAACCCTCTGTCTCCCGAACCAATCGGCCTAGAACGCTGCGACTTTCGTTACTAGCTATTGCTAGGACGTCTTTTTAGATATAAGTGGGTTTTGAGTGATTATCTCAATATTTATGTTTTTAAGGTCCAAACCCGGACCATAAAATAGAGTAGGTCGAGCGGAAACCAGAACTGAAACCCCCAGGTCTCTACGACCACCGGTTGAGGATATACAGGCTCCTAAAGCAAGCTTTTGACAGCTCGGCGGCCACCTTGGACTCACGCAATCGTCGACAGCTCGACAACCGGAGGTCCAATCGACTTGGCGTTTTCAGATTCCTAGCCCTGGGAGCCCCCCCTACCCCCCTAACCGGTTTTCAGTAAAATTGGACTCCAAAAAATTTGACATCCTGAAACCAGTTCAGGCTGACAGAGAAGGTCAAGTACTGAGCAGCGCCCAAAACCCGGATCCTCTACGACCGCTGGTTGCGGAGATATCCCTTGTCAAACCCCAACTTTGACAGTTGAGCCGCCATCTTGGGATAAATTCAAACCATCATATCTTCCGAACCGGTGGTCCTAGAGGGCTGGGATTTTCACTACGTAGCTCCGCGGGCCGCTCTCCTTCCAACGGGCCTACTCAGGAGGATATCCGGTCACTTTTGAGTACCGGAAAAACCGGTTAACCGGATTTCGAAAAAACCGGCTGCAATAGCTGGGGATCGTCGAGCCCTTCAAGGAGAGCCCACGCACGGTTATCTCCGATCAGTGGTTCCGGAGATACAAGAGATAACCTGGTTACCCGGGTCTTTAACCGGAAAAATTCAAAACGACATAGCTCCGGCACCCCTTGACGTAGGACGCCGTGCTTGGTGTCCCTGAAAAGGGCTCGGAAAGAGCTATCTGCTAAGCATAAAATATCGACTCTAGGTAGAGCTAAAATTATTTTAAGCTAGAAACCAGCCGACTGGGCCCGGGATAGAGTAATATTGTGACCCCAGCCCAATTAAGTATAAGTAGAGGGTAGAGTCAGCGACTCTACATAATTATTAATATTATATCGCTGTCGTTTTAAGTGTATAAGACTAGAGCTCCAGGTAGAGCTAACCGTAAATTAAGCAACCATTGTTTTGTATTTGTGTGACAGCGTCATCTGTAGACTAAATTGTTTATATTAAATATAAGTTGTTCCCACTTGCAAACTGCAACTGCACCCTACATTATACAACTTTTACAAGATAAACGGGTACCGTTGTACTGACATTATTTTGCTTATACTTGAACTAACAAACGCCTCCAAATATGTTCGGAGTTATGAGAACCCCGGCGAAACCGGCAACAGGGGACAAGTCGCCCCCAGCCAATCAAACCCCGCAAACCCCGACAAAGCCAGAAAAGCCTGGCACAAAAGTGAGACGAAGCGCGGAAGAAAGGGAACTTCGCCAACCCTCGGCAAGCCAGCAGCAACAACTCTTCCCTGAGGAAATCGCCGAAGCCTCGGTGGCCCCACAAAAACCAAAACCCGCAAACAGGAAAACCCCAAACCAATCTGAGTCCATGGGGTCCCCGAAGAAAACCTACGCAAATAGAGCGGAAGAAGCTAAGGCATGGAATAACAGGGCCAAACAAAGACTAGGCGAGTCGGGAAACATAAAAACGCTCATAAAAGTGGAGGTGAAAAAGGCTATAGAGCGACTTTACGAGCTAGTGAAAGAAGCAGAAAAAGACCTAGCAGCGGAACGAAAAAGAAGACCTGAAGAGATCCAAGGGCCAAAGTCATCTACCCCAGAGGGGACGCAGACAAAAACGGCGAACCCGCTAGACGCAACTTTCACGGCAAGTACACAACCCGATCAACTCGCGGCAAAGATCGAGGAGCACACGAAGCTCCTGCAAGAGAGTAATCAAAAAATGGATGAACTGAAGGAAGTAATGGAAAGACAGAAGGTAGCCATGGAGAGAGCGGCAACGGCCAGCTACGCGAGCGTCGCTGCAACCCAAAGTGGGAAACCGACGATAAGAAACACTCTGCACTCCGTCGTAGTCACCTCGAAAGACGAGACTGAAACAGGGGAAGAAGTTATGGAAAGAGTGAGGAAAGCAGTCGACGCAAAGGAAGGGTGGATACAAGTTGGAAAGGTAAGGAAGGCGAAGGACAGAAAGGTAATAATGGGATTCGAGACGAAAGGAGAAAGAGAAAGATTCAAGGAAAGGATAGGCAGAAAAGGAGCCGAACTGGCTGTCGAGGACGTGAAAAATAAAAACCCGCTCCTGGTCCTTAAGAGCGTCCTCACCATAAATACCGACGAGGACATCCTTAAAGCGTTGAAAAACCAGAACAGGGGGTTATTCCACGACCTCAAGGACGAGGAAGAAAAGGTCGAAATAAGGTACAGAAAGAAAGCTCGAAACATCCATACGTGTCATGTGGTAGTGAGGGTTGCCCCCATAGTCTGGCAAAGAGCAACTGAAGCCGGAACGGTACATATCGATCTTCAACGTATCCGAGTGGAGGATCAGACACCGCTACTTCAGTGTACACGCTGCCTAGGCTTTGGCCATGGGAAACGGTTCTGTACGGAAACTGAGGACCTATGTAGCCACTGCGGAGGCCCCCACCTCAGGGTTGAATGTGCTGAATGGCTGGCAAATGTACCACCAAAGTGCCGGAATTGCTCGAACGCCAAACACGACGACACTGAGCATAGCGCATTTAGCCCAAAGTGTCCAATAAGGTGCAAATGGGAGAATATAGCCCGCTCAACAGTAGCCTATTGCTGAGGGCACCCCAGGTGAACAAATAACAAAATATAAGATCGTACAGGCAAACCTCCAACGGAAAAAACTAGCGACCAGCGAATTACTCCTTGAAGCAGGAAACAGGAAGATCGCAGTGGCACTTTTACAAGAACCGTATGTAGGGGGAGCAAAAGCAATGAGTAGCCAAAGGGGAGTGAGGGTCTACCAGAGCTCTGGAACGGACGAAGGAACTGTCAAGGCAGCCATTGCTATCTTCGATGAAAACCTCGACGTAATCCAATACCCCAAACTATGCACAAATAACATCGCGGTGGTGGGAATTCGAACCGGAGCCTGGGAGATAACGCTAATCTCTCTTTACTGTGAACCAGACCAACCCATAGAACCCTACCTAGAACATTTAAAGCTTATAGAAAAGGAGAAATCTACCAAAAGTTGGATCGTTGGAGGCGATGCAAACGCCAAAAGCACATGGTGGGGAAGCCAAGTGATCGACCACAGAGGCGACACTCTGTTGGGAACATTAGAAGAACTAGAGCTAAACATACTCAATAGAGGAGATACCCCGACATTCGATACCATCAGGGGAGACAGACGCTATAGCAGCCACGTAGACATAACAACATGCTCAACAGACCTACTAGACCTGGTGGACGACTGGAAAGTAGACGAAGGCCTTACGAGTTCAGACCACAACGGAATCCTTTTTAACATCTATCTTCAAAGATCTGCAGGTATACAAATACAAAGAACTACCAGAATCTATAACACCAGAAAGGCAAATTGGACAGAATTTCGTGCGAAATTAAGTCAAATTATGCAGCAAACAAAAATAACAAAAGCAGACCTAAGCACAATACATACAATAGAAGAAATAGAAAATACAACCGATAACTTAACAAAAGCAATAACAGAAACCTGCAAGACATCTATTCCAAAGAAAAAACATATGGGAAAACTCACACTGCCGTGGTGGTCGGAGGAACTCGCCGAGATGAAGAGAGAGGTAGCCACCAGGAAACGTAGGATACGAAACGCAGCCCAAATCCGAAGACCGAAGGTAATCGAGGAATACCTGGAACAAAAAGACAAGTATGAGGCGAAAGCAGCTAAAGCACAAACCGATAGCTGGAAGGAGTTCTGTACGAAGCAAGATAAGGAGGGGATGTGGGAAGGAATATACAGAGTGATTGGCAGAACAACGAAAAGGGAAGAAGATCTACCCCTTGAACATAACGGAGAGACGCTTAGCGCAGAGGAATCCACCAGACTGCTGGCAGAGACCTTTTATCCACCGGATTCAGCTTCAAATGACAGTGAACACCATAGTCAAACCAGGATGAAAGCCGACAAAGTGAACGAAGGAGAACAAGGTGAGGCTTGCGATCCACCGTTCACAATGGAGGAGCTCGAATGGGCTAGCAATTCTTTCAACGCAAAGAAGGCACCTGGAGCGGATGGGTTCACCGCAGACATATGTCGACATGCAATAGAAGCCGACCCCGGAACTTTCCTAGAACTCTTAAATAAATGTCTGAAATACCACCACTTCCCGAAGGCATGGAAAGAGGCAACCATAATAGTGCTAAGAAAACCGGGTAAAACCGATTATACCACCCCAAAGTCGTATCGGCCTATTGGACTCCTCCCAATACTAGGAAAAGTCTACGAGAAAATGCTGGTAGCCCGCCTGAAGTTCCACCTGACCTCAAGAACGAGCAAGCGACAGTACGGATTCATGCCGCAGAGGAGCACCGAAGACTCCCTCTATACACTCATGCAACACATACACACTAAGCTAAAAGAAAAGAAACTGATAACAATGGTGTCATTGGATATAGAGGGAGCCTTCGACAGCGCATGGTGGCCAGCCATACGAGTCCGCCTTGCCGAGGAAAAGTGCCCGGTTAACCTGAGAAGGGTCATTGATAGTTATCTCAACAACAGAAGAGTGAGAATAAGATACGCAGGGAAAGAACTCGAGACGGAAACCAGCAAGGGGTGCGTCCAGGGCTCAATCGGTGGACCAATTCTTTGGAACCTCTTACTAGACCCACTCCTAAAAAGCCTTGAGAAGAAGAACACATACTGCCAGGCGTTCGCAGATGATGTGATATTGTTATTCGAGGGTGACACAGCACAGGAAATTGAAGGTCATGCAAATGGCGCTCTCGCGCATGTTCACAACTGGGGCGTCCAAAACAAATTGAAATTTGCCGCGCACAAGACCAATGCTATGGTAATTACCAGGAAACTCAAATATGACACCCCAAGACTAAGCATGGGCGGGATCGATATCGCAATGACCAGAGAGATAAAGATGCTTGGAGTCACCATCGATGACAAACTCACTTTTAACACGCATGTCACAAATGTCTGCAAAAAAGCCATAGCCATACACAAACAACTAACAAGGGCAGCTAAGGCTAGCTGGGGATTACATCCTGAGGTCATAAGAACGATATATGTGGCAACCGTGGAGCCGGTGATTCTGTACGCCGCCAGTGCATGGGCACCCGCGGCAAATAAATTGGGAACAATTAAACAACTAGGTACAGTACAACGCGGAATTGCACAAAGGCTATGTAAAGCCTACCGCACCGTATCTCTGAACTCAGCATTGATACTGGCCGGCTTGCTCCCTCTAGACCTCCGAGTTCGAGAGGCGGCCGCTCTATATGAGGCAAAGAAGGGGGTGTTCAGGCCTGAACTTAGAGGTAGGGAGGTGGAACGGATGGCATCGTTTACAAAGACGCCACACCCAGCAGAGCGCGTCAAGATCACCATAACAAAGCTGGTGGACCAGGAACAAGTCGATCAACACAGTGACTATGAGATACGTATATTCACTGACGGGAGCAAGATTGAGGGTAGAGTCGGAGCTGCATTCTCAATTTGGAATGAAGACACCGAGCTCAAAGCCTTCAAACTCGCGCTCCCAAGTTACTGCACAGTCTACCAGGCCGAGCTCCTTGCGCTCTGTGGAGCTACGAGACAAATCCAGAGACTAAAGGCGAATTCGTTTGGAGTTTACAGTGACTCTATGGCCGCTCTGCAGACAGTGAAAAATCATGAGTGCCTCCACCCTCTAGCAATTGAAACAAGAGATAACCTTAGATCCTTATCTCTCCAAGGCAAAACTGTGTGTTTGCATTGGATTAAGGCCCACGCAGGGCTGGTAGGAAACGAAAGAGCAGACGAATTGGCGAAAGAGGCAGCTCTAAACTCCAAACGAAAGCCGGATTACGACCTCTGTCCGATCTCATTCGTCAAGCGAGACCTTAGAAGGGAAACGCTTGACGAATGGAATCGACGATACACAGAAGGAGAAACGGCGTCAGGTACAAAACTATTCCTCCCGGATGCGGTGACAGCGTACAGAATAATAAGAAAAGTAACAGCAACCAACATCAGGACACAAGTCATGACGGGGCATGGAGGTTTCTCACAGTACCTACACCGATTTAAGTGCAAGGAGAGTCCTTTCTGCATCTGTGACCCTGAAACAGAAGAAACAGTTCCACATATATTGCTAGAGTGCCCGGTACATGAAAGAGAAAGGTTTGAAACAGAGCAAAAACTTAACATGAGGCTTTCAAAAGAAACCATAAGCGGAATAATGTCAGGTACCGATCGAGACATGCTCTTGGATTATTGTGTAAATGTTGCGGAAAAAGTTGTAAATAGAAATAAAACTCGGTAAGCAATATTATGTTTTCATAATATATTGAGTATATTTTTGTAAAGCATAAGAAAAAACACCTGTAGTACAATATAGAATAAGATATGTAAAAATAAGATGTAACAAAGAACCGATATAGAGAATAAAATTTGGTTGTAAAATTATTCCACCCCAAGCTGAGACATAAATAAATATATATATACAAATATTTAGAAAGCAGCTAGAATAGAGGCAAGATGGTCTATCCCGACCTCGAGAAAGCAAGACGATGAATGTAAGAAAGACACAGTATGAGGAATGAAAGTGCGAGAGGCATAGTTGCGAGAACTAGTATGACAGAGTAGAAAAACAAAATTGTAAAAATAGGCTCCGATCATGTTGGAGGTAGCAGTAAAAAAAAAAAAAAAAAAAAAAAAAAAAAAAAACCTAACCTAACCTAACCTAACCTAACCTAACCTAACCTAACCTAACCTAACCTAACCTAACCTAACCTAACCTAACCTAACCAAACTCTAACGAGGACATAGTGAGGGCCCTCAGGAACCAGAACAAAGGTGTTTTTCGTGACCTCGGGGAAGAGGAAAAAAGGGTGGAAGTAAAGTACAGAAGGAGGACGCGAAACCCACACACTTGCCACGTTGTGGTTGGAGTTTCCCCTATTGTATGGCAGAGGGCGATTGGGGTGGGGACGGTACACATAGACCTGCAACGGATCAGAGTCGAGGACCAGACGCCGCTGGTGCAGTGCACCCGCTGCCTGGGCTTTGGCCACGGAAAGCAGTACTGCACTGAGCCGGCGGAGGACTTATGTAGCCACTGCGGCGGCCCACACTTGCGAACCGAATGCGCCGATTTCCTCAGCCGGCTACCACCAAAGTGCCGAAATTGCGAAAAGGCAGGACAGGGAAACACCGCTCATGATGCTTTTAACCGCGCTTGCCCCACTAGAAGGAGATGGGATGACATAGCAAGATCAAGTGTAGCATACTGCTAAAGGCACCCACGGAAACCCAATCCTCTATCGGATCGCGCAAGCAAATCTCCAGAGAAAAAAGTTAGCAACAGAAGAGCTCTATACCGAGGCGAAAAAACAAGGGATAGAAATTGCGCTACTACAAGAGCCATACGTTGGCAAGTCAAAAGTGACTAAAAGTTACAGAGGCGTGCGCGTGTTCCAGGCAACGGGACCTGAACAGGGAACCGTGAAGGCCGCGGTAGCTGTATTTAATGATGACATCAAAATTACACAGTACCCAAAATTTACCACCAGTAATATCGCAGTGATTGGGATCCAGACCGGTGCCAGGAATATCGCGCTCGTCTCTGTATACTTCGAACCAGACCAGCCAATCGAGCCTCACTGTGAACACCTTGCAAAATTAATGGAGGAAATCGGTCCCATAGGTTGGATAGTGGGCGGGGACGCCAACGCAAAAAGCACATGGTGGGGAAGCCCGACGATCGATAACAAGGGCGAAGTGCTGGCCGCTACACTTGATGAGTTGGGTCTCCATATCCTGAACGAAGGAGATACCCCCACCTTCGATACTGTGAGAGGGGGTACTCATTACACCAGCTACGTTGATATTACGGCTTGCTCGACAAACATACTCGATTTAGTAAGTAACTGGAGAGTAAACCAAGGACTGACAAGCTCAGACCACAACAGCATTCTTTTCCAAATTAGCCTAAACAAATTGGACACCATTAGTATACACAGAACGACTCGGAAATATAGCACTAAGAAAGCAAATTGGGCCCAGTTTATTACGAAACTGAGACAATTTATGCTAGAGTATAACATCCAAGTGCCAGAAATAGAAAAGGCCGAGTCAATAGAACAAATTGAAGGAACTATCACCAACTTCAACAAGGCCATACAGGAAACATGCGAAACACTAATCCCAAAAAAGAAGCCCAAGGAGCGATTTCTCCTGCCGTGGTGGTCCGAGAAACTCACCAATCTGAAAAAACAAGTAGCTACCAGGAAGAGAAAAATAAGATGCGCGGCCCCTATCCGGAGACAAAGAGTGGTGGACGAGTATGTCACCTTAAAACAAGAGTATGAAATGGAAGCGGCCAGAGCTCAAGTCGACAGCTGGAAGGAATTCTGCAGGAAGCAGGATAGAGAGGGCCTATGGGTAATAAACAGAACAACCCGAAGGGAACAAGACATGCCACTCCAAAAAGACGGTGCGATATTAGACTCAAAAGGTTCAGTGCGCCTATTGGCGGAAACCTTTTATCCTGAGGATATATCTACAACCGACAGTCAGTATCACCGCCTCATCAGGGAGAAAGCCGACAAAGCGAATGATGGCGAACAAAATAATTTTTGCGAGCCCCCATTCACAATGTCGGAACTCAAATGGGCAAGCGAATCCTTTAACCCCAAAAAGGCCCCGGGAGAGGATGGATTCACGGCAGACATCTGCTGTCAAGTGATAAAGAGCAACCCCGAGGTATTTCACGCCATATTAAATAAATGCCTTAGTCTCGGCCACTTCCCCAGAGCCTGGAAGGTGGCTACAGTCGTAATGTTGCGAAAACCTGGGAAGAGTGATTACGCCGTACCCAAATCTTACCGACCGATAGGATTATTACCAATATTGGGGAAGATATATGAAAAAATGATCGTGGCTCGACTGAGGTTCTACCTAGTTCCTAGAACAAGTACCCGACAGTTTGGCTTTATGCCACAAAGGAGTACTGAGGATTCCCTCTATACCATGTTACAGTACATCCGTAAGCAGCTAGATCAGAAGAAAATAATAGCACTGATTTCCTTAGATATAGAGGGAGCCTTTGACTCGGCCTGGTGGCCAGCCATCAGGGTTCGACTGGCGGAGGAAAACTGTCCGGTTGAACTCAGAAGAGTCATCGGTAGTTACCTCCAAGACAGGAAAGTCAAGGTTAGATACATGGGTGAGGAACACTGCAAAAGCACGAACAAAGGATGTGTACAAGGCTCGATAGGCGGCCCCATACTGTGGAACCTTCTCCTAGACCCACTTCTAAAAGAACTTGAGAGGAAAAATGTCTACTGCCAGGCGTTTGCCGACGATGTTGTGTTGATTTTCGAGGGTAAAACTGCTCTTGAGATTGAGGGTAACGCGAACGCTGTTCTCGACTATGTTCAGAACTGGGGTGCAGATAACAAGTTGAAATTCGCACCGCACAAAACATGTGCGCTGGTCATCACGAAGAAGCTAAAATACGACACCCCGAGACTGAGCATGGGAGGGACCAGCGTCGCTATCTCCAAGGAGATTAAAGTTCTGGGAGTTACCATCGACGACAAACTCACCTTCAACACGCACGTCGCGAATGTCTGCAGAAAGGCAATAGGCGTCCACAAACAATTGGCGCGGGCTGCCAAAACAACTTGGGGTCTACACCCTGAAGTGATCAGGACGATATATATGGCCACGCTGGAGCCGATTATCCTGTACGCTGCAAGCGTATGGGCCACAGCAGCTAATAAACTAGGAGTCAAAAAGCAATTAGCAACTGTACAGCGAGGCATAGTACAGAAAATGTGCAAAGCGTACCGTACAGTCTCACTAAACTCGGCTCTGGTTTTGACCGGCCTGCTCCCGTTAGATCTCCGAATCCGAGAGGCGGCTTTACTCTATGAAGCGAAAAAGGGGATACCCCAGCCAGCACTGTGTGACCGGGAGGTGGAAAAAATGACCCCCGCTGCCGAGGCACCCCATCCCGCTGAGCGCAGCCCACTAAAAGTAGTTAGCTTGGTAGACCAGGAGCAAGTCAATGCTCATAGTGAGTATGAGGTCCGAATCTTTACAGACGGAAGCAAGATAGGGGGTATGGTCGGAGCTGCCCTATCCATATGGAATGGGGAAACCGAGACTAAGACCCACAAACTTGCTTTGCCAAACTATTGCACAGTCTACCAAGCAGAGCTATTAGCGCTATGCAAAGCCACCTCAGTAATAAAGACTCACAAGGCCCGGTCGTTTGGGGTGTATAGCGATTCAATGGCGGCCCTTCAAACCCTACAAAATCATGGAAGACTCCACCCTTTGGCAGTAGAAGCGCGGACTAACCTAAGAAATTCGACCCTCCAGGGAAAGACGGTTGTCCTTCACTGGATCAAGGCGCATGCAGGGTTAGAGGGTAACGAGAGGGCCGATATACTGGCCAAGGAAGCGGCTGCGAACTCCAAGCGGAAACCAGAATACGACCAGTGCCCGGTTTCATTCGTCAAGCGGTCTATACGAATAGCCACGCTTGACGAATGGAACAAGAGGTATGTAGACGGTAACACAGCGAAAGACACAAAACTGTTCTTCCCGAGCGCTATCGCAGCGTACAGTATTGTAAGAAAATTTGAAGCAACATCAATAAGAACCCAGATCATGACGGGGCATGGTGGATTCTCTGAGTACTTATGTCGTTTTAAGTGCAAAGAGAGTCCATCATGCATCTGCGACCCGGTAGCTGAGGAAACCATCTTGCACATTCTCTTAGATTGCCCCGTCCATGCAAAAGAGCGCTTCAACCTAGAGCAAACCCTTAACATAACTCTATCAGTAGAAAAACTAAAAGAACTCGTGGCGGGAAAAGATAGGGAAACATTTCTAAAATATTGTACCAGTATAGCGGAAACTGTTATAAAACGGAACAAGTAAATTATGTTTTATAATATAATAAGTATATTAGAATAAACATAAGAATAATAAGAATATGTAAATATGATAAGTATAAGCATGGAAATGTAAAACTACAATGTTAAACAAGATGATGTAAATAACGATAGTAATAAGGAAAAGCTGTTAGCCCCCTCCGACTTGCCCAATAAAAGAAGGATAGAATTGTTTTATTTTCCCCTTATTCAATAAAGAAATAAAGTAGATAATATAAAGTAGTTAGTATAAATAGGAATAAATAGTTGGGAGCCCCACCCATAAAAGAATGAAAGAAGATGAAAGACAGAAAGATATGTATGAAGAATGGCAGTACGAGAAGCACAATAGCGAGAACTGGAATGAACGAATGCAGCTTAGCATAGACTCCGATAATGTTGGAGGAACACAGAGAAAAAAAAAAAAAAAAAAAAAAAAAAAAAACCTAACCTAACCTAACCTAACCTAACCTAACCTTTTTTTTTTTTTTTTTTTTTTTTTTTTTGTGAAAATGCATTACGCATACCCCCGGCCCGGGGAGGGACTTACGGGGGTTATGTGGGACTCTCTCCTCCCGCAACTCCCTCTGCTAGTCAGAGGGAGGGGAGGAGCATACCCACTAAAAACACACCGGCGTCACCCGCACTGCCGTTAGCGGGGCACGTCATGGGATCGGATATTCTACCACGACGTCCCCCCGGCTGCCCCGGTTTTACACCGGGGGCACCCTCGCGCCAAGGGAGGGAGGGATCGGTGACGCTCCGATTCCTCCTTCAGACGTGTAGGGCCTTATTTGGTGGGTCCCCGTCCCACCGGCCCTACTGGGGGAGCTGGCGGTTGATAAATTGTAACCGCCTTCTCCCCACCCGCCTGCGCCGGAGCGGGGGCGCGTCTGCACTTTCCTCGCGCTCCCGCTCCGCTGCCTCTTTTTGGGACATGACCGCCTCGCAGAAGGCGGTCACTGCGTCCCACGATCTCTCGCTGCGCAGCATGTGGCATATAATGCTGCGCAGCGAGAGGTCGTCCGTCCCAATTTCCCTCATTAGGACCTGTCGCTCCACCGCCCAGGCTGCACACTCCGCTACCGTGTGCTGGGCGGTGTCGTCCTCGTCTCCACAGTGGTGACAGGCGGGGGTGGCTTCCCTACCTATCTTGTGCAGGTAGTGACCGAAGCAACCGTGCCCGGTCACCACCTGCGCAAGCCTGTACGTTATATTTCCCCCTCGCCTGTCCAACCATCCCTCAAAGTTGGGGAGGAGTGCCCCTATGGTTCTAGTGCCATAGGGGCAATCCTCCAGGTGCTCCTTCCACCTGTCCCGCTCCCTCTCAACGGCCCTCCTCCTTCTTGCCTCCACCTCTTGCGGGGCCAGGCGCTCCTCCTCACCCGCCCTGGCCGCCCCCCTCTCCCGATGCCTCTCTGCTAGCAGCCCGGCGTCCAGCTCCCACGGCAGGCTGCCAGCGAGAGCGCAGGCCGCTGAGAACCCTACCGTGCGGTAGCACCTCCCCATTCTTTGAGCTATGACCCTTTGGGGTCTGCGGAGGAGGGCCCTCGTCCTTTGCGTTAGCCTGCTCGCCCATATCGGCGCCCCGTACAACGCCATGCTGCGGACGACGTTGGCGTAGAGGCGCCGACATGGGGCCTTAGGTCCTCCCACGTTCGGGAGGAGGCGGCCCAGCGCGGATGCCGCGCCGACGATCCGGGGAGCGAGTTGTCGGAAGTGCTCCCCGAAGTCCCACCTGCGGTCCAGGATCAGGCCCAGATACTTGATGTGGGCCTTAACCTGGACCGCTTCCCCTCCCACCGGGATCGACTGGTCGGCACGCAATCGCCACCGCCTTCCCCCGAACACCACCGCATCGGATTTGGCCACGGCAACTCTGAGGCCCAGGAGGCTGATTCGCCCCACCGTGAGTTCCGTGGCCACTGCCGCCCTTCTGAGGGTCTCTCTCAGATCGCTTCCCCGCACGGCCACCATCGTGTCGTCCGCATAACAGATGGTGATCATGCGGGGAAGCTGCGCGCCCCTGATCGCCCAGTCAAAGCCGATGTTCCATAGCAGGGGTCCCAACACCGACCCCTGCGGAACACCGGCCTCCATCCTTCTCACCAGGCGACCGTTACTTCCGTCGTGGAGCACTACCCTGTCCGTCAGATAGTGCCCCACGATTGCCCTTAAATAGGGAGGCACCCCATGATATCGGAGTGCCTCCCTGATTACCTCATAAGGGAGGGAGCCAAAAGCGTTAGCGATGTCCAGTGACACCGCTATGGTTCCCTCCCCCCTCTCCGCAGCTAGGTCGCTGAACTCTTTTAGTGTGCCTACTGCGTCAATAGTGGACCGCCCCTCGCGGAACCCGAACTGATTGTTGCTGAGGTTCGGGCCCGTGTCCTCCAGGTGTCGGGTGATGCGACGGGCAATTATCCTCTCCAACATTTTGCCCGTCTCATCAAGGAGGACTATGGGGCGGTATCCCGAAGGAGAGTCAGCTGGGCGACCCTCCTTCCGCAGCAGGCACAGTCTACCCTCCTTCCAGACCTTGGGGAAGTTACCCTCCCTAAGGCAATCGTCAAAAATGGCCCTCAACCTGAGCCCCAGGTGTTTGAGGGCCACGGGGATGACTCTTCCCGGCACCCCATCCGGGCCTGGAGCCTTCTTGCATCCCCGTAGTCTGACGATTGCCCCATGGAACTCCCCATCCGTCACCAACGGCACGTCCCCACCGCACTCCTGGGCCTCCACAGGCGGCGACATTCGAGGAGGCACGAACGGCTGGCTCGCCGGGAAGAGGCCCTCCACGATCCTCGCGAGGAGTTCCGGCTCCATGGAATCCGTGGGGGGAGCGCGCTTCATCTTATTTCGTACGATTTTGTACGGTCGCCCCCACGGATCCCTGTCCAGCGTGCAGATGAACTCCTCATGAGCCTCATCCTTCCTCCTTGTGATGGCCACGGCGAGGGCCTCCTTTGCTGCTCTGAGGGCGGCCAGCAGAGCCTCCTCCTCTTCGGCGGTGTGCCTTCGGCGCCTGCACCTGGTGTACTGCCGCCTTGCTGCGTTTGCGGTGGTACGGAGGGCCGCGATCTCCTCCGACCACCAGTACACCTGTTCCTTACCGGGCAGTCGCTTCGTCCTCCTCATTGCCGCGTCACACACCCTTGTGAGCGACTCGCGGAAGCGAACTGCCTGATCCTCCAGCGGAACAGCTGGGGCAGCACACCAGGCCTCCACTATCGCCGCCTCCTCCGCCATGTCCCTGTCAAGGCTGGCCAGGGACCACCTCGGGAGCTTTCCCCCCGCCCGACGGCCAGGTGGGGCGGCCACCAGGGACTGGGAGACCCTCATCCGTATATACAAGTGATCGGAGAGGGTCTCTACCTCCTCCAGGACGCGCCATTCACCAATTTTGGCGGCAACTGCCGGGGTTGCCAACGTGACGTCGATGACGGACCCCCCCCGCTGCCGCACACATGTGAAGGCGCTTCCCCGGTTCACAATGACCAGCCCCATTGTGACCGCCCATTCCTCCAGGGTTCTTCCCCTCGCGTCCGTTATGGGGGAACCCCATGCAGCGCTCTTGGCATTGAGGTCCCCCATTAGCAGCACCGGCTTTGGTGCGACCCTCCCTATTAGTCTCCCTATTTCCCCTAGGTAGGCCTCGAAGTCCGCGAGGGGCCGGTTTGGGGAGAAATATGTACCAACCACTACCATATTCTCCCACCCGGCCGCCGCAAAACCAAGCCCCCTGTCCACCGGCACCAGGGGAGGGAAGTCTCCTGCCGCCGGGGCGACCAGGGCCACGCTTCCGTCTCGCGCTCCCACCCAGTTGGGCTGAGGGGGAACACACCACGGTTCTGCGACCGCCACCACGCTGACGCCCCACTCCGCCATTACCTGCATGAGCAAGTCTTGAGCGCGGGCGGAGTGGTTCGCATTTGTTTGTAGAACTTCGTGCTGGCGTGGTGGCATTAATGGTCCATTTGTTCCCTCTCAGCCTGTTCGGCGACTTGTCGGGCAAGCCCCTGGGCCCTTACGGGGTCTTGCCTCCCTCTTGTACTCGGGGGGTTGCACGATAACCCCCCCATGACATGTCCGGCAGGGCGTTTGCTGTGATGGCAAACCGCACAGAAAGGTGCCTCAGCGCAGGACGACGCTCTGTGTCCCGGCTTACTGCATCTGAAGCACAGCTGTCCCCTATCCACCTCAGACGGGCATGTGGCCCTGGTGTGCCCCGCCCCCATGCATTTATAGCAGCGGAGCGGTGCTAGATCCAGGGCCTGGACAGCTGCGCTCGACCAGCCCACTATCAATTTGCCGTCCTCGCAGACCTTCCTGGCGGCCGCCACGGGACACCTTACAAGGGTTGACCCCGACCCGTTGAATGCGGCACGGACAGCGCCCACTTTTACATCAGCCTCTTTGCAGCCCCCTTTGGCGGCCACCGCTGCTGCCACAGCCTCAGGAGTGACGGACTCTATAAGGCCTGATATCCTCATACCGGCCAGTTTTACTGGTCGGTACACCCGCGCTTCTTCGCCGATGAGCCCCTCCAATTTCTCCTGTAGGCAGTCTGCCGCCCTGCCGTTGTCCGTGTTTGGGACCTCGAAAATACGGGCCCCGTCAGCCGTCCTTCTGACCCGAACGTGGTCCAGACCAATCTCCGCCAGACTGAACGATGTGGTCACCTTGGTCAGGATAGAGGCGTATGTGGCCTCAGATTCTGGCCTAAGGGCCACCACCACTGCGGCCGTTGACGGGACCGTCAGTCCCCGGCTCTTCCCTTGAGGCTTTGTTGGCCTCACCTGTGCCGTCTTTTTTGCCCTATTTTTGGCCTTCCGTCCGACCACCTGACTCCAGTTCCCACCGTCCTCGGAGTCCTCCCTAGGCTGGGATAGGGGCTGCGACGATGGTGGTGGCGGGGGGGCCTCATTTGGGCGCTGTGGCAGCGCTCTCCGCGGATCCGAAGGGGCCGGAGGGGCCGGAGGGGCCGGAGGGGCCGGACTGGGGCCAGGCCTTTGAGGCGCCGGGTTCCCCTGGGTGCTCTTCTTCTTCTTCTTTGGCTGCTTCTTTTTCGAAGCAGCCGCCTGCGTAGGACCCGTCGGTGCCGTTGATGTTTTTCCCTTCGCCATGGTTCGGGGCTCACTCGGCGTTGCAGGCGCAGGCGCAGGCGACTCAGTGTCCCGGGCTGATTCTCCTGGGGTAAAGACACTCCCAGAAGAGCCTGCCTTGGTGCCTCGCTCGCGGGTGGCCAGCGGAGGCCGCTCTCTCTCCTCCAGGGGGAGTCTATCTTTGATTTCCGCCATGCGGGCGTCCAGATATGGCCCGACCTGGGCCATGACCGCACGGCAGATCTCTTCAGTTGTAGAGTCTCGTTTGGGTGGCGAGGGTGCCGGATTGCCCTGCCTCCGCAGCCCCTCCAGTTGGGCCCTAACTTCGGCCATCTCCTTACGCAGACCGACCATTTCCCCTCTTAACCGGTTGTTGTCGGCTTGGAGCCGCGCCGTTTCCTCAGAAACGGTGCGTTTGCTCAATACGTCAAACGCATCCGATATGGCGGCCGCGGCGTCCTTCAGGCGGCGGATGTATACGCCCTGCAGGTTCTTTGATGTGGTCGCTACCCTGAGGATAAGGGCCACGCTGTCCTCCACCTGCTGCCCAAGTTCCTTTGTGGCAGCGGCCTCTTCGGGGTTCGGCGCAAGCTGCGTAGTGCACCTGGAGAACCCTTGTCGGGTTCTAATGTGCATCTCATGCACGTCCCTCTCCGCCTCGAGGCGATCCTCTTCGTGCTGGGCGCGTTTATAGGCCTCCCTCGCCTTAGTCAGGCCCACATACTTCCCCGTGGTAGGGGGGCGACCTCGTCCCCGGCCTTTCGAGGCCTGCGATGGCGAGCCCTCGCCAGCGGCGGACAGGCCGGACTCCTCCCCGCTGGATCCCGACTGAGACTCGTACACGTAGCGCGGCCTCTTTTTGCCTTGGGTCTGCCACATCCGGCCGCTTGTGGGCGGGATGTCCTTATGGGGAGGAACCAGCTCCCCTCCCGCACTGGTCGGTTGCGACTCCAAGGCACCCGCACCTCGCTGTTCCAGCGGAGCGTTATGTTGGAGTCTGGTTTTGAAAGGCGTTTGCCTCCTTGGGGGCGCCTTACCTTTCCCCTTCGAGCCCGACTCCATAGCTGGCGGGAACGGCTTCTGACGACTTGGGGAGGTCGCCCGCGACGAGCCGGAGGACCGCACGGTGTACATGCTGTCCCCGGACTCCGCCAGGATCTCCTCGTCCAATCTGTTGAGAAGGACGCGGGCGACCTTCTTAAATTTGGCCTCGCGCCCATCCTCTCGCACCGCCACCGGTGCGTGCAACTCCGCATTTAGGACGGGGTCTTCTAGAACGTCCGCGTCCTTCTTTTCTTCATCCTCACAGGCTTCTGCTCTATGTTGCACGAAGCGGCCCCGGGAGTCGCGTGGTGGGACGCTGCCCGCCTCCTTTACCGGGATCTGTATTGCGTCAGAGCTTAGGTCAATACGTGGACTTGGGTAGTCAACGCATTGATCCACGCTGTCCCCTCGCACCGGTGAGCGCATCAGAGATAGGCGAGGACGGAAGATCGCGTTCTCGTCGTCGCCATCTATCTTCGGCTCGTCCGCTCCACCGCGCACCCTCAAAATCGGCCCGTCTGCTTGGGTACACCCTATCGGGGTGCTCACTTCTGCCGCCATATCATCAGTGTCCAGTTTATCGCTAAGGTCATTTGAAATATCCTCCGTTTTATTTGTATTTTTATTTTCCATAGACATGTTATTCCCACGAGTGGGGGAGAAAAGTGATACCATCGGGACAGAGATCCCCCATTATCCCGATGGCTGTGCCGCAGCAGTGACTCTAGGAGGCTGGTAGACACTCCAGCCGCTCTGAAAAGAGCATCCCTACGCGGAGTATCCTCACGTAGGGAATTGTGGATTTTTTATTGGGGTTTACTCCCCTTGGCCCGGCCAGTTAAGGCAGGGCCCCCGGTCCGCGCGCCGACTGGCTGGCATCTCTCGTATCCCCATAGCGCCCACAATGGGGGTCGTTGAGAGAATGCTGCGGATAACGGTATGAGGGGGACCTGGCGTAAGCCCCCCTGGTGGTTCGGTTAGGAACCACCCTCCTCCTCCAGGCAGACACCTGGCCCATAGAGCACAAGGTGCGTCCGCACCTGTGCACCGCCCCTGCCGGGCTGAGGCGGCCGCATCCCTTGCCACCTCAGATGAGCTGAGGCATGCCGGGAGCGGCCAACCACCAAAAACTCGGCACTAAAGCCCGCGCAGGAGTTAACTCCACTGCAATTCCGTCCCGGGGGACCTGGCGTCTCACGCTGTGCCCTCTGCTAGGTTCAGAGGGACACGCGGAGCAGCCCGCCGTGTGCTGTGCTTAGTCTGGCCCCTCCCCTCAGGCCTGTCCGGTTTGGGTGGCCCTATCCGGCATAGCCCTGAGGATCCTGGGGGCACGCAAGCCCCTTCACCGCGGCAAGGTGACAGCACTCGAAGGGGAACCTAACCTTTTTTTTTTTTTTTTTTTTTTTTTTTTTTTGCCGGGGGAAAATCCTCATGGATACCATCACGCCGCGGGGAGGCGTGATGATTATGTCAGACTCTTACTGACTAAAAACCCCCGGGGGTTCCACACTGCCGCTAATTGGGCGGGTTACGGGGAGGCGTTGGCGCCATTCTTCCGCGACCCGGCCAGCGGGTGTCCGCACTTTGGACCCGTCACTGGGAGATCATCATCTCATCGTCACTCACTGTCCCCCCAACGTCACAAATGGCGTGCCCAAAACACTAGGCACGCCCTTCATCCCGAGGACCCTGCTCCTTCGAGCGATGAACGTCCCCGTGTTCGTCGCCCGGAGGTCCTCATTATGGCGGCAGTCGGCGGTCGTGAGCCAGCCTCCTGCGGCCCACTCTCCGGCGGCGCTGCTGAGGTGCTTCCACATCGTCCTCTCTAGTCCGCTCCGCCCTCTCCTTCTGTGCCACCACGTCCTCACAGAAGGAGAGCATTGCCCTCCACGCCCGGTTGCTGTCGACCATGGCTTTGACCACAGCTGGCAGCGACAGATCGTCGCCTACAACAGAGGTCAGTTCAGCCCTCTGGCCCGCCCAGGCAGGACACAGCTCCAAGGTGTGCTGAGCTGTGTCCTCGGCCTCACCGCAATCATGGCACTGCATGGTTGGCTCTCTGCCAGCTATGCGACACAGGTACCGTCCGAAGCAACCATGCCCCGTAAGTACCTGCGTCAGCCGGAAGGTGAGTGTCCCATGACCGCGGTCCAACCACTGTGCAAAAACTGGGCGCACTGCCTCAATAGTTCGGAGGCCAGCAGATGGTGTTGCCAACCTCTCCTTCCATCGTTCGACCGCCTGGAGGCGGACTTCCTCACGCTTTGCCTCCACTTCCCTCGGTGCTGGCCAGTTACCTCGGGAACGCTCCTCCTCGCGCCAAAAGTACACTGCTGCGAGGGTTCTGGCTTCGAGGTCCCAGGGCAGTGAACCAGCCAGCATGCATGCCGCTTCCGTCGAGACCGTGCGGTAAGCCCGGATTGCCCTGGTAGCCATTGCCCGCTGCGGTCTATGCAGAAGGGCAGAGATCCGGCTGTTCAGGGCATCTGCCCATACTGGCGCCCCATATAGGGCCATGGAGCGAACCACGCCGAGGTACAGCCGCCGGCAAGAGGCCTTGGGCCCTCCCATGTTTGGGAGTATACGCCCCAGTGCTGCGGCTGCACTGAGTAGCCTTGGCGTGAGGCGCTCAAAGTGTGGTCGAAAAGTCCACCGGCTGTCGAGAACAACGCCCAGATACCGCATCGTTGACCCAACGCTGATGGAGTGTCCCCCCACCACGATGTGCGCACCGGCAGGAGGTCCGCGGAAAGAAATGGCCTCGGACTTGTTCAGCGCGACCTCCAAGCCAATCCGCCGAATCCTGCTAACCACATGGGCCACCGCAGCCGTCGCCAGAATGGCCGCTCCACGGAAGTTATCCCCCCGAGCTGTGACCAGTGTATCGTCAGCGTAGCAGACTATTTCCACTCCCCGCGGAGTTGCTCCGCGCAGCACCCAGTCGTATCCGATATTCCACAGGAGCGGGCCGAGCACCGACCCCTGTGGAACACCGCACAGCATCTCCCTCCGCCCCCACTCATGCTGACCAGGGAACACTACAAACCTCTCAGAGAGGTAAGCCTCGACCACCTGGCGCAAGTACCTGGGCACCCCGTGATAGAGGAGTGCTTCCTTGATACACGCCCAGGGCAAGGTGTTAAACGCGTTGGCGATGTCAAGAGACACCGCCAGCATCGTTTTGCCCGAGGCCACCGCCTCCTTTGCCAGGTGTTTAATCCGAAGGATCGCATCCACTGTGGAGCGACCGCTTCGGAAGCCGAACTGGTTATCGGCCAGGTCAGGGCCCACCTCTCTCATGTGCCTGACGAGCCGGGCCGCTATGACGCGCTCAAACAGCTTTCCGACTTCGTCAAGCAGGACAATCGGCCGATATGCTGACGGTGAGTCAGCCGGACGTCCATCCTTTTTTATGAGCACGAGGCGGCCTTTCTTCCACTCGCGCGGAAAGCGAGCCTGCTCCATGCATGCTGACAGCAGCTCGCGGAGCCTTGGCTCTAAGGCTTCCATCGCCATCACCAGTGCACGGCCTGGGATACCATCTGGTCCGGGGGCCGTGTTTTTCGCTCTTAAGCGCAGGATGGCGGCTCCCAGCTCCCCTTCTGACACGGCTGGCACCTCTGCCTCATCTTCCTCAACTACCGAAGTCACCATCGGTGGCGGCCGGTGTACCCCTCGGTCGGGGAATAATGCGGACACAACCTGGTCCAGGAGTTGCGGCTGAAGACTTTCCGTGACCGGAGGGGCCCAGGGGCGAAGTTTGGACCTCACCATCTTATATGGCCTCCCCCACGGATCGTGATTCAAAGTCTCCAGCATCGACTCCCTGGACAACTCAATGGCCCGACCGATGGCCACCGACAAGTCCCTCTTGGCTTTCCTGTAAGCCTCGTATAAATCGATCTCAGCCGACTCGTTTCGCACCCTTCGTCGACGCTGCCGCGTGTAATCGCGTCTCTTAGCGGTGCATACCTCCCGCAATTGTGAGAGCTCTGGTGTCCACCAGTACACCCATCGTCTTGGGGGGAGGCGCTTAGCCCGGGGCATAGCTACATCACATATTTGCGACATAGCATCCCGGAGCCATCCAGCTCCTGCCTCTATCTCAACTATCGGCCCCATAGAGTCGGCTTGCCATGCCTGAACGATAGCCGCCTCCTGCAACAGTTCCCTGTCCAATCTCTTCAGCACCCATCGTGGGCCGAGGGATGACAGACTCCGGTTTGGGCCGGTCGGGGTCATTGGAGATGCAGCAACGTCAAACCGGATGTATTTATGGTCCGACAATGTCTCTACATTTGCCAAGACGCCCCAACCCTGGATACGGCGTGCCAGAGCGGCGTCCGCGAACGTGACGTCCACAATCGAGCCGCCCTGTTGCCGCACGCACGTGTCCACCGTTCCCCTGTTTTGTATGATCAGACCGAACGAGACCGCCCACTCCATGAGCTCGTTGCCGCGCACATCTGTTGCCGGAGATCCCCACGCCACTGATTTTGCGTTTAGATCACCGGCAACCAGAACCGGGTGCGGATGGCTTCTGCTGACCAGGGCACCGACCTCCTCCAAAAACCGCTCAAATTCGGCCAGGGTCCGGTTTGGCGAGAAATAGACGCCAATAATCGTTATGTCACCCACGACCGCCGCCACATACCCCGGACCCCGGGACACCCTTTCAAAGGGCGGGGCTCCGTTAGCGGTGTGGGAGACAAGTGCCACGACTCCATTGGTGTCCCCGACCCAATTATCCCTCAGTGGGACCGAGTATGGTTCTGCCACAACCGCAATATGGATCGACCACTGCGCCATGCTCTGACACATGAGATCTTGGGCCCTAGCGCAGTGGTTGATATTCGCCTGTAGCATTTTGAGGGCCATTGTTATGTGACGGCCATCGATTCCACCTCTTCGGAAGCCTCCATGGAGGCAGGGAGACAAGTAGGCGGTGAGGGGGCATCAGGGCCATCACCTGCCTTCTTCTTGCTCTTCTTTGCCTTCGGCGGGTTGCAGAATTTACTACCCGTCCGGTGGCTCGCCTCTTTTCCTGCCGCAGCGCATAAGACGCAGTGCGGCTCGGCTGTACACTGACCAGCTTTGTGGCCTGCCTGCCCGCAGCGGTAGCACAAGTCGCTGCGGTCAACCTCTGCAGCGCATTGTGCCTTAACGTGCCCTAGTTCCAGGCACCGGTAGCACTGCATCGGTCTAGCGGGCAGAAGCTTGACCCGGGCCATCACCCATCCCACTTTGAGACGGCCGGACTCGCAGATCTTTTTAGCTGTCACCACGGGGCAGCTTACCGACACTGTGCCGAGGCCATTGCGGTCTCGACGTATTTCGCCGCATTTGACAGATGGTGCTGGGCATTTTGCCACCTCAACCACTGCGGCGATTACGTCATTGACCTCTACCGAGTCATCTAAGCCCGCCAGACGCACGTGGGCAGTCTTAGTGGGCCTGTCAACGCGGACGACGTCATGTCCTAGGACCTCTCTTAAGGCGTTTGCCAGTGAATCAGCCTTTTCACCACTGGTCGCTCCTGGCAGCTCCAGGACACGCGCGCCAGTGACTGCCCTCTTGTACCTTATTCCCTCAATGCCTAGCTCTGCCAGTTTAACTCGGCTTCTTGCTTCTGCCATGACTTTCGCATAGGTCAAGCCCTGTTGCTGTGCCTCTGGTTTTAGAGTCAGTACAATGGCCGCTGACCTCGGTGGACGAAGTTTACGAGCCTCGGAGCGAGCCGGCAGACTGTTTTTGTCTGTATTGGCCCTTCCTGCCCTCTTCCTCTTCTCGGAACCGCTTTTCCCCACCTTTGTCCACCCCGGTTTTTTCAGCGGAGGCTCCGGTGGTGGTGGGCGCGGCTCTTCTGACATCGAAACATTGGCCCGACCGGTCTCCTTCCTGTTCTTCCTCTTGGTTTTCTTCCTCTTCTTCTTTGCCTTTGAATCAGCGGTGGCTGTGGCAGCAGCAGACTTTTTAGGTCTGGGTGGCTCAGTGCCACTGGCGGCCGCAGGTGTTGCTTGGACCGCTCCTGTTACCGTCTGCCTTCCGCTGTCAATAGGCCCAGGCCCAGGGACCGATTTCAGAGCTTCACGGCTCCGATCATAGGCCAAAGGTGGTCGCAAGTTTTTTGCTGGTAGGAGTCTTTCCTCTTTCTCCAGAGCCTCAAGGCGTGCATCAACGATGGCTCCAACTTGAGTTGCAATGGCCCTCATAAGTGCTTCGTCTCTTGGGATATATACAGCCTGGTCTCGGTGCCCGCGTGGTCGGTTGGCAGATGGTAAACCACTCGCCACTTGCGTTAACTCCCTCCTATTCATATCCGCTTGCTGGAAGTGACCAGGAGGCAGATCCTCGGCTGGAGGACTCCAATGATGGGTGGCCCTTCTGATTTCGCCCTTCAGTTGGGCCAGCTCCTCGCGAAGGCTTGCCATCTCGGCCTGTAGTCGCCTATTCGCCACCTCCAGCTTGCGCGTCTCCTCGCACACTGTGCGTGCACTCAGGGTTTCCACGGCTTCGGAAATGGTACCAGCCGCCTGCTTGAGTGCACGTACGAGAGTGCCTTTAAGGTTGCTGGATTTAGTCGCGACCTCCCGAATGATTGCCAGTTGGTCTGCCACAGATTTTGTTAGGGTCGCAGCAGTTTGGTCATATGGTGACTCGTTAGTGGATGCCGCTAACCCAGCATTGTTGTTCGTCGTTGCACGTCGGCCCTTCTGTCGTACAGGCGTCGCCTTGATTATTGTTAATTCTGGCTCAGAAGACTCCTCCATCTGGCCCTCTGCTGGCGCCTTCTCACCCTCGATACACCTTCGCTTGGGGCCACTTTCGGACCAGAAGCGTTTCCGCGTCGAACCCGTTGATGAGCCCGAGTCCAACCTGGACCGTGCTCTAGCTGGCTGGGAGCCTCTTTCCACCTCTTCGAGCCACGGCGGATTCTCCGCGTCCGACCGGGGCATAGGAGAGTCTGCGGATGACTCCCGCGCTCCCGCTGGGTCTTCGAGCCTGAAGGGAGTCAGGCATGGGCGCGCCCGGCGCCTGCCCCTGGTTGCGGTGTTTCTGCGCGCCCCGTTGGTGGGGGATGGCCGTTGCCCCTCCTCATCAGCAGCAATGCCAGCGGGTGTGTCGGATCGCACAGTATACATGGACTCATCCGTATCTGGCGCCGACTCTCCAGGAGCCCCGCTTGGCCCTCCCTCTTTCAGCCGGGTCAGCAGCACCCTGGGAATCCTCTGGAAGCGGGCCTCTCGCCCCCCCTCCAACGGTGTCGCCGGTGCGCGCTCGTCGTTTGGAGCATCCACCATGGCTCCCTCTCCTTCCTTGTGGGCTTCTCCACCACCCTCGGTCGCTCCACGCCGCACGAAACGACCGTGGCGGTCGCGCACCGGAGCGCCACCCGCCTCCCTTGCCGGGATCTGAATTGAGGTGGAGTTTAGATCAATGCATGGGCCTGGGTAGCCCACGCATTGATCCCCGC
Source organism: Epiblema foenella (assembly GCA_963556455.1). NCBI lineage: Eukaryota > Metazoa > Arthropoda > Insecta > Lepidoptera > Tortricidae > Epiblema > Epiblema foenella. The sequence continues at coordinate 54,426 of OY747106.1, forward strand.
TGTCCCCTTGCACCGGTGACCGTGCCAGAGATAGGCGGGGACGAAAAATCGCCTTCTCGTCGTCGTCTGCGCCCGGCTTGTCTCCTCCGCCGCGCATTCTTAAAACTAATCCCAATCTTTGAGCACCATTATCCTGTGAACATTTGCCGTGGTCGTCGTGTTTTTCCGTCCTTGAGCGGTGTGCCCCCCCAGAATACGGTGGGCGACATGTCACCACAGAGCGGGCGCTTGCCCGTTCTGTGGTGACACGGAGGATTGAAACCCCCTGGGGTAGTTTTGTTTTTGGGCCACTCATATTTAGCTATTTTTTTTTAAAGGAGGTATGCCCCTCCTCTGACGCTCGTGACTGAGCTCCCCCCAGCCATTCATCCCTTCGGCACGCCTGTCACACCTTGGGATTAGGGATTTTTATAGTGGTTATCTCCACGTGACCCTCCGCTCAGTGAGGAGGGTCCCCGGTCCGCTAAGTGCGGATTACGGGTTGCCCGACGGGGGGCCTGACACGAGGCCATTCCCGCCGCGCCACGAGCCCGCTAGGTGCGTCCGCACCGCCACCGCTGCCCATTGGCTGCCAAGCAGGCTGCCGAGCTACAAACGCCGCATCCCTTGCCACCTCAGATTAGCTGAGGCATGCTGGGAGCGGCCAACCACAAAAACTCGGCACTAAAGCCCGCGCAGGAGTGAACTCAACTGCAATTCCGTCCCGGGGGACCTGGCGTCTCACGCTGTGCCCTCTGCTAGGTTCAGAGGGACACGCGGAGCAGCCCGCCGTGTGCTGCGCTTAGTCTGGCCCCTCCCCTCAGGCCTGTCCGGTTTGGGTGGCCCTATCCGGCATAGCCCTGAGGATCCTGGGGGCACGCAAGCCCCTTCACCGCGGCAAGGTGACAGCACTCGAAGGGGAGGGGAACCTAACCTAACCTAACCTTTTTTTTTTTTTTTTTTTTTTTGTTGACCCAGGGGAAATCCGTTATGGATCCCACCCGGCCCGGGAGAAGCCGAGTGGGTATGTCCGACTCGCACGGACTAAAACCCCTGGGGTGTTCCACAACTCGCAATTGGACAGAGCCCCGGGAACGCTATTGCACACATCCGGAACTCTGTCAGCGTTGCCCTTGCGGGCCCACATAGTATGGTAGGTGGCACCTTACCTACTCCGCTGTTGGCACCCCAGAACACAGTGGGGGCCTTCCAGCTCGGGACCTCTTCTAAGCGAGTGATGGAACCCCCGACCCATCACCCGCAGATCCTCATCATGGTGGCTGCATGTGGGCTGCGTAGGCCCTACGCCGCCTGCCTGGCCTCCTGCGGCGCTGCGGGACCGAGTTGGTGTCTCCCTCGCGTATTCTCTCCGCCGCCTCCTTCTGCGTCAGAACTGACGCGCTGAAGGTGGCCACTGCCGCCCATGCCTCCTTACTGTGCACCATTCGGCCGATTAAGGCCGGTAGTGAGAGGTCACCTCCAATAGCCGTGGTCAGGTCCGCGCGGAGCTCCGCCCAGGCAGGGCACTCCTCGCGCGTGTGCTTGGCCGTGTCCACGGCTCCTCCTCCACAATGGTGGCACGCCGTTGTCTGCTCCCTGCCAACCACCTCACACAGGTACTTGCCGAAGCAACCGTGCCCCGTAAGGAGCTGCGTGAGGTGGAATGTGGGTGGACCGTGTTTGCGTTCCACCCATTCTCTCAGAACAGGCCGAACAGCGTCCACCAGGTCCCTGCTAGCTCCTGGGCCTTCGAGACTCTCCGACCACCTCCGGAACATTATATTTCGTGCTTCGGTACGCCACTGCTGCACCTCGTGTGGAGCAGGCCAGTTGCCTTCCTCCCTTGCCTCTTTCACCCGCCAGAAGACACCTGACTGGACCTTTGCTTCCAGGTCCCAGGGTGTGCTACCAGAAATTAGGCAGGCTCCGGTGTACGATACAGTACGGTACGCTCGAGCTGCTCTGAGCGCTATGGCCCGCTGCGGGCGACGCAGTAGGGCGACACTACGAACGGTCAGAGTGTCCTCCCATATCGGTGCTCCATATACTGCCATGGAACGCACCACTCCAATGTACAAGCGCCGGCACGCGCCTCCGGGCCCCCCTAGATTCGGGAGAATTCGACCAAATGCTCCAGCTGCAGCAATCAGTTTTGGAGCTAAGCGTTTGAAGTGCTCCTCAAACTTCCATCGGCGGTCGAGGATGATCCCTAGGTATTTCATAGAAGACCCGACATTGATTGCAGTGCCGCCCACATTTATTTGTGCTCCTTCTGGCGGGGGGTTTCTATGGCCATGGAAGGTGAGGGCCTCCGATTTATGCAGTGCCACCTCCAGTCCCAGGGCGCGTATGCGGTGAACCACTTGAGCAACACCGGCGGTGGCTATGTATGCAGCCTCCCTGTGGTTACTGCCTCGGGCCAACACAAGGGTGTCGTCAGCGTAGCAGGTAATGCTGACACCACGTACCATAGCTCCCCGTAACACCCAGTCGTACCCGATGTTCCACAGGAGCGGCCCAAGCACCGATCCCTGTGGAACACCGCACGACATCGGACGTGTCCCCCATCCGCTCTTTAGTGGAAAGGCCACCGTTCTCCCTGCGAAATAACCCGCCACCACCCGCTGTAGGTAAGCAGGCACGTTGTGGTATTTTAACGCTGCCAACACTGTTTCCCAGGGCAGGGTGTTAAAGGCGTTACAGATGTCAAGCGATACTGCCATCACTACCCTGCCCTGAGCTATCTCCTCTTCCGCAATGCTCCTCACCCTGGCGACCGCATCAATTGTGGAGCGAAGCGGGCGGAACCCGTACTGGTACTCACTTAGACCCGGCTCCATACTCCTGACGAGCCGGGCTGAGACCACCCGTTCAAAGAGCTTGCTCGTTTCGTCTAATAATACTATAGGGCGGTAGGCCGAAGGCTGATCGGGTGGGCGCCCTTCTTTTCGGAGAAGCACCAGTTTGCCCGTTTTCCACCTTTCGGGGACCCTCCCCTGTGTAAGGCACATGGTAAAAAGGCCTCTCACTCTCTCCTCCATTTCACTGAGCGTAATCGTCAGTAGGCGTCCCGGAATGCCGTCCGGTCCGGGGGCTTTGTTCTTCGAGCGAAGTCTTAGGACAGCCGCACCAAACTCGGCTTCTGTCACCGGGGGCACCTCCGTCACGGGATCTCGTGGTTGAGTGGTGGGTGCCATCGCTGGCGGTACAAATCTATCTCTCTCGGGGAACAAGGCGCCCACAATGCGTTCCACAAGCTCTGGCTGAAGACTGCTAGTTAATGGAGGAGCCCAAGGACGGAGCTTCTGCCTCACGGCCCGGTACGGCCTGCCCCATGGGTCTCTGTTTAGAGTCTCCAGCCATTCCTCCCAAGCTGACTCCTTTGCTTGTGCTATGGCGGTTTGTAGCGTTTTACAAGCCGTCCTGTAGATGTCGTACCGGACGGTTTCTTCGACGTGGTCCCTTATACGTCGTCTTCTGCATCGAGTGTACTGGCGACGTGCAACGACACAAGCTTTCCGCAACTGGCGGAGTTCTGGACGCCACCAGTACACTCGACGACTTGGCGTGAAGGGTTTCGCCCTGGGCATTGATGCGTCACAAATGCGGGTAAGAGAGGCCCCAAGACGCTCGGCCTCATGGTCCACCTGCCCCTCTTCCACCAGTCCGGAGCCGGCACCCCAAGACTCGACAATGGCCGCCTCCTTCGCTAGCTCCCTGTCGAGTTTCCGTAAGATCCAGCGTGGACTATCCCCAGCAGCTGATCGGTTTTCCCTCACCATATTAGGGTGAGTGGAGATATCGAACCTGATATACCGGTGGTCCGATAACGTCTCCACCTCAGTTTCCACTCTCCAATTTAGTGCACGGTAAGCCAATGCATTGGATGAGAACGTTACGTCCACAATTGACTCGCCCTGTGGTCGCACACACGTACTCTCCGATCCGGTGTTGAGGACAGTCAATCCTAGGGATATCGCCCACTCCGCCAGTACATCTCCCCGCGCATCTGTCACGGGGGATCCCCATGCTGCATGTTTGGCATTGAAATCCCCAGCGACTAGCACAGGTGTGGGAGATATTTGCCCAATCAGAGCTCCAATTTGTGTGAGCAACTGCTCAAAGTCAGCGAGGTTTCGATTGGGCGAAAAATATACCCCAGCGATGGCCACTCTATCAAATACAGCGAGCACGAACCCATGACCCTTCACGATGTTCTGGAGGGTCGGTGAACCGGCTCTAGCTGGTGCAATAAGGACCACCGTGTTGTTGTGATCCGAGACCCAGTCATCCCGGTCAGGGATAAAGTAAGGTTCCGAGACAATAGCCACCTTTATTTGCCACTCTGCCATGGTCTGGATCAAGAGGTCCTGGGCCCTGGCACAGTGATTAATGTTCGCCTGCAAGCACGTGAAGGCCATTGTTTATTGGGCGGTGTCCATGTTTTCCTCCGTAGCGTTTAGCTGAGAAGGCGGAGTAGCTACCGGGCCACTAGCCGTCTTCGTACCTCTTGACCTGATGTTTTTGGCGGTCCCACTCTGACACCCTTTCGCACCAATTGTGTGGGTTGCTGGTTTTCCGGCTGCGGAACATACAGCGCAATTTGCATCAGCAGTACAGTCCCTCCTTTTGTGTCCTGGTATCCCGCAACGGTAGCAGATACTGCTGCGGTCCACATTCCGGTCGCACTTGGCACCCACGTGGCCTGGTTCCAAGCAACGGAAGCACCGTAGGGGTTTAGTCTCCAGTAGTGATACCCGAGCCGAGATCCAACCTACTTTGATTCGTCCAGCTTCGACCACTTTTTTGGCTGCAGTTACTGGGCAACTTAGCCATAGTGACCCAGACCCATTTTGGCCTCGGGAGATTACGCCTGATTTTACAGCCATAGTTGTGCAGCCCCCCTCGCTAGCCACAGACATCACGACTTCTTCAGCGGTCACCGAGTCATCCAGCCCCGTGACTCGTATTTCTGCACATTTCACGGGCCGCTGGACATGGACTACGTCAGCGGTAAGCACCTGTTGTAGTTTTTCGGCTAATGCGTCTGCGGCCTTGTCTGCATCCTTTGTATCCGGAGGCAGTTCAAGCATCCGAGCGCCCGTCACTGTGGTTCGGAATCTGAGTTCCCTGATTCCAACCTCCTCGAGTTTTATGCTGCTTCTCGCCTTAGCCAGGAGTGCCTCGTACTTTACTCCATTTTCAACCGCTTCTGGTTTCAACGTCAATGTGATAGCCGCTGTGCGAGGTGGTTTGAGTTTCCTCTTGCGCGGGAGTGCAGGTTTCCGCGCGTTGGTCGCATTTGCCGTCGCGGCTACTCCGCTGGCCGATTTTGATTTGTTGGCCTTGCGAGTCACAACTTCTTTATAAGACTGACTAATCGTTTCCGGCGGTGTAGGCATCGGCAGCGATGCCGGTGGAGCATTTCTCGAAGCAGCCGCCTCCTTGGCAGCCAGACTAGATTTTTTGCGCTTCTGTTTGCGGATGCCACCTTGCTTTTCGCTTCGGGGGTTAGATTCAGGAGGTTCACCGTCCGCTATCACATCTTGCGCAACGGCCGTCGAGCTCTCTTCCCGAGGAAGCAGTCCAGCGGTTGAGTTTTGCTCAACCCGTCGATCGGCAGCCAGTGGAGGCCGCATGCGAGGCTCAGGCAGTAGTCGACATTCGATTCCTTCAAGGCGAGCATTCAGCATCGAGCTGAACTGCTCGCGATTGGAGCGCGAGACCTCTTCAATTACTCTCCTCAATTCGTGTTCATTCGGAGTAGTGGGCTGCGCGCGCAGCTCAGCCACCTCCCTTCGCAGCTCCGTCAACTGCCACGATAGCCGCGCATTAGCCGCCTCTAGGCGGGCAACCTCCTCAGTGACGGTAAGGGACCTTAGCTCGGTGAAATTTTTCCTCACGGTCGCTAACACTGTCTTCAGGGCTTTCACGGAAGTGCCCTTCATGTTCCCTGATTTGTCTATAACTTTATTCGCCACTATTAGGGCTTCCTCGACTTCAGCTGCCATGGCGGCTGAACTTTGCTCCACAAACTGCCTGTCGCTCAAATTTTGGCGATTCAAAAGACGGTACTGCGCCTCCTTTGCCGCTGCCTCCACAGACTGATTGTAAGCAGCCAGTTCGTCCTCCAGTTCGAGCTGCTTCTCTCGCATTTTTTCAGCATAAATCTCTCCCTGACGCCTGCCGAACCCAACATATTCGCCTGTCGTGGGCGGCCGGCCCCTACCCCTTTTCGACGAGGGTTTTAATAGACGCCTACCACTCTCCGGAGAGGCTTCTCCACTTTTAGCCCCACCATCACTATCGGAGCTCGAGAGAGCGATTTCGTCGGCAGCACGCTTCTCGCCTTTCCTCCAAAATTTTCCTACACTGGAGTCTCTCGAAGTGACCGTCTTCATGCTCGCTACTGACGACTCTGAGCCCGAGAGTCGCCGCGAGATTTCAGTGTCCGAAAGTCGGGTCAGCCGAACAGTCGGTTCCATATTGAGATTGCCAGTATCGTTAACTTCAGTGCACACCGTCGGGGTGTCCACTTCCGTCGCCAAATTAGTAGTAGCCAAGTCGTCGCCAGTGTCGTTTGAAGTTTCCTCCATTGTGTTTTTATTGTTTTTTAAATTCAGTGCCATATATAGATCCCACGAGTAGGGTCGATAGTGCTACACCCCCGGGTGACGCCCATTCCGGAGGTGTGGCTATATACTGTACAGGTCGCCCGGTATGCACAGGTTTTTACGACTTCGCTGTCGGGTTTTATTGGGTTATTCCTTCCCGCGGGCCGGCCAATTAAGGCAAGCCCCCCGGTCCGCGCGCAGACTTGCTGGCACCTTCCATACTCCATACCGCCAATGATGGAGGTCGTTGGTAGGTGCTGCGGATAACGGTATTAAGGAGAATTGGCGTAGACTCCCCTACTGGTAGTTTTGTTAGAACTACCCCCCCCCTTTGTCGCCTCTGTAATAACTAGAGGGACTCCCTCCCGGCCTGTGAGGCCCTTCCCCCCCCCCCCGGTGTCGGGTTATTGGTAGCACCGGTAAGCGATCCCCGAACAGGATCACTTACCGTTGCCTCCAGGGCGCACCAGCCAAGACCCTTCCCTTCTCTGCGGATCCGCGAGGATCCAGAGAGATTGGAAGAGCCCAGACATACTTGGAGGTTACCCGACCTAGCGCCCCTAACCTAACCTTTTTTTTTTTTTTTTTTTTTTTTTTGACGGTGTGAAAATGCATTACGCATACCCCCGGCCCGGGGAGGGACTTACGGGGGTTATGTGGGACTCTCTCCTCCCGCAACTCCCTCTGCTAGTCAGAGGGAGGGGAGGAGCATACCCACTAAAAACACACCGGCGTCACCCGCACTGCCGTTAGCGGGGCACGTCATGGGATCGGATATTCTACCACGACGTCCCCCCGGCTGCCCCGGTTTTACACCGGGGGCACCCTCGCGCCAAGGGAGGGAGGGATCGGTGACGCTCCGATTCCTCCTTCAGACGTGTAGGGCCTTATTTGGTGGGTCCCCGTCCCACCGGCCCTACTGGGGGAGCTGGCGGTTGATAAATTGTAACCGCCTTCTCCCCACCCGCCTGCGCCGGAGCGGGGGCGCGTCTGCACTTTCCTCGCGCTCCCGCTCCGCTGCCTCTTTTTGGGACATGACCGCCTCGCAGAAGGCGGTCACTGCGTCCCACGATCTCTCGCTGCGCAGCATGTGGCATATAATGCTGCGCAGCGAGAGGTCGTCCGTCCCAATTTCCCTCATTAGGACCTGTCGCTCCACCGCCCAGGCTGCACACTCCGCTACCGTGTGCTGGGCGGTGTCGTCCTCGTCTCCACAGTGGTGACAGGCGGGGGTGGCTTCCCTACCTATCTTGTGCAGGTAGTGACCGAAGCAACCGTGCCCGGTCACCACCTGCGCAAGCCTGTACGTTATATTTCCCCCTCGCTTGTCCAACCATCCCTCAAAGTTGGGGAGGAGTGCCCCTATGGTTCTAGTGCCATAGGGGCAATCCTCCAGGTGCTCCTTCCACCTGTCCCGCTCCCTCTCAACAGCCCTCCTCCTTCTTGCCTCCACCTCTTGCGGGGCCAGGCGCTCCTCCTCACCCGCCCTGGCCGCCCCCCTCTCCCGATGCCTCTCTGCTAGCAGCCCGGCGTCCAGCTCCCACGGCAGGCTGCCAGCGAGAGCGCAGGCCGCTGAGAACCCTACCGTGCGGTAGCACCTCCCCATTCTTTGAGCTATGACCCTTTGGGGTCTGCGGAGGAGGGCCCTCGTCCTTTGCGTTAGCCTGCTCGCCCATATCGGCGCCCCGTACAACGCCATGCTGCGGACGACGTTGGCGTAGAGGCGCCGACATGGGGCCTTAGGTCCTCCCACGTTCGGGAGGAGGCGGCCCAGCGCGGATGCCGCGCCGACGATCCGGGGAGCGAGTTGTCGGAAGTGCTCCCCGAAGTCCCACCTGCGGTCCAGGATCAGGCCCAGATACTTGATGTGGGCCTTAACCTGGACCGCTTCCCCTCCCACCGGGATCGACTGGTCGGCACGCAATCGCCACCGCCTTCCCCCGAACACCACCGCATCGGATTTGGCCACGGCAACTCTGAGGCCCAGGAGGCTGATTCGCCCCACCGTGAGTTCCGTGGCCACTGCCGCCCTTCTGAGGGTCTCTCTCAGATCGCTTCCCCGCACGGCCACCATCGTGTCGTCCGCATAACAGATGGTGATCATGCGGGGAAGCTGCGCGCCCCTGATCGCCCAGTCAAAGCCGATGTTCCATAGCAGGGGTCCCAACACCGACCCCTGCGGAACACCGGCCTCCATCCTTCTCACCAGGCGACCGTTACTTCCGTCGTGGAGCACTACCCTGTCCGTCAGATAGTGCCCCACGATTGCCCTCAAATAGGGAGGCACCCCATGATATCGGAGTGCCTCCCTGATTACCTCATAAGGGAGGGAGCCAAAAGCGTTAGCGATGTCCAGTGACACCGCTATGGTTCCCTCCCCCCTCTCCGCAGCTAGGTCGCTGAACTCTTTTAGTGTGCCTACTGCGTCAATAGTGGACCGCCCCTCGCGGAACCCGAACTGATTGTTGCTGAGGTTCGGGCCCGTGTCCTCCAGGTGTCGGGTGATGCGACGGGCAATTATCCTCTCCAACATTTTGCCCGTCTCATCAAGGAGGACTATGGGGCGGTATCCCGAAGGAGAGTCAGCTGGGCGACCCTCCTTCCGCAGCAGGCACAGTCTACCCTCCTTCCAGACCTTGGGGAAGTTACCCTCCCTAAGGCAATCGTCAAAAATGGCCCTCAACCTGAGCCCCAGGTGTTTAAGGGCCACGGGGATGACTCTTCCCGGCACCCCATCCGGGCCTGGAGCCTTCTTGCATCCCCGTAGTCTGACGATTGCCCCATGGAACTCCCCATCCGTCACCAACGGCACGTCCCCACCGCCCTCCTGGGCCTCCACAGGCGGCGACATTCGAGGAGGCACGAACGGCTGGCTCGCCGGGAAGAGGCCCTCCACGATCCTCGCGAGGAGTTCCGGCTCCATGGAATCCGTGGGGGGAGCGCGCTTCATCTTATTTCGTACGATTTTGTACGGTCGCCCCCACGGATCCCTGTCCAGCGTGCAGATGAACTCCTCATGAGCCTCATCCTTCCTCCTTGTGATGGCCACGGCGAGGGCCTCCTTTGCTGCTCTGAGGGCGGCCAGCAGAGCCTCCTCCTCTTCGGCGGTGTGCCTTCGGCGCCTGCACCTGGTGTACTGCCGCCTTGCTGCGTTTGCGGTGGTACGGAGGGCCGCGATCTCCTCCGACCACCAGTACACCTGTTCCTTACCGGGCAGTCGCTTCGTCCTCCTCATTGCCGCGTCACACACCCTTGTGAGCGACTCGCGGAAGCGAACTGCCTGATCCTCCAGCGGAACAGCTGGGGCAGCACACCAGGCCTCCACTATCGCCGCCTCCTCCGCCATGTCCCTGTCAAGGCTGGCCAGGGACCACCTCGGGAACTTTCCCCCCGCCCGACGGCCAGGTGGGGCGGCCACCAGGGACTGGGAGACCCTCATCCGTATATACAAGTGATCGGAGAGGGTCTCTACCTCCTCCAGGACGCGCCATTCACCAATTTTGGCGGCAACTGCCGGGGTTGCCAACGTGACGTCGATGACGGACCCCCCCCGCTGCCGCACACATGTGAAGGCGCTTCCCCGGTTCACAATGACCAGCCCCATTGTGACCGCCCATTCCTCCAGGGTTCTTCCCCTCGCGTCCGTTATGGGGGAACCCCATGCAGCGCTCTTGGCATTGAGGTCCCCCATTAGCAGCACCGGCTTTGGTGCGACCCTCCCTATTAGTCTCCCTATTTCCCCTAGGTAGGCCTCGAAGTCCGCGAGGGGCCGGTTTGGGGAGAAATATGTACCAACCACTACCATATTCTCCCACCCGGCCGCCGCAAAACCAAGCCCCCTGTCCACCGGCACCAGGGGAGGGAAGTCTCCTGCCGCCGGGGCGACCAGGGCCACGCTTCCGTCTCGCGCTCCCACCCAGTTGGGCTGAGGGGGAACACACCACGGTTCTGCGACCGCCACCACGCTGACGCCCCACTCCGCCATTACCTGCATGAGCAAGTCTTGAGCGCGGGCGGAGTGGTTCGCATTTGTTTGTAGGACTTCGTGCTGGCGTGGTGGCATTAATGGTCCATTTGTTCCCTCTCAGCCTGTTCGGCGACTTGTCGGGCAAGCCCCTGGGCCCTTACGGGGTCTTGCCTCCCTCTTGTACTCGGGGGGTTGCACGATAACCCCCCCATGACATGTCCGGCAGGGCGTTTGCTGTGATGGCAAACCGCACAGAAAGGTGCCTCAGCGCAGGACGACGCTCTGTGTCCCGGCTTACTGCATCTGAAGCACAGCTGTCCCCTATCCACCTCAGACGGGCATGTGGCCCTGGTGTGCCCCGCCCCCATGCATTTATAGCAGCGGAGCGGTGCTAGATCCAGGGCCTGGACAGCTGCGCTCGACCAGCCCACTATCAATTTGCCGTCCTCGCAGACCTTCCTGGCGGCCGCCACGGGACACCTTACAAGGGTTGACCCCGACCCGTTGAATGCGGCACGGACAGCGCCCACTTTTACATCAGCCTCTTTGCAGCCCCCTTTGGCGGCCACCGCTGCCGCCACAGTCTCAGGAGTGACGGACTCTATAAGGCCTGATATCCTCATACCGGCCAGTTTTACTGGTCGGTACACCCGCGCTTCTTCGCCGATGAGCCCCTCCAATTTCTCCTGTAGGCAGTCTGCCGCCCTGCCGTTGTCCGTGTTTGGGACCTCGAAAATACGGGCCCCGTCAGCCGTCCTTCTGACCCGAACGTGGTCCAGACCAATCTCCGCCAGACTGAACGATGTGGTCACCTTGGTCAGGATAGAGGCGTATGTGGCCTCGGATTCTGGCCTAAGGGCCACCACCACTGCGGCCGTTGACGGGACCGTCAGTCCCCGGCTCTTCCCTTGAGGCTTTGTTGGCCTCACCTGTGCCGTCTTTTTTGCCCTATTTTTGGCCTTCCGTCCGACCACCTGACTCCAGTTCCCACCGTCCTCGGAGTCCTCCCTAGGCTGGGATAGGGGCTGCGACGATGGGGGTGGCGGGGGGGCCTCATTTGGGCGCTGTGGCAGCGCTCTCCGCGGATCCGAAGGGGCCGGAGGGGCCGGAGGGGCCGGAGGGGCCGGACTGGGGCCAGGCCTTTGAGGCGCCGGGTTCCCCTGGGTGCTCTTCTTCTTCTTCTTTGGCTGCTTCTTTTTCGAAGCAGCCGCCTGCGTAGGACCCGTCGGTGCCGTTGATGCTTTTCCCTTCGCCATGGTTCGGGGCTCACTCGGCGTTGCAGGCGCAGGCGCAGGCGACTCAGTGTCCCGGGCTGATTCTCCTGGGGCCCCACCTAACCTAACCTAACCTAACCTAACCTAACCTAACCTAACCTAACCAGCGTGAAAAGTTCAGGCAGACGCCATATTTTTTATTGAAGTTTCTGTTGCGCGCTTGTCAAGAGAAGACATCAGTGAAGTTTCATCATTTTTGGACAATTTTAAGCGGGAAAAAAACTAAATTTTTGTAAAATCTTTTTGTTTTTGTGTTTTCCAAAAAATTTTGTATTAAAATATTTGTGTGTGCTAGAAAATAAGATTATACTGTATTTCCTGTGTTTTATGACATTTTTTGCGGAATTTTAGGACTGACGGTTTTGGAGATAGAGATTTTTAAGTGTTTTTTGGTCATAATTCAGAAATTAATAGAAATATATTAAATATCATCTCAAAATTGACATAAGGCAACCCATTTCGACCCGCTTAACCCCAAACCAGACCCGAAAATCATTTAAATTGACGAAGTTGTAAAAAATCCGCCATTTTTGTTTTCCGGATATAAAACTAAAAACCTTCTGTCTCCCGAACCAATCGGCCTAGAACGCTGCGACTTTCGTTACTAGCTATTGCTAGGACGTCTTTTTAGATATAAGTGGGTTTTGAGTGATTACCTCGATATTTATGTTTTTAAGGTCCAAACCCAGACCATAAAATAGAGTAGGTCGAGTGGAAACCAGGACTGAAGACCCCAGGTCTCTACGACCACCGGTTGAGGAGATACAGGCTCTTAAAGCAAGCCTTTGACAGCTCGGCGGCCATCTTGGATTCACGCAATCGTCGACAGCTCAACAACCGGAGGTCCAATCGACTTGGCGTTTTCAGATTCCTAACCCTGGGAGCCCCCCCTACCCCCCTAACCGGTTTTCAGTAAAATTGGACTATAAAAAATTTGACATCCTGAAACCAGTTCAGGCTGACAGAGAAGGTCAAGTTCTGATCAGCGCCCAAAACCCGGATCCTCTACGACCGCTGGTTGCGGAGATATCCCTTGTCAAACCCCAACTTTGACAGTTGAGCCGCCATCTTGGGAAAAAATCAAACCATCATATCTTCCGAACCGGTGGTCCTAGAGGGCTGGGATTTTCACTGGGTAGCTCCGCGGGCCGCTCTCCTTCCAAAGGGCCTACTCGGGAAGATATCCGGTCACTTTGGAGTGTCGGAAAAACCGGTTAACCGGATTTCGAAAAAACCGGCTGCAATAGCTGGGGATCGTCGAGCCCTTCAAGAAGAGTCCACGCACGGTTTCCTCCGATCAGTGGTTCCGGAGATACAAGCGATAACCTGGTTGCCCGGGTCTTTAACCGGAAAAATTCAAAACATCATAGCTCCGGCACCCCTTGACGTAGGACGCCGTGCTTGGTGTCCCTGAAAAGGGCTCGGGGAGAGCAACCTACTGAGCGTAGAATATTGACTCTAGGTAGAGCCAAAAAAAATTTTTGTCTGGAAACTACCCTATACACTCCGGGGAAGAAAATACTAGTGACATTAGCCTTACCAGACATAAGTAGAAGGTATAGTTACGGACTCTACATCACAAATACAAATTGTGTAACTAAGTTTTAGTTTAGGCAGAACCGTGAATAGTACACACGTGACAGTAGAGCTGCGACTCTACATTAAATAAATAAAAAATTCGTGTAGCACTTAGTGACGCCTCCCCTCTACAGAGGCTAAACAAGGGGAAAAATAGACCACGACTCAAACCTAGAGTCGGAAATTGATTATTCATTTATTATTGTGTTAATTTTATTATTATTATTACTATTTTAAAGCACTTTCGGCCCCTATTGGCCCATTTGCTTATTTTATAATTTAATTGTATATAACTTTTACACATTACAATACATTGTATCATTATTAAATTACTGATAGATATTGCTCTGGTGTGCTCGCTGTGACGATATAAAAACTTTGACGGGGATTATACCCATAGAAATAGAAAAAGACAATGTTCGGTATACGGACACCGATAAAGAAAAACAAGGACAACGACTCAGAAATACCAAAAATGAACGACAGCAACAAAAACGGTGAAAAGCACTTGGAGGGACTAGGCACCTCTCGTTCAAAATCCTCACCGGACAAGACAGCGGCGGCCATAGCAGATCCCGCCAAAGTAAACGACAGCAAGACTGAAGGGGAACGGGGGCAGAGCACCACAGGAGGCACCTGCCAGGCGGTAGAGTTAGCCCCAAAAGCCCCGCAAAAACAAAATGCGCCTGTGACACAGAGGACTAAAGAGGAAACAATAAAGGACGGAAGTACGTCAACTCCCCCAGACTCGCATCCGAAGGTTGCCGAAGCCAGAGCATTGCTCATAAAAGCAAAAGCGCAAATGGCTGCCTCGGGAAATATAAAGAGGGAGATAAAATCCACAGTGATTGAGGTGATTGAAAAACTCTACAAACTGATAAAGGAATTCGCAAATGACACCGAACCGGAGAAGACTATGGCGAAGCCAGAGGAACATAAAAGAAAATATAAAGGAGACCAGGAAGAAGTAACAAGAAAGAACAACGAGAGCAAGTATATTGACAGAATGGAAAAAATGATGAAGGAATCCGAAAAGAGAATGGAAGAAAACGAAAGAAAACAAATGGAGCATATAAAAAAGATGGACGAACTGAAGGGAGCGCTGGAGCAGCACAACGAGAGATTGAAAGGTGCTACCTATGCGAGTGTGACGGCGACCCGCCCCGAGCGACCTGCTCCCGGGGGCCCGACTCTGCACTCCATGGTAGTCTCGGCAAAAGACGAGACTGAGACAGGCGAAGAAATAATAGAGAGAGTAAGAACAGCCGCTCGGAGAAACGAGGGAGGAATAGAAATAGATAGGATCAGAAAGACTAAGGACAGGAAGGTAATAATAAGTTGCAGGTCTAAGGAAGTGAGAAGGGGAGTGAGAGAAAGACTAGAAAAGGAGGAAGTCGGACTTAATGTCGAGGACGTGAACAACAGGGATCCGCTCCTGGTTCTGAAGGACGTACTTGCATGCAACAATGATGAAGAGATCATTCAGGCCCTTCGGAAACAGAACACGGACGTCTTTCGCGGCCTCGACAAAGAGAACGACAGGCTGAATGTTAAGTATAGGAGACGAGCGCGAAATCCCCACCTAACACATGTGGTCCTAACAGTATCTCCGCAGATATGGCAAAGGGCACTAGATAAAGCAGTGGTCCACCTGGACATACAGAGGATCAGGGTGGAAGACCAGTCCCCGCTGATGCAGTGCTCAGTATGTCTAGGTTACGGTCACGGACGTAAATACTGTAAGGAAACTGTAGAAAAATGTAGCCACTGTGGGGGAAACCACATGCAAGGACAGTGCGAAAATAGAACCGCGGGCAACCCGCCATCGTGTACAAACTGTCACAAAGCTGGAGTAAGGAACACTGACCATAACGCGTTTGACACAGACTGCCCAGTCAGGAAAAGGTGGGATGCCATAACAAGGGCTAAAGTGGCTTACTGCTAAGGGCACCTTAATGGAAAATCCGACAACCGGCAGAACTAACAGATACCAAACGACAACTGTGATGCAGGCCAATCTCCAACGCAAAAACCTAGCAACGAGCGAAATGTATCTGGAGGCGACAAAAAGGAAAGTGGCCTTCGCCATGGTGCAAGAACCGTACGTGGGTGGAGTGGGAAGGATGAAGGGATATGGTCCAGCGAGGGTGTACCAGAACGCCGCACAGGAAGAGGGTGTAGTCAAGGCTGCCATAGTCGTGTTCGACACAGACCTAGACGTAGAGCAGGACCCAGAACTTACAACCAACAACATCGTGGTGGTAAGGATCCGCACCGGTACCTGGAGCACCAACGTAGTGTCATTCTATTTTGAACCCACTGCCCCCATTGAGCCCTACATCGCCCATATAATAAAAATACGGGAAAAGATTGGAAGCGCGAAATTGATAATGGCGGGCGATGCGAACGCCAAAAGTATCTGGTGGGGTAGCGCGTATACTGACTGGAGGGGTCAAGATCTAGCGGGAGCTCTGCATGAGTTGCAGCTCCAAATATTAAACACCGGCAACACACCCACCTTCGAAGTGGAGAGACAAGGAAGAAACTGCACCAGCATAGTGGACATAACGGTGTGCACGTCGGACCTCCTGCAAAATATCCATGGCTGGCGAGTGGATCGGGAGGTAACGGGGTCGGACCACAATGCCATACTCTTCGAGATGGATATAGAAAAGGATGCATGCTTGACAACGGAAAGAACAACACGTAAATATAACACAAAGAAGGCAAGTTGGGAAGAGTTTGATGACAAACTCACCCAACTTCTCACGGAACATAACATCAACCCACACAACATAAACACAATACACGACAAAACAGAATTAGACCAGATAGTAAATACATACACCAAACAAATAACACAAGCGTGCAACCAGTACATACCACTCCAAAAGAAAAATAAAAGGCTTACCTTCCCGTGGTGGTCCGAAGAGTTGTACAGCATGAAGAAGCTCGTCGACACTAAGAAGAGACGCATCCGATGCGCGGCACCAGTTCGACGGGCAAAAGTGGTCCAGGAGTACCTGAAAGAAAAGGAAAAATATGAAACAGCAGCAAAAAATGCACAGATTGCCAGCTGGAAGGACTTCTGTCAAAAACAAGAGAAGGAAACCGTGTGGGAGGGTATATATAGAGTTATTAAAAGGACAGAACGGAGGACGGAAGACTTACCTCTGAGAAAGGAAGGAACGATTCTTGGACTCGAGGAGTCAGCGGAATGGATAGCCGAAAGATTTTACCCAGAAGACGACATACAGGGAGAGAAAGAAGAACATCAGGAGACTAGAAGGTTGGCGCTCATAGTAAATAATCCGGACCATGCTGAGATACATGACCCGCTATTTACATTAGGAGAAATGTTGAGCGCCACCAAAAGCTTCAACCCTAAGAAAGCCCCAGGTGAGGACGGCTTCACGGCGGATATATGTCAACGGGTTATAGGAAACCACCCTCAGGTCTTCCTGGCCGTGGCAAACAAATGCCTTGAGCTGGGACACTTTCCAACGGCGTGGAAGAAGGCGGTTGTGGTAATCCTGAAAAAACCAGGGAAAGAAGATTATACCGACGTGAAAGCACACCGACCCATAGGTCTTCTACCCGTACTGGGAAAAATTTTTGAGAAACTGGTAATGTCCAGGCTCAGATACCATCTAGTGCCTAAAATGAGCCCCAGACAGTATGGGTTCATGCCCCAGCGCAGCACCGAGGACTCCCTCTATGTCTTAATGCAGCATATCAAAAGTAAACTACTACAAAAGAAAATAATAACCATCGTCTCATTAGACATAGAGGGGGCCTTCGACAGCGCCTGGTGGCCAAAACTAAAAACTCGACTGGCCGAAGAAGCATGTCCGGTGAACATTAGGAGAGTGGTAGACAGCTACTTGGAAGGAAGAAAAGTAGAGGTAAGATATGGAGGAAAGAAAGCAGAGAGAGAGACAAAGAAAGGATGTGTGCAGGGCTCGATAGGTGGTCCCATACTGTGGAATCTCCTCCTAGACCCACTCTTGCAGAAAATGGATAGGGAAGGCTACTATATTCAGGCATTTGCAGACGACGTATTGTTGGCATTCGACGGGGACTCAGGATTGGACGTCTCAAGGAGCGCTAACCGGGCGCTCTCTACTGTCTGGGACTGGGGTGTCCTAAACAAGCTGAAATTTGCTCCACATAAAACCACAGCAATAACAATCACTAAAAAGCTGAAATACGACACCCCCGCCCTAGTGATGGGGGGGCGAAATATTGAAATGTCCAGAGAAATGAAGGTGCTGGGTCTCACGATCGACGACAAACTAACCTTCAATACACACGTCACAAATGTCTGCAAAAAGGCAATCAACATCTATAAAAAGCTCAGAACCGCTGCAAGAGTGAGCTGGGGACTACATACCGAGGTCACGCGCATAATCTATAATGCGGCAGTAGAGCCAGTAATAACATACGCTGCAGCAGCTTGGGCCCCAGCCGCGCAAAAAATAGGTACTCAGAAGGAGCTGGCGGCCGTACAAAGAGGCTTTGTCCAGAAGCTCTGTGGAGCCTATCGCACGGTTTCACTCAATTCGGCACTGGCACTGTCTGGAATTTTGCCCTTAGACCTCCGAATTGGAGAAGCAGCTGCCTTGTATAAGGCAAGGAGGGGCCAAACCCAAGCGGTGCCGGACGATAGGGAGATGGAGATCGCTGTAGACTATACGGAAACGCCCCACCCTGCGCTTTACGTGGATATGCCATTCACTATCTTGGTGGATCGCGAGGCCTGGGACACGCATGCAGTACAGGAAGTAAAAATTTTTACAGATGGTAGTAAAATTGACGGTGGAGTCGGAGCTTCCTTATCTATATGGAAAGGCGAAAATGAAGACAAAGCCGTCAAAATCACACTAGCCAACTACTGCACCGTGTACCAGGCCGAGCTCCTAGCCATCCATAGGGCAGCCGAGGAAATAGTAAGGAGGCGGGAGGGGAGCTTTGGCATATTCAGTGACTCGAGATCTGCACTCGAGACGCTGGCGAACCGAGGCTCGCTCCACCGCTTGGCGCTCGAAACGAAAACGAACATCAGGGCCGCCCTGGCCCAAGGAAAAACTGTGTCTTTGTTTTGGGTCAAGGCACATGCAGGCCTACCGGGTAACGAGCGAGCGGATGAACTAGCGAAGGCAGCGGCAGCTTCGAAGCGAAGAAAGCCTGATTACGACCGGTGTCCCGTCTCTTACGCTAAGCGCTACATACGCCAGGAATCGATTGGCGAATGGGCGCAGAGGTACTGCTCGGGGTCGACAGCCTCCGTAACAAAGAAGTTCTTCCCAGACGCTATGGCAGCATATAGACTGGTGAGAAAAATAAAACCGGCAGGACTAATGACGCAGCTGATGACAGGGCACGGTGGGTTCTCCTCTTACTTGAACAGATTCAAGTGCAAGGATAGTCCATCGTGTATATGCGAACCAGACAAGCACGAAACGGTGGAACACATCATCACAGAATGTCCGGTACATGAATACGAGAGAATGAGATGTGAAGGCGAAATAGACACCAAAATTGAAACGGAAAATATACACAGTATCGTGGCGAGCGGGCACAGCAGAGAAATATTCTTAAAGTACTGTCTGGAAATTGTTAAAATGGTTAAGAACAGAAATAAGTAGGCAAAACATGTTCTCACTTGTATTATAATGAATACGTAGGAGAAACATAAAAATGTGTAATGTATTAATAGAAATAATAGAATAAGAAAAGAGCAATGTATATAATCATAACCAAAAATGTATAGACTTAGAGAATGAAAAAACTGTAAACAAAAGTCTCTGACTTTACCCATGTCAGGGGAACAAAAAAGATAGAGATGCGCACCCGGGTTTTTAGCCGGTAGGAGTCCGGCACTGTCTGGGTCCTCCCTTCCCAGACGTCCGATGCAGGATTTTCCCGGATGCGCACCAATATCTATCAGTAATAAATATAAAAAAAAAAAAAAAAAAAAAAACCTAACCTAACCTATCCTTTTTTTTTTTTTTTTTTTTTTTGACCCAGAGAAATGCATGTAACTGCATACCACTACGTAACCTAAGGCTCCGGGGGAAAGCCAGAAATTACGCATTGGTTATGTGGGGCTCTCCAGTCCAGAAGGGACTAGCCTACCCACTAAAACTCTGGGATGCTTCCCTCACGTGCCTTGGTGGCGATGCCATGGGATCGCGAACATTCTACCACGACATCACCGGCACCTTCGCCCTAGGGCGAACCCTCTCCGAAAAAGCACACTGCAGCATGAACAGTGTGCTTTCCCTCCCCTGGTTCCCTACACCCCCGGGGAACCTGGGACCGGCACCAGACACACGGTGTCCCGGTCCCACCCTCACGGCACCGGGAGGGCAAATACCCCTACCCCGGTGCACCACCGCTACGGGAGGACAAACGCCCCTACCCCGTAGCACTCCTCAACCGGCCGCGGGAGGACAAATGCCCCTACCCCGCAACCACGCCGCATCCGATCCGGTTATAGGCCCTCTGCCAACCGGAATCGGAGCAGCCACCTCGCAACGGCACAGGTCCCTTGTTACCCTGTCCGCAGTGCCCCCCAAACAGGCCACGGGAGGACAAACGCCCCTACCCCGCCTCCTGTCCCTCACTGCCGCACCTGGGGAGCCTTCCGACTCCCTGGTGCGGAACCCCCCACCCCCCCCGTGTCAGGTTATTGGTAGCATCGGCAGGTGATCACTTAGGGTCCACTAAATGATCACCTGCCGTTGCCTCCAGGGCGCACCGGCCTGAGCTCTACCCTTTACCGCGGATCAACCGGATCAAGGGGAATAGGTAGAACCCAGACACTCGAGGAGGTTACCTGACATAGCGCCCCAACCTAACCTTTTTTTTTTTTTTTTTTTTTTTTTTGACGGTGTGAAAATGCATTACGCATACCCCCGGCCCGGGGAGGGACTTATGGGGGTTATGTGGGACTCTCTCCTCCCGTAACCCCCTCTGCTAGCCAGAGGGAGGGGAGGAGCATACCCACTAAAAACACACCGGCGTCACCCGCTCTGCCGTTAAGGCCCCAACCTAACCTAACCTAACCTAACCTAACCTTTTTTTTTTTTTTTTTTTTTTTTTTTTTTTTAAGAGGGGAAAATGCGTTACGCATACCACCAGGGTGCGGGGACGGACCCTGATGGTTATGTGGGACTCCCATATTGGCTAATGAGGCCTATGGTATACCCACTAAAAACCCCTCTATTTGCCGCCACCATGCTATAAGGCGAAGTCATGGGAACGTACCTGCACTCGACCATAACTTCGCCAGCGGCCGTCCGAAATCCGGACTAGTCTCCGGGGAAAAACTAGTCTCCCCGCTTCCTCTCCAAGAGCGTGCCGAGAAACGGCAAACCCGCCACTCGGGAAACCTTCGTGTAGGCGACAGACGTCCCCGTGCCTGCCGCCCACAGGTACCCTTAAGGGGGAAGTCGGCGGTCATACGCCAACCGCCGTCGCCCCACACGTTTGCGGCGCATTGGTTGGGAGGCCGGGTCATCCTCCCTCCCACGCTCCGCCGCCTCCTTCTGCGCCATCACCTCCTCACAGAAGGAGGCCACCGCCTTCCACGACCTGTCGCTGCCGACCATAGCTTCAACCACGGCTGGCAGGGAGAGGTCGTGCCCCACCACGGCCACGAGCGTGGCCCGCTGCTCTGCCCATGTTGGGCACAATGCCAGCGTGTGCTGCGCACTATCTTCGGCGTCGCCGCACGCGTGGCATTCCGTCGTCGGTTCCCGTCCCGCCACCCTGCACAGATATTTGCCGAAGCAGCCATGCCCCGATAGGATCTGCGCAAGGTGGAAGGAGAGAAACCCTCCTTTTCTTCCGACCCATCTCTCCAGGACGGACCGGATCGCTCCGATGGTCCAGTGGCCGGCACTCGGCACCTCCAGTCTTTCCTTCCACTTCTGGATGAGGACACGGCGGGAGTCCAGTCTCCACCGCCTGATCTCCTCCAGAAGTGGTTGGACCCCCCTGGCCCGCGCCTCGGTGACACGCCAATATACATCGGCCAGAACCGAGGCGTCGAGGTCCCAAGGCGGAGTCCCCGCCAAAACGCAGGCCGCCTCGTGGGAGACGGTGCGGTATGCCCTCGCCATTCTGACCGCCATAACCCTTTGCGGCCTCCGCAGCTGGGCTTGGTTCTGGGCGGACAGGGATCCGGCCCAAATGGGCGCCCCGTACAGAGCCATTGACCGCACCACTCCTGCGTACAGTCTTCGGCAGCTCGCGTTTGGCCCGTCCACATTGGGTAGCAGCCGGCTGAGTGCCGACGCCGTCCCGATAAGCTTCGGAGCAAGGCACCTAAAGTGCTCCGTGAACGTCCACCGGCTGTCAAGGATTATGCCTAGGTACCGCATTGTCGACTTGACGGCGATGGACGCTCCCCCCACCACAAGGTTGGAACCCGCCGGAGGGGCCTTCCGGGGTCCATGAAAACAAAGGGCCTCGGATTTGTTTAGGGCCACCTCTAGCCCCAACCTCCTGATTCGGGCTACCACCGTCGCCACGCCTGCCGTGGCCCGAATCGCCGCCTCCCGGAACGTGCTTCCGCGTGCTGTCACCAGGGTATCGTCTGCGTAGCACGTCACCTTGACCCCTGGCAAATTTCGTCCCCTGAGCACCCAGTCATACCCGATGTTCCACAGAAGTGGGCCAAGAACTGACCCCTGTGGAACACCGCACGACAGCCCCTTCTCCTGCCACTCCTCGCGCGTTGGATACCTGACGGCTCTATCGGTGAGATAGTCCTCAACCGTCTTCCTCAGGTACTCAGGCACGCCATGGCGCCTCAGTGCCGCCGTGATGCAGGCCCAGGGCAGGGAGTTGAACGCGTTGGCGATGTCGAGGGACACCGCCACTACCACCTCTCCCCGGCACACTGCTTCATCCGCCAGGGCCCTCACGCGTGCGATTGCGTCAATGGTGGACCTGCCCTGGCGGAATCCAAACTGGTAGTCACTGAGGTCTGGACCTACCCCCCCAAGATGCCGGTTGAGGCGAGCGGCTACCACGCGTTCAAGTAGTTTGCTGGCCTCGTCTAGCAATACGATCGGCCTATAGGCTGATGGCGAGTCTGCCGGTCGCCCCTCCTTGCGCAAAAGGACCAGTTTGCCGGTTTTCCAAGCGCGGGGGAATTGTCCCTGTGACAAGCATGCACTGAATAGTGCCGTCAGTCTTGCCTTTAGCGGGCCCAGGGCCAGAACCCAGGCCCTTCCAGGAACTCCGTCAGGACCGGGAGCAGTATTTTTGGCTCGGAGCCGCAGCACCGCTGCTCCCAGTTCACCCTCCGTTACCTCCGGTGCTTCGCCCGTGTTTGCTTCCCTCCCCCTGGGAGGAAGCATGGGTGGAGGTACGTGCTCCTCTCTTGTGGGGAACAAGCCGTCGACTACCTGTTCGAGGAGCTGTGGCTGGAGACTTTGCGTGAGTGGGGGCGCCCAGGGGCGAAGCTTGCGCCTCACCATTTTATACGGCCTTCCCCATGGGTCGCTATTGAGAGTCTCCAGCATCTCCTGCTCAGCTAGGTCCTTCGCCCTGGCGATTGCCCCCTGTAGCAACTTGACGGCCTC
Source organism: Epiblema foenella (assembly GCA_963556455.1). Taxonomy (NCBI): domain Eukaryota; kingdom Metazoa; phylum Arthropoda; class Insecta; order Lepidoptera; family Tortricidae; genus Epiblema; species Epiblema foenella. Next base: position 77,437 of record OY747106.1, read on the forward strand.
CGAGTATTCGGCATATAAGTGCTCCTCCCTTGGCACGTCTCGTATTCGCCGTCGCCGGCTCCGAGCGTACTCGCGTCTCGCAGCGACGCAAGACTCGCGTAGCTGTGCGAGTTCCTCTGACCACCAGTACACTCTGCGCCTAGGAGGGACCGGGCCGATACGCGGCATGGCCGCGTCACAAACCTCCACCATTGCACTGCCTACACTCTCTGCCTCCGCGTTTACATTTATCGGGCCTTCGGACGCTGGCAGCCAAGCCTGCACCAAGGCTGCCTCCACCAGTAAGTCCCGATCCATACGTTTCAGCGCCCAACGCGGACCATCCCCTCGCAAGGGCCGACTCAGGCCACTCGGGTATGCCGGAAGAGTGGAGGCTTCGAACCGAATGTATCGGTGGTCCGATAATGTTTCCGCATCTTCCAGCACCTCCCAGCTCCGAACAAAGCGTGCCAGGGGGGCGTTGGCGAACGTGACGTCCACAATGGAGCCGCCCTGTTGCCGCACGCATGTATTGGTCGACCCTCGGTTGAGGACAACCAGTCCGGTGGCGACCGCCCACTCCTCCAACTCCGCCCCGCGGGCGTCCGTCGCCGGGGATCCCCACGCCGTGCACTTTGCGTTGAGATCCCCGGCCACGAGTACCATGCCAGGACGATTCCTGCCGATCATGGTGCCGATCTCCACCAAAAACTGTTCAAATTCGGCAAGAGATCGATTCGGCGAGAAATACGCTCCTACCACCATTATATCCCCGATCCATGCTGCGACGTATCCGCGGCCCTTTTCCACTCTTTGTGGCAACGGGGAGCTAGCAGGTGAGCCGGTCACAATGGCGACTAAACCATCTCGGTCTCCGGCCCAGTTGTCCCTGGGAGGGACAGAGTAGGGCTCCGCGACAATGGCCACTCCAATCAACCACTCCGCCAGGCTTTGAGTTAGCAGGTCCTGGGCCCTGGCAGAATGGTTGATGTTCGCCTGGAGAAAGCGGGTGGCCATTATCCTAAGGCCATCTCCTCGACTACCTCGTTGCGAGCCTCAGGTGATGCTGGGGCTGGCTGGGAACGCTGCGAGGAGGCCTGGGAGCCATCGTCAGCTTTCTTTACTCTTCTCGGGCGTGGAGCGGAACACGACTTTGAGCTCATCACGTGCTCTGCCGGTTTTCCCGCAGTTTTGCACAGCACGCAATGAGGCGCAGCCGTGCACTGAGCCGACTTGTGGCCGGGCTGACAGCAGCGGTAGCAGAGCTCACTGCGGTCCGTCTGCGCCTGGCACTGCGCCCTGACGTGCCCGCTCTCCAGGCACCGGAAGCACCGCATTTTCCTCGACTCAAGTATCTTGACCTGAGCCGAGGACCACCCCACCAAGAAACGGGCACCTTCGGCCACCTTTTTCGCCGCTGCAACTGGGCAGCGCACCCAAAGCGTGCCGAGGCCGGTGTGATCCAGCCGGATATCGCCGGTTTTCACCTGGTCCTCAGCACAACTGCCAACTCTTGCGACGGCAGCAACCACCTCCGCGGGAGTCACGGAGTCATCCAGGTTCGACAGGCGCAACTCCGCGCATTTTGTCGGTCTTGACACTCGAACCCCCTCTGCCAGCTTTTCAGACAGCTCTTTGGCCAGCATATCTGCCTTTTCGCCACTGGTGGCTCCCGGCAACTCCAGAACACGCGCACCTGTGACTGATCGCCGGAAGCGCAGGTTTGCGATTCCGAGTGCGGCGAGGTCAATCTTCTCCTTGGCCTGGGCGAGCACTTTAGCGTAAGTCACCCCTTCGGCTTCCGCCTCAGGCAGCAGTGTCAACACCACTGCTGCAGACCGTGGGGGGCGGAGCTTACGAGTACCCGATTTTGGCTGCGCCTTAGGTTGCGACTGCGCAGCAGGTTGTGCGCCAGTCCTGCGTTTCGATCCTGAGCCAACAACTTTGTTCCACTGCCGATTCATACTCGGAGGTGCTGGTGGCAGTGTTCGCGGCTCCTCGGTTGCCGGGGCTCCGCCGTTGGCCCTGGAAGCAGACTGGGAACTCGCTTTCTTCTTATTTTTCTTTTTCTTCTTCTTCTTTCCACGTCTTCCGTCTTCTGTGTGAGTGCCCGTGTCCGTGGGAGGCACCGTTTTGGCAGCTGACGCCACTGCTGGCGGCTTTGAGGGCAACGATACGGGTTGCTTCTCACCAGCTTTCTGCTTTTTGTCGGCTGCTAGTTGGGGCCGCAGGTTCTTAGCGGGTAGCAACCGTCCCTCTACCTCCAACGCTTCGAACCGTGCATTCAGCATGGCAACGATTGTTGCTCGGTCCGAAGGCGGCTCCACCTGCTCTACACGACGGGGTGGAGTTGGCTGAGCATCGACCTGGGCGGGTGCCCTGGTTGTTCTTATTTCGGCCTCAAGATGGACCAGTTTTTCCTTTATTTCGGCTAGCTCAGCTTGCAGCCGTAGGTTGCACGCCTCCAGATGCTTCACCTCGTCCGATGACGTGCGCTTCTCCAGAACAGCGAAGGCATCTTTAATGGCCTTGCAAGCATCTTTCATCTTACGCTGGTGACCGCCTTTAAGGTTGCCAGACGTCTTCTGCACCATTTCGATGACGGCCACGCTGTCCATCGCTTGTTTTCGGAGGACAACAGAGGGTATCGCCTCCACTTCGTCTCCTGACATGTCTGGGAGAGAATGCCGGGTATGGATGGTCATTTTGGTGACCTCTTCCTCCGCCCTCAGCTTCAGTGACTCGCGCAGCTCGGCGTTGTACTGCGCCTGCGCGGCCGCCCTGCTCATGTATTCCGCTTTGTTTCGCGGTTGTCTTCTTTTATTCGGAGACGTAGACTCAAGCGACTCTGGGTCCTCTCCCTCACTCCCGGATCCCGCCATCACCGAAAGCCTTCTGCGCTTGCTATCAGACTGCCAGAGGCGCCCCATCGGTGACGACGAGCGCGAACGAACAGTGATCATGCTGTCGTTGTCTGACTCTGGCGCCATCCCGCTGCTCGTCGGTGTTGGCGCCCGGGAGGTTCGCACCTCATCGCAGCGGGTGAGAAGCACCCTCATGTCTGGGATTGACCCCTGACTCCTCAGTCCAGTTCGTTTCCCGGGCTGAGGCTCGCCTCCATTCGCTGAAGTCTCGGTGCACTCCGACGAGGAGTACACTTCAACCACCATCTCGTTATGACAATCAGTGTCCGTGATTCTTTCGCCTTGGTCTTGGCCCTGAGAAGGGCCGTTTATGTTTTGGTCCTGAGAAGGACCGTTTTGGGAAGGGTTTTTGTTATCAATATCCATAAAATTCCCACGAGTAGGGGAGACTAAGCTCCACTTGGGCAGAGATCCCCAGTACCCAAGTGGCCCTAATACGCTGCGAGGTCGGGCGGTATCGCAGGTTTGGCTCTAATGACTGGTAGCCACTCCAGCCGCTCCGGAGAGCACCCTGACGCGGAGTTCCCTCACGCCAAGGATTATGGATTTTTTATTGGGGTTGTCTCCCCTTGGACCCGGCCGGTTAAGGCAAGGCCACCGGTCCCGAAAGTAGACATTACTTCAGGATAACGGTTTGGCCGACAGTGATTGTCTACAATCTGCGCCACTAGGTCTGACAACGACACTAGTAGCACCTGTCGCCCTGTGGTTTTTTAAAGAGGTGTCCTTCCTCATAGCCCCCGTCCGCGAACAGCGGCCCTCGTGCCGACCCCACGGGCCGGGTTACGAGTCGACCGACAGCTGACCTTACTCAACCGCCGCCCTCGCCTCCACCACCTGTAATTTTTTAAAGAGGTTTTCTTCCTCGTGGCTCTCTCCAGAGCTTTTCACCCTTGTGCACCTGGGCGCACTCCTCTTCTTGTGCCGCTCTTAGTCTGGCCCCTCCCCCCTTGCCTGCCCGGTATGGGTAGCCCTGTCCGGTATAGCCTCGGGGATCACAGGAGCGCGCAAGCCCCCCCACCACGGCAAGGTGGCAGCACCTCGGGGGGGAACCTAACCTAACCTAACCTTTTTTTTTTTTTTTTTTTTTTTTGACTCAGAGAAATGCATGGAATTGCATACCACTACGTAACCAAAGGCTCCGGGGGAGAACCAGAAATTACGCATTGGTTATGTGGGGCTCTCCAGTCCAGAAGGGACTAGCCTACCCACTAAAACTCTGGGATGCTACCCTCACGTGCCTTGGTGGTGATGCCATGGGATCGCGAACATTCTACCACGACGTCACCGGCACCTTCGCCCTAGGGCGAACCCTCTCCGAAAAAGCACACTGCAGCATGAACAGTGTGCTTTCCCTCACCTGGTTCCCTAAACCCCCGGGGAACCTGGGACCGGCACCAGACACACGGTGTCCCGGTCCCACCCTCACGGCACCGGGAGGGCAAATACCCCTACCCCGGTGCACCACCGCTACGGGAGGACAAACGCCCCTACCCCGTAGCACACCTCGACAGGCCGCGGGAGAACAAATGCCCCTACCCCGCAACCACGCCGCATCCGATCCGGTTCTAGGCCCTCTGCCAACCGGAATCGGAGCGGCCACCTCGCAACGGCACAGGTCCCTAGTTACCCTGTCCGCAGTGCCCCCCAAACAGGCAACGGGAGGACAAAAGCCCCTACCCCGCCTCCTGACCCTCACCGCCGCATCTGGGGAGCCTTGCGACTCCCTGATGCGGAACCCCCCATCCCCCCCTGTCAGGTTATTGGTAGCATCGGCAGGTGATCACTTAGGGTCCACTAAATGATCACCTGCCGTTGCCTCCAGGGCGCACCGGCCTGGACTCTTCCCTTTACCGCGGATCAACCGGATCAAGGGGAATTGGAAGAGCCCAGACACTCGAGGAGGTTACCTGACATAGCGCCCCAACCTAACCTAACCTAACCTAACCTAACCTAACCTTTTTTTTTTTTTTTTTTTTTTTTTTTTGTTGACCCAGGGGAAATCCGTTATGGATCCCACCCGGCCCGGGAGAAGCCGAGTGGGTATGTCCGACTCGCACGGACTAAAACCCCTGGGGTGTTCCACAACTCGCAATTGGACAGAGCCCCGGGAACGCTATTGCACACATCCGGAACTCTGTCAGCGTTGCCCTTGCGGGCCCACATAGTATGGTAGGTGGCACCTTACCTACTCCGCTGTTGGCACCCCAGAACACAGTGGGGGCCTTCCAGCTCGGGACCTCTTCTAAGCGAGTGATGGAACCCCCGACCCATCACCCGCAGATCCTCATCATGGTGGCTGCATGTGGGCTGCGTAGGCCCTACGCCGCCTGCCTGGCCTCCTGCGGCGCTGCGGGACCGAGTTGGTGTCTCCCTCGCGTATTCTCTCCGCCGCCTCCTTCTGCGTCAGAACTGACGCGCTGAAGGTGGCCACTGCCACCCATGCCTCCTTACTGTGCACCATTCGGCCGATTAAGGCCGGTAGTGAGAGGTCACCTCCAATAGCCGTGGTCAGGTCCGCGCGGAGCTCCGCCCAGGCAGGGCACTCCTCGCGCGTGTGCTTGGCCGTGTCCACGGCTCCTCCTCCACAATGGTGGCACGCCGTTGTCTGCTCCCTGCCAACCACCTCACACAGGTACTTGCCGAAGCAACCGTGCCCCGTAAGGAGCTGCGTGAGGTGGAATGTGGGTGGACCGTGTTTGCGTTCCACCCATTCTCTCAGAACAGGCCGAACAGCGTCCACCAGGTCCCTGCTAGCTCCTGGGCCTTCGAGACTCTCCGACCACCTCCGGAACATTATATTTCGTGCTTCGGTACGCCACTGCTGCACCTCGTGTGGAGCAGGCCAGTTGCCTTCCTCCCTTGCCTCTTTCACCCGCCAGAAGACACCTGACTGGACCTTTGCTTCCAGGTCCCAGGGTGTGCTACCAGAAATTAGGCAGGCTCCGGTGTACGATACAGTACGGTACGCTCGAGCTGCTCTGAGCGCTATGGCCCGCTGCGGGCGACGCAGTAGGGCGACACTACGAACGGTCAGAGTGTCCTCCCATATCGGTGCTCCATATACTGCCATGGAACGCACCACTCCAATGTACAAGCGCCGGCACGCGCCTCCGGGCCCCCCTAGATTCGGGAGAATTCGACCAAATGCTCCAGCTGCAGCAATCAGTTTTGGAGCTAAGCGTTTGAAGTGCTCCTCAAACTTCCATCGGCGGTCGAGGATGATCCCTAGGTATTTCATAGAAGACCCGACATTGATTGCAGTGCCGCCCACATTTATTTGTGCTCCTTCTGGCGGGGGGTTTCTATGGCCATGGAAGGTGAGGGCCTCCGATTTATGCAGTGCCACCTCCAGTCCCAGGGCGCGTATGCGGTGAACCACTTGAGCAACACCGGCGGTGGCTATGTATGCAGCCTCCCTGTGGTTACTGCCTCGGGCCAACACAAGGGTGTCGTCAGCGTAGCAGGTAATGCTGACACCACGTACCATAGCTCCCCGTAACACCCAGTCGTACCCGATGTTCCACAGGAGCGGCCCAAGCACCGATCCCTGTGGAACACCGCACGACATCGGACGTGTCCCCCATCCGCTCTTTAGTGGAAAGGCCACCGTTCTCCCTGCGAAATAACCCGCCACCACCCGCTGTAGGTAAGCAGGCACGTTGTGGTATTTTAACGCTGCCAACACTGTTTCCCAGGGCAGGGTGTTAAAGGCGTTACAGATGTCAAGCGATACTGCCATCACTACCCTGCCCTGAGCTATCTCCTCTTCCGCAATGCTCCTCACCCTGGCGACCGCATCAATTGTGGAGCGAAGCGGGCGGAACCCGTACTGGTACTCACTTAGACCCGGCTCCATACTCCTGACGAGCCGGGCTGAGACCACCCGTTCAAAGAGCTTGCTCGTTTCGTCTAATAATACTATAGGGCGGTAGGCCGAAGGCTGATCGGGTGGGCGCCCTTCTTTTCGGAGAAGCACCAGTTTGCCCGTTTTCCACCTTTCGGGGACCCTCCCCTGTGTAAGGCACATGGTAAAAAGGCCTCTCACTCTCTCCTCCATTTCACTGAGCGTAATCGTCAGTAGGCGTCCCGGAATGCCGTCCGGTCCGGGGGCTTTGTTCTTCGAGCGAAGTCTTAGGACAGCCGCACCAAACTCGGCTTCTGTCACCGGGGGCACCTCCGTCACGGGATCTCGTGGTTGAGTGGTGGGTGCCATCGCTGGCGGTACAAATCTATCTCTCTCGGGGAACAAGGCGCCCACAATGCGTTCCACAAGCTCTGGCTGAAGACTGCTAGTTAATGGAGGAGCCCAAGGACGGAGCTTCTGCCTCACGGCCCGGTACGGCCTGCCCCATGGGTCTCTGTTTAGAGTCTCCAGCCATTCCTCCCAAGCTGACTCCTTTGCTTGTGCTATGGCGGTTTGTAGCGTTTTACAAGCCGTCCTGTAGATGTCGTACCGGACGGTTTCTTCGACGTGGTCCCTTATACGTCGTCTTCTGCATCGAGTGTACTGGCGACGTGCAACGACACAAGCTTTCCGCAACTGGCGGAGTTCTGGACGCCACCAGTACACTCGACGACTTGGCGTGAAGGGTTTCGCCCTGGGCATTGATGCGTCACAAATGCGGGTAAGAGAGGCCCCAAGACGCTCGGCCTCATGGTCCACCTGCCCCTCTTCCACCAGTCCGGAGCCGGCACCCCAAGACTCGACAATGGCCGCCTCCTTCGCTAGCTCCCTGTCGAGTTTCCGTAAGATCCAGCGTGGACTATCCCCAGCAGCTGATCGGTTTTCCCTCACCATATTAGGGTGAGTGGAGATATCGAACCTGATATACCGGTGGTCCGATAACGTCTCCACCTCAGTTTCCACTCTCCAATTTAGTGCACGGTAAGCCAATGCATTGGATGAGAACGTTACGTCCACAATTGACTCGCCCTGTGGTCGCACACACGTACTCTCCGATCCGGTGTTGAGAACAGTCAATCCTAGGGATATCGCCCACTCCGCCAGTACATCTCCCCGCGCATCTGTCACGGGGGATCCCCATGCTGCATGTTTGGCATTGAAATCCCCAGCGACTAGCACAGGTGTGGGAGATATTTGCCCAATCAGAGCTCCAATTTGTGTGAGCAACTGCTCAAAGTCAGCGAGGTTTCGATTGGGCGAAAAATATACCCCAGCGATGGCCACTCTATCAAATACAGCGAGCACGAACCCATGACCCTTCACGATGTTCTGGAGGGTCGGTGAACCGGCTCTAGCTGGTGCAATAAGGACCACCGTGTTGTTGTGATCCGAGACCCAGTCATCCCGGTCAGTGATAAAGTAAGGTTCCGAGACAATAGCCACCTTTATTTGCCACTCTGCCATGGTCTGGATCAAGAGGTCCTGGGCCCTGGCACAGTGATTAATGTTCGCCTGCAAGCACGTGAAGGCCATTGTTTATTGGGCGGTGTCCATGTTTTCCTCCGTAGCGTTTAGCTGAGAAGGCGGAGTAGCTACCGGGCCACTAGCCGTCTTCGTACCTCTTGACCTGATGTTTTTGGCGGTCCCACTCTGACACCCTTTCGCACCAATTGTGTGGGTTGCTGGTTTTCCGGCTGCGGAACATACAGCGCAATTTGCATCAGCAGTACAGTCCCTCCTTTTGTGTCCTGGTATCCCGCAACGGTAGCAGATACTGCTGCGGTCCACATTCCGGTCGCACTTGGCACCCACGTGGCCTGGTTCCAAGCAACGGAAGCACCGTAGGGGTTTAGTCTCCAGTAGTGATACCCGAGCCGAGATCCAACCTACTTTGATTCGTCCAGCTTCGACCACTTTTTTGGCTGCAGTTACTGGGCAACTTAACCATAGTGACCCAGACCCATTTTGGCCTCGGGAGATTACGCCTGATTTTACAGCCATAGTTGTGCAGCCCCCCTCGCTAGCCACAGACATTACGACTTCTTCAGCGGTCACCGAGTCATCCAGCCCCGTGACTCGTATTTCTGCACATTTCACGGGCCGCTGGACATGGACTACGTCAGCGGTAAGCACCTGTTGTAGTTTTTCGGCTAATGCGTCTGCGGCCTTGTCTGCATCCTTTGTATCCGGAGGCAGTTCAAGCATCCGAGCGCCCGTCACTGTGGTTCGGAATCTGAGTTCCCTGATTCCAACCTCCTCGAGTTTTATGCTGCTTCTCGCCTTAGCCAGGAGTGCCTCGTACTTTACTCCATTTTCAACCGCTTCTGGTTTCAACGTCAATGTGATAGCCGCTGTGCGAGGTGGTTTGAGTTTCCTCTTGCGCGGGAGTGCAGGTTTCCGCGCGTTGGTCGCATTTGCCGTCGCGGCTACTCCGCTGGCCGATTTTGATTTGTTGGCCTTGCGAGTCACAACTTCTTTATAAGACTGACTAATCGTTTCCGGCGGTGTAGGCATCGGCAGCGATGCCGGTGGAGCATTTCTCGAAGCAGCCGCCTCCTTGGCAGCCAGACTAGATTTTTTGCGCTTCTGTTTGCGGATGCCACCTTGCTTTTCGCTTCGGGGGTTAGATTCAGGAGGTTCACCGTCCGCTATCACATCTTGCGCAACGGCCGTCGAGCTCTCTTCCCGAGGAAGCAGTCCAGCGGTTGAGTTTTGCTCAACCCGTCGATCGGCAGCCAGTGGAGGCCGCATGCGAGGCTCAGGCAGTAGTCGACATTCGATTCCTTCAAGGCGAGCATTCAGCATCGCGCTGAACTGCTCGCGATTGGAGCGCGAGACCTCTTCAATTACTCTCCTCAATTCGTGTTCATTCGGAGTAGTGGGCTGCGCGCGCAGCTCAGCCACCTCCCTTCGCAGCTCCGTCAACTGCCACGATAGCCGCGCATTAGCCGCCTCTAGGCGGGCAACCTCCTCAGTGACGGTAAGGGACCTTAGCTCGGTGAAATTTTTCCTCACGGTCGCTAACACTGTCTTCAGGGCTTTCACGGAAGTGCCCTTCATGTTCCCTGATTTGTCTATAACTTTATTCGCCACTATTAGGGCTTCCTCGACTTCAGCTGCCATGGCGGCTGAACTTTGCTCCACAAACTGCCTGTCGCTCAAATTTTGGCGATTCAAAAGACGGTACTGCGCCTCCTTTGCCGCTGCCTCCACAGACTGATTGTAAGCAGCCAGTTCGTCCTCCAGTTCGAGCTGCTTCTCTCGCATTTTTTCAGCATAAATCTCTCCCTGACGCCTGCCGAACCCAACATATTCGCCTGCCGTGGGCGGCCGGCCCCTACCCCTTTTCGACGAGGGTTTTAATAGACGCCTACCACTCTCCGGAGAGGCTTCTCCACTTTTAGCCCCACCATCACTATCGGAGCTCGAGAGAGCGATTTCGTCGGCAGCACGCTTCTCGCCTTTCCTCCAAAATTTTCCTACACTGGAGTCTCTCGAAGTGACCGTCTTCATGCTCGCTACTGACGACTCTGAGCCCGAGAGTCGCCGCGAGATTTCAGTGTCCGAAAGTCGGGTCAGCCGAACAGTCGGTTCCATATTGAGATTGCCAGTATCGTTAACTTCAGTGCACACCGTCGGGGTGTCCACTTCCGTCGCCAAATTAGTAGTAGCCAAGTCGTCGCCAGTGTCGTTTGAAGTTTCCTCCATTGTGTTTTTATTGTTTTTTAAATTCAGTGCCATATATAGATCCCACGAGTAGGGTCGATAGTGCTACACCCCCGGGTGACGCCCATTCCGGAGGTGTGGCTATATACTGTACAGGTCGCCCGGTATGCACAGGTTTTTACCACTTCGCTGTCGGGTTTTATTGGGTTATTCCTTCCCGCGGGCCGGCCAATTAAGGCAAGCCCCCCGGTCCGCGCGCAGACTTGCTGGCACCTTCCATACTCCATACCGCCAATGATGGAGGTCGTTGGTAGGTGCTGCGGATAACGGTATTAAGGAGAATTGGCGTAGACTCCCCTACTGGTAGTTTTGTTAGAACTACCCCCCCCCCCTTTGTCGCCTCTGTAATACCTAGAGGGACTCCCTCCCGGCCTGTGAGGCCCTTCCCCCCCCCCCCCGGCCCCGGTGTCGGGTTATTGGTAGCACCGGTAAGCGATCCCCGAACAGGATCACTTACCGTTGCCTCCAGGGCGCACCAGCCAAGACCCTTCCCTTCTCTGCGGATCCGCGAGGATCCAGAGAGATTGGAAGAGCCCAGACATACTTGGAGGTTACCCGACCTAGCGCCCCAACCTAACCTAACCTAACCTAACCTAACCTAACCTAACCTAACCTAACCTAAAACCTAACCTAACCTAAAACCTAACCTAACCTAAAACCTACCATCCAAATCAACAATGTCAAAAAACTGTCAAAATTCACTAATTTGACAGTTTCTGTCAAATAAAATATGTCATATCATCAATTTCTACGTAATAAAATACAAAAACTGTCAAAAAAAAAAAAAAAAAAAAAAAAAAAAAAAAAAAAAAAAAAAAAAAAAAAAAAAAAAAAAAAAAAAAAAAAAAAAACTGTCATACAAACAATATTAGGTCAATTCACATTATCATACTCATCATAAAACAGAAATTATAACGAAACAATAAAAAAATATTTTTGGTCAAGTGCGAGTCGGATTTTAGTTTCCCCATACATTTTGAGACTCGGCGCCTGATGAACGCAACTGGCAAATTTTCCGACCTTTGGAATTTTTATTTCCGAAACGGTTAGAGATATCGAAAAACAGATTTCACATTTATACTCACGGGCTATAGAAAACGATTTTTTGTTGTTGCAAATTCGAAAAAAAAAAAATTCAAAAAATAATCCAACCCAGGTCTAAAATTTTTGTTTATTGACCTAGAGCAACCAAAAAAATGTCATTATACGTGGAATGATAATCATTTTAGGGTAGCAGAAATCCTATATAGAACATTAAAAAAAAAAAAAAATTAAAATTTGTACGGGAGGTACCAAAAGGAGGGCGATTTGACCCCTAGCCAAAAAGACCATAGAAAGGTCACCTTAAAAAACCCCCGTATACCAAGTTTCAAGGAAATCGACCGAGATTTACCCCAATAACCTAACCTTTTTTTTTTTTGTTTACCCAGGGGAAATCCGTTATGGATCCCACTCAGCCCGGGAGAAGCCGAGTGGGTATGTCGGACTCGCACGGACTAAAACCCACCACCACCCACCATCACCCACCGGTCCACCGGTCGCTTTTTGACAGAGTCCTGGGAACGAACTTTGCACACCACCAGAACTCTGTCAGCGTTGCCCTCGCGGGCCCACGTTTATGGTAGGAGTGGTGCCCTACCTACCCCGCTGTCGGCGCCCCAGAACACCATGGGGCCTTCCAGCCCTGGACCTCAACAAGGCAGGTGATGGTGCTCCCGAACCATCACCGCAGGTCCCTGTTACGGCGGCTGCATGTGGCTTGCGAAGGCCCTACGCCGCCACGCTGAAAGTGGCCACCGCCGCCCACATCTCCCTGCTGCGCACCATTTTCCTAATTAGTGTAGGTAGCGACAGGTCTCCTCCAATTGCCGTGGATAGGACTGCGCGATGCTCCGCCCATGCAGGGCACTCCTCACGCGTATGCTTCGCCGTATCCATGGCCCCCATACCACAATGGTGGCACGCCGTTGACGGCTCTCTACCCACCACCTCACACAGGTATTTGCCGAAGCAACCTTGCCCCGTCAGGAGCTGCGTGAGGTGGAATGTGGGTGGACCATTCTTTAAGTACTGGCCGAACGGCGTCCACTAGTTCCCGGCTAGCTCCCGGGATTTTACCCCTATAACCTAACCTTTTTTTTTTGACCCAGAGAAATGCATGATCAGCAGGCGATCACTTAGGGTCCACTAAATGATCACCTGCCGTTGTACTATTCTTACAAATGATGGGGGATGGAGCTTCCGAGAGGGGAGGTAAACTCAAGTGTTGCTGGTAGTAGAGTTATTTTAGGAATATCGAGACCTAACTCTATATACACTTTAGGTTGCGCTGATACAAGCAATATGGGTTTATGTCGCAGTAAACTATTGTTACTGCTAAACACTGAAAGCGGCTAATCGCCATACTACACCGTTGCCTCCAGGGCGCACCGGCCAGGGCTCTTCCCTTTCCCGCGGATCAACCGGATCAAAGGGAATTGGAAGAGCCCAGACACTCGAGGAGGTTACCTGACATAACGAGCGCCCCAACCTAACCTAACCTAACTTTTTTTGTTATATATACCCAGGGTAAATCCGTTATGGATCCCACTCAGGCCGGCAGATGCTTAGTGGGTTTCCCACCCAAGAAAACGAGATGAATGAGAGAAAGATATAGAATGCGGAATAAAAGTACGAGAGGCATAAGAGCGAGACGAGAACTGGTCTGAACGAAAACAAAACGCGTAGCATAGGCTTCCATCAAGTCACGGAGGAAGACAGAAACGAAAAGAAAAAAGTACAACCCAAACCAAACATGAACCATGTAAAAAAAAAGAAAAAAAAACAGGGTTGCTGGAATTATTGTAACTAGTGTTTGAAAAACATAACACATTTTGGTTAAATAGAGTTTTATTAAGTTTAAAGAATAAGGAGGTCAGGTATTTATGCTATGTTTAACATATATAACAATAAGGGCGGTTAGGGCGGGTTCCGTCGACGATCAATGACGGACCGATCAACGTTAAATATTGCTAATATTTTTTATACAATAAGATTTTAACGAACACCGCTTACGATTACAGACGGTCGGCGCCACCCACCCCAAAAGCACAAAAAAATCTTGATATATTAAGTCTTCAGTAAGCCGACTTTATTGGCCCTAATTCATTGTACGTCTGTTAATGAGCTCGTAATAATGCCGTGTTTGAAAGTTTTGTTCAAAATTACGGTGCGCGTCCTACCGCCATCGTCGATGCGCACATTGACCGCCAGGGAGCGCAGCGTGTCGGGCGCGGCGCCGTTCAGCCGCAGGCGCGAGCGCACGGCGGGCGCGGCGTGGCGCGCGCGCGGGGCGCGGGGCGAGCGCGGGGCACGCGGCGAGCGCGGGGCTCGGGGCGCGCGCGGGGCGGGGGGCGCGCCGGGGCGCCCGCGCGGCCCGCTGCGGCCACTCCAGCTCCATCTATCGTTAGTCTGTACGCAACCGGGTAGTTTAGGTATATAATATATGTTACAGACCAATGCCAGTTTATTAACTAAAATACGTAGATACCTAATGATTTTGAACCTACTCGAATGATTTACCATCACGTTGCATTAGGCAGTGTTCCTATATAAGCCGCGATATATTTCTTCATTAAATCTTTCTCTTTATATTTCCAGCACACTCGAAGTGGTAAAACGCGCGGCAAGGATTTATTTAGGAGTTCCCGTCTTATCTCGCTACTCCCTCTATACTCTGTTTGTTTTTTTACTATATATGTAAGGTAGTGTTCATAGTATAAATGTATGGTGCGTTCATTTGTTTCTTGTTCTTGCATAGAACTTGTATACCATTAAAAACAAACAGACTATAGGCACACAGGTGTTAGGCCTGGCCAGGAGGCGCAGCTGTGCGCCCTTGACTAGTGCGACAAGGAAAGCCGATTTTATAGAATAGTTACCGGCAATTTGTTGAAGAAGTCCCGTACGAGGCAGTCCACGAGCAGCTGCGAGCGGTCGCAGCCGTGCGGCCGGTCCGGGATGAACGCGTACTCGGCGCGCAGCGCGTTCGCCGCTGCAAGCGCGACAGATGCTGCAGTTCCCCACAGTTGAACCAATCCGGAGTCCCTGCGCTGCCCGGCTAGCGTCATCTCGTCTATGTTGGACACATAGCATTTCTCCTAGCCAATACCTACATAAGAGCGATAGGGACGAATGCTATAAGTATTTACGACATAAGCGTGATCATACTGCTAGGCTGGTGAGGCTGTCAACGAGCATACTTATTACTTATAATATAAATATTATACGTATAAAACGGAGCGACCGCTGACGCGAGATAGTCCAAAAACAACAAAACAAACAGTCCAAAAATCTATACTTTTCCATAGGACTTAATAAAACGGTGACACGGGTTTCTACGAAGCCGCAGCAATGCAGTTCCCTGCCACGGGGCTGTATCTGAACGCAATAATGAAATCAAAAAATCAAAATCAAACATTTATTCTGCAAATAGGCCACAAGGGCACTTTTACATGACAAAATATTAATTTACAATTTAAGAAAGTCTGATTACTTATAAGAATACATTTTTCATGTCAAAATATTAATTTACAGTTCAAGAAAGAATAATGATTTCGAGTTCATAAATATAACAAAATTAATGTCATATAGTGAAGATAAACTTGCAAAGTTAAACGAAGTCTTCGCAAATACGAGATAAGTAATATAGCAGGCAGCGCAGCCGGCACGAACGTTGGTAAATTCATATATGTAGTCCAAAGACAACAGTCAAGTACATATACCTAAAATACGCACTGATTACAGTATTCTTTTTTAGGGTTCCGTACCTCAAAAGAAAAAAAAACTATTTACAAATGCAGAGAAAAATCTGAAAACTATGCATTTGTAAGTGAAGTCAAGGGCACCAATACGTATACATTTTTACATCTTATCCATTACAATAATTTCCAAAAATGTAGGGAAGTATACAGATTTATGCCCTCAACTGTAACATTAGTTATTAACCTTCCCAATGATAAAACAAGATCGCAAAACAGGATCAGGCTTATAAACGACGGAAGAACATTGAGTAGGTGTCACCCACCTTCGACACACGCTGTGGCCGCGGCCAGCAGTCCCGGCAGCGTGTCGGGGTCCCGGTAGTACAGCTTGATGGTCTCCCGCAGCACGCTCGGCATCAGCACGCCCTCCGCGTCCTCCACCTGCCACAACGACGCTTCGTTACTGGGAAATATCAATTAAACACCTATCTGTACGTGGGCCGAGGTCAGTTCTTGGATGGGTGACCGCTTTGAATGTTTATTAACTGAGCGGTCGCGTGCTTTGAAAGGCACGCTAAGCCGTGGATCCCAGCTGTTGTCTATGATAGCAGTTGTAAAGCCAAGTTAGAGGCCTTCAGGCGGCTTGAGAACTTCTAACAGTCAAGTTGCCCACTCACTTGACAAGACATTTCAATAAGGCCTGGTTTTCCCTCGTTTTGGAAAGTCAGATGGCAGTCGCTTCCGTAAAAACTAGTGCCTATGCCAAATCTTGGGATTAGGTAGCGGACCCCGGGCAATGGGAATCCTTGAGGATGCAACTGTAGGTACTCGGATAACGCTAAGAGGATGATGATGAGAGGGCTGTACTTGTGGCGCTCCTGAGTTCGAGTCCTGATAAAAGTATCAATAATGTGAACTGGCGTGATAATTTTAGACGTATCCGCTTATGACAACTATCTCCTTAGATTAGCCAAACTCAGAAGATGGCCGTTCGTGCGTAGTAAGTAGGTACCGCTAGCTTACTCTTACAGTATTCCAGTGTTCCAAGCCACCCGCGTGGTCTTGTCGGAGGTTTTCCCCAGGCTACCATCCAACCGCGCACAAAAAAAACAGGTCTCGTCATAACAGCCCGGCCCTGGCTCCCACGTGCCGGAGTGGGCGGCGGCTCCACGACCACTACTGGCAGGAGTGCGGCTGCGCGCGAACTGTGTTCAGGGACGATGTATTCATGCGCATTACAAGAGTAACAATCTATCACTATCCGACAGTAGCTGTATAGTTCGTATGAAAGCGATGTATGGTTGTCTCGTTCCAACGAAAGCCTCATCTCTGCGAGTTGTTTTGTTGCAGTCAGTAGACACGTCTGCAGGGATCGCGCTTGGGTGGGTTTGCTCGTACCATTCCCATGTCATAGAAGAGGCACCGCCAGACGCAGCCGAACAGCGCCGGCCCCGCGCCGACCGGCGGCGGCGGCTCCGCCGGCGGGTGCTGCGCGCGGTGCAACACCTCCGCCACGTCGAGCCCCTCCACGTCCGCGCACACCGTCAGCCAGTCCGCCAGCATGTTCAGCCACTCTAGCTTGTTTTCTTCCTGAACATCATTAGACGGTGCAGTCAGTATTAATATCTGTAACGAGGCGCGCATCTATCTGATACGCAGTTAGATTAGGACGTGTCAGATATGTATGCGCGCTTTGTTGTGGCAGATCGCTTAGTCCCAATAAGTCCAACGTAAGTAATTTATTGCTTTCATGTCGTAACGAGGTCACAGCATGTTATGCAAGAGTACATAACATGCTGTGACAGTACTAGTTATTCATTTTTAAAAACGACAAAACATTTCTAATTTCTATACTAATTTTGTTTTAATCAGCTTTGCATGTATTTCTGTTTTACAACCAACTACGCGACTATACTAAAAGTACCTTCTTACAAATAAAGAAAAAAATTGAAATCGGTTCACGTGATAAGGAATTATCCTTATAAAATCACCATACATACTAAGTTATTCTGTCGCTCAAATATGTAACAAAAGTCGCCGATAGATGGCGCTGTACCCATGGCGTTCCATTTCTACACCATGTTGTTGAAATTTACCTGAATTGGTTGGGTCGGGACCGGTACACATTTGTGTACGGAACCCTCGGTGCGCGAGTAGGACTTGCACTTGACTGGTTTTTTTTCTGGTATTTTTTTACCCTCTTTTTTGGCATTGACATTTTTAAAGGGCCGGAGGAGTGGAGTTTTAAAAATCGGAATATTTGCGGATAACTTTACTTATTTCTAAAATGTATGAGGGTGAAGTGAGTATGTTATGAAGTATTGGGTACCGATACCTAAGGTAGAAGGAGAGCAGGTATTTACCGAGATCGCCAGAAGTTCTTCTTTGATGAGGCAGTTCTTCAGCAGCTTGCCCTGGCCGCAGTCGGGCACGAGGCCGGGCAGCTCCTGGTGCGGGTAGTTAACTGCAACCAACACACTGCATCTGCAACTTGTAAACGTGTGACACTTCCATATACTTAACAAACTTAGCTAGCAAGCAAAGCAACAAGCTTAGCTTAGCTTCCAAATAAATAGACGAAACATCTATCAAATGGTAGATAACATATATATGTAACCCATCTGTATCTGCACCGTACCGTAGACACAGCGGCTGGTAAGTCTCCGTGCTCGGCGCATCCAGGAGTCGGGGTAGTACTGCTCCAGGTCTTGCAGCATGACCTGGGGCTGGAACGACCCTTCGATGTCTTCGTCCAGCTAGAAATACGGAGGACAGTATGCTTGTAGAATAACTCTAAACAGCTGGGAGCCAACGCGGACGGATTTGTCTGTTACTGTGAATAAAAGTTCCACAGCCACGCATTACGTAAGTAACCAATGGAAATGGAAATCGTGCCTACGAAAGTTTTCTACTTATTCTAAGTATGTTACATTTATTAAGTAAGTTCGGCTGTTACCTACTCGTTAAATAGCAATGTCTTACTACTTAACTTAGTTTTGAAAGTTTGCCCTGTAAATTCGCTATGTTATATATAGTACTACCATGATTTATTCACATGCCCAGTAGCCAGTAAGGGGGGAACCCATAACAAAAATTATAATTTTGGTTTTAGGTACTTACAACACAATATTGTTGAACGAACTAGCCAACGATATCCCTCTCGATGAGGTTTAAAAGGGTAAAATAATGCATTTTCCCTTTACGGGTAGGAGAGCATATAGCTGGGCACTGTTAACCAAATAGTTCACTTCGTTAATCGCAAATCCGTTAAAAAAAAGTTAACTTCGTTAAACGTTAAAGCGTTATATTTCGGGCCATTTAACGGAAGTCAACGTTAATCGTTAACTCCTGGTAAAAACAGCACATGGGTATGCGGTTATGCGCCATTTAAAGTAGGCAGGGAATGAAATCAAACCGGTCATGTGCAAGTCCAAATCGCGCACCGAGGGTTCCGTACACAGATATGTATCAGTTCCAACCCTATTCATTCGGGAAAATCTCAGCAACACGGTGTAGAAACCATGCCATGTCGCGATGGGTACAGCGCCATCTATGGGCGAATTTTGTTATAAATTTGAGCGACTGAATAACTTAGTATTATGATGGTTTTTCAAGGATAATTCTTTATCACGTGAACCGATTTCATTTTTTTTTCTTTATTTCAAAGAAGGTACTTTCAGAATAATCTCGTAGGAATTTATAAAAAAAAAAAAATACGTGCAAAGGTGATTAAATTACAAACTTATAATAGAAATGTATTTTGATGATAAAAAAAAGAACAACTAGATAGAGCTATAGCTTTTTTTCCTGTAAAATATACATTGATGTAATGTTGTGTAATAATTTCATATTTTTTCCCTGATTAACTTCGGAGATAAGGGGGAACGGATTTTTTTTACGTTTTCCCTCACGAATCGAAAATGACTAAATGTAAAAAAAAAGTTTCAGAATGAACAACTCAGGCCCTTTCATACGAGTATAACACTACTTGGCATATTCACCCTCTAGACAGAAAATAAAACAAAAATATTTAAATATAAACAGGTTCTAGCATCTAGGTTACCGTTCTTTATAATTATAACTGTTACATATTTTAAATAGTTCGCGAGAGATTTAGCGATGTGACAGACGGACACACAAAGTGAAACCATAAGGGTTCCTTATTTACCATTTTGGTACGGAACCCTAATAAGAAAAGCAAGATAGCTTTAAGAATTTCTTTTAATGAACGATTAATTTAATTGTCAAAATAATCAGCACTTTACCATACGCCTTGTATTGTCATTCACTGACGCACAGAGCCTACAACACAATATAGTTCATTTCACTCGCGCACGCCGCTGATGCGCCCCACTTGCATCACCTGTCTCACTCGGAGCCTATAGCTCGCACCTACGCCGCCCCGATCGAACGAACTTGTCAGAGGGGCTACCGCGAACCACAAGCGAAGTTTTCCCTCTCTGTCTCACTTATGTGCAAACTTGCAAGTGCGACAGAGAGGGAAAACTTCGTTTGCTGTTCGCGGTAGCGCCCCAGAACCTGTTTTTCGCAGCGCGGTGTTTCTTTGCTAAAATAAGTACTTAGTTAACGGATTAACGGAGCTTTGGACAGTTAAGCGGTAGTTAATGAGTCCGTTAAAATTTTTGTAAATTAACTTAAAAATTAAACCGATTCACGGATGGTTAACTTCGTTATTTAATGATTAACGGATTAACGAGTTAATGCCCAACTGTCGGAGGTACCTAACAAAAAAAAAATTAGGCTTTATAGTAAGTACCTACCGCTTTGTTGGCGTAGGTGATAAGTGTACTTATACCTGGATTAGGTACAGCTTTCCACTACTAACGGTTACTGAGCTAAGCCGCGGACGGACGGACGAACATGGCGGAACTATACTAGTTCCTTTTTTCTTCATAACCCAAAAAAAAGAGGTAAGTGTCAAAAGTAGACGTAAATTAATGAATTTATTAATTGGTGGGGCCTAACTTTCAGTGGTGGAGGGGAGCGCTTTCAGTCTCACCCAGCCCATGGAGACGAAGAAGCATGCCCAGGCGCAGTCGAAGACGTCGTTGTCGTCGCGCGGGTTGAGGCGCGGCTGGTCGGCGTAGCGGTGCATGCGCGCCGTGGTCACGCCCCAGCGCTGCCAGCTCCACGCGCAGTCGTCCAGGATCACCTCCACCACGTTCTTGCTGTAGTTCAGTTTACTCTCCACCTGAAGTATTAGCAGTAGATACGGCTTGTTAGCTCGAAACAACGATTTCACATATTTCCGAGCTAACGAGCCGTACTACATGTCTCTAATACTTTCCAGTGGTGGTCACAGGCTTCCTGTCTAGTACCTAAATAATTGGAATAAGTAAGGCTCGCTTTCTAAATCCGGGATAACTTGCCCGGTTCTTGACGCCTGTATATGAACCTACGCAAATCGGGACACAATAGAGTAACCGATACCCACATAGTACGAGTAGTAGATAACCTGGTATAGAAAACTCATTATATTTTAATATAAGCAGGTACTTTATGGTAACGTTTGGTCTAGTTTAATTCACAGCCCAAAGCAGAACTGAACATGTCGTGAAAATCGTTTCGCTTCGAGGACACAAGGAAACTAAACTATGTACCCAGGTTCCAGCATTACGAGGAATGTTCATTAAAAATCGACCAATTGCGTGTCGGGCCACTTGCAATATAGGGTACCGTAGTTGTACCCATTACGTTATGCGGACTTAAAAGTTCGCAAATTTATATTTGCTATACGTTTTGACACAACTAATAAAATTGTACGAAAGTTTGCTTTCAAAGTGCATATCTTAAGTACGGCTATTACTCGTTAACTAGCAACGTCTACCTTACTTAGCATTGAAAGTTTTCCTTTTAAATTTATTATATACGAGTATTATTAAGTAGGTACCGTGTGTTTTTTTCACATGCCCAGTGGCCATGCAAACGGATTTCTAAATCAAAAACTGGTTTCATAAACCCCACAATAATTTTAAACGAGCTACAAAGCGAAACCCCACACGATGGGGTTAAGACGAAAAAAAATTGCACTTCCAATTTGCGTGTAGGTAGAAAAGGTAATACCTACACTAAATTTTTTTTTTCAAAATTATATTGTATCGGTTTCATCGATATGTATACTCGTGCCAAATTACGGCTAACGGTTACTATGCACGGACATGGCGAAACTATAAGACTATAACGGTTGAAATAAATAAACATAGTGCAAGTAGGCCGCAATAGCACTTTTGCAAGTCAAAAACTACCACGGGGTCCCTTGTTTACTACAGAACCCTAAAATCTGTAACCAAGTAAGTAGGTGGCTGCACAATACAGAGAAACCCTGAACCGAAGTTAGGTAAATCTCCCAGTGCTCGACACTCGACACTGACCCAATATACTTTCAATCTTGTCTCACAGAATTTCTTTCTTACATTATGGTGTCGAGCACAGGGCCGTTTACCTTAGGCGAGCAATTAATAATTAAAGATACTCATAGAATTGGGAAACATGCATGATTTGAATTCCAACTTGTACTGTTATATACTTAGGTATTATAGAATGGTCAACCACTAACATACAAATCGGTTCTAGTAATATCAAAACCAGTACACTGACTAACAAACAGAGTAAATATTATCAACACAGTGCACAAGTTAAAAATCATCTCAAAATAGCGATAAAGGAAATCTTAAATTGATTGGCCGTGAAACGAACAGCCCCGATTAAAAGTCAATGGAAACTGGCCGGCAGCCGCGGCGAGGAGTGCAGCTGACGAGTAAAGCTAGTACAGGACGGCCGCGACATGACACGAGTGCTGGGCTGTGGGCACTACCGCGGGAGGCGCGCACCTCTCACTAACCTCACACAGTCAGCAGCCTCCGCATCAATAACGCCGCGTACTCATTAGCGAACTGTAACCTTAACCGAACGCGAACTCAAGAGTGTACGTAACTGGGAGATTGCCATTGACATGCCGCGAGCCGTTCTCGAACTGCGGTACACTGGTTACTTCCACCGTTCGGGTACAGTTACAGCTCGCTAGTGAGTACCCGGCTTAATATCACGACGTTAGATATGGGGATATACCTACTTCCGTTCAGTTTCTACAAATTTAATTAACAATTACTCTTTACGACTTTGGAATGTACTTAATATTTCAATTCTGATTTCTAAATTGAAAATATCGTAATTTTCGCATGTTTCCTATTTTTTGTGATTTCAATCGTCAATGGACCACATTTAATAAGGTAAACGCATGGTAAACGATACTTGCTGTTGCTGCGTTACAAAAAAAAATCGTTTTATTAAATTATATACTTACCCAACGAATGCCTTCGATAAAAACTAGTGCCTACGCCAAGTCTTGGGATTAGGTAGCGGACCCCGGGTATCCTTCAGGATGCAACTGTACTGGGTTAATGCTAGGAGTATGATTGAGTTACCCAAGGAATAAAACAAGGGCCAAAATAAAGGAATAAAAAAAGGTTTCATCGCTTTCCAATAATTAGTAGGTACATATGTGTATAATAGATGAGTTATTTTATTTAAAAAATAGTAACATGTAATTAAATGTAGGCAGTAAACGTAACGTAAGCACAGCATGATCACTTTGAATTCGACACTGACATACATATGCTCTTATTCCATATAAGTACTTCTTGATATATAGGTACATACTTTAACACTACATACAGACTGTCTAAAAACTTAATTATATTCGTCACTAATTAGCACCAATGATTAGTTTAATGTAGAATATCCAGTAAAATAAACGAATTGATTAATAAAGCTGGTTAACTGACACCCGTGCGAGGAGTCCCGGCCTCGCTAGCACGACGTCATCCGGCTGTAGGGGCCTACCGCCGCGTGCTATGGGGCGTTTAGGACATTTCGACTTGACGGTATGTATAACCTATAGCGCTAGCTGGACTGGACTGAATACGGGTTTTTTTACATCAAATATTTAATTAGAAGAGCACACGTCAGAGGCAAGAATTTGCAGCGCGCGTAGATGTTGTGACCGGGGGCGCTCAGCGCTGACGTGCTCGGGCACCGCCTCACGCGTCAGGGACGAGCTGTTGCAGCGCGCGAAGATGTCTCGCGCGCTCGGCGCTGAGCGCGTCGGCGCCGCCGCGCAGCCAGCCCAGCGCCGCCGCGCCCAGCGCGCGCCGCGCCCGCGCCGCCTCCGCGTACAGCGCGCCCGCGCCCTGCGCCCGCACCGACCACTCCACCTCCACCTCGTCTGCAACTCACTCCCATTCTTATACATCCAGTTCAGTAGATTCCGTTGTGACATGTAAGTATGCGTGTGTTTGTGAGTGTGTGTAGGTGTAGGTATAGTGAAAATATAAACTTTGTCACACCTAACATTAACCTAACCCTTAACCTTAACCTTTATGTCTTTATGTCGCTTCGCGCGCGGAAAATCCCACTTCCTGGCCAGGGGGTGACATAAAATTTTGTACTTACCTCGGGCGGTAATTAAGAAAGCCTCAGATCGTATAATTATCGCCCTTGCCTTCGGCTCGGGCGTCAAATACTTGCGATCTGAGACTTTCTTTGTTTTACCGCCCTTGGTAAGTAATGTACTCTTTTATCAGACTAGGTGAAATGTAATAATCTCATGTAAATACTACAGAGACTTTCACGGGGAAAATCAATTTTCAGTACCTATTTGTATTAGTGTAAGTCTCACCACAGAAGGCGGGCCAGGGCAGCAGCGGCAGCGCGCGGCACGTGTGGAGCCGGTAGCCGCCGCGGCCGGCGCGCGCGCGCCCGTGCGTCGGCGCGCGCGCGTACTCGTCGTGCGCGCGCACCTCCGCGCCGCCCGCGCAGCGCGCGCCGCACGTGAACGACAGCGTGTAGCGCCACGACGTGTAGTTGTTCCACTGCGACTCTAAGCGCCAAGATTCGCTGAAAGGCACGAGAAAGATCTTTATTCGCAACTTTGTCGATTATAGTGATACTGTTTTATGGTCTAGGCTGAGATCGCCGGTATCTCTAGTCTTTGAAGTAGTATAATAAAATACAGGTAAGTACTGTACTATTGAGACTGAACGCAAACGTGTTCGTTGGTGTTTGTTTCGAAAAAACTTATACTAAATGTACCAATACCTCCTCTAGTACCTATGTCTATTGGTCCAGACCAATACACACACTCACTCTCACTCGCTCGACGGGGGATGCGTTTTATAGGTCGACTACCTGTAAAGCAATCCTTCAGACATCGGTCAGGTGAATCAGCCACTTGAAGCTGCGGCCGCGCTGGTTCGGTTGACTCACATGTGCGGATAGAGCGCGCGCAGGTGGCTGAAGTCGGCGAGCCGCGCGGCGAGCTCGTGCGGCGGCGCGGACAGCTCGGCGCGCAGCGTGCTCTCGCTGCGCAGCGGCACGCGCACGCACAGCGCGCCCAGCGCCAGCAGCGCCGCCGCGCGCGCGCGCCAGCCCACGTGCCGGTGCCACATGATCCACAAGCGAGACTGCAAAACAACTTCATTACACTATGGCCACAGTACCTACTGGCAGGCTGCTGCGAGCAGACCTAGATCACTCGACTTGGGTTCATAAGGTGTTTTACAGACCATTTATAAATTACGAGGGGAAATAGAGGTACACTAGTAAGCATCTCAATTGTATCGGTAAGTTCGGATACAGGCCGCTGCTTCAATCGTGGGCCCTAATAGTGAACGGACAACACTGGTGTTAGTGGTCATAGGCGTCCCAAACTTCGTAAAATACTTTTTACTAATAGTTGGCTGTCTTAGGGTGCCTTTCCACTTTTTTGCACTATTGGTGATCAAACTTCAAGAGAAAGTGGATTTGAATTCTTAATAAAGGGATCCTTCCATAGTCGTAGTCGCTCCTAATATCTAGTGGTTTTTAATATCTAATAGAAGCTGGAGAATATCACATCAAGATATTGTTTATTAAGAACGCGTTCACTTACTCACCTGAAACTTCACCATGTAAGACACTGCACTCGTCGCGCACTTTATAAAGCAATTAACCAAATGAGTAATTAATTAGGAACGCGACAAAATAGTGTACCACTCGCGCGAGCGCGGAGGAAGCTCCGCCGATAACAGCTTCCGCGTGTCAGCGGCGATCAGTTCGAGGGCAAACGCCGGACCGAGCAACGGCACGGGACCGCGCCGCGGGCCGCGGGAGGTGCTCGCGCGGGGCTGGCCAGCGCAACGTGACAACAGGAGCCCTAATAATCGCCACAAGTGCCTGCGCGTCGGGAGCCTTAGCTCGGCGCGCTGCTGCGGGGCGTCTATTTATAGCTCGACGCCACGGCGCGGCGCGGCGTCGTGTAAACAAATAACAGTTACACGAGATCCGCGGCCGGAGGCCTGCTTCATTCTTAATGACTATTTTTATCATAAGACTGACTGCACTATATACATAGCTGGGCACCGTTAACCAAAAAGTTAACTTCGTTAATCGCTAATCCGTTAAAAAAAGGTTAACTTCGTTTATAAACGTTAAAGCGTTACATTTCGGGCCATTTAAGGGACGTTAACGTTAATCGTTAACTCCTGGTAAAAACAGCACCTAACCTACCGCGAACCGAAAACGAATGAAGTTTGAAATGTTTGAATATCTCCCTCTCTGTCGCACTTGCTAATTCGTACGACAGAGAGGGACTTCGTTCGTTTTCGGTTCGCGGTAGCCCCTCTGGGTATGCGGGTAGGCGCTATGGAAACTAGGCAGGGAATAAAAAAAAAACCGGTGAAGAGCAGGTCCGAATAGCGCACCGAAGGTTCCGTACACAGATATGTACCAGTTCCAACCCTATTAATTCAGGAAAATCTTAACAACCCGGTGTAGAAATTGAACGCCACGGGTACAGCGCCATCTGTCGGCGAATTTTGTTTGATTTTGGTACTTTCAGCATAATAGAGTAGGAATTTATAAAACAAGAATACATGCAAAGGTGATTAAATTACAAGCAGAGGACATAAATGTTTTTTGATGATAGAAAAAAGAAAAACTAGATAGGGCTATAGTTATATATTTTCCCGTCAAATGTACATTGATATCAATGTTATGTAATAATTTCCAGAGATGTACAAAATGGTTTTAAAAAAGCATTTAAATACAAAATGCAAAATACTTTTCAGATTTACTATTTCAAATACAAAATACCAAATAGTTTTGCGTTTTGTATTTCAAATGCTAAATGCAAAATAGGTATTTTCAAAATACTTTTTCAAAATAAAATACCTTTTGACCAAATCGAATGACATTTTTATTTGTTTTAGGTAGAGATACAATGCCGAGCCGAATGCCACCTTATGCATGACATTTTGGTCATATTTATCAGTACGCGTATCAATAAATTCTGTTATGTTATTAATAATACTCACTTAAAATAATGTAAAAAACTAGACTAACAAAAAGATAGCCATGGCTTCATGTTATGAATTGTGTTGCCATTTATTTCGGTTGATTGTGCATCTAATTCTTATTTTATTTTTATTACACTTGTCTTTTATTAATAAGTTGTTTACATTATCTAAATTATCTTGTTGTAGTACAGTACATAGCCGTTCCAGTATTGTAGGGATAACAACAACACTTCAATATCATAAAAGTAGGTAATCAAATCAAACAGTAACCACTTCACCAGCACCAGCACCAGCAAACAATAAATCCGTGAAATCGAATCGTCGGCGTCAGCGGCGTTGCGTTTTTATAGCCATAGATAATGTTCGTCGTTTTCGTTTGAGATTGACACTAGTCAGACATAAAGAGCGCACTCTGACCAAAGAAGAAAAACGCAGTGTAGAGTTCCGTAGTTGCCCGTCCATCACGTCATCGGTCATATGCGGAATTACGGACCCGTGAAAGGGTTTTACTGATCTTAGTACTGATGATGTACTTTTTTGAGATGTTGTGTTGTATACATATTTTTGCCCTTTACAGTAATATATTGCTTAGCTGAGATAAATTCATCGTATATACTACTACTTACCATGATTTTTTCACATGCCTAGTAGCCACCGTTTAACCGGCAGAGGGGGGACACTTGACCATAGAAAAAATTATCACTTCAAAGCTTAATATCACGCCAACCGATTCTTGAATCAAAAAATGCTTTTAGAAACCTATATAATAATATTTTTGAAAGAGATATCCAACGATACCCCACACGATGGGGATTGGAAGAAAAAATAATTGCACCAACACTTTACATAAAAAAAATACCCTAAAAAAAAATTTTTTAATGATTTTTTTCTACCGTTTTGTCGGCGTCATTGATATGTATACTCATGCCAAATTACAGCTTTCTAGTACTAACGGTTACTGAGAAAAGCGGGGGACGGACGGACATGGCGAAACTATAAGGGTTCCTTGTTTACTATGGAACTCTAAAAAGGGCACACATGGCTAGCAGGCGCCTCTATCGGTCAAATTCGGCAATACAAGCGTCATTCGTTCATTTCATTTTGTTTGACTGGTAATCTGGCTAAACTTAATCACAAAGTATTTTGCATTTTGAAATGAATATTAAAAATGCAAAATACATCTCGAAAGGTATTTCAAATAAAATACAAAATGCTTTTTACTAAAAGGCATTTAAATGCAAAATACAAAATAGGTATTTTGCATTTTGTATTTGCATTTTAAATAGAAGTATTTCAAATAAATCGCATCTCTGATAATTTCATATTATTTCCTTGGTAAACTTCGGAGACAAGGGGGAACGGTTTTATTTTACATTTTCCCTCACAAATCTAAATGACAACGTAAAAAAAATTGTTTCTGAATGTGCAACGCAGGCCCTTTCATACGAGTATGACACTCCACTTGGCATATTCACCCACTAGACAGAAAAAAATATATAACAAAAAATATGTTCTATGCATCTAGGTTACCCTTCTTTATAACTGTTCCAAATTTCAAATCCATAGCATAAGTAGTTCTTGAGAGACTTAGCTATGGTGAAACCATAAGGGTTCCGTTTTTCTTATAATGACCGATTAATTTAATTATCAAAATCAAAATAAACAGCACTTCACCATACGCCTTGTATTCTCATTCACGGACGCACCGAGCCTATAACACAATATAGTTCATTTCAATCGCGCACGCGCCTGACTCGCCCCACTTGCATCG
Organism: Epiblema foenella; assembly: GCA_963556455.1. Classification (NCBI taxonomy): domain Eukaryota; kingdom Metazoa; phylum Arthropoda; class Insecta; order Lepidoptera; family Tortricidae; genus Epiblema; species Epiblema foenella. Next base: position 105,840 of record OY747106.1, read on the forward strand.
CCTGTCTCACTCAGCGCCTATGCCGCGCCGATTGAACAGGCTTGTAAGAAACTATTTTTAGCGGCGCGGTGTTCCTTTGATAAAATAAGTAGGCTTATTTAACGGATTAACGGAACTTTCGACAGTTAGCGTAAGTTAATGAGTCCGTTAACAAGTTTGCAAATTAACTTAAAAGTTAATCCGATACACGGATGGTTAACTTCATTAATTAACGAATAACGGATTAACGAGTTAATGCCCAGCTCTGCATATATACTATCAGACAATCTAAAGTCACAAGTCTGTAAATAGTTTTTTAGTCAATTATCTTTTGGACAATACACAAACCAAGGGTTGAACGATCTATCGTCTCGGACTACCAAACAATGTTTGGTAAAAAACAGCAATACATATGAAGGGAAAAAAATCCGCATTAAGTAAAACTAAAACAGATTTGTTGTTTGAACTTATTATAATTCATGTATTAAAAATTTGACACAATTCGTCCATGCATGTCCTAAGAAATATCTTATCTATACAAAATTCAGTTCAAATTCATTACAACTATTCGGTATCATAACATTAGATCAATTATTTAAGTAAATTTAATTTAGATTTAATTAATTCCCATGAAACACACCAGACATTTGTTCGTTTGTGACTAATGGTAGTTTGTTCCCCGCGCGGCCCCGCGGGTCCAGGGGCGCCCCACTCACATTGAGGCAAGTTAAGTAACAGAACAGTAACTATTCATCAGGCGTCACTTGGGTCACAACCGTTTTGATCATCTTCATCACGTCACGAACCACACGTACGAGTTCCAGGGTAATTGCGCAAATTGGGTCTATCTACTTTTCCTCGTTGTTGTTCGCTATTTGACTAATTCGCTTTTATGGTGCCAATCGAACCAGTTTTTAGAGACGACCAAACGCTGGGACTAACTACAATTAGAGCAACGCACAAAAAGAAAATGAGAGGCAAAGTTTTTCCGCACTGGAAACGCTCCATACTGATTGACAGCGAAGTGTGACGTCACAGCTCTTTTGCCTCGTACTGCCGCTGTATGGGAAGTAAATATAGGTTTTCTATACATTTAGCCACACTGTTATAAACTTTAACATGTGTCAAATACCCAATTCTCTGACAACAGTAACCCAGTTTCTTAAAGAAAATGTTGTAACATGGACTAGTAGCGTGCTCAAGAGATGACTTACGGCAGAATGGGTACATAATCATCGCTAAAACTGACATTTAGTATAATAGGGTACTTGACCGATGTAATTAATGATCATAAAAAATATTGTTAAACGTAGCTTATTATTTCTAGAACCTAAAAAAACTACTTACAAATTCAATGAAAATCATTTAATCAATTAATATGATTTTAATAATTTTAAGTGTCTTATCTGTCACTCAAACGATCGAAACGACGCCATGTTGCTAGTGACGTCATACTGCTACACACAGCTGCTGCCAAAACCGTTTTTGTTAGTTGACATAATAATTGTTCGAAGTGTCACGCGAAGAGATTATAGTTCAGCAGTGTGGAGTCATACGAGCTCTGGGTCGCGTTTTAGCGTTTATTTAATATAATCTGTTCTTTATGAGATAGTTAAGTTCTATAAGTGAGATCCTTTAATTAGCTATGTAATTCTATTGTAGTTTATACAAATGTGTTACGCTGTTTCTTTTCCATATATTTAAAATAAATAAATAATTTAAATAAATTGTAAAAAAGTATGGATTACATAATAAGCAAAAAATATGCTTTTTTGACAACTGAAACATTTAATTTACGACATTATTAACATATTAAAACGGATAAAAATTGTAAGTACCCTATTCAACCCTTTAAAATTTCAAACAGTTTCAAAAGGAGTGACTCAGGAGGACGTAACCATGGCAACAAGCAACTAGGAATTGTTGATTGACCCAATTGATATCGCTGTGGTGGTTTGAGATAACGCTTCATTTTATGTATGTCGTACTCAGTTTACGCAATTACCGGTCAAGGGCGAAGCGGCTCCAGCCGGGAGCTCGCCCCTCGTAGTATAAAATGGTTTATTTAATTTATAAATTATAAATGGTCCTTTTTTACAATCACAAGTCTCGCCAGTATACACACAACATAGAGCGAGTCCTCTCGGAGCGCGGCTCGCAGCGGCACTACACTGCACCAGGTCACCGTGCGGGCCGGTACCATTCCACCACTCCCTACACATTCGCAGTCAATAAATATAATTCGTATGTACAGTTCGGGACCCCAAAGTCGCTACCGACAATGCTCCAGAGAACACGTTCAGGTGGGATCTACCCGGCTCCCGCGAAACGGCGGTCGATATCATCGTCTCCGCCACAGTCGGACACATGGCGGTCGCGACGGAGCCGGGGATGCCGCGGGCCGGGGCCCGGGGCGGGCTACCTGCGCTGGCGGCGGCCCTTGCGGTAGCCCTTGCCGTACCAGCCGCCCTCGCCGCCCTCGTCGAGCTCGGCGCGCTCGGCGGCCTCGTCGCGCTCGTCGCGCGGGCAGCACGTGCACAGGTAGCGGCGCCCGCGCGCGCGCCGCCACACGCGGCCCGGCGCCAGCGGCTCGCGCGCCGGGTACCACAGGCAGCGCCGCGCGCCGTAGTGCTGCGCGCACCAGGCGCAGGCGGCCGGCGGCGCGGGCGCCGGCGCCAGGATGGTGTGCAGGCCCGGGTACAGCTGCGCGCGGCACACCAGCACGGCGCGCGCGATGAACGCGGCCGCCGCGCGCTCCGCCTCGCTGTCCCGCGCCGCGCGCAGCAGCCCCACTAGCCCCGCCCCGCCGCCCTCGTCCTCCTCCTCCTTGGGCTCGGGCGCGTGCGCCGCGCGCAGCAGGATGCGCGCCGCGCCGTGCGCCAGCGACACCTGACGAGAGACACGTTTCTGTATTATTCGTAATACAAGCTCGAGCGCACACCTCCAACCAGTTCCCTATAAAATGTCAAAAACGATTAGACGAATGTGCTTTCGCTCGCAGGAAGTTTTAGTACATACTGACCTCGAAGGACCTCAAGTCGTCGTCGTCGCCGCGGAGCCCGTTCTCCAGCTTGGGCTTCTTCTCGTCGGGCTCGTCGCCGCGCCCGCGCAGGCGCTCGGCCAGCCGGCGCAGCGGCACGCCGTCGTCCGAGTCGGACGCCGACGCCGACTCCGAGCTGGAGTCGGCGTCGGCGGGCGGCGGCGGCAGCGCGGGCCGCGAGCACGTGTGCTGCTCCGCCGGCGCCAGCGGCGTCGCGTGCGCCAGCAGTGGGTCGCGCCGCGCGCTGTACCGCGGGACCCTGCCGCATTTATAATATGTACATTTACTATATCTGATAGAAGTGACTCAGTTAAATTACAGAGATTATCTGACTACGTACCTAGGGAACCAGGGCCTCGACCTAGCCTTCGATTCCGTGGTAGACCCAAGAAGAGCAAGCAGGAAAGCGGACCCCGCAGTGAAAGCCGGGATAACGCTAGGTAAAAAAGAAGGAGACATACAATCAATAGACTACTCGTATAGCGCGACGCTTCCGGACTCCGCTGTAGATCTCTTGTCGCTGTCGGCGCGTTTCTTTCCACGGTGCTCAGGCAGCGCCCGGTTCCCGAACCCCGAGCAACGGCAGCGCACCTGAGCCGCAGCCGGCGCGCCAGCTCGCGCATGACGGCGTCGCAGCGCGCGTTGATCTTGAGCTTGGCGGCGGCGTCCTTGGGCGTCCACTGCAGGTTCACGATGTAGAGCGCGGGCCGCGCGCGCGCCGGCCGCGCCATGCACCACAGCCGCGGGTACCGCCGCAGCACCTGCGCCGGGCGAACGTGGTCAGTGTTTTACATTCGTACGTTTAAAATGCATGCCCTCCGAGCGGAGGAGCGAGCAATAATGAAGCGGGAAAGTTAAGCTCGCGCACCTTGAGGCTGGAGCCGAGGCACAGGATGACGTCGGCGGCGGCGGCGTGGCGCAGCGCGCCGGCCCAGTTGAGCGGCCACGCCGCGCGCGCGCGCTCGCCGAAGTGCACGATGGTGTCGCGCAGCGGCCGCCCGCAGCGCGGCAGCGGACACGTCCTCCTGCGCACGCCCGGGACACGTCACGAGGCGAGTCCGTCTCGACGACACCGATATGAGTCCAGTCGCGACGTCGCGACTGGACTCATACTTGCGAGACATCTCAATAAACAATAAACTTTTAAAATGTATACATTCTCGTTTTGTATCATTTACCGTCGGTTACATGTATGGAGGTCCCCCCAAATTTAATATTTTTTCGTAATTTCACGTCACTTGTAGTGCTTAGTCTCCGCATAAATCGGTTGTAACATACGGACGGACGCACATGACGAAACTATAAGTCCGGGCACGGGAGCCACGTACCTGGTGGCGTGCGCGTACCGGCGCGTGCGCTGCGTGGTGTCGAAGGCGCGCAGCAGCACGGCGCGGCAGCGCGGCGCGGCGCAGCGCTCCGCGAACATGTCGCCGTGCAGCTCCGCCAGCGCGCGCAGTGTGTTGTACGCGGACATGTCCGGGGCGGGAGCCACGTACCTGGTGGCGTGCGCGTACCGGCGCGTGCGCTGCGTGGTGTCGAAGGCGCGCAGCAGCACGGCGCGGCAGCGCGGCGCGGCGCAGCGCTCCGCGAACATGTCGCCGTGCAGCTCCGCCAGCGCGCGCCGCGGCAGGCCGCTGCGCACGTGCAGCCCGTCGCAGTTCTGCGACACCACGAACTTGCACAGCCCGCGCGCCACCAGCGCCGCCAGCGCCATGTGCGTGAACGTGGGCCGCGCGCGCGACACCTCCACGCGTCTGCCGGGACCGTTCGTTTTACTCGTATCGTAGCGGCAGCTTCATTATAGGTACTTCGTGCCCGAATCGTAAGCGCAAGAAAGTGACCACGAACCGACACCGTTGAGTTATGTCATTAAATAATTTATTTTTCACTTCTCATGCTCTTAAACTTGTTCTTATGAAGAAGAAGAAGAAGAAAAACATTTATTCGATAGGGCACGCAGTTGACAACCTTCCTAACTAACTTTGCTGCAAAATTTTTGTTTGTTTGTTGCCACCGGCCCGCCGCCGTGCCCCGGAAACAAAAGACGACGCTGGCTGCTAAAGCGCGTGTTTTTATTACTGAATAGAATTTCATTTCGACTTTTCTCATAAATTTATAATCTTACAGCACTTTTTAAAAAAGCACTATGAAAGCCTGTGGGAGCGGTGATTGTCGGCCTCGTATCTCTAGCAATCACCTATTTGCATAGCTGGGCACCGTTAACCAAATAGTTAACCTCGTTAATCATTAACCCGTTAAAATAAAAGTTAACCTCGTTAAACGTTAAAGCGTTACATTTAGGACCATTTAACAAAAGTTAACGTTAATCGTTAAGTCCTGACGCGCCTGTCTGTCTCACTCAGCGCCTATAGCTCGCGCCTACGCCGCCCCGATCAAACGGACTTGTCAGAACCTGTTTTTCGCGGCGCGGTGTTCCTTTGATATAATAGGTACTTAGTTGACGGATTAACGGAAATTTGGACAGTTAGCGGAAGTGAATGAGTCCGTTAACGATTTTGCAAGTTAACTTAAAAGTTAATCCGATACACGGATGGTTAACTTCGTTAGTTAACGATTAACGGATTAACGAGTTAATGCCCAGCTCTGCCTATTTGCAGTAATGCGCTATAAGTGCATAGCCCGTGAGCTTAACAGCACGGCTGCGCGCCGCGTCCGGTGAAGCTTCACGCGTCGGCTCTATCGTGGGCGCCCACGTGATGAAACACATGGAAGAGGATTTAATATGGATGTAGATAGACGAATGTACGCAACTCTCCATAATTAGCAGTGGCATAAACTACTATAACTTTATTGTCATGTGAAGACGATCTTTGAGAAATTGTGTTTTACTTGGAGATTAGCGGCAGAACAACATGTAATATATGAAATGTATATGCAATTGAACCTATCACCATAGAACGAAATAAAGTAGATAACCAGACCCTGTTCATGACCTAACTCTCAGCTTCGTTGGTTTTTCGTCCTTTACAGGAGTAATCTGAAAAAACCCTTTCCATAGACCCAATATCAATGTTACTTCTTTGTCAGGGTAAAATTATCCCAACCATTCACATACCGGACAGCACCAGCAGTACTACTACTGAGAAGCAATGATATACTGAAATATAGGTGGGAAACTCTTTAAGAGCGCGGACTCGACGCCAGCGAACAGCGGGGAGACGCGATCAAAATGTATACATGACTTGAATGAACCCGCTCTGGGCGACAGCGGCGCGATTCCATTGCTCTCCCCGCTGTCCGTTGGAGACGAGGCCGCGGCCGGAATGGGGACAGCAAGGTACCAACTACTACAACAATCCTCGCATACAAGGATAAGTAGTGGGTGAGTGGAGTTAGACCAGAGTAGAAGATTTACCCAATATTTTCGCCGCGCTGCAGCCTGGTCCACACGCCGTCCGGGCCGCGGTAGTCCGGGATGTCCGCCGCCGTGCTGATCCCCGCGCCCGTGTACACCTGCGCCGCCACGCACACGTCAACACGCTGCCTACTATGTTACGAGTGTGTGTGTACACACTACATAAGGACACCATTTAAACACAACACCAAAATGTTAAGAATAATGTTGGTTACTTTATGCTACTTTATCAAGTGAGAAACAAACTAATGTCTTCTTGAAGGTTAGCTGGAAGAGATCCCTTATAGGGATAAGTTTGCCTTTGTACTTTATATTTTTATTTTCTTCGTAAATGTTTTTTTGTGTAAAATAAATAAATACATGAATAATTGCAGGTTGAAAAATATACAAAGGAGAGCTTTTCCTTTCAGGAATCTTTTTTAAAACCAACTTACCTTCGAGAGGTTTAGTGGAAAGTAGAATGAGATAGATTTTATACCATGTATAGTACAAATGAAACAAGCCAAAAAACAAGGCATATCTGTGAAAAGAAAATGAGAAATAAATACAAACATAATAAACACTACATAAATACAAATATAAATATAAAACATTCTGGAGATATGTTAGTGTGGGTCAATGGTTTAAATTATGGTCAACACCATTAAAAGATAAGAAGTCCCTCGTTTCTAAGATATTTTTTTTATGAAACTAGGAGTGTAATTTCAAAGTTTTCTGTATGAATGCTCAAATTTTAACTCCTCTATAGATGGGGGAGGTGCCTCGGGTTAGGTTTAGCTCAGGTACAAAATGTCAAGACCTCCACAACAAAGCAAACGGGCGACCAGCGGATAACAAGAAACACTTGATAGGTTTTGGGCACTGGAGCCGAGGGCTCAGGAAGGAGGAGCGGGCGTGGGCCGGCGGGTACCGACCACGAGGTGCTTGGCGCGGCGCACGGCGCGCGCCAGCTCGCGGCACTTGTCGCGCAGCTCGCGCGGGCTGTCCTCCACCTCCTGCGCGCGCTCGCGGGCGCGCGCGCGCCGCTCCGCCGCCAGCGCCGCCGCCGCGCGCCGCACCGCCTCCGCGCGCCCGCCGTCGTCGGGCCCGCCGCCCCCGGCGCCGGCGCCGGCGCTGCTGGGCCCGCCGCCGCCGCCGCCGCCGCTGAGCCTGGCGCTCGAGCGCACGACGGCGCGCTCCATGGCGCCACCGTTCAGGGCGCGTCCCGTGGCTTCGGCCGCTGCGTGCCACCCCGGCCCCTGTCTGACGCCGGCCTTGGGCTCATGTCGCGCGCGGAACCTCACACCGATCTCGATAGTCGTTCATAAACATTAAACGATGCCAATGGCCGTCCGATCTGTCAAAGTGTCACCTCGACGCTTCTCAACGGTGTTGCCACACTTGAAAGCGTGTCGATACTATCCGACACCGATAAAAATGCATGACTAAACTGAGGGGCTACCATCATCATCAATATTAAGAGGGCATGGTCCTCTGTCGTTGCAGCATTCTCCATTCCAATCTGTCTTGGGCCTTCGAGGGGCTACCGCGAACCGAAAACGAACGAAGTTCGAATATCTCCCTCTCGTCTTGCTTGTTAGTAACTTCATACTTTTTCGGCTGGCCGTTTAGTCTATCTTACTATATTAACGAACTTCTCAGTAAAGCAAGAAGGTGATAGTTACCATGCTATCTGACATGTCTTATCTGTCACTGTCCCCGCTTTTGATTACTTCGTGGCGAGAGTTCTGCGCTAACTCAAAAGATAATTCTTTACAAAATATCGACATTGATATTTAATATTGATAACTGACATTCGTACGTAACATGTACATGAAATTTCATTTTAATACTAGGCACATTGAAGATTTCATTTAATTAAAAACAATAGCTCTTATGTTTATGTACCAAGACAATAATAAACTGCACTCAAGATTATAATACTTCCTACAAATTTAAGTTGTACATATAAATACCGTAGTAGGTATCGCAATTTATATGAAAACGATTAATAATAACTTTAGTCATCCTCCCAATTATCCTTAAGAAACAATTGTATCTTAAACTATACTTTTTAGGGTGCCGAACCTGAAAATAGTTATTATTCTTAAAACCCATATCTAATTATTATAATTTCTCTCTATATCAAATAGTGGAGACAATTAAAACAGAGTAAATAATAAACCGAGCATTCGTCTGTGTTAATGTTTTAATACCTCTGTCTACAGAAAGACCGGTAAAGGCAGTACAAGAATAAATAAAATTGGCTCATGAATAAAACAAACGAACAGAACAGGCATGAAAATGGCGATATTGGTCCGATATTATCGGACAATGTGAACAGTGATATCGGTGTAGGATCCTACACCGATATCGGGTCGGATAGTCTGGACACGCCCTGACACTGGCTAGCTACAGTTGACAACACTTACTAGTCTGTGGATAGTGTTTAAATTTTGTTGATTAGAAACTTTTTAAACAACAATATACGGGCTGTATAAACGCAAAATATTATATTCTTTGAAACACAAATAGTATCTACAACATTCATATCCAAAGAAAATATAACCACTACGTTCAATCTTATGAACCTTCTCAATTTAGTCAGCGTCTTATAAGTAAGTGCCCCTTAGTGATTCGCTAGTCTTCCTTCTATTTAATCCTCTTTCTACGCCAAAAATTTTTTAATCATAAATGAATATTTTCATTTAATTTGTTTTAATTCTGAATGATGCTTTAAGCCATAGTCTATAGTCATTGCTTCGAAACGTCATAGTATCGCCGTCAATGTCAACTTCTTTCAGAAAGTTTGACAGGTGAGTGAAGTGCGATTTGTGTATACAGTTTTGTAAATCTAAACGAATCTTTGAATATTGGGCTGAATTTTGATATTTATCAATAGAGATCAACGTGTAGCATCTCTGTTAATATAAGTGGAACAATATTTTGCTGATTAGTTTGTGTTTTTTGCAGTTACTTGTCATCCTTTGGAACAACTTCAACATGGTAAATATTACAGGTTTTTACTTAATACCTTTATTATTAATGAGGCAATACCTCAATAATTGATCATGCCTTAATCAAAACATTTTAACACATTAGTTATTTAATCGTCCTATTGTAACATAACCTCTTTGTTGTTGTTTTACCTCTACCCCGGCCCAGGAGGGTCCTGGGGTTCGGCTCTAATGAAATCTAATGGTTGCCTCTGTTTTAGCCGCGCGAAATCAAGGACATCAAGGATTTCCTCTTGAAGGCGAGAAGGAAAGACGCCAAATGTAAGTAATTTGAATTTTTAGATATCTTAATCCACATTCTAATGTCCTCTCAATGTGATTTCAAAGTTGAATTTTGTCGATGTACCGGGAAGTCACAGGAAGGTTTCCCATTTCGTTAAATTCGGAATATCAAAGTTTTTACTACCCAACCCAAATTGCTTGCAATAAGATAAGAGAGAGAGAGACATTTGTTTGATCCAAATAGTAAATGAAAAATTAACCAGTTGTGTGTGTAAGCAAAACTAAGTAAATCACCTGAGACAAGAAAATTATACTGTTTGTAATATAAATCACACACATTTTAAAGTTGTTCAGTGTTATAAGGTCAGCAGATGGTATTAACTAGTCCTAGTCTAGTTAAGAAATAGGGTTCGTAGGAATGCTATGAAGTGGTGTTAATAGGAACATAGGTTTGAGCTGAGTGTGTGTTGCAGCGGTGAAGATAAAGAAGAATCCTGAGAATGTGAAGTTCAAGGTGCGCTGCTCACGCTTCCTCTACACCCTGGTCATCACAGACAAGGAGAAGGCAGAGAAGCTAAAACAAAGCCTGCCCCCTGGTATGTATCTTACTGTAAACAGTGTTTTTGATGTTTATGTATCACTGGAAAACTCTCACTGACAGTAGTTTTTGTCGTGTTAGCATTAGCAGCACAGTCTGCTATAGAAGTAGAGTTCAATATTATATAGTTTTAGAATTTATGCACATCATTAATTTTATTTAAATATAATAAATTTTTTAGTTGTTATTTCACACATTTCATTCACATACATACATAAACTCACACTTGTATTCCCAAAAGGGGTAGACAGACCACATGAAATTCAATCCCAGTGCCACATTTAGCAATTTGTAGGTTTAAAAAGGGAGAATGTGATATTGCAGTGATAGGTTACTAGCCCATCGCCCACGACACGCTAAACCCGATTCCCATTGTCGACTCTTATAACACCCACGGGAAGAAAGGGGAAGTACTATTCTAACTCTGCAAATAATTTTTTTAACATAATTAATTTTGTTATTTTAGCATAGATTGATGATATTGTGTTGTTAAGGTAAAAATGGTATTATTATAGCTTGAATGTAAACAATTGTTTTCCATGTCACCTCAATGGGCCATCATGGTGCCAGTTACTAGAAATAAAACAGGCAATGCTCCGGCCAGTCGTATGAAAATGTAGGGACAAAAATTTGCACCTGAATATCATGTCACATGTGAATACAAAGTAGAGTCATCAGAACCCAAAAAAAATAAAGACTATAATTTTGATTGAAAATCTTGATAATGTGTGCCTGACAGGAGAGAGTTGAGAGGTTGAATGTGAGACTATTTAGACTGCTTGGCCGTCTCGCCGTGTACAGTCTGCTACGGAAGTAGAGTTCAAAATTATGCAATTATTTATGCACATTAGTAATTTTATTTATAAATAATTTTTCTAATTGTTTTTTTGGTGCTGACTGTTCTAGACACTGATTTGACAGTTTTGCTATCTTGGTTGCCAATTCTTGTGTTGCAAGGAGTACTATTATAATGGGTTGTGTGTTGTTGCAGGTCTGCAGGTGAAAGAAGTGAAGTGAGGACTAGTGTAGCCAATAAAGTATAAAACCCACCACTGTCTTTGTCTCGCCCACAATTATATTACCCTCAGCCATCGAAATATAAACCCCAGCAGGTGTGTGATGACCGCGGTTATGTCTCTTATCACTGTTGACAAAGCATGTCACTCTTGCACTTGCATACTTATCAAAATGTGACAGATTACATAACTGCGGCTATTGTGCAGTGCAGGTTGATCAGAGATCAGGAGACTGTCAATGAGCTAGAAAAAAAATTGTGTCTTCCAAATAGCAACTCAAACTGAAACACGTATTTAGAAAATACACTGTTGGGCAGGTCCATTCAAAGAGTATGAGTATGGTAAGTATGCTGTTCCATTCATTTAACCGAGAAGACTAGTGTGCAGGTGACATGTACAGCCTACATACTGCATACCAGCATATCAAGTCAAGTGGCCAGTAGAATAGTCAAGTGGCAACGAAAGGAATGCGTCAATGCTAGCGTGTGTCAAGTACATGTATATGTACTAGAGTAGTACAGGTGTCTGACCGACACTAAGTTTAGGTAACAACTCAAATATCGCAGCAAAAACGCATACATAGGGTATGCGTTATAGCTGGGGTATAATACGGTCAGCGTCATAATTTTCATGTTCGGGAGACCTCACGAGTTTGTATGCAACGACGGGCATTATCATCGTTAGAAAATTCATCGATAGGGACCCCTACATAAGAAGCATCTCAATGCCTGGGAATTGCCTACGATAGTGAGTTGAAGACAGGTGCGGACTCCCTGATGATGTAGGAGCCTATCAGCGCCGCAGCGGCCGACAGTGACCGCCGTCGCCGCCGGACGGGCGCCGCGCAGGTGCCTCATCCGCCCGCTGCCATACACAGCGATAGATAGCTCATTCTTATAGTACAAATGTTAGGTAACGGTAAGCTGATGCTAGCCTATGGACGCTTGTAACTGAAGTCTACAGAGGAGCCAGTAAGTTGCCGTCGCTTTTTTAACCCTGACGTCTGAAGTCAAAGAACCAGTTTGAGTAATAACAAAGTAATTGCTGGAAGAATAGTTAAAATTAATTCAATTATTTATTCTAATAAAAATCGATTAATATAGGAATTAAAAAATAAACTTGGTCTAAAAGACGCAGTTCACCGAAGATAAAGATGGAGTTAAGAATGTTATGATAAGCTGACTAAATTGAGATGTATCAGAAGACTATACATCCACACGCCCGATTCTGCATGCTGTATATACATTGGCGCGAAATTTATATTGAGCCTATTCATCGATGACGTTTCGGTTATTGTCTATGCTTACATCTCTTTCGCACATGTTTGTATGTGTGTATTGCCGGCTCCAGTCTTATCCTTACTTCCACCTTACTTCATGCTATATCGGTCCCAATTCGCCTATTACGTCGTGTCTATTTTAGATTGAATCAAAATCGTAACACATTTATAGCTATAAGGGCAGAGGTATAGTGGTTGTTGAACGGCGCAGCGCCGCCGTGGAGTCCTTGCGAACAGCTGGAGGCGGAAGCGGCAGTCGCCGCACGTCCGCCGAGCCGAGCGCCGCGCGGCATCCCTCCCCGCGCACTCTTGCAACTTCGCAAGTTCACGATAAACTTACAAAAGTTATTGTTTGGAAGGTGCTGTGTAACTGATGGGCAAACATGCAACGAATTGCAATTATAAACGAAGGATTTAGAAGCTTGGAAAGTTTTGGATTGTAGCAAGCCACTATTACGTAAGTTTATATTTGAGTTTAATTATTAAATACTGTGTTTAGGTGTGCATTTAAGTAATTAAAATGTAGGGTACTTGTCCCGGGCGGTGCTCTCCTGGGGCAGTCTCCTGGGCAGAGGCGTATTTAAAGATTTGGCGCCCCGGGCCAGTCAGCTTTGCCGCCCCATAAAGTGACGTAAAAGTATTTAATTTAAGAAAAAAACTTGTAATGCTTACCTCTATGGTGTGAAATAATAAATGAAAAAAAGAAATCCTAAAATGTACCATTTATTCAGTAGTTAATATTTAGATAAATTTTTTATGCACAAAATCGTCAATGACGCTGTCATAACTTACGGCGTTTGTTAATTGAGCTTCTATATTCAGAACAGCTAAGTTGTTTAAGCGTTCTTCGCTTATAGTGGAACGTAGATAATTTTTTATTCTCTTCAGTACAGAAAACGAACGATCGGCACTACAATTCGTTACTGCGGTACACAGAAAAATGCGTAAAGCAATGTCTATGTATGGGAAAGCTTCTTGCAAATCTTTATTTTTTATAAACAAGCTAAGTTGCCTTAGACTCATTTTATTTTCATACGCCGCCAAGAAGTGTTTCAATAAAACACATTCGTCTGGTAGGTCTGACGCCAGATCTAACGGATATATTTTCAAAGATTTACGGCATGCCTTCTAACTTCTGCCTCAGACATTATATTTAATTTACCTAAGAAGGTAAACTTGCCGGTTACCGTATCATATGACGTTTTGCGCCTCCTTAACTCGCCCAATAACTGGTCACAAATTGGGAAAAAGGCATTTACGCGAAAGTGGTCACGTCCCTGTAGCAACACTTCTCCTTCGCGACTCTCATCATTCCGTTTACTATTATTTACCGCCTCTGTCGTGGCTTCTGCTAGGTCTGTACCGAAACTAGCTAAATTCGAAGTTCGAAGTTGATGGTTCGTCATTATTTTTATTAAAAAAGCTATCGATTTTCAGCGTTTATTTGACAAGTTTTTCTTCTTTGTGCTTTTTTTCCAAAGCTTTTCTTCGATATGCGTGGCCGCTCAGTTTTCGTCTATTCGCATCCATTTCAATAACAGTAAATCATGTCTCAAACTAAAACCACTAAAACTAAGCACCTGTAGATAAGTTTTTACCGAGACAAATGAAAACATAGGCAATTTCGTTAAATATGATGTGCTAGTTTGAAACAAAATAAGTGTCACAGACCATCAATTTAACTAGACGTCGCCTGTGTGCGTACTTCGCGTGCCAAAAAGTAGTCAAAACGTCAAACTTCTACGCAGTCTCGCTCAGTCCGCCTTGAACGGTCATTGCCGCGAGACGTCAACCGAAATACGTAAAAATGACTCGATGTTCAGTACTGAGTTGTAGATACTGTTCAGAAAATGCTGACCCAAACAATGGACATGTACCCAAATAATCTTTAGTTCTAATCAACAATTAGAACGTCTAATCTTTACTGTGAAATAATAAACATTAAGTTTCTAAGAACAGTGCCAGGGAATCAATACTATCGATTACAATGTCAATCTACTAACTGCTTCACTTGTTGATTTTTTCAGTACGTCAATGGTTGGTATCGCTACACGACGTCGTCGACGATAATTTTTTGTTTGTTTAAAGCTGCTATCATCGAAATGTATGGAGCAAATTGTGCTATGTTTTACGTTGGAAACCAGTTTTTTTGCCCGGTCGCTTCCATCCATTTCTCTTTTGAATTAGGAAACCTGTAATTTATAATTATAATGGGTCACAAAATACCTAAGTGAACATTACCATACCTCGATTTCAACAATCGATAAGAACTGTGACGAATCGAAAGGTGAACATCACTATTCGCTTCATTGGACAGATGAATGAGAATTTCCCCTTACCAAGAAGCCGAGCGACACAAGCTAAAGATCGATCGTTTTATTTCCATTGCGCGTTTAATGTAGGCAGGCCCTACAACTTTGTTACTAAAGTAGGTAATGTAGCATGAACATGAAGTAATCGTATAGCTGTCGCTAATAGACTATTTTTCATATTACAACTACGACAAATTTAAAATAAATGAGTTTAAAATGGAATTAAACATAATTTTAGAAGGAATTTACTTATTTGTGGTAGGAAACATGTCCATTATTTGGGTCAGCATTTTCTGAACAGTTTCTACAACTCAATACTGCACAACGAGTCATTTTTAAGTATTTCGGTTGACGTCTCGCGGCAATGACCGTTCAAGGCGGACTGAGCGAGACTGCGTAGAGGGTTGACGTTTTGACTACTTTTTGGCACGCGAAGTACGTGCACAGGCGACGTCTAGTTAAATTGATGGTCTGTGGATGCTATATACATTTTAGTTATTACGCCGTAGGCCGCCCCTAAATTGATTACTGTATAGAATTCTTAAACGCAAAAGGTATTTACGAAGTTGTTGTTAGTGTCGTAAATAATTTGTTTTGTTCGAAACTTTAGTTTGTTTTTAATTTATATCAATTAAAAAAATATATCATAAAAATATTGTAGGTAAACTAGAAAACGCTTCGCCGCCCCTCGGTGCCTGCCGCCCCGGGCCATGGCCCCCTTGGCCCTAGGGTAAATACGCCCATGCTCCTGGGGGTTTGACGCAGTTGATGGCTGGTTATCGAGACGTGCCAATGTTGTTAGAGTAGGTAACGTAGTTGTGTTATAGTAATTCAGTGCTCAAACCGCCCGCGTGGTCGTATCGGAGGTTCCCTCTGGAGTTGCTCCAGGCTACTCTCTAAGCGCGCACTCCTATCGCTTTAATTGGGCCTATAAAGCCACAGTAAGGGACACTTGACCATAACAAAAATTATCACTTCAAAGCTTAATATCACGCCAACCTATTCTTGAATCAAAAAATGCTTTATTAAACCTTATAATATATTGAAAGAGCTATCCAACGATACCTCACACGATGGGGTTTGGAAGAAAAAAAAATTGCACCACCACTTTACATGTAGGGGAGGTACCCTAAAAAAAAATTTTTTTATGATTTTATTCTACTGTTTTGTCGGCGTCATTGATATGTATACTCATGCCAAATTACAGCTCTCTAGTACTAACGGTTACTGAGAAAAGCGGGGGACGGGCGGACGGACATGGCGAAACTATAAGGGTTCCTTGTTTACTACGGAACCCTAAAAAGTCGTAGCTTCATAGGGAACTCACGGCACTTACGACTTTTTGTTTGGGCAAGACAGTTTTTAAGCGAAAACTCAAAAACCGTAAAACCTATATTGTTCAAACCAAAAATCGTAGAAAGTATTTACTAATGCACACCACCTCAATTTTTTTCAGAATTTTAAACTTTATAGTTTGGAAATTAGAGGGGGGGGGGGGACACACACTTTCTATGACTTTGACAGCTAATATCACACCAACGGTTGACTTAAATGGACAAGTTTTTTACCTCCCTATCATTTTTAAAGGCCTATCCATCGATACCCCACACGACCATGTGCGTTGAATTTTTTTTTCATCCACCGGTTCCAATTATGGAGTGCCCCCCCCTAATTTAATATTTTTTTGTAATGTCACACTTTTACGTAGCGGTTCATAGAATACACCTTCCTACCAAATTTCATAATTGTAGTGCTTATAGTCTCCGAGTAAATCGGCTGTGACATACAGACGGACGGACGGACGGGCGGACGGACAGACAGACATGACGAATCTATGAGGGTTCCGTTTTTGCCATTTTGGCTACGGAACCCTAAAAATGTATTCTACGTATAGCTATTATTCTATCAGATTTTTGGCCTTCCAAAATATATCGATTTAAGTAACATCTTTTATATTTTTTAACCGATTTCAAAAAAGGAGGAGGTTCTCAATTCGCTGTATGTTTTAAAGGTTCTGTACCAAAATGGTACAAAAGGAACCTTTATGGTTTCACTTGTCTGTTTGTCTGATACATCGCTAAATATCTCAAGAAATACTTATGCTATCGATTTGAAATTTGGAACAGTTATAAAGAAGGCTAACCTAGATACATAGAACATGACTTTTTAAATATTTTTTTATTTTCTTTGAAAAATGACAGATGGTTCTTTGAAAAATGACAGTGGTTCAAAATTTGAAAGTCAGTGAATATGTCGAGTGGGGTGTCATATGAAAGGGCTTGGGTTGCACATTCAGAAACAATTTTTTTTTACGTTCAGTCATTTTTGTTTTATGTGGGAAAATTTAAAAAAACCTTCCTCGCCTCCCTTATCTCCGAAGTTTACCAACGGAAAAATATGAAATTATTACATGACATAGATATCAACATTTCTATACTAATATTGTAATATCACCTTTGCATGCATTTTTATTTTATAAATTCCTACGACAATATGCTGAAAGTATACCTTCTTTCAAATAAAGAAAATAAAACTGAAATCGGTTCACGTGATAAAGAATTATCCTTGAAAAACCACCATACATACTAAGTTATTCAGTCGCTCAAATTTGTAACAATAGATGTACGTGCCGATAGATAGCGTTGTATCCATGGCGTTCAATTTCTACACCATGTTGTTGAGATTTTCCTGATTTAATAGGGTTGGTACAGGTACACATTTGTATACGGAACTCTCGGTGCGCGAGTCCGACTCACACTTGACCGTTTTTTTTGTATGTTTGTTACGCGATTACTCTACCATTTATGAACAGATTTGGAAAATTATTTCTTTGTTCGAAAGCATATGCTTCCAGGTGGGTCCCGTTGTTATCAAAGTTTACTTCTGATGATGGAAGCTATGAGGAATTGACGGAACTCTTAAAAAATGTAAGGGTAACATATAGCGATTTTAGTATTTTCGGTAACACATCAAGCATTTGCATTCAGAAGGTAGCATTTGCTGTACAGGAAGACCACGGATGGTCATAAAGCTACTAGTGTTTCATGGTTAAGATACTGAAGCAACTATGACGAAGTCAATTTAAATGGTCCTGATGTAATGTTACTACATATCAACCTGATCTGGTAATTGAAGCCGGAAGGTAGGCAACGGAACTCTGTAATAAAACGATGTGGTTGCCGTGTTTAAGTTTATTGGAATTGTCATGAGATGCACTCTATGGTAATGACACACTAGTAAGTGTGACTGAATTAAATAATTTGATAAAAAAAATACGACTTCAAAAAATGGTTTTTCGGTGTTTTTTGCTCAGAGTGGCTTGGCGAAGTATTAAATTGAAGTCGGTTTTTTAAGTGAAAGAGAATATTTTTTCAGTGCATATTATTGCCTAAATATACTCCTTTACACAATGGCGAGATACGCGTCATACTCGTGAACGGGTGCTGTTTGTGGAGTCCGGTGAAGAGCACCAGATCACATCGGAGCAACGAGAGCCACTTCTTGCCAGCGCTCGTTGGGGATCGGACGATTAGTTAGGACTTACTACTCGTAGATCGTATTTTCGTAGCGTACTATATTTAGCACATAGTTAGTGTAATTGTGATTGGTAGCTTTTGATTTGATTATGCCGTTTAGTTTAATTCCTAAGTTATACACCCTGATCCATAAGAATATGTTATATAATTTGAGTAATGACTTCATGGCTATTAGAATAATCGCCCTTCTCAATGATTTAGAATGTCAAATTTTGTCTGCTAGTGTATTTCTTAAAATTAACATATATTGACGCTAAGCCATAAAACAAGAAACAATCAATCAAACAGATTAAGTATTAAAATTAATTATTCTATCCACACTTAATTTTTCTGAATTCTAGTTTGTTTTGTTTGTACCTACAGTTAAATTTAACTACTGACAGAGTGCGCAAAATGCATTTTAATCGGATTTCTGTACTGATTCTTCAAAATTCGGGACAATGTCAAGTATCTACCCCGAAAATCGGGACGTTCCCAAAAATCATTATCAACAAATGAAGTCAGCGACCTTACTTACCTAGTATCATTCATACCCACAGAGTAAGTAGTAGTAAGTAGTAGGTACCTTCATATTAATAGCTGCGGTCTTCCGTAGGTGGAGGCTGTACCTGTTTTTCGAGTTGGGTTGCTCTAAATATGGGCGAGTTGAGAAGATATTTTGGCTGTGGTGGTGTGTAAAGGTGGGTTACCAAAATGTATGTCGGCAGGGAGCGGTGGCGGGCGGCGCGCGCGCGCGGCGCGCATGGCGGCGCGGCTGCTGCTCGCGCTGGCGCTGGTGGCGCCGCGCCGCGCTGCGCATGCGCCCTGCGCCGCCGCGCCGCTCTGCCTGTGCGCCGACGACCGCTTCATGTGCGACGCGGTGCAGTTCCACCGGTTTCCTAGTACAGGTAGCTAACGCACACCAGGCCAAGACAGAGTTCTAGTTCGCTGTAATAGTCAATTTAAAGCCTTTCATGTGTCCACAGAGTCGGGTGTGCGACACGTATCGGTGTGGGGCGCGCGTTTCGGCGTGCTGGACGAGGCAGCGCTGGACGCGCGCGCGCTGAGCACGCTTGTGCTCGTCGCGTGCCGGCTCGCCGCGCTGCACCCCGCTGCGCTCGCGTCGGTACCGCACAAACACACAATATGTCCACAGAGTCGGGAGTGCGGCTGGAGCTCCGCCGCTGACCGCTGCCCTCGTCGCTGCACACGGTCGCCGCGTGTTGTCTCCGCGAGTCGCCCTCGTCTTTACCACACAACATCATTGCTAAGAAAGGCCTTCCACAATGACGCCCGCTTGCAAAGGCTTCCCATGGGATGCGGACCAGATGTTCATGTTGAGGGCCTTCCCACGCTCCTATCCGCATGTCCTTGTGATACTACCAAATCTTATGATTACTTTCTAGGTTCCTGCTCAAGATTAGATGACATGACCAGTGGTTTCATTTAGCCCACTGAATGGGGTCCTTTTACTTAAATACAAACATAAAATAAAATAAATACAGTGTACATACAATACAATACAAATAGTCTTTGTTACACACCTCAAATAATAAAGCAGCACAAACAAATTAAAAAATAAAGATACTTATACAGGCAGACAGAGTACACAGTTTTTATTAAATTTATTAATTTTGTCTTGTACATAATATACAGGGTGATATAATATTGACTGTTAAAAGTTTTAAAAGATGCCATATCTGAAAAAAAGACAGTTAAAATTTTCGCAATAAATAATGCTGTCCGAATAAATAATTAGTAACGTGTGTATAATCGGGAGCTGAGTGACGCTCGGGGTTAGCGGTTCGGGAGGAGGGGCGCGCTCACTCGCGCGATCTTATCGCGGTCAATACAAATTGTAATTAGTCGCACGCGCATCTCCGCATGTATTCTTTGCCAATAAATCTCTAGGCAAAGCAGAAAGTAGGCAGTGTACCTAATACCAGAAATCAAATTAGTAAACTAAATTGACATTGGATTTTACCCATGTTTGGTTCGGTTATGTGAGGTGTTATGTAGATTCTGTCCGACAGGTCGATGCGCGGCACGCTGGCCTCACTGGACCTGGGCCACAACGAGCTCACGGAGGTGCCTCTCGAGGCACTGCGGGACTTGAAGGTGCTCAACTGGCTTAATTTACAAAAGTGAGTCCTGCTTACTCATTGTGTGGACTATAGTGTTTGACAGCTGCTTTAAAACGGAAGTTTGAAATGCCCACTGCATTACTAGTTACCAGAGCATTTTTGTTTCAGTAACTTCATAAGTGATCTAGAGCCGACGCAGTGGGGCGGCCTGGCGGAGTCTCTAACCAGCCTGTCACTGAGCAACAACCGCTTGACGGCATTGCGCGAGGGCGCGCTGCGGCCGCTACGCGCTTTAACTCAGCTGGAGTTGGACGGGAACCGGATCCAGGCGGTGGACGCGGGCGCCATGCCGCGCGCGCTTTTGTCGCTGTCACTCTCGGATAACTTGCTCCGTACAGCACCGGCGCTGACGGCGTTGCCGCGCCTCCAGCATTTAGCGCTTCGTGACAACCTGATACAAGAAATGCAGAAACTCGAGCCTGACTTGCAACCGCATCTGCATTTGCATACGCTGGATCTCACCCACAATGCCCTGAACGATGACTTTAGAATTGAGCTGGGAGATCGATGGCAGTTGAAACATTTGGTGCTCGATCTGAATGACTTCACAATGTTGCCAGCGTTTGTCACACAGTGCGGACGCCTGGAGAAATTGTCCGTATCGCACAATCAGCTCACAGCGGTGCCCGAGACGACGGTACAATCACTAGCGGGAGATTTACGCCAGCTGGAGTTGGATCACAATAAGTTAACTTCGCTACCTGTGACGATGCGGGAGCTAACGCGATTAAAGCGGTTGTCTGTCGCTTACAACCGCCTGCGAACGGTGCCGGCGCTGCCGCCGCGACTGTACGCGTTGTCGCTCGCTGGCAACGACTTGATAGACTTTCCCGAGGGGTTGGTTGGGCTGGAGGCAGGCACGCTAGCCCACCTGGACCTTGGCTACAATCGCATCGCGCACATATCAACAGGCACGTTCGGCGCGTGGGCGACAGGGATGGATACGCTAAGCTTGCGCGGGAACCGGCTAGCCGCGCTAGGGCCGGGCACATTTCCGGTGCTACCCCTGAGGGAGTTGGCGATCAGTTTCAACGAGTTCTTCTCGATACCATCAGAAGTGTTTTCTCCACTGCGTGCATTATCCGTGCTGGAGTTGTCGGGTGCGTTGGCTGGCGGGACGGTCCCGAGCGCGCCGGCCGCCGCTTGGTTGGCGCTTGACAATAACGAGATCCGTCGAGTCTCAGCTGCTTACCTTCGCGCGCACCCGCTGCTCGAGCATCTCAACCTTGACTTTAACAAGATCGAGGAGTTCCCTAGCGACTCCAATGGCTTGAGCAACGCTTCAATGAAGCTGAAGGAACTGAGACTTGCCTACAACCACGTTAGTGCCATCAACGGGGAATTCCTTTCTACATTGTCGGAGCTGCAGAGTGTGGATCTATCCTACAACCGCATGTTGAACGTGAGCGATGGAACATTTGCCCATCTCAATAATCTAATGTTTGTGGGACTTGCGGGGAATATGATCGAGTGCGTGGCATCGCGTGCGTTTCGAGTGTTGCCTCGGTTACAGGCTTTAGAGTTACAGTATAATCACCTTGAGCGTTTCTCCATTGACGCTTTCATGGACGTCGCAGGTGAAGATCCCAATCTTTCAGTCAACGTGAGTCACAACCGGATAACAGTGCTAGCAGGCGGCGGCATCGCCTCTATTAGTGTGCTTGATCTATCTTACAACGCACTTGAGACTCTCCCCAGTTCGTTTTTCGACGGTGTGTCGGCGAGTCTACGGCGTTTGCTGCTAGCGCATAATCGCTTAGTGGCGCTGGAGGCGCTGGTATTACCGCGACTGGCCGTACTCAGCCTGCGAGGGAATATGCTCGAGGTGGTGCGCGGGCGCGCGTTGGCAACTGCACCTGCACTCGAAGAACTTGACTTGGCGCACAATAAGCTTACGGCCCTACAGCCTGATCAGTTTCGCGCGCTGCGCCGTTTGCGTGCTCTTCGCCTAGCCAGCAACCAGCTACGGGCATTACCTCCTGGAGCGCTCGCGGGCACGCTGCTAGAAGCACTCGATCTACGTGATAACCGGTTGAGTAGCCCGCCGGCGGCCGTAGCGGCTGTGGGATTCACGTTGCGCCGGCTCGAGCTTGGGGGAAATGCGCTACGTCGGCTGGATGCGGCGGCGCTTGCAGGTGCTGGATTTCTTCATGAGCTAGGATTAGCGCGTACGGCCTTACGCGTGCTTCCTGACTCTGCACTAGCCGGCCTGGGATGGCTACGTCGCTTGGATTTGTCCCATAACGCTTTAATCGCTAATTATCGTGAGCTGTTCCACCCAGTGCCGCGCCTGCGATGGTTGGCTCTGGCAGGTGCTGGGCTGCGTTCGGTGCCACCGCTGCCGCTGCCGTCGCTGCGCGAGCTCGACCTCAGCGAGAATGCCATCACCGAGTGTCGCGAGGAGGACGTACGCGCACTTCCAGAGCTTCGGGCATTAAATCTATCCCATAATCGATTAACTGTGCTACAGAGCGACGCGTGGGCCGCATTGCCACGGCTAGCAGTACTAGACGTCGCGCATAACCCACTGATGTTGACAGGCGAGGGTTTAGAAGGCTTAGGGCGGCTGCTGCGTCTTCGAATGCACGGGCTACGTGTACCACTGGGGCATACGTTGCGGCCGCTGCTGTCATTACGGGAGTTAGAGGTCGACGTAGGGCGTTCAGCGCTTGGTGGGACATTAGCAAGCGCGCCATTGCAATCTCTGACCCTGCAAGTACGTGCAGAGGTCCTGGATTCGCAATTAGTAGGTCTAGACGCACGCAAGCTGCGCGCGGTGGAGTTGCGCGGAGGTGTGCGTGAGCTGACGCCACGCGCGCTGGTGCCGCTGGCGCGTGCGCGGGCGCTGGCCGTGCGGCTGCGCGGCACACGTGTGGCGGCGCTGCCGGCGCTGGCGCCGCTGGCGCAGGTGCCGACGCTGGCGCTGGAGCTCAGCGGGAACGCGCTGGCCGCGCTGCAGCCCGCCTCACTCTACCCCAACCTCACTGGATGGAACACACGTGCCACTAAGCTACTGTCGGGTGTGTAACGCTCTTAAGGCATTTTATGTATTGTGATCATTATGCGTGACCCGACCCAAAATATATTGCCTATCCGGATAATACAAACACGTTGGCTCCGAATTGCAAGCATTCGTGCACTCTATAGCAACGGAAGAGGCGCGCGCTATGAGACTTTATGTAAATCTTTGCCTAAGATACAGGGATATAATCCTACTTAGTCGCATGTAACATTTTATTTAATAAGTATGTAGAATGTCCGTGCATCAGTGACGAGTGATGCAGATAATGGTTGCAAAGGTTTTTATGTCAAATACCTACTTATAGGTAATTTAAAATGCTGAATTTTATTCGCGGTAAAATTCTCTGTAAGTGTAAAATTGCTCGTACTGTTTCGTGTAATAACACGGCGCGAAAGAAAACCCAGCCCTGTACAAAGGACTACAGGAACAGAAGGATTACAGGGGACGTTAAATTATTTACATTAATTGAGGTTCATTTATCCGGCACCCCACTTAGAGTCACTTGGGCAGGTCAAATGACAAAGGCGGTATTTTTGCAGGGTAGGTCGAGCCAATAATCCGCACACTTACCTAAGAACCCTCAGTTAATAGTGGAATTTATAAGCTAACACGAAAGGCGTAATAAAATCGATGGTTCCGGCTCTGTTAAAGCTTAGCATTAAGTAAAGTACGTACACTAATGAACGCGCCAACTTGTAATCGCAAAAAGAAAACCACAATGTTTTATTCTGCATCGAATCTGTAAAACAATTTTAATGAAGGTACGTAGATTGTATTTGCTCACATTGTCGTTCGTGTTACGCAGGCGGGCTAGTGGTGCAGGAGCATGGTCTGCGGTGCGGGTGCGGCGCGGCGTGGCTGGGCGCGTGGCTGCGGCGCTGGACGCGCGAGGTGGGCGGCGGCGCGCGCGCCGCGCTGCGGGCCGCGCGCCGCTCCACGTGCGCCGCGCCGGGCGGGGGAGCGCGCGCGCTGCTCGCGCTCGAGGCGGACGCGGCGGCGTGTCGCGCGCGCGCGCTGGCCGCGCGAGCGCCGAGCACGGGCGCGCGCGCGCTCGCCGCGCTCACTGCGGTGAGCCTGGGTTGGTTAGCGCGATAGCAATCGTGCGCGCGAACGAATGATAAGAATTATGAGAGAGTGGCATTTGTGACATCCCGTGAAGTGATTAACAGGCAGTGGTATCAAGTGGCTAGTAAATTGTTTTGTACCAGTACTCTTTGGGTTCAGTGGTTTATAGGATAATTTTAGCAAATTAGTACTAGAACATTTTGTAAAGTTTATTCGTATGAAACTTTTCTACATTCACTAACTAAGCGCTACTACTGCGATTTTTTAAGACGTCCCCGAACAACCTCGGATGAGCCTGCGTCAGAGGGGAGACCCTTACAATATTTCAATCACTTATTGAACCGTTCATATGAGAGTTCCCTAAGTTTGGGGGCTTGCGAAGAAGTTTAAAAGTACGTACTATATAATATAATGTAAACTCCAATAGTTATAAGTTGTGGAACACGAGCGCGCGGCTGCGGCGCGACTTAAATTCTCGCCGGGACTTGTCCCCGCGTAGTTTACGCGATCGTGATAAAATATAGTCACAGTCAGTTGGGGCCGAGACGAGTGCACCTCCGGGGCAAGTGCGCCTTTCGCAATATAAATTGAAATAATAAAGATGCCTGCAGACGTCTCGTAATTATGACCATTGTGCTACCATGCTACCAATAAATATCAAAACATAAAAATCATAAATAATTAATTTTGCTGTACTAACTACTAATTCTTTTACCAAATAATGCTTACTTGAAGACTATGTTGGGACAAGCGGCATGTCGCGCCGCGGGTGCGCAGACGCGAAGAATCGAATAAACCTTGTGATTTGTGGTGAACTATTATATTTTCATTAAAAACGTGTTTTATTCTTTGTTTCGTACCACAACGACCATGTGTGCGTGGCCCGCTGATAGCGTAGGTCGACCTCTCGGAGCGCCATAACTGGATCCATTGTGGCGCTGCGAGCGGCGCAGAGGAGCCGGATGGCAGAAAATGTTGTCAATGTAATTATCAACATAAGTTATTGCATATGTTTATGCAGTCAGAAGATTAAATAAATATATGCAATAACTTATGCTGATCAAAGTTACAGGTACATTTAATTGTATATTTTTGGCGACCATATCAAGTGTTCAATTTTAGTCACGCGGCTGTATTTACTTGCATGTTTGCGTGTGCGGAATGCATTAACCGCATGCAAAAAATAAGCAAGTGGACGCAGAATGAATATTGTTATATATATTAGATTAATCCGGAGTTTCGCAAACTAACGCCCGATTCAATCAATTACAACAGCTGTCACTCACAAGTCGCACCACACGCTATGAAATGGGAATATCAAACGCGGACTTGTCATTTTTTTGTATAAAATTAAAACAGATTGCAAGTAAAAACACTACAAAGTAAAAAATACTCGTCATTGGCTAATTAGTGCAAACACATAACAAAAAAGGGTAATAAGGGATAAATAACTGCCTAAATTGTCGTCTAGGTTAATATGAGGCTTCAATACGCTTCTTATACTACCCTACTTGTACCGTTGTAATTTTTGAATATATCCATCGTTGGCGGTGAACTGACGATGCGGATATAACCGTCGTTGGTGTCAAAAAGATTAACAGTTTCACTAAATACAACATGCTCGTCATTAACATCGCGCTTCTCACCGGCGTCGTATCGGAGTCGTCTCGTCCGCGGCGCGGCCATTGTTATTAGCTTTGCCCTAGCCTTGTTTTATTTTCGGCTTTAAAAGCACTTTTAGTTTTATTCGCTCGTAACCGAAAGTGCCCGCGCTGCCTCGAATCATAACGTGATAGTTTGTATACACTGAACAAACAGAACAAGTTAACAGTTTTTTACCTTATGACAATGGAATAAGTATAAAAGTATAAACTTACTTGTCCACTTGACTGTACTATGAGCTCGTAGCTAGCATAATTGAAGCTCAGCATTCGTACAACTAGGTGTTATTGACGGCTTATATTGGTTATTGGTTCGCTTGTTGCGATGGGCTGGGGCGTATCTGATTTGGTCGCACAGTTAGAGAGAGCCCACACTGGCGTCTTCTGACTGTCAGCGTTCTGTCAGTGCCCACGCTGCGTCGCTGACAAGACGCCCATGTTTGAAAGAAGTTAGAGACGTTGCGTCGCTAGTGAGACGCTGACGCTCGATAAACGCCGCTGGCGTCGCGCCGACGTTGCGTCAACGCTGCACGGACGTTGCTTCGTCGCAGAGCGGGCGCTGGCACGAAGTTAGTGTCAAAAGACGCTAGTGTGGGGTCTCTCTTAGCGGCGAATTGAAACCGAATAGCCAGGAGCTTAGCGGGCCGTCACTTACTAAACATGGGTGAAAATGTATTGAAAAGTAGCATCAACTGGTTTTTCTACAATGCAAACTTTAAAATCGCATGTCAAGCTTAGGTTCTTCAAGGTCAGCGAGTAACTGAATCGGGTCAGCCGCGAGACGATTGCGCAGTGCTGTCACTGTGGGGGAGATTAGGACTCTGCCCAACATACTTTAGAAGAGTGCCCCGCATGCATGGGACACAGACATGTCGACTCTAGTCAGCGTAATCCCTGCCAACAATAGTAACACGTATGCTGGCAGCGGACTTGGAATGGAGGGCCATGGTCTCCTTTTGTGAAATAGTTATGACCCAGAAGAAGACCGCAGAACATGAATGGGAGATAGCGGATCCCATTCGAAGAAAGTGACGGCGACTCCTCAGACGTCAACCTTGTAGACTCGGCCACGGACAAGGATAGGTCTACGGTCTCGCCCACTAGTCGCAAAACACGACTTAAGGTAAAGGTAAGGGGTTGTGAGTGCTCAATGTGGTGGGGCCGCAGCACTTGCCAACAGCCCCAGGGAGGGTGGCGTGGATCGCTCTAAAAGTCAAAGGTAGCAAAGCGCGAGGAGAGCTCTAGTACTGATAGAAACACAGGATTAATGTTACACATACTTTATTATTTAAACGATAGTAGGTAGAGATATTGCCTAGTTTATAGATATTGCACATTTTACATAGTACTTATATACACTCATCGATAGCAAATCTATACCAATAACAATTTGGATACCAGCAATCACAATCATCTAAGTAAAGTTACAATATAAGCCAATTCGCATTATTAATTACGATTGTTAATATTTAACAATCGTAATTAATAACAATACCTATTAATTAAAGTAAGATACTTAGGTTGACGCTTTATCCACGTATTGTCACCTTCACGGCCGCCGAGCAAGAGAGGGCTCAGTGCTTTAGTTTATCCCAGTAGATAGCTAAACTTGGTTGAAGAAGGACACTACTCCAGTAAGTATTTAACGAGCGTTAAGTTAACGCTTTAATGCCTTATTTATTTTTGTAATCTTCAGAAGTTTGTGACCACCTGTTTGCTACCATGTGTACATACTACTGACCAGGCGAATTTCGGAACGCCTATCAGTCAATGAATGTAAATGTAAAAAAAAATAATATTGTGTTAACTTTTAGCTAAACATACTTAGGATTTAATTAAAGTGATAAAATTAATGCAATAAAAATATTAAATAATAATTTTACACACGAGCAAGAAAACGTAGTGATATTATATTCTCTTTGCTAGCAAGATCAGCTGTTTATTTGCAAAGCTGTTTACTTTTTTTAGGGTTCCGTAGTAAACAAGGAATCCTTATAGTTTCGCCATGTCCGTCCGTCCGTCCCCCGCTTTTCTCAGTAACCGTTCGTACTAGAAAGCTGTAATTTGGCATGAGTATACATATCAATGACGCCGACAAAACGGTAGAATAAAATCTTAAAAAAATTTTTTTTTAGGTTAGCTTCTCTACATGTAAAGTGGTGGTGCAATTTTTTTTCTACCAAACCCCATCGTGTGGGGTATCGTTGGATAGCTCTTTCAAAAATATTATTATAAGGTTTCTAAGCATTTTTTGATTCAAGAATCGGTTGGCGTGATATTAAACTTTGAAGTGGTAATTTTTGCTATGGTCAAGTGTCCCCCCTCTCCCCCCCCCCCCTGCCAGCTAAACGGAGCCACCGTAGGCATGTGAAAAAAATCGTGGTAGTAGTATATGCGATGAATTTAAAAGGAAAACTATCACAGCTAAGTAGACATTACCGTAAAGGGCAAAAGTATGTACACAACACAACATCTCAAAAAAGTACATCAGTACTAAGATCAGTAAAAACCGTAATTCCGCATATGACCGGTGACGTGATGGACGGGCAACGTAATGTTGTTAATTAGAATTATATCAAACTTTTGTTCTACGCGTTAGCTAAGGCGTGTAAGTATGGAAGCGAATTTTCGTTATAAATGAAATTCTGATATAATACCTACACGTGGTATGATATCAGATAGCCCGTCTAATCAACTAGTAGCCGGAAGCGGAAGTGGCCACGAACTAATGCGTCGTGGCCGGAAATAGCCCCCGCCCCAACTACAAACGTTCAACGCACTGGCGCCCGGCGCAACAGTTGATTACAACGGGACCAATGAAGTCCTATATAGGGTTTGCAATTCGAATATTCGAATATTCGAATTATTCGCCACATATATTATTCGAATTCGGTGACATCCATTATTCGAATAAAACGAATATTTCGAATAGTGCAGAAATTTTACTGAAATTATTTACCTTCGCGAAAAACTATAATAAAATGCCAAGATCAATTATCCTCTACATTGACAACTCCGTAGAAATAATCTTAAATATTCAAAAGAAGTTTTAATCAAAGACAAATAGCATATATAGTACGTGATTTGCGCTAATAAACCATTTTCTTTCTTTCTTTCTTTCATATTATTTTTCTTTTTCCTTGCCAAAAACAAACTTTCTAATCTACATATGTATGTATATATTACGCGAGACCGATTTTTGTACACCCGATCAGATCTACAGTTATAGTCCGATTTTAATAAATGATGTGTCATAAGATTCTTCTCATGCTGGAGAGTTGCATAAAACTTTTATTTTTTCATATTTTTGTAGGAAAAAGGACCAAAAAATTGATTTTGAAAAACTACTGTGCGCTGACCACGTGACTTTGGCCGCGTGACGTCACGCGACGTGGCTCCTGTTTTAAATTGACATAACACAGTAAAAAATAAACAATAACTGAACTCAAACCTGTAGTAAGTTCTTCAGCATGAGAAAATATACGTTTTGAGTCGGCGACATACATCCACAACCCCAAGAAAATTAACAAAATACTAAATAAACGATCTTTTTGCAATGTTTACAACACAGACTGTTTACAATTTACATGAATGACAGACGTATTGTATCGTTATTTAAAAATTCAACGTCAACATTTAATATTTTTTCTTGTATGCCAGTATTAAATTGTCATGACCTTTTGATTTCAATAAAAATTATAATTATGCAAACTTCGCATATTCAAAATTTTGAGAGAAAACCTCTAGGTTTAAGCCATGTGTAATGATTTTTATGTTATTGTAATGATTTTTATGTTATACTGTGTTAGGTTTCATTTAAGTTTCACTTTTTATTAAGTTTGAGGGTATTCCGCCGCCATTATGACTTAGAAAAAGATTAACGGGTAGAAAAGAAGGCAGAGGGCGGAATGGTGAGGTTTTAAAAAAAAAGTGGAACAAGGTGTTTCTGGGTACTTCTTTGTTAACGGTGCGAAAGAGCAGACGTGTAAAAGTAAACCTTAGACTTAAGACGAGTGTAATTGTGACTATTAGCGTTGTTTAATAAATTATTCAAAAGGATCCAGAGGAGTTTTACTACACTTCAGAAGTGGGCGTGTGCCTGCGCGCCATGGGAAACGGAGTTAAGTAATTTTGAATATCCTGTTTATTAGATAACTAGACCATTGATCGTAAGAGTAGGTACACGTACAAAATGAGATAGTGTTGCATTCACTGAGAGAATATTTTTGAGTAATCCTGACATAAGTAACGAATGATGGAATTTGATTGTAACGCTTGTACGTGTACCTCACTACATGAGATGGCTGGTACAATTTTATAGAGTTTGCTAACAGCCATGTAGGTGTGCTGTTTAGCATATGTGCGGCCATGTAGGTGTGCTGCTTATAGGGTGAGCTAACAGCCATGTAGGTGTGCTGTTTAGCATGAGTGCGGCCATGTAGGTGTGCTGCTTATAGAGTGAGCTAACAGCCATGTAGGTGTGCTGTTTAGCATGAGTGCGGCCATGTAGGTGTGCTGCTTATAGGGTGAGCTAACAGCCATGTAGGTGTGCTGTTTAGCATGAGTGCGGCCATGTAGGTGTGCTGCTTATAGAGTGAGCTAACAGCCATGTAGGTGTGCTGTTTAGCATGAGTGCGGCCATGTAGGTGTGCTGCTTATAGAGTGAGCTAACAGCCATGTAGGTGTGCTGTTTAGCATATGTGCGGCCATGTAGGTGTGCTGCTTATAGGGTGAGCTAACAGCCATGTAGGTGTGCTGTTTAGCATGAGTGCGGCCATGTAGGTGTGCTGCTTATAGAGTGAGCTAACAGCCATGTAGGTGTGCTGTTTAGCATGAGTGCGGCCATGTAGGTGTGCTGCTTATAGGGTGAGCTAACAGCCATGTAGGTGTGCTGTTTAGCATGAGTGCGGCCATGTAGGTGTGCTGCTTATAGAGTGAGCTAACAGCCATGTAGGTGTGCTGTTTAGCATGAGTGCGGCCATGTAGGTGTGCTGCTTATAGAGTGAGCTAACAGCCATGTAGGTGTGCTGTTTAGCATATGTGCGGCCATGTAGGTGTGCTGCTTATAGGGTGAGCTAACAGCCATGTAGGTGTGCTGTTTAGCATGAGTGCGGCCATGTAGGTGTGCTGCTTATAGAGTGAGCTAACAGCCATGTAGGTGTGCTGTTTAGCATGAGTGCGGCCATGTAGGTGTGCTGCTTATAGAGTGAGCTAACAGCCATGTAGGTGTGCTGTTTAGCATGAGTGCGGCCATGTAGGTGTGCTGCTTATAGAGTGAGCTAACAGCCATGTAGGTGTGCTGTTTAGCATATGTGCGGCCATGTAGGTGTGCTGCTTATAGAGTGAGCTAACAGCCATGTAGGTGTGCTGTTTAGCATGCGTGCGGCCATGTAGGTGTGCTGCGTATAGAGTGAGTTAACAGCCATGTAGATGTGCTGTTTGCCTAGCAAGTGTGCTGCTTATAAAATGGTGAACGGCCATGTAGTTATGCCGTATAAGCCTGTAGTGATACTTTGTCAACGTGTTTTGATGAGAGTCAGTTGAATGTCCAAGTTCAAAGTCCAAATGAAATGAAGTCCAAATTAAATTCTAACTTGAAAGTCAAGTTGATGACAATGTCCAAGTTCAATGTCCAAGAGCAATGCCCAAGTTCAATATCCAAGTTCAATGCCCAAGTTCAATGTGAGAGTTTAATACCCAAGTTCAAGGTCCAAGGTTAATGTCCAAGTTCAATGTCCAAGTTCAATGTCCAAGTTCAATGTCCAAGTTCAATGTGCAAGTTCAATGTCCAAGTTCAATGTCCAAGTTCAATGTCCAAGTTCAATTTCCAAGTTCAATTTCCAAGTTCAATGTCCAAGTTCAATGTCCAAGTTCAATGTCCAAGTTCTATGTCCAAGTTCTATGTCCAAGTTCAATGTCCAAGTTCAATGTCCAAGTTCAATGTCCAAGTTCAATGTCCAAGAACAATGTCCAAGTTCAATGTGCAAGTTCAATGTGCAAGTTCAATGTCCAAGTTCAATGTCCAAGTTCAATGTCCAAGTTCAATGTCCAAGTTCAATGTCCAAGAACAATGTCCGAGTTCAATGTCCGAGTTCAATGTCCAAGTTCAATGTCCAAGAACAATGTCCAAGTTCAATGTGCAAGTTAAATGTGCAAGTTCAATGTGCAAGTTCAATGTCCAAGTTCAATGTCCAAGTTCAATGTCCAAGTTCAATGTCCAAGTTCAATGTCCAAGTTCAATGTCCAAGTTTAATGTCCAAGTTCAATGTCCAAGTTCAATGTCCAAGTTCAATGTCCAAGTTCAATGTCCAAGTTCAATGTCCAAGTTCAATGTCCAAGTTCAATGTCCAAGTTCAATGTCCAAGTTCAATGTCCAAGTTCAATGTCCAAGTTCAATGTCCAAGTTCAATGTCCAAGTTCAATGTCCAAGTTCAATGTCCAAGTTCAATGTCCAAGTTCAATGTCCAAGTTCAACCAAAAGCAATGTCCAAGTTTAAAGCCTGAGTTCAATGTCCGAGTTCAATGTCCAAGTTCAATGTCCAAGTCCAATGCCCAAGTCCAATGTCCAAGTTCAATGTCCAAGCGCAATGACCAAGTTCACTCCAAGTTCAGTACCCAAGTTCAATGTGCGAGTCCAATGTGCGAGTCCAATGTCCAAGTCCAATGTCCAAGTCCAATGTCCAAGTCCAATGTCCAAGTCCAATGTCCAAGTTCAATGTCCAAGTCCAATGCCCAAGGTCAATGTCCAAGTTTAATGTCCAAGCTCAATGTCTAAGTGCAATGTCAGTTCAATGTCAAAGGTCAATGACCAGGTTCAAGCCCAAGTTCGATGTCCTAGTTCAATGTTGGACCAGTTTTAATTCCAAGTTCGAAGTTCAAGTTCAAAGTCCAAGTTCCAAAGTCCATGTTCAAAAGTCCAAGTACAAAGTCTAAGTACAAAACTACTAGTTCAAAAGTACAAGTTCAAAAGTCTTAGTTCAAGTCTTAGTTCAAAAGTCCAAGTTCTAAAGTCCAAGTTCAAAAGCAATTTCAAAGGTCCATGTTCGAAAGTCAAGTGAAGTCATGACAAGTTAGAAGTCCAAGTTAGAAGTCCATGTTAGAAGTCCATGTTAGAAGTCCATGTTAGAGGTCCATGATAGAGGTCCATGTTAGAGGTCCATGTTAGAGGTCCATGTTAGAGGTCCATGTTAGAGGTCCATGTTAGAGGTCCATGTTAGAGGTCCATGTTAGAGGTCCATGTTAGAGGTTCATGTTAGAGGTCCATGTTAGATGTCCATGTTAGAGGTCCATGTTAGAGGTCCATGTTAGAGGTCCATGTTGGAAGTCCATGTTGGAAGTCCATGTTGAAAGTCCACGTTGAAAGTCCAAGTTGGAAGTCCATGTTGGAAGTCCATGTTGGAAGTCCATGTTAGAAGTCCATGTTGGAAGTCCATGTTGAAAGTCCATGTTGAAAGTCCATGTTGGAAGTCCATGTTGGAAGTCCATGGTGGAAGTCCATGTTGGAAGTCCATGTTGGAAGCCCATGTTGGAAGCCCATGTTGGAAGCCCATGTTGGAAGTCCATGTTGGAAGCCCATGTTGGAAGTCCATGTTGGAAGTCCATGTTGAAAGTCCAAGTTGGAAGTTCATGTTGGAAGTCCATGTTGGAAGTCCATGTTAGAAGTCCATGTTAGAAGTCCATGTTGGAAGTCCATGTTGGAAGTCCATGTTGGAAGTCCATGTTGGAAGTCCATGTTGGAAGTCCATGTTGGGAGTCCATGTTGGAAGTCCATGTTGGAAGTCCATGTTGGAAGTCCATGTTGGAAGTCCATGTTGGAAGTCCATGTTGGAAGTCCATGTTGGAAGTCCATGTTGGAAGTCCATGTTGGAAGTCCATGTTGGAAGTCCATGATAGAAGTCCATGATAGAAGTCCAAGATCGAAGTCCAAGATCGAAGTCCAAGATCGAAGTCCAAGACGAAATTCAAGTTCATAGTTAAAGTTCAAAGTCGAAATAGTTATACGAAGTTCAGAGTTCAAGTTAAAAGTACTAGTTAAGAGTCCATGTTAAAAGATCAAGTTAAAAGTCCAAGTAAAAAGTCTACATTTAAAGTTCAAGGTCAAAGTTCAAGTCTAGGCTACACATGGTTCAGAGAAAGAACATTAAATGCGCTGTAAATTTCAGGTGATACAGAAAGCGAGAGTTACACTTAGACGGCCGAAGCGGTCGAAACGGAGGCGAAGAAGATCTTCTTCAAGACGAAATTCAAGTTCATAGTTAAAGTTCAAAGTCGAAATAGTTAAACGAAGTTCAGAGTTCAAGTTAAAAGTACTAGTTAAGAGTCCATGTTAAAAGATCAAGTTAAAAGTCCAAGTAAAAAGTCTACATTTAAAGTTCAAGGTCAAAGTTCAAGTCTAGGCTACACATGGTTCAGAGAAAGAACATTAAATGCGCTGTAAATTTCAGGTGATACAGAAAGCGATAGTTACACTTAGACGGCCGAAGCGGTCGAAACGGAGGCGAAGAAGATCTTCATCGTAAAGTGAGGGTGAGAGAACACCTACCAAAGGAAACCGAGCTAACCGGCTATGTCAGCTGATGAATTGGTGAAGATAATATCTGCACTTCAAGGCGTACCAAGTAAGAGTAACTGAGGTCGACCCTAATTACGGAGTGCAGGACGTCGAGCGGTCGTTGAGAAGGCGACCGATTGTGCTGAGAATTACATTTGGAACGTCTGGTCTGGTAGAGTAAACTAAAGAAGGCTTTTTCAAACGATGTATATGACAAGCTATTAGATGAAATGTTGAACCGAAAATCTCGCGCATACGAAAAGTTAACTTAACGTTTCTACGACAGATTATGATTGTTACGTAGGTGCGAGATTGTCGGTCGTAAAGCGGTTAATTGCGTAATTTACTTACGGAATCACTGACAGTTCCGTCAGGAATGGGGGGCTCTTAAATGTGAGGAACCAGAGGATTTGTTGAACTATTTAGCATCAAAATAGCCCACGCAGTAAAGGGACACCGCGCCAGTCCAACCAGTAGTAGATGCTTTCAAGAGACGGGGTTTGCGCGGGATTATTCTCATAGAGACGGCATGAGTACTTAATAGGGGAACAGAAGCAGTATGTTTAAATTACAAGTTGTGGTCACATCTATCAGGATTGTAGAAAACCCATTACGAAATGCGAAAGGTGCCATAGGGTAGGGTCGAGCTTATGCTTACTGACAATTGCACTAAGGAGCCTTGGGTACTTAAACTTATGTCATGGTGTGGTTCTGGACACAATCAGATTACGAATCCAAGAATATCACTTACACAAAGGTTGTTATGGGGTTAACAATGGGAAGGCAGTAATATTTGTCACTTCTTTGACTAGGTAATGCGCCTCTTTAATTCAAGGCGGGCGAGTTAATAGTTGCCAACGATACCAGAAGTGAAAGCTCTAGTCGTCCAGTTTGACCATAATGAAAACGAAGGAACACCTTTACATAAATGTGACGTTAGAGTGGATGAATAAACTGATTAGGGAAACCGGGCTCACGTTAGGAAGTCATTGATATTAAAAATAACTTCGTGATTAGGAATGCGTTACATAGGAAGAAGGACTACGGCTAGGTCGGCTAGTAATTTCTAAGGTAGCGAGGGACCGTTTGTAAAAAGCAAAGCTGGCTATACTTAAATTCTAACCATAGGTGATGGCTTTACAAAATATGTCTTTGCAAGGCCGGTCAAAAACACAAAAACAAAAAAAAAACATAGCTGGAGTATTGGACAGTTTATTCCATGACTTTGAGCTGCATTTCAGGACTTCTGTGTCAGTGAAGGCATTAAACATTTACCTACTAAATATAGTTTCTTGTCTGAGGGCGAATGCAGAAGCAAAGAAGTATAACCACAAGCATAACCAAACTATTCTTACCGCGTTATCCACTCATAATTTTGAGAATAACGAGCGTGATTGATATAAACAGCTGAGTGGAGTGCAGTGGAGTATTAATAATTACTGTTAATGCCGCAACTATGAAAAGCGCATCGAAATTACTATTTGGGGTTAGATTAAGTTGCCCCCATCGATAATAAGTTGATAGCCAGTCTATTTCAATTGCCAGTAAAGTTAAGGGTGACAATCGACTTACTCATATAGCAGACTTGACCAATGATGAGGATTTCGGTAGGATCTCATCCATCGATGCTCCTAATAGTGTTCCACATCACTTCCGATGAGCACTAACGGTAATCGGTTCGACGAAATTAGGAAAAAAGCTTCTGATAATATCAAGCTTCCTTTAGTTAGCTAATACGGCAAAGGAAAATATACTTATGGTTCAATAAGATTTTCTGCTCTGTTGGCGATTTAGTAAAACTTGGGAAGACTAATTTTTACAACGACGGGTAAATCAAAAAGGCTCTTAACTAAGTTCGTCGACCCGTAAAAAGCAAAGTAACGTGTTGTTTAGGAAATGTTCAGTGCTAGTGGAAATGTTTAGGAACCAATATAAAATAGTCAATGTACCAGGGTTCAGTGCTAGGAAGAAGGAGATCGTGGCAGTATCGGGTAGGCTGCGGTCTTGGATTAGCGTTCAGGCATTACAGATTAACAAGTCGTCTGGTTCCGAGCCTAATACATCTGATTCCTATAACGATGCGGATTCCGAATGGGCGAAATTGTAGTAAAGATGTTTGCAAATATATATTATGGATATTTATGTAAGTATGTTTGACTATGTATGTGTGTGTGTCTGTGTGTATATGCAAGGATAGCAAATCAGTTTAGATATATGTACGAAAACTGACTTATTGTTTGATATATGATTAAATGTGTAAATAATTTGATTACCATGAAATAAAAACCTGTTGGCCGGCATCATAAATTTGGTACAGAACAATTGATGACACTTTGAAACTGACGGAGGGTGTTGATCCATTTGAGATTCTGTCTTAGCATCAGTGTGATGGACTGTTTGTTACAAGCGTACGATTATTTTTCTGATTTTTTTTTACTACTATATTGAGGAAACTCTATTACATTGGTGTTGAGAAAGAAATTTCAATGGAATAGTAACATAATTATGTATTGTTAAAGTATTAGTTGGTAATAATGAGTGTAATGATTGTTTGCGTGCTCCGGAGATAGCACGCAGTCGGGTGGCCGAGTGTAATGATTTTTATGTTATTGTAATGATTTTTATGTTATACTGTGTTAGGTTTCATTTAAGTTTCACTTTTTATTAAGTTTGAGGGTATTCCGCCGCCATTATGACTTAGAAAAAGATTAACGGGTAGAAAAGAAGGCAGAGGGCGGAATGGTGAGGTTTTAAAAAAAAGTGGAACAAGGTGTTTCTGGGTACTTCTTTGTTAACGGTGCGAAAGAGCAGACGTGTAAAAGTAAACCTTAGACTTAAGACGAGTGTAATTGTGACTATTAGCGTTGTTTAATAAATTATTCAAAAGGATCCAGAGGAGTTTTACTACACATGTATTCATTGTCGTGGACGTCCATCTCTGTTAATAGTCATTTGGCATCTTTGTTGACCTTAACAGTACCTTGCGCACCGATAGGAGTACAATTCCTATAAGCGATTTAGCCTTTAGAAGACTTTTCTATCCTCGGTATAGCAAATCACCCAGCGGACTCCCCTTCCGGGTGGAAACCCATGGTCCATGATATTGCTTGACGAGACCGGGAATAAGTTGGAAAGAATCCTCGCTTCCCGGATTGGAAAGCAATAAGAAAATGCGGGCC
The DNA here is from genome assembly GCA_963556455.1 of Epiblema foenella. NCBI lineage: Eukaryota > Metazoa > Arthropoda > Insecta > Lepidoptera > Tortricidae > Epiblema > Epiblema foenella. The sequence continues at coordinate 143,795 of OY747106.1, forward strand.
CCAATGTCACTCCAATATCATGGAGTCCCTCCTTACCTGAGGCGCATCGTGGTACTATTGTTTAATTTTAAGAAGATACTGTAAATGTAGATGTTTTTAATTGCAAGGTCATTACATTTTACATTACAAACTTTACAATGATTATTTTGTTTTATTTTCGAAAATATTCGTTTTATTCGAAATATTCGAATATTCGAATATTGGAAATTTATGTATTCGTATTATTCGAATACTAAAATTGGACGAATATTGCAAACCCTAGTCCTATAGTGCCCGCGAACCAAACTGACGACTGAGGCCATAAGGAATGTGAGACACACTTCGTCATACCATGCAAGTATACAAGAGATAGCGATATCAATTCAGTCGTCAGTTTGGTTTGCGGACACTATACTTTTCTATATGTATCTGGGCTATTCTACTTTTTCATGTACTTAATTTTCAGTCACTTTTTTTAAATGCAGTTTTTGGAATACTTGGATCTAACTTAATATTTTTGTATTGTTCTTTAGAAAGAGGTTTAATTGCAGTATCACTTCCGATAGTTTTGGTAATTAACGAACCACGGCTAATACCCATTAATCTAGTAACTCAGTGGTCCTTGCATGTCTCATTATTTGTATGAAAAAATGGTTTTTACCACTGTGTTACCCATCTTTTACAGCAATATGTTAATATTTAAGTATTTTTACCTGTAAATTCCTTTTATTAGGTTCAGGTACTATTTCGTAATCCTATTTTTGTACACTAATTCAATACATATCATAGATTTGTTTTTGTAATAGAAAACTGGTCGTGAAAAAGTAGAATGACCACCTACCATCAGAGAGCTTGCGGAGCGCAGAATCACCCGTAAATTGTGCTGGAGGTAGGTAAATCGCATTTACACGTAAACGTAATCAAAAACTACTATGTAATCTGCGAATGCGTCAGAGGCAGGGCTTCGGCGCCACTCGGCACCTCATTCCCGCCGCATCACAGCCAGCTCCTTAACCGCTTTAGAAATATTAGCGCGCGGCGTTTGCGAGCGCGGCGGGCGGGCGCGGGGCTCGCGTGACACACGACACCGCACTCCACTCCACTCCGGTAGCTGTGTCGTGTAACTTAATACTGCCTAGTATATAGTTGATAGGTATATAGAGAATTTCTCCGACGAACACTAGTACAGGGTTATTCGCGAAAGGTATGAACACGTTTATTAAAAAGTGATTCACATTGTGTCTACTGCAGTTGGACACGTCCAGGATAAGCTTGTGTTAACCGTTTAGTAATTGGGTGGGCCAGACGCCTGGCTCAAATCTATATACATACATCAGTGAAGAAATGTTTATGGGAAGTTCTCTGATCGCCCTGGGGTAGGTAAAAGTTACAATTTTCACGAGTCGAATATTCTCATTTTGGAAACTTTTACGAGAATGTAAACAGATTTTGAACTTCCTCCATAATTAACGAGAATGTTCATGTTTTAGATAGGTACTCGATCGCGATCGGTCTATTTGCGTCGCATTATAATGAAGTTGGCAGTATTTTCCCTTGGTGACAGGGAACAGGAGACGCAACGAGAGAACAGACTTGTAATGCGTCGCGCACACAGCTGAATAAGTAATGAAGACGTCGCAAGACATAAAGCATTCCTTTGAGTTGATATTAAGTATAAGTATCAAAGGAAGGCACGCGCCAGCGCACTGTCGTCTCCAAGCTTCTTCCATCAACCAGTACCTACTCCACTATAATTACATATTATAACTCTAATATCTATGCTAGCTACCTACTCACTGCATTGTGCGGCTGCACATAGCAAAACTGCATTTTGTCCACAAGAGTGCAATAGTAGATTGTATGACAAGGGTCTAAAATGAGCCATATTACCACGAGATAGTTATTTTCCCGAACGAAGTGAGGGAAAATAGTTCGAGGGGTAATATGGCTTTTAGACCAGAGTTATACACTCTACTTTTCACTTCGATTGCGAGAAAATAAATAAACAAAGGTTAACCCACCCAAAATTAACAATAAATTCCACGGCGAAGATACATACTTTTGCAGCATGTTTTTTTTTTTCTATACTCCTTTGACACACAAAACATAGACACTGCGCTGCGGTTCGCGCGCAACATTCACGCGCGAAAAAAACCTAACTGACCTTCTATTGAGCGCTTCAAAGTGTTGCTCGAACGATTTAACCACTTTTTTAATTATTGTGAAATAGGGACTACTACAAACTTAATCTTTAGACTCTTTAGAAAAAATAATTATGTTTCCTGATTGGTCGATTTTAGTAAAGCTGTATTCTGGTTGGTTAATACCCAATACCAAATATTTTTTTAAGAGTTAAATGAGTGTTCTGTGATTGGTGGATTTAATAGGTGAAGTATTTTGATTGGTCAAATTCAAATGTTTTGTAAATCATAAATATGTATTCATATTTTCCCTAGGGGTTAAATGTACTACTTTAGCCCCGCTTGACAAGTCTAATATGGCACACTTTTCGAGCATGAGAAGTGAAAAGAATATTTAAAATCCCAACGTGTTATTGGTTACTTGTTAGGGTTTCATAGTCGAAATGGCGGAAACGGAACCCTTATAGTTTCGCTATGTTTGTCCGTCTGTATGTTACAGCCGATTTACTGGGAATCTAATATAACTTACTAATTACGAAATTTAGTTAGTAGGAAGGTGTATTCTAAACGCTACATAAAAGTGATGTGCATAACAAGAAAAAATAGGCGGAGCACTACATACATGTAACCGGGGGATGAAAAATTCAATGCACGTATATAAACGTGTGGGGTATTTATCGACAGGCCTTTAAAAATGATAGAACTAGAGCTTACTATTACATTTAGTTACCGGTTGGTGAGATATTACCTATCAAAGTAATAACTGCGGTGTGCTCTCTAATGAACAATGCAGAGATAAATACTGTCTTTATTCTGCAGAAGAGGGCTATTCGAGCAATATATAAGATGAAACATAGAGACTCACTTAGACATAAGTTCAAGGACATTAATATAATGACAATGCATTGTCAATACATCTATGACAATATTGTGTATGTACACAAAAATATTGTAAATTTTAGACAGAACTGTGACATACATAATATTAATACTAGAAACAAATATAAGCTTGCGGTACCCTCCACTCGGCTCCAAAAAATAAGAAAATCATTCATGTGTAATTGTGTAAAGTTTTATAATAAACTACCTACAAACGTGACTAATTTATCTATTAATAAATTCAAGACTTATGTAAAGCGTAAACTCATATCGAAAGCATATTATAGCACAAAAGACTACATGAATGATAAAACACCGTGGGTATAATTGTGGTTGAAATACTAATTAATTATATTTTAATAATTATGACATTACATCTTAATGACTATTTTCATAACTATGACATTAGTTGTTGACGTTAAATTTTCCTCTTGACATTCAGATTTTATTCTAGAAACTGTCTAGATTATACAATTTTTTATGTTTTTATTTTACATATTGACGATCTTTTTGTGAATTTATTATACTCTCTTTTGACATACATTAAAGTAATTCATGTATTTTTTTAAATTTCATATTCATCAATAAATTGCTCTGAATAATTAGATTCAATTTATGTAATATATAACTGACGATTCAAAAGTGCTTGTTGCTAGGCCTATTTGAATAAAGAATATTTTGAGTTGAGTTGAGTTGACAACATCAGAGTATTTATTAAAAAAAGCATTCATGAAATACAATACAAATAAAATATCAATTTTTAATTTATTTAATGTTATATAATTTAAGAAAAAAAACAAAGAACAAAAGATTAAATAAATTACACAGATTTATTCAGGAAACAAACGGTCATGTACAGAAGAGAATATATCTTAAGAGATGTATTAACAAACCTGGAGTTCCATTAGTTATTTAGGAAATAACAATAGTTGTAATATTTTCGAAACAGGGTAGGGTAAGTACGCATGCCTACTACTTACACGCCAATATTATGTTACATTTAAAGTTATACAATGATACTGGAAAGATCCACTAAGCTTAGAGTTACACAATGATAAATTTAGATTACTACTAGAAGTAAAAGAAAAAAAACCGGCCAAGGGCGAGTTGGACTCGCGCACGAAGGGTTCCGTACTAGTATCTATAAAACAGCAAAAATAACTTAACCAAAATTACAGTTAAATCAACCTATCTCAAAAACTATAAGAGATACTTTGATCAAACCAAAAATCGTTGAAAGAGTTAATTAGCATGCATCACCTCTATTTTTTTTAGAATTTTATACCCCGTAGTTATAAAAATAGAGGGGGGGGGACATACTTTTTACGACTTTGAGAGCTGATATCTCAAAAACCGTTCACTTTAAGAAAAATGTTTTTTAGAAAACTTTATATCATTTTAAAAGACCTTTCCATTGATACCCCACACGGGTATGTACATCGAAAAAAAAATTTTCATCCCTCAGTTACATGTATGGGGGGCCCCACCCCCAATTCTTTTTTTTACTATTTAGTGTCATAATTTTGTAGCGGTTCATACAACACATATTCCCATCAAATTTCATCACTGTAGTACTTATAGTTTCCGAGTAAATCGGCTGTGACAGACGGACAGACGGACAGACGGACAGACGGACAGACGGACATGACGAAACTATAAGGGTTCCGTTTTTGCCATTTTGGCTACGGAACCCTAACAATAGGTATTATATATGCACGAGAACAAATAATGAAAACAGGGGTAAGTATGCGATATACTCAGTTAACAAGTAGTAAAGTTATTCGCACTATTTTGAGAAAATTATGCTACGGAGAGCGCTACTATATTTTCCGAGAGATAATGAGAAAATAAATAAATAAATTTATAAAATTTGTATTGTAGTCATGACAAACTCCTCTAAAGAAAGTGTTCCTAGCGAAATTGGAATGACATAGGCTGACATGGAATGTTAAGGGGTGGCGAGGGGGCGATATATATATATATCGGATTACAATAAAATAAAAATTAACAAATAAAACTTAACCTAAATTATTAACAAATATAAATTAACAAAAAATATAAAAACTGACAATTATAAAAACAATACTCTTCCATCAGCTCCGCCTGCGGCATGGCAAGGAAGGGCGTGCAGCCAATGGCCGGACTCATTTACCGAGACCGCCAGAAGACGGGCACGCTCTGAATCGTCCTGACTATTTTCGAGAATTCATTTAATTACACAAAATGATTTGGCAATATTTAACATATTTACTAAATCTAAATGTAAAAAGTTAACTTTCCACAACTGTTCTTGTGCAGATATGATATTATCTACAACGCGTGTATTAGGTACTGTGACTTCATCCTTGTTCATTTTCTCTGCTATATTTAAGTGTTGTAACCCCATATACATGTTGTTAGTGACTCGCTGTTCCGGGGTTAATTAGTTAACGATGTATAACATAGTAAGTAGTGGTGTAAAAAACCGATGTTCCTTTATGGGGCTTACCCGCCACCACCGACACCGCTGCCCGCGCTCCGCCCGGGACCACGGGCCACAGGGCGCAGTTTTCTTCAAGTCGTTTCATTAGCGGCGTTCATCGACATTCATTTATTCATGAGTGGGATTAGCATCACGTGCGACGAGTCGCGACACGTGGCCGGTGCCGAGGGGCGAGCGCGGCAGCCGCGAGGAGCGCGGGTTCTGTGCTCGGCACTCCGGCTGATGTCGAGGCAACGGACACGGAGGGGTATGCCTGTGCCATGATGATGATGACCAGTCCAAAACCCTAAAGGCGGGCTCTAGCGTCACGGTACCGCCACAATAAACACTCGTGATACGGATAGTCAAGAAATGGGCATTTTACTTGTAACGATTTTAAGCTACGAAATTAAACTTTAGGCTAGAGCGATTTATATAAGCAACAGACAAAAGACAATTAGAGAAAAAAGATCAAACAGATAGATTTTACATTAGGTATTGTATTCTTCATTTTATTGTAAATGCCGCTTAAATATTACCCCGTACATAAGTAACAGCCAAATTCGAGAACGCCGTAACCACCTCATTATTACTGTAAAGTTTGAAACTAACCGAGTTACAATATATGTATTTGGCAGCTTCGGCTGTTACCAACTAGACGCTACATGAGCATCAGGCAGCAGTTTCAAATTGTATATGGTCTTATTAATATTCACACTACCTGCTCGACAATGCCAATTTATATCTTGCAAACCCTACCGAAAGCAAATCATTATAGCCCATGGTTTTTGCCGGGTGTAATGTTGTACCCCGCTGGGTAATAATGTGATTTCACGTTTCATACATCTAATTGTTACCTATGTCCTTTTCGTGAAGTCCGCACGGCGCTGCACGCGGCGCGGCGGCGCTCCAGCCAGCTCCAGCCAGCTCCAGCCAGCTCCAGCCAGCTCCAGCCAGCTCCAGCCAGCTCCAGCCAGCTCCAGCCAGCTCCAGCCAGCTCCAGCCAGCTCCAGCCAGCTCCAGCCAGCTCCAGCCAGCTCCAGCCAGCTCCAGCCAGCTCCAGCCAGCTCCAGCCAGCTCCAGCCAGCTCCAGCCGCTCGCTCGCCGCCGTCGTATCGCGCCCCAGAAACAAAAGACTGCGCCGTCCGCCGCCTGCTGTAAGTGCAGCGCGTGTTTTTAAAACTATTATAAGAATATTGAGTATTACAAGTAAAACTGCATATTCTATAGAAATAGATGATAAAATGTCTAATAACGAATGTGATTTGGCTTTGACTGATTTGATTCTGTTTGTAGTAGCCTGACTTTTCTTTATTGTCTCGCAAGATGTGAGAAAAGTAGATTATACTTGTCGGGGATAAAGCTGATTTTGTCTTAGGCGCGTACAATCTACTATTACTTACTCTGAAAAAATCTATTAAAACCCAAAGATTAGTCACATCAAATATTTTGTTTACAGACAAGTCGGTATTTAGTATTTTTTTATCTTGATGCAGCGTCCCGCCGGCCCCTGGCAGAAGCGCGGCATGCGATAAGCGGCGCCGTAATATGGCATCCATATGTATGATGTGGGCGCGGGATCGACGGTAATTGTCGCCGCGGGCCGCGCCTGCGCACTGTCGACTGCACGAGGGAAACCGGAACCTTCTGCAACAAGGAAAAAAAACGGATTTTACTTGGAATGGACCCGGGTACGTCCTTATTTTATTTGAACCTGACTGTGGCTTTATAGGCCGGGCCCAATAAAGCGATAGGAGTGCGCGGTTGGAGAGTAGCCTGGGGAAAACCTCCGACACGACCACGCGTGTGGTTGGGTACGGTACGTCCTACAACTACGACCAAGACTACCGAGGGATGGGCAGCAGCATCTCTGGAGTGCGGTGGAGATACTGCGATTATGGCACTTGTGGCACTTTACCCCCAATGCAAGACACAATAAGGCCACACGGCCCCGAGGTTTCGGCGAGCGCCGGTACCCTGGTTATAGTAGCAGCCAGGGTTCTAGCGGGGTCAGGGGTGCTAAGAATCTCCGGGAAAGATCCAGCTATCACTATCGATGACTCCTGGCCATGGCAACACAGTGTGCCAGTGATGGTCCGATGACCTGGTAAAGATCGCGGGACACCGCTGGATCCGCAGGACCGGATATTGTGACACTCTTTAGGTGAGGCCTTTATGTCCAGCAGTGGACATCTTTCGGTTTCAGGCGCGAACAGAGCCCATACCCTGAAGTAATGCTCAGGGGGCTTTGGCAGTATACATCTATTGTATGTATTGGAGATAACATGTGGTAATACTCTATTTTAAGGCTCCATTTTTCAATCATCAGATAAAATTATATCCATAAACCGAGTAACTCGGTCTAATTTACTATTTATTGTGATAATTTGATAACATAAGAGCTTTATTATGAAATTAACAGTTGGATATAAAATTAAAACTACCTACAATTAAAATCTATTATCTAAAGCTAAAAATACCTATCAAAATTTACTGCCCTTGGTAAGGTTCCCATCATGCAGGCAGCGTTCCCGCGCTGAATTGCGATTGCAATTCTCTGCGCGAGAAAGCTGCCTGCGCGAGGGTAGCCCGTTGCTTCTCAGCCGTTTGCCGAGCGCCTTGTGGAGTATCTGTGCGCCCCTGCCCCAGGAACAAGTGTCTCGACGCCAGAAGCGACGAATTCGAATTGAGCGCCGAGATAGCTGTATTAAGGCTACCTTTTGTCGCTCCCGAGCGTCCGCCGCCGCGCCAGCACGCCTACTGGTCGATGGGAGGTAGGACGCCGCTAGCGTGTCAGCGCAACTGGCGTCCCACACCAATGCACGGCCCATCTTCCAGGGAATTAACGACATACCGTCGGATAAAATTATAGTCAGTTAAAATTATCGCTGTCACTTTCTAATGGCATATGAAAGAAAAGGACACAATTAACATTTATCTGTCAAACACTTATCCGGGGATTGAAAAATCGGCCCAAAATAATATTACAATAACAGATACATGTTGTCTTTTATAAGGTGAAAACTCAACTTACTAACATTGTGAACACGGTTTGATAAAGTATCGCATACAATGAAATGACAATAGAGTCGTTGACAATAGTTATTTACGATACAAGTTCGGAAAGTAAGCAATTCCCAACAAGTGGCGGTTTATAAAGACACGAGCGGTTAGCAAGTGTCTTTGACCGCTAGTTGGGAATTACGTTTCCAAACATGTATCGTACTAGTAGTTTATGCAAGAGTTCCATAATAGGATCACACGAGTGTTTTAAGGGCTTATTATGTACAGTTGTATACACTGCTTTATCTACATCCATACATTAAATCCTCTTTCATGTGTTGAGGCACCATTGCGTTGAAAGTGCAGGAATTCGAGTTCGTGAGCTCGTTGAAGTCTTTTTGAGCACGAGCCTGTATCGTAATGAGCGGATGGCCATAACGATACCGTTTTTGATGCTGTTATGGCCATCTCCGCCCCGGACCGGCGCGATATTGTAAAGTTGGTCCTTACCTACTCTTTTTGTATGCTACATTTACTGTATGGGTGTAGATAAAATATTTTATAGTTCATTGTGCGAAGAAATATATATATTTTTTAAATTTATTACTCTAGTGCGGAAAAGTGGTACTTTCCGATCAGTTTGGCTGCTTAGAAAACGCACCGATCAAGCACTGGTATTATAAAAAAAAATACTGCTCGTTTCTATCGTTGTTGTTAATATGTTTCATAGCCGAGTGTACAAGTGTGCACACGGACAGTTTGTCACACGGATTGTTGTGCGCACAACAATCACAAGTAGGTATCGCAACAATACGGCGCCGTAACGCTGACGAATAACACTGAGTTTTTTCCATCAAAAACATATTCCTAAGTAGCAAAGTTGAATTGCTTTCCAACTCCAACTCCCAGCGTACGGCGACAACGTTCCAATGCGATTGCAACCACCATAATAATGTAAACTTTTCCCCAATAAACGTAAAGTTGAAAGTTGCTCGAAGGTCAGAGAGATGTATTACCGAGTGTCGGTAAACGATGAGGGACCGAATTTCTATGAATAAGAAACACTTTAGTGGGCTTTTCCGACGATCACGGCTCGGCTCGTACCGGCTGCAAAAATTAAGAGAACAATTTAAAAACCGGCCAAGGGCGAGTTGGACTCGCGCACGAAGGGTTCCGTACTAGTATCTATAAAACAGCAAAAATAACTTAACCAAAATTACAGTTAAATCAACCTATCTCAAAAACTATAAGAGATACTTTGATCAAACCAAAAATCGTTGAAAGAGTTAATTAGCATGCATCACCTCTATTTTTTTTAGAATTTTATACCCCGTAGTTATAAAAATAGAGGGGGGGGGGACATACTTTTTACGACTTTGAGAGCTGATATCTCAAAAACCGTTCACTTTAAGAAAAATGTTTTTTAGAAAACTTTATATCATTTTAAAAGACCTTTCCATTGATACCCCACACGGGTATGTACATCGAAAAAAAAATTTTCATCCCTCAGTTACATGTATGGGGGGCCCCACCCCCAATTCTTTTTTTTACTATTTAGTGTCATAATTTTGTAGCGGTTCATACAACACATATTCCCATCAAATTTCATCACTGTAGTACTTATAGTTTCCGAGTAAATCGGCTGTGACAGACGGACAGACGGACAGACGGACAGACGGACAGACGGACATGACGAAACTATAAGGGTTCCGTTTTTGCCATTTTGGCTACGGAACCCTAAAAATAAGACGTTTTCATTGTGTGGTTATAAGGAAAATAAAATAATATTATAGAGAGGTAAAATTACCTCTTCTACCACCCCTTAAAGTCTTCTCACCTAGCTATGAAACATCCTGTATAAACTACGACCATGATTTTTTTACATCCCCAGTAACCATCGTTTAGCTGGCAATGGGCGGGAGGGGACACTTGACCATGACAGAAATTCTCACTTTCAAGTTGCTTTCAAGCTTAATATCCTGCACCACATTATTTTTAAACTCGAGCTATATCCAATGACACCCCACACGATGGGGTTTGAAAAAAAATGGGTATGATTTTATCAATATAATTATATGTAATAGATTATTTTTGTTCCTATAAAAGTAGATATGTCACCTAAATTGAATCAGCAAGTAATGGAAAGGCTTATCTAAATATCATATTGTTTATGGTTAGTTATATATATATATTTTATAGTGTAATAAGTAAACATATATTTAACCTAAATGCGGTCATGTGACACTCAAGCTAAGGATCCACATAATATCAGCGTCGGGTCATCTACTGTGGCCCGACATTGTGCTGAGTGGACTCCTTTTTCGCACTTTAAAAAACACTACCTGTAATTAGCGTAATTATGTATATGTACCTAGATTAAGGTTTGCGAAATAAATGTTATTTTCTTTCTTTCTTTCTTTCTACTTAAGATTACTTGGAAATAATGTCAACCATCAAATAATTATATTGGGTCTCAAAATAATGAATTTGTCACTAAATCCAATCAATTCAGGGTTATATTTCATAAACTGCAAGAACAAAAATCGTTCAAACTACATTTTCTAAGTTTGTTGGCTCAGGGTTCAATTCTATTCCCTAGCAACAATGCAATTTCTTCACCACGTTAGTGCAAAATGTTGTTATAATATGTGGCTCTAAAGTTGAGTGTTTTATTCGAGTGCGGCCGAGCTGCGCGGAACGAGGCTGGCGGCATGCCAGCGCTCTTCTGTTCCCGCTTACTGCTGGCGGCGATTCACTTACGAGCCTCAGCCGGGCACAGCTATCGCTATCGCTATACGCTTACGCTTGCTTTTTTAAGGTTCCGTACCCAAACCCGTTTTTATAGTAAGTATAACAGAAAATGTTGTTAAAGTGAGCGCACTATTCGCCAACAAACTGACCTCAGTTTGGCGAAACTTTTTGTATACCTACCACATAAGTTTATTTTGAATAAAATAAAATAAATAACGGGTAGAACGGAATTACTAAGACTCCGCTGTCCGTCTGTCGTCTGTCTGTCCATCTGTCTGTCCGTTTGTCACCAGACTGCATATACGAACCATGATAATGAGACAGTTGAAATTTTCACAGACGATGTATTTTTGTTGCCGCTATGAAAACAAATACAAAAAAAAGAATTAAACAAATATTTAAGGGGGCTCCCATATAATAAACGTGATTTTTTTGCCGTTTTTATACATAATGGTCCGGAACCCTTTCGTGCGCCCATCCGGAATCATTATGACCTTACTCCATTGTTGTTTTCTTTCATAAGTACCTCTATTTCCGTTAGCTTTTCGATGAAGGACATCGTGAAGAAACCTGCATACGTCTGCGAAGAACTGCAAGATAACAAAATCCTCAACTCGTAGGTACTGGGCCAGCAGCGCGGGAACTGTTACTGCCCACTCCCTCCCATGTACGAGTATGAGAGGAGGCCTGTGCCCACCAGTGTCGTGCATAAAGGCTGATGATAGTGGTGATGATGACATGATTCTGCCGGCGCATTTTGGTTGCCATTTTATCACTTATTTCAGACTAGCAATACACTACTTATACTAGGTGCCGCCCGGGACTGCGTCCGCGTAGATTTTAGATGGTAACTAAGATATAAACGAGGTCTATTTGTTCTGTCAGTTGTCTGAGCCTGTTAATCTTCAGCGAAAAATTACTCATAAGAAATAATAAATGTCCGCCATCTTGGATTTTCAAAATGGATGTCATTTTCGTAATCGGTACCCCGAGAAACCACAATAATGACACCGATATTGATTTTTAATAAAAATAAATGTCCGCAATCTTGGATTTGAAAATGCATGTCATTTTCGTAATCGGCACCCCGAGGTACCACAAAGATGACACCCATATCGATTTTTAAGAGAAATAAGTGTCCGCCATCTTTGATTTAAAAATGCACGTAATTTTCGTAATCGGCACCCCGAGGAACCTTGAAGATGACACCCATATCGCGTTAAGAAAAATAAAGACTTGCTCCCCCTTTTTCACCCCGTTAGGGAAGCAATTTCGAAAAACGCTGAAATATGCCATAAATATATTTAAAATGAGTCTACATACAAAGTTTCAAATCTTTCACTTCAATAACTTTCGGCTGTGCGTTGATGAGTCAATCAGCCAGGCAGACAGGATTTCTTCTTTTATATGTATAGATAATAATAACCTTATTGTGGTGCGATAAAGAAACAGGACATTTCAGTAGTGCGAAGCAAATGCGATCATCCGCGCCGTCATCGATAAAAGCACGCAATCAAAACAGGAATCCCGTATTTCGCTCAAATTAAACCGGGATTGAATAAATGTTATTTAAATTAAAACTTGAGCACCGCGAAAGCGCATTCTGCGCTCGGCGAGGGGTGGGCGCGGGGCGCGGGGTGGGGGGCGGAGGGGGGTCAGTAAGACGACTGCAGGGAGTGTAGGGGACTCCATTTTGCAAAGGAACGTTTGTTTTTCGGATTCTATAATAATTTTTGTGAGTTTATAATTGATTTAATAAAAATAGTTATTTGTTATACAAGGGTGCAAAGTTGTATTTTAACCGCGAGTGTGGAATTGAAACACGAGCTAGCGAATGGCTTATAGGGTTGAACCACGAGCTAGCAAACATATTCTATGGCTGAACCGCGAGCGAAGCGAGTGGTTCGAAAATAGAATCGTGAGCGAAGCGAGGGTTCAAAAGTATAATCCTGAGCGTAGCAAGTGTTGCAACACATGAGACATAAAATAACTTTGCAGCCGTGTATAACACAAATCTTTTTACCTCCTGGAGCGAGGATTTTTTTTTACTCCTCCTCGTCCTAGCGTTATTCCAGTACAGTTGCATCCTAGATATAGTTGGATACCCGGGGTGAACCCTACCTAATCCCGAGATTTGACGTAGGTACTAGTTTTTTTAACACAACAGCACAATATAAAATTGTTGTTGCTGAACTGTCTGGTCTGGCCTTTACATGTTATTATGTTTAAAAAAGTTACAAATAGCACATTCGGATTTCAAATATTCTTTGCTCTTTTGTGGATAAAATGCAGTTCTGCTATCTGTTTTTTTTTTAAAAAGGGCTTTCCGAGCTAGTGACGTGAAAATACCATTATTCTGCAAGAAAACCTCAAAGGGGCTTTTACAGGACATCAGCGCTTCAAAAACGTAAACCGCTACCATGAACAAACACCGAAGTGAAAACCATTTTAACTTAAGCTAGCATAATAGACACAATAAGGAACCGAATACTAAATAAGATATCAAAAACGATTCCTGAATGTGGCCCCAAACCGCGTTGAGCTGAAAGTGGGCCCGACACCGAGTAGGAGCACATGCAGAGTTTATATTAAAGAGGGATTGTATTTTTGCAAACAAACGCTGCGCGAACTACGCGTCGAGATGTAATTAATTAAATGCGAGGACTCGTCAGCGAACTTTGTTCATATAAAACCTCGCGGCACTTTAGTTTTGTCTTAAATGAAAACCGTTTGCCGTCAGCGCTTCTCAAGCCATTGTAAGAAGTTGACCAAAAGGAGTTAAAAAGCGCCTTTTATGTGAGCGTTAACAGGCAATCGAAGTTGGGCACTTTGGCGGGGAGTTAACAAGTCCTTTAGAACAATAGTGCCCGGCGAACCTTTTACCTTACTCAGATTTTGCCAGCAATAGACCAATTTGAAAAAGTTAATTTGAAATCTTTGAAACAAATTCGCAGAAATCTAATAACTCCTTTCTCAGCTGCAGAGAAATTCAATTGTTAGAATCCGAGTTGGTATTAAACCGAATGATATAACGGAATCTGTTTCCATTTGGCGCGGCCCGGCTCTGCTTGCGAGCTGTGCCCGACCCCGGCCGCGCGCCGCGACGCGACAATTTGAGGCCATCTCCGTCTGTCGCTCCGGGCCAACAGCGACGGAAATGAATTAGAATAGCGTCTAGCTAAGAGTTAACTTATAGACAGCGTCCTTACAAAACATTTTTCCACAGATTTAACCATATTCAATTGTAATGCGTTTGTTTTATTGTTTTGCCGTTATTAAGTACCAAATTTGATGCCGCGTATCGACTGGCCTCGCCCATGGAATATCTCCGTAAGAGGGTCTGTAGTGTAAACCAACCGATCCTCACTGAATGCTTCGCGTGTAACGACGGTAGTTAAGGGCGGTACCTACTCGTGCCGCCGACAGCGCAGCGAGCTCTCGAGCAGCGTCAGCTCTGCGCGGGACGAGCGTGCTCGAGCGGCTCGAGCGGTTCGAGCCGCTCGAGCTACACCCGTCTCATTTGCATACAACACTCGACAACTCTGCACTGCGGTTGACTATTTATTTATTAAATAGGTACACAAAACAAGTATCAATCATTAATACAACCATACAGCAATATTTTTTATAAAAACTAGACTGATGCTCTAAACTATGTGTACACAGCAAGATTGAAATTTATACATTAGTTGAGGGACATTATAGTCGTGTAGTTAAGTTATACAGTATATATAATCCAGACTTAATTTTCATTTAAAGTGTAGGTAATAAAGGAAGTGTTAGTAGGTACATTTACTTAAGGTATACTAAGGTAAAAGTGAAAGTGATTATGTAAAGATTTTGGTTATTTGTCTCTTAAAATACAGGAAAACTACTTTTAAATTTATATGTCCAGTGAAGAATGCTGCGCTACAGTGTGTACTATAATAAAGAAATGCGTTGTCACCGCAAAACGTAACTTGAAGACAATACTCGACTCGACGCGACGCCCGAAGGCGTGTTTGTGTTCAAGTAGGTAATCCAGTAGAGCGTTAGTCAAAAGGGGTATGTGACTGGTTTTGGCGTGACGACACATATTGCTGGGATTCACAAAGGTCTGTTAGAACAATGCTAAACGCAAGTACAACGCGGAGTGATCTGCCCGGAGCTCCACAAAGCTGGTAGTATAGTACGCGGAGTGCAGCGGCTTAAATAACTACTTTGCATGACTGCACAGTGTTTTACTTATATTGTTTTAAGTCTAGTCTTAACGTTATCATATCACAATATGCCTGATGATAAGATGCCTTCTTATGGGTAATGCCTGAAATAAATTGATATTATTACTATTATGTGTTTTATTTTTTTATTTGGCCTGCCAACAACCGTTACAATCTTTTTTTTTAATTAAAGCCGTTACAAGCTTACATTATTACTGTTATTTAATAATCGGGTAGGGACCTTTAGCGATACAACATGTACAGTTATGAGGTTTTATGTTTTCTTAAACTTCTAATTATAGGCAAACGCCACATGCATAAATTTAAATTTAAAAAAATCTGGTCAATCGCTAATGGGACTCGCCCACCGAGGGATCCGTACAAAGTATTAGGGATTGATTACGTACTTGAACTAGTGGCTCTGTGAGTTGTAGACTACTAGTGTGTTTTTTTTTAATTTTCAAAAATTCTATATAATTATCGAACCTGCTCACAAAATTTCATGAGAATGCGCAGAGAAATGTGACCTGTAGAGGAAAACAAACCATTGAAAAAAAGTTCTGTTTGATGGGCTTCTAAAGCACGGAAGCGCTCAGTTAATAACCGCTCAATCACCCATTCAATATTTTTATTTTTTTACGTGGGTAGATGCATTTACGCATTCCGCCTGGCTTGGGAGGCCAGGACGGATATGTCGGGCTCCCGGGAATCGCCCGGACTACCGATTAAACCCCACGGTTTTCCAGCTCGTCACCATATTGCCGGGACACGGGGACGTACTTGCACTGTTCCGGGACCCGGCGGTGACTGGCCTATTTGAGGCCCCGGCCTGTTGGGCAGGTGGGCGAGGTGTTAAGCCCACCCTGCTACGTCATGTGAGTGTCGCGCGGGAACAAACGCCACGCCATCTCGGGCCAGTTAGTTTGCGGTCGGCAGACTTCCCCAAGTCTACCAACTCTGACCTAGGCCGACGTTGCTTAACCTCGCATACCGCGCGCGGTACGTGGTCTTACAACAACCCCATTTTTTTCATCCACAGTAACAGTGGCTGTACTTATATGGTTTGGTGCGCACTCGGTGTGATGTTCTGGACAAACCCGACACTTAACTGTACACAAGTACGAATTTCTTTTCAGCGGTGCACATTCCACTGCGTCATCGCCGTGAGATTATCTTGATGATCTGAAAAAATAAAACAAAATTACCATCAATCTTATGCTTTCGTACGAATAAACACCTGCAAAAGTTAAAGAGTACTTCACTTACAAAGAAGTTTTCGCGTTTCGGAAATTCGCTTCACAAAAGTCCTTGTTCCTCCCAAAAGAGCTTGCTACCGTCAATAATGCTTGATCGCTCCGATCCGATCGAGATATCCTTGATCGCTGGTATTGTATGACAGTTCGTTTAGTTTGTTTCGACGTTAGTGACGTAATTGCGCTCTGATTGGTGTTCGTACTGACGTGATCATAGGTAATAAATTATCACTCAATAAAGGCTACATAATCGATTAAATAACAATTCGTTAATAATCTCATGATTTGACAGACGATAGTCTCAGCAACATCACTACAAACGTCAATTCATAAATGTCAAACATTTGATATGAAAATAATAATTATTAAATGAATTAAAAACTTGTAATAAATATTTTTATTTAATTTATTGCATATAAATTAGGTTACAGAATATGTTTTCAGGTGTGTAAATGTTACCATTAGTCGATCTGACATAATTATTTAAGAAATTAAAATGAGTGACTTTTATTTTTGTAGGGGCGATATCTAGTATGTGGAAAAGTATCTATAATTAAAGTTTATATTCTGTCATTAAATTATAAATATTCCTAGGTCTGGCTATAACCTTGTTCAAGCTAATTAAAAAATAACTTACTGTACATATATTGATAATACTTTTCCTTACTACTTTCTGATTGAAACTACATTTTGTAATTGTTCTACTTCTCGATTTGCTCCTCTTTGTCAATTAAGAAAAGATAAATAATTGAATTACTAATTAATGTAATTGCAATTACAAATTACACAGTTATTTAAATTACACGTAATTTAAATTACATGTAACAATTTAAGTCCCGTAGTTCTTACGAATCTCCGAATCAAGATATACTACTTTAACAGTTGATAAACAGTAAAGCGGATTTAATTAGTGTATTACGACCAACTCTTTGCCACTGGCGTTGCTCTCAAATGGAAGTGGTTTTATTTAAGACATCAGCCCAGCGTGAACTACCCGAGTTGATTAATAGATAGGAACGTAGAGTCCTTATCTCCGCGGATTCGCGGAACCTCAGACAAGGTCCGTGAACCGTCAATGAACTGCGTCGTCGCTGGGCAGCGTGGGCAGCGTGGGCGTGGCGGACACGCGGCGGGTGAGTGGCGGCTCTGTCGAGCAGTAGATTGCATATTGTGCGTCAGCCGCCGGTCCGGGCGGTGCTCTGTCTGCGACAGGCGGCAGAGACACGCTATCTGCTAGGATTTTGTCGGGCGGATGTTGGAGACATCGCTTTCAATCATACATGCTCATTGTTGGGAAATTGTCGAAAAATGAGTAGCTTGTGTGAAATAGCTATTACTATTGTAATAGGTACCACACAAGAATATATCATAATCTGCAGAACTTACATATTAACGTGCTTTTCCTCAAAACGTTACCGATTAAATAATAAAAAACTGCATAATGTTCTTGAAAAATAATTTACAAAGAGTGTTGACAAACTGTCTTAAGCATTGTTATGACAAATAAAACTAAATAATTATTAATAATCAACTCCCTTATACTTCTAATAAATTTTTCGAATACATGAGAGTCTATCTAGACTACAACTTTCTATTAAAATTGAATGCAAATTCTTCAATACCAGTATTCCGATATTTCGGTATTGATCTGTTTCAGTCCCGGTATTGAAATATCGTATAAATCGGTCCGAGATTTCGGTATTTCGGGATCCCGGGATCCAGGTTTGCATGCCCTAATTACACACGCACGAGACCCGCATGCGAGTTTCATTACACTGCGGGTCACGGAGGTATAACGAGTTCAGTCGCTCTGTAAAACCGCGCAATGTAGTTGAACTCTTAATTTATTTATTGTAATTCAATTTTGATATATTTATATTTAAGGATATATACATTATTTTAATAACGTTAACGCCGGTATAACACATACGTTCAGCATTCTAATTTAATTTTGTTGGTCTTGTGCGCTGGCTTTCGGTATGCTTGGATAGTGTTCGGCAATAAGGATAAGTAATGCTCTGCGCAAGCACAGGTAGGGTGATTATGCGGCGGACGTGTACCTACTGCTGCGCCGGGGGCAGTGTTGCCAGGGCCCTTGGTACGTAAATTACGTTTCGTTTCTTGAAAAGTTACATTTTTGATGCAAAAGTTAATTTTTTTGTATTTTTCATAATTACCAATCAATACGGTCGATTTTAAGAAATGAGTAGTCACATACAGCTAGAATTCGGCGAGTTTGATCACAGAATTAAGTCGGGCTGATGGGGGATATCTCAAATGTCATACATAGTTGCAAGCGACGTACATGCAAATCATACCATGTGGGTTCTTTTGCCACCTTTTCTGTATGGAAGCTTATAAATTGTAGCGGTTAGATACAATTGTGACCTTTTTTTTAAATAGAGTTTCATTATTCTCCAAAGTTACGAAAATTTCGTTTACAACGGAAGTTACTTACATGTTACGCGAGCCGGTCAAAAGTTACGAAAAATGTAAGAAATGTAACCATCTGGCAACACTGGCCGGGGGAGCGCCACAAAAGGCAGCCACGTTTGCGAATCTATCAGAAATGCACTGAAGCAGGGTTTCATAATCTAGGTGGGCCAATTTGTACCCAAAATTAACTCATCCCTAGTGAATACTCTGCCTAAGTAATGGTTCTAATCTGTAGCGTTCCATCGTAGCTGAATACCGCTTCCATATAGTCCATATCCAATCACATGTCGCTCGCACGCTGCCGACTCAGAGGGCGCTCCGCTCCGGTCGAGCCGATGTTACAATTACAAGTAGTCAGTTTGCTTTGTGTGATGCCAAAGTGTATGTATCTATCTATCTAGGTTTCACGAATACTGTTTTAGAGATTGATGAGAAGCACATGATTGAAACAGGTTGTCTTTCTCAAATGATTTTAAATAATATGGGCGGATCAACTATTTTCAGTCAAATCGTGTCCTAGCCACTTCGGATAAATTAAAATCGAAATTCTTATCTGTTAACGACTTTTGAGTAAATGGTCAAAAAATCAGACATCACTATGATTGTTTGCTAATGTTTATTAAAATTAAATTGACATTTTTAGCAAGAAAAAACATCGTGACCCAGGCGATCAAATTTGCTTGCCATAACTAAATATTGCTGTCCTCAAGGCATACCAATCAACTGTTAATCGACATCCTGAAAAAAAATTCCTTGCCGTGATACTTTTGATAATACTTATCAGTCAGAACACATCACCTTACATTTAAATTATATTAAATGTGCGCGTTAATATCTATTTTAGATATTGAAATTATTGTTCTCATACTTGTCCCTACTTCGACACTAAAACGACTGTCTTCTGAGTCACAAGATATAGAATGCGGCTAAGTGCGAGGCAGACAGCCAATTCATTCGCATTCTAATAGGAACAGGATCTATAAATTATATGATTGCTTCCGCTTTTGCCAAAAATTTGAATTGACTCCGTCATTTCGTCAGTGACTCAACGAGTGACAACGTGTTTTAATTGCGTGTCAACTGGGTCACATGGTAATCTTGATAAGTTTATAGTTTTCTAAAGTAATTGAATACTTACTACGCTTACTCTTAGATCTAAAATGTCTCAGACGCAAGTGATTTGGCAGCAATTTAATATGTTTATAACAAAAAGAACCCAAAACCTTATAAATGTCCCTTACCTTACATTCTCTGGAGTAACGAAAAGGCGACCCAAGAGACATTATTGTGACCCAAGAGAACTTTTAAAGTTATTTTCTTAATTAATCAAAATGACATACGTGCAATTTGTTGTTAATGAACAGCTTGTTCATCGGTAGATTAGTTTATTAATGTAAACTTTACAACTTAGATATATATATTACTAGAATTATTTGTATTTCTAGTTATTATGTCTTTAGAGTCACACGTTTAGTCTCCTGGCTGACAGTTGTGTCCCAGTAGATTGCAACAGTTTACCAACTTTTTCAAGTTTAGCAATATGTCTGCTACAAATATTGTGCTCAATATATTCTCCGAATAGCTGCCTCAAGTGCCAATATGTTAATATTTACTTTTTACTGATTACACACCGAATAATGAAAAAATATACCCTGAATATTTATATGTGTGACTCAGGGGACACAATAAACATTAATAGTACGAAGACGAGACTGGTTTTCTTTATTTTACTAATGTACAGGAGTTCATTTGTGATTATTTGTGGTATTAAAGCTTCCTTGTTTTCAATTACATCCTTTTTTATACTTGAAATATCTCTTATCCGTTACCCAGTAGACATTTCACTACACTCAAGTTCAAACATGCGATTTTGTTTCGTTTAAATGTACAAGCTTTTGGATGCTCTCATTATAGTTACAAAGAGGAAGGATGTATATATCAATTATCGTTATTATTTTCTATGAAAATCAATGTTTATTTTTGAATAAAAAACGTTGATTTTATACAAAAAATAGTTGATCCGCCCATATACTATATCAAAAAAGCCTTTTTTAAACAAACTTCGAAACTGAGGAAGGGTTCCTAAAATGTTTTTTTTAGAACCTGACTCGCTTTAGTTACCAATGCCTTCTTTCTGCTACAAAACTCAATGTCACTCTGAGCAATATCACACATTCTACAATCCATATAAATACGAGGAAACGCTTGAACGAAGACTATTCAAACATAATATACGGATGTTCAGACGCGTGGATGTAATGGGAAAACTGATTCGACCCACAAGTAGACTTAGAACAGTCCCGCGTCGCGCGGTACTCTCGGAAAAAATCCCGCGCGTCATAGGACCGTATTACGAGCGTCTATGATCCACCAAATTAAAAAATGAAATATCTGACGAAGCATTTAAACGCCAACTTAGGACCTTTTTATTGGAAAAATCATTTTATTCTGTAAATGACTTCGTGAAATAGTAGATTGTGTCTCAAGGGAGCAAAATGATATATTTACGGCGAGGGCGATATATTGAATTCTGAGTGAAGCGAAAGATTCTACAATAGAATCCTGAGCGTAGCGAGGGATTCTAAAGTAGAATCTTGAGCGTAGCGAGGGATTCAAGTGTTTACGCCCAAGACGGAAATAATTTTGCTACCGTGTGACACATACTGCTTTTCACACCGTCTATGAGGCCCGCTGCTAAAAACATGAAATATCTTACAAATGATTTTACTACAGAGTGTCACATACTGCTTTTCACACCTTCTATGAGGAAAAGAGTCATTGTTGCCCTCAAATGAGGGAGGAAAAGTACAACTTTGATCCCTCATTCGAAGGCAACAATAACTCTTTTCTGAATAGCAGGTGCGAAAATTAAATTTGCTTGATATTGTATTTTTAAGTTATAGTTTTTTTAATGTATTGTGAATTTGTGACTGATAATTATTTAAGCTTCTGACATTGTTTTATTACCTCGAATTTTATAAATTATTTAACTTTAGTATGATCATTATTTAAATATTATTTTTTTGTATAATTGAATTAAATATATTTTCTTGACATTATTTTTTGCCGATCGTAATGTAAAGTCGTATAAATTAGCATTTAAAAAAATCTAAGTCTAATAATGATTTCCCCGATAGATGGCCCCGTGTAGATTGCGATATTCATAGTAAGTTTAGTACTGTCAGAGCGCTTCTTTCCAAAAATGCATTACTTCATTCTCGCCGGGGACTAGCGCTAATGGCTCAGTCACCTCAGTTCACAGCTCCTCGAAAAGCTCGGAGCCCGCTGTTCATTCGACGAGCCCACCGAGTCCACCGAGTCCGCCGAGTCCACCGAGCCCGCCGAGC
This sequence comes from Epiblema foenella, assembly GCA_963556455.1. Taxonomy (NCBI): domain Eukaryota; kingdom Metazoa; phylum Arthropoda; class Insecta; order Lepidoptera; family Tortricidae; genus Epiblema; species Epiblema foenella. The sequence continues at coordinate 166,244 of OY747106.1, forward strand.
CCGCCGAGCCCGCCGAGCCCGCCGAGCCCGCCGAGCCACGCATGCCACGAGCCTTGCCGTGGTATGAAGAGAGTTAGATTCGGTTCATCAACCTTCATCTCTCTCTCACGTAGCTGCAAATGATGTTAAGGCGGGTCGCCGATCACTGGCGATCACTAGTAATTGGAATAAATCGGTGTCGCTCACTATGTACCGTGTGCACCTAGCCTGCCTCACCTCGTTACCTCCAAGTCTCCAACTAAACTGTGGCAAAATTACGTTTGAGTGATCAGCAACCGCCGACCGCATGCGGTGGCGGCGCAGCGCACCGACCACTCGCCTCGAGACCAGCGTAATCCGACCTGTGCTGACGCGTTGTTGGGACGACGTCGGGATCTAGTTGTACTGGTCGAGTCGAGTGACTTGCATCGCCCCGGTCCGAGATCCGGGAACAATGCGCTCGTTAGTGCGGCCGCATACATATGCCTACATGTGAATACCGTAGCAAGACTAAGTAAAACTTAACACGCTTCTGTGAGCTAAAATTATTTATGCCATTTTTAAAAACGAATTCCACTGTACTTTTTAAATAAAACAGATTTGACATACTTTATTAATTTATAAAGTTATATATAATTTTACAGGCATTTGAAACTAAAATAAATAAATTTTAATTAATCTAATAATTACCTATGTAAAAGAAAAACAAAAGGAATAAAAAAATACCTTAAAACATGCCTAACTAAACGCTAAAATAATATATATAAAAAAAGAAACCCCCATTATAAGAAGAAAAGACACACTTTTACAATAATAATAGTCAGCTAATGATTTAGGTTTCGATTGTACGTAAAAGAGACGCGCAGAATCATCATCAGGTAACTACACGAGTGCTCTATCATTAAGACACAAGGCGTAGTCGCAAACTAAACAGAGGGGCTACCGCGAACCGAAAACGAACGAAGTTCGAATATCTCCCTCTTTGTGGCACGTATTAGCAAGTGCGACAGAGAGGAAGATATTCGAACTTCGTTCGTTTTCAGTTCGCGGTAGCCCCTCAGATTCCAAAATAACAGTGTCTTTACCATGAGTTTGCATGACCGTACTCGCTAGCGACTGCGTAAACGATTTAGTATGCCGATTCTTAGTTCTACTGCGTAACCGCCAGAGGCGCTGTGCTTTTGCTCATACAAATTTTTACGCAGTCGCTAACGAGTACGGTCATGTAAACTCATGGTAAAGGCACAGGAAGAGGTTTTGTTCAGCTACTGCTTTTAACTGCGTATGTGTAGTGACTGTACTGCGATGGCGGCAAACTGGGCTTGCCAGGGACGAGTACGACGCGGAGCGACTGAGATATTGTGCAGCTGCCCGGGGTGGCGACACACGACGTGGCGACGCGACTCGTGCATCTTGAATAAGGTGAGCGTCAATACGCCGGCGATTTGGTCCCTCGTGCCTCGTGTCGTGTGACGACTGTGGTACTCTGCGGGCCATCCAGATAAACAAGACGACCGCCTTAACCTAGTTGGTAGTGACCCTGCCTACGAAGCTGGAGGTCCCGGGTTCGAATCCCAGTCAGGGCATTTATTTGTGTGATGAACACGAATATTTGTTCCTGAGTCTTGGATGTTTTCTATGTATTTAAGTATATGTTTATCTATACAAGTATGTATATCGTCGCCTAGTACCCATAGTACAAGCTTTGCTTAGTTTGGGACTAGGTCGATTTGTGTAAGATTGTCCACAAATATTTATTTATTTATTTATTTAAGATACTAGCAATACCTATTAAATAAGTAATCGCAATAATAGGGTCGCTAGGCTAATTACGCGGCCTGCATCAGTTTGCGGCCTTCTGAACAAGGAAGTTTTGTCAATTAAAGATATTTACCGTTTTACATGCCCTAATGAAATAATGAGTCGTAAGCGTCATAATTAGTAGTTATTGCATGGGAATCTATATATACAAAAGAAGAAGGGGTGATCTACCATCAACGCACAGCCGAAACTACTAGAACTAGAAACTTCAAATTTGGTCCAGAGTTTACTTTTATGACGTATGCAAGGGATAAGACGGGATTTTTGGAAATTCTATCCCTAAGGGGATCAAATAGTATATTATAAAAATAAAAAAAATATCCTTTCAGTTCATCAAGTGGCCGCAAACTGGCGCATCAAATTAACAGGCCGTAAACCCACCTACCGACCCTATCCCTATATCGGTCGGTTCAAAAGCAGATAACGGATGATTCGCTCGGTGAATTTCGAACAACAAAAGCAAAATACATGATTTTGCGTCAAAATGTAAGAAAATTGAAACCAGAAATAAACCACAGCCAGAAATGAAACGTAAACACGCGCTCGCAGCGCAGAGCGGTCCGGTCCGGCGCCGCGCTATGCATTGTATTGAAATCCGGGTTATATTTGCTTATGCGCTCTCATTCTCACGCCAGCTCCTGGCGAGGGAACGAGCGCAAGCAACAAATACAATAATGTCTTCAATCTAGTACGCTTCGAGTGAGATAGACTCTAGCTTGCAGAGAGGGAGGTGGGTGGACGAAACAAAATGAATATTAGACACACGAGGCTGCTGTGTTGTGTATGAAAATACACTGCAAGCGTCTGCATTTAAAGTTAATACTATACATATTTCATCCCAAGAAAGGGATGGAACTTTTTGTTGGTCTGTGCACTGTTTATACATATATGTGTAACCTCGGGAGAGCTCGATATAATCACTACATAGTATAAAACAAAATCGCTTTCTCTGTCCCTATGTCCCTATATCCATATATCCCTATGTATGCTTAAATCTTTAAAACTACGCAACGAATTTTGATGCGGTTTTTTTTTTATAGAGTGACTCAAGGGGAAGGTTTAATACATGCATCAGCATTGCACTCGTGCGAAGCCGCGGCGGGTCGCTAGTCAGAGATATTCGGAGTTTCTTCTTAGATAAGTTTACATAAAGGTTGGACAATTTACACCAATCGACTTAGTCCCAAAAATTTAATTGTCCTGATTCTGTAACAGCACCAGTTAGTTATCTGAGAATTTGACTATTTAAATAAATAAATAAATAAATAAATATTAGAGGACAATCTTACACAAATCGAACTAACCCCACAGTAAGCTCAAGAAGGCTTGTGTTATGGGTACTAGACGACAATATATTTAATAGATATAAATACTTAAATACATAGAAAACATCCAAGACTCAGAAACAAATATTCATGCTCATCACACAAATATTTGCCCTGACCGGGATTCGAACCCAGGACCGTCAGCTTCACAGGCAGGTGCACTACCCACTAGGCTAAACCGGTCGTCGTATTTATCAGCATTACCACTCGATTTGGTTATCCAAAACAAAAGGCATAGAAGATGAACAACAATAATAAGTGGGGTATTAAGGGGATGTGTTCCATTAGCCGCGGTCACTCGGTCCGTTATGTGCATTACTGCACACTGTTGCTGTTTACGAGCAGTGCTGGTTTAATATCAGCGCGATATTGCGTCTTCCTAAACTGGGGCGACACTGAGTGGCTTGAAAATCTTGTAGATGTGTTATGAAACTTTGTAAGAACTTATAATATATATATTAATAGCTACTAAGTTTCCAGAACTAGCGCTATTCCATTAAATGAAATTCCTCCTCTATAACTACTAGATAGACCCGACACGATGCTTGTACACGCCGTGCGTGAGTTTTGAGTAAAAACAATCTCTCCCGTGCCTTTACCATGACTTTGCATGACCGTACTAGCTAGCGACTGCGTAAACGATTTAGTTTGCCGATTCTTAGTTCTATTGCGTAACCGCCAGAGGCGCTGAACTTTTGCCCATACAAATTGTCATGTCTTCGCCTCAAGATTTATATATTTAAACGAAGGTAGTTGCCCTGCAACGTTCGGACCTATTCGCACCCAGTTCAACGGTATCGTAGAAAGAGAAAAAAAAGATATCTCCCTCCTTCTACGACACCGGTCGCTGCAACCTCATTCGTGTCCGTGCGCGCGCGGCGATCGCACCTTGTTAATAAAAAGTGAGCTCCGGCTAGTAATTCTAAAAAACTACTGTTTCCGTATAAAGCCCTGAATAGTTGCAAACACTATGCCTAAAAGGAAAGCCAGAACAGAAGAAGAAAGATGGAAAAAGAAGATTAGAAAATATGAAGCTAAATTAAGAAGGAATTCGTCACGGATTATTTATTCAAGTGAAGAAGAAATCGAACATGGTGAGTATTGTGTTTAACCGTGATAATCTAGTGGTATGCAGATTACATTGCCTGATTAAAATTACTCCCCGATCTAACACGAGATGTTAGGCAGTGGAGAATTTAGCTCCGAGTTATTACGAGATAATAACCAGTAGCAATTTTACCGAGTTAACACGAGATGTTAACCGTTAATATTTGAAAAATTAAAAACAGGTTATAACCTGATTTCTCGTTTGTTTAAGGCGAACCGCCGCTCCTACAATCTTCGCTGGCGCCGGTTATAGACGAACAGTTGGGAGTGTCAGCCGGGGACGTACCAGAGGACCCTCAACCACCAGCACAGGAGCCGGAACCAGTACCAGGACCCTCATCGACGCCGATGGAACCAGTACCAGGCCCCTCGACGACTCCGGTGGAACCAGCACAGCAAGTAGAAATTTCCCCGGCACCAGCTCCGGGTGAACTCGAAATAATCGATCCCGAGTTACTGCAAGCATTAGGAGATTTTGTTCCGGAGGCGGCGGAGTGGGGCGACGACCTCAATGATAATTTATCAAAAATATTGACGCCCATTTTAAGGGATGGGCTAAAAAAGGAAAGTAAAGAAGAACTTTCAAAAAAATATTTACTGCCAAAAAACTGCCCGCTATCTAAGTCGCCCATCCTTAATCCCGAGATAGCCGCAGTTTTGGTTGAAAATACAAAAAATAGAGACATGCGCATTCTCAAAAAACAAAACCAGTTAGGCTGTGTTTTGGCGATACTCGGAAAAATTATTACGGGTATATTGAAAAAAACTTTGGCTACCCAAGACACCCTTAAATTACTGAGCGACGCATCTAAGCTTGTAGCTGATTCTCATTTCACTGAAACTGAGACGAGACGCCAATGCTCGAAAAGAGTTTTGTTGATCCCTTTAAAGACCGTAAACGAGATTCACATCTGTTTGGTGACAAACTCGGCGAGTTCATTAAATCGTCTAGAGGGATTAAAAAAACTGGGCAGCTAATTCAGGCGGCTTCAAGTACAGCTACTTCTAGTTTAAACTGGAGGGGCCCACCGCCCCGTCAATTTCAGCGCAGCTCGAGAACTCCGCTGAACCGCAGCGGTGGGCAGCGGTTCCCTGCGCCATCGCAGACGCCGGCGCGCCACCGCCCGTCTGCGCCGCCGCCGCCGACCTCGCGCGCGGCGCCAGCGCTGCCAGCGCTCCCAGCGCGTCGCAACTACGCGGCGCCCACGACGCGCAGACGTTAGACACAGAGGTACGCGCTGGTCGCTTATCCTATTTTATTGACGACTGGAAATCGATTACTAATGACAAGCAGGTCTTAGATGCAATTATAGGATATAAAATTCCTTTTGCTAGTGAACCATTGATAATTACAAAACATCTCACCAAGGCTATCACTATCAAAGACTGATCATGATTTAGTTAAATCTGAGCTGCTTCGATTAACTAAAATAAAGGCTATAAAACGTTGTGAGCCCGTTCCAAATCAATTTATCTCTAGCATTTTTCTTATTCCCAAAAGTAACGGCGAAAAACGGCTCATTTTGAATTTAAAAAATTTAAATAGATTTATAAGACCTAACCATTTTAAAATGGAGGATATAAGGACAGCCTCTAAATTGTTGACACCTAACTGTTATATGGTTAATTTGGACTTAAAAGAAGCATATTTCTCAGTACGAATTCATGAGGATCACCGAAAATACCTTAGATTTTATTTCGATGGTGTTTTGTATGAATTTAGAGCCTTAGCTTTTGGTTTGTGTTCGGCGCCACATATTTTTACCAAAATAATGAAACCTGTGTCAGCTTCTTTAAGGTCACGTGGCTACGATTCTGTTCAATATTTGGACGATAGCCTGCTTATAGGTAATACTTACGAACAGTGCTTAAATAATCTAAATGAAACGATCAACTGCTTGACGAGGTTAGGATTTACAATTAATTATTCAAAAAGCTCCTTGGTTCCTAAAAAAACTTGTCAGTTTTTAGGATTCATTTTAAATTCAGAAGAAATGATTCTGGAGCTGCCAGCAAAAAAGAAACACGACTTACTGTCGCGTACCAAGAATTTACTAGCTAGCAAAACAATGACAATACGCTGTTTTGCTGGTTATTTAGGTACACTCACAGCCGCATGTCCGGCCGTCACTTACGGTTGGTTACATACCAAGATATTAGAGAGAGCTAGATATCTTGCCTTATTAAATAATAATGAAGATTATGACAAGTCAATGGACATTTCAGGTAACTTACATGTTGATTTGTTATGGTGGAAAAATAACATTTTAACTTCCTTTAAATCATTGGAAATCAATGATTACAAACTGGAGATTTTCACAGATGCTTCTATGGATGGCTGGGGATCTTCTTGTAATGGAGAACATATAGGTGGTTCTTGGAGTAAAGATGAATCAAATCAACATATAAATTACCTGGAGTTATTGGCGGCTTATTTCGGTCTCAAATCATTTGCCAAAGATTTAAGTAACTGTAATATTCTACTACGAATTGACAACACCACGGCAATTGTATATATTAATAAAATGGGTGGAGTACAACATGTGCATTTAAATAATTTGCAAACAAAATTTGGACTTGGTGTGAAACTCGCAAGATACATATATTTGCGTCTTATATTAAGTCATGTGAAAATACTGATGCAGACCGGGAATCTAGAAACATCGATATTGAATGGAAATTGGATGATAGTGCCTTCAGGCAAATATTAGTCAAATTTGGCAAGCCAGATATTGATCTGTTTGCGTCCAGGGTAAATGCAAAATGTGCAAAATACATTTCATGGAAAAGAGACCCGTATGCATTCAATATCGATGCTTTTACAGTAAATTGGAGTAACTTCCGTTTCTATGCATTTCCGCCATTTTCATTAATTCTTAAAGTATTACGAAAGATTTCCCGTGAACAAGCTACTGGAATAGTTGTAGTTCCACTATGGCCTTCACAGCCATGGTTCCCCCTGTACAAGTCCCTAATAGTCAGTGAAACTATAATTTTCACTCCAAGTAAAAACCTATTATCTTCTAATTTCAGGGAGGTACATCCAATGCACCAACGCCTTTCCCTGGCTGCGAGTAGCTTATCCGGCAGGCGTTCGCCAGGCGGCAAGTACCAGAGTCCGCATTAACGGTTATGCTTTCATCTTTGTCTCAGAATACTAAGTCTCAATATTCTTCGAGCCTAAAACTTTGGTGGCAATACTGTATAGGAAAGGGCATTGAGGCACTGGATATACAAATATATGATGTACTAGATTTTTTAACGGAATGCTTAAGGAAGGGAGCTTCATACGGTACCCTCAATAGCCATCGCTCGGCTTTATCTCTTATTTGCCAAAATAATATGACTCAAGACGACCGGATTAAAAGGTTTTTTAAAGGCGTATTTAAGTTAAGACCTACCTTCCCCAAGTACTCCTTCACATGGGATCCTGATATAGTATTAAGCTACTTGAGTAAGTTCTACCCAAATGAGATTCTAACTCTTGATATTATTAATAAGAAGTTGGTCGTTTTACTGGCCTTAGCGACAGGTCAGAGATGTCAAACCCTATCATTAATCAGAATCCCTAATATTACTGTGACGAATGAACGAGTCGTAATACAAATCAAAGATTTAATTAAGACGTCGGGCGTAGGTAGAAAACAGCCTATCTTAGAATTACCTTTTTTCCATTTAAGACCTAGTGTTTGTCCAGCGAAAGTATTAATTGATTATTTAAAAATGACATCCGCAATTAGACCAGAAAATGAAGACAAACTTATTTTAACATCGAGAAGCCCTTATCATGCAGTGACATCACAAACCGTAGCACGCTGGATTAAGCAAACTTTGTCTGCTAGTGGTATCGACACTAAAATATTTAGTGCTCATAGCACCCGACACTCTTCTACTTTAGCCGCTGAAAGAGCTGGCGTTAGTGTCGATATAATCAGAAAGACAGCAGGTTGGTCTAACCAATCTTCGGTGTTTGCAAATTTTTATAAGCTTCCTATTGCAGAATCTGCTTCTAATTTTGCTAGTGCATTATTCGACTGAATTGTGATTCATAGTCCTAAATTAAAAAAAAAAAATAAGGATAATGTAATGTAAACATGCTGATATTTAATACAAATATACATCGTTGATTTTCATTATTGTTTTTTATTCCCATATTACTTCAACATTGTCTAGCTCTGAACATCTACCTTCGTTTAAATATATAAATCTTGAGGCGAAGACATGACAATTAGATGATCAAACGAACTTACCTGAAGTGAAGTTCGATCTTAATTGTCATGTCTTCGACGAAAGATTTACGCTCCCTCCCTCCCATATGTACATTAACCCTGTAGATGCCAATGTTGAAGTTCTCTCTAAAAAGAATGAGGTTGCAGCGACCGGTGTCGTAGAAGGAGGGAGATATCTTTTTTTTCTCTTTCTACGATACCGTTGAACTGGGTGCGAATAGGTCCGAACGTTGCAGGGCAACTACCTTCGTTTAAATATATAAATCTTTCGTCGAAGACATGACAATTAAGATCGAACTTCACTTCAGGTAAGTTCGTTTGATCATCTAATTATTACGCAGTCGCTAGCGAGTACGGTCATGTAAACTCATGGTAAAGGCACCGCTCATGCGGAATGCGTTCTTTTTGATGAGATATATTTATATTTATATATATCTTGATAAATAGGGATGATGACTCATGTTATAATATACAACATAGTGTGGCTATATGGATAGAATATCAGCAAATAAATAGTAAATTAGACCAATTAATTAAAATCATAAAAACTTATGGGACTAATAAAGATTCGCAAAACGTTGTTTTGTTGTTTATTGGTCAAATATAATTGAAAGCTTCCAACAGAATTCTCATGTTTATTAAAACATACGTATGTACGTAGTTTCCATACTATTTCGTTTTACTAAAACTACGCACATAAACGAAATATTTCCACACAGCGGACTTCCATGCCTCGTACTAGGTCACGCCTGCGTGCGGTATCAGTATCGAGTGGTTTCAGTGCTCATTGGCTATGTCGTAATTAGCTTCTCATTTACGTTTTTTGTGTCGCTCTAATGGTAGTGGTCCCATACAAACATTTGATCGTCTCTAAAAACTGGTTTGAATGGCATTAAAACTGTTTTTGTCATTATGCCTATTATTCTTTTTATACAAACACCTTAAGGGAGGCGTACAGCGACATCTACCAGAAGACTCACGCTTCACTAACGGCACTAACGTCTCAAATCATATTGAGAATCGTCAGTTGCGATGCGCCATCCCATACCCAAATTTACTCGGTGCCTAAGCGATAAAAGACATTCCCATTTCGTAGCTGGTTACAAAACCCAGTTACATAGCCGGACGGAAGGAATAATTTTGCTCGGTGTCTAAATTTTTAAATTTTTCCTTCATTCTAAATACGCCTATTATGATGCGCAATCGGAGCTCTATGTTACACTGGTGCTAATTAGCGTGCTGCCGGCAAGTGTCGTGAGTGGCCGACTTCTAGAGTCGATGCCAAGAACCACTATATACCGTGCATGCGGTCCCTCGGCCGGCGGACGCGTTCGGCAGAGTACAACCAGTAGCACAACTTTAAATATGGCATGTGTTAGCGCCGGACTTACTTTCCGCGCATTTCATAGTAACACCGTAGTCTTGCAGTAGCAGGTGGTGTGTGGATTCATTTTATAAAAGAAACTTCATCGTTGGCCGCTTTCAAATAAATAGTTTATTCATTATTTGCTATAGCACGTTTCTAGTTTATTGGATAATACAAATCGTCTTGGATATTACAGAAGGCACAAGGTTATAGACTAATAATACTAGTAGTAACACTGATAACTCGGTAGATTCAAACAAAATGTTTAGTAGTTCTTAGCACACAGGCTATCAGATGAAAATTCCCTTTCCAATGAGGCATTAAGTCTTTTATAGATTTGGGTCCCACCTCACCTCATGTATCAGGTGTGGTGGCCTGACCGGTAGTGACATCACATTAAAAGGAATTTGCCCTGAACATAATCGACACTAATTAAAATACATTCTTTGAGATACCAGATTTTGAAAAGGCGCTATCATGTATGTATGTGCGTGACTGTTATAAATTGATTTTAGAACAACTTGATCGACCACTCTCTCAGGGACCAGTTTGAAAACCAGCGCTTGGCTACTAAGCTTGGCACATGCTGAAATTGGGACCCATTTGCCATCTTACACTCAAAGTTTTTCGTATTATAAATTTAGTTAAGTTTTTTTTTCTCTCTGTTTCATAATTGTTTTTTTCTTTAAGTACCTTGTTTGTCTCACTCAACTGTATCTGTTTTTCTTAATGGCAAATAAAAACATTCTTATTCTTATTCTCGATGTATTTAGATCGCCATCGCATTACTAATTGGTCTACCAGTACGTTCGCAGCCTATCCTTAATATACTACTGTATTTCATGTACTTTGAGTGCGATGTACGCTGCAGGCAATATTAGCTGAGCTTTCACTCGCTCCGGAAGCTGTATCGATAGGATAGAAATTGCAGATATTTGCACTGCCAGCACAGCTCGGGGTCGGGAGGGCCGGGAGGGCGATCCTAATGGGTTAGTGACGACTAGTTTATGACTATAGTAACAGATAATTTTCTAATATTATTTGTTTGAATAAAATATTGGAAGTTATCACTAACTAATGGACTTCATAGCATGCGTAAATGTATTTTGTGTTATATTCACGTGAGAAAGTCTGTGCCCACCGGTGGACACACTTGTATTATTGAGGCTGCTGTTGATCATCCACTGTCGTTTTTAGGAGCTCGATTGTAATCGGAACTTTGCGTACCGAAGTGATGGTTTTTTATGCCCGACTGCCCAAAAAAAGAAGTGTAATGTTTTATAATATAATATCTTCAAAAAAATGTAATAATGGACAAAAACTAAACAAGATCTTACTAACTACCTAAACCTAACCTAAACTAAAGGCCTAAACTGTATGGGCATGGGTCGCCCAAGTCGCTGCCACCGGGCAGAGGTCCCATAAGGCTGGCCGCGTTGCCTCGCTGAATATAGTAGGTACATATTAAATAACAGTTAAAACACAAAATTGATTACAAAATCGCACTAATCACAAATTCATTGAAATAATAGAATGATTTTTTATTTTTTTATGTACTTTATTATCCTGGTCAGGCATATTCAAACTCATGGTGGTATGTTTCGTAGTTCCGCCCTTAAGCGCGCTTTTGTGTGGCTCACGTAGCCAATCTTGTCACTGAAAGTAAGAGCACACTTTGGACACGTTAACACCCCACCGACGTAATCGTAGGAAATAGAATACCATATCTATAGGCAAATTATTCTTATTTGTCTTCAAAATTGACATTATAATGAATAAATACTACTTATATCTTGCCGTTTCAGACTCAATTACCAGTCTGTGTCAGCTTTGTGTAATCAAGATCCTAATATATCCCGGCGCATACTCGTAGGTCGCCGGAGCTCCGCACAGCACGTTACTGTCCAGGCAAACATGAGCAGTCCGGGCGGGGCGGTAATGTTTATATTCCCGGCAGATCAAGTAAACCGCTCTCGCCAAGTATTATACTCAGGGCATCCGTTCACTAAATATCTTGACTGAGCACTAGTCTGTTATAATTTGACACCTACATTCGCTAGAACTGTGTGTAATCGGAGACCGGCACACTGGTCCGCTTGTCGCGGCGCTAAACGTTGCGAATTACGTGGCGACGGAGAACACGAGACAAATACCGTTAACGACGTCTGTACGGTTATCACGTAGTCTGACTGTCGCAATAAGTCATCTTCGTCTCTTTCTATTTACGTTGGTACGTTCTGGATTTAATCCATTATCATTTATAGTTAGTTATTGATGACGAATGACTAACTTACTTCACCGTAATACAGTTTATAGTCATCTAGTCATCATCATCATCATCATCATTTCAGCCGAAAGACGTCCGCTGCTGAACATAGGCCTCCCCCGATTTGGGGGGGGATTTGCCATAGTCGCCACGCTTGGCAAGCGGGTTGGCGACCGCAGTTTGATGGTGGTAATGATCGAAGGATGCTGCTGCCCACCCTCCGATTTTCCCTTATTCGCCTCCTACGAAACCCACGGGAAGAGATGGGGTGGCGCAATTCTTACCCGGCAACCACACGGGTTATAACTAGTACGGGAAGTAAAGGAAATCATACTGCACTATCAATTTATATTTCAACTAACATAACTAGGATAAAGTGTCAATACCTTTGTGTACCTACTAAGTGACTACTGTTGTTGTTGAAATGAAATAAAGTTATTGTTGTTGTTGTTGTTATTGTAATTATAACGAAAACACTACTACTTTGCATGAGTACACAACTTAATACGTAATTATAACGGCACCTGTAACTTATTTAGTCAATAATTGTTACTTAGTAATATATGAAACTTTAGGCCTAATCTGCGTCCATTTTTGTATGAATTCTTTTGTACATGGCTGTTTGTTTTCTAAATAAACTAAAAAAAAAATGATGTAAGTCGAAGTAGGTAAGTCGGTGTCGACAAGCAAGGGCGGGCGGCGCACAGTGGTGACTAGCCTCAGTGTAACCCGCTTAGAACAGATGTCACACCCTATTTAATTAGGTCAAACTGGCTCAAAATGGAAGCCAGACGTAAATTACATCTGGCAACTTTATTGTTCGTACTGAAGACGAAGAGGCCCAGCTATCTTTATCAGAAACTGACTTGGCTGAAAGATAGTTGTAAATATAAACGTAGAGGCTCTTCATATCATCTCTCAATGACCCGTCACTGCTGCCTTTCGGGGCAGTTTGAGATATGCTCCTACTAAGGGCTGGAATAATCTGCCTCCACCTAATTCGTAGTTATAAAACGATTGGGAGTTTCAGGCATACAATACAATACAATTACTCTTTATTGTACACCTCAATTAAAGGATATAGTACAGTACAAAAACACAATGAGTAGAGGCAAACAACAGGCGGTCTTATCGCTAAAGACTTTCTTCCAGACAACCATAGGGTAGCGGAAATGAAATCTAATCATAACGATTCATAGCAGGTGGTGCAGTTAATACATAATAACAAGAAAACACTTCTGTCTGAGCAAAAAGCATAATACACTTGAGTAGCGTATATGTACAATTTTAGCTATCTGCGTTTGTTATAATTATTGAGATTTCCTACTTATTGTTATGTTCTCTGTTATGGGTCATTGTCAGTTGTACAAGCACAGCTCATCCTTATAACTCAGCTATGATATCAGAGCCAACCAATACGTTTCATATTCAGAGTCAATCAGAGAGGGTTAATTTCGATGCACCAGCGGGAGAGCGATTCAAAACGGCCTCCACCACCCGTCCGCTATTCTCAACGCTTCTAGCAAATCGCTACTCGTGAACCAGTATAATATTTGCCAATAATACGAGTGTACCGAGTGCATTATATTGGATATGTGTTGAGAATTGAGTTCGAGCCGTGTTGTGAACATCTAGGCAGTTCGTGGAACCGAAGTAATTTCTCGACGGGACAGCACACTACAGCCCCAGCTGCTACTCTAACTTAAACTCTATGAGTTCAGAACTAGGATCTCATTTGGCTCAAACGGAAAGGAACGTTTATTGACATGCAATAAAAATGTCCCGAACGGCCAATCACCCGCAGCAATTATCGCGTTGAATATTAAAACTATATTTTTGTTCGGAGTAATGAGTAATTCGAACAATGACATTGTTTTTGTAGCTTTTGTGGTGCTGAGGAGTGCCGACATAGTACTATTTCACTAATGCAGACGGATATTTATCGGGTAAAATATGTCATTCGAGCCTCGCTAACCAGCTAGTAAACATTAATGTCTTATTGGGACTGTGTTTGGAACATCATTTTCACTTACATACAAATGAAACTCCTGGAATAATATTATAGGTTATGTGGGACTGATGGTGAATGTGTTTTGATTTATGTTTTTACTGACAAATGAGTAGTAATTAGTTCATTGACTAAGGCCGGGTTTTATAAAGATCCGTTAGACCAAATATCAGATCAAATTTCAGTAACTCAGTAGATTTTTTGATATAACGAACCGACATAAGGTCTAACGGATCTTTATAAAACCGAGACTAACAGAAACAGATTTGTTTAAAATTAAATTGGATGTATTTTTTTACAAAATCATTGCAAATGAGCTCTAGTATAACCCCCCCTCCACGGATGAGGTGGAATTACTAAATATAAGTTCGTAATTTAATCACCTTTGCATTGTATATATTTAATTAAGAAACAGTAAACAGTATTAAAATTAAAAGTAGTACTAAAATTTATCTTTAAAAATAATTATTAATTTTGACGACCGGTTTAGCCTAGTGGGTAGTGCACCTGCCTGTGAAGCTGACGGTCCTGGGTTCGAATCCCGGTCAGGGCAAATATTTGTGTGATGAGCATGAATATTTGTTTCTGAGTCTTGGATGTTTTCTATGTATTTAAATATTTATATCTATTAAATATATCGTCGTCTAGTACCCATAACACAAGCCATCTTGAGCTTACTGTGGGGCTAGTTCGATTTGTGTAAGATTGTCCTCTAATATTTATTTATTATTTATTTATTTATTTAATTATTATAAGTAGTAAATGAATGTGTGATTCAGTATGAAAGGTACTGGAACGAGAAACGATGGTTTTTGTACAAGTTGTAAATAAATACAAGATTTCTGAGGCGCGGGAGGAGCTGCGCTGCGCGTGCGGCGGGGGCGTGGTCTAACAGCAGTCGGCTACGCGCGTAGCGCTACGACACCGTAGCCTCCGAACGTGCTGCGCTACGCCGCGCGCGGCTCGTAGCACGTAGACGGAGCTACGCATTTACGCAACATCTGCGCTTGTGATTAACGTAACATTAGTAAATACGTACTTCTCACCTCGCCAGTTGTCTGCCTCGGCTTTAAACACGAGGGTAAATATTGCTTGTAATAATTATTATAACATACAATAATATACCTAGGTACACGATGGTTTTAAATCAACAATATGAATGACCAACTAAAATAGATTCGAATAAGCAAGGTGTCTTAATTATGATACCTAATATTAATACTGATATGCACCAAATGTATGCATCCTACCTTTCTTTATGTGTGTGGGTGCATTTATGAAATTTCAGTGCAGTGGCGGCAAATTTGTTCTTACGTCCATAAACCATCGATTTCCATAAACTCGTTTATTTGTGAGTCTCTCGTTTTGTCGACAAATATTTTATGGAATATCGTTTCATTGACATTTTCGTATTTTCGTTACCCGTTTTTTTGTTTCATGGAGCATTAATTTCAGGTTTTTTTACTTCCCAGAAAAACTATTCCACGAATATTACTTGATGTATGATTCATTTCACGAGTATTTTAAGCAACAGAACTACTAAAGGCATTTATTCAACGTATTATTGTACATAAATTATACACTGACACACATTTATAGTAAATATAGTAGTAGTAGTAGCAGTAGTGAAACTCTTTATTGTACACAATAACAATAATTACAAATACAAAAAGAAATGGTATGCACAAAGGCGAACTTATCCCTTTAAGGGATCTCTTCCAGTTAACCTTTGAGCAAATGAGAGAAGAAATGAACGGAGGTAGACAAATTCAGCAACCTGTACAACAAGGTATAAAAAGACAAGAGATATAAAACATACATACACATATAATTTATTAAGGACAAGTATAAATACACAAATAAACGATATTGAGGAGGAAATTATAGCCGAAGGAAATTAAATATTTAGTATATCTGCTCGTATATACAAACTTGGCTACCGGGCGAGCGAGCGAAACCTTCCAGAGCAAAACCGACATTAATATTGTTAAGTTTTTTTATACACCTTGAGAAAATATGCCTATTTGCTTATTTGCATGAATGTATGCTTGCTTTGCATGCATGGGCTTGTTTGCTTGCTTGCACCCATGCATGCGTGTTTCCTCGCTCGATAAAATCATAGTAACCCGCTCTAAGCCTGCACATAATATTTTTATATCTTACACGTTCTACCACTAATACTATAACATGTATCATTATATTCAGTTTTACAACTCGAACACACATTAAAATGATTTTACGTGAATAGTGTCTTACCTATATGATTTAAACCAATATGAAATAACATTGCGAAAATTACTTCCGTGATAATATAATCCATCTACTAAACGACGCATTTATCAAATGAAGAACCGTGATTCAAATTAACTAAAAATCAATTAAACATATATCAATTGTGCGACGAAATGAATTGTCGATAAAATGAAAATCTTTGAAACGTTGTCTATGAAGTAAACTCATTTCAATTACATTTTTCTTGTCATGCATGTGACAAATTGTCGATTTATTAACCTTGTTACTCTCATTACACACAAAGACTTGGATAAGGAGGATTGTAAAACTTAAGCTTCCGTGTGGTGACAATTAATAAGAATTAGGTATAGGTGGTAACTATTTTTAATAAATAATTCATACATATTACAATTGCCTGCACTAGGCGATCCTGTACCTCAGACACACCGTGTAATATGTATCGGTAGATGTACATGTGAGCTCTGTAGCCGGTCGCCGCGCCGCGGCATGTTTATGCGCCGCCGTCACTCCGCCGCGTAATGGTGACACATGATCCATTAGCCGTAATGTAGGTGTCGCGGCGCAGCGCGCGGCTCGGCGCACGCGACTCGCGCTGTGCACGGCGCTGGATGCCTGGATAATGGCTTGTGGACGGAGGCTATAAATCAATGACCAAACAGTAGAAATACTCAAAAGCGACTTACTAGTGGGCCCAACAGTCAACAGTCGCGCGTGCAGAGCGACGACGGGGCAACACCTCTTTCAGTGGCTGGAAGGTTGACGAGAGAGGAGTTAACGGTCCTTATCAGATAAAAAACGCTCATCTATTTACGCCATTTTCTGTTTGAATTGACACGCATATTGACATTTTCTCAATGTCACTATCTAGAACAGGACCATTGCGACCTTATGTCATAAACTTTATATTTATTCTTTGGATTTTTCATTTAGAAATATCGTTTCAGACATCACTCCAAATCGACCATTTTCAAAGCTAAACACTGTTTCTTCCGCTTAAATTCTACTATACACAATAAAATCAAAAAATGGCTATGTTACTATTTAAAACTTTAATAAAATTATCATATTCTTTAATAACTTTATTGGTATTATCAATACTTTGGTTATAATTTGAAATCAAAACATTTTATACCACTTTAGTTGTTTTAAAATGTTTTTCCGTTCAGCAGTGCGTCGGCGTTGTGATATTTGACAGCACTGAGGCACTGAAACGAAACCCCTGGACGTTGGTGGCCCGCGGGGTCGCAACTCACTCTCCCTTTTTCATAATCTGAAGACTAAAAACCAGAATGAGTGACGTGAAATGATAGCGATATTTATTTAGGTTTATATGTTAGAGAAGGCAGCCCAGATGTGCCGTGGCTCGCGCGCGGGGCGGTGCTTGTGAATACGAACGAGCTCAGTAACAAATGGCTGCGAGCGACACGCTCAGCGCTCAGCCGTCACTCACACGAGCGATTTATCAGCAAGTTAAAAATAGCAATATGGGTGCAGCTGACTATTCCCTACAGCTACCTGTAGTAGTATGTATCTATAGTAGTAAATGGCTCGAACGGCTGCGTCCTTAAATCTCTTTTAATGTGCGTTTTACATAATTAGCACTACGTTTAGCAAAATCAGAGGGGCTACCGCGAATCGAAAACAAACGAAGTTCGAATATCTTCCTCTCTGTCGCACGGATTAGCAAGTGCGACAAAGAGGGAGGTATTCGAACTTCGTTCGTTTTCGTTTCCCGGTAGCCCCTCAGCATATTCAGTCTCTCAAACACTTACCCCCTTATTCATAATCGTCTATCAAACTTATATTAGTTAAGTAGCCGCTAAAGTTTCTTTGTCCTTATCTGTCACTTTGACACACGTGCTTGTGAGACAGTGACAATAGACATTTTAGCAGAGGTTTGTTAAGTTTTATGAATAAGGGGGTTAGGCTTTAATCATCAGACAGAAAAATTGTAACAGAATTATGTGTATAATTTATTTGGTACGGGAATCATACACTGCCTGACTACATCATTGTTGTGACTATGGTGTTATTTAACTACCCCGTGCAATGCATTCCTAAATCATTGATTAGTGAAGCGACGTGTCGAACGTTTTGAGTGAAGTATAACTGGTCGGTTGTAAGGCCGGCCACGTACTTCCGTGAGTTCGCGTGACTGACGGTACCTACGTAGCACGAGTACGCGGTACAAGTACTCACTCAACCCGACTCGACGTATTGGTTTTAAATCATATTACATACTTTTATAACATAGCATAGATTTTATTTCCACACCTGCTATTCAGAAAAGAGTTATTGTTGCCTTCGAATGAGGGATCAAAGATGTACTTTTCTTCCCTCGTTTGAGGGCAACAATGACTTTTCCTCATAGAAGGTGTGAAAAGCAGTATGTGACACTCTGTAGTAAAATCGTTTGTAAGATATATCATGTTTTTAGCAGCGGGCCTCGTAGACGGTGTAAAAAGCAGTATGTGTCACACGGTAGCAAAATCATTTCCGTCTTGGGCGTAAACACTTGAATCCCTCGCTACGCTCAAGATTCTACAATAGCTTTCGCTTCACTCAGAATTCAATATACGGCCCTCGCCGTAAATATATCATTTTGCTCCCTTGAGACACAATCTACTGTTACGTATTTAAATTTAATATTATATTTACGAGCCCCAATGCAAAATAGCTCGTCTAGTCGCAATTCTGCATGCGTATTTTTTTTCAAAAACTAGTATTTCTACCCGAATCGACTTTGATGATTAATGGAATACACTAGACGCAATGTCACTAAAGCTAGCTTAGTTTTGAGTTGTACAAAGTGTACATCTCGTTATTTATTTTAAAATAATTTAATTATAAATATTACATCTCACACGCAAATAATTACGTCTGCTTCATATTTAAGGCAAAATAGGTCGTCTATTTAAAATAAAACCTGTTTACCAGGGTTCGTAATATAAAATATTATTTTCAAATTGAATACGGAATATTCTCTGTCATGTAAAATGACAAACCACTATATAAAAGGGCAAATTCAGCCTAATTTTTTATTACTCCAAATCGTTTTTCTATCGAGATGGCACGAGGTAAGCCAGTGACTGAAGAAGTGCGGAAAATTATAATCTCCAGTAACAATAAAGGCAAATCTACGTACCAAATTGCCAAGGACCTTTCTATGCCAAGGTCTACAATCCAAACTATCATCGAGCATCATCGAAAACACGACAAAATTTCTTGTTTAAAGAAATCCGGCCGCCCACGAATTACTACTAAAGCAGAAAACAGGATTCTGAGGAAGATCATCAAGAAAAATCGTCGTGCAAGAGCTGGAGAACTTACGGTACTATGGCGTGACGCAATTAAAAAAAACATTTCAGTGGATACTTGCAAGAGAGTGATGAAGAGGATGGGCTACGGTTTTTACACTGCTAAAGAGAAACCGTTACTTACACAACGGCAGAAAACTAACAGGTTGAAATTCGCCAAAAAGTACAGAAATTGGACCGTCGATCAGTGGCGTAAAATTATATGGAGTGACGAATCTAAATTTGAAGTCACAGTAGGCGATGAACGAAGTAAAGTCATTCGCGAAAAAGGAGAGGCATTTCAAAAAGATTGTCTTAAGCGTAAGGTAAAGTTTCCAGCTTCCTTAATGATTTGGGGCTGCATGTCGGCACAGGGTGTCGGCTGTCTGCAATTTATAGATGGAACCGTCAATGCCGAAAAATACAAAAGCATCTTACAAGAGAGTTTGCTGCCGTCTATACGTAAGTTAAAGTATAAAAATGCGTATACTTTTCAACAAGATGGTGCCTCATGCCATACCGCTAAAGCAACGATGGCGTGGCTGAAAAAGAAAAAAATACCTACCATGTCGTGGCCATCCAGCAGCCCGGACTTGTCTCCCATAGAAACGTTGTGGTGGAAAATGAAGAAGAAGTTGCGAAAGGACCCGTCCAGATCAAAAGCTGATCTTAAAGAGAAACTTACCTGTGTTTGGAATGAAACAACCCCGGAAGAGTGTCGACAGCTGGTAGATACAATGCCGCTCAGAATTAAAGCCGTTTTAGATGCAAAAGGAGACGCCACCAAGTGGTAGACGTTCTAATCTGCGTCGGTAACACTAAAGACGAACTTTTTTGCATTTTAGTACAATTGGTGAAACAATGTTTTTTTTATTACCAAGGAAAGTTCGTTTTTTTTTTCATTGAATAAATAAAATACGATTTATAACTTATACTGTTTTTATATTGCTAATTCTTCCAAACACCTTCGTCCCCCAGAATTTTTAGGTTAACGTTAGTTTAGTACATTTTTTTCCTACCAGACGTACTCATTTGCATTGGGGCTCGTATTAGTTCAGAATAACAAAATCCCTAAATTGAGTAAACATTCTATATATATAAAACTAAATTAAATGTAAAATTGCCCCCTCCCGCATTGCGCCAAAGATACTGGCACCTTCTCTCTGAATAGCCAAAGTAATGCGCTGCCAAAGCCACGCTGGCAGCTGCCTCGGCCTCCTATAGCATCAATAAGCCTCTTCGATAAATCTTTGAAGAGGCTCAGAGCGTCAGGACTCCACTTTACTACATTAGAGCCGATTATTTTTACACTTCACCTTATTTCATACCTGCGTCCAAATGTGTGCAACACGAGACGTATCGCGCTGCACGTTGCACGAACTAAAGTCTGTACCCACCTAATACCCGGTTATCGTTTGAATCCATCAATCACAACATACATACAGATATACATACTTATGCGCATGTATAAGAGTTGTATGTAGTAACGTGCTCGATCATATGTCACTGACATATGACTTCAACACACATGAATATAAGTAGCATTGTCCGGTTTGTCTGTAGCGCAACGAGTGAGAAAGAGCGAGTAACAGCTGTTTTAATATGAAACCCATACGCGAAGCCAGGCAGGCCCGGGGTGTGGTGTAGTGGGTATAATTGGCGGGCCGCGGTAACGGCGCTTCTAAGTCTGCACGGGAAGCAATTGCGAATCTACCAATTACCATAACCCACGCCCGTATTCCGACCTGCTGTTTTACCCCCGTATTCATAAACGTCTATCAAACCTATATTAGTTAACTAGCCGCTAAAGTTCGTTTGTCCTTATCTGTCACTTTGAGATATGTGCTTGTGAGGCAGTGACAACAGACATTTTAGTTAGCAGAGGTTTGTTAAGTTTTTGAATAAGGGGGTTAGTTTTTACTTCAATCGCATACAAGTTAGTTTTGTTATTTGTGATAATAAAGTAGATTTTCAAGAACGTGTTTTATGAGTGCTTTGTAGCTGGCTTTACTGAACTAAATATTAAAAAAAAACTGGTTTTGCAGCTGTTCACAGCACTAACTAAATGAAAAGCTTCCGAATAATTCCTCTACGTCAACCATCCGCTGCCATTATAGTCTTTCGCTTTTCTTTATTCCTCGTAAATTGAACGCCGAGCTTTTGAATTCAATACTAATTAGCACGTCTATTGGAATCCAAAATACGAAAAGTTGTTTATTCTTGTTTTTCGTAGGAAAGGAAATTAAACACATTTTTTATTTTTATTATTTATTACAGCTAGAGAGAAATATAACGTGTCAAAACGATCACGCGATCACACAAAACGTAAGTGTCATGTCGCACCACTAATACCTTCTCTTGAAAAAATAAAAAAGAGTATTGTTCACTTTAGATATATCCTGACCCTGCTCCCTGAGCTAGGAAACCCTGCGTTATAGGAACCAGTTTCGTATCTCTGATAGTTGCCCTTAGGTATACAAGTTATACAGAGAAGTCTTATTACAGATACCTCTCCAAAAATTGACAGTAATCACTAGGGCACATTGCTCGCAGGACTGACGGTCGATGCGGCCAGAAACTGCTTGAGTATCACGCACCGGAAGACGAGCTGTCGGTAGGCCTTCGATAAGGTGGAGTGATGACCTGGTGAAGGTCGCGGGAATCCGGTGGAAACGAACGGCACAGGACCGGTGTAAATGGCGAGCCTTGGGGAGGCCTATGTTCAGCTGTGGACGTCTTTCGGCTAAAATGATGATGATGATGACTAGGTATTTGTAGATTTTGAAACATTCAGGCTAAGAACTAAAGTATGTTTATTTTCAGTTGTCCGTACTTTCAATTGGCAAACGAAGCACGTTACCACAAAATAACTGCTCACGTAGCCATTACCGCGGGCCCACTTAGTTTATGCAGGCGGGCGGTGAATGACATCAAAGGAGGCGTTAATGAGAGGATATGGCGGGGGAGGACGGGCAAGGGGGAGGGTACAAAGGTACTCGTTATGCGAAGCCATTTTTGCCAATCGAAAATTGACAGTGCCGCTACTATAATAGAATCTTCAGGCAAACTAACATTTGCGAACCCATCTGTTATCAGTGCATGACGCTCATTCATACGTGGCTTAAAACAAGAGACAGGCATTTCACATTAAATACTAACCTCAGCTATGTTCCACATTATGTGCCTAAAGCTGCGATTCCTGACTGCTGGTTTCATTGGTATCTGACCGTTGGTTTATTTGCTACCAGAAAATCCACTTAGACCGACGGTCGTGATGGTGGTTCGTTTTTATGCAATTAAGCGGCAAATACTGTTATCATTTCCAGCTAGCAATTGTATAAATAAATACTTTTAAGTAATGAAAGAAAAGGTTTATGCGGAACTGACTGTACACAATAATAATAAACATTATGGTTTTATGGTAGGAGATAGCAGAATATACGCATGTGTCGTATATTCTGTTGCCGCAGTGGCCGGGGCAGATGGAAGTTACTCTGCGTCTTAACGACACAATTAACTGCTCACTCGTGAAACTGTACGAGACGAGGACTACTACACTATGCTGCCGCTATTTGTAAGTACACAATTATGTTCTAATCCTAAATAAATAATATATCATATCCATCGAATTGTGGCTCCATTCGGTCAGAACTGTTTAAGGGCCCTTATCAGTTATAAAACGCTCATCTATTTACGCCATTTTCTGTTTTAATAGATATTAGCATGGAGAAAATATCAAGATACATTTTCTCCATGTTACTATCTAGAACAGGACTATTGCGGCCTTAAGTCATAAATTTTAAATGTATTTTTTGGATTTTTCATTAAGAAACATAGTTTCAAACATCACTCCAAATCGACCATTTTCAAGCCAAAAACTTGTTTTTACCGCTTAAATTCTATCACACACAATAAAATCAAAAAATGGCTATGTTACTATTTAAAACTTTAATAAAGTCATCGACGCCTTTAATAACTTTATTGGTATTATCTATACTTTTGTCATAATTTGAAATCAAAACATTTTTAATCTTATAAGGCCTCTTAAGAACATTTTTGAGTCAGTTTTTTATATGGAACTTTCGAGAAACGTTTAAAGCATTGTTTCGCTTAATTGAGACGGTGCGAAAAGAGAGGTCAAGAGGTAGTGGACGGGGGAGCGGGGCGGGGGGTCACTGCCGTCCCTACCCAACTGTATTTTTATTGTTGCACGTGCTGGCTCTGTGTCAAGCTCAACACCCGAACAAGCGCGCGACTCGCGCGAGGGCCGTGATTGGGATCGGAAGCAACACACGAAAGTAGACCTCCAGCTATCAACGCCGCGATAACGGAAGCAATAAGGGTTCATGGCCCGTTTAGGGAACGGCGCCCTGTTGCCATATTTGTAGTTATTTACAATTAACTTTATGCCCTTATTCCGCCGTTTTCGAGATAAAGTTAATACCCGTTTAGGTGGTTATCGCGGGCGGATTCCGAATACGTAGCTTCTCGTCCCAGGATAACAATCAACCGCGTATTTGTTGTTAAGTATGTTGTTGTTGGAGCAAGGGCAAGGCCTGAAATAAATTGATTGATTATTATTAAAGATCCCTTAATGAGGGAGATCCTGCTAATCAAAGTTTTTCCACAATAAGTTTCAACATATCTTGAACTAGCTTTTGCCCGCAACTTCGTCTGCGTGGAACTCGTTCATCGCGTTAGAATTTATTTGCTATTTATTGATTTCAG
Source organism: Epiblema foenella (assembly GCA_963556455.1). Taxonomy (NCBI): domain Eukaryota; kingdom Metazoa; phylum Arthropoda; class Insecta; order Lepidoptera; family Tortricidae; genus Epiblema; species Epiblema foenella. The sequence goes on from OY747106.1 coordinate 190,622, forward strand.
GCGCTTACTTAGATGTCGCTCTTCCGTATAAACTTCCACCCCCTAAAGGGACGATTTCCGGGACAAAAAGTATCGTATTTCCTGTGTGTTGAACTATGAACATACTATAATCTCCATACCATATTTCATCTATATTTTTCAGCGGTTTAAGCGTAAAGAGGTAACAGACAGAAAAGCACACTTTTGCATTTATAATATTAAAATGGATTATATATTTCTATACCATGTATTTTTAAGATTAGAAATTATGTAAACAAATAAGCAGTGGTCGTAAACACACACACACACACACATTGAATTCGCATAAGGGTCGATTCATACCTACAGAGTACAGACATTGAGCCAGACGTGTGCCGTGGCAAACAAAATCATATTATTAACGGATTTATATCTATCGTTTGTTGGTGTCTACCTATTTCGGCCCAACAATAATGGGAACATACACAAACTACGTGACCCGTTTAGGGGGGGAGGGCGGTCGTCAAAGTACCACTCTTGGTCATCGGGGGGAGGGGGGGGGGGGTCGGTTTCTTGTCACGTAGCCGGTAGAATACTTTTGAGAAACATTCTAATTGAAGCGGACTCACGCGCCACGGTTTAACCCCATCACCCCTCTTTCTTCAGAAACCACCGCCCCCGTTATACATAACGATTCCGAGTGGATCGACTCTGGAAACGTTTTATTGAAGACATTTAATAATTAATTTAATAAATAGTTCATTGTGTTTCCTGGATTTTGATTTTATTTCTTTCCCCGCAAATATGATCAAAATCATTGTGAAGGGCGGAAAAAGGGATGGCAGACTCAAGCCAATAAACTTAACAAAATTACATTTATAGGCACTTGATTGTAATCCTTTTTTAACCGCCCTTGGTGCGCAATGTACTGTTTCTTCTTGATATATTTTTTACTAAATACAATTACAATTGAATAGCTACGCTATACCACGCTTGCTCTCTCGAAGTATGCGTTTTTAGGGGCCGTATGAGAAAATACAAAGAACAGCCATTATTTTTTCAACTTTCCGCAAAAATTTTTTTATAAAATATACTACGTGAAAACTAGGGGGGGGGGGGGGGTCTTGGCATATACTACGCTTGGTCACCTAGGGGGGGAGGGGGGTTAAAAACGCAAAAAAAATGGTCACGTAGTTTGTGTATGTTCCCTAAGGTCATAGTATTCTGTTGGATTTTTTGCTTGCTTTAAGAAAAAATCTGTATAAGTCACTGCAACTTGATCTGTTTTAGCTATAAACGGATAGTTTGGGCTTACAGGTAACTACTTACAATAAGATTGAACAATTAAGCCTTCGTTATCACATTAAACTTTTTTAAAAGCATCGTATCTTTCAATCCGTTTATTGGAATTATCAATATTTTGTCAGAATTTCATTTCAAAAAATTTTAATTAAAGAAAAAATCTCCTTAAATACAATGTATTCGTAGGTAAGTATTATTTTACAGTTTCTAGAATTTTCTTTGTTTCTATGTAATCGAGGGACATTATATTATATTATGTATATTATATTTTGTGTATATTAAGTATGGATGAAACTTATACGATATAATATAAATTTGGACTAAGTTTAATGTAATCGACATTGCAATTGTAATTTTTTTGACATGTAAAATTACATTTTATCAATTAAAATTCTGATTGTGATTCTGATTTTGGATGTTATGAGTAGGTAGACTGGCAATGGTTATCCTGAACCCTGTCCAAAAGCGATTAAACCAAAGGAATTCAAAGTATTCTCGCTGAACTCCATTATTCGGTTTGTGGAAATGTTAGAGAGCAGATTGGAGTAGGCATAAGGAGGGGGGCAATTGCACAAAGATCCCACTGGGTCGAAGTGCATACGCAAGGGCCCTCATCTAAACAAGATAAGATAAGATAAGGAGTGTGGTGTGTGAGTGGTGAGTTTAAATTTGACATGCGTGCCGCATATAACATGTATACTACTAAAAGATTCAAATTGGAGTTAGATAAATCACGCAGAGCTGGTTGTTGTATCTATACTTTTTTACGATACTTGTAACATAGTTTTTTTTACCGTGACGGGAAACAAATTAAATCAGTTTGGGCGGCGGCTGCAGAGCGCAGCGATAACCGATACTCATTCTCTAACACACGTTTGTGACGTGTAAAAACGCATTAGAATTAGTTCATGCTCTCTTTCTTATATAAGCGCACAGCCACGTGTGAGTGAGCGGGAAGCGCTGATATCGAAATTGAATTCGTAAGAAATTGGAATGGATTTTAGTATTTTATGATGGATGGTACCTATAGTAACGAGCACTTTATTAGATTGCCGGACGCAGTCCGGAAAATAACTCGGTTCTTATACAGTCAGATCAGCATAAACAGTAAAATGCTCGACACAAGTCCTCGGTCTATTTATTTAATCGTATGAATTATTAGTTACAAATATAATATTCCTATCCTACTTGATAAGTCAAGATTCATAAAACCTTAATCGGTACATGTTTAGCATCTCAATTGAATAAGCGCGAGAATCACTTCAATTGAAGTCGGAATGCAAAACTATTATCCGATTTTTTTACCCGTTCATTTTTGACAGTTACGAATCGGCGTTTGTAGTGATGAGGGTAAGACGAATCGATTGTCTTAATTAGCGATTATTAATGAATGGTGAATTATTCAAATCGATTTTATTGCATTTTTTTTCTTAGTATTCCCATTTCACTATTGGCTACGAATCTAGAGTAGGAATTTTTGTCATAAGATTTTTTATTCATTTTGTATCGTTCAGAAATCGGTACGACTATATTTCCAAATTCCGCAATAAAGATATTTTCACACTTCTTCGTTTGTAATTTATTAGAATGAACTTTATTATTAAAAACGAACTATTTAGTCGCTACACTAGATTTAAAAAATAAAAGATATAGTACGTAACTGTTTTCATGGTGAATTATTATCATAAATTACTACCAATCAGAGATAGAAAAAAAATATACATTTATTTGATTGCTCCTGTAAAATGCGTATTATAACTTTCTCTGCCTACCCCTCTAGGAAACACGCGTGACGGTTAAAGTAGGTATGTTATCTCAGTCAAGGTACTGATTATTACTGTACTGCGCCGGCCGGGGACTCGACTCGACTATTGAAATGCGACGGGAATCGAATCCATAATCGAGTTATGAGCTCTGTGCCAACTAAAATACATTTTTTATTATTCCGAACAGCACACGAACATGAAATATAGTTTGTGAATATTAATCATTATTAGATTTTCAGCTACAGTACCTCAATAATACGAACGTAGGAAATAGTTTGATACGGTTGAGTTGGTTTGAAATAATTTAACAACCATTTAAAACTATAAATCCGTATATTGATAAAAATTAGGTCGTGGGCGTGAGTCCGTACTATTTAAAATTGCCCGTCTGGCTTCACTGGCAGGGTCAGGTACTCCCCTAGATGGCTGCGAGGTGGTCGAGCAGGCTGTGGGGGTAGGCGGTTCGCGGGGAGCGCCGCGGGCAGCTGGTGGTTGGTGGACCGAGCGTCCGGAGGCCTTCTAGGCCCCGATATTTGCGGAAACTGCAACCGCCATCGGTTGTATCCGTAAAGTTGCACCCTGGAATCAACATCGTCCACCTTTAGGGCCAGGTAATTAATTGCCGCCGATTATGAACCCCCGGAGTGTTGCAGTGCTAGCAGGAGAAAGGAGTACAGCGAGTAGCTGGTGGGTGTTCATAATCAGAACGGAGTTATAAAGCGAAATGGAAGGCAAGCGTTACAGCGGCGAGGGCCAAATTAAAATTCACATTCAATAAATTACGGTAAACATTAAGTACTCAAAATAAAAGTCAAAATAAGTGCCAGGGAAGCTAGCTTAAGCTGTGCATTGGTTGGAATATGATAGTGATTTGCAGTTATCGATCGCGGTACAAAATGTATGAGACGCCATCTTGTAACGGTACTTTTGCCAACGTGCACAGCGGTTTACATACATTACTTACATGCAAATAACACTTAATTACGTGGCAAACAGACAGCCAAAAGCAGGAAACCTGGCATAATTAGTAAATTACGCTGTAAAACACTATCACTAGCTATTTAAAACTAAGTAACGTTTCAACACTTACCCGTAACGGGGTGCAAGACTGTGTAATGTCTCGTTTTAACGAAAACTGTTAAAAGACGGCCAGTGCCGTAACTATTTTTACTTTATTAATAGTTTCTCAATACTATTAGAAATTTAACTTGATGCAAGCGCGTAAGACGACACGAAGCAGAACTTGTGAACGCAGCTGCAATGATAGTGCGCCTCTCAGGACGCTCGGGCGTAGAATGGCGGCAGCGCAGCGCTGTGGGAACAATACCGGCCGGGCAAAACTGCTGACGCGAGAGTTGCTAAGAGCATAGAGTAATGAAGTGTCAGAGTGTTTGTCCGAATATTAAATTATAATTTGATTGTTTGATTTGTTTACTATTTGGTTAATTATAAGGTTATTTTATGTTGTTCAATAGTAGTTTATTTAATTTTAAGAAACCATTTATATATAAATATGTAAACATGAACGTGCAACGTTACAGTACCCCGCTCGCCACATAAGGATTTTATTACTCCTTATTAATAAAATCCGCTCTTAATTGTGACGCATTCGCAGTTTCCTTTCATAAATTATCTGTTATACTTCACGCGATTATTCCAGCGTCAACAGTCATCATATAGAATGTTGACGCATCCTGTCATTTGGCAAGGTGTTCCATTATTGACTAGATTGGAAGACCCATGCGAATACCTAGAACTACTGGTGTTAGTGTGTGACAAGGGTAAAATGAGCACCATATTCATGTATATGAATATTAACGCTATTGTATTTCAATGATATAGGTAGAACACATGCTAATTAATTAAGTGGTACTAACTATACTCTAGTATTTAAAGGTATAAAGATGGTAGTTCTGTGATATTGCAGTGATGGTTGCTAGCCCATCACCCACGACACACTTCAACCTTAACCCTTAGTCGACTCTTACGACACCCATGGGAAGAAGAGGGGTGGTGCTATTCTAACCCGACACCACACGGGGAACGTATACACACTTTTGAAAAAAAAAATTATAAAAGTAAATAAGTTACTGAGTATTATGTCCTGTTAATTTTAAATCCTTGATGTGCCAGGTGCCAATATTTTTCCCGGACATGTCAGCCAGGACGTAAACTAAGGGTGACTTTTTATCGATGATACGACATTTAATGAATTTCGGAGCTAGTTTTTTACTAAAGAACTTATCTTTTTCACTTAACACGTATGTACGTTTCATCACAGTGTCACCAATGTTAAATTCCATAGGCTTGCGTCGAAGATTATAGTGGGAGGAGTTTTTAACGTGAGCATGCCACAATTTGGTTTGTACAGTATTGAATACTTCTTTAAGACAACCCAAATCCTCCGCATAGATGTCGCGGGGAAGGAACAAAACTTCATCGCCCAAATCGTTATCCAAATAATGTGAACCACACGAAACAAGCTCCCTGCCGAACACCAGAAAGGATGGAGTGAATCCAGTCGCCTCACTCACAGAATTGTTGATGGCGAACTGAACCTTCGGAATATATGTATCCCAACTGCGATGATCGTTATCTACGAAAGTTGAGATACACGTGAGAATGGAGCGATTATGGCGCTCCACTAAATTAATTTGTGGGCTGTACTTGGGCGTGAAGAACACGTTCGGAACCTTATAGCGATTAAAAAGTGACTCAGTGACCTTCGATATAAACTGGCTGCCATTGTCCAAAAATATGGTTTGGGGAACACCATGGACAAGGAAAACAGACTCTTCCAGTATCTTCGTAACTGCTGTGGCAGTAGCATTTCTTAGTGGGAAAATTAAACAAAATTTCGAGAAACAGCAGGTGACTACGAAGATATAAGTGTTCTGTTTCCTAGTGACAGGCAAAGGGCCCATCAAATCTATTGAAATCATTTGAAATGGTCTAGAACACTGCTTAGGGCGACCCATTTCTCCCAAGGTTTGGTGATTTTGAGCCTTGTAAGACAAGCACTTATCGCAGGAGGAAACGAACTTCACCACGTCCTGGTGCATACCAGGCCAATAATAGCGCAGGGCAATACGATGATATGTTTTAAAAACGCCGAGATGTCCAGCCGTGGGTTCTGCATGATTTTCGTTGATCACCTGCTCGCGTAACTCACAAGGTACAACCTCCTTCCATAAGAACTCGGATGAAAGCGAGTGATTATTTTTAGCGCGCCTAAATAACATGCCATCCTTGATAATAAAATTTGGGAAAGTATGCGGCTTAGACAGGCAAGAATTAAAAATATTCTTATACCAAGAATCCGACGTCACCAGGTTGGAACCGGAGGTACTAATCGCCGAGACGGGAAGAGCTCTAGAGAGGGCATCGGGGATCACATTGTCCACACCCTTACGATGCTTGAATTCTAAATTAAATGATGACAATCTTACACCCCAGCGAGCTAATCGACCAGTAGGGTTCTTAAGGGACAGAAACCATTTTAACGCACTGTGATCGGTATAGACAGTGAATGGCTTGCCGTTCTCCAGGTAACATCTCCAGTGCTCCAGGGCCAGGACCACAGCATACGTCTCACGTTCGGTGATGCTGTAGTTCCTTTCCGCTGCTGACAATGACTTGCTCATATAGGCCACGGGGTGTTCCTTACCATCTATAGTCTGCGTCAGCATCGCACCCACGCCGTAGTTGCTAGCATCGGTGTGTACTTCGAATGGCTTATTGTAGTCAGGACAGGAAAGAACAGGAGCGGAAACTAGACACTCCTTAAGTCTCTTGAAAGCAGCATCAGCTTCGGCAGACCAGACAAAAGGTGGCCCGCCCTTCCTGCTCGAAGTTAATCTGTTTAAAGGACCTGCTATCGTACTAAAATTTGGCACGAAACGACGATACCAAGTAGCGGTCCCGAGAAAGCGCTTGACGTCCTTACGACAAGAAGGTGTCGGGTAGTTGAGGATTGCTTCCACTTTCTCAGGATCGGTACGTAAGCCACAACTATCAACCACGTAACCCAGGTATTTGAGCTGACTGCGGAAGAATTGACATTTCTCCAGGTTTATAGTGAGGTTGGCCTGTTTCAGCTTATTGAGAACCCGAAGTAATAGGGAAACATGGGAATTGAAGTCGTTTGAGACGATAATAATGTCGTCTAGGTATGCGAAGACTTGGAGGTCAAATTCCCTGAATAGCAGGTCAACCAACCTTTGCTGTGTAGCTGGGGCGTTAGTCAAACCAAAGGCGGTGCGCTTAAAACGATAGGTACCGCGGCTAGGAACATAAAAAGCTGTCTTGTCCCGGTCCTCCTCTGCTATTGGGATCTGCCAAAAGGCTTTGGATAAATCGATACTAGATAAATAGCGAGCATCGCGAAGATTATCCAAAATCTCAGATATATAGGGAAGACTGTAGGCGTCGCGCTTGGTGATGGAATTGAGCTTGCGGCTGTCAAGGCAAAACCGGGGTTGACCGTTCTTCTTGGTGACAATGAGAACTGGTGAAGACCAAGCACTCTCGCACTGCTCAATTACATCCAGAGCCAGCATCTCGTCGACCTGCTCTGCAAGTATCCGCTGCTTCTCTGGAGACAACCGGTAATACCTTTGGCGAACTGGCTCAGCATTCCCCGTGTCAATACGGTGAGTGACCAAAGTCGTCTCACCCAACCCCCGATGTTCGGCAGAAATATCGCTAAATTGGGAAATGATGTCATCCGCCACCGATCTCTCCGAATCTGTTAAGTGGGCGTACGCTTGTAAGAAAGAGGTAGAATCAGTACTAAGGCTAGCATTCAGTACTGCAGCATTAGAAAATGTAATGCTCGAGAAATGTCTAGGGAAAATGTTAAAGTCGCGCCAAAAATCGATCCCTAACACGAGATCAATATTGATGTCTGGCACAACAAAAGACTTAATAATGCGGTACTCGTTCTCGAAGTGTATAGGGAGAAACATGTAGCCAATGCTGGACATTGATTGACCCCCAGCAGCAGTGACTGTAATTATGTTATCCCTATGCAACTGTAAGCCCCGTTCTTCTAACTTCCTGTAAACTTTATCGCCTACAATAGACACAGCTGAGCCCGAATCTAAGAGGCCAAATAGCTGAAAATCATTGACTTGGACACAAGCGTAAGGTCTAGGGTCATGTAATGGTTTGTCCAGCAGAATTGTATTAATTTTATAAGAATTGAAGAACACATCAATAGTGTTAAGCCATCTCTGCCAATCGTCTTGGTCAAACTTAGGCGGCTGACTTTCGATACAATTCTGCTGAACTATCAGTTTTTTGAAATGCTCGTTTTATCCTTGCCACACTTCGGACAGTCAGGTGACTTATAGCCTTCATGGCCGCAAACAAAACAAAATATTTTATCCTTATTTGCTTTGCATTGACGAAGATTATGGGTGTTATTACGACACCTAGGACAATAAGGAGTCTTCTGGTACTGCTGTTGCACCGCATGTACATAATTATCGTTTTTATTGAAAGATTTATTCCCTGTATTGTAAGTAGTGCTATTTTTATTATAAAATTTATTATAAGGTCTCTTATTAAAATCTTGGACGTTGTTTTGGTTAAACCTGCTTGTAGACGGACCAGCGTAAGCAAACTCTGGGGCCAGTGTTCCTGAAGAGACTTTCGGAGGTTCATGGAATCCCACTAGGCGAGCCTGGATATTCTCGTAATTACGGCAGAGCGAACGCAAGGTGTCGAGATCTGAGATCTCTGGAACGGAAGCTAGAGTGCTGGCGTAGCATGGGCGGATATTGTGCAAAATGATCTCAAGTTTGTCTTCGTTAGACAGACTCTTGGACAAACGTGAGAATAGCCCAGTCATGATGGATATGTAAACCGTTATATTTTCAGACTCGCCCTGAGTTCTTGCCCGAATCTCCGACATAAGTCTATAATCGTAATCGGCCTGGTCGAAATCTTTTCTAAGAAGAGAAACCAAATCATCCCAACATGAAACCTGGTCCCGAATGGCTCGATACCAATGCAAGGCATCACCGGTAAAAATATCAGTAGAATATGACAGCAGTTTTCCCCCCGGTATATTCCTCGACTTGCTAAACTCATTAATGCGCTGGATAAATGAACGAACGCAAGATTTCCCGTCGAACTTAAATTTCGTGAACTCGCTAGCCACGCCGCGCTCACAAGTTACGCTTACGTTGAGAGGTACGGCGGCGGGCTGAAGATCCTTAGATGTAGGAGATGAGGACGAGTCCGTACTAGTAATTGCATTATAGCGATCCAAGAGTTGCCTATACTCCGAGACGCACGCATCAACCGCCGCTTTGCGGGTCGCGTTGTCACAAACTATACGATTGAATCGGTGATGCAGGTGGTTAATAAGATTACGAGCACGAAGTAGCGCGTTTCCATCGCTAGGCGTCTCGATATATGTTCGTAGCTTCGTTAACGTATCGCTAACCCCTTTTAAATCATCGCTGACAGAAAAAACGCTGTCAAGGATGTCCTCGGAAGGAAAGAGTGGACCTAACTTCGAAATCTGTTCGCGTAATTCTCTGACTCTGTCAGCGGGAGTGGTACCTCTAATAGCAACTTCGTATTCTAACTCCGCCTTTTGCAACGAAAGAAATTTTACCGGGTGCGACATTATAAAACGCTACAACTGTGACTAGTAAGTGTTGAGACGATACTGACTTAACCTACTCCGTTCTGTTACAAAAAAAAGAACTAAGAACGTTCTGGTTGGCTAATGAATTAATGGCCTATTAAGAAGCAGCAACAAAACAAAAAAACTGCCACCAAAATAAAATAAAAGAAGCTGCGCAACAGAAAAAATTAAAAAATCGCAACTAATGTGTACTTGATCAATTAAATTAAGAATTAATAACAATATAATAATAATATGTCTCACGATTTAAAAATTGTTTGATTTAATAATTTAAAATTGTATTAAGCGCTTGCGTGACTCAACTGAGCTAGAGTTCTGCAGCAACAGTAAGAAATATTTAGAAATTCATTAATTTTGCAAAATATATCACAGATAACGATAAGGGGGAAAAATAAAAAAAAAACTGCGTGACTCAACTGGACTAGAGTTCTACAGAATAATAATAATAATAATACGGAACAATAATGTAATTATGCTAAGTATCACAGATTTAACAATTATAAACAACTAATTGAGTGACCACTCTGTACTCTTACTACTCTGTACACTGATGGAACCGTGGCACGTAAACACAAAGAGTAGTGAACGGCATAGAGTGAATATCACAGGTTGTTCGAAAATTATACGATTTCTAAGTTAGAAAAATAAAATAGTGATTTCTTATAAATAAATTAATTAATTAATTCCAAATTCATTAAAATTCATAATACATAGGCAATAATAAAATTTGTACACATTAGTTGCTGCAACCAAAAATAAAAGCAAAACGTTTCACAAACACAAAACGACACAAACACCAACTACTCCTACGCAGTGAAACCAGACCTTTTTTACCACGTTAATGGGCGCCAGTGATACGGTTGAGTTGGTTTGAAATAATTTAACAACCATTTAAAACTATAAATCCGTATATTGATAAAAATTAGGTCGTGGGCGTGAGTCCGTACTATTTAAAATTGCCCGTCTGGCTTCACTGGCAGGGTCAGGTACTCCCCTAGATGGCTGCGAGGTGGTCGAGCAGGCTGTGGGGGTAGGCGGTTCGCGGGGAGCGCCGCGGGCAGCTGGTGGTTGGTGGACCGAGCGTCCGGAGGCCTTCTAGGCCCCGATATTTGCGGAAACTGCAACCGCCATCGGTTGTATCCGTAAAGTTGCACCCTGGAATCAACATCGTCCACCTTTAGGGCCAGGTAATTAATTGCCGCCGATTATGAACCCCCGGAGTGTTGCAGTGCTAGCAGGAGAAAGGAGTACAGCGAGTAGCTGGTGGGTGTTCATAATCAGAACGGAGTTATAAAGCGAAATGGAAGGCAAGCGTTACAGCGGCGAGGGCCAAATTAAAATTCACATTCAATAAATTACGGTAAACATTAAGTACTCAAAATAAAAGTCAAAATAAGTGCCAGGGAAGCTAGCTTAAGCTGTGCATTGGTTGGAATATGATAGTGATTTGCAGTTATCGATCGCGGTACAAAATGTATGAGACGCCATCTTGTAACGGTACTTTTGCCAACGTGCACAGCGGTTTACATACATTACTTACATGCAAATAACACTTAATTACGTGGCAAACAGACAGCCAAAAGCAGGAAACCTGGCATAATTAGTAAATTACGCTGTAAAACACTATCACTAGCTATTTAAAACTAAGTAACGTTTCAACACTTACCCGTAACGGGGTGCAAGACTGTGTAATGTCTCGTTTTAACGAAAACTGTTAAAAGACGGCCAGTGCCGTAACTATTTTTACTTTATTAATAGTTTCTCAATACTATTAGAAATTTAACTTGATGCAAGCGCGTAAGACGACACGAAGCAGAACTTGTGAACGCAGCTGCAATGATAGTGCGCCTCTCAGGACGCTCGGGCGTAGAATGGCGGCAGCGCAGCGCTGTGGGAACAATACCGGCCGGGCAAAACTGCTGACGCGAGAGTTGCTAAGAGCATAGAGTAATGAAGTGTCAGAGTGTTTGTCCGAATATTAAATTATAATTTGATTGTTTGATTTGTTTACTATTTGGTTAATTATAAGGTTATTTTATGTTGTTCAATAGTAGTTTATTTAATTTTAAGAAACCATTTATATATAAATATGTAAACATGAACGTGCAACGTTACAAGTTAACTTTTTATAAACTTGCTTTACGATTCATTTCCGAATCCGAATTACTCACTATTTTTTGGTTGGAAGAATAAGAAACATGCAAATGCTGTTACCTAATACTAGTAGGATGGAAACACAAGTGCCACATTAGTGGCACCAGGCAGCTAGGATACTTACCTACTTGCAAATGAATTACACGAAACAAAACACGCAACAGTTAACGAGTAACTCTCAAGAGTCGCAAGCCGAGTAGCTCGGTTGTTCCATCCATCCAGCTAACTAAGCCATTGCAACTGAGCCCCGGCTGTTCACGAACACAGGAATATAAGGAATATTCATGGGAACATTGGGTATAAGCCTGGGATCATTGGAAAAAATTGTAAGGAGAAAACTATGTTTTCATATTGTGTCTATTAATCAAGACAGGTATACACTTAATTAGTAGCAGAGGACATTAAAATGGCTGTTGTATGCACAGGAATCTAGATTACCCTATATTCCCCGTACGGGGAATATTTCGGAATGTTCCCGGGAATATTCGGCACATCACTAGACACGTTAGCTCTATGCGGCACATGAAATCCGCGATACAATAAAAGAATAACAGAGTATGATGTGCCAGGAATTGAAAAATAATAATAGGTACGTACTAACTACGAAGGATCCGTACTATCCATATTATATATATATATATATATATATATGGATCATTTATCTCGTTTGTCCCAGCACGCACTCCTACTCAAAATCTCTTCAGATATAATAAAATCCTCACCCTGCCCTCGCAGTACATTTATGATGTCGCTAAATTTGTCATTGAGAATATTGACACCTTCGCTCAGAAGAAAATAACTCGCACAAGGAAAGGGTCAACATACCAGCTCCTCACACACACCTGTCGACTGACCAAGTCAACCAAAACCATGCATCATGTGGGGCCTAAAGTATATAACAAACTTCCCGCAGAAGTGAAAAATGCGGGTAGTATCTCCACATGCTTAAAAAAATTAAAATCGTGGCTCCTCACTCACTCATTTTACAATATTAAAGAATTTTATGACCTACCCAATAATTAATAATAATAATACCTATTACGTATGATTATGATTTCAGTAATTTGTAGAATTGAATTAACACATAATAATTAATATTGTATAATTGAAATATAACAATGACATGTAATATTGATAATATTATTAATAAATGACTATGACTATGACTATGACTATACATATATATATATATATATATACCTACTAGTGGCTCTGTGTGCTATAAACCGCGCTAGGGTTTTTTGAACATTTAATTTGAAAAAGAAAAATTCTATATAATTAGCAAACCTGGTCACATAATTTCATGAGCATCGGTTGAGAAGTGCGACCTGTAGGTAAAGGAGAACATAGCAATGATAAAAATGTTATTGGAAAATTCCAAAATCTGAGTCGACAAAAAAAATTCTATAATTACCGAACCTCACAAAAATTCACGAGAATCAGTTGAGTAATGCGACCTGTAGAGGGGAATAGCCGGACATACGGAAGCATTTGTTTTATCGAAGCTGAAACAGAGACCTTCATTTCACTCGGTCAACTATACAATAAGTAGACTATAATCCATATAGGTAGGTACTAATATTATAAATGCGAAAGTGTGTCCGTCCGATCGAGATACAATTTGGTATGGAGGTAATATGAGTCCCAGATAGGAAAGAACATGGGATACTTTTTATCACGGAATTCATCCCTTAAAGAGGTGGAAGTTTGTATGGAAGTGCGACAACTAGGTAAACGCCTGCAATAAAAAATGGCAATGAAAATCTATCGCAATGAAGGAGTTTTGCGCGGACGAAGTCGCGGGTAAAATCTAGTACAGTATAAAATATAACATATCCATTCAATCACCATACATTATTCAGACTTCATTGCCAACTGATTCGTTAGGCGGCGCGCGGGGCGAGGGGCGAGGAGCCGCGGCAACTCTCGAACGCTCACGATCCTACACAAATTAATATATATATGCATATATATATCTGATGTTTGGAGTCCAGCAATATACCGTGCAGTGACTCGGCTATGTTATGCATGTATGAACATAGATTTGATGTGTTATGAGGATGCGTGGATCGGCAGTGTGTCTGTACCGCGCGACACAGGCTTGACTGGATGCTGGTAAATAAATAATACCTCACATGGTGTTCTTCAAGCCGGAGGTTTATTGTTCACAATAAACAAACACAACTTGCAATTCGTCATGTAAATGAAATTAAAAGTAATTTTCTATTACCAGCGACATACCGCTGCGTTAATGGCTGACACAGGAAGAGACATAGACCAGATAGATTTTTACCTATCATTCAAATAACCATAGACATAAGGATGCAACACACGATGCAATGCATTGAGGATAATACACACTTAACATGATGTAAGTCAATACGTCAAGTCCGATAGACCCCGCTATATTAAGGCAGGTGTCGCCTGCAACCGCCACCGCCGGCTGTATTCATTACCCGGAAGCCGCGCGGTAATATGTTGCCGGAACGAGTGCCCGGACTCCTGCCGCTCGCCGCTCGCCGCTCGCCTGCCGCCGCCACTCCGCGGCGCCTCCTTCCGGACTACTCTAGGCTGGAATGAGGACATTTTACTTAATAAGGTTGACTTAGTTAGAGCACAATATTAATAGTGTTACTACTATATTAAGTGTGTGTAGTGTGTATATTAAGTGTGTACGTAAAGTTGACCTTGATACCAAACGCGACCAGCTTAAGGCCCGCCCACCCGCTGCCATCTCCTACAATTATGTAGACGGCGTGCTTACGTGCCCTCAATGTGCGCGGAGTTTTATTGCTAAAATAGGCTACATTAGCCATCTTCGGGCGCATGAGCGCCGGGGCGCTGATTAGGAGTCGAAGTGGTCGCCATGGCCGAAACCGGTCGGATAATCATCATCATCATATTAAGTGTTAGGATCTGTAACTTAGCTTAGTTAGCTTTGCTACTGAAGATCTACCCAAGCGAAGCAACATTCTAAGGATCTTGCAAGTGTTGATATGAATTTACTAAATTTAGTGAAGTGTTTTCGCAAACCTTGACTACGAAAAGATTTTGATATCTAACGTCGAGCGAGATACACATCTGGAAAACATTTAAAACACCTTAATGCTACATGGACGCAGAGTCAGGTATCCACGACACTCCAGCCACGGATAATAATCGTGCCACAACACACAACGTTCCGCGACGCGACGCCGGACACGACGCGACATCACGACGCACGCCACGACCTCGCGTGTCCAGTGTCCGGGAGAAAATATGTGAGACCGTTTTCATTTGGCGAGATAGTTTGCACGTTTAATTTTTAATGTTTTGTGTCTGGGCTGTAGGCAATGAAACTGCGGGAGCCGGGACATACGACGTCGTCTATTTATATTAAAGTGTAAACTAGTGGATCTGTGAGCTGTACACCTCGCTAATAGTTCTATTTTGAACAAATTGATCGATAGCAAAAAAATCTATATAATGAATTATTGAACCTGTTCATAAATTACCGAGTCTGCTTACAAAATTTTGCGAGAATTGGTTGAAAAATGCGACTGCATTGCGAATGTAGGTAGAGGAGAACAAACAAACCGAAATTCGCCCGCAGCAACTTACAAAAATCATCAAAAAAAAATTGGCCTTCGCAAAAATTCCAAACTGACTCGACGAAACAAACTATGTATTAAAATTATCAAACCCGTTACATAATTTCAAGAGAATCGGTTGAGAAATTCGACCTGTAAAGAAGAACAAACGGAAATCCAGAAATCTTCACATTTGGACACGAAGCTGAAGCAGAGACCTTCGTTTCATGCGGTCAGTTAGCGTAGAGACTTAACTATTTATGTAGGTACCAACTATGTATATGTACTAGATCTCCATTGATTTACATACTGTACAGATCAAAATTGTTAAGTACACGTAGCAGGCCAGCGCTCCTCAAACATGTCCATATGCAAACTTTGCTGCAAAACTTAGTATATGCCTAGATATTTACCTGGAAGCTACGAGCGAAGCTGTTTGATGGCGATTCGTGAGTGACCTCCCCCGCCTTTTAGAGAAGTGGGTCAGGCAAATAGCAGGTAATCTCGCTTCTCGGGCCTCTAGACCAACTAACTGTCGTCCGTATTTTGTCATGACGAAATGAGGAAGAGATTGAAAACTATGCCCATTGCATCAGCATATATTTTGGGCCTATTTTTATATATAACAGCAATGACTCCAAATTGGGTATGCAGCATATTGTGGCCGCCGCTCCGCCCCCTGCAAAGTGCAGCGCCCTCGGCGCGTCGCGAAAGTATGCAGCCGTATTAAATTTGCATCTCCGGAGTGCAAATACTACGGCGTCTTCGCGAGCATTTGCTGGTTCATTTTAAATCAGAATATTCTGCCCAAAATTCAGCATTTTGAGATATTGCTTCGGAGGCGTGAAATGTGCTGGGCTTATAATCGTAATACACATAAATTCAAAGCACCTACGAGGGAAGCATTTTTTCGGCCATTACTTCATTATCAGTCGTTTAGACGTAAAGAGACGTCGGCGAAGATTTTGGGCCATTCTACCTTTTCATGTAGGTACATAATTTTCAGACATTTTTTTAATGCAGATTTTGCAATACTTGGCCCTTACTTCATATTCTTGTATTGTTATTTAGAAAGAGGTTTAATTACAGTATCACTTCCGATAGTTTTGGTAATTAACGAACCACAGCCAATATCCATAAATCGATAACTCAGTGGTCCTTGATTGTCTCACCATTTGTATGAAAAAATGGTTTTTACCACTGTGTTACGCACCTTTTACAGCAGTTAATATTTAAGTATTTTTACCTATAAATTCCTTTTATTATGTTGAGGTACTATTTGTGTACACTAATTGAATACATGTCATAGATATTTTTTTGTAATGAAAAGTTGGTCATGAAAAGTAGAATGACCCGTTTAACTTGTGTCAATTACGATCAGGGATCGGATACCGGTATTTTCTCCATAGAAAAATACCGGTATTACTACGGTCACCGGTTCATTATTTCGTTTTTAATGGGACAATCTAATAATACGACGTTGTTACCTAAATGCATGCATTCAGCCCTACGTAAAGAGCAAAAAATAATCCAAAATATTAAGCTAATTCAGGGTTTTTTAAAAATACCCGTATCGGTCCCTGATTACGATACCCTCCCTCGTATGTTCTAAGATCATTTGAGGACAGCAATCCACTCGTTCATATATGCTTCCTTCACTAACCTAACATAACCATTACATTCGCGTGTCTTCTTCAGTTGCTTTCGCTTACTTTATAATAGATACCTAGATTGTCTGAACTTAATTGTGGCTGGAAAGCCATTAAGTTCGATATTATCTGCGCGCCGGCGGGGCCCGGCCGGGCGCTGGGCGGTCCGGCGCACTCCAATGTGCTGGAAGATCCGATTACTTTTAATAACTGCGCTATGAAAACCCGGAAACTGACGCTGCAAGCCGGAGGTCAGTTCGACACTAACGTTATGCATTTTAACTTATTCCGCGTGTTCGCTTTTACATGCGTCGACTTAAAAAACATTGTTTTTAGGTGACATTGTTCTTTTTTAATACTTTAAGAGTGGCTTACGAACGTCCTAGTTAATATTATGCGAACACTGTACCCTATGTGTGCTTGTTTATTAATTTGAGGATTCGTGGTATCTATAGATAAACATCAATATATAAGATAATAGTTATTTGTTATACAAGGGTGCAAAGTTGTATTTTAACCTCGAGTGTGGAATTGAAACACGAGCTAGCGAATGGATTCTAGGATTGAACCACGAGCTAGCGAATGGATTCTATGGTTGAACCGCGAGCGAAGCGAGTGGTTCGAAAATAGAATCCTGAGCGAAGCGAGTGGTTCAAAAATAGAATCCTGAGCGTAGCGAGTGTTGCAACACACGAGACGTAAAATAACTTTGCAGCCGTGTATAACACAAATCTTTTCACCTCACTAGAGCGAGGAATTTTTTTTCTTCCTCGTCCTAACATTGACAGTTGCGTCCTAAATATAGTAGTCCACTATCTAATCCCGAGATTTGGCGTAGGTACTAGTTTTTTAACACAACAGCACAATATAAATTTATTGTTGCTGGACTGTCTGGACTGGCCTTTACATGTTTAAAAAAGTTACAAATAGCGTGTTCGGATTTCAAATATTCTTTGCACTCTTGTGGATAAAATACAGTTTTGCTATCTGTTTTTAAAGAATAAAAAAGGGCTTTCCGAGATAGTGAGGTGAAAATAAATAAATATGGTCGGACAATCTTACAAAAATCGACCTAGTTCGAAACTAAGTACAGCTTGTACTATGGGTACTAATACATGTAGGGATTAATTTCAGTCGGAGTAATAGACGCTTGACTGGAAGAGCGAGTATGAATAAGAATAGAACGAACGAGGGATTGGAAGAGAATGGTGAATGGAATTGACTGATTAACTAAAACCGTTTTAGAGTATCGCTTAGTTTTAATAATTTAAAAAAATCTGTAAAGTTGGTCGTGGGTTAAAATAAAAGGGCACCTTATGAAAAGAAGTTGTTTTATTGAAGAGGACACTACATACGTAGAACACTTCCAAGACTCAGGAACAAACCGACTAGGTTAAAGTGGTCATCAAAAAAAGTAAAATGGTGGTAGTTAGTGGTGGTGGTAAGATCCTCACTTACAGCAATTTTGGGAGCTTGTTGGTGGGGATCATACTCACCACCAAGAACACAGAATACAACCGAGATATTTAAAGTCCACATAAATCATTGAAACTAAATTCTAATGCGTGACGTATGCCTCAACTCGACCCCTCGGATAATTGACTGTCATCTTCTGTATAGATCTTGGAAGTCATGTACTGGAACAGTTAAGATTCCATGCTTGGCTGAACAAGTCTAAGACATTTATTGTTTACTAGCAGCGCCCTGTGCTGTTACCCGCGGATAGAAGATACCTATGTGTTAATCCAGGGTATAAACTAACTCTATTCCAAATTTGAGCGAAACTGTCAAGCCCTTATTGAAATGAAAAGGAACCATCCATCCACACATCGGCACAAACTTTCACGTACCTATTAGGATATTAGGATTTATTTGAGTCAAGCAACAAGGCTCATATTTACATATACCTTACAAACGAATATACATATCAATATAAGAAAAATAACCGGATAAGTACGAGTCGGACACGGTATTGATTACGTAGTTACTTTAAATAACGACTAACGAATTTTCAGATTTTCCCCTTTACTTGTAGTATAAGACGACATTTCTTGCCCACTGTTTTAGGTCAAAGGAAAGTAAGTAGCCTATAAATTTTGATTTCCTTGAGAGTGCTGAAATATAGGTTTTTTGGGCCATAAATAGCCGTATCGTTTTTTGTTACGTTAACTTAGAAGTTTGATTTTTTCACAACTTCAAGGGACTGTAGACACGAGTACATACATAGTTTTAATTTCGATACGATTTCCCGAGATAAAGGGTATTGACATAGACACAGACAGACTGACAACAAAGTAATGTTATAAGAATTCAATTTTTTTTTCTTTTTGAGGTACGGCACCTTGAAAATAGATTACTCTGGTTATGAGAATATGACCAAAATAGCTAAGATATGGCTTCCTTTCAGATCCTCACAAAATTAATGTCTCACTCTACGTGAGGTCACCTAAATTAAAAAAACCGTTTTAGACAAGATTATTCCAGAGTCTTGCCTTCTTCGAAATCGGCGGCAAGATTCCTTAGAATAATTTACTTCCCATTTCCCATTTGTATGGTTCATGCTGTCTGTGTTGCGCCCAGTCCACTCGCTGCGGTCTCGGTGTCTGAGCGCGGTTTCACTGTGTTTTATATTTATACTTCCTCACCACTTTGTTCTCGCTCTCCGGACGCCGGATGGACTCACCACACTTGTTAAACGATGGATACTCTCTAGGTACTTTTTATTTGCAGGATAGTTTTTATGTTACATTCATTAAAGTTTTTCGCCTCTTACATTGCGACGTTTTGTGTCGGCGATTTATTCCACTGGACAGCTGTAGCCGCATCCGGGTGAATTTAAATTGAATTTCAATGTGGGTATCCTTTTGTGGCATATTTCGTTCATATCGCCGTTGTAGTCATCGTGTTTTAGAATCCATATCACAAAAGTTTGTAATGTAAGCGGAAGCCTTTTTTTGCAACTGCCTTTCTCAGAAGCTTAATACTTCAGCTTATATTAGAAGTTATAAGCCTGAGAAAGATGAGTATACGAAGAAACATTCCACTACACCAGCGCAATGAAATATAAGTAGTTCGAATAAAACTGAGCTGGCGGCTTCGCGAAAAAGGGAAAAATACTCATGTCTTACTCAGTTACTTATTCGTCCCTTTGGCGGTGGAGACGACCGGCTGTTGGTGCGCAGAGGCCAAAACATTCATTAGTGAGGTAGGGAGACGCATGCGGGACAGGGGCCTTGACCCCCGCTCCGGGTCATTCTTGATGCAAAGGTTGTCCATTGCAGTCCAACGCGGCAACGCTGCAAGCGTTTTGTGCACCTTTGCACCAGGAATGACTCGGGGTGGGTTATTAGATTAGAATAGGTTAAGTTTCGTTTTTAATTATTTGTTGTATTTATATTTGATTTATTTGTGATTAAAAGCTCAAAACTTAGTAGTTCGAATAAAACTTTTTAATAAATAAAAACTGCTAGAGTGGGATTTCGTTTTTGGTGTAATCTTTCAAGGAAACTAATGAATAAAGCACAATGGACCCTCTTGCGTTGTTTTACTGGTCGTCCCACAGCAGGCTGTCGGGCGCCTTCTCGCAGATGAAGTGGTAGGGCATGCCGCACCACAGGTCGTCGAGCTGGCCGTGGCGGAAGAGCCCGCCGCACGCCTCGCCGCGGTGCTCGGCGTGCGTCGCGTTGTCCGGCTGCCCGCCCGACCACTTGCTGTAGCCCGCTTGCTCTAGCGTTTGTCCTACAAATTCAAATATTAAAACTTTGAATGTTCACTTCGCAGTAACGGTGCGGTTGGTATAAGAAATGTTGCTCTGCAACTATCAAAAAGTCTCCCTAAGACTACTTCTGAAGCAAAATTTTGTTAGCCATGCCAATAAAGAATCGATTCTAAAATAACGGCCATCTCGATCACAGCGTAGTGGTTCTAGTCACATGCCTTCCTCACCTTATATCATCCAAACAACAGGGCTGGCACCTAGTCATCCATCCGCCGCGCCGGTCTCAGATGCAGTATTTCAGGTGAACTTGTCGAACCAACGGATTTTTTTTTTTTTTTATTTATTTATTTATTTTTTTTTTACTTTACCTTGAACCGTGAGCCATTCTCCGTGTTCATTCCAATCATGGAATCCAATGTACACGATGTCCTTCCCGAAGGGCGCGCGCGACGGCAGCCGCGCCGGCGGGTGCTTGGCGAACAGCTCGGCCAGCGCGCTCGCCTCCGCCGCGCCGTTGATGACGGCGAGGTGGCCGCCCTCCGCCGCGCACGCCATGTGCGCGCGCGCCCACGGTCGCGGCACCAGGTGGAACTTGTAGCAGCTGCCCGTGCGCGCGTCCAGCTGGTACTCTGAAAACAAGCAGTGCATGAATATACTGGAGTGTTCGTACTGACAGCCGGCGGTCGTTTGACCTTCCCGCCAACACTTCACATTAAATTCAACCTTACTGAGATTGACATTATGTCTAGTGTAGCCACCGATGCCGGTGATGCTTGAACTCGACGACTCAAATAAAAGTTCTATGTAAAGTTGACTGTAGTATAATTTCCAGAAGGAACTGATTTACATGATTGATTGCCCAAAAGAGATATGTGCAAAACTGGTTGGGATAGAGGGGGATAAAGCTTATATGGAGCGTTGCTATTGGTGACTTGCAAAACAGCTCTTATACTAACCGTGTTTTGCTACTGCATCATATTAAGGCATGGATAGCAGAAAGGTCACGGTGTTATCGCTGTTGGATTTCAGCAATGCCTTTAATACTGTTGATCCTGACATTTTGCTTGGTATAATGCGTTCTCTTAACATATCTCCTGCGGTAATTGATTGGTTTCATAGTTACTTAGTTGGTCGTCGGCAGCGTATAAAGGTAGATTCTTCCCGGTCCTCATGGTGCAACACGCTTGCCGGCGTTCCGCAAGGTGGTGTGTTGTCGCCTCTTCTTTTCTCTCTTTTCATTAATTCCATTACGAGCAATATCTTCTCATCTTATCACCTTTATGCCGACGATCTCCAAATTTACTCTCAGGGTGCAATAAGCGATCTACCTCAGTTGATTCTCTCCACTAATAATGATCTGGCACGCATTTCGGACTGGAGTAGGCGCTACGGTCTCAAAGTCAACCCGGGTAAAACTCAAGTTGTAATTATAGGTAGTCCTAAGCTCATGCCTCGGGTCCTTTTTGGTACTCTGCCGCCCATTATGTTTGACGGTGTTGTAATTCCGTATTCATACCAAGTGAAAAATCTTGGCATTATCTTCGACCGCACTTTATCTTGGATACCTCAGGTGAGCGAGGTCAGCAGGAAAATGTTTGCTTCTGTGGGATCACTCCGTAGACTTCGTAACTTCTTACCGCTCGCCACTAAAACTGCGCTTGCTCAATCTCTTCTTCTCCCTATCCTAGATTACGCCGACATTTCCTATCTTGATCTTTCTGAGGACCAGCTAAATAAACTTGAGAGGCTTCAAAATCTTTGCATCAGGTTCATATTTGGCTTGCGCAAGTATGACCACGTCTCCAGCTTTCGTTCTCAACTCAAGTGGCTTCCTATTCGTCTTCGTCGTGATTCGCATATCCTAGCTCTTCTGTATAGTGTACTGTTCAACCCGACCTCCCCTGCATATCTCAAAGAACGTTTTAGGTACCTCTCGTCCGTGAGATCTACTCAAAACAGACTTCTTGCTCCACCACCTTCTTCTTCAAAATTTTACAACAAATCTTTCACTTTTCAAGCTGTTCGGTTATGGAATGCTCTGCCGTTAGATATTAGATGTGCCAAGTCTCTGCCCATTTTCAAAAATCTCCTGAGACATCATTACTTGTCACTCTCTTAGCTTGTATTATCTTTGTAGCTATGTATATATATATATATATATGTATATATAAATATTTATGTAGTTATGTATGTATATATTTATTAATGTATTGTATTGTTAGCTGTATATATTAGCCTAGATGTGTGTGTTATTCTATCTTTCTTGCTTTATCCTAGCACTACCTGTTGTTATTTTTCTTTAAGTTTTCATCTCCTGCTACCCAAAGGTTGTCTGGAAGAGATCGCTCTATAGCGATAAGACCGCCTGTTGTTACCTATTAGTTTTTAAGGTTAATCTTGTGACAATTTCTTTTTGTGGTGCAATAAAGAATATATTATTATTATTATTATTATTAAGTTTACTATGTACAAAAATATTAAAGGTTGCGTTCGCAACATCTAGTTAGTTTTCACTGCAGTTCTGTACTCACTCAAAGGCTGAGTATAACTGCTAAATATCATCGACACGCCAAGGTTTAATCCGTAGTTACCTAGTTACCACCCCAAGTTTAGGTACTTACTTATCCACTGACCAGCATCATCGGTTGTTGTTTATGGCGGGTTGCACCACACCGTGGTGTTCGTTAAAATCTGATTGTATGGACAAAAGGACAAGTTTCTATGGGATGACTTTGGCGAGTCTGTTATCGTAACCTGCCCTTAATCTGCTCATTGTCAGCCTCCCGAAAACTCAGATACTCTACCGTTGTCCTAAATAGTAGCAGGGATTCGCGTACTATCGCAAGTTTAGCGCTCGAGTAACTCTAACAACTAGAGTCCAGTTGTTGCCGTTAGGCTTCATGAATGCTTTAACCTAGCGTAAGACAAACGACCCAGTGCATGAAATTGCCCAATTTCTTAGCCAATTCAATCTTAATTCAGAACAATAGAGGTGAACAATAAGGGCATTGAAGTGTCAATCATTGGAACGTTATCGTTCACCTTATATGTACAGTATCACAATATATATATATATATTTTCTTTTCCTTTTATATCTGCAATCAGTTGCAAGACTATGAGCAGGTTGGTTGTATTTGGTCGACATTGGGCGTGTTGGGACCACTGTCCTAACTCTCATATAATTCCGGCAGCACATTTGCTCTCTTGAGTCTAATAATTGGATGTGGCTCCAATAGCGTTGCAGAAAGTGGGTTCGGGTGGGCAGAAAGACGAGTCTTGTAGTTCGCAGAGTAGCGCTTCGCCTCCTCCGGAACAGTGGGCATTTCCAGATACTCGTGGATTTCTGCGTTGCGAGCGAACCAGGGTGCCGACGCTATAACCCTGAGTATGTTGTTATGGGATCTCTGGAGGAAATATATATGAAGTACCAAAGTGAACCACTGACCGTTGTCGAAGGTTCCGCACGCGTTGAGGATCTGGCTGGTGTACTGGCGGCGGCAGATGTAGGGGAAGGTGTCGTTGCAGCGCACGTCGGCGAGCGTCCCGTCCGGCAGCAGCAGCAGGCACTGCTCCGCGTCGTCCGCGTTGTCCGGCTCGCCGGACGCCCAGCGGTGCGGGATCCGCGCCAGCGGGGTCCCTGCAATGGGACTTTTTATTAGAAATCCATACTAGTAAAAATAATTTTAAAG
The DNA here is from genome assembly GCA_963556455.1 of Epiblema foenella. Lineage (NCBI taxonomy): Eukaryota > Metazoa > Arthropoda > Insecta > Lepidoptera > Tortricidae > Epiblema > Epiblema foenella. Next base: position 215,089 of record OY747106.1, read on the forward strand.
CAATGAAAGACATTCATAATTACAATACACGCAATAAGGATAAACTATGCGTTCCTGAAAGAAATCTTGTCAAAACATTTAAGCAGGGCATCTCTTTAAAAATTACATTGTACAACCTACTACCGTCCCACATCAGAAATTTAACATATTTAGAATTTAAAAGCAAACTAAAAAGATTCTTCCAATGTAACCCATATTACTCAATTGATGAATTTACAGAAAAAACGAAACAAAATGATTTCCTCTTATTAATCAAATAATTGTATACTATAGGACTTATTTAAGTTCTTACTATGCTAAAGTAGTTTTATGTTATTAATGTTATTATATAATGATACTCAATAGATATTGCATATAATATGACTTGCTAAATGTAACGTACTTTGTTACTTGGCCAAATAAATGAACTTGAACTTTTGACTAGAGCAGTAGTAACCAAGAGTGTAAGCCCGACCTATCTGATGGTAAAATATAGCTTGTACGTATATAGTTTTTTTGGATATCTATTGGATGCCGTTTTCCAGATCCAAATGAGTGATTGGAAGCCTATCAAATCTCAATGAAACCCTAAACTTAATAGTAACCTCGTCGCCTGAAAGTATGGCGTAGGTATTTTGCGTCAAATCCGTTAGTTCTGATTTATTGCAGACTTGTTTATGATGTTGGCCCAATGGATAATCCAAGTTTGTGAAAATGGTAAACTTTAAATAAATAAAAATAAATAAATAAAATAAATATTAGAGGACAATCTTACACAAATCGAACTAGCCCCACAGTAAGCTCAAGAAGGCTTGTGTTATGGGTACTAGACGACGATATATTTAATAGATATAAATACTTAAATACATAGAAAACATCCAAGACTCAGAAACAAATATTCATGCTCATCACACAAATATTTGCCCTGACCGGGATTCGAACCCAGGACCGTCAGCTTCACAGGCAGGTGCACTACCCACTAGGCTAAACCGGTCGTCAAACTTTGAAATGATTTATCCCGGAAACTACAGATACAATTAGAATTGTGACTAGTCTCATATTGCAGCAAATGTATTCTACTTTAAATGTCCAGAGAAGGTAGGTACTATCAAAAACTAGTCCTGTAGGCTTATAATTAGAGATGTACCGACTATGGATTCTCCCGACTAGCCGATTAGTCGGCGCCGAGGTCAAAATAAATATTTAAGGGGACTCCATACAACAAAAGTGTTTTTTGCTGTTTTTATAGATAATGGTATGGGACCCTTCGTGCGCGAGTCCGTACGCATTTGGCCGGTTTTTTATTATTATTTCGCAGTAAACATTAAGTGCCGAATAGTCGGTCTCTTTTGCAGACTAGTAGCCGACTAATCGCCTACTACAAATGTGGCCGGAGAGTCGGCTTTCCCGGCCGGGTCTCTGTAATCGGTTTTTTCGATTTTTGATAAATTACGTTCGGGGCCAATATCGTAAACAAGTCTGCAAAAAATCAAAACTTATCATTTAACGGTATTATTTGTCATTTTCTCTCATAAAACAAAAATGACTCAAGGTAAAAAAAATAAAAAATTGTTTAAGTATGGACAAGCCCTTTCATATGATACCCGACATATTTACTAGACTTTCAAATTTTGAATCACCTATTATGTGTAATTCTTAACAGAAAAAAAAAAAAAAAAAGTAATGTTCTATGTATCTAGGTTAGCCTTTTTTATAACTATTCCAAATTTCAAAACGATATCATAAGTAATTCTTAAGATATTTAGCGATATGACAGACAGACAAAGTGAAACCATAAGGGTTCCTTTTTTACCATTTTGGAACGGAACCCTAATAGCAAGAAAATATACTTTTACCTCATCAATTCAACCAAGTGGCCGCAAACCGGCGCATTAAATTAACAGGACGTAAACCCACCCACCGACCCTACAATGTGTGAGAGCATATTGAAATATAAAACTTCATATATAGACTCTCTGTTTAAATACACACAAGTATTAATACATGCTAACTCTTAAGGCGAGTCTGCTGCGCCAAAAATCTAACAAAACATGTTTACAAAACATGTTTGCATAACATGTTAGTTACAACTGCCCGTCCGTTGCGATTTTCGAGTGCAGTTTCTTTTCTTTTGACAGCTGTCATTCCAGCACGATTCTAACCTAAAATAATTAACTTGAACCTTCTAAATATAAACCATTATAAAACTGCACGTCCCAAATGATGGGCCAGTCCTTTATTAATTGTATAAAATACAACGTCTTATCTTTATTTCACTCCAAACCGAAGTTTAAATTCAGACGCAGACGAACGCGGGGAATGTTTTCCATCCGAAGCGGAAAACATGTTTGAGTGTTTTTAAACAAAAAACATTGAGGCCATGCCCAAATTTCTGTTCGAAAAACATGTTAGATGTTTGAAAACAACGAAAACATGGCGCAGCAGACCCGGCTTTACACATACAAACAAACATCTAAAGCAGAATCTTAGTTAAACTGAATGTCATTGTGTCACGTATCACTGTGTAAGGACGTTGAAATAATAAACAGGTCACTCACGGGAGTTTTACATTTAAAATTGCGAGTCATATGCGTACAATCTCATCCCATTGATGATTTGAATTACCTACAGAAACCTCATGTTCCTAAATTGCGTTCCAGATCCCGAGTCATCATTGTCCCGTCCACTATTTACTGATACTTATCCCTTACCTACAGTAACTGCATACTGATTAAGTAGTAGCACATTGTAATTATCAGAGTTCAAAAGTCGTCTAGAATTGTTTTGATATGAGCGAATAAGAAAGTAAACAAAAATGATAGGCAATGAACAAGCTCTTGTGCGAACTGCGAAGTTCTCGAGCACTGATAACGGAGACAGGCAGTGCCCGGCTGACCGCCCGCTAATAAATAAAGTCATTTTAAATTCAAACAAATAGCTCGTAGATACTGGAACTAGGGAGTACCAGCGGAGCTAATACTCGTGCCAAAGTATGTCACGTATTCACTCTAACTAAGCTTAACAACAAGACACACAAGAGTTAAACCAATTTTAAACTACTCTTCTCCAGTAGCAGTACTTACACATAAAACACAAGATGACTACTAGAGGAGCGATGTTCATTTGAAAGATTAGTGTACACTCCTGATTTCGTCTAATAAATTCCTTCCCAAGCCCCTAGGCTGCGCTTTTTTTTTAAATACCACGTCGGTGCCAAACAAGCGTACGGCCCGCCTGATGGTAAGCGGTCACCGTAGCCTATGGACGCTAGCAACTCCTGGGATGTCAATGCGCGTTGCCGACCCTTTAAAAATTTATACACTCCTTTCTTGAAGAACTCCATACTGTAGTCCCTCGGGAAAACCTCGGCAGGGAGTCCATTCCACAACCGGAGCGTCCGTGGGAGGAAATTCCTCTGAAACCGCACCGTACGCGACCATTTCGGTTCTAAGGTGTGGGGATGAATGCCCTGCCGACGGCGAGCGGTGCGATGGTAGAACGAGCGCTTCCTCACTCCGCTTCAATTAAATGGATTAATTTGAATGGTCCCTTCAGCACTTCCACTCCTCTCAGCGCAACACACCCAAACAGGGGCCTGAGTTATAAAACCAAAACAAAGATGCTATTCAGGAAAGAGCCATTGTTGCCTTCGAATGAGGAATCAAAGTCGTACTTTTCTTCCCTCAATTGAGGGCAACAATGACTTTTTTCCTTATAGAAGTTGTGAAAAGCAGTGTGTTACTCGGTAGCAAGATATTATGTGTAAGACATTTCATGTTTTTAGCAGCGGGCCTCATAGGTGGTGTGAAAAGTAATATGTGTACGGTAGCAAAATTATTTCCGTCTTGGGAGTAAACACTTGAAGCCCTCGCTACACTCAAAATTCTACTTGTCAAATTTTTCACTTCACTACCGCCTTCTCTACCCCTCGCTGTAAATATATAATTTTGGTGCCTTGACACACAAGCTACTATTATATACCTTCAACGGAAGCGAAGTCCCCGCGAGAGAAAGTGGCGCTGATGCCCGTGAAAACGCCGCAGCCGAGCTTGTGGTCCTGCACGATGCTGGCCAGCACCTGCGCTAGCGCACGCGTCAGCGGCGAGGCCAGGGTGCCGCCTGCGGGGGACAGAACTCAATAAGTTATCGCAGAGGAAAGACTGGCCAATGGCCAGCCAGTGGCCAGCACCCGGTCTAAACTAACAGTCAGTGTGGTCTACTAAAACGAACCTACTCGTTAGTCAACGTTTTATCGTCACAATCAATGTCACAATAGTCAATATAAAAGTTCTAAATTCAAAACATTTTTACGTTTGACATGACTGACGTTTTCAAATCTGAGTGATGCATGAAGTAAGGAACTATACTGGAGTCATGGTGTGTTATAAGACATAAGAGAGTGTAGAAAATATAATTATCTAACAAAATGGGTGCTCTGTAAGTATTTTTCGTTATGATAAGCATTACCTGAAACAGGTTTATGAAAAACAATTATTTTCTGTTCTCATCCATCACAAGTTTACTGGTTAATTATACTTTTTGCTCATTAAAAACTCAAATAATAAGCGCATTACTAGTAAAACTAAACAGTAACAATTCATTCCCTGGTTTTTATGCTGTCTCCTTAGGACGCGTCATAATCAGCATCACAGGATAAAGACATAGATGACCCGTTTGTAGAACATGTCGAACGAAGTAGGTCTACTTGGTTGGACAAGTAGATGACATATTGGTAATTGGTAGGCACGCGACGTGTTTCCCACGCGATCCTTGAGGGTGCGTTTCCATCAGAGCTATGCTATGCTACGTTGCTATGGATGTCTTGATATCCACCAATCGCATTAATTGGTTCACAAAGCGTAGCACTGGTTGAAACGGAAAGTTACCACATCCTCGCAGCACAGCTGCATAGCATAGCTCGGATGGAAAGACGCCCTAAGTGTCGGAACGAGTGCGCGCAACACTCGGATCCTTACATGAATTATGATTAGATGATATGGTATCACTTTGTCGGACTAAATTAACCTCCATTTCTGGACGGTCGGCTACCTAGTACTGTTGACATAACGTGTTATTTACCGAGAACACTGAATTTATTGTGTTTATTAATATCATTAGAATATCTATTATTTTGTTAATTATATTGTTACCTATGTGTCCTACATTTTCGTGTTTTTCTTTTTCTTTGCAGATTGGCACTATTGTAAGTACCACTTTTGAATAATTTACCACTTCACTACATAGTATAAAACAAAGTTGCTTTCTCGGTCCCTATATCCCTATGTATGCTTAAATCTTTAAAACTACGCAACGGATTTTGATGCGGTTTTTTTAATAGATAGAGTGATTGAAGAGGAAGGTTTATATGTATAATAACATCCATTAAATAGTGCAGCCGTGCGAAGCCGGGGCGGGTCGCTAGTTTAGATATATAAACCAATATATTTAGTTATGTAATCGTCAACAACGCGCGGACAGTAATGAGCTAAGTGCATTATTTCATGTATTGTTCATGCTTGCACTTTTTTAAACTCTTCATTTTAACTTCTTAAGGGAAAATTTTCAATAAATTGACGTTTGAATGTTGATAGGTACCCTTGTTTGGAATACTTTGACACTGGTCTAGAAGCCAGTCCAGCATTCCAATCAAAACTGACGTTCGGTTGTCGTTATTCAACTGGCGGCCTAAAATATAAGGGTTCCGTTTTTTTCCCATTTTGGCTACGGGAATTATTAAAATCATCTCTCGTATAAAGCCGCGAACAGATTGATAGACGGACCGATAACACGGCGAAACTATATTTTGCTTTTTGACAAAGGAACCCTAAATTTCAGGGATAAACCTAATATGCGAACCTCCTTCTGTTCATAGAAATAAATATCGAAATAAATTCAAGAAAATGAAATTTTAGGGTATTTTGGGACTAGAGGGTTTTGTGAATAAGCGATTATGACAATAGGTTATTTCGCCACTGTTAGGTGTAGCTAATTTAGGGTATTTTGGGAATAGAGTATTTTGAGACTCATTCGTAATGGGACGCAGTCCATTTGCATTTGGGTTGTATCGAGAGTAGTGTCCTTCGAAAAAAGAGGTTTTTGAGAGAAGGTGATTTTGAAATTAGGGTCTATTAATGACTAGAGTATTTTGGGTGTAGTGTAAAATCAGCCGGAAGCGTATTTTGCGATGTTGCCAGTCCATGAGGGATGCCCACTGGCTAGTAACAGGCAACATAAAATACTGTTTATTACACTACCTACTTATCACTGTGTACGGTGCCTCACACCTTTGTACCTTGTCGCATTATCGTCATGTTTAAACTGTCATACCTACTAAATTTCCGGCGGGTGAAAGCAAGGCCGACTTTAACCAATTGGAAGCCCTGGGCACACTAGGGTAATGGGGCCCCTATGCCCTTGACAGGTCACTAAATATTGGTTATCGTTTGGTGATCTGGCAGTAAGTAGTGGGCCCCTATCGATCGCGGGGCCCTGGGCAAGTGCCCTTAGTGCCCAGTGGGAAAGACGGCCCTGGGTGAAAGGGACAAAGTGTCCAGCTACTTTATGAGGTGGAGTGTACAGCCGGAAGAAGGAGGAGCGGCGGCCCGTGAAGTTCGGCGGCGGCTGCCTGAACGCGCTGCGGAACAACTGGCGCGGGCTGCTGTCCTCCGCGCTGTGCATCGTCATATTTATCCTGTTTGCCCGCCATGAAAAGGTAAAACATACAATGTGCAGCATTTAATAGTACATTACTTACTATGGGCGGTAAAACAAAGAATGTCTCAGATCGCAGGTATATGACGCCCGAGCCGAAGGCAAGGGCGATAATTATGCGGTCTGAGGCTTTCTTATTTACCGCCCGAGGTAAGTATATAATTTTATGTCACCCCCTGGCCAGGAAGTGGGATTTTCCGCGCGCAGAGCGTGCGGTAATTGCCACTTTATGGCAAGGTGTGACATAAACATCCTTATTTATTAAATAAATCGAATAAGGCGGATTTCTTCGCCTATACGTATTAAAAACACCCCGACGTTTCGAGTCCTTTACTGCACTCGCAGTCAACCTGGTAATTAAGAATCGCGGAGACCGAAAACAATATGAATATCATTATTAGTTCAGGTGACTAGTTTTAAAATATCTACTTTATCGTGATTAATAGTAGTTTATGCAACTGATACATAATGAGAGGCCTTAAACGGAACCGAGCGTCAGCGAGTTTCATAATAGGATCACACGAGTGTTTTAAGGCCTAATTATGTACAGTTGTATACACTACTTTATCTACATCCATACATTAAATCCTCTTTCATGTGTTGAGACACCATTCCGTTGAAAGTGCAGGAGTTCGAATTCGTGAGCTCGTTGAAGTCTTTTTGAGCACGAGCCTGTATCGTAATGGGCGGAGATGGCCATAACGATGCCGTTTTTGATGCTGTTATGGCCATCTCCGCCCCGGACCGGCGCGATATTGTAAAGTTGGTCCTTACCTACACTTTTTGAGCACATAAAAGAGGATTTACTGTATGGGTGTAGATAAAGTTATATTTCAAACCTTTCATGCTTCAGTATTTTTCAAAATGCATGAACATATTTCATAAAATTGTATTTTAAATTTGAGAAAGAGTACCAACGTCCCAAGAGGCTATTACTGACCAGGAACACAACACTGCGCCTCTGCTATCCACTCACAGACATTCGTAAGGTCCAGTTGGATTAGACGATTTAAGGAACAACTTACTTTCTAAATACACCAAAAATCACGAAAAAGTAAAAAATAATTTCCTAACTTCTAATAGCTCAAAGACTTGCTGCTTGACGAAGGCAATGGCACCGACTACAAAAATGACAATACCTATAATAAACTACATAAGTACAGTGTAGAAGAAAAATAAGAAGCGTCGTAATTGCAATGTGCAGTAAATCTTTGAGCTATTACAAGTTAGGTAATTATTTTTAGGTTTTATTGTTTTGTTTTAGTCAGTTTTTATTTTTATTATAAAAATATATTTATTTCACACTTTTTAGTGAGTCATAACTAGAGTGCATCATGACAGTTCCAACTAAACTCAAACACGGTTAAGCTACCTTCCGGCTCCAACTACCTGATAAGGTTGATGATAACATTACATCAAGACGATTCCAATTGGCTTCGTCACAGTCGCTTAACTATCTTAGCTCCTCCCATGAAACATAAGGAGTTTTGGATGACCATCGGTGGTCCGTGGTCTCCATCAGTTACTGTTAAGAGCGCTGAACGGCCGTTTTAACTTTGGACGCATAGATTGACGAATCCAGCAACGTAAAAACTAGTTTGATGGATTCAAAAAGTACTTAAATACAAACTACAGTACGTAGCGGCCCCCTTTTTTAGTTATTTATCGTTAAATTTAAATAATTTCAATTATTTACGAGTGGCGCTAGTGGACCCACTACATTTTATTAAAGCGCTCTTAACCAAATGCTACTACCTGAATGCACATGCTCTATCTGTTACCGAAAATATTTAATATAATAGTTGTTTTGACTGTAATTTTACTACAGTTATTTAGATTATCATGCCCTCTTCAATTGTGTAGCTATTTGTTTCTTTTAGTTGTTTTAATTTTTTTGCCGTTTGATGTGTCACCCTCTTGCCCTCACTAAATGGACTCTGCGGAAGACCAGCGCTGACAACAAGTTAGCATCATGCTGAGCAGATCGGAGATCTGCAGAAGAACGACGGTTACTGACATAGCTCAGAGAATCTGCAAGTTGAAGTGGCAGTGGGCGGGCCACATTGCTCGTAGAAACGATAACCGTTGGGGAAGAAAGGTTCTCGAGTGGCAGCCTCGCATGGGAAGACGAAGCGTTGGACGGCCTCCCACTAGGTGGATTGATGACTTGGTCAAGGCAGCGGGGAGTCGCTGGATGCGGGTGGCTCGCGACCGTGTGCTGTGGCGCTCCTTGGGGGAGGTCTATATCCAGCAGTGGATGTCTTCCGGCTGAGTGATGATGATGATGAACAGGGTCCATTTCGTGACAACTGCACGTCTATTATTTTATCTCTTTGTTTATTTGTGATAACTTCTTGTGTTGTCATGAATAAATATTTGAAGTTTGAAAATACTAGAATGTGCTGTTTACAAAATAGCATTTGGTGAATAGGAACTGATGAAGAAGACCATGGTTGGTCATCCAGAACTCCTAGTGTTTCATGGTTAGAGCTGAGATATATCGACAAAGATACTGAAGTGATTATGACGAAGTCAATTTAAATGGTCCTGATGTGATGTTAACATCAACCTGATCTGGTAATCGAAGCCGGAAGATAGCCAACGGAACTCCGTAATAAAACAGTGTAGCTTAACCGTGTTCGAGCTTATTGGAATTGTCATGAGATGCACTGTGGCGGTTATTCACTAAAAAGCGTGAAATAAATAAAAAGCGGGGTATAAATAAAAACAAACTCCAAAAAAACATGAAAAAGTAAAAAAGTGCAATTTCATAAACTTTATGCAATTTCTTGGCACCGACTTTAATAATTGCAATACTTACTACATTGTTCAATAAGAAACGTCAAGTCTCATATTGACCTATTAGAAGTTACGCAATATTTATTTATTTATTTGGCATTGCGGCCAACTTGCAGAATAAAGTTAATTTATTTTATTTATTTGAAGTCGGTTGAAAAGGTGATCTAATTGCTTATACCGCGAAATGCAATCATCAATCTAGTGACGACCGCTTTAGCCTAGTTGGTAGTGACCCTGCCTTCGAAGCTGGAGGTCCCGGGTTCGAATCCCGGTCAGGGCATGTATTTGTGTGATGAACACGAATATTTGTTCCTGAGTCATGGATGTTTTCTATGTATTTAAGTATCTATTTATCTATATAAGTATGTATAGCGTCACTTGGTACCCATAGTACAAGCTTTGCTTAGTTTGAGACTAGGTTGATTTGTGTAAGATTGTCCAAAAAACATTTATTTATTTTATTTTTTATTATTCCAATCAGTAATTTATTTGTATTAAATATTGGGGCACGCCGGTCTGCTTATTTGTTTCCAGGAAAGCTACCACAACATGGCGGCGATATGGCTGTCGATGTTCGTGTTCATGCTGGTGCTGCCGATGGCGGTGGGCGCGTGCGCGCTGTACCCGGTGTTCAGCGTGCCCATGTTCGGCATCCTCGGCAGCGCCACCGTCTGCGGCGCGCTCTGCAACGTCAGTACAGGCCGCGTGCTCTGCGCGTGGCCAGGGATCGAATACCGGTATTTTCTCCATAGAAAAGTACCGGTATTATTACGGTCACCGGTTCATTATTTCGGTTTTAATGGGACAATCTAATAATACGACGTTGTTACCTAAATACATGATTCAGCCCTACGTAAAGAGCAAAAAATTATCCAAAATATTGGGCTATTCAGGGTTTTTTAAAAATACCGGTATCGGTCCCTGGCTCTGGCACGCCTAGTCGCGTCCCCTCTGTCGTAACTCGGCGATCCCTCATTAGGGGCCGCACGGTCCAGCGTTCTAGGCACACACTCACGGACCCGAATGACGTAATCACAATCACAACGTCCATCAAAAGATGGAACGCTCCGCTTACGACGTCCAACGCAGACACGACGTTTACACTTAGGCATTCCCGCCTTCGGGGACGTCCACCGTGCGATCGTGGCAACACTGACACATATAGTCCCTATTCGTCCCGGTACCGCCGCACACTGCGTAGAGTCAGTCTGGCCCAGGAAAAAAAAAGCGTCGCGTGCAGCTTAGTCTCTTCCGTCTCACTCTTGTAAATTAGTAAGAGGAGGGTAACTTTCGTCTCGTATGGCGTTACTGATCCAGTTGTGCTCGCCCCGCTTGACTCTATGATTGGTACCTAAACTATAATCATTGATATCTCTCCAATTTAAGGCTCTGGTCCCACCGCCGGCGAGTAGCGAGTAATCTCATAGTAATTCTACTCGCTTGAGCGAGAAAACGAGAAGAATTACTATGAGAGTACTCGCTGCTCGCCGGCGGTGGGACCAGTGCCTAAAGTGGCCAGAATTTCGTTTAGAACATTTTACCTCTAGTCCGAGAGCCAGCGACCAAATTTCGTGACCAAGTTCCCCTCGGGCGATACTTGTAAAATGCTTCAGAGAGTTTTGTCATGAAGCCCAGTGGGCGGAAGTGTATGTGTTATATAAACATGTTTGCAGGAGAACATACTCCTGTTCTTCCTGGGCGGCTGGCTGCTGATGATCATCAACAACTGCGGCCTGGACAAGCGCCTCGTGTGCTGCGTCCTCGCCCAGGGAGGAGTCAACGCGTACACACCACACAAGTAAACACCTTCAATTACAGTCTTCGAATATAGACCGTTAACTATTATTATTGTCATGTCTGGGCACACGTCGAGCAAAACAAAGAGGCACAGCCGTACTATCCCTTTCTTGAAGCCATTCAGGCCGTTTTCAACATCCTGTAATTTTTTGCCGGTTAAAGCAGTATTTGATATTTCAGTAACATATCGATGGCTGTGTGACTCGACCTTGTATATGAAATTTTGGCGAAGTGAGATTTATTTATTTATTTATTTATCAAGGTTTACCAACAAATGTTTACATCGATGCTTAAGGTAATGTACTTAATTCTACGAGTAGTGTAACAGTTACTTAAAGGTAAATTCCGCGTTCGTAATTTGTGAAGTATAACTAAAATTAAAATTAGCAAGTGTAGTCTACAATGACAATGTTAGAAACAACAGTATTAAAAATTAAAAATGTGTGAATACTATAACGACACGTGTTCATGGCTTTAGCGACCTATGGCATAGGTTTACATTCGTTTCGGATCCTTAACTGAAAAAATGTCGATTCAAAGACCACTCTAAGTCGACAACGTTTAAGTTATAAATGGGTTTTTTCACTCTACTATCTCGCAAGCGGCCCGCAAGCGCGCTCTAATGGACCGCTTCGGGCTTTCGGTCCCACTCGGAGCTCGGCCCGGCAAAAATTGCTTGGGTGGGACGCGCTTTGAACACTCGGGGTGAGGCTTCTGCCAAGTTTCAGCTCTGTGACCAGTTTGTAATATTTGATAAAAAATATGTATTAATTCATTTATTTATTGATTCCTTAAATTAACACTGACATTCTAGCTACACGTGATTATACTACATTAATCGAGCTTGGAGTCGAGGTAGATTCCAGATATCGGCTACTTGATGTTAGGAAGCTGGATTCGGCAAATCGTTGCAATGGAATATATCGAGTTCACCGTCGCTGTTCAGTATATCTTTGAGCAAGTCAACGCATGGTGCAGTGGAGAGTGTGCTAGAGCGCGGGTCCGCGCCGGGACAGCAAAGAGAACGGGGCTGCGAGGTTGTTTACAAATGAGGTGGAGCTGAATACGAGCAGTAGTACCCAACTGATATGGCTTACCGATGTACCTGCGCAGAAGATGAATTTTTAAAGCGCGGGAAATGCTATTGACCAATCGGCACGCTCCACGCACCGCGCTTCTTTTTCCTGTACCGCTATTGGTCCGCAGCTGCCGCCATGTTAGCGCGCGCCGCGTGGCATGTTAGTCAGCCGCCATACTTCTGATCGAGTGCACGCGCATTATGAACAGTTTATTATGAACCTTATAGTAGTGATCTAAGGTTAATTGTAAGTTTTAAGCATTCTTTCGTTAATCTTCGGAGCGATACTTTCTCTTCTGCGCGAACGAAGATTCACGACGCGCCTTATCAGTTGGGTACTACTGTAACTAGTACTACACGCAATGGGATGAGGGAGATAAACTGTCATCTTTTGGGAAAAAAAATGTTATCCCACCTATTTGTCAGTAGTTCCCTATGGCATTTGATCGAGCACCCCTGAGCTGTCTGTCACCGTTTAGGCAGGCCGTCACTCAGTTATTTAGATTCCCATGTAGATCGAACGTCAGATGTTTCTGGTAGTCACGTGGCCCTCTATACTTTTCCGATACATCAATATGAGTATGATCCATAGATGATATGATATGATATTATATGATTTATTTATTTCACAATATACAAATATCACTTTAAATTAAACATAGGTAGTCAATTTTTAAGAAAGTGAAATGTGATCGTCAGTTATATAGGTAACATTTTTAAATTGCATTAAAATTATCAATATTTTACAAGTAAGTATACAATATGTCAACAAGTTACGAATAAAGATTCAAGATCAAGATGTCAATAGGTTAAAATGATAATAATGATTTAGTTTTGTTACCGAGCTGATTATGTTAATTGACCTAGTGAAACGAAGATCTCTGCTTCAGCTTCGTCAAAATGCTTTCTATGTCCCATTTCCGAATTTCCCGCTGTTCTCCTCTACAGGTCACATTTCTCAACCGATCCCATGAAATTTTGTGAGCAGGTACGGTAATTAACATCTTCGCACAACAGTTTAAGAAATCATTTGTTAAAAAACCAGACACTGTACCAATACCTTCAGTCAAATTTCAAAAATAAATAGCTCGCGAGGTCTACAGCTCACGTGGATCTGTGAGCTGTAGACCTCGCGAGCTATTTATTTTATTTATAGTAATCTATACATATAATAAAGCTGTAGAGGTTCGAAAGTCTGTACATAGAAGATATTTGCAAAAAAATCAATGGAGGGGTCTTAGAATCGACAACAGAATACATTTCAACAGTTTTTAAAATTTGTGTCTGTTTGTCTGTCTGTTTATTTGTCTCACCATCACGCGAAAACTAGCCAATAGATTTCAATACAACCTTCACTAATACTTTTAATTGATCTTCGGACGAGTTATAGGCTATAAAAATTATACAGATTGGGGATGGAAGGGGGTGAAAAGAGGGGTTGAACTTTGTATGACAAGTCCTTCAATTAATGACTTAAAGGGTTGAAAATTGGTAAGCATACAATTGGAAGCAAAATAAAAAGAATCCCATTCAAAAATTGTACAATAAATAGATAATATGTGAAAAAATTAAGAGTCCCTCAACCCATAGTAACTGTTTGAAATGAGAGATTTAATTATGTTAGTCAGTGGCTGTCAACATTGCCTATCTGCCTCCAGAGTCCATGGATATTTACAATGCACGCTGACTTACGAAAATTCGTCTCAGTTGATCCAGTGTAAGTCTGAGCTCGAAATAAGCACATAGTTGCTACGAATCGTGTGGACAAGATACAATAAGGAAGTATCGTGAGGCGAATCAAGACAATTGTAAATATCACGATATTTGACGTTTGGCGTTTCGGAGTCGTGCCATTATACAGATGACATTCGGTTAAGTCGAATCAAAGTTAATGAAAATTATTTAGTACTTGCACAATTTAATAATTTGAGTCTTATAGTAGCGACGATAAAGTAGGTATTTGCATGGAAAGTTTTTATTTTTACCATCGTAGTTATAAACTGAGTAATATGGTTATGATGATTGATTATGATAAGCTATTATTATGAAAGATTTAGTTCGGATATTTGTGACTCTTAGAGTTTAACTATCTCAAAACCAAAGCGACTCATGTGAATGTGAATGTTTACCACATTTCAGTATATAAAGTTCTATTAATTACATGCATAATCGTAAGAAAAACAGAATAGATTTGTGTTATTTAGGTACTGACTTACAGCCTCTAAGGCGCTTGCGTTTTAAGCCAAAACTTGCTGACCCATCGAGCCTTAATAACTTTACTCTTTATAAAATTGGAGATTAAATAGACTGGATGTAGACGGTTGTTATCAGCATTGACTGACCAGCGCTTTGATGTATGATGCCTACCTAAAATTTATCGAATTTCACTCCTATCGCATTATTGGGCCCGGCCCATGAAGCCACAGTCAGGTTCAAAAAAAAAAACATATGTTATATTTGTCTACAAAATGACAGAAAATCAACGTGTTTGAAATCCACTCCGAAATCTTTGTAGTAAAAACGGAAGGTTGAGAAATATAAAATAAGTTTTTTTTTTCGAAGTTGACTGTAACTTTATAGGCCGGGCCCAATAAAGCAATAAGAGTGCGCGGTTGGAGAGTAGCTTGGGGACAATTCAGGGGAAACCTCCGACACGACCACGCGGGCGGTTTAAACACTAGAATACTCTAAGCGTGTGCGTTCCAGTGTGATTGGTTGAGCGGCTTCAACCAAATCTGAGATGTGGGTGGAATCGGACTACTGGGAGTTTTGTCGATGGGTCACTAAAGCTAGCCTAGCTGAGAAGAGTCCAGCAAGGAACTCAGCTAGGCCCGACCTGGATCGGACTGACTCTACCCCGTATGCAGCGGTACCGGGACGAATAGGGACTATATATGTCTGTGTTGTCGTGATCGTGCGGTGGACGTCCCCGCAGGCGGGGTAATTTGGTGTCTGTCCTAAGGACCCATAGAGACTGTTACAAATCTTTTTGGTTACTATAGGTCAGTTTATCAAAAATATTAATTTAATGTAGGTAACATGAAAGCAGTGATTACCTAGCTGATTAGTTATAAACAATCAAATCACTGGGAGGTACAGGTAGTAGGTATATGAAGAGGTTATGTCATTTTCGAATTGCTTGGAATTAGGAGCTACATGGGAGATATGGAGGAATTTCATATTTTAAGGTTCTTAGAAACGAAAGTAAAGGAGAAAAGTACTTAAGCATTTTGCCTCTCAGTCTTCGGACTTAGATTTCTTTTTAAATATAATTGTAAAACGATAATATGCGCGTAGATACTTAAAAATATTAATATGTTTTAAGCAGTAACATCTGCAAAAGAAAATTATAGATTGAAGTTAAGGAAGCGCGAGTCTTTTTGGTAGATATATATCACTCTGCGTACGCCTCCCCAGGCTTTGTAAGAGAAAACTGGTTGAAGGACTTGGTAACCGAGTGTGATTACTTATTGTTATTATAGACGTTATATTATAGACAGCTCAGTTAAAGCGATTGGCTGCGTACGAGTATTTCAAGATGTCACAGGTTCTATTGTACGTTTTGGAGGTAGAACTTTCGCTAGAAAAATACGCGATAAAGGGAGAATTCTGTACAAATATTTTGAGAGGATGCTTAAAATTTTTGTAAATATATTTGTCTTAGTAAACTACAAATACATATAAAAAACATTTTCTTAGCAAACTAGAAGTGTTCAATTAATTTTCATACAGAGGGATAATGCGTAGAGCTTTTCACTGCAAGTAGAGCGTATCATATTGTTGTAGAACATTAAAGACCCTTGGGTTATGATGTAGGACTCCTAACACTTTGCATTTCGAGAAACATCAAAGTTTTTGTTCGATTCAAGCATGTCTTCCCGTGTAGTCGCTACATCGAGCATGTCAATACTAAGGCTCGGAAAGTAAGGAATTGGGTAACGTCGTCGAACAAGAACGATGTGTTGACGTACGCGACATCGAACCATGACACCACTATGCTACATGGATGTGATAAGGTAGTTCCTTAGCAGATATTAGTGTTTTGTTACATAGTATAAGAGATCATCAAAAATAATTCATACGCATAAATGCTATATGGGATCGAGTCGACGTTGTTCTCCGAGCTGGAATGAAATGTGTAGTATTTAACGTCTAACTTACTTATCCAGTAGCTATTACCAACATACATACATACGTATCTATATATAGATATTGATAAATCTTACCCATTTTGTTTCATTATCCGCCTATTACATCCTACTTCAGGACACATGCCTCCTTTCATGGACAAGAGGGCCCACTTCACTTGCTAATTATTATCTATACATATAATAAAGCTGTAGAGGTTCGAAAATCTGTACATTGAAGATATTAGCAAAAAAATCGATGGAGGGGTCTTAGAATCGATAACAGAACACATTTCAACAGTTTTTAGAATTTGTGTCTGTTTGTCTGTCTGTTTATTTGTCTCACCATCACGCGAAAACTAGCCAATAGATTTCAATACAGCCTTCACTAATAAGTTTAATTGATTTTCGGCCAGGTTATAGGCTATAAAAATCATACAGATTGGGGATGGAAGGGGGTGAAAAGAGGGGTTGAACTTTGTATGACAAGTCCTTCAATTAACAACTTAAAGGCTTGAAAATTGGTAAGCATACAATTGGAAACAAAATAAAAAGAATCCCATTCAAAAATTGTACAATAATAAATAGATAATATGTGAAAAAACGGAGGGTAAAAAAGTGCTCAGGGGACTAACGACAAATAACCAAAAATCCCTCAACCCATTGTAAGTGTTTGAAATGAGAGATTTAATTATGTTAGTTGGTCGTTGTCAACATTGTCAAACCAGTGCCTTGAACTTCGTCTACCTATATCTGATATATCTTCGTTGTTAGAATGGTCGAGTGTGATAACGGTGTGATCTGAGGGCCTACAAAATACCACAAATTCCCACTATTCCCACTAATATTATAAATGTGAAAGTTCAGATGTTTATATGTTTATATATTTGTTACTCTATCACGTAAAAACGGCTGACCGGATTATGATGAAACTTGGTGCACAACGAGTTTATAGCCTGGATTAACATATAGGTTACTTTTTATCTCTTCATCATCCCTCAAATAGATAAATTCGAGGGTGGAAGTTGAATTTCATAGATATCCAGAATCATGTAGACTATTTTCAATACCCGCTGACTTACGAAAATTTGTCTCAGATGAACCAGTGTAAGTCTGAACTCCGAATATCTACATAGTTTTCACGAATCGTAGGGTCAAGATACAATAAGGACGTATCGTGAGGCGAGTCTAGACAGTTGTAAATTTAAGATATTTGACGTTGGCATGTCAAAGACGTGCCATTCGTTAAAGTCGAATCGGAGTTAATGTAGATTATTTACTACTTTCACAATTCAATAATTTGAGTCTTATAGTTGCTAAGACAAAGTAGGTATTTTCATGTAAAGTTTTTATTTTTACCATCGTAGTTATAAAATAAGTAATGTCGCTACCAATTGATTATGATGAGCTATTATTACGAAAGATTTCGGATATTTGTGACTCAGAGCTTAATTATCTCAAAACCAAAGCGGCTCATGTGAATGTGAATGTTTACCGCATTTCAGTACCTGAAGTTTTATTAATTACATACATGCATAATCGTAAGCAAAACATAATAGATTTGCGTTATTTGGGTACTGATTTACACCCTCTAAAGCGCTTGCGTTTTAAATCAAAACTTACTGACCCATTGAGCCTAAATAACTTTACTGTTTATAAAATTGGAGATTAAATAAATTGGACGTAGACGATTGTTACCAGCATTGACTGACCAGCGCTTTGATATATATTATGCCTACATATAAAATATAGAATTTCCACTCCACTCTATTCTTTAAAAAAAACGGACGGTTGAGAAATATAAAAAAGGTTTTTTTTTCTTGAACCTAACTGGCTTTATAGGCCGGGCCCAATAAAGCGATAGGAGTGCGCGTTTGTTTGGAGAGTGGCCTGGGGAAAATCCAGGAGAAACCTCCAACACGATCACACGGGCGGTTTAAACACTGCAACGGGAATACTCTAAGAGTGTGCGCTTCAGTGAGATTGGTTGAGCGGTTTCAACCAAATGTGAGGTGTGGGTGGAATCGGACTACTGGGATTTCTGTCGCTGGTTCACTAAACTTGCCTATAGCTGAGAACAGTCCAGCAAGGAACTCAGCTAAGCCCGACCTGGATAAGACTGACTCTATCCGGTATGCAGCGGTATCGGGACGAATAAGGATTATATGTGTCCGTGTTGTCGCGATCGTGCGGTGGATGTAATTTTGGGCCCATAGAAACTGTTACAAATCTTTTTGTTTACTATAGGTCAATTTATCCAAAATACTAATTTAATGTAGGTAACATGAAAACAGTGATTACCTAGCTGATTAGTTATAAACAATCAAATCAAATGTTAGTCTTAGTAAACTAAAAGTACCTACGAAAAAACATTTTCTTAGTAAGACTAGAAGTGTTCAATTAATTTTCATACCGAGGGATAATGCGTAGAGGTTTTCACTGCAAGTAGAGCGTGTCATACTGTTGTAGGACATTAATAATCTTGGGTTATAATGTAGGACTCCTAACACTTTGCATTTCGAGCAACATCAAAATTTTTGTTCTATTCAAGCACAATATGTCTTCCCCTGTAGTCGCTACATCGAGCATGTCAGTACTAAGGCTCGGAAAGTAGGGAATTGGGTAACGTCATCGAACAAGAACGTATGTGTAGACGTACGCAACATCAAACCGTGACACCACTATGCTACATGGATGTGATGAGGTAGTTTCTTAGCAGTCATTAGTGTTTTGTTACATAGTATAAGAAATCATCAAAAATAATTCATACGCATAAATACTATATGGGATCGAGTCGACGGCGTTCTCCGGCCTGGAATGAAATATGTATTTAACGTCTGACTTACTTAACCAGTACCTATTACCAATATACATACATACGTACCTATATATAGGTATTGATAAATCACACCCATTTTGTTTCATTATCCGCCACACATACTTCCTTTCATGGACAAGAGGGCCTATTTCACTTGCTAATATAGTTACCTATATAAATTAGAGACTTTGTAATGTTGTAACTTTAAAACGTAAAAACGTTGGAGTGTGAGTCACTCAAAGTTAAGTAAGTAGTTTATAACCTAAGCGGCATTTATCTACCAAGGGCAAGGAATAGTCAGTAGAAGTTCACGCGAACGAAGTCGCGGGCAAAAGCTAGTATTAATATAAATTAGAAACTTTGTAAGGTTGTAAATTTGAGATTTAAAAAAGTTGGAGTAAATTTTGAGTAAGTCACTCAAAGTTAAGTACTTTATAACCTAACCGGCATTTATCTACCAAGGGCAAGGAATAGTCAGTAGAAGTTCACGCGAACGAAGTCGCGGGCAAAAGCTAGTTAAAAAATATATAAACATTACAAATGAATGTTTTATTACAAGTATATTAATATGAAGTTTGAGCGGTTTAAATTGTTTTTTTTTCAACAAAATTCTCTAGACAGAAGTGCGTATAACATCTTAAAGTCCCGTAAATGTATAAAACAAACTCGTATAGACATAAAATCGTCTGACGTGAATTCAGTACTTATAAATTAGCTGTTGTCGATTTGGAATCCATTTTAACGTCGAATTAGTTGTCTAATTATTAAAACATTTTACTTGTTCAGTACAATATAATAAAATAAAATAAAAAAACTGTTTTTAAGTGTTTTCTTAAAGTGAATATATTTCATATACGAGGTTGAGCCACACAGCTATCGATATATGGGCATATATGAACTTGAAACTTTTTTGTTGTAGAAGATCTGCGTTGCGAGACTTGCATTTTTTAAACGCAATGTTTTTGATGGGATTATATTTACAGGTTGCTTTTGAAGTCGTGCATGGCGGCTTTTTGTATTTCGGCGATTGGCGAAAGGGAAATGATCACTCAATTAGTCATGAATTATGTTATGACGGCTCTCGACCCTCTAAAGGTAAGGTATATTGTACGGTAGTTTATTGGTTGTACTGATGGGGCTGCCACGGTACTGCACCGCATCGGGAATGTTTGCAGAAGCTCATGCGGCATGTTTTAAATTCACAATGCGACTGCGAGCTGCATCCCTGGTGCGACGTGTGCGTGCCAGCTGCAACAGTGTTCTGGAAATGATCGCAGACAATTGCTGCCCATACGTCGCTCGTTGCTGTGGGCTTCATGCGCCCAGCAGCACTCTGGTTAGCAGATGAAATCATGAGTAGTGTCTACGTTCATCTGTTAACCAAGGATGCCTTAAACTTAAATGTAGTTTTTTTTGCGAAATGGGTCTCAAAGAACTTTTCCCTCTTTGCTAGACTTAAAAGTCATCTTTCAAGCTTTTATTAATATACGTTTTACAGGACATGAAAGGCGAAGCTAATTTCCAAGAGTTAAGAATAATTTTGTGCAATGCCATAGCAATTTCTTCCTTTCTCGGTAAGTTTATTATTTTCACACAAATCATTATTCTAAAGCTGAGTCACCAACTACGATGTTGGAACATTTACCCTCCAGTCTACTCGTCTTCTTTGTCACATTACTTACTTATTTTCAACGGTATTTACTTTCAGGGAGCATGTGCATCGTGCACGCATCCATAAATACCATACAGATGAGATCATTGTTCTGCGAGTAAGTCCTCATTTATCAAGTCAAAAAAATGCGAACATGGCTTTAAATTTTTAATGGATATTTCTTTATAAGAATGAAACACTATCAGAACGCACAGATATTTTATGCGATTTTTAGACGCTTGATACAGTGTGGGCCATCACGTCAGTGCGTATCAGACAAATGTGAATTTAACTGTACTATATGTATGTATATATTTACCCGATGAAATTATTTACCCTTTCCAGCTCTTAAAAATTACCTAAAAAAACATTGATGTCAAAGGCTTATTATAGGGTTGAAGACTATCTAACAGACAGAAATGCATGGCCCAAACCAAATACCTAAATAGCGTTAAGAGTCTAACATTTTCATTGTATCTAGTTGACACATTTCTTGCAGGAAATCATATCAAACGATTCGACATGTTTTGTATTCTTGTGTAACTACACATTGTAAATACCTATTGTTATTTATTCCGCGTTTTTCTTTCAATTCTCTTTTATTGTTTACCACTTACATTTACTTAAGTAGGTTAAGTAGTATCATTGTAATAAGCATATTTTGGAGAAAATGACTGACTGTCGAGTTTCTTTCGGCGTTTCTTCTCGGCAGTGGTCTCATGAGAAACGCTAGTAGTTTTTGACTAGTAAAAGTGCCTTTGCGGCCTACTTGCAGAAGTTCATTTATTTCATTTATGAATGTGAATCTAAGTTCTATGTATCGCGTCAGCGCACGTAGCGTCAGACAAGTGACTCCGGCGTAACGTTTCAGATCCGGGTCGGCCACCACGGAGCTGCCAGACGTGTTCAACTTCCTGAACTACAGCGCGTACGCGATCCCGACGGCGCTCGTCATGTTCTTCCTCAACCTGGGCTACGAGGCCTTTCTCGTCTCCAAGTATGTACAGCCGAACCGACTGATTCATGACCCACTTGGCCCACAAATGGCTTGAAGCCGTCAAAACAATAAGGTTTACATGTTTCGCACTATGTAGCACTTAGGTCGTTTTAAATATTAACAAATTGAGTCAATACGGGTCGGAGATCTATGTAATTTTAACCTTTGTTATCACTGCAATAGATATATTTTAATAAAACAGCTATGTTTTGAATCTCTAATAAGCTGTCATTTATAATAAAACCTAACTCTTTTCATCACAAAAAAATATATTTAATTTTCAAAAATCCATTGCTTGTCAGATGTAAAGTGGTCAGTCAATGAGATTTCCGCCATCCACATTTGGCAGAAAAAAGAGCTCGGATTATAGTGCTCAGTGAAGAAGGCTATGGCATTACTGTGAAGAACAGAGATAGTAATAGCATCTTTTGTGATCAACAGTCATGGTTATCCAAACTGTTTAAGACAGTAGTTAGTAAATGTCAGTGTCTAATTGATAACAAGTTCGTTACCATAGAAATGTATGTTCAGGCGAATTTCAACCGACTAGTATTTAGATGACTTAGCAAAATGACCTTATGGTGGGTCATGAATCAGTTTTGTCGATTGTAACTTCTAAGGCCACGAACGCACTGGTAGATCGACTACCGACGCGATGAGTATTATAATTATACACGAAGCTGGACACTCCAGTGTTGCCAGATGGTTACATTTCTTACATTTTTCGTAACTTTTGACCAGCTCGAGTAACATGTAAGTAACTTCTGTTGTAAGAGAAATTTTTGTAACTTTTAAGAACAATGAAACTATTTAAAAGAAAGTTCTTTTGTATCTAAGCGGGACAATTTATAAGCTTCCAGACAGGAAAGGTAGCAAAAGAAACCACATGATACGACTCTGTCTGTTCGTCTGTTTGACGAGTAAGTAACTATATATGACAGCCCGGCGTAATTTTGTCACCGAGCTCGCCGAATTCTAGCTGCGTGTGGCTACTAATTTCTTAAAATCATCAATTTTGATCAGTAATTATGAGAAATAGAAAAAATGTAACTTTTGCATCAAAAATGTAACATTTCAAGAAATGAAACGTAATTTACGTCCCAAGGGCCCTGGCAACACTGGGACACTCGTTTTGCATTCAACGTGGCCCTGTTTCAGGATGGCTGGAGGCAAACCGGTGTCTGCACGAACTAAGGAACAATTGCAAAAAGTCTTCAAGAAAAATAGACAAGACCTCGGCCCCATGACCAACCACGAGAAGGTAAGGGTATGGCCAAAAAGGGCTGCGTAATTCTTGATCTATTTGATTGTGGTGTTCGTTTTTTACTTAAACGATGGTTGTGGCAAGCGCTGTGTAAGTGTTTTTGCCTACCTGGTGGAATTCTCTGCCGGCGTTTGTGTTTCCGAGCTCATATAACCTAGACCTTCTTAAGGCATGAGTGAATAGGCACCTTCTGGGTGAGCTCGCTTCATCGTCGGCCTCATCTTTGCCCCCTGGCTAGATGTTGGCCAAGAGCGATCCCATTTTTAATAAAAAAAAAAGCGTACACCGAAGTCCATCCTTCTCTTCGAGGAGTTTCGAGAAGAGTCCATCTGGGGAAGTGGCTTCACCTTACAGACTACTTGCTCTGCAGGTATGTGGTGTACTGAAGGTGACTAAGGTAGCCATATCTCCCCAAGCTCAGCTAGTTTGCCTGCATATTGGTGGTAATAAAATCGGAGCCACGCACATATAGTTGTTGATGCAGGTGTCGGTTGGCTTCCTGGTGCTGATAATGGTGTGTTTCTTCACGCGGTGGTCGAAGTGGCTGCACATGGGCTGGGCCACCTTCCGCCAGTACAAAGGGACAGACTTGTGCGCGTAAGGACCTATTTATCTTTTTTTTTATTAAGCTATTATAAGCCTTTTCGGACACGGATGCTAATAAGCATCTTAAGACAACCGGAAATCCACCGGACATACGAAAACATGTTTGTACAAGCTGAAGCGGAGAAGTTCGTTTCACTCGGTCAGTTAAGTTGGTCTGAAGATTGGAGTCGGCAAGTATCCGTAAACCGTGTCACGTAGTGACATTTCGATGTTCAAATCGAAAACAAGAATTTAATTCTATGAAATAATACAATCATTCATGGGCAAACACCACAGTTTTAATAATGTCTCAAATAGCTTTAGCGCTTAAATAAAGACGGGTTTCTTTGGTTTTCTCTCTCTTTTACAACCTGATGGCTTTGCGAGTTCCACATCTTTGGTAGTCGGAGCTTTCTAACCTAAACCAAATGAAGAAGAGAGGAGCTCCTACCACAGTTTGGCTAGCGGTCTCCTGCTGGTAATTTCGGAAGTTGCAGCACGGTACACCCGGTGCTCCACTGGGAACTCCATCAGTTCATTCATCGGAAGGTCTGTCACATGTTTCCTTATGAATATGATTCATCATATAGAAATTTCCTGAAAGATATTTAATTGTAAATTAAAGAGTAACTAGTGCAAATAATATTTAAATTTCACATTTACCAAGTTCAGTTCTGGTTTCATAACAATAGGGACTAACATATTAAAATAGTATAGGATAAGAAAAAAAACAATCTGGTTAAACCTTGACATCGAATCAGACACGACCCAAGCTTAAGCTGAGAAAAATTAATCTACACGGATTTTAAGGTGTTATCGCTAATCCATACCAAGATTTACCCAGATTTCTAGAGGAAGGAAAAATTGTATTGTTCCGACAAATTAGTAATAAAAAGCCTTAATTTAGTTTGATGTGTTTCAATTCTGGTTCCAAGCTTTCCACAACTAACAGCGATACATCGTTCATTTTATTTGCAGTCTTACCTTTATCTTATTTCTGCTCCATCGTTGGTTACACCCTCTCTTTTAGGCACTAGCCGAGCATACGGTAATTAACGATTGTGACAACCGCACTTATGCGGCTGTATTTTCTAGATCATATACTGATTTGCATGATTAATTGATGATTTAACTGGTATTCTGATGTTACCCACCTTTTTAGTGCCTCCTGCTACTGATACCTTTAACTGATACTTTCTTCCAGGGTAAACGACGCCACTACAGCAGCTATATTCGTAGTGTTTTTACATTACCTACCGAAGTCACTTCATTTCTTTAAGATATGGACTATTAAAAGTAAGTGTAAATCTAAAACTATCGTCTATTAAAGTATTTATTGTAGTTAGCAACGTGAGCAGAACAAAAAGCAAATTGGCTACCAGTCCCTGGGATCCTCGGGCTCATTACAAATTAATGCTATTGTTTATTTTTTTCGCCGGGAGACGCCACCTTAAATGGAACTTTAGATAGAAGTAATTATTGCGCCACTTAATAAAATAAAATATCAATTTCAGAACACGGGGACTTACCGAAGATGCAACGTGAATCTGCATTACTGTTTTGGAGGTTTCTTGATAAGCACACCGATTATTCGCTTTTCCTTCTCATAGGTTTGTTTATTTATTTACTATTTATCACTACTAAATTCCTTCCAATAAGAAGGAACACATAAAATTGTGCTCAAAACGGAGGATGGCTTTCAAAGTAATGATAATGCTCTTAAGGACTTGGCAAGTTTTTTCTTATTCACATTCCTGCTACATTGTAACTACTCAGACACAAAATTGGGTAAAAACTTGCCACGTCACACAACATTGTGACCACTGTGTGACCAGTGTGAGAGAGGTAGGGCACAGCAAAATATCTCGCTCGAATTTGGAGCGGCCCAACTGGGGAAGTACCTCCGCCTTTCAGAAGACCACAGCCATATTAACATTATTTACTATACAGGTATGTAGTGTTGTGTTCCTGGAGGTGAGCAAGGTTGCCGGAGCTCCCGAGGATACACTGTGTTGAGAGCGAGGGACATAAAGTTGTCCTTTCTGCTGTCAATACAGTGAATGTCTCTCACATAAAATCACTTTAAGCAATTGAAGACCGTTGTGCAGGACAGGGCCTGTGATGTAAAGAGCTTTGAAAGAACTTGGCTTCCAGTTAAATCTCACTTCTTTTATTAGCGAAACCGTTTACGGGCTTGTAATTTATGTTTATAATGGAATCCCTTTCTCACAAACACAAACGCTAAAGTGGCAAATAAGACAATAAAATCGTAACGACATTTTAGTTAAAACAGTTTTGACAGATATTTATGAATATCAATTTTCAGGTGCTGGTGCGATCCTTTTCAAAGGTATGGTGAAAACGAAGTTAAACGAGTCCATATATTATGTGTTCGGCAAGAAGATCACCGCGATGAACTGGAACGTGGGCATCCTGCTGGTGGTGGTGGTGTCGGTGTTCCTCGGCTCCATCATGTCGGGGCTGGCCGCGCAGACCTGCCTCATGCCGCTCATGCTGGGGATGGTGAGTGTCGCTGGTCACCGCGCTGGACTGGAGCGTGGGCATCCTGCTGGTGGTGCTGGTGTCGGTGTTGCTCGGCTCCGTCATGTCGGGGCTGGCCGCGCAGACCTGCCTCATGCCGCTCATGCTGGGGATGGTGAGTGTCGCTGGTCACCGCGCTGGACTGGAACGTGGGCATCCTGCTGGTGGTGGTGGTGTCGGTGTTCCTCGGCTCCGTCATGTCGGGGCTGGCCGCGCAGACCTGCCTCATGCCGCTCATGCTGGGGATGGTGAGTGTCGCTGGTCACCGCGCTGGACTGGAACGTGGGCATCCTGCTGGTGGTGGTGGTGTCGGTGTTCCTCGGCTCCGTCATGTCGCGGCTGGCCGCGCAGACCTGCCTCATGCCGCTCATGCTGGGGATGGTGAGTGTCGCTGGTCACCGCGCTGGACTGGAACGTGGGCATCCTGCTGGTGGTGGTGGTGTCGGTGTTCCTCGGCTCCGTCATGTCGCGGCTGGCCGCGCAGACCTGCCTCATGCCGCTCATGCTGGGGATGGTGAGTGTCGCTGGTCACCGCGCTGGACTGGAACGTGGGCATCCTGCTGGTGGTGGTGGTGTCGGTGTTCCTCGGCTCCGTCATGTCGGGGCTGGCCGCGCAGACCTGCCTCATGCCGCTCATGCTGGGGATGGTGAGTGTCGCTGGTCACCGCGCTGGACTGGAACGTGGGCATCCTGCTGGTGGTGGTGGTGTCGGTGTTCCTCGGCTCCGTCATGTCGCGGCTGGCCGCGCAGACCTGCCTCATGCCGCTCATGCTGGGGATGGTGAGTGTCGCTGGTCACCGCGCAGGACTGGAACGTGAGCATCCTGCTGGTGGTGGTGGTGTCGGTGTTCCTCGGCTCCGTCATGTCGGGGCTGGCCGCGCAGACCTGCCTCATGCCGCTCATGCTGGGGATGGTGAGTGTCGCTGGTCACCGCGCTGGACTGGGACGTGGGCATCCTGCTGGTGGTGGTGGCGTCGGTGTTCCTCGGCTCCGTCATGTCTTTCATTGGTAAAATTACTTATAATTTTCATTTGTTTGTAAAATTTACAATATTGACATTTTAATCTTAGTCTTATCTTATTCTATGTTTATTATGTCTATTCTATTATAGTAATATACCTACTTTTCTGTGAATTGACATGTAATATTATGAATAAATTAATAGGAATATGGTGAGTATAATCGAAGGTTCTAATGCTTTTATTTTTGCTATTAATTATATT
This sequence comes from Epiblema foenella, assembly GCA_963556455.1. Lineage (NCBI taxonomy): Eukaryota > Metazoa > Arthropoda > Insecta > Lepidoptera > Tortricidae > Epiblema > Epiblema foenella. Next base: position 242,659 of record OY747106.1, read on the forward strand.
TCATAAATTGTCGTCTCGACGAGTTCTTGATGTAGAACACCAGCAGAGTAAATTAACAACAGTGAAGCCACTCACCCAGCAATCGAGTGGAAAGTCTAAGGTGTACACAATGATTAAGCTATGAACCTATGTGTCCGATTCATGTCTAGCTAAGTGGCAATACTTCCACTAGGTATCACCAGGATAAACCCATGAATTACTTGATAGAGAGATTTGTTTCTAATGTATAATTTGATTACCTGTTTAATGCGTCATACGTCATACCGGAATTCGTGGCGAGCACGGGACGAATCGATATAATCCTGCTCGCCTTGCCGTAGTCGCATTGATCCCTTCAACCGTAGCGAACTGTTGTTACAGGCGATGACAGGGGCGAAGAAGTGGCCGCAGAGGAGTTACTTGGTGGCGCTGGCCGTGGGGCTCGGCACGGGGCTCGGCTTCGTGTCGCCCCTCCCCAACTCGCCGACCTACTGGGTGCCGGTCGTGGGCAAAGTTACACGCAAAAAACAGGTTACGAAATGGTTACTTTAATGTTATCATTTAGTTGAATGATGCATTGCTCTCATTGGGAGCAGCGAGGAATAGCCCGCGAGCCACCAACAGATTTCCATGACCAATTAAGTTCGACTCGAACGATAGTTTGTATGCTTTAAGCCTCCATTACACTGCGTCGTTCACCTAATGCGGTCACCGAATTCATTTTTAACTACTTAGGCCAACAAACGTTGCGTTCTTTGATTATTGTATTATTTTTATTTGATGTACCTAGATAAATTTTTTACTTGTAAAAGTGCCCTTGAGGCCTATTTGCAGAATAAATGTTTTGATTTTGATTTTTTGATTTTATTCACATTAGTCTGTCCGCCTACCTATAAGCGTTGGCAGCTGTCGATCGCCGAATGCGGCGGACTGACGTGTTATTAACACATTTGCGGTTGCCGCATGCAGCATGCGGCGAACGACTAAGTGTAATTAATTGTCGCTTTAATTAAAATATATATATATATATATATATATTTAAAAAGTTATCGCCCTAGGAGGAATGACTAAAAATTTGTACGTCGATAATTATAATGTTGTTTAAAATAATAATACTAAGCCTGTTCTATGGTTGCGAAAGAGTGTACGTTAAGGATAACCCTTATTAAAATGGTATTTTTTTCCAGATTATATACTCCATCGCGAGCCAGGTTATCTGTGGTGTGATTCTGTGGCTGAGCCTGTGCTTCTTCGCGCCCTTGCTGTGGGACCCGCACAACAAAGGCATCTTCCCGCAGCCGGTGCCCGGGATGGCGGTGGCCAACGCCACCACCCCCTCCGGCGGCGGCAAGCCCACCGCCGCTCCCCCCCCCAAGCCCTAAATACAGCGGGCCGGGGCCGTTGTGTTTGCCACATTCTCTCTATACCATTTACAAGACTTTTCGGAGTCCATTAATGGCATGTTATTTAGTTCGCTGGTCGTCGCCGCACGTCGCACCTCGCGGGCAGACGATGAATTGTTAGGCCTACATCTCGCTCAGATAATAAGTATGGGATAGTAGTAGCGAACGAGTGCGGCAAATAATGTTATCTTTACATTGCTTCCATTGCCACATATATGTATTCCTGCAGTACAGACCATGCGGCGACCATCTCACACCGTATAGTCCCGCGGCGCGAGGCCGACTGACGTCGCTTTTGCACTACCCAGTCGCGGAAATCGATTAAACACAAGTTTTTTTTTCATATATAGCAGAGCTTCGAGCTTCGGCACTACCCTGGTTTCTGGTGTAGCTAGTAGTTTTTCGTGTAGTAGGTATGTGGTTAAATGTTTTTTTTTTTAGAGAGACTAACAAGATTCTTTTCAACCTATTACGATAATAAATAGGTGCTTAGGTTCCTAAATGTTTTGTGTATTTATCTGATTTAGATTCGGAGTGGCTCCTACTTAAAAAACAACCTTTTTCCTAAAATATTTCATTAAATATGCGTGTGCACTATACAACCACTATACAACATTCAGAAGGTAAGGCCAGAAATATATGAGCATCGGCGAGAGGGCGCAATTATTGTGATATTTATATGGCAACAGACGAAATGATATTTTGACTTGATTTCCTGTCAGCTCTAAGGTCAATTATGAAATATTTTGCAGGGATATAGTTTCATTTGTTAAGCGTTTTTTCAGCAGTTTATTAAATACTTTATAAAATAATGTTCGGCTCTTGCCTATAAGAATCGATTTGGGCATGTCTTGTTATTTATCATTTAATGTTCAATACTACTGTTATTGAACTGAACCGCTAAGTCTGACAACCTTTCATACAAATTATTGTGAGAGTCAGGATGGCGGGTGTACCTAAACAAATATTTAAAAGAAGTGTACGAAATTTTTGTACTAAATTTGTACTATTTTGTACCACATTTAAAAAAAATTGTACCCTTCCGTAATTAAAGTTATTACAAAGTGAAGGTACACCCGCCATCCTGACAGTCAGGATGGCGGGTGTACCTGGAAATATTATGATCCTACCAATTATCAACCAATGTTAATATCTCAATTTTTTGTACCAAATTTGTACTCAAATATACAGTAAAAACTTCAGCCATCTAATTCGTAGTTTGCGAGTTTTACTCATTTGATGATTTTCTACTGCTGGGCAATACGGTTATTCTAAGTAATACATGTATGGGGATGTCAAACAAATTAATACACTGGGAGGGGACGGGAGAATTGTGAGTTTTGAAGACTACACCCAAAGGTATCATGTCACACAAGTTTCAAAACTTTATTAATTGTTAGATTTTCCCATACATTCATTACTTAGAATAACCGTATTGCCCAGCAGTAGAAAATCATCAAATGTGTAAAACTCGCAAACTACGAATTAGATGGCTGAAGTTTTTACTGTATATTTGAGTACAAATTTAGTACAAAAAATTGAGATATTAACATTGGTTAATAATTAGTAGTATCATAGTTTTTCCAGGTACACCCGCCATCCTGACTGTCAGGATGGCGGGTGTACCTTCACTTTGTAATAACTTTAATTACGGAAGGGTACAATTTTTTTTAAATGTGGTACAAAATAGTACAAATTTAGTACAAAAATTTCGTACACTTCTTTTAAATATTTGTTTAGGTACACCCGCCATCCTGACTCTCACAAATTATTGCCAGTGTAAGAAATGGGTTCGAATGATATTCCGCAAGATGGCGCCCGGACACCGCACGGTCACTCCTGGTTGGGCTTTAATATAATAATAATAATGATTTATTCAGCAAAATAGTTCATACATGGGTTTGTTGGTTTGCTTTACGTATATACAGTCGCAATCCTCGGATATTTTTAACGCATCCTGAATACAATACAATACAATACAAATACTCTTTATCTACACCCATACAGTAATCCTCTTTTATGTGCTCAAAAAGTGTAGGTAAGGACCAACTTTACAATATCGCACCGGTCCGGGGCAGAGATGGCCATAACAGCATCAAAAACGGTATCGTTATGGCCATCTCCGCCCATACGATACAGGCTCGTGCTCAAAAGACTTCAACGGGCTCACGCTCGACCTCACTACACTAGCAACGCAATGGTTCTTGAACACATGAAAGAGGATTTAATATACGGATGTAGATAAAGTAGTGTATGCAACTGTACATAATTAGGCCTTAAAACACTCGTGTGATCCTATTATGACACTCGCTCACGCTCGTTTCATAAAACCACACTCGTGTTGTCAGACCTCTCATTATGTATCAGTTGCATAAACTACTATTATTGCACACCTCATATAATAAAACAGCACCTAAAAAACAAAAAACAAAGATACAGGGAGACGGAGGCAGAACAATAGGCGGTCTTATCGCTAAAGAGCGATCTCTTCCAGATAACCTTTGGGGTGGGTGGTTTTGGGCTTTGGGTTTGGGTTTGGCTGAATAGTACAGATATACGAGTATTTGATGGTATTGAAATGAAATTGGTTTTGCATTTCCCGTGCGCACCGAGCACAAGTCACTCTGGAGCTGAATCGATACAAATAGTTTACTTATTGTTTGTGTTATCATGTCGTACTGAAGTTCTAGCTAGTATTTATATAATAAAGTATTGTTTCATCCCATGTTATTTATTGATTTGGTAGTGTATTATCCTATTGCCGTCAATATGGTATGGTAGTTGTACCTATACCTAATTAACATAGCTGGGCACCGTTAACCAAATATTTAACTTCGTTAATCGCTAATCCGTTAAAAGTTAATGTCGTTAAACGTCAAAGCGTTTAACGCCAGTTAACGTTAATCGTAACTCCTGACGCGCCTCACTTCATTGTCTGTCTCACTCAGCGCCTATAGCTCGCGCCTACGCCGCCCCGATCGAACGGACTTGTCAGAACCTGTTTTTCGCGGCGCGACGGCGCGATGTCCCTTTAATAAAGTAGGTACTTAGTTAACGGATTAACGGAACTTTGGTCAGTTAGCGGAAGTTAATGAGTCCGTTAACAATTTTGCAAGTTAACTTAAAAAGTTAATCCGATACGCGGATAGTTAATTAACGGCTTAACGAGTTAACCTCTTGCCTGTGTCTGATAAGGGTCAGTATAATCCAAAATTAACTCTATGACAAAAAGGAAAAATACTAATTTCTTCAGCACTGTCAGTTTCATAACAAACGAAAGGTTAATGCCCAGCTCTGCTAATTAATATTTGTCTCAGTGGGAACTGGGATGAGAATGCATGTTTAGCAACTGAGTACTGATACTTTCATGTTTCCTTTTTGTATATTTACTTCTGTTTCTCCGAAAATAAAAAAATGGCTCCGCCCGCGTCCGGATAGTGTATATCTACATAGTCGCTGTGCCACTGGCAGTGTGGTGGCCTTATCTTATCTTATTTAGATGAGGGCCCTAGCGGATGCACTTCGACCCAGTGGGATCTTTTGTGCAATTGCCCCTCCTTTATGCCTACTCCAAGCTGCTCTCCAGCATTTCCACAAACCGAATGATGGAGTTCAGCGGGAGTACTCTAAATTCCTTTGGTTCAGGGTAACCATTGCCAAAGTCATTCATTCTTTGTCTGGCAAGTGTGGTGGCCTACCTTCAAGATGGCACCGCAGGCGCGCCTCGTGCCAGTCGGCGGGCACGCGGTGCAGCTTCAACCAGCCGCCCGCGTCCGGGTGGTCGGCGTAGTCGCTGCGGTACCGCTTGCCCTCTGTTAAACACAACGTCGTCATCATCCGACCATCGTGCCACTCATCATCACGAACAAAACTATTCACACTACGTTCTATCCTTCCTTATCTACTCGTATAGAACTATCAAAAAGTAACTTAACCTTTTCGCCGCCATTTGTTGGAGAGTCCAACAATAGATACCTAAATCATTAAGTTGGTACTACTGATATTCTAGATTAAACGTAGTATCAAGATTCAGTGTTCCATTTAGATTATTATCTGTGGTAATTTGTCGCCATACTTATCTACTTCGTGTGCAAGCCTATAGTCGCAATACATTGTTTCCCTACAAATTAATCTTTTTTTACTGCTGCTGCATCTCTCCCACAACACACAAAACGAATCAACGCTTCAACCCTAACAGTCTACCCAACACCATTGAGTTTATATAAAGTCAGGACATTTAGCGCCCCACACGCCAATGACTTCATATCGAGTCGATTAAGTCGATGTAAAGGCATTCTACGTGCTATCAAGTAAGGTTCATTTTCAGTCTTTTGCTACAAATACTTCAATGACGTGTGAGACAAAAGTTACGGAATCTACTGTGGCGGTGAACAGGTATCCGTATGTCATCACTTCAGCCGATAAACATCCGCTGGACATTGGCCACAATATAATTAATTATGCTTATAAAGGCGTGTTGGCTGGGAGAGGCCCCGCCAAGGAGATAACACCTGATCAATAAGAAAACGAAGAACAAGCTTTTTGCCACCAACGAACATCGTTGTCACAACCGAAACCACCAAAATAAAATACGCGACGACCCGTTCACTTTTCTTCCTTCTTATTAATTATGGGTTATCATGTATACATGAACGCTTATGTTTATAGTAATTCGCTAAAACAACCAGCATTATACAGAGTGTAACAAAACTAGTGAGGAACATATTCGGTGTCCTGTTATGATTAGGAAAAAGTAGAATATTTTTTTTTTGACGCAAAATTTTTGCCCTTTGTATGGACAGTTGACTGACTTAGACGACCTGCCCAATAGAAAAAAAATTCTTTCGCGTCAAAAAAAAATTTCTTTTATTTTTTCCTAACCAGAACACGTACCGAATATGCCCTTAAACGGATCCTAACTAGTTTTGTTACACCCTGTCCTATATAGTTTAAATAAACCACAAAGTTCCACAAGTATTTAGAGGGTGCTCACCGAGCGCCACCACGGCCGCTAACAACAATATGATCGTCTTCATCACTAACACACTTGGCAGTACACGCGGCCCTGTGGGTTGGCTCGGTTCCTGACGCCACACGACTAGACTACAGATTACGACTCTCACTTATAAGCTATGCTGTACTAAACTATCACTACTTGTAATCAACTAGGAACAAAGGTTATCTTTATGCCTAGACACGACATATGCAATATAAGTATAAACAAATTGAATTGTATGCAAGCATGTCACAGCCCGATAAGAACACAGAATAGTATAATATTTAGTTGTAAGGGTTCAGACCGCCAACTCGCGGACCAGAAATATTGACTGTAGATATTATATATATGTATTGTTCATTTTTGATGGCATCGATTCATAGGAGCGCAAGGTGTCCATCTATACATATAAAAGACGAACTCATCAACTTACAGCCGAAACGCTAGAGTTGATTTTTGCACAGTCATAAAGATAAAATAGTGAAAAGGGAGTTCCAAGTTTGTACGGGGAGCAAATCTTATTTGAAGTGAAAGATTTAAAACTTCGTATATAGACAAGATACTCTGTTTAAATACAACAAAACGTGTTTCAGCGTTTTTCGTAATTGCTCCCCTAAAGGGGTGAAAAAGGAGTTCCAAGTTTGTGTTTGGAGCAAATCTTTACTTTTCTTAAAACGCGAAATGGGTGTCATTTTCGAGGTTCCTCGGGGTGCCGATTACGAAAATTACATACATTTTCAAATCAAAGACGGTGGACTTTATTTTGCTTCATCATCAATATGGGCATCATCGTCGAGGTTCCTCGTGGTGCCGATTACGAAAATGACACGCATTTTCAAATCCAAGATGGCGGACATTTATTTTTCTTAAAAATCGATATGGGTTTCACCTTTGTGGTTCCTCGAGTTGCCGATTATGAAAATGACATCCATTTTCAAATCATAGATGGCGGACATTTATTTTTCTTAAAAATCGATTTGGTTGTCATATCGTCGAGGTTCCTCGGGGTCCCGTTTTATATGACATAACGCAGTTCGTCCATATTGCCGTTCATTCCATTATTATTATTTATATGATGTGAATTCGTATACTTCTGACATGAATGCAAATTTATATCTATGAAATAAATGAATCTGAATCATTATGGACGAACTGCGCAGTAGACGAATGGGCAATGCTATAATTAGTGACTGATAAAACAGTAATTGCAAAATGTAGACTAAATTGTGAATTATTACCGAAAGCAGGAGAAATATAAAACTGTAGCTAGCTATAGCTAAACTCATTCAACGGCAAAAACCTTAATATTTTTTCAGCCTCCTGTTTGCCAATCACCGCGTACTGTTTTTTAGGGTTCCCTACCAAAATGGTAAAAAGGAACCCTTATGGTTGCACCTTGTCTGTCTGTCTGTCTGTCTGTCACATCGCTAAATATCTCAAGAATTACTTATGCTATCGATTTGAAATTTGGAGCAGTTATAAAGAAGGCTTACCTAATACATACACAGAACATGACTTTTTTAATATTTTTTTTATTTTCTGTGAAATATTACGGATAATAGGTGGTTCAAAATTTGAAAGTCTAGTTAATATGACGAGTGGGTTGTCATAGGAAAGGGCTTGGATTGCACATTCTGAAACATTTTTTTTTACGTTGTATCATTTTTGTTTTATGAGGGAAAATGTAAAAAAAAACCGTTCCCCTCTTATCTCCGATGTTTACCAAGGAAAAAATATAAAATTATTACATAACATTGATATCGATGTATATTTTACAGGAAAAATATAACTGTAGCTTCATCTAGTTATTCTTTTTTTTATCGTCAAAATTTAAATATCTGTGAATGCTGTTTAAATTGTTTTTTAAATTCAAATAACGTCTTCTTTCAGTAAAATGTTCCATCTACAATATTCAAGGTACTTTCCCTCCATGTGGCATAGCCGTGGGACCCCCTGTATATACCCCAACATAATAATGAAATCCTACGTAGAGGTGTACTGCATAATCACACGATTTTTTAATAATCCTTTAAGGCTGACGAAGATGATACGCGGAGGAAGTCGCAAACCATATTACCTCATTTTCATAGGTGCCGGTATGTATTAAAAGGCAACGATATATACCTCTTAACATAAGAGAAAACTATTCTTACGTCCTTCCGCATCAAAACAGCTAGTTTTCATTGAAACAGTTGGGCTTAGGAGTTCCATTCCTTGAACTTTAGGGACAGGTGCATATTTACAAGTTACGCAAAACTCCGTAGAGTAGCTCATACTCGTATTAGCGAATAGTTTCTGAGCTATATTCTCAAGGCTCACCCGTTGCTTCGCTACAGACAAACCAGTGTGGGGCTGGTCTTTGATTAAATATGAATAGTAACGAATGTAGAGGTCAAATTAAATTGGTCATGCTGATTTAAAAACTTTTTGCGAGGTCGAGCGCCTCGGGTGACGCTCACCTCTTTGTTTCTGAGTGCTGGGTTAAAACCCATACATTTTCTCGTATTTCAGCAAAAATGAACTTGTTACTTAGGGTTGGTATTAAGTTTGACAAGGGATTCTATAGGATAGCAGACATGACATGGAAAGTTCTTGCAGCTCTCGTGCAACCCGTCCTTAATGTATAAATTCATCACAATGTAATCGTCAAGTTCGCTATCAAATCAAAATCAAAATCAAACATTTATTCTGCAAATAGGCCACAAGGGCACCTTTACATGTCAAGATATTAATTTACAATTTAAGAAAGTCTAACTATAATAAGTAACACATTTTTCATGTCAAAATATTAATTTACAGTTCAAGAAGGAATAATAATTTCGAGTTCACAATTACAACAAAATTAATGTCGTACAGTGAAGATAAACTTGCAAAGTTATCTATTACAAATATTACACATCAGTAAAGTTAGAGATGTATAAGGTCTCAAGATTAAACAAGGAGTATAATGAAATTAATATAATATCCCAGAGATGTACATGGTCTCTGAGCGTCAAAATTAAAATTAATTTAATATTGTTAGAGATGTGGTCTCTAAGTCACTGATAATAAAAACGAATCCACAACAGGATGATGTCTCTCGTCATGAAGCTATGTCTCTCGTATTCCTTGCATCTGTCCTCCGAGTCTACACGTGTGATGTTGTGAGTGTACCTTGTGCTAAGATAAACTTTTTTCAGACGCGGTTACTGTTTGAGTATGTACCGCGTAATACTTGCATGTACTCGTGTGCACAAATATCCCCCGTGTGCTCTGCGAAAAGGGCTCCATTCTATTGAAGAATCTAAGTTGGGTCATACAGTACAGTTGAATAAATTAAAGTCGTCTAATAGGTACACGTAAGTTTTTATTATATTACATACATAGACTTATATAAACGGAGACGCCACTAATGCGGATTATGAGTTGATTAGGCTTTCTACACTGCAATACAGGGAAATTTCAGTGTGGTACTATACCACGGGACTGGGAAGTCTTGAGCTATAATAGCTAGTAGCCATATGTGTGCTTTCTGCACAGCACTCAATGTAATTCCAATCTACAGTCGGCGAGTCGCGGAATAGGTACTACGGAAAGATTCCAAGAGTGTGTTAATATTTAGATGAAATAATTTTCAGAAAATGAAACCCACCCTTCTCCTTTTTATAATAAATGTATATATTTTAGAGTTAAAATCCCAATTCTGCTACCGGACAACCTGTTCCTTTATACTATTACTGTTATACCTAAGAAACAAATTATAATATGACACAAATAAGTTACAGCCGTGCAGGCGCCAGACACATCAAAATACCACTCAGATCATCATCAAAAGGTCATGTCATTGTGATGATTTATCAGTGCACAGCCCGTAGTCTTGCTTGATGATATCCGCCGCGTGCTCGGCGATCATTGCGACGGGCGCGTTGGTGTTCCCGCTGGTGATGGTGGGCATAGCTCCCGCGTCCACCACGCGCAGGCGCCGCGCGCGCCGCACGCGCAGTCTCGGGTCCAGCACCGGACCCATCGCCGTGGTGCCCACTGGATGCCACACCGTACACGCGATCTCGCGCGCGTAGCAGCGCCAGTAGTCATGAGTCCCGAACTTAATACCCGCACAGCCTTTCAGCTTCAGATCGACTAGTTTCGCTCCCACGCGTCGCAAGCTTGTCGTGTTTAGTACTCGTAGATAATCTTGTATACTCTTCGCGTGGATCTCCAAGTCTATGTCGTCGGAGTAGTAGCCTAAGTAAATCTCAGGCGGTTGCTTAGGGTCTTTACTACGCAGACGAACGTGTCCGCGCGAAACGGGCTGTATCAAGTTGATTTCAGTGAAGAGACTCTTGTGACCTTCCAGCGCTTTGTCTAGCTCATCACATACTTCGTCTTCCAAGTGGTAGACGCTGCCACAGTACCAAAGGGCATCTTTGCCGGAGTCAGTGGGGTAGGCTGAAACCTGATAGTCGGGCACCAGCTGGGATTTATTGAGCGCTACGTACCCAGTGATGGTGGCCGCCACCGCGTGCAAGTCCAGCGGCGCTTCCTGCGACTCGCTCACTTCGGCTGTGAAATATATCGGGGCAGTAATGTGGTCATGCAGATTTTCTCCCACAGGCAGGTCTGCGATCACGTTTATGCCAAACTCCTGGAGATGTTTCCTCGGGCCTATTCCTGAGAGCATCAAAATCTGTGGGGTGTTAATAGCTCCTGCTGACAGTATTACTTCTTGTCTAGCTTTGATTTTGATTTTTTTGCCAGCTTGGGTTACGGCTTCAACTCCAACAGCAGTTACGCCTTCTATAATGACTTTTGTGACTAGAGTGTGCTTCAGGACGTGGAGATTTTGTCGTTTAGATATAGGGCCCAGGAAAGCTGTAGCAGTGCTCTGGCGTACACCGTCCGCAACGATATACTGTCCCTCTGCGAATACTAGCTGTCGATCGCTGTTCGCGTCCAGCAGGATCTCATAACCCAGCTCCCTAAAAGCGTCGAAATACATATTGTTTCTCTCTGGATCTGATTTCCTTGTGACGCCCATCGGCCCGCTGATCCCGTGGAACTTCCTGAACGTTGAATTCATGATCTCGTCGTCGCGCATGTTCTCGCTCTTGATGAAGTACTTGAGCGAAGCGTCCCAGCCCCAGCCCGGGTTATTGGCGGCCCAGCGCTCGTAGTCCTCGGGGTTCCCGCGCACGTGCAGCATGAGATTGGCGCTGCTGGAGCCGCCCAGCATCTTGCCGCGCGTCAGCTTAATGCTCTTGTTCTTGTGCGCTTGGCTGGAGTAGCCGTCATTAACGGTCTGATAATTCCAATCTAATCTAGAGTCTATGATGTAGTAGTACAGTCCGGGTAGCTGAAAATAAATCATGATTGTGAAAGTTTCATTAATCTGCTGCCTGGTAAAAGAACGATAATTCCGAATGGACGTGTTTTGGATGGGATCCAGCCAATTAAATTGTAAATTCTCGTATTTTTAATATTAGGATGACGACTATTATCTGACATTATAAGAGAGGTCAAAAGTTAGGCCTTGCTGAATAGACTAGTTAGTGAGAATCACCTGGGATTCGATAGGTGGGTCTCCGCCCGCCTCGATCAACAGCACGCGCCACGCCGCCACCTCCGCCAGCCGCCTGGCCAGCACGCAGCCCGCCGTACCCGCGCCCACGATTATGAAGTCGTACTCCGCCTCATCTATTTATTTATTTATTAAAAACTATATTTATACTTCTACAGCACAGCCAAAGTGGTATAAACCATACTTCTAAATAAATGAATAAGAACATGCTATCATGCTCGCAGGCATCTCACGTTCCGCAATTTTCTTGCACTCTATCATCAGTCGACCAACCAGCTTGTGAACAGATCCCACTGTGAGTGCGCGTGGCTTGAGCACCGAGTTGAGAAACTCGAGCGCGCGGGTGACCTGCGTGTGCGTGTGCGCGTGCACCCACATGCGTGCCGCGGGCGCCGCTAGCAGGGGGAGCCTTTCGGGCGCGAGTATACGAACAAAGCGCAAAAAGACGCACGAAACAGGAGATAAGACCTGCACAGTCGATCCTACTTGTGACTATATCGATAGTAAATTTAGGCAGGGAGAGCAACCTATTACGAGTGTATTTTCTTGCAGTGTTCTTTAAAAAATCTCCTGGACCTGTTTCAACATGAGAGTATATTTTATCTCATGTGTGCACTACTACTAATTAGCACTCATGTAAGTCTGATTATTGTCCCGATTTTACAGGATGCCCGATGTACAGTCGCAAACTGGATATAGGAACCCTAGGACGGGTTTGGTTATAGTTTACCCTGGACGGGCAGGTAAATAAGGTATGTTCCCTAGGACGGGAATGAAGGTAAGTTCCCTAGGACGGGATTTAATCCAGTGTGCGACTGCACAGACTGCGTAAAGTTACTAGAACAGGGGTGGGCTTAAGGCAAGGGAGCCTACCATCCTACGTCCCTAATTCCCTAAGTCCCTAACCTATCCACACTTACTACCTTTACACACACAGCTACTCTTACAGGGATATCTGTTGCCGACCTCGACCTAAGACAACAGATGGATTCCTACGGGAAGGAAATAGGGTTAGCGGAGGTTGTGGTTTTCTCACAGCCGATCAAGCAGGCTCACTTGACCGATTAAGGCTTGAAGGTGTCTTCGCCACTGTGAGAGGATTCCTGAAATGGGTGGTGGACCCTACACTCCCGGAGAGAGCGTAGGGCTATAGGTAAATAAAGACCAACGGACAATTGGTAACTGGGCTTTATTACAATTTCTTATTCTATTATATACAAGTTTTGCTTATGGCACACTATTACATTTTATCTTAGTATACTATAGGTGTAATGTGCAAGGAAGGTAATAAAAAAGGTGCAGTGCAGGTAATATTTATTGATCTTTTGGACTTAATAATGTGCGGAATCTTAGGATAACTTAATCTAGGGCGATGTTTCGTAACACACGTGTATCTCATGACGCCTTTAGAGGCGGGTTATTCTGTTCTCTGAACATATTGGCGTCTCTCGGCCAGGCGTGGGCGTTACAGGGGCTGTATTGGGCGTAGCTCTGTCATCTCAAAGCTGCCTCCGTGTTGCTCTGCGGTGCTTTGGCTGGGCCGCTGGCGTGCGGGCTTCGGCGGAGCCCGTCTGGGGGGCGCCGGGCTGACGGGGCACGGCGGTGCGGGGACCGAGTGGGACCGGCGGGCGGCTGCCTTGGCTCGAACCCACTTGATGATCTGTGGACAAAAGTAAAATATTAATAAAATAATAATAAATGTTGTTGCTGATGAGACGAGACTGACTGCTATCGAATGAGACTGGATCTGCTGCCAAATTGTGTTGTCTAATTCTGTTTTAAGAGCAATTTCGTTATTTACTAAGTGTTTAAATAAGTCTCTGGAACTGTCAAGTACTTCCTCATCTCTGGCCAGATTTTGAACTAGTCTTGTGGTTGTGTTTGTATTCATGGAGAAATTTGCTTTCTTGGAGTATGTGGCTAATACACTCACTGTGTTCATGCGTCTGGCGGCTAGTATATTATTTCTGGTTTTTATTATGCAATTTTCAGATATGTGAATGACTGCGTTAGTTTCTATGGTTATTTCTTCCCTTTCGCCGTCACAAATAATTGATGTTTTGATCTTCTTGTTTGTAATGATAAGCCAAGTATTTGGCATGTAAAGTTGTTTCCAAATCGTGGATGTGACGTTAAGGAGTCGGGTGTTGCATTCTATAGCTTCGGTTTTCTTAAATAATAAGTCATTGACACAGTTTTTGTTTGATTGCATGTTCTTTACGGAAGTTGGGTAGCAGATGTAATCGTTATTTCTCTTAAGGCATGACTGGAATTCTTCTTTGTCGAGTTCAAAATAGTTTTCATTGTTGTAATCGATTCCAATTATATTGTGATATATTTCTATGCTGTATAGGTTTCCTTCTTGATCCTTCTTTGGAACGGGTGTCACATGGATCAGAGAATATTTTGCAATATCTTGAATTGCGAAGTAACCATACACTTGTATGTGTGTTTGGTTTTCTGTGCTTTTCGTGTAGATTAATTGATTTTGAACTATTTTTAATTTGGTAGGCAGTTTCGTGTTTGCATTGGTTATAATCTGCTTTATATCTTTAACTTTCAACACATTGTAAATTGTGCCTTGATGCAGGGATACTTCTAATAGCCCTGAGTAATGTTCCAATATTTCGGTTATGTAGTTAACTGCCAGTTGGTACATTTGCAATATATGGATATGCAACCAGTTGTGATCTATTCTCTTGTACCAAACGTTTACTTTATTAATATAGTCGACGGCTTGATTTAGATTCGTCTGGAATCTTTGGAGTTTTTTGTTAATTCTTTCTTCTGTTTGGTTGACTGTGGCTATTGTGGAAATCATGAACTTGGTCTGATGATTTGCCGCTTCTATGAGTTTATTCTGGTTTGTTCTCAACGTGTCGATGTCGTTGTAAACTTCATCATTTACGCCGAATATGGATGTTAGTAACTGTCCAAATAATCCTCTTTTCTTTCTAACGTATCCTATTTCCATTATAACTTCTTGGGCTTTTTCTAACTTTGTTTGTTCTTCGTATAAATGTTGATATAACTGCATACAATGGATGTCCGTGTTATCTCTTTTTGTCTGTTCACAAAACTGTTGAAATTGGGATACTATGCCTTGTACATTTTTCACATCATGTGCTATGGACTCCTTTTCATAATTAGCCTGTATTCGAAATATCCCACGATCTATGGTTGCAGTTCCAATGTGTTCCACATATATTCCTTCCTCTATATTTTTTAAAGTATAATTTGCATATGTTGTTGTGAACAAGCTCAATAAAATGCCGAATAATAACATCCAATTAATTAATCCAATTGATGTTCCTTTTCGCCTACGTTTGTTTTCATTATTGTTGGCTCGTGCCGAGCGGATCAGGTTGCAGGTTACTCTAGACGGCGCACTGTCTGGCGTAGTTTTAATATTATTTGCTCTTTCAGCATTACTCGGCGGCGGCTCGCGCCTGTTCATTGTTATTGTATCATGTTCCTCAATCGGTAAGGGAATGACTGAGTGAATTGCTCTTTTCAGGCAGGTGCCCGACGGCCTTTGTAATGTCAGCACTCTATTTATACCATCGCTTCCTACATGTGTTTCTTTTATTTTTGCAAGTGGCCATTTACTAGGCGATACGTTTTCGTCTTTTATTAATACCACAGTTCCGTTTTTTAAATTGGTTTGGTTAAATTTCCATTTATACCTATGTTGTAATTGATGCAAATAATCTTGTGTCCAACTTTTCCAGAAGTCTTTTTTCATCTTTTGAATCAATTTCCACCTACTTTGGAGGTCCATATGAGTGTCCGCTACTGGGTCAGGAATGCCCACTGATTCTCGTGATATCAGGAAGTGGCTAGGGGTTAGAATTACGTTGTCGTTTACGTTATTATTTTGTGCGCATAACGGTCTGGAATTTAAGCAGGCCTCTATCTGGCATAGGAGTGTTGATAATTCTTCGTAAGTCAACGTGGAATCTCCTATTACTCTTTTTAAATGGTGCTTCATAGATTTGACTCCAGCTTCCCAAATCCCTCCGAAATGGGGCGCTAGGGGTGGTATAAAATGCCACTGTGTTCCCAGGTTTGTTACCGCGTTCTGGAATTGCGGTGACTGTGTTATTTGTAATAGTTCAGTGTGCAGGAACTTGGCTGCTCCTACAAAGTTTTTTGCATTGTCACTGTAGACATGGTCCGCATGACCTCTTCTTGACCTGAATCTGGCGAACGCAGCTATAAAGCTTTCAGTTGTCAAATCTCCCACTAATTCAAGATGTATGGCTTTTGTAGCGAGACATACGAATACTGCTATGTATCCTTTGGTGGATCTGTTTCCTCTTCCTTTCGTTGTCCTTACTTGCACGGGTCCAGCATAATCAATGCCTGTATGGCTGAACGTTGGTGATGGAGTTACTCTTGGTGCTGGTAACTGTCCCATTTTCTGACATGGTGTGATGGCTTTATAGCGTATACATCTAACGCATTTATTTATGCAAGCTTTGACCATTCTTTTAACACCAATTATCCAGTATTTCTGCTGGACATAGGCTAATGTTAGCTTGTTTCCGCCATGTAATGTTCTTTCATGTGCATCTCGGATAATTAGAACCGATACATGGTGGTTGTATGGTAATATTGCGGGATGTTTCTGGGCATATGGTAATTGTGAGTGTTCAAGTCGCCCACCTACACGCATGATCCCGTTTTCATCAATGAATGGGTCCAAGTTTGATAGTTTGTTACTTCTTTTTAAGGGTTGTTTGTTTTTCAGGCACATGTACTCCTCGGGCATGGTTTCAACTTGAACTTTTTTGATTATTATGCGGCTGGTTTCTACTATTTCTTGGTACGATAGGTGCTCGTTTTTAACGTCTTTTCGGGTCCATCTATGGCAATATGAGAGTACTCGTAGCATTCTTTGCCATTCGGAAAATCGATCCCATATTTTTTCTTCAGTGGTCGCGTCGTTTACGACTATATGGTGGCTCATTTCTATCTCCTTACATACTTCTGGTAAAGTTTTCGTGAATGGTATCTTTTTATCTTGGAGCCAACTTGGTCCTTGCCACCATAAGTGATGGTTTTCTAATTTGGTTGGTTCGATCCCCCGGGACAATACATCCGCAGGGTTATCTGATGTTTTTACGTGATACCATTGTTCTTTTGGTATAAGTTTCTGGATTTCTGTCACCCTATTTGCGACAAACGTCTGCCATCTCCCGGCTTCTCCTTTTATCCATCCTAATGTTATCATTGAGTCGGTCCAACAGTAACAGGTTATATCTTTGCAATCTAATGCATTTTTAATTTTATCCATCAATTTCGCTAATAAGTGCGCGGAGGCTAGTTCTAGCCTGGGTATTGTTGTTTTTTGGTTTTTTGGCGCTACTTTACTCTTTGCTTGTAACAATGTCACATAATATTGTCCATTGACCTCGATTCTACTGTATACTACTCCGCCGTACGCCGATTCACATGCGTCAGCATACCCGTGCAGTTCTATTTTTGTACTTGTATATTTTGTCCATCTTGGTATTTTTATCGTTTCGACAGCTTTTATTTGTTGTTGGAATTCGACCCATTTCTTTTTGGAACCTTCGTCTACCGGTTGGTCCCATTCTGACCCATTTGTCCAGAGCTCCTGGATTAATGTCTTCATTGTCACAATAATCGGTGCTAGCCACCCCATGGGGTCAAATATTTTTGAAATCTCGGATAATATAAATCTTTTAGTTGGGTTTTCATTGGTTGTAATCTTGATTTTAAACTGGAATGTGTCGTGTAGAGGCGACCACATAACTCCGAGTGATTTCCTTGTTTCATGTTGGGGTAACTTGACCATGTCTTCCCTCAAGTTTTCTGGAATATTACCTAAAATTTCTTCACTATTCGAGGACCATTTCCGTAGGTTAAATCCTCCTGATTTAAACATGTTTATTAACTGGTTTTGCAGAACTTTAGCCTCTTCCTCACTTTTCTCACCAGATAAGAGGTCATCCACAAAAAAATCTTGAAGGGCGGTTTTGCTGGCTAGCGGATAGTTTGCCTGTTCGTCCAATGCTAACTGCTGTAGCGTTCTAACAGCTAAATATGGCGCTGAAGAAGTTCCATATGTTACAGTAGTAAGCTCGTATTCCTCGATCGGGTCCTTGGGTGATTCTCTCCAAAGGATTCTTTGATACGTTAAATCCTTTTCATTTACTCTTATGAATCGGTACATTTTCTCTATATCCGCCATCCAGGCTATCTTATGCTTTCGCCAGCGTAATAAAATATTTGTCAAATCTTCTTGTAACCTCGGACCCTTATACATGTTTTCATTAAGGCTCATTTCCCTTTTTCTTTTGGCACTGGCATCAAAAACTACCCTTAACTTCGTCGTTAAAACATCATCCCGGACCACTGGTTGGTGGGGTATATAGAAGACCCCTTTCCCGTGGTCTGTTTTCTTCACTTTCCTCATGTGACCCATGTCTTTATATTCAGACATAAATTCTAGGTATTGTTTTCGTAGTGGTTCATTGTTTTCAAACGTCCTTTCTAACTGAAACAATCTAGCCGCAGCCCTTTTACGTGAGTCTGCGTATGTTATTTCTCGGTTCTTAATGGGAATGCGAACGGTGTAGGTACCGTCTTTATTTCTTTGCGTGGTTTTTTGGTAAATTTCTTCACATATTCTATCTTCTTCTTTTAACTCCACCTTCTCTTGAATCTCTTCGAGCTCCCAAAATTTTGTCAACTGCTTGATTTCTTCGGTACACACAGTCATACTCGTTATTTCCATGTGTTTAGTTTCGTTGCTTAATTGCCATCCGGAAAAAATCCACCCGAATTCCGTATCCTGCGCTATCATGTTGTCTTGTATTTTTTCTAAACCCCCTAGCAGTAGCTTACTATACTCCTGAGCCCCTAGTATGATATCAATTGGACCTCTCTTATAATACGTTGGATCAGCTATAAGCCGGTTTCCTATCTTATCGGAACTTATTTGTGGTATTTCGTGTTTTGGAAGTGCAGAAGTCAGTTTTGGTAACACAAAAAGTGTCACTGGCAGCCTAAATTCACTCGGAAAGCGTGGTTTTAATGTTATGGTAATAGTACATCTCGATGTCTTGGGCTTTTCATCGCCAATACCTTTTATCTCGGTTTGAACCTTTTCTCTTGGATAAGATAATATTTGCGCAGTTTCCTCCGTACAAAACGATGCCTCTGAGCCTTGATCACACAAAACTCTTAACAACTGAGTCCCTCCATGGTATGTAGAGGTTTCCACTAGGGCCGTCGCTAAAATTGTAGTTTTCTTGCCCCCTGGGCTTGGCTCCATTGACGATACATGAGAGTTTATTTTATTAGGCAATTTTTCCTTCTGGGGCATCCCTCTATTACCAAGTTTATAATTATTCGTATTAGTCATTGCTGGTCTATTATATTTGTTATTGTAATTGATATCCATATGAAGCATTGAGTGGTGATATTTCCCGCATACGCTGCATACTGAGTTGCTGTAACATTTGTCCGTTGCGTAATGGCTAATGCAATTTAGACATATCTTTTTGTTTTTTGCTGCATTTGTGCGATCTTGTACATTCAATGCTTTAAATTGCATACATTGGTAAATACCGTGATCGTGTTTGTTGCAATACCAGCAACCCGGGATCGACACTTTCCCTGGACTATATTCAGGCTTGTACGTACTGACACGATTCTGGTGCGGATAATTTTTATTGGTACTGTTAGTGGATTCTAGGCATTTAAATCTTTTTGACATGAACTCCATCATGCTGGTAAAACTTTGTTGTTTATTCGGTTCACTCAGAGATAACTCATACATATTATTCGTTTCTGAATCCCACTTTCTTGAAATGATGCGAGTCAGCATTGGATCCCAAGTCGCGGTATCCACTCCTTGGTTCCTTAAGCCCGCTATACTTTCACTTATCAAGTCGTACATGTTTTTCAACTTCATTGTGTCAACCCGGTCTATTTTTGGCAAATCTAATATCTTGTCTATAAACTTGGAAATGATTAGTCGCTCGTTCTCATATCTTTTTGTCAGCAATTCCCACGCTGCATTATAATTCAACTCGCTAATACACAAATGCTGAATCATACGTGCTGGCTCACCGCGTACGTGCGTTTTCAAATATTGCATTTTTTCTGCGCTAGTTAATGTGGCCTCGTTATGAACCATATTCTTAAATAAATCATGGAATGAATACCATGACTCATAGTCTCCGGTAAATATTGGGATCGTCATTTTTGGCAGATTTTTCCCAGCCTTGGTACTGGTGGAACTTGGTTTTATGGAGGTCTCATTTATTTTGCTAAGTAACTGGTATGTTACGTTCTCATACTCTTCCTGGACTCCTTCAAATTTCTTGGCAGTAAAATATGAGTCAGCTAGGGTTGTACCTTCTATAAGCAACTCAGCATGTGAACCTTCTATGGTGTCCCATTGCTTTTGGATGCTTTCTAATGTGGCTTGCAACATAAAACTGGATTCTTCTCTGGTTAGTAACTGCCTGGCTACAGCTAACTTTCTTTCTAACTGAGACACTCGGAACTTATGGATTCCAAGTTTAGGGTTTGCTTCTTCTGTTTCTAACTCCTTCATGGCAGAGGCAGAGGTAGACGGCTTGACTAGGGTTTGTCCGTCCTCTTGCAACTTTTTCTCGTAATAGCTTAGGTGGGTTATTGCTTCCTTGAAAAGGTCCATGATACCACCAAAGTGGTCGGTGGTAAGGTAATCATGGTTAAGCAACTTTTCTTCGTTTTTCAATTGCTCGTGGTTTTCTTCTACTGCCCTTATCAAGTCTCTTAAGGTAGTCTTCCTGTCCGCGATGTATTTCAACGTCTTCCTACTCGCGGCATCTTTTTTTATGTTGGTCAATATGGTTTTAATTTGGTTTCCTAGTTTCTCCTGGCTTTCGATAAGGTTGTTGAGCTTGACAGTGTCCATGTTGTCAGTTTGTCGGTCGGTTCCTAATCGTTTATTCCTATCTGGGAGGGTACGTTAAAGAGGCGTGGGAAATGGAAACCCACGTTCCTAACTAGTTTGGGAGGACTTTTTTTTTTTTTTTTTTTAAATCCGGTACTAATCCGGACCCGGTACTAATCCGGTTCGAAGGACCATATGTACAGTCGCAAACTGGATATAGGAACCCTAGGACGGGTTTGGTTATAGTTTACCCTGGACGGGCAGGTAAATAAGGTATGTTCCCTAGGACGGGAATGAAGGTAAGTTCCCTAGGACGGGATTTAATCCAGTGTGCGACTGCACAGACTGCGTAAAGTTACTAGAACAGGGGTGGGCTTAAGGCAAGGGAGCCTACCATCCTACGTCCCTAATTCCCTAAGTCCCTAACCTATCCACACTTACTACCTTTACACACACAGCTACTCTTACAGGGATATCTGTTGCCGACCTCGACCTAAGACAACAGATGGATTCCTACGGGAAGGAAATAGGGTTAGCGGAGGTTGTGGTTTTCTCACAGCCGATCAAGCAGGCTCACTTGACCGATTAAGGCTTGAAGGTGTCTTCGCCACTGTGAGAGGATTCCTGAAATGGGTGGTGGACCCTACACTCCCGGAGAGAGCGTAGGGCTATAGGTAAATAAAGACCAACGGACAATTGGTAACTGGGCTTTATTACAATTTCTTATTCTATTATATACAAGTTTTGCTTATGGCACACTATTACATTTTATCTTAGTATACTATAGGTGTAATGTGCAAGGAAGGTAATAAAAAAGGTGCAGTGCAGGTAATATTTATTGATCTTTTGGACTTAATAATGTGCGGAATCTTAGGATAACTTAATCTAGGGCGATGTTTCGTAACACACGTGTATCTCATGACGCCTTTAGAGGCGGGTTATTCTGTTCTCTGAACACCCGACTAATTACATATTAGTTTTTTCAGACAAATCGCAACTTAGCAAAACAGCGACAGGTGGAACTTACTTATTAGAAAAAAGACTTAGTTATCGTCAGAGGTCGGCGGAAATAGAGGTCCTATAGAAGATTTCGGTCTCGAGAGTAAGCAGCTATTGCTTCCCATGTAACTCGGCTCCGTCGTACGTGGACCGCCCACCGTTCCGCAAGGGCACAGTAATTTTCGCATGTCTGTCTTCCACAGACACATATGGATCACGCAAGTTGTACGCTGTGAAAGCATCGTGTTATGCTTACCTGGCACGTGCGCTTGCGGCGGCATGCGCGTGCTGAGGTAAATGGCGGGCAGCGCGGCCAGCAGCGCCTGCACGACGCGCACGATCCCGGGCACGTGCCGCGCGCGCATCCACGTCGGCCACATCGCTCCGGTTTTTACTTCTATCTCTGTGTCCGAAACATTAACTTAAGCGAAGTATTGGACTATGAGTATGGAGCTACGTAGACAAGGAACTCACAACAATATTCAGATATCCCTACAGTGGGTACCTAAGATAATCTTTGGTCGACATAGATTTTGAGTACACGTGCCGATTAAAATTGAACGCGTAAATGGTCATTTGTTAGAATTCAAAGATATTTGACGAAGCATGTTGCGGATTTCATTTTTGGATTAATAGTACATTAGTTGGTCAATTTATGGAATAAATGATTCATTCTCGTTAACTAAAAAAAAAAAAAAAATTCAAAGACTATCTGCAGTAGGTAGTTTTGTATTTATATTATGCATTTCAGGTTTTTTAACTCTCTTGATTGTTTGACTCGTGTACATAAACTTAACTCTACGACATTTTCACATTTGAAGGTTTAGGAGTTGAGAAATCCCGAGCCGTAGGTACTCGTAACACACCGAATAAACCGCAGTTTTATCGGCCATCCTGACCTCTTACGCTTTTATGGCGGTAAATCTAGATTAATCAGATAACTTATGGGTTATTGAGTATAAATACGACAGACGTAAGGAGAAATAGGCGTCCATTTCTTTGTATTTTGTTTTATAGCATGTTCTGTATAATCTAAGATGCTGTACCTGAAAGTTCTTAATATGTGGTACAAGTGTCTTTCTAATCTAGTTCAAGTTTCGTTATCTTAGAAGTTAGGAACCTATTAATTATAGAATAACCGAGGCTGTATAGAGTTATAGGTGGCCAGTAAGGTTTGTTTAACATATCTGAGTTCTATTCCTACATATACCAAGGGAGACTAGCAGAGCCCTCTGCCCGGGGTAAGCGTGACGCAAGGAAATGGGCGGTGTGATTTACGTGGCGGATATTAGCGCTGGATCTAGCGCCGCAAAGATTTACTCGCACGCAGATAACCCCAACGTCGAGAAAACATGCTCAAGTTGACTCAAGTAAAGTCGAAATGACGTAAGTTTCGCATTTCAAGTTGATTTGAATGTGTTTCGGTCGCTGCCCTGCTTGTCAGGAGCGCTCGAACTCGAAAACAAATGGAATGAGTTGGAAGATGGAATGTACAGTCCACTCGCATATCTCAGATTGCTCCCTATTTTTAGCCAGCTTCTTTATTTGGTGATAGACAGGGTCGACAAATATATTTACATATAAAAACCGGCCAAGGGCGAGTTGGACTCGCGCACGAAGGGTTCCGTACTAGTATCTATAAAACAGCAAAAATAACTTAACCAAAATTACAGTTAAATCAACCTATCTCAAAAACTATAAGAGATACTTTGATCAAACCAAAAATCGTTGAAAGAGTTAATTAGCATGCATCACCTCTATTTTTTTTAGAATTTTATACCCCGTAGTTATAAAAATAGAGGGGGGGGGACATACTTTTTACGACTTTGAGAGCTGATATCTCAAAAACCGTTCACTTTAAGAAAAATGTTTTTTAGAAAACTTTATATCATTTTAAAAGACCTTTCCATTGATACCCCACACGGGTATGTACATCGAAAAAAAAATTTTCATCCCTCAGTTACATGTATGGGGGGCCCCACCCCCAATTCTTTTTTTTACTATTTAGTGTCATAATTTTGTAGCGGTTCATACAACACATATTCCCATCAAATTTCATCACTGTAGTACTTATAGTTTCCGAGTAAATCGGCTGTGACAGACGGACAGACGGACAGACGGACAGACGGACAGACGGACATGACGAAACTATAAGGGTTCCGTTTTTGCCATTTTGGCTACGGAACCCTAAAAAAGTATTTTAACTTGCACTGTTCGTGTGTAATTTGTTCTCAAACATAGAACGTAATCCTTTTCTGAAGTCCGTTATAAATGAAGATTAAATAACTCGTTTTACACCGTTAACTTTTTATTGCTTTAATATTGTATTTATTTATTATAATATTGATTACTTTAGAAATACTTGCTCCCCAAACTTTCAACTCCGCTTTCTCCCCTTCACAGGGCGAATATTCAAATATGAAAACAGTTTTCTTACGATTTAATGCTATAGGTCTATAAACGAAGTATCAAGTTTCTCATTAAAAAAAACACTCGCTTCCCAAACGAAAGCAGAATTTAGTTTAATTATACTTTAATGCAAGTATGAGCATGATAGGCTATTTTATAAATATAAAGGAATCCCCGGCTAAACAGACTGTAGTGCCCATGGCGTGTGCACGGAACGCTATTCCGAGTCGAGTCTAGTTTGACTATGGATGCCTCCAATGTTAATTGAGCTGTTTTCGTGATTACCTTCGCGTACATTTCCTAGAATAGAGACGTCGCAGCAATTTAACAAAGACTTCACGGAAACCGAATTGGAACAGACATAAAATTCGCTGCGCCATATTTCGTGCGTTCGTGTTCAGCCAAAAAGGACGTTGATTCATTCATATAAAGTTTAAATTCGATTGTGGTATATGGGAAAGGTATGTGGGAAAGTATGCGGGATAATGATGGTAGCACGAATGGCTTATCAGTGAATCGCAGAAACGGCGCCGATACCGCGCGGGCGGCGCCGCCCGGGACGTCGCGGCCCGCGCTCCAAGACAAATGTTCACAAACCGTTTGTAGGCACTTGCAGTGTCAATTTGATCCAATTACATTAATTTGAACCCAAATTCAAAACATCTGTGTATCTGGAGGTCAGAGTTGAAGCCGGTTGGCTTTGTAAAGTGGCAGCTCCATTCCATGTTACGATACATTCGTCAACTTTCGATTCTCTCTCGATGAGGTGGATTCTCGACCTTATGCTGCAATGTAACAGGAATCCACCAGAGATCTTTTCATGTTTTTTTTGTAGCCTATTGACTGTCCCACTGCTGGCCAAAGGCCTCTACCCCCGTTATTTCAAATTTTATGGCATTTTTGAGAAAAGCACTAGGTATGTATGCCTCGGCCGGAGCAGGGAGAGCCTTTCTTTCGTGGCAGCCTTTACAGTAATTTACTATTCATAAATACCTGAAATCAAAGCCAAAAGTCACAATACACTGCTGTATGTGGAGATCAGGAATTAAAACTGCAGATTTTATAATAACACAAGTGCATGAAATTTCAGCAAAATGTCCAGACACAAAAATGATTTGAGCCTTGGTTTTTTATATTGTCTCGCGCAGGACGTGAGAAAAGTAGAGTAGGTATACTCCTCGGGGATAAAACTCACTGTACTCATGACACACTTCCTCACTCACTCCCTCACTGTGGTCTTAACTCATAACACCCTCGCTACGCTCGGGAGTAAAACTTGGTAGTCCTTCGTTTCGTTCAGGATTGAATATCTCGCCCATGGCATAAAGCAGTGGTTTACCGTGTACAATCTACTATAAACCACAATATAGGTACCTACATAGATATTACATTATCTCCTCCGAGCGCTTGCTTCCTCCTCGTGCACTCTTAAATATGTAGTCAGTGTACTAAAGTTTGAAATTTAGTGTCCGAGTGTCACGAGAGTAATGGCGTCACTGAGCTCTTCCAATATTGAGAAATAAGAAATATTTTTTCGAGAGTAAAACAACAATTAATGCAGCAAAATAAAAAATAAAAATAAACAAAAACTAAAAAGCTGTGTTATCTCGAAACGGTACCATCTCAGCATAATGTAATCGCCAGCGCTGGTCTTCCGATGGGACTGTCGAGTGATTTCACGGTGTGTAACCGTACGAAGAGAAAAAAATAATAAATAACGATTAATAGTACGGTATAATACGGTGCCTTTTACAAAGTGATTATTTTATTATCTAACTAGCGACCCGCCCCGGCTTCGCACGGGTGCACTATTTAATGGATGTTATTATACATATAAATCTTCCTCTTCGATCACTCTATCTATTAAAAAAACTGCATCAAAATCCGTTGCGTAGTTTTAAAGATTTAAGCATACATAGAGATATAGGGACAGAGAAAGCGACTTTGTTTTATACTATGTAGTGAAGTAAGTATTACACGTGATTATTCAAGCAGGTGCCCAGGAGCAGAGTATCCATCATATATTTCAAGTTTGCCCATCTACTCGATACGCCGGAGGGCCTCCGGAAGACCTGATCAATTTAAACGACGAAGCTCTCAAGTGGATTAATTCTCTGGAGTTCGATTTATGATCTTCTGTATCTACTTTTAAATATGCCACACGAATAAATAAATAAATAAATTCAAGCAAACTGAAACAATTTTGAAATTGATTGACATCCTAATATTGTGGTAATAAACACGCGTCAGGGCCATAGCCCCGCGGCGCCCGCGCCTGTGTCCGGCGTGTGACGAGCTCAGTAGGGCTGATCAATTTCCTGTTTGCTATGTTCGTCGTAGGTATGATTTTGTAGACTGTCGTGTGTCGTCCGGGAACAGCGACGTGTATCCTCGGGCCTTGCCAATACCTTTATAGCCTGTGTTCGGCGGATGACGCGTACAGTAGGGCTGGCACATTCTCTCTTTACTATATTTATGTTTTTTTTTTAATTTATTGCTCTTCTATTAAAAGACAAAACTATTACAAGGCTTCGCCAAACTGCGGAGCAGTTTGTTGTCGAATAAATTAAAATACACTCGTTCCTTAACTCCTACCATTACCTATATTTGTGCCATCAGTAGATACATACATATTACATCCTTTTCATAAACGTCCATTGGATCTACTTTTCGCTTATCTAGCGATTGAAATTTGTTTACTGGGTTATGTATTTCAACCCGATCAGGAATTTGCTACCTAATCTACAAATCCTGCAAGTATATGATGTTAGAAGGTGCGCCTAAGGCAAGGATGGTAACGCCATGGTAGCCTAAAGAATATTATGTTGTGAGTTAGCTAAGAAATGTGTTAAATGTGGTCGAGCTTGAAAGCTCGATGCTTAGAAAGGAACACGCTAAGCTTTAAAAGTACAACTCTTTTGGCTCACGTTTTCGGTCACAGTAAGCATTCAAGGTAGGTAGTACCTATCCAATACAATGCATGTTACCTATTCCGTTAAACACTTTTCCGTTTACCTATAATTGATATGTCTTCAGTGATTATCTAGAATGTTGTTAGAGTGGTCGAGTGTGATAATGGTGTTATCTGAGGGCCCACTAATTCCCACTATTCCGCTTAACAATGAAAGAGGCAAAGTTTACCAATAATAGTAGTTTATGCAACTGCTACACACATAATGAGTGGCATACACGAGTGTGGTTTTATGAAACGAGCCGAAGGAGAACTACATAATAAGATCACATGAGTATTTTAATGCCTAATTATGTACAATTGATTACACTACTTTAATGAGTTTCACCAGTGCCTTTACCATGTGTTTGCTTGACCGTACTCGCTAGCGACTGCGTAAACGATTTAGTATGCCGATTCTTATATCTATTGCGTAACCGCCAGAGGCGCTGTACTTTTGCCCATACAATTTTTTACGCAGTCGCTATCGAGTACGGTCATGTAAACTCGTGATAAAAGCACAAATAGCCGACGCCGTGCGGCGTGCGGCGTACAGCTTTATTACCTATACCTATAATCTAACACAGAAATATTTTGTCCTTAATATTAAAAAATATGTATGTATGTCTATACTGTAGCATTTGAATTTTGTACTATTTTTACTGTTATTTTATATACATTGTATATTGTTTTGAAAAAATGACACCTCGCCGAGTTTCTTACGCCGGTTCTTCTCGAGGCAGAGGTTTAATTTATGAACCGGTGGTAGTTTTTTGACATTCATAAGTGCATGTAACATGCCTTGATGAATAAATGATTTCATTTCATTTCATTTCACCTCTCTCGCGGTGGCAGCCCTAAGAGCGTCCGCAAATTGCGTCCCGGCAGGTGACAACGAGAACGACAACGTAATCACTGCGGGATAAATGCCGTATTTTTTGTTTGAAAACAAAGGAAAGAGAAGCCACCAAAGAGCTATTTTTACATAATTTCGTTCCGAAGATTTATTTAAATATTTGCCATTTAATTTATTTTTAATTAAAAAATGAGAATTGTATTGGTAACTTTCAATTTACATTTGGCCGATAAACGAAAAACAAAAACACATCTTTATAGTCCCGTATCTTGTTTATAATTTTAATAAATTTGTCTATTTTTACTATTTATTGTTGACCGAGTGAAACGAAGGTCTCTGCTTCAGCTTCGACAAAAATGCTTTCGTATGTCCAGATTCCGGATTTCCGTTTGTTCTCGTCTACAGGATGCAATTCTGAACCGATTCTCGTGAAATTTCGTGAGCAGGTTCGATAGTTATATAAAAGTTTTTTGTCTAGACGGTTTTTGGAAATTTCCAAAAACTATTTTTTTATCAGTGATTTTGTAAGTTTCTGCGGGCGAATTTCGGTTTGTTCTCCTGTTCAGGTCGCATTTCTCAACCGCTTCTCGTGAAATTTTGTTAGCAGGTT
This sequence comes from Epiblema foenella, assembly GCA_963556455.1. Classification (NCBI taxonomy): domain Eukaryota; kingdom Metazoa; phylum Arthropoda; class Insecta; order Lepidoptera; family Tortricidae; genus Epiblema; species Epiblema foenella. The sequence continues at coordinate 271,338 of OY747106.1, forward strand.
CGATATTCATAACTGATCTTTTTTAAAATGACACATTTTGGAAATGATAAATAAACTCACTCACGAGGTCTACAGCTCACAGAGCCACTAGTGGTAATTTGATAACTTTCAATACATATAGGCCACACTATGTTATACTAGTTTATTAAAATAACAATATAGAATATATGAAGAAACAATAAAATAAAAATCTAACCTAGTAAACAGTAAAACTTAAAGATAAAAAATTTGTCCCAAGTCGCCGTCAGCGGGTAGGGTGCCCAGAAGGCTGGCTGCATTGCCACGCTGTATGGCAATGCTTATTCTTTGTCCGAAATATTGGCCAGCCCTCTGGTCACCAGTGGTCTCTATTAGGCGCGCCGACAAATCTTTGTATAGTCGACGCGCACTTGGTCCCTTAAATTATTAACATGACTCATTATCCCTATTGTTCGCGATTAAACAGTCCCGTTTCCTAATAATAATACTGATTATTACTGTGGTATATAATTTACAAAAAATATTATTTTAACGGTTTGCCCATAAGTGACACCAGCGATTTTAAAATTTACAACTGGTCTTGCTGCAATACAGGCGCGGATACAGGGGGGGACAACAGGGGCAATTGCCCCCCCCTGAAGCCTGTGTCAGGGCAGGGCAATTGCCTATGTCCTGACGTAGGAAATATGTTCTGACAACAGTTATCAAAAGTCAGTTTTATTTTCGGAAAGTTCGGAAGTGCCCCCCCCCTGACTAAAATCCTGGATCCGCACCTGCTGCAATACCAGTATGTTATAAACTATAAAAACGACTTAAAAACGCAATCAGCAACATTACCTGAAATAATCGGAAAAAAGATCTGAAAGATCGCTAAATGAAATCTGTTCGGTAACGTTCGCTAAATGCTCGACATACTATGTTGACAATACTTACCTATGTTAGACTTTCAGGAAGCACAAGTTAGCTTTTACTATAAAGTGTTTATAGCTATACCTAGTCGCCATAAACCGGTGCCGTCAAACCTGTCTACATACAGTTTGCGACTTTGTACGGGCGGCTCTAAAATAATACACACAAGTTTGAGTCTACTTGCAAGGACATACGTATAGAAATGTATACATATTTATAGACGTGACACTCTAATACTGACGAAGATGCTATCGGTATCCAAATTAAGAGTTCGCTCAAGTATCACCTGTCACTAGAGAATGCAATCCCCATCTCGCGAGATCTCGGGTAATTTTTCGGGATCAATCCCGACGCATCATATGACGAGATCACGTTCGAGATTGACGGGATTGGGATACTATTAATACCCTTTGTTTTTTAAGGAGTCATTTTCAAAATCACTCGTCTTAGGTAACTACTTCCTAATTCCTTTGAAATATGTTTATTATTTTGATTACCTAATTTACCTATGTTAATTTCCTTAAAACCTGATAATTATTTTTGGTTGGTAAGATTAAAGAATAAAGGTTTTTATTTTCTTTCGAGTAATATGTTATTTTACTTAACCTCACTATCACAAACAAGCAGTTATTAGCTTTTTTAGTCATCCAAATTTATTATTTTTTTAAAATTAGACGGGATCCCGAAAATTCCGGGATCCCGCGGGATTAGAAATATCAATCCCGAATTTGCAATCTCGAGTCGGGATTGCATTCCCTACCTGTCACCTACAATGTACCTGTTATAGTGCCTTGAGGATCAAAAAACATCAAAGGGGCGAGTAAAAAGTGTGTCTAAATATTTTCAAACGATGTTAGTAAGGTACTCGTACATGTAAAGTTCGTCCCAGTTTATAAGTATAGTTCACCACGGGGCTATATAAAAACTTTTGTACGAATAATCTTTTGATAATTTTTACGGATAAAACATCGCTTTAAAACCAGTCTAATTCCAATCTAGTTTTCCTTCTGAGTTTGCGATGTTACTTTTCGTAAAATTAGTGTCTACACCAAGTCCTGCTGCCAAAACGGACCCTGGGTTACTTTAGTCTACAACCGGGAAAACGCTAGGAGGATGATGATCATCATCATCATCATCATTATCAGCCTGTGTCAGTCCACTGACCAGGAGGATGATGATAAATATTATTTTCTTGTTTCTTATTACTTTTGTTTTGTTTCTTATTGCTTACAGTTTGGCTAAGGTAACCAAGAGGCGTCATAAAAACCAAAATGATCAATTAAATTCGAAATCTTTATGTAACATTTCGTATTGAAAATGTCTACAAGCAAGACATAAGATCGGCAAGAGGCGTGACGTGAGTGGGGTAAGGCTGCACAAAGCGAATTACCGGAGCGGGCGCGCCACAAAGTACCTACAAGCCAGCCGGCTGCAATTAGTCGCCGCTCCGAGCAGCTGATTACACTGGGATTACGAACTTACCCCGCAAACAAATAGAACGTGTGCCCGTCGGAGCTTGTGTTCATGTTACACAGACTTTAAAAAATATCTACTTAAAGACAAAGAGAGATCACTACGAAGTAATATGTAGCTACACAAAATTTCCTTTTAATTGTTTATTTATTGCCCCATTGACTTCCAACATCAATGGTGCATACCTACGGTACTAAGGTCAGTGCCTTTACCATGAGTTTACATGGCCCTAGTCGCTAGCGACTGCGTTAAAATTTGTAAGGGCAAAAGTACAGCGCCTCTGGCGGTTTCGCAATAGAACTAAGAATCGGCATACTAAATCGTTTACGCAGTCGCTAGCAAGTACGGTCATGCAAACTCGTGGTAAAGGCACTGATTTCAAGTATCTAAACTCTCAACCATCTCCGCTTTAAAATTTCAAAGTCCATAAATCTCATTACCTTTCACAACTTTGACGATCTTGATACGATATCTCGATAAGCTAGTTGATCCTAGCCAGAGGCAGAGCCTTATACGGATCATATCATTTATATTTCTATCACTTTTTAGGGTTCCGTAGCCAAAATGGCAAGAACGGAACCCTTATAGATTCGTCATGTCTGTCCGTCCGTCCGTATGTCACAGCCGATTTACTCGAAGACCTTAAGCACTACAATTATGAAATTTGGTAGGAAGGTGTATTCTATGAACCGCTACATAAAAGTGATGTGAAATTACAAAAAAATATTAATTTAGGCGGGGCACTCGATACATGGAACCGGTCGATGAAAAAAAAATTCAACGCACATAGTCGTGTGGGATATCGATGGATAGGCCTTTAAAAATGACACGGAGGTTTTTAAAAAACTTGTCTATTTAAGTCAACCGTTGGTGAGATATTAGCTGTCAAAGTCATAGAAAGTGTCCTCCCCCCCCTCTAATTTCCAAACTATACAGTTTAAAATACACTCGTTCCTTAACTCCTACCATTACCTATATTTGTGCCATCAGTAGATACATACATATTACATCCTTTTCATAAACGTCCATTGGATCTACTTTTCGCTTATCTAGCGATTGAAATTTGTTTACTGGGTTATGTATTTCAACCCGATCAGGAATTTGCTACCTAATCTACAAATCCTGCAAGTATATGATGTTAGAAGGTGCGCCTAAGGCAAGGATGGTAACGCCATGGTAGCCTAAAGAATATTATGTTGTGAGTTAGCTAAGAAATGTGTTAAATGTGGTCGAGCTTGAAAGCTCGATGCTTAGAAAGGAACACGCTAAGCTTTAAAAGTACAACTCTTTTGGCTCACGTTTTCGGTCACAGTAAGCATTCAAGGTAGGTAGTACCTATCCAATACAATGCATGTTACCTATTCCGTTAAACACTTTTCCGTTTACCTATAATTGATATGTCTTCAGTGATTATCTAGAATGTTGTTAGAGTGGTCGAGTGTGATAATGGTGTTATCTGAGGGCCCACTAATTCCCACTATTCCGCTTAACAATGAAAGAGGCAAAGTTTACCAATAATAGTAGTTTATGCAACTGCTACACACATAATGAGTGGCATACACGAGTGTGGTTTTATGAAACGAGCCGAAGGAGAACTACATAATAAGATCACATGAGTATTTTAATGCCTAATTATGTACAATTGATTACACTACTTTAATGAGTTTCACCAGTGCCTTTACCATGTGTTTGCTTGACCGTACTCGCTAGCGACTGCGTAAACGATTTAGTATGCCGATTCTTATATCTATTGCGTAACCGCCAGAGGCGCTGTACTTTTGCCCATACAATTTTTTACGCAGTCGCTATCGAGTACGGTCATGTAAACTCGTGATAAAAGCACAAATAGCCGACGCCGTGCGGCGTGCGGCGTACAGCTTTATTACCTATACCTATAATCTAACACAGAAATATTTTGTCCTTAATATTAAAAAATATGTATGTATGTCTATACTGTAGCATTTGAATTTTGTACTATTTTTACTGTTATTTTATATACATTGTATATTGTTTTGAAAAAATGACACCTCGCCGAGTTTCTTACGCCGGTTCTTCTCGAGGCAGAGGTTTAATTTATGAACCGGTGGTAGTTTTTTGACATTCATAAGTGCATGTAACATGCCTTGATGAATAAATGATTTCATTTCATTTCATTTCACCTCTCTCGCGGTGGCAGCCCTAAGAGCGTCCGCAAATTGCGTCCCGGCAGGTGACAACGAGAACGACAACGTAATCACTGCGGGATAAATGCCGTATTTTTTGTTTGAAAACAAAGGAAAGAGAAGCCACCAAAGAGCTATTTTTACATAATTTCGTTCCGAAGATTTATTTAAATATTTGCCATTTAATTTATTTTTAATTAAAAAATGAGAATTGTATTGGTAACTTTCAATTTACATTTGGCCGATAAACGAAAAACAAAAACACATCTTTATAGTCCCGTATCTTGTTTATAATTTTAATAAATTTGTCTATTTTTACTATTTATTGTTGACCGAGTGAAACGAAGGTCTCTGCTTCAGCTTCGACAAAAATGCTTTCGTATGTCCAGATTCCGGATTTCCGTTTGTTCTCGTCTACAGGATGCAATTCTGAACCGATTCTCGTGAAATTTCGTGAGCAGGTTCGATAGTTATATAAAAGTTTTTTGTCTAGACGGTTTTTGGAAATTTCCAAAAACTATTTTTTTATCAGTGATTTTGTAAGTTTCTGCGGGCGAATTTCGGTTTGTTCTCCTGTTCAGGTCGCATTTCTCAACCGCTTCTCGTGAAATTTTGTTAGCAGGTTCGATATTCATAACTGATCTTTTTTAAAATGACACATTTTGGAAATGATAAATAAACTCACTCACGAGGTCTACAGCTCACAGAGCCACTAGTGGTAATTTGATAACTTTCAATACATATAGGCCACACTATGTTATACTAGTTTATTAAAATAACAATATAGAATATATGAAGAAACAATAAAATAAAAATCTAACCTAGTAAACAGTAAAACTTAAAGATAAAAAATTTGTCCCAAGTCGCCGTCAGCGGGTAGGGTGCCCAGAAGGCTGGCTGCATTGCCACGCTGTATGGCAATGCTTATTCTTTGTCCGAAATATTGGCCAGCCCTCTGGTCACCAGTGGTCTCTATTAGGCGCGCCGACAAATCTTTGTATAGTCGACGCGCACTTGGTCCCTTAAATTATTAACATGACTCATTATCCCTATTGTTCGCGATTAAACAGTCCCGTTTCCTAATAATAATACTGATTATTACTGTGGTATATAATTTACAAAAAATATTATTTTAACGGTTTGCCCATAAGTGACACCAGCGATTTTAAAATTTACAACTGGTCTTGCTGCAATACAGGCGCGGATACAGGGGGGGACAACAGGGGCAATTGCCCCCCCCTGAAGCCTGTGTCAGGGCAGGGCAATTGCCTATGTCCTGACGTAGGAAATATGTTCTGACAACAGTTATCAAAAGTCAGTTTTATTTTCGGAAAGTTCGGAAGTGCCCCCCCCCTGACTAAAATCCTGGATCCGCACCTGCTGCAATACCAGTATGTTATAAACTATAAAAACGACTTAAAAACGCAATCAGCAACATTACCTGAAATAATCGGAGAAAAGATCTGAAAGATCGCTAAATGAAATCTGTTCGGTAACGTTCGCTAAATGCTCGACATACTATGTTGACAATACTTACCTATGTTAGACTTTCAGGAAGCACAAGTTAGCTTTTACTATAAAGTGTTTATAGCTATACCTAGTCGCCATAAACCGGTGCCGTCAAACCTGTCTACATACAGTTTGCGACTTTGTACGGGCGGCTCTAAAATAATACACACAAGTTTGAGTCTACTTGCAAGGACATACGTATAGAAATGTATACATATTTATAGACGTGACACTCTAATACTGACGAAGATGCTATCGGTATCCAAATTAAGAGTTCGCTCAAGTATCACCTGTCACTAGAGAATGCAATCCCCATCTCGCGAGATCTCGGGTAATTTTTCGGGATCAATCCCGACGCATCATATGACGAGATCACGTTCGAGATTGACGGGATTGGGATACTATTAATACCCTTTGTTTTTTAAGGAGTCATTTTCAAAATCACTCGTCTTAGGTAACTACTTCCTAATTCCTTTGAAATATGTTTATTATTTTGATTACCTAATTTACCTATGTTAATTTCCTTAAAACCTGATAATTATTTTTGGTTGGTAAGATTAAAGAATAAAGGTTTTTATTTTCTTTCGAGTAATATGTTATTTTACTTAACCTCACTATCACAAACAAGCAGTTATTAGCTTTTTTAGTCATCCAAATTTATTATTTTTTTAAAATTAGACGGGATCCCGAAAATTCCGGGATCCCGCGGGATTAGAAATATCAATCCCGAATTTGCAATCTCGAGTCGGGATTGCATTCCCTACCTGTCACCTACAATGTACCTGTTATAGTGCCTTGAGGATCAAAAAACATCAAAGGGGCGAGTAAAAAGTGTGTCTAAATATTTTCAAACGATGTTAGTAAGGTACTCGTACATGTAAAGTTCGTCCCAGTTTATAAGTATAGTTCACCACGGGGCTATATAAAAACTTTTGTACGAATAATCTTTTGATAATTTTTACGGATAAAACATCGCTTTAAAACCAGTCTAATTCCAATCTAGTTTTCCTTCTGAGTTTGCGATGTTACTTTTCGTAAAATTAGTGTCTACACCAAGTCCTGCTGCCAAAACGGACCCTGGGTTACTTTAGTCTACAACCGGGAAAACGCTAGGAGGATGATGATCATCATCATCATCATCATTATCAGCCTGTGTCAGTCCACTGACCAGGAGGATGATGATAAATATTATTTTCTTGTTTCTTATTACTTTTGTTTTGTTTCTTATTGCTTACAGTTTGGCTAAGGTAACCAAGAGGCGTCATAAAAACCAAAATGATCAATTAAATTCGAAATCTTTATGTAACATTTCGTATTGAAAATGTCTACAAGCAAGACATAAGATCGGCAAGAGGCGTGACGTGAGTGGGGTAAGGCTGCACAAAGCGAATTACCGGAGCGGGCGCGCCACAAAGTACCTACAAGCCAGCCGGCTGCAATTAGTCGCCGCTCCGAGCAGCTGATTACACTGGGATTACGAACTTACCCCGCAAACAAATAGAACGTGTGCCCGTCGGAGCTTGTGTTCATGTTACACAGACTTTAAAAAATATCTACTTAAAGACAAAGAGAGATCACTACGAAGTAATATGTAGCTACACAAAATTTCCTTTTAATTGTTTATTTATTGCCCCATTGACTTCCAACATCAATGGTGCATACCTACGGTACTAAGGTCAGTGCCTTTACCATGAGTTTACATGGCCCTAGTCGCTAGCGACTGCGTTAAAATTTGTAAGGGCAAAAGTACAGCGCCTCTGGCGGTTTCGCAATAGAACTAAGAATCGGCATACTAAATCGTTTACGCAGTCGCTAGCAAGTACGGTCATGCAAACTCGTGGTAAAGGCACTGATTTCAAGTATCTAAACTCTCAACCATCTCCGCTTTAAAATTTCAAAGTCCATAAATCTCATTACCTTTCACAACTTTGACGATCTTGATACGATATCTCGATAAGCTAGTTGATCCTAGCCAGAGGCAGAGCCTTATACGGATCATATCATTTATATTTCTATCACTTTTTAGGGTTCCGTAGCCAAAATGGCAAGAACGGAACCCTTATAGATTCGTCATGTCTGTCCGTCCGTCCGTATGTCACAGCCGATTTACTCGAAGACCTTAAGCACTACAATTATGAAATTTGGTAGGAAGGTGTATTCTATGAACCGCTACATAAAAGTGATGTGAAATTACAAAAAAATATTAATTTAGGCGGGGCACTCGATACATGGAACCGGTCGATGAAAAAAAAATTCAACGCACATAGTCGTGTGGGATATCGATGGATAGGCCTTTAAAAATGACACGGAGGTTTTTAAAAAACTTGTCTATTTAAGTCAACCGTTGGTGAGATATTAGCTGTCAAAGTCATAGAAAGTGTCCTCCCCCCCCTCTAATTTCCAAACTATACAGTTTAAAATACACTCGTTCCTTAACTCCTACCATTACCTATATTTGTGCCATCAGTAGATACATACATATTACATCCTTTTCATAAACGTCCATTGGATCTACTTTTCGCTTATCTAGCGATTGAAATTTGTTTACTGGGTTATGTATTTCAACCCGATCAGGAATTTGCTACCTAATCTACAAATCCTGCAAGTATATGATGTTAGAAGGTGCGCCTAAGGCAAGGATGGTAACGCCATGGTAGCCTAAAGAATATTATGTTGTGAGTTAGCTAAGAAATGTGTTAAATGTGGTCGAGCTTGAAAGCTCGATGCTTAGAAAGGAACACGCTAAGCTTTAAAAGTACAACTCTTTTGGCTCACGTTTTCGGTCACAGTAAGCATTCAAGGTAGGTAGTACCTATCCAATACAATGCATGTTACCTATTCCGTTAAACACTTTTCCGTTTACCTATAATTGATATGTCTTCAGTGATTATCTAGAATGTTGTTAGAGTGGTCGAGTGTGATAATGGTGTTATCTGAGGGCCCACTAATTCCCACTATTCCGCTTAACAATGAAAGAGGCAAAGTTTACCAATAATAGTAGTTTATGCAACTGCTACACACATAATGAGTGGCATACACGAGTGTGGTTTTATGAAACGAGCCGAAGGAGAACTACATAATAAGATCACATGAGTATTTTAATGCCTAATTATGTACAATTGATTACACTACTTTAATGAGTTTCACCAGTGCCTTTACCATGTGTTTGCTTGACCGTACTCGCTAGCGACTGCGTAAACGATTTAGTATGCCGATTCTTATATCTATTGCGTAACCGCCAGAGGCGCTGTACTTTTGCCCATACAATTTTTTACGCAGTCGCTATCGAGTACGGTCATGTAAACTCGTGATAAAAGCACAAATAGCCGACGCCGTGCGGCGTGCGGCGTACAGCTTTATTACCTATACCTATAATCTAACACAGAAATATTTTGTCCTTAATATTAAAAAATATGTATGTATGTCTATACTGTAGCATTTGAATTTTGTACTATTTTTACTGTTATTTTATATACATTGTATATTGTTTTGAAAAAATGACACCTCGCCGAGTTTCTTACGCCGGTTCTTCTCGAGGCAGAGGTTTAATTTATGAACCGGTGGTAGTTTTTTGACATTCATAAGTGCATGTAACATGCCTTGATGAATAAATGATTTCATTTCATTTCATTTCACCTCTCTCGCGGTGGCAGCCCTAAGAGCGTCCGCAAATTGCGTCCCGGCAGGTGACAACGAGAACGACAACGTAATCACTGCGGGATAAATGCCGTATTTTTTGTTTGAAAACAAAGGAAAGAGAAGCCACCAAAGAGCTATTTTTACATAATTTCGTTCCGAAGATTTATTTAAATATTTGCCATTTAATTTATTTTTAATTAAAAAATGAGAATTGTATTGGTAACTTTCAATTTACATTTGGCCGATAAACGAAAAACAAAAACACATCTTTATAGTCCCGTATCTTGTTTATAATTTTAATAAATTTGTCTATTTTTACTATTTATTGTTGACCGAGTGAAACGAAGGTCTCTGCTTCAGCTTCGACAAAAATGCTTTCGTATGTCCAGATTCCGGATTTCCGTTTGTTCTCGTCTACAGGATGCAATTCTGAACCGATTCTCGTGAAATTTCGTGAGCAGGTTCGATAGTTATATAAAAGTTTTTTGTCTAGACGGTTTTTGGAAATTTCCAAAAACTATTTTTTTATCAGTGATTTTGTAAGTTTCTGCGGGCGAATTTCGGTTTGTTCTCCTGTTCAGGTCGCATTTCTCAACCGCTTCTCGTGAAATTTTGTTAGCAGGTTCGATATTCATAACTGATCTTTTTTAAAATGACACATTTTGGAAATGATAAATAAACTCACTCACGAGGTCTACAGCTCACAGAGCCACTAGTGGTAATTTGATAACTTTCAATACATATAGGCCACACTATGTTATACTAGTTTATTAAAATAACAATATAGAATATATGAAGAAACAATAAAATAAAAATCTAACCTAGTAAACAGTAAAACTTAAAGATAAAAAATTTGTCCCAAGTCGCCGTCAGCGGGTAGGGTGCCCAGAAGGCTGGCTGCATTGCCACGCTGTATGGCAATGCTTATTCTTTGTCCGAAATATTGGCCAGCCCTCTGGTCACCAGTGGTCTCTATTAGGCGCGCCGACAAATCTTTGTATAGTCGACGCGCACTTGGTCCCTTAAATTATTAACATGACTCATTATCCCTATTGTTCGCGATTAAACAGTCCCGTTTCCTAATAATAATACTGATTATTACTGTGGTATATAATTTACAAAAAATATTATTTTAACGGTTTGCCCATAAGTGACACCAGCGATTTTAAAATTTACAACTGGTCTTGCTGCAATACAGGCGCGGATACAGGGGGGGACAACAGGGGCAATTGCCCCCCCCTGAAGCCTGTGTCAGGGCAGGGCAATTGCCTATGTCCTGACGTAGGAAATATGTTCTGACAACAGTTATCAAAAGTCAGTTTTATTTTCGGAAAGTTCGGAAGTGCCCCCCCCCTGACTAAAATCCTGGATCCGCACCTGCTGCAATACCAGTATGTTATAAACTATAAAAACGACTTAAAAACGCAATCAGCAACATTACCTGAAATAATCGGAGAAAAGATCTGAAAGATCGCTAAATGAAATCTGTTCGGTAACGTTCGCTAAATGCTCGACATACTATGTTGACAATACTTACCTATGTTAGACTTTCAGGAAGCACAAGTTAGCTTTTACTATAAAGTGTTTATAGCTATACCTAGTCGCCATAAACCGGTGCCGTCAAACCTGTCTACATACAGTTTGCGACTTTGTACGGGCGGCTCTAAAATAATACACACAAGTTTGAGTCTACTTGCAAGGACATACGTATAGAAATGTATACATATTTATAGACGTGACACTCTAATACTGACGAAGATGCTATCGGTATCCAAATTAAGAGTTCGCTCAAGTATCACCTGTCACTAGAGAATGCAATCCCCATCTCGCGAGATCTCGGGTAATTTTTCGGGATCAATCCCGACGCATCATATGACGAGATCACGTTCGAGATTGACGGGATTGGGATACTATTAATACCCTTTGTTTTTTAAGGAGTCATTTTCAAAATCACTCGTCTTAGGTAACTACTTCCTAATTCCTTTGAAATATGTTTATTATTTTGATTACCTAATTTACCTATGTTAATTTCCTTAAAACCTGATAATTATTTTTGGTTGGTAAGATTAAAGAATAAAGGTTTTTATTTTCTTTCGAGTAATATGTTATTTTACTTAACCTCACTATCACAAACAAGCAGTTATTAGCTTTTTTAGTCATCCAAATTTATTATTTTTTTAAAATTAGACGGGATCCCGAAAATTCCGGGATCCCGCGGGATTAGAAATATCAATCCCGAATTTGCAATCTCGAGTCGGGATTGCATTCCCTACCTGTCACCTACAATGTACCTGTTATAGTGCCTTGAGGATCAAAAAACATCAAAGGGGCGAGTAAAAAGTGTGTCTAAATATTTTCAAACGATGTTAGTAAGGTACTCGTACATGTAAAGTTCGTCCCAGTTTATAAGTATAGTTCACCACGGGGCTATATAAAAACTTTTGTACGAATAATCTTTTGATATTTTTTACGGATAAAACATCGCTTTAAAACCAGTCTAATTCCAATCTAGTTTTCCTTCTGAGTTTGCGATGTTACTTTTCGTAAAATTAGTGTCTACACCAAGTCCTGCTGCCAAAACGGACCCTGGGTTACTTTAGTCTACAACCGGGAAAACGCTAGGAGGATGATGATCATCATCATCATCATCATTATCAGCCTGTGTCAGTCCACTGACCAGGAGGATGATGATAAATATTATTTTCTTGTTTCTTATTACTTTTGTTTTGTTTCTTATTGCTTACAGTTTGGCTAAGGTAACCAAGAGGCGTCATAAAAACCAAAATGATCAATTAAATTCGAAATCTTTATGTAACATTTCGTATTGAAAATGTCTACAAGCAAGACATAAGATCGGCAAGAGGCGTGGCGTGAGTGGGGTAAGGCTGCACAAAGCGAATTACCGGAGCGTGCGCGCCACAAAGTACCTACAAGCCAGCCGGCTGCAATTAGTCGCCGCTCCGAGCAGCTGATTACACTGGGATTACGAACTTACCCCGCAAACAAATAGAACGTGTGCCCGTCGGAGCTTGTGTTCATGTTACACAGACTTTAAAAAATATCTACCTAAAGACAAAGAGTGTGACCCCCCGTGTGGTTGCCGGGTAAGAATTGCGCCACCCCATCTCTTCCCGTGGGTTTCGTAGGAGGCGAATAAGGGAAAATCGGAGGGTGGGCAGCAGCATCCTTCGATCATTACCACCATCAAACTGCGGTCGCCAACCCGCTTGCCAAGCGTGGCGACTATGGCAAATCCCCCCCAAGGGAAAAACCTTGGGGGAGGCCTATGTTCAGCAGTGGACGTCTTTCGGATGAAATGATGATGATGATGATGATGATGAAAGACAAAGAGAGATCACTACGAAGTAATATGTAGCAACACAAAATTTCATTTTAATTGTTTATTTTTTACCCCATTGACTTCCACCATCAATGGTGCATACCTACGGTACTAAGGTCTGATTTCAAGTATCTAAACTCTCAACCATCTCCGCTTTAAAATTTCAAAGTCCGAACATGTCATTACCTTTCACAAATTTGACGATCTTGATACGATATCTCGATAAGCAGGTTGATCCTAGCCAGAGGCAGAGCCTCATACGGACCTTTTTTTTTATTTATATTTATTTAAATCGTGTGGCCACACACCTCTTCAGTGCTATCTACAACACGGTTACTTGGGCCAAGTCTTAAAACTTCAAATTGGAAGAATGGTTTGGTTTTCTATGTTTGTTTTAGGTTACACATACAAAGAAAGCGCGAAAAATTACGTAAAACTATGTGTTTTATCAATGAATAAATGAATGAATTTGGCATTACGTCCTGCTGTTCGAGTATTTTACTTAGGGTGGGTTGCACCAAACCGTCTGTAATCGTAAGCGGTGTTCGTTAAAATCTGATTGTATGGAAAGTTTGACAAGTTTCTATGGGGTGACAGCTGCCGGCGCCATATTGGACGATGGCTTGTGATCGTATGTTGGTGCAACTAACGCTTAGCTTCCTACGTCGTCGCCTCGATCAAAGAATATAAGTAATACTCACTAAAGGAGGCATCGATAAGTTTCATTATGAATCGCGCACTAAGTGTAAATAGGTAGGTACATTATTTTGTGGTGCCACAGGCGACGGCTATATCCGTTCCGTTTTTACGCGCATGTTTAAGTGAATGTGTGAAAGAGAGCGACGACGCGACAATGATTTGACGACAAAGTTACGAGGCAGAATGACGGTGGCGATCGGGGGATTGATAGCTCGGTGTCTTTGTGATTCTTAAATCGATTTTTTGACTTTTAATAGACTTCGAGACTACAAAAGAAGCCCCGCCGCTGAACTTTCCCGAACATTATGGAGTCTTTTAAGTTAGGAGTGATGGTCCACACTCGCTAAATTCGCATATTGCTGTCTATTAGCTACTTTCCCTTTATCTACTACTAGCGACCTGCCCCGGCTTCGCACGGGTGCACCATTTAATGGATGTTATTATACATATAAACCTTCCTCTTCAATCACTCTATCTATTAAAAAAAATTGCATCAAAATACGTTGCGTAGTTTTAAAGATTTAAGCATACATAGGGATATAGGGACAGAGAAAGCGATTTTGTTTTATACTATGACTAGTGACCTGCCCCGGCTTCCAATGGGTGCACCATTTAATGGATGTTACTATACATATAAACCTCCCTCTTCAATCACTCTATCTATTAAAAAAAACCGCATCAAAATCCGTTGTGTAGTTTTAAAGATTTAAGCATACAAAGGGATATAGGGACATAGAGATATAGGGACAGAGAAAGCGACTTTGTTTTATACTATGTAGTGATGATGAAGTGATGAGTAGCTACTTTTTGTCTGTATGAAACTATAACTGCAATCAGAGCACAAGGAAAGGCAGAGAGCGAAAGTTAAAATCTGTGCCTTTACTATGAGTTTGCATGACCGTACTCGCTAGCGACTGCGTAAATGATTTAGTATGCCGATTCTTAGTTCTATTGCGTAACCGCCAGAGGCGCTGCACTTTTGCCCATAGAAATTTTTACGCAGTCGCTAGCGAGTACGGTCATGTAAACTCATGGCAAAGGCACAGACGTGGACATGATAGATAGCGGATAGCGCGCCAGCAAGAACGGCTCATACAAATTAAGTACAACTTATAAATAAAAATAAGTAAACAGTTATGTTTTAGTCGTGAAATATTCAAAGCCCTTTTTAGTGTTCCATACCATAATGGTGAAACAGAAACCCTTATGGTTTCACTTTGTCTGTCTGTCATATCGCTATAAATATCACAAGAACCACTTATGCTATCGATTTGAAATTTGTAACAGTTATAAAGAAGGGTGAACGAGATGCATAGAACATGTTTTTATTTTATATTTCTTTTTTCTGTGAAAATGACAGACAATATATGTGGCTCAAAATTTGATTTTCTATACCAAGTTTGTAATTTAATCACATTTGCATGTAATTATTTTTGTTTTTTTAATTTGATGTATTAAAATTCATATTGCAACTACCCAATTGCTGTTTTATTCTCTAATATCTGATTGTTATCTGAGTATTATCTGATATCTACGCTTATCTGTGTGCCCATATCGTGGTTGACTCTACGGTTCGCAGCCCGGGGCGCGCGGGCTGGGTCCTAGTCCGCCTTAATTTCCTCCGGGGTCAATTAATACGGGCCGGCGGTTGCCCGCATTACGTTCAAAAGCTTTTGCAAATAACTATTTCCCTATCGGATTGGTGTTATTATATTAGGAAAATGTAAAAGAACATTAGGCTACAATGTGTGTTACCATTTTAGATGCATTCTACATGCGCAGGTATTATTATGAGTGACAAAAAGACTGGGGGTCGAGTCACCAACCAACAGCACCAACTTGACAAAATAATTGGGATATATTTTCGCTTTCTCTGTCCCTATATCTCTATGTATGCTTAAATCTTTAAAACTACGCAACGGATTTTGATGCGGTTTTTTTTAATAGATAGAGTGTTTATATGTATAATAACATCCATTAAATAGTGCACCCGTGCGAAGCCGGGGCGGGTCGCTAGTAAATATTATAAGTTGTTGCCTCCTATAGAAGCGTCGTTAGCCACATAAACGCCCCTTTCACTTCTGATAAACATTTTTTTATTACGGAAATCATTGCCTAAGCAAGTGAAACGGGGTTTCCATCTATCTAAATACATTCATATCATTCGTATCACAGCTTGTGCCTGGTTTGGATGGCAACGTAAGTAACGAGGGCCGAGGGTCTACCTGCAGCTGCACCTATTCACTTGAAGCACAGAAAGTGTAAAGGTTTGTTGTGAAGTAACTATCGTGTGCCAAATGAACTGGAGTAAAGAATCGTGGTACCGATCAACTGTGCCTTTACCATGAGTTTACATGACCGTACTCGCTAGCGATTGCGTAAAAAATTGTATGGGCAAAAGTACAGTGCCTCTGGCGGTTACGCAATAGAACTAAGAATCGGCATACTAAATCGTTTACGCGGTCGCTAGCGAGTACGGTCATGCAAACACATGGTAAAGGCACTGCGATTGCTAGTTTTACATGATTGTCAATTGCTGTTGAGCTGCGATTGTTAGTTTTACATGATTGTCAATTGCTGTTGAGCGCGGGGGCGCGGAGAATGGAGATTGGCGAATCATTGTCAATCACTTTGACATATGGATCATTGAAATAGCAAAAGTGAGACAGCAACCGATTCACTGCCGCGAAGACGCACTTTATAATAATACTAGCTTTTGCCCGCGACTTCGTTCGCGTGAACGTCTACTGACTATTCCTTCCCCTTGGTAGATATATTCTGCAGGTTAGGTTATAAACTACTTAACTTTGAGTGACTCACTCAAAATGTACTGAAACGTTTTTACGTCTCAAAGTTACAACGTTACAAAGTTTCTTATTCATATAAATATATTAGCAAGTGAAATGGGCCCCCTTGTTCATGAAAGGAGGCATGTGTCTTGAAGTAGAATGTAATAGGCGGATAATGAAACAAAATGGGTAATATGATTTTTCAATAGGTACTGGTCAAGGGTACTGGCCAGGAAATTCAGACGTTAAATACACATTTCATTCCAGCCCCGAGAACGCCGTCGACTCGATCCCATATAGTATATATACGTACAAATAATTTTTATGATTTCTTCTACTACGTAACGAAACACAATGTGTGTTAAGAAACTACGTCATCAAATCCATGTAGCATAGTGGTGTTATGGGTCGATGTTGCGTACGTATGCACATTCGTTCGCTTGTTCTATGAAGTTTCCCAATTCCCTACTTTCCGTGCCTTAGTACTGACATGCTCGATGTAGCGAAAACATATTATGATTGAATGGAACAAAAACTTATATGTTTCTCGAATTGCAGCATGTTAGGAGTCCTACATTATAACCCAAGATCTGTAATGACCTACAACAATATGACACGCTCTACTTGCAGTGAACACCTTGGGCACATGTCTCTACGCATTATCCCTCTGTATGAAACTTTATTTAATACTTCTAGTTTACTAAGAATTTATTTTCATATGTACTTGTAGTTGACTAAGACAAACACGTTTACAAAAGTGTTAAATTTTCTCCCTTAATCATAGGTATTTTTCTAGTGAAGAAACACTTTCCAAAACGTACAATCAAACCGGTGACATCCCGACATACGTAGCCAATCACTTTAACTAAGCTGTCTGCATGAAAAATCAGTAATCTTTCATCAGTTCTTTCTTCTCTTCTTCAAAGCCTTGGGGATACGTACTCAGAGTGACATCTACCAAAAAGACTCGCGCTTCCTTAACTTCAACTTGTAATTTAAAACAGTAGTAATATTTTTAACTACCTACGCGCATATTATCGTTTTACAACTAATCAGTCAGGTAATCCATGTTTTCATATTACCTACACTGAATTAGTATTTTGGATAAGCTGACCTATAGTTACCAAAAAGATTTGTAACGGCTTCTATGGGTCCTTAGGATAGACACAAAATTACCCTGCCGGCGGGGATGTTCACCGCACGATCGCGATATCGCAGACACATAATATAGTCCCTATTCGTCCCGATAACGGTGCATACCGGGTAGAGTCAGTCCGACCCAGGTCGCGCCTAGCTGAGTTCCTAGCTGGTCTCTTCTCAGCTAGGCTTGGTTTAGTGAAACAGCGACAGAACACCCAGTAGTTTGATTCCACCCACACCTCAGATTTGGTTGAGGCCGCTCAACCAATCTCACTGGAGTGCATACTCTTAGAGTATTCCAGTTGCAGTGTTTAAACCCCCCGTGTGGTCGCGTTGGAGGTTTCTCCTGGATTTTCCCCAGGCCACTCTCCAAACAAACGCGCACTCACTATCGCTTTATTGGGCCCGGCCTATAAAGCCAGTCATGTTCAAGAAAAAAAACTGTTTTACATCTTCAATAAAAAGAATAGAGTGGAGTGGAATTTCTATAATTTTTATGTAGGCATATATCAAAGCGCTGGTCAGTCAGTGCTGACAACAATCGTCTACGTCCAATCTATTTAATCTCCAATTTTATAAATAGTAAAGTTATTCAGGCTCCATTGAGCCTAAGTAACTTAGCGTTGCGTTAGCTTGCGTTTTAAATCAAAACTTGCTGACCCATTGTCAGCAAGTTTTGATTTAAAACGCAAGCGCTTTAAAGGCTGTAAGTCAGTACCTAAATAACGCAAATCTAAAACATAATAGATTTACGTTATTTAGGTACTGCTTACAATTATGCATGTAAATAATTAATAGAACTTCAGGTACTGAAATGCGGTAAACATTCACATTCACATGAGTCGCTTTGGTTTTGAACTATTAAGCTCTAAGAGTCACAAATATCCGAAATTTTTCATAATAATAGCTCATCATAATCAATTGGTAGCGACATTACTCAGTTTATAACTACGATGGTAAAAATAAAAAAATTACATCAAAATACGTACTTTATCTTAGCAACTATAAGACTCAAATTATTGAATTCTGCAAGTAGTAAATAATCTACATTAACTTCGATTCGACTTGAACGAATGGCATCTGTGTAATGGCACGTCTTTGACACGCCAAACGTCAAATATCGTGAATTTACAACAGTCTACACTCGCCTCACGATACGTCCTTACTGTATCTTGACCCTACGATTCGTGACAACTATGTGCATATTTGGAGCTCAGACTTACACTGGTTCATCTGAGTCGAATTTTCGTAAGTCAGCGGGTATTGTAAATATTCTACATGATTCTGGATCTATGAAATTCAACTTCCACCCCCGAATTTATCTATTTGAGGGATGACGAAGGGATAAAAAGTATCCTATATGTTAATCCAGGCTATAACCTCGTTGTGTACCAAGTTTCATTGTAATCCGGTCAGCCGTTTTTGCGTGATTGAGTAACAAATATCCAAATATCTAAACATCCGAACTTTCACATTTATAATATTAGTGGGAATTAGTGGGATTTTTAGGCCCTCAGATAACACCGTTATCGCACTCGACCATTCTGACAACGTTCTGGATGACCACTGAAGACGTATCAATTATAGGTAGATGAAACTCCATCCGTGCCTTGCACTCAAGGCACCGGCTTGACAATGTTGACAACAATTGACTAACGTAATTAAATCTCTCATTTCAAACAGTCACTATGGGTTGAGAGATTTTTGGTCGGTAGCCCCTAAGCACTTTTTTACCCTCCATTTTTTCACATATTTTCTGTTTATTGCACAATTTTTGAATAAGATTCTTTTTATTTTGCTTCCAATTATATGCTTACCAATTTTCAAGCCTTTAAGTCACGAATTGAAGGACTTCTCATACAAAGTTCAACCCCTCTTTTCACCCCCTTTCGTCCTCAATCTGTATGATTTTTATAGCCTATAACCCGTCCGAAGATCAATTGAAAGTATTAGTGAAGGTTGTATTGAAATTTATTCGCTAGTTTTCGCGTGATGGTGAGACAAATAAACAGACAGACAAACAGACACAAATTTTAAAAACTGTTGAAATGTGTTCTGTTATCGATTCTAAGACCCCTCCATCGATTTTTTTGCTAATATCTTCTATGTACAGACTTTCGAACCTCTACAGATTTATTATATGTATAGATAGATAGATGTCAATGTACTGAGTCTATTCTGATTGTAACGATGTGTCTTTTCGTGCAGTGAATAAATGCTTTCTTTCTTTCTTTATTTTCTTTAAGTGAGGTTAGAAACATTGTCGAGCCGAATGTCGTTTGAAGGTACATCAATGCAAATATAACTATCAATAATGCACGTGCATTGAAAACTGCAATTGATTGTTGCCGGGCTACATGAGTCAGACCCACGTGTGATAATTTTGGAAATTGGAGGGTCATTCGTACATTTTTTTTTAAATATAACCAATAATATTGTAATACCAGCTCGGACGATTGACTCGCTAGTTCGCTACCTTTGTTGGATGGGGATGCGAGAACAAAAAGCTGCATGATGTCAGGCCCTGTGGCGCTACCGCGACAGCAAACGAAGTTTTCCCTCTCTGTCGCACTTGCAAGTTTGCATATAAGTAAGACAGAGAAGGAAAACTTCGTTAGTGGTTCGCGGTAGCCCCTCTGTACTCCTAACTTCGAAATCCGAACTTCGTATCGTGCCATCCCTTTCACTCTCGTGTTATCTATACATATAATAAAGCTGTAGAGGTTCGAAAATCTGTACATTGAAGATATTAGCAAAAAAATCGATGGAGGGGTCTTAGAATCGATAACAGAACACGTTTCAACGGTTTTTAGAATTTGTGTCTGTTTGTCTGTCTGTTTATTTGTCTCACCATCACGCGAAAACTAGCCAATAGATTTCAATACAACCTTCACTAATAAGTTTAATTGATCTTCGGCCAGGTTATAGGCTATAAAAATCATACAGATTGGGGATGGAAGGGGGTGAAAAGAGGGGTTGAAGTCTTTTCAAGCCTTTAAGTCCTTCAATTAATGACTTAAAGGCTTGGAAATTGGTAAGCATACAATTGGAAGCAAAATAAAAAGAATCCCATTCAAAAATTGTAAAATAATAAATAAATAATATGTGAAAAAACGGAGGGTAAAAAAGTGCTCAGGGGACTAACGACAAATAACCAAAAATCCCTCAGCCCATTGTAACTGTTTGAAATGAGAGATTCAATTATGTTAGTCAGTCGTTGTCAACATTGTCAAACCAGTGCCTTGAACTTCGTCTACCTATATCTGATATATCTTCGTTGTTAGAGTGGTCGAGTGTGATAACGATGTCATCTGAGGGCTTACAAAATACCACTAATTCCCACTATTCCCACTAATATTATAAATGTGAAAGTTCGGATGTTTCGATGTTTATATATTTGTTACTCAATCACGCAAAAACGGCTGACCGGATTATGATGAAACTTGGTACACAACGAGTCTATAGCCTGGATTAATATATAGGATATTTTTTATCCCTTCATCATCCCTCAAATAGATAAATTCGGGGGTGGAAGTTGAATTTCATAGATCCAGAATCATGTAGATATTTACAATACCCGCTGACTTACGAAAATTTGTCTCAGATGATCCAGTGTAAGTCTGAGCTCCGAATATGCACATAGTTGTCACGAATCGTAGGGTCAAGATACAATAAGGACGCATCGTAAGGCGAGTCTAGACAGTTGTAAATTTACGATATTTGACGTTTGGCGTGTCAGAGACGTGCCATTCGTTAAAATCGAATCGAAGTTAATGTAGATTATTTACTACTTGCACTATTCAATAATTTGAGTCTTATAGCTGCTAATATAAAGTACGTATTTTCATGTAAAGTTTTTATTTTTACCATCGTAGTTATAATAGTAGATTGTATGACAAGGGTCTAAAATGAGCCATATTACCACGAGATAGTTATTTTCCCGAACAAAGTGAGGGAAAATAGTTCGAGGGGTAATATGGCTTTTAGACCAGAGTTATACACTCTACTTTTCACTTCGATTGCGAGAAAATAAATAAACAAAGGTTAGCCATCCAAAATTAACAATTAATTCCACGGCGAACTTATATGTAATTTGGCAGCATGTTTTTTTTTTCTAATCTGCTTTCATGCTTTGACACACAAAATAGACACCGCGGTTCGCGCGCAACATTCACGCGCAAAAAAGCTAACTCACCTTCCATTGAGCGCTTCAAAGCGTTGCTCGAACGAACTCTTCACTTTTTTAATTATTGTGAAATAGGGACTACTACAAACTTAATCTTTAGACTCTTTAGAGAAATGAATTCTGTTTTCTGATTGGTCGATTTTAGTAAAGCTGTATTCTGGTTTGTTAATACCCAATACCAAATATTTTTTAAAGAGTTAAATTAGTGTTTTGTGATTGGTCTAAATTGAATGTTTTGTAAATCATAAATATGTATTCATATTTTCCCTAGGGGTTAAATATACTACTTTAGCCCCGCTTGACAAGTCTAATATGACACACTTTTCGAGCATAAGAAGTGAAAAATAAGTAATGTCGCTATCGATTGATTATGATGAGCTATTATTATGAAAGATTTCGGATATTTGTGACTCTTAGAGCTTAATTATCTCAAAACCAAAGCGACTCATGTGAATGTGAATGTTTACCGCATTTCAGTACCTGAAGTTCTATTAATTACATACATGTATAATCGTAAGCAAAACATAATAGATTTGCGTTATTTAGGTACTGACTTACACCCTCTAAAGTGCTTGCGTTTTAAATCAAAACTTGCTGACCCATTGAGCCGAAATAACTTTACTGTTTATAAAATTGGAGATTAAATAAATTGGACGTAGACGATTACTGTCAGCATGGACTAACCAGCGCTTCGATATACCTAAATATATAAAAGAAGAAACTGACTGACTGACTGACTGACTGACTGACTGACTGACTGACTGACTGACATATCAACGCATAGCCCAAACCGCTGGTTCTAAAGATTCCAAATTTGGCACGTAGGTTCCTTATAAGGTCTAGCGGTGCACTAAGAAAGGATTTTCCAAAATTCACTCCCTAAAGGGGTGAAACGGGGGTCCAAAGTTTGTATGAAAAACCGTATTTATTAAAGTGAGAGACATGAAACTTTGTATATAGAGTCTGTGTTTAAATATATTAATCGCGTATTTCAGCGTTTTTCTAAATTGCTCCAATAAAGGGGTGAAAAGAGGGTTCCAAGTTTGAGCGGGGAGCAAATTTTTCCTTTTCTTAAAAATCGATATGGGTGTCATTTTCGAGATTCCTCGAGGTGCCGATTACGAAAATGACATTCATTTTCAAATTAAAGATGGCGGACATTTATTTTTCTTAAAAATTAATATGGGTCTCATCTTCGAGGTTCCTCGGGGTGCAAATTACAAAAATGACATTCATTTTCAAATCCAAGATGGCGGACGTTTATTTTTCTTAAAAATCAATGTGGGTGTCATTTTCGAGGTTCCTCTGGGTGCCGATTACAAAAATGACATCCATTTTCAAATCCAAGATGGCGGACATTTATTTTTCTTAAAAATCAATATGGGTGTCATTTTCGAGGTTCCTCTGGGTGCCGATTACGAAAATGACATTCATTTTCAAATTAAAGATGGCGGACATTTATTTTTCTTAAAAATCAATATGGGTGTCATCTTCGAGGTTCCTCGGAGTGCAAATTACAAAAATGACATCCATTTTCAAATTCAAGATGGCGGAGATTTATTTTTCTTAATTATCAATTTGGGTGTCATTTTCGAGGTTCCTCTGGGTGCCGATTACGAAAATGACACTCATTTTCAAATCAATGATGGCGGACACTTATTTTTCTTAAAAATCGATATGGGTGTCATCTTCGAGGTTCCTCGGGGTGCAGATTACAAAAATGACATCCATTTTCAAATCCAAGATGGCGGATATTTAATTTCTTAAAAATCGATATGGGTGTCGTCTTCGAGGTTCCTCGTGGTGCCGATTACGAAAATGACATGCATTTTCAAATTAAAGATGGCGGAGATTTATTTTTCTTAATTATCAATTTGGGTGTCATCTTCGAGGTTGCTTTGGGTGCCGATTACGAAAATGACATCCAGTTTCAAATCAAAGATGGCAGATATTTATTTTTCTTAAAAATCGATATGGGTTTCATCTTTGTGGTTCCTCGGGGTGCCGATTACGAAAATGACATCCAATACATATCTGCATGCAGGTCAAACTGAAAACCTCCTTTTTTGTAGACGGTTAAAAATTACTCTTAGTACGCGGGCGAAGCCGCGGGCAAAAGCTAGTTCACTATATAAGTGAAAATAATAATAATAATAATGTGCGCCAGTTCTCGAAAATGGTCGTGCCACACTCTATTGGGATCGATCTGTCATCACGGACAGGACTATTGTAGCCAATAAACCTGATATCGAGCTGACAGATCGATCGAAGCGCCAGGCAGTGCTCGTTGACATCACCATCCCCCATGACAAGAACCTCGTTGTTAAAAGTAAATCACAAACCCAATGAGCGCCTGATGAATTGGAACTAGCAATGCTCCCTCGCCGCGCGAAAACACCGGCCTATATGTTTAGGGCACTCCCTTCCTTCACTATACTTACTGCCACCGTAGCACCTTTTTATGTTATCATTTTGTATTTAATTCTAATTAAAAGAGTCTTTAGTAAAAGCCATTTCTTTCATTGCAATACTCGTGAAGGCCGAGAAGGACAAAGTCAGCAAGTACCTAGACTTGGCACACGAGGTGACCGCCATGTGGGATGTTGATTCAACGATCATTGTCCCGATAGACGTCTCTGCGAACGGTCTAATAGCGAAGAGTCTCGACCAACACCTCAAGAGACTCTCGCTAGATGGCTGGGTCAAGGGTCAGATAAAGAAGGCGGTACTCTTGGACACGGCGCGGATAGTCAGGAGGTTCCTCTCTCTGTCGCCCGACACCACCGGTAGCTTAGGCCCCGCCTCGCTGCCGGCGGCACACTAGGTTAGGTTTTTATAATGATTTTATGTATTGTAAGTGTATTTTTATATTTTACTTTTTATAAAGATATTGTAAAAACCTAGCCTAAGGCGAAAAGTAAATAAAGAGAATAATGATAATAATTTTATTTACGAAACAACCCTTTGTTAACAATTTTTTCAAAGGGACGACACGGTACTAAGTTCGGATTTCAAAGTTCGGAGCAGTCCCTCCGGGCAGAGAGACGGATTCTGTTACGAGCGCTAGCATTAAGTTGAGCCTGTATAAGTACATAAATAATAAATAAATAAATATTAGAGGACAATCTTACACAAATCGAACTAGCCCCACAGTAAGCTCAAGAAGGCTTGTGTTATGGGTACTAGACGACGATATATTTAATAGATATAAATACTTAAATACATAGAAAACATCCAAGACTCAGAAACAAATATTCATGCTCATCACACAAATATTTGCCCTGACCGGGATTCGAACCCAGGACCGTCAGCTTCACAGACAGGTGCACTACCCACTAGGCTAAACCGGTCGTCACAACATAAGGATACACAAGGATAGTACATAAGGATATAAATCGTGATACTTTCCATAAGTCAGTGTTTTTCTTAATATACGATCGCACGTTGTTCTTACGGGTCTCAAAAGACAAGATGTAGGTTTTATACCGGTTCTTCTCGAACAAGTTGGTAATGCCTTGTGAATAACAGTCTCATGATTGACGACTCTTTATAAAAAGTGTTATTCATATAAAGAGAAGGAGCAATTACATACTTACAATTAAACACAAATGGTCGGAGTAGATCTCCGACACCCTTCGACTCTCCGGGGATTCAAACACCTTATGACCTCATGTGTACAGGTAGTGGTAGTGGTGTCAACTGTCAACATCACCGACCAGCTGCTATATATATATACCATGCCGAAAGCTAGGGCTGCCCTACGTTGGCTAATTAAAAACAATTTATCTTAGAAAATTGGTGATTTCGTTCATATATGTATTTACCTCCTGAGATATTCATATATACATAGTGCCACGAGAGGTGATGTGAATGCAAAGACTACAATGTTATACTTGTGAATGATTACACACAGCAGCATAATATACTTATTGCTATACTAACTGAAGAAATTAAATTAACTAGTGTATGTAATTTTGTAATTTTGAAAACACTTTAAATAGGTATAAATAACAGTAAACAATAACCATATCTGGCCTTAATTTATTCATATAACCCATTTTTAGAGTTCCGTAGCCAAAGTGAAAGACTTTATGAAAAGAAGATTGATTTTGAAGGCACAATTTCATAAAGATCCGATATCCCTGTTGTTGCTTGTCTGTAATAGTTATCAAATTGAAACGAATGTGTCGTAACCTGCCGTAGCAACAAACAAGATCTCAGGACTCCTTTCGATTCATCTCTTGTGAAGTGAATATTAATTACAATACTATATACACCTTCAAGACAGATCAAAATGTGATTAAGATTGGAAGCGACCTACAAAAATAAACCACCAGTGTTAAGAGATGCCGTAACCATAGTCATCATTATCAATATTAAGAGGGCCTGGTCCTCTGTCGTTGCAGCATTCTCCATTCCAATCTATCTTGGGCCTTCGTCTTCACTTCCTGGTGTGTGTGGCTACAGCACCATTCCTTCATCTGTGCCATGTATGGTATTCTGGATTTTCCTCTCCCTCTTGTTCCCTCTATTTTGCCTTCTAGGATGGTAATAACCATAGTAGCGGATTAAAAATCAAGAAGTGCATTACTGCAGACTTAGTAATACGAAGCAGGTAATTCATTTTCCGGCAAAGGTATGCACAGTGCTTTTCCCCAGAAATGCCCGGAAATTTGAAGTTTATAAGAAAAATCGAAATGAATGAAGGATTCACAAATGAATGAGGGGAGAATGACAGAGCCCACTGGCAATTTCCTATACAAATCACATCCCCAATTTATCGAATCGCGAAATCCAGGAACGACTGCTTTCGCAGTATATTATTATCTTGAACTTAAATGTTTAATTTTTCTGAGCATATTATGAATTCTCTTTCTAATAAATGTTTATTACTTTTAATTGCTAGACCTCACCGACCTCTTTTGAAATGTTGGGTAAATTGTTTAAGGTCATATGAGGTAAACGTGCCACCTTAATATAGATGACACCTATTAACCACCTCTGTCATCATGACATACGATTGAAAATGCCATGTATTAGGCCAGTGTCGAGCACAGGGACGTTTACCTTACTCTTTCTACGAATTTTAACTCCAAAATAAAATATGTGCTAATATGAAGAATTTGCAGCAACAACATAATTATTTTCTTTCGTTATGCGCGCCCTGCAGGTTTCCAATTAGTTTTAATTGAGTATGAAACGTTACATTCTTAATAAACATATCGTAAATACAATAAAAATGTACTCAATTCTCTTATAATTTGCATATAAATAAGAATACAATTGAAATACAATTAATCACCTACGAGGCACTTGTGTCAATACGGTATTTTGTCGTGTTGTTGGAAACTGCAATGTTAATGCCAGTTATATAAATTTCTGTGAAAAGTTTCAATTATGGACAAATTTTTAAATATATATTGCCTTTTTTACACAGTTATCAATTTTTCGTTGCAACTGTTCCGATGCGATTTCCATAGCTGTTTTGAACTAATCTTTGCGATAAATTACGATGCGTGGGTTTTGCTCATTTATTATTTAAATCAAACGCCATAAGTTGGTACTCTCTTTAAAAACAATGCCAGATATTTTTGGACCTATTTATTAATAGAAAGTTAAGTTACCGGTATTACATTTCAATTACGTTGTTAATTAAAAGAAATCCGTCTTCTGTATTTCCGGCTAAATATAATCCAAACTCCAAACTTCAAGGCAATAGTGACTAGGCTATTACCGAACCTGCGAGCTACATCTTAGGCCTCATTGCTTTCCATCAGGCGAGACTAAGGCCAATCGCTGTTCAGTCATTCATTTAAAAAAAAATGGCAAGTGAGCTCGCGCCGCGCGTGCGCATCACCCGCTCCGTTCGTATCATTAATAAATTCCAATAAAACTGCAGGAAGGCTACAATGAAATCATAATGGCAAATAAGCGTTCTGCATACCTATTAATTTCTCATTAGCAAGCAACCTATAGTGAGGCAGCTATGCGATAAAAAAAGAGAATAATTCAATTCATTAACTTCCCAGAAGTTTGTTAGGCGTGTAAAATTAACGTATTGACACTTAATTGACCGAGTGAACCGAAGGTCTCTGCTTCAGCTTCGACAAAAATGCTTTCGTATGTCCGGATTTCCGTTTGTTCTCATTCTACAGGTCGCAATTCTTAACCGATTGTCGTGAAATGACGTGAGCAGGTTAGATAGTTACATCGATATTTTTTGTCGGGACGGTTTTTGGAAATTTCCAAAAACAATTTTTTTATCAATGATTTTGTAAGTTCCTACGGGCGAATTTCGGTTTGTTCTCCTCTACAGGTCGCATTTCTCAACCGATTCTCGTGAAATTTTGTGAGCAGGTTGGATAAATATACATATTTTTAGTGCTCACTGGGGACAACTCTACTACACCAGACCCTACAACAATACACGAGTTCCCTCTACCGACAATGGTAGGGTTTGTCTCATTAAGCGAGACGGGCGCCCGTCCAGCTTACCAGGTGCTGGCTTACTCTGCTGCGCGCGGTTCCAAGTACCCTCTGCTGTTATGCCACGGCTACGGCGTACGCGATGAAATCTGTAACCAAATCGACGACGCCGCCTCACGCGGGCAGACCCTCGTCGCTCACATAGTGCTCCTGCACCCAGACTCGCGCGGTCGCGTGCGCTTAAATCATCACCACCCCAGGCAGCAAACATCTACATGGGATACTACAACGTCGAACAAGACCTGGAGCGCCACGTGACATACTTGGAGGATTTTCTGTGCGTGTTAACCAAAGCTATATTCTCATTCACAACACTACAGACACATATTTGTACCTACTACTACACAAAAAAAAAAAACAAACACGAACTTCCTCATCAACAACCACAACCAAGATTACAAGATTTAAATAATAATGGTACACGTGCATTTTCCTTTTTTTTTAAATATATATGTACTATATCGTATGTGAATGCTCGTAGGGTTGCGATCAATCCTGTCATAGGGACCTATCTGTAAATCAGCGCAGGGTTGCATGCCCAGCATATGCTGAGATTGGTACCCATTACCTAAATACTAAAAATATGTACCTATCTATAAGTCGTTGCATACCTTTTGTTTTTGTATTTTTTGTGTAAATGTATTTGTATTTGTTGTTGTACTTTCTTCAGGAGCGTGCAATCGAAGGTGGTAGATCTGAAGCTGAAAGAGTGCTTGGGCGAGGAGGTTGGGAGCCGGCGCTACTGGTCGTGCTACGCGCGCTGCATGGCGACGTCGCTGTCCCACCCGGCTGGCACGACGGCACTGGGGCTGGTGCTGGACGCACGGCTGCGCGTGCGGCGCGTGCGGCGCCTGCGCGTGGTGGACGCGGGGGTTATGCCCACCATCACCAGCGGGATCACCAACGCGCCCGTAGCGATGATCGCCGAGCACGCCGCGCAGCTCATCATTACAGTGAACATTTACCGTAGGTATTCAAATTAATTCTTATAGTTTTATCGAGCTTGAGGAAAAGAGCATGACGATATTTGTTGAAGTGAAGAATCCCGCCGCGGGCACGGGATATTACGCTTAATAGGCGGTGATATTGTGTATCGAGAAATATATTTCAATAATATTTATTAATACCTAGCAATTTACTGTTAAATATTATGTATATTGTTTTAACCTGTTATTGTGTACAATAAAGTGCTTACATACATACACACACATATGTAGAAATAAAAAAAAACCTAATATATTTAGGTATAAAAGGAAAGAAGTGTTCGATTGATAAGTAATAAGCATTTTCTTCACCTAACTTAGTTATAAAATTAAATTGTATTCAATATTAGGGATCCTTCTAAGCAAGTACCTATTTCGAAAATATTCATTTTTCACACCTAATTCAAACATTCAATGTAGGTGATAGTATTGTGTGAGGATTTCTGACACATATAACAGCAAGTATAACTTCATTTCCAGTTGAAATGAAAATATCCTGTGCTATTACTAGTGCACTGTTTCCTCCCAAAATAAACTGGAGCGGTACAGAGGTTGCTTTGCCGCTGCCCTAGATGTTACATGAGTATACAATAGAATGTCAAAGATATGTATCCAGTTCTCGTGTAAACGTGGTAACATTTCTTTGACATACCTACTAAAGCGGATGAGGGAATTTAAGTGAGGATAAAAAGGGATTACCTCGTGGATGATGACGGTGCTGTATCAAGGTACCTGGTGCAGTTTCTTCGGCGATCCTGATCATTTATATTATTTTTGATTGATTCACTTGCGGGTTTTTTGGTTTTAGTTAGTTTGTATGAGTTTGAGAGGTTTATTTGAGGTTTTTATATTTTTTGCGGTAGAGATGCGCGCGCGCGATGTTTGAGTTTTTTGCTTTAATATGGCGACTGACGTGACGTCACAGGTTGGTCGGCGCCGGAAGTATTATTGCCAATTTGAGGTAAAAAGGAAAGGATGCGTTTGGGAAGGATACGTTCAGGAATTAAATATTTTTTATTTGCAGTTTATAGAAAGTGTGTGTGTGTGTGATGTGATGAATTATGTGTAGGTGTATGTTTTTTATTTAATTGGGCCAAACCACCTACTCAACACAGTTAAGTGAGACTCTTGTGGCGTTTATATGCTATCGTTTGGAAGTGGGTCACGACTTGTGAAAACACAAGGGTAAACGCCGTACTAGATGGGCCGATTTGGTTCATGCCTTATCACTAATTTGATAGGCTCGCAACCAAATTGACTCGTCTTACATCAGCAGTCTGCCGGTGATTATTGTCACTTGCTTTTGTTTAATTATTGTCGAAACCAGAAAGAAGGCAAAACGTGTACTGCTTAGTGGTAATATGAATGACTCAGAAAGTCGTCGTCTTAGGTCAAATCCTGACTGTTGTGTGTGTTACATGTTTCTCACAACTCTGGTATAGGATACCATTTGATACTTTAACATTTAACATTAGGGGGATGCCTCGATTTGGTCAGCCACGCCCCCCGTGAAAGAGACACGCTTATGTCTTTCGTGCACGACAAAACAGGATGCAACACTCTTCGAGAAGGGTTTTTTAGACAAATCTCGATAATCATCTGGCTGTGTGCAGTTTTATTAAGTTTCCTCTTGACAGAGTGTAGATGAGGTAAAATACCATTATTTGAACTTAATTGTGTCGTTTAATAATGCGTTGTTTTAGCAGGCTGAGTAAAAAAAGAAAAATAAAAACTCAAGTTCGGATTTTTTTTCTATCGAGAAAATTTTAAACAATCATGTTTCGGCTATTGTCAGAAACACAGTCATATAGTCAAGAATCGTATATCTGAAAATCAATCCTTATTGTTTCCTCGGTCTGGGCCGAACAGCGTTTCAAAGAACGCGATATTTTTCGTTGCACGGCCTTAAGGTTTTCGGCGAATAAAAAACACGACGTGGAAATCTACATACAAATACAAATACAAATACAAACATTTATTCTGCAAATAGGCCACAAGGGCACTTTTATATGTCCAAATATTAATTTACAATTTAAGAAAGTCTGACTATAATAAGTAATACATTTTTCATGTTAAAATATTAATTTACAGTTCAAGAAGGAATAATAATTTCGAGTTTACAATTATAACAAAATTAATGTCATACAGTGAAGATAAACTTGCAAAGTTATCTATTACAAATATTACAACATCAGTAAAGTTAGAGATGTATAAGGTCTCAAGATTAAACAAGGAGTATAATGAAATTAATATAATATCCCAGAGATGTACATGGTCTCTGAGCGTCAAAATTAAAATTAATTTAATATTGTTAGAGATGTATATGGTCTCTAAGTCACTGATAATAAAAACGAATCCACAACAGGATGATGTCTCTCGTCAATCCCCTATAAAAACACTAGTATTAACGTAGTCACTATATATGTCCTAGCAAGCATGAACAGACCATAAGTTTACAAAGCCTTTCAAAATGTAATAAAATCCCAGCCAGCAGTTGACAGGCATGGTAACGGTTTCTCATATCTACGGAAAGCAGAGGCAGAATAAGTAAAACGTGTCTCACTTGCCAATATGCGTCTATATATAGCATTAGTATCTTAGTTTAGTTAACCCGATCAAATTAGTGATTGGATCGATTGGGAACCCAACAGCATTGGTAAATGTCTCCACAAACAGTACATTAACAAGAGAAGCAGCTACAAATAGCAGCCTCAGGCTTAGTGATGCCAGTGCCGATATTTTGGTCCAATTTTGGATAATTCAGGCCTCTGGCGGATCTTGTGGGGACCAAATCAGACCGCGCATCAAATCGGGCCACTTCCCAGTGGAAGGAAATTTATTAATGAAACTAGCTTCTGCCCGCGACTTCGTTCGCGTGAACTTCTACTGACTATTCCTTGCCCTTGGTAGATAAATGCCGGTTATGTTATAAACTACTTAACTTTGAGTGACTCACTTAAAATTTACTCCAACGTTTGTTTTAAAGTTACAACCTTACAAAGTTTCTAATTTATATAAACATATTATCAAGTGAAATGGGCCCTCTTGTTCATGAAAGGAAGCGTGTGTCCTTAAGTAGGATGTAATAGGCGGATAATGAAACAAAATGGGTATGATTTATCAATACTTATATAAATGTAGGTATGTATGTATGTTGGTAATAGGTACTGGCTAAGTAAGTCAGATCGAACCTGTGACATCCTGACATACGCAGCCAATCGCTTTAACTGAGCTGTCTTACAACAAATAATCACACTCGGTTACCAAGTCCTTCAACCAGTTCTCTCTTACAAAGCCTGGGGAGACATACGCAGAGTGACATCTACCAAAAAGACTTGCGCTTCCTTAACTTCAATTTATAATTTTCGTTAGCAGATGTTAATGCTTAAAACAATAGTAATGTTTTTAAGTACCTACATTATCGTTTTAAAATTATATTTTTTAAAAAAGTGTGTAAGGCCGACGACTGAGAAGTAGAATGCTGCCTAAAGTTACTTTCCTCCTTCTATAAGTAGCCACTTTCTACAATTTCAAGCTAGGATGATTGACTTTTATTTTCTTTTCTAAGAACCTAAAATTTGAAATCCCTCAATATCTCCCATGTACCTCCTAATTCCAAGAA
Source organism: Epiblema foenella (assembly GCA_963556455.1). Taxonomy (NCBI): domain Eukaryota; kingdom Metazoa; phylum Arthropoda; class Insecta; order Lepidoptera; family Tortricidae; genus Epiblema; species Epiblema foenella. Next base: position 304,254 of record OY747106.1, read on the forward strand.
ACTCGAAACAAAGCCTGATAAAACCGGCGGACAGCTGAAGACCGAATTTAGGTGGACACTGGAGGACCATAGGACAAACCTGTTCATATACCTACTACTTGTACCTCCCAGTGATTTGACTGTTTATAACTAATCATCTAGGTAATCACTGTTTTCATGTTACCCACATTAAATTAGTATTTCGGATAAACTGACCTAAAGTAACCAAATAGATTTGTAATAGTTTCTATGGGTCCTTAGGACAGACACAGAATTACCCCGCCGGCAGGGACGTTCACCGCACGATCTCAACAACACGGACACATATAATCCATATTCGTATACCTTGGTTTAGTAAAACAGCAACAAAACTCCCAGTAGTTCGATTCCTCCTACACCTCAGATTTGGTTGAAGCCGCTCAACCAATCACTGGAGCGCACACTCTTAAGACTATTCCAGTGTTTCAACCGCCCGCGTGGTCGTGTCAGAGGTTTCCCCTGGATTGTCCCCAGGCCACTCTCCAACCGCGCATTCCTATTACTTTATTGGTATAAAGACACAGTCATCAGGCTTAAAAAAAAATTCTTATCATAATCAATTGGTAGCGATATTACTCCGTTTATAACTACGATGGTAAAAATAACAACTTTACATGCAAATACCTACGTTATTTTAGCCACTATAAGACTCAAATATTAAATTGTGCAAATACGAAATAATTTTCCTTAGTTTCGATTCGACTTTGCCGAATGTCATCTGTGTAATGGCACGTCTCTGACACGCCAAACGTCAAATATCGTGATATTTACTACTGTCTAGACTCGTCTCACAATACTTCCTTATTGTATCTTGACCCTATGATTTGTGACAACTATGTGTATATTTGCAGCTCAGACTTACACTGGTTCATCTGTGTACGATATTGGGCTTGGAACATATTCCTCTCCAAATGTGCGTCTCATAATAGGCGCGCAACAACCTTCACCTCCTCGCTACCGAACTTCATAGTTCATAAACTCTTATGTTCCTGTCACCGAGGAACATATATTTGACACATTCGCAATTGTCGGCCGACACGGAACTCATATAAAATCTTAAAACTGTTAATATAAAACTTGTGAATAGTGGTGCAAGTTATCTGGAGAATGTTTATGGACCTAAAACCTATGGATGTGAGTGGAACCCGTTTTTCTTAGCCCAATACTTTGTCGTAGTTCAAACATTTTGGTCACTTCCGACCGAATTTCTCAGTTTGTGAACCAGATACTCATTCACACATTCAATATGCACAATAACACAGTTTTAAAATAGTTTTTCCATACGCAAAGCTTTATGTCGAATCTAAAGGTTGTGTAACTTGCGAATTTCAATTAATTTCCAATTTTTCATAGAGCCGTTTCAGTTTAGTTTCAAGTCAACTGAATCAACATGGCCGACGCAGAATTGCTAAATCAACTTTTGAATAAAAAAGAAATGTGTTTTTTACGTGTTCAAACACTATTCGAATTATCCAAAGTTGTTGTGACCGATTCAAGTCGTTTAACGGAATTCAATTTACGTCTCAAGGATATTCATTCGATTCGAGAAAATTTCGAGAAAACTGTTTTCGAAATACATACCTCGTATGTTCATAAATTTTGAGACGAGTTTTGTCAACCAATTTGGAAAAAAAAAACTGGCAGGATAAAAAAAAAACTACACAAATTTTAAATTTAGAATGTCATCTATTAGAAAAAATAAATTCAATTGTTATTATTCATTCGTTGTTCAAATGGCGAGAACTAAAGATTTGCGTTCAACGGTGATTTCTCTAAAGAAAGCTGGAAAAAAACCTATGGAGATTTTCAGGCAAATAAAATGTCTTGGAGCCAGCCGTAATTTTGTTTACTACACATTAAAACGGTACAAGGACACGTGTTCTCTTGATGACCGCCCGAGAAGTGGCCGCCCTCGTTCGGTTAGAACCGCGGCTAACATCAAGTTGATCAGGGAACGGCTTCGTCGAAATCCTTGTCGGACTCAAAAGAAGATGGCTCTACAGACCAATATTTCCAGAATATCGGTAAACCGGATATTAAAATACGATCTAAAGGTAAGGGCCTACAGTCGAAGAAAAGTTCACTATTTAAACGATCGTTTAAAAACTTTGAGACTGAATCGATGTCGGCAGTTGCTAAGGAGACACGACCACAAAAAGATTTTGTTTACCGACGAAAAAATCTTCACCGTCGAAGAAAAATTTAATCGCCAAAACGACAAAGTGTATGCCAAAAGCTTGAAAGAGGTCCCGCCTTTTAAGCGAAATGTTCAGCGAACACATCACCCAGCTAGTGTGATGGTATGGTGGGGTGTTTCGTACGAAGGTGCTACAGAATTGCATTTTGTCCAACAAGGTGTTAAAGTGAGGGCACAAAATTACCAGACTGACGTATTGGAAGGCGTAGTAAAACCACTATCGAAAACCCTTTTTAAAAATAAAGACTGGATTTTTCAACAAGATTCTGCTCCGTCACACAAGGCGAAGACTACACAGAAGTGGCTTAAGGACAATTTACCAGGCTTCATCAGTACTGAAGAATGGCCATCATCAAGTCCAGACCTGAATCCGCTGGACTATTCACTGTGGACTGAATTGGAGCTGAGGGCCTGTCGTAAGTCTCACCCAAATTTGGAGTCGCTCAAGCGAGCCTTGTGTAGGGAGGCACAGCGAATTCCGCTGGAAAAAATTCGTGCCGCTATTGACGAATGGCCTGCACGATTATAGGCCTGTATTCAGCAAAAAGGCGGGCATTTTGAATAACTTTTTTAAAATATATACGTAATATAATAGTTATTAATATCCTAAAAAATTGTTTAAATACATTAAATAGTTTTCGAGAAAAATGTGTTTCTGTTCGTCTCAAAACTTATGAACATACGAGGTATTTTACGGAAAAAGGAAACCCCTAAAATTGAACCTAATTATCAAGAAATTCAATCTTTTGATGATTTGTACTATCGAATCCTGAGTGTCGCGGCAATAGCAAACGAATCTTGGCAGTCGTGCGAGAGCGGCAGCTTGCCCCCGACCGACGGTAGCTTTTGTGGTCCCGGCAACATCCATAATGATGCACGATCAGTTCGACCACGGTTACCGAAACTTGAGTTATTCCAATTTGATAGCAAATTGGAAAACTGGCAAACTTTTCATGACACGTTTACAAGTCTGATACATAAAAATGACAGCATCAGTAACGTTGAAAAGTTTTATTACCTACTCACTGCCGTCAGCGGTTCTGCGCTCACTGTCGTGAAGGGCATGCCAGTTACATCCGATAACTATCCGATAGTCTGGGCGTTGCTAGTCAAGAAATTCGAAAACAAACGAGCCCTAGCAACCAGTTATTTGGATCGGCTATTCCAATTTAAACCATTGTTGGTGGAATCGGCCTCGGGATTAAATACCTTCTTACAAACATATCAAGAGTGCGTCAAAGCGTTGAAACATTTAAATATCGAGAATTTATCTAGTTTCATATTGTTTTATATGGGACTTCGTAACTTAGACGCGGTTACTAGGCGCGAGTTCGAACAATCCGTCGAACAAACTCAAATACCTACTTACGAACAGCTGATTGCCTTTGTTGAGAAACAAGCGCGCGTTTTGGAAATGTCAGAAGTCAAAAGCAGCATTCAAAAGCATCAGTTTGCGCCAAGGGCTAATGCTAACGTATTAGCAAAACCGTATGTGTCGCGACCGAATAATAATAACCATTACACTGGCGCTAATAAACAGTCGCTGAAGCCGTGTCTGTCAGCTGTTAGTAAGACGGTTAATGAGCAATCAAACAAGTGTTTATTTTGCGATAAACCCCATTCAACTTACCGGTGTTACGAATATCTGGATCTAACACCCTCGCAGCGTCTTGACAAAGTAAAACAAATACAATTATGCGAAAATTGCTTGCGTCAGCATCCGCTGTCAGAGTGTACTTCAAAGATTCGTTGTGTTTTGTGCAAGCAACTGCACCATCATACCTTGCACTTAGATGCAGTTTCAGGTGTTCAAGGTACTAGTGTTGCAAGCCCTAGCAGTCAAGCTCAGGTCAACGGTCAAGGTCATATTCCTAATGTCGGTTTGACTTGTTCATCAAATTCAACTGTACTGTTAGGCACTGCCATGGTGCACGTCGCAGATCGTTGGGGAACTTACCACGCCGTACGTGCAGTCGTTGACAGTGGCGCGATGTCCGGCTATATCACTAATGAGTGCGCTCAGCGCTTGGGTCTAACGCGACGCAAGTGTCCGTTTGAGCCCACCGGTCTCGGAGGTGCACCAGTGCAAGATTTCGGTTTGGTTACATGTTCAATTAAACCACGAAACTCATCTGGCCCAGTCCTGACTACCGAGACTGTAGTGGTAGGCAATATTACCGGCAATCTACCTACAATGACGCTTTCAAACAAGATTGTCGATAATTTCAAAAATCTCGAGTTAGCAGACCCGAATTATTCTTCGGCTGCTCCTGTCGAATTATTATTGGCGGGTGATTTATTTCCATATGTTTATGACGGACAAAACATACTACCGCGTGAGCCGGGTTTACCCGTCGCGATGCATTCGATTTTCGGGTATATCATAGCTGGCCAAACAATACTGGATAGCGATCGCGAATCGAACAAACTTTCTCAAGGCTTGTTCTCGGCTACTAATGGTATCGATAAAATTATGAGCTCGTTTTGGGAGATTGAAAACATACCTTGTGATATACCTAAAAATCCAGAAGACTTATATGTCGAACAGCTGTTTCAAAAAGAACATAGCCGCGATAGCACGGGGCGTTATACAGTGACGTACCCTTTCAAACCTAACTTTGAGTTGGGCGATTCAAGTCAACAAGCGTTGCGACGTTTTAATAATTTGGAAACGAAGCTGAACCGTATGCCGGAACTGAAGGCTGAATACGGCAAATTTATGTCCGAATACGAGGATCTAGGTCATATGACTTGTGTAGGTGATTTAGGGTCAGTCGATTCAAAGTACATAATCCCTCATTTTTGTGTGCTCCGACCTTCAAGTACAACGACTAAATTGCGGGTGGTATTTGACGGGTCCTGTCACACGTCAAATGGCAACTCTTTGAATTCGGTTGTTTACGCGGGTCCTAAACTGCAAGCGGACATAAATGAAATTTTGACCAACTTTCGTCTTCATGAAATTTGTATGTCAAGTGACATTTGCAAAATGTTTCGAATGACGTTGATTGCTGAAGCTCAACGCAAATATCAACACATTTTGTGGCGGTTCTCTCAAGATCAACCGATAAAAGTCTACGCGCTTAATACCATAACTTATGGAGTCGCCACAAGCCCTTATTTAGCAATTAGAGTCCTGCACCAGCTGGCGGACGACGACGCTGAAAAGTACCCTTTAGCGAGCAAGGTTTTAAGAAAGGGATTCTTTGTCGACGATCTTCTGTGGTCTGTAGGTACTTTCGAGGAGGCAGCTCAGCTTCAAGATGAGTTGTTAGCATTACTAGAAGGAGGAGGTTTCATTCTGCGTAAATGGGCAAGCAATTGTCCCCAACTGTTGGAACGTGTGCCTGCTGATCATCGCGAAACGCCTGTTGCATTCGAGGATGAAAAGGACCTATCGTTGAAAGTTCTAGGTCTTCAGTGGCGGCCGGCGGAGGACGCATTTTCGTTTGCCACCAATGTTCTTCCACCTTCACAGGCAATCACGAAGCGTAGTATCCTGTCTCAATTAGGTCGTCAGTTCGATCCTCTAGGTTTCGCAGCTCCTTGCATCTTCTACGCGAAATGCTTCATGCAGAGGCTTTGGCTTCAACAGCTCGGCTGGGACGAGAGACTTCCCCAGGAGCTGGAGAAGGAATGGCTCGATTATGGATCTGAAGTTCCATTGTTGTCCAACTTTAGGCATGACCGTCAGGTTACTGTCAAACATCACAACTATTATCAGCTCTTATGCTTCTGTGACGCTTCTGCCAAAGGCATAGCTGCAGTTGTTTACTTGCGTAGTTTCAATGATGAAGGTCAAATGAAGGTCAGCCTTGTAATTGCTAAGTCCAAGGTTGCGCCTTTGAAAACTGTGTCTATACCTCGTCTGGAGCTAATGTCAGCGCATTTATTAGCCAAGCTTGTCAAGTATACTAAGTCTGTAATACTTCAGCGATTGTCGATTAATGACATTTTCTTGTTCACGGACTCTTCAGTCGTGCTGAACTGGCTGAACACACCCAGCTACACCTTGAAAACATTTGTAGCTACACGTGTTTCTAAAATATTAGAAACAGTGTCTAGCGAGCATTGGTACCATGTGAGCGGTGAATTCAATCCCGCGGATGTGTGCTCTCGCGGTGTGCTGCCCTCCGTGCTGCTGACTATGCCGGAATGGCTAGCGGGCCCGAACTGGCTGTATATGCCACAAGAAAATTGGCCTATTCGATCAATCGACCAATTCAAAGCCGATAGTGTGCCAGAATTAAAGGTCAATGGTAACTTATTTGTTCATACTGTTCAGACACTCGTGTGTAACACTGAATCAAATCAAGTTTTCGAATTGACTGAGAGGTTTTCAAATTTTTCTAAGTTACAAAACGTTGTAGCACGATGCTTTCAATTTATCAATAATTGCAAATCTATTAAATCAAAACGCAATACAGGTCCGCCACGTCTGTCTGATCTAAAGAAAGCGCACGATGTTATTATCAAGACCATTCAAAATCAAAATTTCTCAGCCGACATAGATGCGTTGTCGAAGGGTAAAACTTGTAGCTCGTCGTTTAAAAGGTTGACACCCTTTCTGGACCCCCTTGGTTTCCTCAGGGTGGGGGGTAGGCTGTCGCTGTCGGATCTGCCATATCAAGTTAAGCACCCGTTGTTGCTTCCTAAAAACGGAAATTTCACTAAAATTCTAATAGACTATTTTCATAAAGTGTATCTACACGTAGGTCCGCGTACGCTTCAAAGTCTATTAAGTCAAAAATATTGGATTATTTCAGCAAGGCGAGTAATTAGATCGCGATTTTCCAAATGCCTTCAATGTTTCAAGGTTTCTCCAAGATCCTTGCAGCCCATCATGGGGAATTTGCCGAGATTTCGCATGCAAGATATTAGTAGTTATCACACGGTAGGTGTTGACGCTGGAGGTCCTTTCTACACGAAAGAGAGCAACCGGCGTAATGCAAAGACCTCAAAATCGTATTTGCTGCTTTTTGTCTGTTTTTCAACCCGTGCAGTACACGCGGAGGTTTTAAGTGCCCTCACAACTGAATGTTTTTTTGCAGCATTCGACCGTTTCACGGCTAGACGTGGTTTGTGTCACACGATTGTGTCGGATAACGGCAAAAACTTTGTATCTGCTGGCAAACAACTTGCTGAAATAAATCAATTTTATAAACAAAATACGAATGACCTTACAATCGGTTTCAATAATCGCTGTGTTAATTGGACGTACAATCCACCCACGGGTAGTCATTTCGGTGGGATGTACGAAAGTGCCATCAAGTCTTCAAAACTTTTGTTGAAGCGTGTAATAGGCAATAGGCCATTGACGTTCGAGGAACTTAGCACTCTCTTCGCTCGTGTCGAGGCAGTGTTGAATTCCCGTCCTCTGACAAGTATCTCGAGTGACCCGTCAGAGTATAGGGCGCTTACACCTGGTCATTTTCTCGTAGGTCGCGAGCTTTTAGCTGTCCCTGAGTACGACATCTCTGACGAATCGGTTCACGGATTAACGCGCTGGAAATTAGTACAGCAGGCTTCACAGCGATTTTGGAAATTGTGGAAAAACAATTACCTTCATACGCTCCAGCAGCGACAGAAGTGGTTTAGCAATTGTCGAAACCTTAATGTAGGTGAACTGGTTATAATTCATTCAGATGCTCCTCCACTTCAGTGGTCGCTTGGACGTGTGACAGAGCTTCACCCTGGCGCAGACGGTGTAGTCCGTGTAGTCAAAGTACGCACTCCGCATGGAGAGTATATGCGACCTGTTGTTAAACTCAGTCCACTTCCAATTAGGATGAATGCTGACTAGTTGCAATACTTAATTAGGTTAACCAATTTGTTACATAAATTTGACGCAAGAAGGTGTCAAGTTTATGATGTTTAGTTTGTAAGTAAGAACCTAATTAAGGTTACACACATCTTACACGTTATATTTTGTTTTCAATATGTTTTATTCAAGTATTTGCATAATTTTACAGTCCATTATTATATATATCAATTATATCTCACTTTCAACCATCCCTGGTTCATAGACTGGGGAATCTTGGGGTAGATTCCCGGCGGGGGGTTTATGTACGATATTGGGCTTGGAACATATTCCTCTCCAAATGTGCGTCTCATAATAGGCGCGCAACAACCTTCACCTCCTCGCTACCGAACTTCATAGTTCATAAACTCTTATGTTCCTGTCACCGAGGAACATATATTTGACACATTCGCAATTGTCGGCCGACACGGAACTCATATAAAATCTTAAAACTGTTAATATAAAACTTGTGAATAGTGGTGCAAGTTATCTGGAGAATGTTTATGGACCTAAAACCTATGGATGTGAGTGGAACCCGTTTTTCTTAGCCCAATACTTTGTCGTAGTTCAAACAATCTGAGACGAATTTTCGTACGTCAGCGGGCATTGCAATATCTACAGGACCCTGAGAGGCTACCGCGAAGCTGGTTCATAGATTCAAATTCCGACTCCGAATTTATTTTTAAGGACGATGAAGAGATAAAAATTATCCTATGTGTTTATCCAGGCTATGAACTCATTACATACCAAGTTTCATCATAATCTGTTTAGCCATTTTGGCACGATAGAGAACAAACATCCAAACATCTAAACATCCGAACTTTCACATTTATAAGATTAGTGGGAATAGTGGGAATTAGTGGGATTTTGTAGGCCCTCAGATAAGGCCGTTATCACACTCGAACACTCTAACAACGTTCTAGACGACCACTGAAGACATATCAATTTTAGGTAGACGGAGGCAGATAGGCAATGTTGACAGCGACTGACTAACATAATTAAATCTCTCATTTCAAACAGTTACTATGGGTTGAGGGATTTTTGGTTATTTGTCGCTAGTCCCCTAAGCACTTTTTTACCCTCCATTTTTTCACATATTATCTATTTATTGTACAATTTTTGAATGGGATTCTTTTTAGTTTGCTTCCAATTATATACTTACCAATTTTCAAGCCTTTAAGTCATTAATTAAAGGACTTGTCATACAAAGTTTAACCCCTCTTTTCACCCCCTTCCATCCCCAATCTGTATGATTTTTATAGCCTATAACCTGTCCGAAGATCCATTAAACTTATTAGTGAAGGTTGTACCGAAATCTATTGGCTAGTTTTCGCGTGATGGTGAGACAAATAAACAGACAGACAAACAGACACAAATTTTAAAAACTGTTGAAATGTGTTCTGTTATCGATTCTAAGACCTCTCAATCGATTCTTTTGCTAATATCTTCAATGTACAGATTTTCGAACCTCTACAGCTTTATTATATGTATAGATAGATTGTATGTTGCAGATCCTCGCTACTTTTTTCCGATCTTTTCAAGGCTGAAATGGGTGGAATCAAATTCCAGTCCATGGCAACACTGGTATCCTGTCTCGTCCCAACTATATGAACTACATCTGCATCTCTGCCAGTTGTTGTGATAAATTGCGTCAGAATTACGATTTGAAACGGGATATTTACCATGTATATTTGTATTTTTGAGTTCCCGATATTTCGGCACTGTTGCAAGCGCCATTAATCCTTGATAATGGCGCTTGCAACAGTGCCGCTTGCAACCGTGAAATCGTAATTCTAATGTAAATGACCATGTAAGCTTGAAATCTTATATAAATTGCGTCGTTTGGTAAAGCTAGCTTGTAAGTAGCAATATTTGCAGTGCAAATCAGGGCTACCTTGTTACGGCGCGAACCAACGAACAAACAGCCGGGCAAACACTGCAGCCGTTGACGCGCAGCGGCGTATACCCAGCTCGAAGCGGGCGCTGACGCTGAACACACGCGAGTTAATCTTGAGACCTTATATATCTCTAACTTAATATTTGTAATAGATAACTTTGCAAGTTTATCTTCACTGTATGACATTAATTTTGTTATAATTGTTAAACTCGAAATTATTATTCCTTCTTGAACTGTAAATTAATATTTTGACATGAAAAATGTATTACTTATTATAGTCAGACTTTCTTAAATTGTAATTAATATTTTGACATGTAAAAGTGCCCTTGTGGCCTATTTGCAGAATAAATGTTTGTATTTGTATTTGTATTTGTATTTGTATAAGAGCCCTTATGGGTTAAAAACCGCTCGTCTATTTAGGCCATTTTCTGTTTGAATTGACACGTATCTTGACATTTTCTCAGTGTTACTATCTAGAACAGGACTATTGCGACCTAATGTCATTAATTTTAAATGCATTTTTTGGATTTTTCATTAAGAAATATCGATTCAAAACGACCATTTTGAAACTAAAAACGGCTGTTTTCCGCTTAAATTCTACCACGATAAAATCATGAAATGGCTATGTCACTATCTAGAAATTTAAAGTCATCGTATCCTTTAAACACTTTATTGGTATTGTCAATACTTTTGTCGTAATTTGAAATCAAAACATTTTAAAACTTATAAGGCCTCTTAACGGTTAATGTTGCGGCATTTCCCCATACTGGCACTATACAGGGTGTCCCACGGCTATGCCACATGGAGGGAAAGTACCTTAAATATTGCAGATGGAGCATTTTACTGAATGAAGATATTATTTGAATTTAAAAAACATTGTAAACTGCATAGATATTTAAATATTTTTATGGTTGAACCGGGAATCGAACCCGTGACACGTGATAAATTGATTAATTTTTTGCTCAAAGGTTAACTGGAAGAGATCCCTTAAAGGGATAAGTTCGCCTTTGTACATACCATTTCTTTTTGTATTTGTAATTTTTGTTATTGTGTACAATAAAGAGTTTTACTACTACTACTACTAATTTTGTATTAAAAATATTAAAATTCATGGTCTTCCTTTTATTTCTGATACTATGTTATTTAGCATAAAATAATCCATATGATGAAGCCTTTCGATTGGTATGATAAAGCTACAGGTTATTATTTTTGTTGTGTAACGGTTCACGGTTTAATTATTATTTAAATATCTGTGAATGCAGTTTAAATTGTTTTTAAAATTAAAATAATGTCTTCTTTCAGTAAAATGTTCCATCTACAATATTCAAGGTAGTTTCCCTCCATGTGGCATAGCGGTGGGGTGCCGTGGGACACCCTGTATATTATAGGCACAGAAACAGTCCTTCCGTTGACACTGCGGCTACGAGTTACGACTCTGTGCGAGAGACACACCGATATTATCGGAAATGATAAGTACATGCGATCTAGACACACGCCAGCGTGTCAAGTCAAGTAGTATTAAAAAATATGTATGTATGTTTATACTGTAGGTAGCATTTGAATTTTGTACTATTTTTACTGTTATTTTATATACATAGTATATTGTTTTGAAAAAATGACACCTCGCCGAGTTTCTTACGCCGGTTCTTCTCGAGACAGAGGTTTATTTTATGAACCGGTGGTAGTTTTTTTGACATTCATAAGTGCATGTAACATGCCTAAATTGAAGAATAAATGATTTCATTTCATTTCATTCATTTCAAAAGAAGAGAACTGGCGACGCAGCGACCGTGTGTTATATTACACGAACTATCTGGAGCCGCTTTTGAAATTTAGTTCATTTATTGAGACCCTTAACTAGAACTCCAAGTTTCATGAATATAGCTCCATCCGTTATTAAGATACAAACATCTAAAAATCGGGGATTTTCTCACTGACCTAACCTGACCTAACATCAAAAACCATTTTATTTATACACTTAGCGGCTACATAATTTGTAAGTAAGTAAGTATTTATTTGTGATACACAAGTTATATAGGGTTTGATTTTACAAAAACTGCAGTCTCGTAATATAGGCATGTAACTGTTAGAAATTTTAGTTCTTCAAAATGAGGTTTGCAACTTTCTGTTCGTTTCAGGCCAAATACTGCTCGAATGCATTTTTTCAGCGACCTAAATACCTGTAACTTATTTGCAGAGTTGCCCCATAATACAATTCCGTATCTTAAGACCGAGTCAATGTAATAGCATAATAGTCTTACTATTCAGCGAGGAAATGCTGCCTGCGTCTTCGGCACAATGTCGCAGGGGCCATTTTTAGATTTAATTTAGTTTTTAATTTATTTTTTATTTTTATAGACTTACGCCTTATATTAATAATATGTAATTGTTATATTATTTTAATCGATGATACTTTATGTAATAGCAAAAATGAATTTTAGTTTCGAAATTTGATTTCAATAAAAATTATGAACATTATGTCTAATTATTTATGAAAGTAATGATATGTATGATATCCTACGAAAAACATAAATGTGAAAATGGGAGCCAAGTTAACCATTAACAATATCGTGGCTGTCGATTTCGCCGACAAAAGAGATCTAAGTGAGTGTTCAGGATTATCATTAGGTACAGAACTTGGCATTCATTTAGATCTCAAATCTTTTGCCGGCGATATAATTTACTGGCGACTTTCTCGCACAAACTATCAGCATTGCGATACCAGGGATCGGATACCGGTATTTTCTCCATAGAAATATACCGGTATTACTTCGGTCACCGGTTCATTATTTCGTTTTTAATGGGACAATCTAATAATACGACTTTGTTACCTAAATACATGATTCAGCCCTACGTAAAGAGCAAAACATAATCCTAAATATTGGGCTAATTCAGGGTTTTTTAAAAATACCGGTATCGCTCCCTGCGATACAGCGCGGAAATGCCTCCAGCATCCTCGGTACACTGCCCCAAGTGACTTTTTTAGGTTTAAGTTAGTTGTAATATTATTTAAGTTATTATAATTTAACTCTAATTACCGCTTGTAAATCAATAAATCTTAATTAAAGATAAAAAAATAGTATTATTTTATTGTTTCTCAATATAAGGCAATAGTATGTATTTGACGTCGATATATAACATTACTGGGTTTACTCTACACACTGGTACAAAAATATTACAACTGGTAAACATCATTCCCAATTATTGATTTGGCCCAATGTCATTATTCAGATATAATTCGGTTGGTAAACCGTTAACTATTCGTAGTTTTTAAATAGACTTAATTGTAATTGACACATTATTGTTTTGTTTTTTATTATACACTAAAGTATGTCACTGATTATGTTGTTTCTAATCGACGTTCTAATTTTTATGTACGGCAAACACATTGTGTAAACAGTAAATGTTGACATTTTTGTATAATCCGTCGAAATACCCCTTCACTCCACCCTCATCTCTGCAATCCCTCGGATCCTGGTCGGATCGACTTGTCAGTAACGCAAGGGTTTGTTTTTGGCAGGCGACGAGTGCGGCGGCGCGATACGCGTGCTGTCATACGACTTGTTTATCTTAGCAATGCAATATAATGTTTGTGATTGGGTGACTTCTGATACGAGCACCAATATAATGTTTCATAAGTCGACATCACAATCAAGTGAAATATAAAAAATAAAATGCACTCCACTGTCCACACATGTTACACTCAAGAGCAAAAAAACGGGTACACTTGAGGTGGTATATATAGGTATATGCAGGCTAACAACATTAAAATCGGTTTTGTTCTGAAAGGTTTAGCTCGTTCTCCCGATAGCCAAGTTCGTGTTAACTTGTTTCAGACAAATTCAACCACTTAAAAAAAATTACATAAATGATATGAACTTTAATTATCACTATTTTTGACTTTATATATTTTTTTCAAAACAGTTCATTTGATTTTTTCCTCAATAAATTATGTAATAAAAGACCAAATGCCTGAACGTTATTTTCCGTAGTAATGTTATGCAGAGTGAAAATTTAACGAAATGAAAATGTGCCACTAAAATTATTCCAAAGATTTTAGTGGATTATTACCAAACACAACGGTTCCCAAAATTTGTGCAGGTAATGAAATTTTGTCAAAATAACTTTAGCAAAACGGCAGGCAAGAAAAATACATGATATGTATTTTTCTTGGCGAAAACCGAAGTTGCCTGATATTAACTGGTTGGCAGGCTTGTCGGTGGATGTCCGCATAGGTACACTAGCCTACTTACTTTCCCCTCGTCAATAATACAAAAATATCGGGACGGGACTATCGCTATGGAGGTACCATAACTATCAACCTGAGCCAAGTCTACCCATTTTTCTCATTATGTTCTTAGCTTTATCTTGTAAATCTTTCTCTGACCACGATCACATAGCATAGAATCGTAGATTGTTAACCAACGGTTGAAAGCGACCCATTGTTCCCGAGATATTTTAGCCAATAGTTCAAGGGTGAAATGGGTGCTTTCACCCGAGTTAAACACTCTACTTTTCATTTCGACTATGATGAAAATAAATGAGAAACAAAAGTGCATTCAGTAATAAAAACATGCGCTGCAGCAACCAGCAGCCGGCGCCGCGTTTGCATGCGTCTGGCGCTTGCCCGCGGCCTAAAGAACTTAAAAAAAAAATACTTTCCACCCTAGTCGGAAAGCGAATTTCAATCCGGCTATCTACTTGTGACAATTGAACTTTCCGAACAGCTGAGATGAAAATGTACACAGTGCAAACTTACTGGAGGCCCCTCAACATCATCCTGGCTAGAGTAGGGTTGCCATGAGCATGAGGACGAGCACCGGGATAATTAAAGAAAAAATAGTATAGGTAGAAATCATGAAGAAAAATTGAAAGGGCATCTGCCCAATGCCTCATCCCCAAAGTCAAAGCAGATGTGGGAGCGGGTCCGGTCATTGCAGTGGGACGGCATCCTTCATGCGCGCGCGCCACGCAGGCACCGCCTGTCTTAAGCGTTAGGCTTATAGCCGTCCAGACTACGTAAATGCATAAGTACTTATTTACCTAGCTGCTGGTCCCTACTAATTAACTATGCTTTTCAAACTGGGACAATTTGCTTAATAGGCGTGACACTGGGACACCACGCTTCAAACCGGGACATGTCCGGGCATACCGGGACGTATGGCAACCCTAGGCTAGAGGTGAGTGCACTACACCGGACTGTACTTTCGTACATTCGCCGACGGTTCCCGGTCGGAAACTTACACATTTAGTTGTTAGACAACACTAACTTGTAGAATTGTATCTAGTTGTATGTCGCTTAAAAAAACGTCAAGCGAGAGTTAAACTCTCGCGGGAGGAAGACGGATATAATACACCTTTCCCTGATCATCTGTAAATTCCTAAATAGTTATTTTACTTTTGAATTTGAACTACTGAAAATACTATATTCTCGCTTAACTGTTCTCATTTGATTTTATTTTTAGACTGACGCCCAGAGACCTTATACATCTCTGAGGATATTTATTTA
This sequence comes from Epiblema foenella, assembly GCA_963556455.1. Taxonomy (NCBI): domain Eukaryota; kingdom Metazoa; phylum Arthropoda; class Insecta; order Lepidoptera; family Tortricidae; genus Epiblema; species Epiblema foenella. The sequence goes on from OY747106.1 coordinate 319,675, forward strand.
ATAGATTTTATTATTTTCATGTTGACGTGTTATAGATATAGCTCAACATATTTTATTATGATTAGTGTACCTACTTTATTACATTTTATCTTGACACTTAGAGATCTTATACATCTCTAACAAATCTCGATTGTTATTAGTTTCTTAGTCTTATTTTTGACATGTAACACTACATTTAATTAATGATACTTTGATTATTGTATTATTTTTATTTGATGTACCTAGATAGATTTTGACTTGTAAAAGTGCCCTTGAGGCCTATTTGCAGAATAAATGTTTTGATTTTGATAACTCTTAATCTAGAAAGAAACAATCTAGATTAAAATTACGATTTGAAACAGGATATTTACCATGTATATTTGTATTTTTGAGTTCCCGATATTTCGGCACTGTTGCAAGCGCCATTATCAAGGATTAACTGACGTGTGTGACGTGAAATATCGGGAACTCAAAAATACAAATATACATGGTAAATATCCCGTTTCAAATCGTAATTTTAATGTAAATGACCATGTAAGCTTGAATCTTAATCTAGAATTTACCTACCAGGGTTTCAAACAATAATGGTGTGCGTAGATGTTCATTTACATATTTTTTCAATATGTTAGATATTTCACGCTTCAGTTGACATAATTATTAAATGAAGCGGCGCCTAAAGGAACAATATTATTACTAGAATATTACACGTACACCAAGCTATTGAAAAAATGTATAAATAAGGAACAAAAAATTTAAAATTATAATTACATTGCTACTAAGAAAAACAAATGCAAAGCCTCTTGGGATATAATAAAAAAGGAAACTGAAAGTCAAACTATGAAACAGTATATACAGAAAATATGTATTAGAAATAAAGAAATTAATCAACCTCGTGAAATAGCTTCACATTTTAATAATTATTTCATTGGATTATCGAAAATAAATAATAATAAAATAGGAGATCGGCTCCATACAGATTCTCTTTCGAATAATAATCATAGCATGTTTCTAATGCCATTCTCCGAAATTGAAATCATGAACGTTATTATGTCATTAAATAATACGAATGCAGTAGGATTTGACGAAATTTGTACAAATACCATCAAAACATGTAAATCTCAACTTAGTGGAATCATTGCATATTTAGTTAAATTTTCCTTCGAAAGTGGCGTTTTTCCGGAAGTGCAAAATCTCCATTGCGAAGCCATTGTTTAAAAAGAATGACAAGAAAGAAATGGGAAACTACCGCCCTATAACTTTGATTCCTATCTTAGCAATAATTTTTGAAAATTGTATGCACAAACGACTCATGAATTTCTTAAATAAGTTTGAAATCATAAAACTAGAGCAAAACGGCTTCCAAAAAAATAAGTCGACGACACTAGCTAGCTTCAACCTTATTCATCACATAGTTAAATGCGTAGATGAAAAACAGCTGACTACTGCATTATTTCTAGACATCTCAAAAGCCTTTGACTTAGTAGATCATTCGTTGCTTTTAAAAAAGCCAGAGAAATATGGCATACCAGCAGCCGGCGCCGTGTTTGCGTGCGTCTGGCGCTTGCCCGCGGGCTAAAGAACTTAAAAAAAATTACTTTCCACCCTAGTCGGAAAGCGAATTTCAACCCGACTATCTACTTGTGAAAATTGAACTTTCCGAACAGGAGAGATGAAAATGTACACAGCGCAAACTTACTGGAGGCCCCTCAACATCATCCTGGCTAGAGTAGGGTTGCCATGAGCATGAGGACGAGCACCGGGACAATTAAAGAAAAAATAGTATAGGTAGAAATCATGAAGAAAAATTGAAAGGGCATCTGCCCAATGCCTCATCCCCAAAGTCAAAGCAGATGTGGGAGCGGGTCCGGTCATTGCAGTGGGACGGCATCCTTCATGCGCGCGCGCCACGCAGGCACCGCCTGTCTTAAGCGTTAGGCTTATAGCCGTCCAGACTACGTAAATGCATAAGTACTTATTTACCTAGCTGCTGGTCCCTACTAATTAACTATGCTTTTCAAACTGGGACAATTTGCTTAATAGGCGTGACACTGGGACACCACGCTTCAAACCGGGACATGTCAACCCTAGGCTAGAGGTGAGTGCAATACACCGTACTGTACTTTCGTACATTCGCCGACGGTTCCCGCTCGGAAACTTACACATTTAGTTGTTGGAGACAACACTAACTTGTAGAATTGTATCTGGTTGTATGTCGCTTAAAAAAATGTCAAGCGAGAGCTTAACTCTCGCGAGAGGAAGACCGATATAACACACCTTTCCCTGATCATCTGTAATTTCCTAAATAGTTATTTTACTTTTGAATTTGAACTACTGAAAATACTATATTCTCGCTTAACTCTTAATTTAGATTAAAATTACGATTTGAAACGGGATATTTACCATGTATATTTGTATTTTTGAGTTCCCGATATTTCGGCACTGTTGCAAGCGCCATTATCAAGGATTAACTGACGTGTGTGACGTGAAATATGGGGAACTCAAAAATACAAATATACATGGTAAATACCCCGTTTCAAATCGTAATTTTAATGTAAATGACCATGTAAGCTTGAAATCTTAATCTAGAATTTACCTACCAGGGTTTCAAACAATAATGGTGTGCGTAGATGTTCATTTACATATTTTTTTCAATATGTTAAATATTTCACGCTTCAGTTATCATATTAAATGAAGCGGTGCCTAAAGGAACAATTCGAGGGGTGAGTGGTCAAACCCGATAAGTCATCCAAAAGGTTTATTGAAAATAGAACTCTGCGTAATGGATGTTGAGTTCTTATTTCAAAAAACAATTATCTCGATTTCTCACCCCTTGAATAAGTTGAATATTTCTGTCGGGCGCACGGAACCCTAAAAAGCGAAGTGCTCTGTTAGTCTGTTTCCAGTCTCGGGGTTCAAGTTCAGCGAGTAAGTTGCTGCTCAAAAAGCTTTGTTAAACTAAATAATATAATTAAGTTGTATAAAATGTTCGCATACCTACCTAACATATCGCTTATTACACAACTTCGCGAAACAAGGAGTTTAATGTTTTTGGCATTTATTTTTTTCTTTAATGTGTATGAGGAACTTTATTACGTTAAATAATACAATATGTGATAATCCATATTGTAAGGGACCTTATGGCGGCCGGCACTTACGCCTTTATTGCCACTGTTCCGATACAATAGTGAATAGGTGCAACGTAAGCGCCTGCCGCCATAAGGTCCCTTTCGATGTGGATTATCTCATATATATAATACTCATCTTTAATTAGAGATTATGAATTTGCGGCGCTTGCGGTAGAAACCATGGGTCCCGACATGAAAAGCTTTATAAAGGCATTGTCGTCTCGGTTGATCCACGCATCGGGAGATCCCAGGGCTGGCAGGTACCTTTGCCAACAGATCGCGATCCAAAGGGGTAATGCAGCTAGCGTCCTGGGGTCCATGCCGCAGGAGGGAGAGCTGGACGCTGTTTTCTTTTTATAATTATAATTTTAATTTTTTGTCTCTGTTATATATTTATTTTTAAGTTAGTTTTATTAAAGCTGATCTTATTTTATTATTGTTCTATACATATAAAATAATATATCATAAAAATAAAAGGAATCTAGTGTTCTATGATGGGTATTCCACAGCCGTCTTCGCATACAAATCTTTCTAATCTTCTTTTCGTTCCTCTAATTCTCATAGAGACCGCTCTGATGATTGATATTTGTATTTTGACTTTGATCCAGCTTATTACTATTTTAGCATTTTCTTCTTGGTCTTACTTTACTCTCTGCAATGTGGTCATGGTTACAGTAAAGTATCGAATAAACCATTTTTAAATTGAACGCTTTTATGTGACAATTTAATTGGAAGATCTGTATGTTGGTTCTTGGTAGATAAAAAACAGAGTTTGTTAATATACGCAGATCGAAAATTAATTACAATAAAATTAAATTTGATATTTTGAACATAATTAGTTCCTGAAATACATTTTGTGACAGACGAACAGACAGAGCCTCACCTAGTCTCACCGTAAGGGTTCTCTGTTACCTTTTTTTGTAAACAGTGACCAAAATAAATAACATAGGTAACATCCAAAATGACACTCGAAAATCTCAGCGGGAATTATCTTCGTGGCATAAATCAATAAGTCTGATTTCACTGGAGTGAGTCGAGGCCGGATTTACTTTTAAAATCATTTCAATATTTATGGCGAGCCCGCACCGCGCCGACGCAAGCCACAGGAGCCCTGAAACGAAACATTCCGTAGTCTATATAGTCCGTGTTATTATTTGACAATACAACATCACTACATAGTATAAAACAAAGTCGCTTTCTCTGTCCCTATGTCCCTATATCCCTATGTATGCTTAAATCTTTAAAACTACGCAACGGATTTTGATGCGTTTTTAATAGATAGAGTGACTCAAGAGGAAGGTTTATATGTATAACACATCCATCAGTATTGCACCCGTGCGAAGCCGGGGCGGGTCGCTAGTAAGTACTAAAAGATAGCGCTGGTTTCCGATAAGTAAGTGTTCATATATACTCAAGGATTGTAGGAACATTAAAATGATCCTCGCAAGAACTAATGCCCGTCCAATCGTATTTTCAAATAAACGTTACCTTAGCTATAAGACCGCCTGTTGTTTGCCTCTACTCATTGTGTTTTTGTACTGTATTAGATTTTAGATAATTTATTTCATGATAAGGAATTACATTATAAATTTGCACACATGTCAAAATTACAAGAATTGTTATCATGATCGTCATAACAGGAAAAATAAAAGTAACATAATGTCAACCAGAGTAATACAAAACACGATAAAAAGTAAACAGAAAAATAAATGCATCTTCCATTCGGAATCGTCTGTCAGATAAATAATAATAATAATGTCCATTACAAATTACAAATTTCAAAACACAAAAATACAAATCAGTTGAATTCAAATTGAGTTATAATTATTTACATGTCAGTAAGCTAAGATCCATATACTCTTTAACCGAGTATAAGGCGTTTCAGGCGGCGTCGAAATGCTATGAATTATGTCCTTTAATTGAGGTGTGCAATAAAGAGTATTTGTATTGTATTGTATTATCTTTCTTTCTTTCAATCCCACACGCAGTCGCTCGTCGCACGCCCCACGCGTCGCTGCGCGTATTGAATTCGGAACAGCCCCGACCGCGCCGCGCGGCACTGCCCGGTGCGCACGAGAGCCCTTTATGAAATCACAATTTATTGCCAACCACTTAATAAACGCTTTATATCACGCCTCTACCTGTATTTGCGCATATTTATGGCTATTTGAAAGTCGATACTTGACTCTCATCTTAATTCATGGCAATATATGTGAATACGCGTCATACTCGTGAACGGGTGCTGTTTGTGGGGTCCGGTCTGTTCATGTTTGCAAGGACTAGTAACTTCGTACTAGTGTTCAGTGGAATTGACATGATGAGAGACTTCACTGTTCTCATTTGATTTTATTTTTTAGACTGACGCTCAGAGACCTTATACATCTCTGAGGATTGAGGATTGATTGAGGATTTATTAGATTTTATTATTTTCATGTTGACGTGTTATAGATATAGCTCAAAATATTTTATTATGATTAGTGTACCTACTTTATTACCTTTTATCTTGACGCTTAGAGACCTTATACATCTCTAACAAATCTCGATTGTTATTAGTTTCTTAGTCTTATTTTTGACATGTAACACTACATTTAATTAATGATACTTTGATTATTGTATTATTTTTATTTGATATACCTAGATAGATTTTGACTTGTAAAAGTGCCCTTGAGGCCTATTTGCAGAATAAATATTTTGATTTTTGATTTTGAATAATGTGTCAACTATTGGGCATTAGGATGTCAAGCGCGGTAGTTTACCGTATCCCTCTGTGTGCTACGAGCGCTGCGTAGCAGTAATAGTAGAAAAAACCGGCCAAGAGCGAGTCGGATTCGCGCACGAAGGGTTCCGTACCATTATTTCTATGAACGGCACAAAATCACGTTTGTTGCATTGGAGCCCCCTTAAATATTTTATTATTCGGTTTTAAGTATGTGTTATTACAGCGGCAACACAATGGAGTTGGTATTTATTGTGGTTGACTATTGTTTGCCCGACATTCATATACTATAATAATCATTTGCCCGAACTTCGCTTGCCCGAATTTCGTTTGTCCTAATGTTTCGTTTACCATAATAGTTAATTGACATACTCTTGTTTACCCGAATATTGGATGTCATAATGATACGAATGCCATACGTATTGTTTTCCATATTATTGTTTGCAATAATATTATTTAATACAATATTTAAACTACATGCATTCGGATTCATCTTTGCTCTACGATAAAATGATGCAGTACGATATTATTAGTTTTTCTATTCATTTATAAAAAAAAATAACCTCGAAGACGAAAGCGAGAGCAAAGCTCCCGCTTCCGTCTTCTAACCTATCCGTGATCCGAGTCGGTTTTGCCACTAAGCCCCTGTTCCCTACTGCCTACGATACACCACTATCTTGGCATTGGTTAATCTCAGAGAAAAGTTTATTTGATGCCATCCTTTGAACAGGGACTTAGTGGCAAAACCGACTCGGATCGCGGATAGTTTCGAGGTAATGTTTTTTAATTTTAAACACTGCAATACGTACCCACTTTATTACATATGAATATTATGTATGTTGAGATGAATGGCAAATGACATTATGGCATGTGATAGTTATGGATTACAATGATTATGGAAAATGAGAGTACTGATATTATGGAAAACAAAAATTCTGGCATATAATTAATACGGTAAACAGTGAGTATGGCATACGAAATTATAAAAAACAACAGTATGGCTGTTGAATATTATGGCGGATAAAATTCGGGCAAATGAAATTCTAGCATGCAAGGGTATACCATTTATTGTCTGTGGTGGTTCTCCGACTGCATACAAAATAGATTTCCTTAAGTCTTCATTTTGAAATTTGTTTAAAGAAAGAAAGAAAGAAAGAAAAACATTTATTCGTGACGATACAAACATAAAATATAGATAAATAAGCGTAATTAGAAAAAAACAACAAGTAATCGTCACAAAAAGGTACATGTTTTACATGATTTTAGTTAACTTTTTTCCAATGCAGTCGTGTTTATAAGTTTTAATTAAGTATAACTTTATTTTGCAATTTAGTTTTCATTTTATATATGCAGTTCCCTTGAAGCTCTGGCGACGGCGGCCGCCTCACCACACGGACGCCACAAACCTTAATAACAGCAAGGGTGTTATTCATCATCATCATCATCATCATTCAGCCGGAAGATATCCACTGCTGGATATAGGCCTCCCCCAAGGAGCGCCACAGCACACGGTCGCGACCCGCATCCAGCGACTCCCCGCTGCCTTGACCAAGTCATCAGTCCACCTAGTGGGAGGCCGTCCAACGCTCCGTCTTCCCGTGCGAGGCCGCCACTCGAGAACCTCGAGGGTGTTATTATGGCTGTGGTATTCTGTAAGGTGGAGATACTTTTGTTAGGCTGTTCCAAGCTTCCAAGTATGAGCGAGTTGACTTTCCGTTGCGCCCTTTTTTTTGACCCAGAGAAATGCATGGAACTGCATACCACTACGTAACCTAAGGATCCGGGGGAAAACCAGAAATTACGCATTGGTTATGTGGGGCTCTCCAGTCCAGAAGGGACTAGCCTACCCACTAAAACTCTGGGATGCTACCCTCGCGTGCCTTAGTGGTGATGCCATTCGCGAACATTCTACCACGACATCACCGGCACCTTCGCCTTAGGGCGAACCCTCTCCGAAAAAGCACACTGCAGCATGGACAGTGTGCTTTCCCTCACCTAGTTCCCTACACTTCGCTGTGCCCTACCTATAGTTCTATAGCTCTAAGCTGTTTTATTATTGGAAAACGGTACTAAATCCCGGCCCGACGTTTCGAATGTATCACAGCATGAGCGAGTGGTGGAAGTGGAGCGAGAAGTTCGAAAAACCCGACCGGCTAGAAAATGTTGATACCCGATTAAGTCCCGTTTTCAAATAACAATGTGTGAAAATCCTGTAAGTTAAATCAATGTATTGTGAACCGTTACGAGCCGGAGTCCCTAGCTGAATCCCTTCGGCCGCCATCGCAACCATGTTTCGCAACCAGTTGCAAAGGAAGGATTTTCCTCCTTTGTTGGCAACTAGTTGTGAATGAAGTATATTTTGTCTTAATATGCAACCAGTTGCGAATATGTAATCCATTTTCCATCATGTCAACTAAGTTTCGCAACCAGTTGCTAAACATATTTTTATTTTCTGGCTACGCAACCAAGAAGTTACATGATAGCCTAGCGGCCGCCCGTGACTTCGTCCGCGTAGATTTTAGATGGTAACAAATGAAGAGTTGCACCTACCATATCGTTAGGTACATGATACATGTGCCTTCGGTCCTACCACTAACTAACCAAAAGTTTGTCCATGATTCCCAGACCTGGTTTGCTAAACCGCCGAGTGTCCACATACTATTTTAAACTCACATATACTCACTGGGCAATGCAGCAGTAACTTTTAAAGCAAAGTTGGGCCACTATTTGCCGGCAATGTTTTACGTAGCTGCTGCGATTGAGCCGCGCAACTACAGGGCAAAAAGAGGCGAAATAAATGGCGCGTGCGGCGAGGCGGAAACATGCAGCGAGCCAGGGCTGCCACCACTCATATTAATTTATTCTGCTACCACTATAGTCATTGATTAATTTTTCGGAGCTACGTACATATGCCCGTGTGGTTGCCGGGTAAGAATTGCGCCACCCCATCTCTTCCCGTGGGTTTCGTAGGAGGCGAATAAGGGATAAGGGATAAGGGTTTTTTTATATTTAACTCAAAAATATCTACTATAGGCATATGATTTTACCTCGCCAAACTGTATACACAGTTTGTTGGCGAGTGTTGCGCTCTCTCACTTACAGGTTCGGAACTTACACCTACCTCTTTCCTCTTTCATTATTTGACAGGGTCAGGCAATCTTTTATAATGGGGGCTATCGCGTATGAATTCGCCGCTAGAGGCGCTAGTGTAGCGTGGAGTCCTCCGAAACGTCAAATGTCACTCTTTTTGGTTGCCCTACGCGGGTTAATATCTAATTGGAACAATATGGTCACTATTTTGCAATACCTGAGCTTGATTATGGCAAATGTGAATTAAGGGTCAATGACTGTCAGGGCTTTGAGACAGATTTGTCTTTCGGAAAATTATTTCCTCCTTTTTTCCGAACAAAACGGGACCACGCTACAATGCGGTATATTCGATATTTTTACGGTACGGTTTTAAGGTATTGAATATGATTTAAATGTAAACTTCGTTCTCATGGCCATAATAACCAATAACAATTTTTGACAGCTGGACCTTAGTCGACAGTGGCGCCAACTGGTGAGCACAAAAACGATAGCCCCCATTAAGATTAGTTGTTAAGTATAGAAAAAAATGTAACTTTATTATGAATTCAATGAAATAAACAGTTTAATTTTTTTTTTATGCAATCTTATTTATTAAAGATTTTTGATGATATGTGTGCGTCAGTGTAGGAGCTATGAGTTCACATTGTCTATGTATTCGTATGTGTCAAACTACCTAAAGCCCGACCACGCTAACTCTGCATTGAAATAATTTGGCAACACTACGTCCAACGTCACATTTTCACACAAATATGACGTATAATGCAACTCAAGGTTTGCCAGCGAGCAATGGAACGCAGCATAGTTGGAGTCCGTAGAATTGACCGAATCAGGAACACGGAGCTGCGTTCCAAAACTGGTATCGTAGATGTGGGTGTTAAGGCCGCAAAGCTGAAGTGGCACTGGGCTGGGCATGTCTGTCGAATGCACTCGGAGCGATGGGCCAAAGTAGCCACTGAATGGATCCCACAAGATGGCTCCCGAAGCAGAGGCAGACCGAAAAGAAGATGGCGGGACGACATTTTATATGGATTGGCGAGAACTGGCACACGACCGAGACGAGTGGCGAAAAAGAGTGGAGGCCTTTGCCCAGCAGTGGGACACTATATAGGCTAGTAAAAAAAAAAATTACGTATAATGCACAGTGTTGCCAAATTATTCCTTGCAGAGTTAGCGTGGTCAGACTCTATGGCGCCTAACCCGCGCTCGTAAGATAAAAGTGCTGTACAATTTCACAAGTCTAAACTGGCAACACTGAAGCGCTTGATCAATGACGAGTGTGGCTCAAAATCAAGACATAATATAAAACCATGTGACGAATGGCCATAATGAAAGAAAACATCCCAATAGATCCATTATGAATTGCAATGTATATAGCGGCAAAAAAAAACTCATTAGATACACAGTGGATGTAATGAGATAGATTCATTTTGACCAGGTTTTTCTTTACAGAATAGAAATGTTGACAACAAAAAAGAATATCTATAACTTCGATTTTTCTCGGAAAAAGATAACATTCTTAATCAAATGGCGAAAAAAGTAACTTAAAAGAATAAATAAATACATTATAAGTCTTCAAAGTTTTAAGAGAGGGCCTACTCTGTTCGTTTTCCGCAAAACGCACCTTTGTATTGGAACGATCGACATTACTCAAAAGAATAAATAAATACATAATTTATAAGTCTTCAAACTTTTACCGCGCTTTCTCTTTCTCACCAGTAACATTAAAACGTTTGTAGCTTCGTTATTTCTTGAGATTTTAAGCGGCCACCGCAGCCTATAGACGCCCGCAACTCCAAAGGAGTCACGTGCGCGTTGCCGACCCTTTATAATATTTAAGGATGCACTGTGTTGACAGCAGAAAGAACACATTTAGGTCCCTCGCTCTCAACACAGTGCATCCTCGGGAGCTCTGGCAACCTTGCTCACCTGCAAACACTCTATTGTTGTAGTGTTTACAGCCCCGAGATATAGCTCATTACGAGTACAAGTTTGTATAAGTGTTAGAATTACTATTTGAAACGGAATATTTACCATGTATATTTGTATTTTTGAGTTCCCGATATTTCGGCACTGTTGCAAGCGCCATTATCAAGGATTAACTGACGTGCTGCGTAATTCTAATGTAAATGACCATGTAAGCTTGAAATCTTGTATTGTATTAGTGTTGTCAAAACTTGAATTTTCTAGCTATCAAATATCGGTTTTGTTAGGCAGAACTTACTGTAAGTGTTTTTAATTGTTCTGTGTTTTTGGCAGCCCTGCATGTTACAGGGCTGTACAGCGAGTAACTCGCGCTGTAGCTAAATAAAGTAGTGGACGAAATGACTGCTTTTGAGTATGTTTTAAGTACCTATACTTCTTCAATTAGGAGCGTTCGTGGGCCAGCGGCGCCCGCGTACCGCGTGCGGTATGCGAGGCTAAGCAACGTCGGCCTAGGTCTGTTATTGGATAGATGACCGCTTTAAGTGGTTATTAACTGAGCGCGTTAAGCCGTTGATCCCGGCTGCTGTCTGAGTCCGGGAGTTTATTATATATTTTAATGGACATTACTAGGGGGCCTGATGACAGTAGTTTAAGTTTACAAGGTGGTGGGATTATTCTATTCTTGTTACGGATCGATCGTGTAGAAGATTGGTCCCCTCGTTTTGTATAAAATTCCCTATGCTTTCGAACGAACTTACACATTTCTAATATATATATAGATGTAAGTCAGCAGTCCAAGTTGAGAAAAATAAGGTTTGTGGCTTTCGATTTCGTCAAGGGTTTTGTTTATTAAAATGCGAACAAGCTTTTTCTGGAGGGTAAAAAGTAATGGAACTAAGCACGTACGCGTGCCGACCCTTTATGAAATTTGAGAATTCACTGTGTTAACAGCAGAAGGGACAAATTTAGGTCCCTCGCTCTCAACACAGTGCATCCTCGGGAGCTCCGGCAACCTTGCTCACCTCCAGGAACACAACACTACATACTTGTATAGTAGATAATGTTATTATGGCTGCATGAGTTGATGAACGGAAAGGATATTTTCTTGCTTTTTTATTTTAATATATTCCCATTCAATACCCACTAATTAAAATGTAAAAAAGTAAATATATTTAATTGAAAAAAACATTCTTCAGAGGGCCGCGTAACTGGCCTAGCAACCCTAGATACTTAAGGGACGAATGGTATATGTCCGACATAAACACGATCATGCTAGTACTATAATAAGTACCTAGTCCCCTGCTAGGGACCCAGCCGCCGGCACACTGAATAGACAAGCTGTTTATTATTCCTAAAGTGCTGCAGTCCCGCGACTTTCGCCCGTACTCAATATCAAAATGGATTTATATGTTGTACCTTCCTATCCCCCTCGGGTTCGGAGGGACGATTGTAAAGGGGTTGTCAATAGCGAATACATAATATACAATACTAGCAACCCGCCCCGGCTTCGCACGGGTGCACTATTTGATGGATGTTATTATATATATAAACCTTCCTCTTCAATCACTCTATCTATTAAAAAAAACCGCAACAAAATCCGTGGCGTAGTTTTAAAGATTTAAGCATACATACACGGAGAAAAAAACATAACTAGATTTTACAAAGCCGTTTTGTTACTGCCCTAATTACTAAATTTTAGTCATTAATACTAAAGTTTAGCTGGCATTACTAGCAAAAGCTATGTTTTACACCACCCTAGTATTACGTTTTTGTTATCCTTACAAACTAGCTTTACTCAAATGCAAAAATACAAAGTTATGTAATTAATACTAAAGTTTAGCTGGCATTACTAGCAAAAGCTATGTTTTACACCACCATAGTATTACGTTTTTGTTATCCCTACAAACTAGCTTTACTCAAATGCAAAAATACAAAATTTTGTATTTTCCATGAAAATATTGTAAATTTTATAATACTCTAGTAAATTCCAAATGCACCCTAGTAAACAGAATTGTGATATCGAGTAATCAGTTTTAGTAAATGATGCAATCACAAAACACTAGTAAATATTGCGATTGTTGAGTTATTCCTACATATATCTGTTTGTAATTTCAATGAGATACATTTTATTAATTTCAAGAACATGTTTTAGTTATTACTAGTGGACTTTTTGCCGTAAATACAAACACGTTTTGCTGCATCTGAAATCGATTTGGTAATTCAACTGAACAAAATTTATTAATCGCTACAACATATTTTATTAACTCTTAGTAAACTTTTTGTTTTAAATACAAGCATGTTTTGCTACAACAAAAATTTATTGATAAATTCAAGTATACACATTTTATTAATATCAACAAAATAATATATTTATTCTTAGTAAACTTTTTGTTTTCAATACAAGAATGTTTTGCTGTAAACGGAAATTGGTTAGTGAATTCAAGTAAACACATTTTATTAATTTCAACAATGCAATGTATCAATTCTTAGTAAACTTTTTGTTTTGAATACAAGAATGTTTTGCTGCAAACGGAAATTAGTTAGTGAATTCAAGTAAACACATTTTATTAATTTCAACAATGTAATGTATCAATTCTTAGTAAACTTTTTGTTTTGAATACAAAAATGTTTTGCTGCAAACGGAAATTGGTTAGTGAATTCAAGTAAACACATTTTATTAATTTCAACAATGCAATTTATCAATTCTTAGTAAACTTTTTGTTTTGAATACAAGAATGTTTTGCTGTAAACGGAAATTGGTTAGTGAATTCAAGTAAACACATTTTATTAATTTCAACAATGCAATGTATCAATTCTTAGTAAACTTTTTGTTTTCAATACAAGAATGTTTTGTTGTAAACGGAAATTGGTTAGTGAATTCAAGTAAATACATTTTATTAATTTCAACAATGCAATGTATCAATTCTTAGTAAACTTTTTGTTTTCAATACAAGAACGTTTTGCTGTAAACGGAAATTGGTTAGTGAATTCAAGTAAACACATTTTATTAATTTCAACAATACAATATATCAATACTTAGTAAACTTTTTGTTTTGAATACAAAAATGTTTTGCTGCAAACGGAAATTGGTTAGTGAATTCAAGTAAACACATTTTATTAATTTCAACAATACAATTTATCAATTCTTAGTAAACTTTTTGTTTTCAATACAAGAATGTTTTGCTGCAAACGGATTTTTTTTAGTGAATTCAAGTAAACACATTTTATTAATTTCAACAATACAATGCATCAATTCTTAGTAAACTTTTTGTTTTCAATACAAGAAATTTTTGCTGCAAACGGATTTTTTTTAGTGAATTCAAGTAAACACATTTTATTAATTTCAACAATACAATTTATCAATTCTTAGTAAACTTTTTGTTTTCAATACAAGAATGTTTTGCTGCAAACGGAGATTGGTTAGTGAATTCAAGTAAACACATTTTATTAATTTCAACTATACAATGTATCAATTCTTAGTAAACTTTATCTGTGGTCAGGGTTGTCATCTTATGAAAAAACTGGTTATCTGTAAAGTCGGTTTACGGACGATAATTTTACGTGATAACGGAGCAACAACGCCAAGAGCGAGTTTGCCAAAAAGAGCTTAAGTACGGCTAATGTCCGTGCGCTTACGCGTTTTTACCCTTTGAGGAGAGAAACCGGTTTGATCGTCAACTGTTTAGGTATAACTTGAAATCATTCAGTTCGCCGAGTCGCATCAAAGTAGTTCGTTCAAAAAGCTATTTTACGATTCGAACAATAAGGTTCAAAATCCAATAACATTTTAAAGAACAAGGCTCAGGTTATTCAGACATTACGTCACACTTTTTCGTGTTGGCATCCGTTCATCGATTTAGAAGACGTTATCACTTTAAAAAATCTAGTATTTCGAGAAAAAGTCAGGTACTTAGTTTCCAAAATTTGGAAACAAAATCCAAATGTTGTTTGTGTCGGGAATAGCTCGAACTTAATTAGCTTTTAATGTTTTACATTTATATTTTACACCATTGTATGTTCGTTTACCGTTGGACGCATTAGGTGTTCTTCGGCACTATTGCTGTAATTCATTACGCTTGCCAACCACGTCGCCTAATATTGATAAATGTAAGTCAGACCACCGATTAGGCATAACTGTTTAGAATCTCTGTATCAAGTTATACCGGAGACTTATTGGGAAGGTGATAACAACCAAGACGAAATGTTTTCTTTGTGAATAATAGATTACGAGTGACGGCGCGGGTTGAACTTGGATTCATTTTTCCCGCGCCTTTTTATGTTTAAATCATCACGTAATAAATAATTTTTGGAAGCACCCCTAATAAATTTCAAAATCCCAGAATTCTATCTTTTAATTTGTTTCAACTACGGAACCTTACATTGCGCTTGGCCCGACACGCACTTGGCCTTGGCCGATTGTATGCTTACCGGTTACCTACGTGAGAAAGACTAAATAAATAAAGTTTCATACTCGTAAATCTATTCATAATTCATAATTTCATTATGCTGACTGAAGTGAGTGATAGAAGGGCGCCCCCCTACTTAAATCCGCGAACTTACTCGCCGTCTATCATGGGCACCTTCCGCTTTTTAAATTTCCGCGTCTGGCAACACTGCCCGGCACGCTCATCACCTGTCTTTTTTTTTGTAATCGCCAGTAGAATCCTTGTTCTCGATACAAAACGTTTTGTAATATTAACAGAGTGTTTTTTAGAAATTACTGAATCTCTTACTAGTTAATGTAATGTTTTGCAGAATTTATTAACTTTAACAAATTCTACAATTCCGTACGCCCTCTCCGTCCCGCGTGTCCTCCGCTCGCGCGGCGCGCGTCTAGAGTTACCTGCCATTTTCGATTTAGCAGCGGCAGCGTGTGCGCGTGTGTCACGGCCGATGTTTAGAAGACTTGTGCTAAGGGGGCGGAGCGTACAGTTAAAGAACTACATTACCTACGTTGCGATTGAGCATTTTAAAGTAAGTATTTTACCTTTAGCAGACCCGTATGGTCTGCTCTTACTCGATAAACATGGCGTCCATTTTGTGGAACATCATACTTACCGAATTTTAATGCGTCATTTCGGTGATAACCTACTTTTCTTTGACTTGCTTTTATATCTTTCATGACGTAGTGTGCTGGTAAAGTAAATAAATATCCCGGTAGTGAAAATTGGAGGCACATCTACAAATAGGTTGGTTGGTTGGGGGTGATGCTGTTGATATTATCATTTATCGTAATGTGTCGTTTCAGAACCGGAATCATCTGATGCGTTAAATAACGGCTGTCTGCTACATCTACCTTACTTGACGTCTAGTGTGCCCTTGAAGGACAAGAAAAAGTCGCAGTGGAGACCTTCTAAGAGTCAAGTAAGAGACGGATTTATTACACAGATTGCGTCAGACGCCGATCTAACCACTACTATTACTAGCCGTAGGTCGAAGCTCGAAAGGTACGGCAGGACTCTATAGCCATTTGTAGTCTTCGTCGGTCGTACTATAGCCGAAATTTCGCATAGCTATGTTGTCGTAGGAGACACTTATTATAAATTTCACAAGTTGTTAAATGCCGTAGATGCTTGTTTTAAAATTATTCATGCCACAGGTGCTCAATCTTAACCTAGATGTCTAATTAGGCATGTTAAATATAATGTAAAAAACATTATACATCATGTATACATAAAGACTCATACTCATTTATTCATAATGTAGAAATATTACATGTCAGATATAAAGATTAATGTAGGATGTGTTAAGTTAGGAGTACACCATTAACAAAAAGTTACTTTTTATACATCAAACACTTTATTTTATTTGCGCACTAGTTCCCTTTTTATTACAAATCGCTCATCCGCCATATCTGCGCTCTCTCCCACAATCATCCATCCCTTTCAATCTTACTACGTTCCTTTCACGCTAAAAAGTACACAAGTATTAACATAAAATCCTATATTAATAATTATATCAGTTCTATTAATTCATACAATATTTAATATATTGTGCTAATCAGAATAATTAGCATTGTATTCATTATGAACCGAAATGTATTTAGATATAAGAGATATTAATCATAAAAATAAACTTTTCAATTAGGATTCTTAGTTTCAATCAAACTATTCCTTTACCTGTTATGATTTTGTACAAGTTATTAGCAAGTTCACAGTCCATATAATAAAATATTTTTAAAAAAAGTTCCGACACGCACTTTAGTGCGATTGGTACACTGGACCAGCCAGCATGTTAAGAACGTACTTACGATTGTCTCGACTGTGAACGTGTTAAACTTTAGTGATTTAAAATACTAAACTGAAGTGTGTATTTTAGAAAAACTTTTTGTAATAGCCTAGATTTAGTACTAGATATTACTAAACTTCAATGTATAATTCAGAAACCACCTTCGTAATATTATAATATCGTTTGTTATAACAACAGAAAAGAAGTGTTTTTATTACAAGTCATTCTATTAGGTATTATTGTTTTGTTTAGTGTTTCTTCTGAATATACGCGCTTGTATGATTACTGGCAACTTAGAAGTTTAACGTCCCTTAATATAATGTATAGTTTGTTAACAAAGTTAAACGCCATACATACAAGCAAGCAAGATTACTATGTATATAAATTATATTTAAAGGGCAAACTAAGTCAGACGGGGTTTATCCATAAAATATAATTTGTTGATATAATTGTCTTGCTTGCTTTTATGTACGATGTTTGACTTTGTTAACAAATTATACATTAAATTAAGGGGCGTCAAATTTCTGACCGAGTTGCCGGTAATTATACAAGCGCATATATTCAGAAGAAACACTAAACAAAACAATAATACCTAATAGAATGACTTGTAATAAAAACACTTCTTTTCTGTTGTTATAACAAACGATATTATAATATTACGAAGGTGGTTTCTGAATTATACATTGAAGTTTAGTAATATCTAGTACTAAATCATTGCTATTACATAACCTTTTTCTAAATTGCACACTTCAGTTTAGTGATATCAAGTAACGAATCATGGATATTACAAAAGTAGGTTCTTAAACATACATTAAAGGTTAGTAATATTTAGGCCTAAATCATTGCTATTACAAAACGTTTTTCTAAAACACACACTATACTTTAGTAATATCAAGTAACGAATCATTGATATTACAGAAGTAGGTTCTTAGACATACATTAAAGTTTAGTAATATTTACTATTGAATCCTTGCTACTACAAAACGTTTTTCTAAAGTATACGCTATACTTTAGTAATATCAAGTAACGAATCATTGATATTACAAAAGTAGGTTCTTAGACATACATTAAAGTTTAGTAATATTTAATATTGCATCCTTGCTACTACAAAACGTTTTTCTAAAGTATACGCTATACTTTAGTAATATCAAGTAACGAATCATTGATATTACAAAAGTAGGTTGTTAAATATACATTAAAGTTTAGTAATTACAAGTATGAAATCATGGACATTACGAAAGTACTTTGTAAAAGTTGCTAAAGATCAAGTAAAAGATACCACATTATTTTTCGGAAATAATATGCTCTGACTTGACATTACAAAACTTATTGTCAAATCCGTGACGTCATCACTTCGGTAAATTAATGTAGCATCTTAGAAATTACAAAACGCCATTAATATCCGTGACGTCATCAATATAGGATATTACTAAACAGCCGTTACTAAAACCAATGTGTAGTTATTACAAAAGTTTTGTTGTCGTGCCGATAAGTAATATTTTTGTAACCCTAACAAAAATTTTGTGATTACAAGTGAAGTTTTTTCTCCGTGTAGGGATATAGGGATTAGGGACAGAGAAAGCGACTTTGTTTTATACTATGTAGTGATGATGACCCGCGAGACTGTACAACTATTAGTTTCCAATATAAGTATGATTGTAAAGTTGATTTATAGATTTTTTTTCCAGTATACGCTGAGACCTTAGAATTAAACACAGTATTAATAATGTGTGGAAATGGACTTGCCTTTAGAATGCATTTATTTTAGGTAGAGACCAACATACTTAAAATAAATGCATTTTAAAGGCAAGTCCATTTCCACCCATTATTAAAGCTGTACTGTTTAATCTCTCGAGCTTAGCTACTTAGCAACAAAGTACAAAATCTATTAACGTCTCTAAAAATACTACAAACAAATAGGTAACCTATCGCAATAAATAAACTTTATTTACCGAATTTTGTCCGAAAACTTTTAGTTTTTCATTTACCATTCATGTACAAATCTTAATTTTTTTCATTTACCACTTGATGTTCTCCAAAGAAATCAGTTGTCCGAACAACTTTTACCATCTGACTTTTCACTGCTTTTCCCATTTTTCACTTATCCAGCATGACATTCCGCACTCAATTTTCATTAAACCTAAACATATATTACCAAATAATGTTTCATCAAATTTTTATTTGGCAAAAATATCCCAGAGAGTCCTGTTAGGGTAAAATCGTCTTAATCTTCGAGATTTTTTTTTATAAAAGCCCAGAAAACCTGTTGGGGAAAAATTGACTATAAACCCAAAATAAGGGACATAAAAAAATAAACAATAATATGTCAAATACAACTAAGTCTATTTAAAAAAAATACGAACCGTTTACCAACCGAATCGTTACATCGGGATTATGACATTGCGGGTAAATCAATAATTGGGAATGATGGATTTGTCAAACAAATATTTTTAAAACCATTGAATGACCAACCGTTTTGGCACTTTCTCTCCCACAGATGCGAGATTCCTGGAACACCCGTTGGCAATGTACCCGTCAAAATGTCGGCAAAAATTATGGCAAACTTCAACCTGATCTGCCCTCTAAACCCTGGTTTTTTGTTCGGAAGGATATCCCGAAAATTATACGTCTGCGATCATTCGTCTACGGTTGGGTCACATTTGTACGCCTGTATTCTTGGCAAAGATTCGTGTTCGAGACCACTCTCTGTGCGAGTGTGGTCTGGCGGAGGGTACTCTCGAACATTTATTTTTTCACTGTAACCGTATCGTTACTCCTTTGTACGATATCCTACCCACAGAAATTCCCCGTCCCGTTAATATAAATTTCCTTCTTACCTTAGTGCACTCCCCCTTTGTTTATGTCCTGTGTAAGTTTATTAAAATTAACAACTTGTTTTTGTAGTAGTTTAGCTAACTCTGTAAATGTTTGTTTTGTCTTTTGTTTTAGGTTCTCGACTGATTAAACCTGGCGATCACCGGTCTCATTATTAATAAATACGTCGGATGAAACCAGTCAAATTCTTAATAATTACGTGCCTTTTTTAACCTTGACGTTGGCGGAATCATCGACAATATCGATGGGGCCATAATCTACAAAGATTGATTGATTGATTGACCAACCGTTAACATTCGAAGTGAGCATTCGGAGAAACAAAACAAAAGTGAAACAACTTTTATCGAATAGTGTTTGCCGAAACGAAAAACAGACAAACTTTTTTAGTGTTTCAGATAGGTAACCAAACAAACACCCTCAAGCTCTCTAAGACAACCGCGACTCTTTTTAAAACAATAATTTCAAAATGAAATCCCGGCTGTGCCGTTGTCGCATTCTCTGAAGCAGGCGATTACCCGAGCCTGCATTAAAAATTATCTGGAGGCTTGAGCGCTGGCGCGGAGCCAGTGCATGCAAATGTAGCGCCGCGTAGCGCCATATAGCGCGGCGTAGCGCCATGCCGTGTGCACTCGTGACGCCTTAAGCTTCGCTCGGATTAAGGGCGCGGGACACTGGCAACGAGCGGCACTAGCATGGTACTACCTATATGACTTTTGAAAATTAACACAACGCGAGTTTTCTTACGATCATCATCATCATCCTAGCGTTTAGACATGGGCAAAATGTGTCACATTAAAGAAAAGAGTGAAACATATCTTTCAGCTCCCGGGATATATATCACTCTTCTATATCTTTATATCCGTATGCTTCCGTCGATCAGTAGCTCCGTAGTTCTCGCCACGCAACGCGACTCGCTCGGCCGCTCACCGCTCAATTTTACGTCGTGAATTACGGATCGAGATTGATTCGAATGAATCTATCTATCAAGTAGATCAGTAATTCACTAAGAGATATAGATTGATTTATAGTGTATCTACGCTGGTAGATTTTTTATTTTAGTAGGTATTTAACTGTACGAAGCATTGAGATTAGTAATTAGCTCAATACAATAAATAGGTATTGATTTATAGTTTCTTTTAAATATGAGTAAGTACCTACCTGGTGCGATGTGATGTCGCTATTGCAAAGCAAACGATACCTACCGGGAGCGAGGGAGTTGTACGGATATACAGATATACTGATATACTCGGATTTTGAAGGATATGAAGAGTGATTCGTGCGGGCGGAGCGATATAATATCTTTTTTATATATCACTCCGGAGTTACCCATGTCTACTAGCGTTATCCCGGTACAGTTGCATCCTAAAGGATGCCTGGGGTCCGCTACCTAATCCCAAGAGTTGGCGTAGGCACTAGTTTAGATAGATATAATAGATATAGTCCTGATATATAGTGCAGGTCATCCACGAAGGCGCGCCCCTCCACTGCTCAATCCGTTGCGCATAGATTAGTGTGAGATTCGCTGTGGAGCGGCGCATCGTCGTGTATGCCATGTACTATAGTCGCTGAATGAAAATCGAGCTGCTAGTTGATTATACTTGTCGCGCTGTGGTTCACCCTTCACATACAGCTCGAACGCTGTTACGACACAACTATGCGACCAAATTAATGCATGGGAATAACAGTTTTCCTGATCTGCGGTACGCTACTGAGTGACCACACAGAGTCCACCCTGGGTGCCAACACTCTCTGTGCTGTAGATCCTTCGTTTTCGAGTTAATCCATAATCGAAAAAAATATATTATCCGTGACATCGTTTCGCTGATGCTCTCAGTGTGGACGAGGCCACTGCGCCCGCCGCTCTCTGCGGGAATCTTACCTATCTACTCAATATAACGTTCTGTTTACGTTATCACATTCTTTCGGTTCATTTTAATATTTATACATTTGTTTATCATATTTATTGCCTACGGTACCTAAGTTTAAGAGGGTACCTAAAATAAGACAGACGACTAAATATTCGCTGCAATATATTTATGCACAATGTTCGCAGTTGTAGGATATAAAATTCTCCCCGAGCAATGGAGAACTTGATTGACTTGGGTGCCCTGAAAACCAGATTGCTATTGGCATATGCTGAATGATATCCTGTTTGGTGTTATAATAATCCATTTGTTAACATACATTAATATTGTGCAATAATTTAAATATTTATTTAGTTCATTTCGTTCTTTCTTTCAAAAAAAAGAGCACATGTCTATCTGCAGTCAATTTGACCCTACTATCAGCTACTATGATAGTAAAAATTTTATTAAAAGTTGAATAATATTTTTTTCATTTGATTTATGAATACAGTGGCAGCAATAAAAAAATATTTTTCGGAATTCTTCCAAGATCGATAAATATTACCTAACCTAACCGAACTAATCTGATCCACAAAATTTTTACTAGGCGTAGGTCGCTACTTTAACTTATTCCCTGCATCAAAAAGGTATCATAAACACTTTAAGTTCTGACCACTGCGGGCAACTTGTTACCTTCAGCGGGAAAATCGAGGAAGCGCCTTGTGGCTTCATGTGCAGACCTATTTCAGAAAAACGCCTCGACCTATTTTGTCAGAATACTGCAAAAAGATTATTTCATCTTTCATTTCCCCAGGAAAACCCCGACTATATGTGTTCTGTTTTGCATGATTGTATAAAAAAAGAATTTGACAAATGCTTTAGTCCTAAGAAAATTCAAGGCAAGTCCAAGGTTAAGTTTAGCGACTGGGCTACACCAGATATTCACGAGAAGAGACGCCGACTCTATGACTTATATGATTCGAGAACTACGGATAAAAGACCGGAATTTCTAGAGTATGTTAAAAACTATTCCAAATCTTTTAAGAAAGTATGTGTCGCCGCCAAAGCTGATTACTTGTCCAAAAAAATACAAAACTCTAGTGATAAGGTCAAAACTGTATGGCAAGTAATAAGCAATGAAACTGGAAAAAGAAAGATTAAAGATCCGCACTACAGCCTACGTATCAATGATACTCTAGTAAGTTCCGATCTCGATGTAGCGGATCAATTTGAGCGGTTCTTTTCCAATATACCCATAGACACATCAAAGTCTTTAAATTCATCGCCAGACGCTGCTGAAGTATTATTGAAAGGAAATGTAGTGGAATGTACGGAAATCTTTAGTTTCAATTATGTGACTCCTATCATCGTTACCAAAGCGTTTAGATCATTGAATGTCAAGAAAACTGAAGATCTTTGGGGGCTGTCTGTCAAAGTATTACATTCCATAATAGAATTAACTGCTCCTTATATAGCTGATATCTTTAATAGAAGTGTTGATACTGGAGTTTTTCCTGACTTGATGAAACATAGTAAAATTATCCCGTTGTTCAAATCAGGAACGAAATCAGACCCCACAAACTTCAGACCTATCTCAATACTACCGGCATTAAGCAAAATTTTCGAGAAACTTATCCTTAATCAGCTTCTATCCCATTTCAATCGTAATAAACTGCTGAACAGAAAGCAATTCGGATTTACTAGAGGCCGTTCCACCACGGATGCCGGTGTGGTACTCATTAAACATATTTTTGATGCCTGGGAAAAGGCTCAAGATGCTGTTGGAGTTTTCTGTGATTTATCAAAAGCATTTGATTGCGTTGATCACGAAAATTTGATCAGAAAACTTAGGCACTATGGGATAAAGAATGGAGCGCTTGATCTCGTTTCATCATATTTATCGAACAGAACACAGCGAGTAGTCATCAATGGGACCTCGTCAGCAGGGTCAAACGTTGCTCTTGGAGTACCGCAAGGATCCATCCTAGGACCGTTCTTATTTTTAGTGTACATAAATGACTTACCAGAGCTTGTGCAGGGTAGACATGATATAGTTTTATTTGCAGATGACACTTCTCTAATTTTCAAAGTGGATAGAAAAGAGAAAAGCTTCGACTGTATTAATGATGTATTATCCACTATTGTAAATTGGTTTACAGCCAATAACCTGCTTTTAAATGCAAAGAAGACGAAATGCATAAAATTTATTTTACCCAATGTTAAGCACATAAACAACTCAAAAATTAAATTAAAGGGCGAAATTCTAGAATTCGAAGACAAGACTGTGTTTTTGGGAATAACCTTAGATTCAAAACTTCAATGGCATGCACATATAGCCACATTAGCAGGAAAACTTAGCTCCGCAGCCTATGCAGTGAGGCGAATCAGGCAGCTGACAAACGTCGAGACAGCAAAATTGGTGTACTACAGTTACTTCCACAGTGTTATGTCATATGGAATCCTGCTGTGGGGGAAAGCGGCGGATATCCAGACTATCTTCGTACTACAAAAACGAGCAGTGCGTTCTATTTATGAACTAGGAGCTCGTGCTTCCTTAAGAGAAAAATTCAAAGAGGCAAACATTCTCACTGTAGCTTCTCAATACATTTTTGAGAACATTATGTATGTACGGAAAAATCTCCATGAATTCAAACTTAACAGCGAAGTCCACGACTACAACACAAGAAGTAAAAACAAGCTCGCAGTGGCAGCCTGTCGTCTCCGTAAAGTTAGCACGTCCTTCGTGGGGAATTGTATACGCTTTTATAATAAAATACCCATGGATGTAGTGAATTTGCCCTTCAACAGATTTAAGTGTCACGTTAAAAGTCACTTGGTAAGCAAGGCGTATTATTCCGTCAATGATTTTTTAAACGATCAAGAAGCTTTTAAGCCAGTTGTCTAATTTACTAGAATTAGTAATGGTTTATAATGTAGACATGTATAATTACAATTTTAGTCTGGATTTTTACTGTTCTAAAATCATTTCATATACATTTGAGCACATCATGAGGTATCTCATTGTATTCGATATTTTATTATTAAGTACTACTTTGATTATAAATGTCCTGCAGCTTGAATATGTCATGCTCGCCTAAAGGTCTTTGCTTACGGTGGCGTCGTTGATCGGGTCGCAACCTTCCCTAACATATGGTCGAGGGAGGCGATGGCTGAGATACGCGTCATACTCGTGAACGGGTGCCGTTTGTGGGTTCCGGTCTGTTCATGTTTGCAAGGACTAGTAACTTCGTACTAGTGTTCAGTGGAATTGACATGATGAGAGACTTCGCTCTGTTCTCATTTGATTTTATTTTTAGACTGACGCTCAGAGACCTTATACATCTCTGAGGATATTTATTTAATAGATTTTATTATTTTCATGTTGACGTGTTATAGATATAGCTCAACATATTTTATTATGATTAGTGTACTTACTTTATTACATTTTATCTTGACGCTTAGAGACCTTATACATCTCTAACAAATCTCAATTGTTATTAGTTTCTTATTCTTATTTTTGACATGTAACACTCTATTTAATTAATGATACTTTGATTATTGTATTATTTTTATTTGATGTACCTAAATAGATTTTGACTTGTAAAAGTGCCCTTGAGGCCTATTTGCAGAATAAATGTTTTGATTTTTGATTTTTTTTTGATATCGTCTCATTAAATATCTTTTAGACTGTAACTACATGGGTATTAATTAAACATATCTAGTTTAATGTGCAATTTTACTGTCATGTTAAGTGCCAGGCAGCTTGAGCATCTGTTCCTGTGGTGTCGTGCCGTTCCGCAGCGGGCCGCGCGTCGTCATGAGGAAGGGGTCCTGGCACAGCAGGACGTCCCTCGAGTCCGTCCAGCCGCCCGCGCCGGCCGGCACCGGCTCGGGGTGCGCCACTCGACCGCTGTCAGTCGCAAGGAACGCAGTGCGAACGCGAGTAGGGTACAATGCAGCTTTGGAGAACCGTTCGGTCGCCGCTGCCGCGCCTTCAGCCCCGCTAGCGTAGTCCTTCGTCGACAACACCCGGGGAGCCATGGCGGCTATCATATCCACGTACCCGCGAGGCCGAGCGGCGAACGCAGCTAGCAACGAGTAGCTCCAGCTCGCGTCGTCGTACCGACAGAATTCCGTTGCATAAGCGTATAACCTTCGCCATAACGTTCGGTTGAATGCTAGGCCGGTCTCGAACGGCGGCTGCCACGGCGCGACCGTTAGTAAACTGTAATCAGCGTCGGCCCCAACAGGCCTCCCGAGCGAAATCACCTCCGTCTCGGGATGGTACATGAACGCCCTCTGAGCGTAGTTCAGCATATGCAGCAGATCCGGCGCGACGTAGTCGTCTTCTTGAAGAAAGACGGCGAGACCAGAGAACTTCGAGTCGACCATGGTGTAGTGGTGGAAGAGGTAGTGTGCCGTCCACCACCAGTGCTGTTTGCGCTCGGCTGCGGCGGCGACGGCGAGCGGGCGCCCGGTGTCGGCCCCGGGGAAGCGGTTGGGGAACAGTTGTATTGAGTAAGGGTAGTACAGTTGCAGCACGCGGCAGTAGTCCACGCGGCGGACGAGCTCGTTCACGGCGTCGTCGTAGAAGCTGTGTGAGACGACGAGGAGAGCGTCGTGAATATCCTCCACACGAGCGAGTGAAGCCAGCAAGCGCTGCAGCCGCGCCGGGCGCCGCCGCGCTATCACCACCAACACTGGCATCTTGTCATCCAGGGATGGAAACTCCTCCTCATTCAGCAGTCTCTGGCCCGCCTCCGCGAGGGTCTGCTCTACACGCCACAGCAACTCCTCCTGCCCCATGTCAGGACTATGCACCTGATACCCCTCCTCAAACATTATATACCTCTCATCGTTTCTGTCAACCGCCTGCTTGTTCAACGTAATATATGCGTAGCAAATAAAAAATATTAGGGAAGCATCTATAATCCATAAGGTGACATTTTTAGGCGTCAGTTTTATTTCTACTACGAATGATTTCAATTTGATGAACATAATTCGGAGTTATTCTCACTTGATAACGATGATATGAAGATGATGTAAAACGTAAAAAGTAAAAAGTAAATGACAACCACAGACTACTTAGGAGCTGACAACTCCTTTTTTTTATTTGACAAAGAGCGTAAAGTGTAGCTTGGCGTGAGCGATGATAACTCATGCAAAGAGGTCTTTATATCCTCACCGAGTGGCACGAGAATAGAAACGTAGTGTGGAACACTCATGAATTTTTTTTATATGAGTATATAAAAATATATATAAGTTATATATAAGTTTTATATGAAAACATTTACTTTATAATTAAAAAATGTATTCCCACAAAAATAGTCAAAAATACTAATTATCCTATTTGGTTTACAGCTGCTTTGGTTCATATTTTCAAAAATAAGAAACAAAGTTGGATTAAATGGAAAGTTTATAAAAACCCATCTGATTATGAGGTATTTTCTATATATAGGAAGAGATTTAAGATCGAATCAAGTAAGTGCTATAAGAGATATATGGATAAGGTACAGGATAGTATATGTCATAATGTCAAGTATTTTTGGACTTATATTAAAAATCTTAAAAAAAATAGTGACCTACCTAACTCAATGTCATATAAAAATAATACTAGTAGTGATCCCACGATGATATGTAATTTATTCTCCGATTTCTTTCTATCTGTATTTGAGCCCACTGATGTTGATGACACTTTTGATATTAATCAAATTACCGACAACAATTCTAAATCTGACCTAATAATAAGTAATATCTATATAACACAACAAGAAATATTGAAAGAACTTCGTGTGCTCGATACTACTAAAGGACCGGGTGTTGATGGCATTCCACCCATTTTCCTTAAAGAAACCGCTGAGTCTATATGTTTGCCATTATATATCATTTTTAACTGTTGTCTAAAAGAAGGAACCTTTCCTTCTATATGGAAATCTGCGCGGATAGTACCTGTACATAAAGGTAATAATAAAAAGGATGTAGAAAACTATAGGCCGATATCGATTTTGCCTGCCCTGTCAAAACTTTTCGAAAGGTTGGTACATCACAAAATTTATCCACTATTACATAATACTATTATTGAACAGCAACATGGCTTTGTACAACAGCGTTCAACCGCAACCAATTTATTAATTTATGTAACTCATTTATTTGAAGCACTAGACAAAAACATTCAAACAGACAGTATCTATACCGACTTTCGAAAAGCTTTTGACAGGGTAGACCACAAAAAGCTTCTTGAGAAATTAGCCTATAATGGTATTCGAGGAAATCTGTGGCGTTGGTTTAAATCTTATATAACCAATCGTACGCAAAAGGTTATGATCAATGGTTATGAATCCGACTTTGTTCTTATTAGTTCTGGAGTACCACAAGGGTCTATACTTGGGCCCTTGCTTTTTATCATCTTTATCAACGATATTCATCAATGTTTTAAATATTGTAATTTTCTATTATATGCAGATGATCTAAAAATATACCGCAGTGTTCGTGATTCATCGGATAACCAAAAACTTCAAGAGGACCTTGATAGATTCTCTGACTATTGTATGAAAAATAAACTCTCACTTAGTCTTAATAAATGCAAAGCTATATCATTTACAAAAAGAAAGAATATATTTAAATACTCCTATAAGTTATGTGGTGAAGATCTTGATACTGTTGACTATATTAGAGACCTTGGTATTACACTTGACAAACAACTACACCTTGATAGACACATTGATAATATAATCAGCAAAGCGTACAAGCTATATGGATTCACTATGCGTACTTGTAAAAACTTCAAACGACACACAACATTCCTTCATATTTTTAAATCATTAATACGTTCACAATTGGAATATGCCGTGTGTGTATGGAACCCTTACTACAATAAATATATCAGTGCACTTGAAAATGTACAAAAAAAATATTTGCGTTCTATGCATTATAAATGTTATTATAGTCGCTTGTCGTATAATCGACTTTTAGATAGATATAAACTCCTTACCCTTAAATCCAGAAGAACTCATCTTGAAATCATGATGCTGTATGACTTATGTCATAATAGATATGATTGTATTCCGCTGCATAATAAGTTATGTTATAAGATCCCATGCAGAACCCATTTCCGTAGACAACATCTCTTATTTGCTACCCCACTTTGCCGTACAAATGCTGGTAAACGCTCGCCATTATACCGACTTGTTCATACTTACAATGATCATTTTGTATCTATTGATATTATAGCCACTAGTGCTGCCAAATTTAAAAAAGAAACACTTAAGTTATTGAAATAATGTAATACTTAACATATTAGCTCTGCCTTAGTAGTTGTATGTTTGACGTTTATTGCTTATTGTAATCTTTAGTTATTACTTTCCATCTCATTGATGTACTTCAAAATATGTAATTTATATTAGTAATATGGAGTTAACGTTGTTGGTATCACAATTACCAAACCTTAAATGTAACTTTTAAAGTAATACATTATTGTGATCACTGTTTGTTAACTTATAATAAATGAAAAAAAAAAAAAAAAATGCTCCTCGCCATGCGCCCCGCTACCTGGCGCCTATACCACAAAATATTACAAGTGTACAATTGAACAAATTTGTCAACTTTTCTATGGAAAATTGTACAATTTTGTCGATTTGTAGGCTTGTAAAGGTTTGTGGTATAGGGGCCTGCTCTGTCGAACTTGTGACCGTGAGCAAAGAGGATATATACAAGTAAGAGTGCTATCTTCATACTTGGTACTAAAGTTGCTTAAAACATATTATCGTCGCCGGTACCTTGTAGTTCAACTTATTATATTAGATGGCGTTATTGTGCAGGGTGAAGACAAACCTTTTGACATCTACTGAACAGTTGGTGGTGGTGTTGGTGATTAGAAGCGTACAATTTAACAAATTTGTCAACTTTTTCTATGGAAAATTGTACAATTTTAACGATTTGTAGACTTGTAAAGGTTTGTGGTATAGGGGCCTGTTCTAACTTGTGGCCGTGAGTCAAGTTTACTTAGTGCGGGCAACATCGCGGCAGGAACAAGACGAAGGGCATAGTGTGAGAGAGCCATTAGTCTAAAATTGAAATATTCTAATAAAAGTGAACAACAAAGGGAATAATCTTCTACACAATAATCTTCAACAGCTAAACATAATAGCCACTTAAGCTAAACTCGTATATAAATAAACTCAAAAACAATTGAAGCGATTGAGTTCATCTTCCCCAATAAGCAAAAGCGAAAAAATAACGCTCACAGCGGGGAACCCACTTGCCGCGTCCTTATTTTTCGTCCCACAAACTCAATTTGCCTAAGTATTGCATAAGTAATACTTTGCGTTTACGCCCACTGTATACTTTACGAGCTAAAGTCGGGCTTATCCGTCGCAAATAAATAATACCTCTCCAATAATGCGTTTATATTGACAGTAATTTGGAATTAGGACGCCCTCTTCTTTCAGGCCACTGTTTAATCAGGCCATAAAGGACAATGATTGCGTCGGCGTTGAAATAACTTCGTGGCATAAAAGGAATAATAAAAGGAATAAATCATCGCTGTAGACGTAGACAGCTGCTCGCTTGTCCCCGCCCGGCGTCGCGCGAGGTTTTGTTAGTTTGCAAATGTGCGGCATGAACTTTCCGTAGCTGAAACGTCCGTAAGATAGAACCACAGAATATTAAATAGTATTACACACAGAACGGACACGAACCGCCCCGCAACTACGTCAGTTACCTCGCCGATCAGTCACATCTCATGCCGGTGAGTAATAAATACGCAACGAATTAAAATGGGGGATTGCTGTGCTTTGTTTGAGTGTATTCTATAGAACAAGAGAAGGAAAGAAGGTTTTAAGCTGTCTAAAAGATAACAATAGGTAGTTAAGTAAGTATATTCATTTGTCAAAACCTCACATATTATTTATTGTGGTAAGCACGGTAATTTGTTAACCAGTGATCGACCGACCGATCTCTCTAGGGTCCTTTCTGAAAACCAGCGTCAGGCCTTGTGTTTGGCACAAGCTGAGACTGGAACCCTTTGCCCAACCAATGTTTTGTTTTCAATTTTAACTGTAGATATTAAGTACTACTGTTTAAGTTTTGTCTGTAAAGAGTTCGTATCTATCTATCTATTTATATTAATTTGAGGCAATAAAATATATTCTGATTCTGATTCATATATAGGTACCTACTGAACCTAAAATATTTTAATTTGTTAACCTACGTCATATTTTTCGATATGTAATTATAAAACACATAAGTACCTATATAAAAAACGATTCATCCCATGTTAATTACTCTGTTAAGTATAAATATCTCATTTGGCCGTAATCCGCGTACGTTACGTATAACAACGTAGCATTAGGTAGGTTATTTTATATTAACAATCTGTACCTACTTAAAATAAACAAGTTACGGTGTGCCCTATTTGGTTCCTAACTAAAAGGAGTATCGAGTATGTCGTCGGTCGCGCCTAATATCAACCATGTGCCAACCCTATGCACCCGACGCACACATTGACGCGTGTACCGACAGCGCACGCACACATACTTACCTAAACCGCTGAGTGTGCCAGAAAGCGCTATGCCATTATAAATTAAGAAGAGGAAACTAAATTAGTAGTTTATTCAATTGTTATATAATGTATGCTTTTTTAGTCGAGAACCGTGGATAGACCACGAGGCTTCCTGCGTGGTCTAAGTAAGGTTCGAGAATTAAAAAGCTAATTATATAATATATACACTATTTCCTTCGAGCCAACGGAAATTAATTAAACAAACCGAAATTATTAAACAAATTAGTCCTGCGGAAGTGAAGGGTAGGCACATGGGTAGATGACTCGTTGATGTCTTTTATTCTATGTCAGCGGCGTTGCGTGATTGGTGAATTTCATAAGAGTTCAGTAACGGTGACACATGATTGGCCAAATTCATAAGAGTTCACTAATGGCAACACGTGATTGGCCTATTTCATAAGAGTTCAGTTGAAACGAGCTCCATAGATAAAAGTATGTGATTTTAGTTTCGTCTACGACATCTATTCGAAATAGTAGATTGTATGACAAGGGTCTAAAATGAGCCATATCACCACGAGATAGTTATTTTCCCGAACAAAGTGAGGGATGGCTTTTAGACCAGAGTTATACACTCTACTTTTCACTTCGATTGCGAGAAAATAAATAAACAAAGGTTAGCCATCAAAAATTAACAAGTAATTCCACGGCGAACTTATATGTAATTTGGCAGCATGTTTTTTTTTCTAAACTGCTTTCATGCTTTGGCACGCAAAATAGACACCGCGGTTCGCGCGCAATATTCACGCGCATAAAAGCTAACTCACCTTCCATTGAGCGCTTCAAAGCGTTGCTCTAACGAACTAATCACTTTTTTAATTATTGTGAAATAGGGACTACTACAAACTTAATCTTTAGACTCTTTAGCGAAATGAATTCTGTTTTCTGATTGGCCGATTTTAGTAAAGCTGTATTCTGGTTTGTTAATACCCAATACCAAATATTTTTTAAAGAGTTAAATTAGTATTTTGTGATTGGTGGATTTAATAGGTGAAGTATTATGACTGATCTAAATTGAATGTTTTGTAAATCATAAACATGTATTCATATTTTCCCTAGGGGTTAAATGTACTACTTTAGCCCCGCTTGACAAGTCTAATATGACACACTTTTCGAGCATAAGAAGTGAAAATAATATTTTGTTGATTGCCGGCCTATTATAATATTCTAGTTCATGTTGAACGGATTCGCCGGCAGGTGAGGTCACCTGTCAAGATTGCAATACGTATAATCCTGACGAAGGTCAGGCCCGGACAGCTGACAACGCTGACAAGGAGTCCTGTTCTTCACAAAGCTTTCTACTCGATTGCTACTTATTTATTTATTTTATTTATTTATTTATTCAATTATTAGAAAAGTGCAATATTACAGGATTGTCCTAAGGCATTACAGATTTCTTACAAATTATGTCAACAGTACATTATTACATTAAATACGAAACAATAAACCATGAAATAAAATTAGGTACTACGTAAGACTCTCACAAAATTTCAGACATTCTCTTTCGACAATCATCCAGCCATCCAAACAAATCGCAGGAGAGTTGCCCTGTACCGAGCTTGTTATACCAGATTAATACCAGATTTACACTCGCGCTTCGTCCCTCGCCTCGTGGCTCACCTCGTCCCTCGTGCGGGAGGGCGAATGTAAACATCCACTCGCGTCCTCATCGTCGTCGTGTCTCAGGTCCTTTTGACTCGTGCCCAAAAACCGCTCCGGACGCGAGCGCCGCGAGTGACGAGGCGAGGGACGAGGCGAGCTACGAGCGTCTGTTCACACTCGCACCTCGCCCCTCGCCTCGTCACTCGCCTCGCGACTCGTACGCGAATGTAAATCTGGTATGAGAGTTGCGACGCGAGACTGTGCGCGCCACAAGCACGGCGAAGAGGCGCAGCTGGTCCGCGCGGAACCGGGAACGTCTGTCCGGGACGAACAGCCGACAGGCCTCGCCTAGTAGGGCTGGGCTATCAAGACGACCCCGTAAGATACGGAGGATAATGATTACTTGGTGAAACAGTCTGCGCGTCGCCAGGGAATTATAACCAAGGGTGCCCTGCAGATAGTGTTGGCAATCGCCGGATCCAGCGTCGTGCGCGCCACCTAGCGCCGCTTCCAGGCACCACGAGCGACTCCAACATGGCGGCACGTAGCTGCAGCGCCATCTACCGGCGGCTGTGACATCATCGTGACGAGCGCGCCCCACCTTCTAGAAGACGATGTGGCGGGGAGCCGAGCACTTAAAATGGGCTGCACCACCTTCACGCGCCTCTTGTCCGATAGGCAATTAGATAGGCAACAACTTTGCTATTGTATTTAACAGTGTTTATTTTAAATAAATACCTTGAGCTGGAGTCTACTTATTATTACGTCTAACAGTCTAGCTTACAGTAGGCCGTAGGGTACATGAAGGGGTAGTTGCTACGTAACCTGGATTTTATTTGAGTCCTAAATTGGAATCTGATATGCGTAAACGTAGGTCCATCTTACACTGGTCTAATGCCGGCGGATGTAGACTTTGAAAAACTTGAAGTCCTAACGGGCACCAAGCTCTGCTAGTGACAACATGATAGGAATACAATATAATGCCGATATTTGTAATACAATACAAATCCTATTTATCGCACAACTGAACAGAAACGAATTAAGTACTTAGCATTTAGAAAGTAAGGTCATAGTTCAGAGGTATATAACAGGCAGTCTAATTAGAGCTATCGCGTATGAATTCGCCGATAGAGGCGCTAGTGTAGCGTGGGGTCTCCGAAACGTCACATGTCACTCTTTTTGGTTGCGCTACGCAGGTTAACATCTAATTGGAACAATATGGTGACTATTTTGCAATACCTGAGCTTGATTATGACAAATATGAGTTACGGGTTAATGACTGTCAGGGCTTTTAGATAGTTTTGTCTTTCGGAAACTTATTTCCTTCTTTTTTCCTAATAAAACGGGACTGCGTTACAATGCGGTATGTTCGATATTTTTACGGTACGGTTTTAAGGTATTGAATATGATTTAAATGTAAACTTCGTTCTCATGCCCATAATAACCAATGACAATTTTTGACAGCTGGACCTTACTCGACAGTGGCGCCAGCTGGTGTCAGCACAATAACGATAGCCCCCATTATGGCTGCGGGCAATAAAATAGTAAGCTGGAGGTACCTTATTCCGCTATGCCCTGCCTTTCTAATTTACGAGTATGTTAAAGAAAGTTTTGTCCACTTTCACTTTCGCTAAAGGAAACAATATTATCTTTCACCTAAATTTAGATGTGTCACTAATCTGCAATACCCTTGTAAGGAGCCTTGCAGTGCTGTGATAAATTGACTAATTTTGTAATAAAAATGTTAAAATTCAATGGTCTTCCTTTTATTTCTGACACTATGTTATTTAGCAAAAAATAATCCTTATGATGAAGCCTTTCGATCGGTATGATAAAACTACAGGGTAATTATTTTTCTCGTGTAACGGGTTCGATTCCCGGTTCAACCATAAAATTATTTAAATATCTGTGAATGCAGTTTAAATTGTTTTTTAAATTCAAATAACGTCTTCTTTCAGTAATAGGTTCCATCTACAATATTCAAGGTACTTTCCCTCCATGTGGCATAGCCGTGGGACGCCCTGTATATGTCTCACCTGGCCATAAATTGGCAATTACCGCACGCTTTCTAATCGATTGAACAATAATTAATAAATCACGTAAAACCACTAAGAAACATTTGAATTTAACAATGACGCAAAAATTGTCTTAGACCACAGCCATAATAACATTATTTACTATACAAGTATGTAGTGTTGTGTTCCTGGAGGTGAGCAAGGTTGCCAGAGCTCCCGAGGATGTACTGTGTTGAGAGCGAGGAACCTAAATGTGTTCCTTCCGCTGTCAACACACTGCATCCCCAAATCTTATATAGGGTCGGCAACGCGCATGTGACTCCTTTGGAGTTGCGGGTGTCTATAGGCTGCGGTGGCCGCTTACCATCAGGTGAACCGTACGCTTGTTTGCCAACGGCGTTGTATAAAAAAAATCTCGGAAAATCTTTTTTAGCCACTTACTTTGATAAAAAGCCGCGCGTGTTTCTCGTCCGGTGTTTGCTGGGGGGCGGGCGTGAATGGGGGGAGGAGGAGGAGACACCGTGAGTCACGCGTGTAGATGTGTGATGCGTTTCGTTTTTACACAAAATTAAAAACCATGTCGGGCGCGCGCAATGACGATAATTCATGACACACTTTTTGATTAAAAATTTGACCTACTTCTCGTTACTTTGCAATAATATTGGTTTTATTATAGGAATGCCAATTTTGTGCCTTTTTATTGTGTGTTATTTTTATTCCAGAAAACGTAATAGTTTACGGTTTAGCCAAATTACAGGCCGAATAGAGGCTAATTACCCCAGCAAAAAAAAACAGCAATTTTTTCATGCTATTCGCCCATATCTTTTTTTATAGTGGGTACAACATAAGAAGGCTTAAGACAGATTTTGCGTTATTTAACTATGTACAAGAAATCATACTTTTGCGATTGAAAACTGTCGTCTTTAAAATTTTATCTCAAGTCACCTAAAAAATGAGCGCCCCGTGGAGTCGCCCGAAAGCGCGGCATTGTTTGGAAATTCTGTTTTAGTGACAATTTCATTATTTTGAAACCCAAAACAGTTATTTGATTATTGATATTATTTCCAAGTAATTCTTAATTGATCTTCAGATAAGCCTTTTAATATTATTTGGTGATTCAATTTAGGTGACCGATTTATTATATGAACAAACTAGCGACCCGCCCCGGCTTCGCACGGGTGCACTATTTAATGGATGTTATTATACATATAAACCTTCCTCTTCAATCACTCTATCTATTAAAAAAACAGCATCAAAATCCGTTGCGTAGTTTTAAAGATTTAAGCATACATAGGGAATTAGGGATCTAGGGACAGAGAAAGCGACTTTGTTTTATACTGTGTAGTGAGTGATATAATGTATAAGGTCACTGAAGATGCATTTAGTAGGTAACTGATAAAATCATACCCTTCGCTAAATGGCGCCGTATACCTATTTTGTAATGAGACCTTGATGTTTATCAAACGTCAGTCGCCATCACTTCTTTTTAAAGGCACGGGTGTAAGGAGCTCTTAGTGCGTGTTAAGGATAAAGACTTTCTCTACCTACTAATATAAAATATCTGGCTATCAGCAAGCCGCCGAAAATAAATTACCGGCACCACACTTCGCTAGGCGCTACCTCTTCGTTCTCCTCTATCCTCTTTGGCTTATGCTCCTGTGCCTTTACCATGAGTTTGCATGACCGTACTCGCTAGCGACTGCGTAAACGATTTAGTATGCCGATTCTTAGTTCTATTGCGTAACCACGTAAAATTAAAAACACGACTGCACTGGGAAAAATTAATCAAAATAAAAAAAGTTTCAAAATGAAGAACTTAAGGAAATCTACTTTGTTTGTAGTCGAGGGACCTAATTTTTTGTTTGTACAAATACAAATACGTTATTAATAACACCAAGTTACAGATCGGTGCCTTTACCATGAGTTTGCATGACCGTACTCGTTAGCGACTGCGCAAACGATTTAGTATGCCGATTCTTAGTTCTATTGTGTAACCGCCAGAGGCGCTGTTTTTGCCCATAAATTTTTTTACGCAGTCGCTAGCGAGTACGGTCATGTAAACTCATGGCAAAGGCACTGGATTCGATGAAGAGTGTAATGTTTATTCGTTTGTTTGCATTATTCGCACGCATAACGCATAAGCGCGAATAGCGAATACGCGTATCCGTCGATTCCGTAGACTTTTTTTGGTAAGTACACATCAAATAGGTGTAATCGCATAAGTCTATTAGCTCTCCCTACTTTTTGCATTTTTAGTAGCTTGTATTTATTAGCTGGACGGAACAAATTACAAACGAAGAAGTGGTGAAGAGAGTGGGGGAGAAAAAATGATGATGATGATGATGAGAAGAGGGAAAATAATTGATCATCTAATAAGTACGACACGACGATTTTATAAAGAACATAATAGAAGGCAACTTTGAAGGAAAGCGAGGAAGGGGAAGGAATCAGGGACCGATACCGGTGTTTAAAAAAAACCCTGAATTAGCCCAATATAATAATATTCTCTAATAGAATAGTAAAGACATGGAACAAATTACCCTCAGAAGTAGTGAACGCTAACAGTGTTAATCAGTTTAAAAACAAACTTGACAAACTAAGATCTAAGCAGTGCTAACCAGTGCCAAGTGAACTATGATTTAGACGTATCAGCGTCAGCTGCCTGTCTAAAATATATAATAATAATAATATTGTTGATTCAACGATCATTGTCCCGATAGTCGTTTCTGCGAACGGTCTAATAGCGAAGAGTCTCGACCAACACCTCAAGAGACTCTCGCTAGATGGCTGGGTCAAGGGTCAGATACAGAAGGCGGTACTCCTGGACACGGCGCGGATAGTCAGGAGGTTCCTCTCTCTGTCGCCCGACACCACCGGTAGCTTAGGCCCCGCCTCGCTGCCGGCGGCACACTAGGTTAGGTTTTTATAATGATTTTATGTTTTGTAAATATTGATTTATATTTTACTTTTTATATAATTATTATAAAATCTAGCCTAAGGTGAAAAATAAATAAAGAGTATAATAATAATATTTTGGATTATTTTTTGCTCTTTACGTAGGGCAGAATGATGTATTTAGGTAACAACGTCGTATTATTAGATTGTCCTATTAAAAACGAAATAATGAACCGGTAACCTTAATAATACCGGTATTTTTCTATGGAGAAAATACCGGTATCCGATCCCTGGAAGGAATAAGCTACATGAAACAAATAAACGGAATAATATCTGTATAAGGAGGTCAAGGAGGCGGCCCTGGATAGAGCGAGATGGAGAGAGCTACACCGACAAGAGTCTAACTATTAAATTTATGATGATATAGGTACATACTTATAAAATAGGTGTTAGGAGTTGCATCATGTTGCATTAAGATTGAAATAAAAATAATACGACTTGTGATTACGCAAATAACACACATATTCGGTATATTCGGCATACCGGCACGAAGTGTGGATGGGCGGCGTGGCGAAGTGGAGTGCCGGCATGCACAGCCCGCACAATCTATGTTTTGTTAGACCATGACCACGGCAGTAGTTATACGTATAAATTAGTCATAACGTGCGATATTATGAACAAATTGTTTAGATACTCAGAGCGAGTCAAGGTCATTTATTATTAATTGTTTTAATTATATATTAGAAATTATTAATTTTAAAATAATTTTGCATCGTAGCATATGTTTTATTTTGCATGTGTATATTTTTAAGTAATTGTAAGTCCTTCTTTGCCTGAAACACAGGGTTTCCTAGCTCAGGCACGTGTTATTTACTACCATATATTTGTAAACTCCTAGCCTATATAGTTCTTAATTTTGTACAACATGTTTTATGAATAAATTATTATTATTAAATTTAATTTAAAGTACTTCTGATGAGATGTACCGGATTGGCATACCTGCCGCAGTATATTATTGTATCATGTTCCCTGCTGACTGTACTATAATCGCGCTTATAGTATGTACGCCCAAAATGAGTAACGGTTACCATTCAATACAATATACTTTACCCGTTGATGACGCCCGGCGAAAAAAACAATGATTGTTTTGTTACGTGCCCGAAGACGGCCCATACACACTCTTATCTAGGGAAGGCCCGGAGATCTCCGGACCCGGGAGATTACGCCTTTACTTTAAGTCGGACTACACGGGTTACCATTGGTTAAAAATGTTTTACCAACAAAGTTGAGTATGTATGTACCAACAAAGGAAGGAATGAAAATACGCAGTTTAAAGTTACTACGCAATTAAAAATTCTTCCGCTTGTCAAAACTAAACAAATGACCTATATCTGATAAATAATTTCCACACTTTTATCTACACATAATTTTATTTATTTTAATAATTACGTCTACTTAAACGTGCTCTGAAAAATAAATGTCGTATAGCAACACCGGGGGCGCTACCGCGACAGCAAACGAATTTTTCCCTCTCTGTCGCAATTACGTCCGAACGTGTAAGTGCGACAGAGAGCGATAACTTCGTTTGCTGTCGCGGTAGCGCCCACAGGTTAATAGTTCGTTCAGAAATAATGGTTTAAGACCTCTTTGTTTACTCAATATCTTCTCTTATATCACTTATTAGTCACATTCCGTATAACCACTATTAGTCTATTTGTACCTAAATATTCCATACTAACAGTACGTGGGAACATTATTATTATATTTTTTGAAGCAAAAGCGATCTTAGCATCAAGTATGTTTTCTCCTTAGGGCGTGTCCAGACTATCAAACCAATATCGGTGTAGGATCCTACACCAACATTGCTGTTCACATTGTCCGATAATACCGGACCGATATCGCCATTTTTTGCCAGTTTCGATCCTAATGGTTATAAAGGGCCGGTTACATGGTTATTCAAATTCTAATTCATTTTCTGCAAATAGGCGACAAGGGCACATTTACATATCAAAATATTAATTTACAATTTAAGAAAGTCTGACTATAAGAATACATTTTTCAAAATATTAATTTATAGTTCAAGAAAAAATAATAAGTTCAAATTTACAAATATAACGAAATTAATGTCGTACAGTGAAGATAAACTTGCAAAGTTATCTATTACAAATATTACAACATCATTAAAGTTAGAGATGTATAAGGTCTCGAGTCTGATTAAATAAAGAGTATAATGAAATTAATATAATATCCCAAAAATGTACATGGTCTCTGAGATTATTATCACAATACTGCAATATTATCGTTGTATTAAATAACGTAATGTTGCGTTAATTGTTTGGATTTTACTTCAATATTCATTATTCATCAATATCCAATGCGAAGAGTGATATGAATAGGGCACAGATTAGATTAGATTATTTATTTCATGATAAAGAATTTACCTATAATTATTTACATGTCAGTAAGTTAAGATCCATATACTCTTTAACTAACTATAATGGATTTGACAATAATAATTTAATTACGAAACAACTTTTGGTTAAATTTTTTTTCTTCTGCCAAACTGCAGGACAGTTTGTTGGCAGAGGGGCTCCCTTACATAGAATAATGGGTAGGTTTACACAATACAAGAGGCGAGAGAGGTTTATAGGAGGCGTTTCAGGCGGGGTCGAAATGCTACGTCAGATGGCTCAAGTCTAAGATCAGCCATCAGTCGCTCGTAAGGTGGGCCCAATGACACGTGGGTTCGTACCTGCAAGTATTATGCGACGGGGAACTATTCTCAAACGCCCAATGTCTTGCTAATCGCATTTACTGTATTTAAGTCAGAAAGGTTGTTCCTTACGAACGTAATAATTTCGAAAGACGTAGAGTGAGTAGTGTGTCATAATACCTCGTCTCAAAAAGTGGTCTCTGCACGAAGTTCTCGGCTTTGCCCCGATCATCGCAGGCACAGCACTTTTCTGCATGAGCAGCACTGTTGGTATCCGTTGAGTTTCTCCAAACGAGTGTGCCATACGACGTCAGTGAATGAAAATGGGCAAATTAAACCTGCTTCAAGGCATCGTCGGATATAATTAGATTTAGCTTACGTAAAGCAAAGACTGCACTACTCAATCTCTCGCAAAATTTGTCTACATCGTACTTCAGTTTAGATTAGAGTCCAGGATAGAAATTATATACATGTGTGACTGGCCACCCCGGCGCATCGACCACGCACACTTCAAAAATACATATACTCGTACAGCACACAAACAAACGCCACCGATATCGGTTCGGATAGTGTGAACACTAAGTTGTTTTCCATAATTCTTTATCGGTGTCGGATCCTACATCGATATCAGATCGGGTAGTCTGGACACCCGCCTTGACTTTGTTTACGTCGCGTTCATAATCCGCGTATTGAGCAAGTCCTGTCAGCTGTGGGACCGACAGGGCGAACTGTCAGATGGTGAATAGCAAAGGAGCGGTAGTGAGATTATTTTTAATAAATATGTCTTTTTATTTGCAATTTCATACACATAGATAATCTCCGCGCATAGCTTTTAGCTTTAGCGTGTTTAGTTAGGTAGAGATAGTAGGGGCGGCAGCAATATGAGTTCTAGGGACCGGGACACAAAATCGCTGCAGGACAAGCTGAAAGTCTTCTTCAAGAAGGGGGCTTCGGGTGAGTAGAAAACGTGAAATACTAACCGGTGTATGTAGTAACGTTGTTGGAGTTGTTATTGGGAGTGTACGTGTGTCTGTGGGGTGTCCGCAGCGCCGCTGCCGGCGGTGAACGAGCTGGTGGTGACGGCGGAGCTGGAGCGCGAGCTGCGCGCGGACGCCGCGCCGGCGCGCCGCCTGCGCGCGCTGCGGGAGCTCGGCGAGCGCGCGCGCGTCACCCGGATACAACAGGTGACCGATAACGTGCTCACAAGGGGCTCCACTCATTGCTACTGTGGCTAGACAAAGCACAGGATCCAGACTGTAACTTGCCAGATCACTATTTTTCGCAAGCCGACTGTACCAGAAGCTGTTACACTGCTGTCAATACTTAAGAACTTCTATTGATATCTTTGAAGGCTTATGACCTTAGGGCCTTAAAAATGCCAGCGGTGGTATACCATAATTTGTTTTATTATTATCTTTGTAGTTTGTTGATATTTGCATAGATAGTGGGGTAGTCCCCCTGCTGCTGCTAGACAATAGACAGTCTGATGCAACACCCATCCCTGTTTACAACACATTTGGACGCAAAAACACTGTCTACCCTATATTTTGAATTTGTAAATCTCTTAAATTCTAGATTCTTCACCCTTCACCATGAATAGGTTGTTTCACTTCAACTAGTTAGACTGGAAGTGCTAACATTTAGACAGAATTTCTAATTTTGTTTTGTCAGCTGACATCAAAAACAAATTATTTACTGAATTTCCTCCATGCAACACCCGCCATCATAATCTGAGTAGAGTGCATAATATCACTGAGACGAATTGTGTTGTTATCTTTAATTTCTTTTTATCAGATTAAGCATCAATTGTGTTGTTTTGTTCCTTCATATGTTAATACTACCTACAAATGCATAATCTTAGTGTAATGACAAGCAAAAATTAGACCTTTAGTGTTTTCTAGTGTTTTGTATTTATTCTTTTCTTTTATACATTTTTAAAAATTCCCTTTCAATTTGAATTGATGACTACAATCGCATTGTTTTCCTTTTCTTTTTAACCCCGACGCAAAGATAGAGAGGTGTTATAAGTTTAACGTAAACCGATTCACGTTTATTTTCTGTGTCATAATGAAATGAAATGAAATGAAATTAAATCATTTATGCTTCAATTTAGGCATATTACATGCACTTATGAATGTTAAAAAACTACCACCGGTTCATAAAATAAACTTCTGTCTCGAGAAGATCTGTCGTAAGAAACTCGGCGAAGTGTCATTTTTGCAAAATAATATACAACGTATATAAAATAACAGTATCATAATACAACAGAATTAAAATGTTACCTTAATAATATAAAACATATACATGTATTTTTAATGTTTAGGAGAAAATATTCCTGTGTTAGATTACTTGTGCGGGACGCTATCACTGCCAAACATCTCTATCCATGATGTAATTGTTTATCTTATAATATGCTGTTAAAAAAAGACAGACAATTTTATCCCGAGTGTTCTTCGCCATGTTTAATGAAAATCTGTTCAGCCGTTTGAATCATCAGCTCATCAGCTCTTTTCTAGTTATGTTTAGAGATTCTTTATTTTACTCAAAAGAACAAACAGTTCACTTAAATGAGCTTACATAGGTATCCTTAAAATTAACATATTTAGCATGGTCGCTACAGGTTTATTTTATATGACTAAGTATGTATTTCTTCAGATTGTTTTTATATAAATTGAGGGATTCACTTTTACATTATTTGGAAGTTCGTTATACATCTGTGCTCCAGCATACATTACGCTACTCTTGCCATAGCCCGTCCTTGTTTGTCGTAATTGTAACTTATTTTAGTTGATGAGGGGATCTGACTAATTTCCTTATTTACGATCGATTCGAAATTTGGTACCGTGATACTTCAATGATATTGAAAGTATGTGGTAAGGTAACCATGACCTGATCAGCCGTTTGAAGATCATCAGCTCTTTAATGGTTGATGAGGGGACCTTCCTAATACCTACTTTAGAACAATCTGCGACTACACCTGTTTTTCTCACTTAGCGGTCCCCCGACGCGACGCTTGGAAAATAAAAATATTTGAAATTACATAATATATATGACGATAAGAATTATAATAAGTTTAAGATATTATTGGTAATTTTTAGAGTTTATTTTTTGTGTCGGGGGGTTGTCATTGATTCACAAAATGTCCGCAATTGAGTGTGCCGCAATGTATAGGTATCGTCCAATTGTCTCCACTGCAACTCTTTATGTCAACGTGGTCCTAAAGT
Source organism: Epiblema foenella (assembly GCA_963556455.1). Lineage (NCBI taxonomy): Eukaryota > Metazoa > Arthropoda > Insecta > Lepidoptera > Tortricidae > Epiblema > Epiblema foenella. The sequence continues at coordinate 363,420 of OY747106.1, forward strand.
TAGCCTGATGTTCCCTTCCCATTCTTATTGGGAGGTCCTGTCTTATAGTGCCATGGCTAGGTTACCACAGAGTAACTTGTTGGCTCCATCCATTTTCTGGGCAACAGCATATGTCCAGTTCCCCCATTTAAGATCTATGCGAGTGAGTATATTGGTGACTGGATTTCTTTCTTATTTCCTCTTTCTTAATCCTTAAGTTCTGTACATAGACTTTAGAATATAGAATTTGTTGTAAAAAATTTGACCCAGATCACTGCCAGGCGTTAGTGTTCCTAGAAAGATTCCCTGCACGAGGTAAAAGCCAGCCTTCTGGTCACGAGATGCCTCAACCAAGCGCTTGGGGCACCCGATCCCCATCTTTCCATGGTTATTGGCACAAGTTTATTCCATTCCCTCATGTTCATATTTACACTACCACTGATAACTATTTAGGGACTCGCAATCTTTTCCATAAAATCATATACAAAATCGACTTAGAATAAAATTGTACTGCTAAGTTGCAGTCGGGTAATCGTTTTTTGTGCAATTTTTACTTTTTTAATTTAGCTAACATATCGAGCTTCGAAATGTACATAATATACGTGTACATTGCTTACTTACCAAATGGCAAGCATTAAAAATCCATAAATCTTTTTCCAGTATTAAATCGTTTTATTTTGTATGAACTACTACATAAGAGTTTTTTAAATTGTATTACCGAAATCCAAATTAAAAGAAAAAGAGGGAAACAAAGAAAACGTTGGTCTGATGACATTAAAAAGGTCAAGGCCAGAAAGTCAGATAGACACGCCAACACTAAATTATATATATTATATATATTTATAGTAACCTGTTAAGCTGTAATATTGTTGAGTAAAGTATTGAGAATTCCGCTTGATAAACCCTAATGTTTTGGAAGCGCTAGATATAATAGCGTTAATGTGACTGTCAAATAAAAGCTTAGAGTCGCGAATGAATCCTAGGTCTCTCATAGTATGTACTCTTTGAAGCGGCTGATCATTCGTCATCAATCAAGTATATAGTTGGGATTGGGGGACGCTGTCTCGAGAAGGTCAAGGTAAAGCATTTGGAAGGATTAAGCTCCAGTTCATCTTGAATAAGGGCAGAATCTTGTACAGTCTTTACTTTGGCGAAGATTTTCATGTCGTCCGCGAAGCAGAGTAATTTAGAGTAGATGAAGCATTCGCTGATGTCATTAACAAATCCATTAAAAAGCAGAGGACCGAGCAACGATCCCTGAGGAACGCCACTAGGAAGGTTCACCCAACTAGATATGATGTTGGCCCAATGAATAGTACAAGTTTGTGACCTCGAGCGTCGAACGCAACTTTATCAAAAATCTAAAAACCGATTATAACCCCAAAGGACTAGTTGCTGATAGTACCTTCTCAGGACGTTTTTAAAGTAAGTAGACTAAATTTCCTACAATATGAGACTAGAATTGTATCTGTAGACCCAATAATTTCAGCAAAGCCTTTCGAAGTTTGCGAAGTTCGAAAACAGGATATACTTTGAAAGTCGTTTATCTCGAAAACTATTTAGTCTACAGAGATCACTCTAGTCTCATATTATAGCAAATTTAGTCTACTTTAAAAACGTCTTGATAAAGTACTATCAGTAACTAGTCCTTTAAGGTTGTAAATGGTATTTAGATATTTGACAAAGTTGCGTTCGGCGCTCGAGGTCACAAACTTGGATTATTCATTGGGCCAACATCATAAACAAGGCTGCAAAAAATCAGAACTAGCGGATTTAACGCAAGCTCTGATGTATACAGTTACTGGATTATTAATTATATAACTGTAATTGTTTTCTCTGTGAGATAATAGAGCCCTGGAGGCCTACTTGCAGAATAAATATTAAATTTAGACGGATGTATGCGGGGTGGGTGGCGCAGGATCGGTCGTTAAGGCACTCTAAATAAAAATAAAATATAAATAAATATTTGTGGACTTCTTACACAAATCAACCTGGTCCCAAACTAAGCAAATAAATATATACTTAAATACATAGAAAACATCCAAGACTCAGAAACAAATATTCGTGTTCATCACACAAATAAATGCCCTGACCGGGATTCGAACCCGGGACCTCCAGCTTCGAAGGCAGGGTCACTACCAACTAGGCTAAAGCGGTCGTCTATGGGGGAGGCTTCTGTCCAGCAGTGGACGTCTTTCGGCTGATATGATGATGATGATGATGATGATGGGTGTATGCGTGTGCAGGGCGGGCCGGAGCGGCTGTGGGTGCTGACGCGCGACCTGCTGGAGGACAGCGGCGCGGAGGCGCGGCACGCGGCGCTGTGGTTCCTGCGCTGCGTGGCGGAGGGGCAGGAGTGCGCCGTCATGCGCACGCTGCTGTTCCGCTACCTGCGCCAGTCGCACGCGGCGCACGCGCCGGAGGTGGGTCTTACACGAATACACGCGCCACTGCCCTGCCAGGGTTTAGAACTATGCTGTTATTATATAATAGTACATTACTCACCAAGGGCGGTAAAACAAAGAATGTCTCAGATCGCAGGTATTTGACGCCCGAGCCGACGGCAAGGGCGATAATTATGCGATCTGAGGCTTTCTTAATTACCGCCCGAGGTAAGTACAACATTTTATGTCACCCTCTGGCTAGGAAGCGGGATTTTCCGCGCGCGGAGCCACTGCCACTTTATGGCCAGGTGTGACATAATAGTACATTACTGCAGAAAAGAAGCCGCTTTTAAAGAAGAAGCTTTCCCTGCCGGGAAAGAAGGGCTTGCCGGGTGAGTACGTAAAGATACGAAGCCGGCAAGGCATGTATAGTGCTTTTCTCAAACATATGCAATTAAATAAAAAATACACGTCTCAAAATACAAATTTATTTTTTCCCTCCAATCCCTCCATATTTTTTTTTTACAGAAGTCGTCCGTATTTTGCGTGTGTAGTGTTCGAATAGACCCTATTAAGGCTATTGTACACAACCTGATAATAAGAATCTTAATTTCTATAATAAATAAAATAAACGCAGAGGATATCAAATATTGTCTATGGTCTCCGGTGACTACGTAAGTCGTAGACAATATTTTAAAATTTATTCATCAACGCATTGAATCATACAGATTTGTATTCTTAATATCAATTCATGTGTAATACAAAATTAAATCATGAAATTATGAATAAAAGAGGCGGGAATTAAAAAGTCGGTTTAACTTTTAATTGATAGACTTTTTTCAACATGCCATGGTTGTCAGCATTCAGCCAAATCAAAAACTTTTTTGAGAGAGAAATACCTCTCCCAAAATAATAAACAAGTCACATGGTAGTTTAATTACATCAAATGAACATGAAAAAATATTTAATTTTATAATTAATTTATATTTGATTTATTTGTAAATTAATGTATGTTTTGGCGAAGAAACACAAGCGTTCATTCATCCGGCGCGGCGGTCTTGCATAATACTCTATTAATCGGAGGTCACGCATAATACTCGGTTCCGGTCATTTGTCTACTCAATCAGGCCACTTTTTGAAAACTGTTTTAGATTTTTTAATGTTCTATAACCCTTTCATTTATCTAATATGCAATTTTAATGTCTTAAATATAATGGAAGTTTAATACGAAATGCTTTATTCAATAAATAAGTAAACTGATTGAACCTAAAACTATTCGGTTGGATGAATGGCTTGGACCAACAGGTAAAAAAATAGTGGAAAAGTAAGAAGCACTAGTGCGCGAAATCCAACTTTGCGCACGATATATACCTAAAGTACCACTTTTTGAGCAACTGTATTAAAAACATATGTTATGGCATGGTTCGCAGTGACGGACCGGAAGGCGCAGCGTAGGTAGGACCCCCACAAGGTGGACTGATGACCTGGTAAAGGTCGCAGGAGTCCGCTGGATGCGGGTGGCGCAGGACCGGTCATTATGGCACTGTTTGGGGGAGACCTACGTCCAGCAGTGGACGTCTTTTGCCTGATATGATGATGATGATGATGGTTCGCAGTAAACGTGACCGTTGTTGCAGGACGAGCCGCATCGCTTGTCGCTGCTCGTCGCGCTCACTAACGCCGGGAAGAACATCGAGTGCTTCGAAGAACAGGTCAGTTCATTTAGTAATAAGTAAGTAATCGTTGTTAGGGGACAATCTTACATATATTGAACACAAACCTTATCGAGTTTAATAACCCGTCGTCTACCGGGCCCTGGGATCCCCGGGACAATCTTACATATATTGAACACAAACCTTATCGAGTTTAATAACCCGTCGTCTACCGGTCCCTGGGATCCCCGGGAAAATCTTACATATATTGAACACAAACCTTATCGAGTTTAATAACCAGTCGTCTACCGGTCCCTGGGATCCCCGGGACAATCTTACATATATTGAACACAAACCTTATCGAGTTTAATAACCCGTCGTCTACCGGTCCCTGGGATCCCCGGGACAATCTTACATATATTGAACACAAACCTTATCGAGTTTAATAACCCGTCGTCTACCGGTCCCTGGGATCCCCGGGACAATCTTACGTATATTGAACACAAACCTTATCGAGTTTAATAACCCGTCGTCTACCGGTCCCTGGGATCCCCGGGACAATCTTACATATATTGAACACAAACCTTATCGAGTTTAATAACCCGTCGTCTACCGGTCCCTGGGATCCCCGGGACAATCTTACATATATTGAACACAAACCTTATCGAGTTTAATAACCCGTCGTCTACCGGTCCCTGGGATCCCCGGGACAATCTTACATATATTGAACACAAACCTTATCGAGTTTAATAACCCGTCGTCTACCGGTCCCTGGGATCCCCGGGATCATAAAAAAAGAATGGTAATGTTTATTTTTTTCGCCAGAAGACGACGGCTTAAGAGGCTAAATGAAAAACAAAACTTGTGTAATAAGTATTGCCTATAGAAAATATTCCAGATTCAGAAATAAATATACATGCTCATCACACAAAACTTCGGGATTCGAACCCAGGAACATCAGCTTCGCTGGCAGAGTCATTTTCACAATTACTTTAGGTTTAGTCAATTGTGATTTTCACACCCTAAGTAAAGAAATACTCGTAGTGGGACGGTTACGATTAACAAAAGCCAGAAAATCGTTTATTGGACAGTCAATTCATTTTTACTATAAAATTCCCAGTCACGTAACATATTTGCCAAACTTTAAATTTAAAAAGGTTATTAAAGAAAGCCTGATCCAAAAATCCTATTATAAAGTCGCAGATTATTTAACTGAAAAGGATGTTTGGAAAATTGTATGATTAATTGTTTTTAATAAAATGTAAGCATTAAGGGTCGGTTGCACCAACATACGATCACAGGCCGGTTATCGTCAAATATGGCGGTGGCAGCTGTCACCCCATAGAAACTTGTCAAACTTTCCATACAATCAGATTTTGACGAACACCGCTGACGATTACAGGCGGTTTGGTGCAACCCATTCTAATAAGAAACATTGTATCTACTGACGGACATAAGTCTAGAGAGATACACTTATGTTCGTCAGTATTCAAATTCAAATTCAAAATTATTTTATTTGCCATAAGTATATAGATATACATGCAAATACAAAGTAAAATGCATTTTAATTTTATATCTTAGGGTACCTACATTTTTGCCTTAGTTTAGTGCATTAGAAAAATATTCATTGATGGAATAAAATGGTCTTGTTAGAAAAAAACATTTCAGTTTTCTGTCGAAAGTATTTACGTCAGTACAGTCTTTAATGTCATTACTTAAATGATTATAAACTTTAATTGCATTGTTATTAAACTATTACTAAAATGTTTAAATTGTGGTCTGCATAGAGCTAAGTCGGTTGCACCAACATACGATCACAGGCCGGTCATCGTCAAATATGGCGCCGGCAGCTGTCACCCCATAGAAACTTGTCAAACTTTCCATACAATCAGAGTTTGACGAACACCGCTTACGATTACAGACGGTTTGGTGCAACCCACCTTAATAAGAAACATTGTATCTACTGACGGACATAAGTGTATAGAGATAGACTTATGTCCGTCAGTATTATTGCATTGTATCATTTTATTGTATTGTCTATTTGCCTATATAGGTATACAGAAAAATACCTACCTATATAGGAAAATAGACAATACAATACACAATTTATACAATTTCCCAATGAATACTGATAAGAAACACTAGGAAACTCAAAATAACTTTTTATAGACTAGTAAAGGCGAAAAAGCCGAAAATTCTACAATAAATTTCCAAGACACATTACTGAACTTACGGATTCTAAATTTAAGTCTGTCGTGAAACAGATACTTATTTCAAAAGTATATTATAAGATAAACGATTACATCATGGATAGGGATGTTTGGCAGTGATAGCGTCCCGCACAAGTAATCTAACACAGAAATATTTTGTCCTTAATATTAAAAAATATGTATGTATGTTTGTATTGTAGCATTTGAATTCTGTAGTATTATGATAGTGTTATTTTATATACATTGTATATTGTTTTGAAAAAATGACACCTCTCCGAGTTTCTTACGTCGGTTCTTCTCGAGGCAGAGGTTTATTTTATGAACCGGTGGTAGTTTGAAGAATAAATAAAAAAATAATAAAAAAATGAATGATGTGGTGGTCAGATCGGCGAGTACCTGCTGGAGTACCTGCGCAGCGCGGGCAGCGCGGGCGACGCGCTGCCGGAGCTGCTGGCGCTGGTCATCAACGTGGTCAAGTACAACGCCACCTACCTCGACGAGCACATCGTGCACGGCATCGTCGAGTCAGTACACTTCATGACACCCAACTTTATGTAACGGGGAATCCATCATTTTACCGAAAATCGTTACATCGATTATCGTTTCCTATAACACTATTCGCAGAATTTTATTATCACTTAGGAATCATTCATCGAACTTCGTTAGATCGCTCAAACATTTGATCGAATTACCTTTTACACAAGAATCGACTCATCGAATTTTAATTCAGTATTTTATTTGTTCATCGACGTAGTCGTTCATCGAATGGCCTTTAGTATAATTTTGGTTTAACGAAGGTTTCAGTTCCCAAAATTCTTATTACCTAGAACATCATTTCACCACTGTTTACTATTCTTGATATAAGTAAGTCTAAAATTATTTTTTTCTCAGATTCTTGGTGTACTCTGTAAAAGTACTCAAAAACAAAAACACCCAAAACCTAAAATGTACAAAAGACCTGTTAGGGCAAAACCGACTGTAATGCGGATAGGTCAGAAGATTAAGACGGGAGTTTTGCTCCCGTCTTAATCTTCGAGGTTATTTTTTTATATAAGACCAGAAAGATTATACGCTTTGAAAAATCATGCTTGCTTGGTTCTTCGATGAAACATTGTTCTTGGAAAGAATACTATATGGAACGTCCTATCATATTCCTATCATGTTTCGTTAAATTAATACTATGAATAACGAATATTTCTATGAAAAGTAAATTCGATGTACCGTTACGCTACGACTAGAGACGGATTCGAGACGATTAACTATGAAAAGTGGTTCGATTATATAAAATGCAATGAATTGATGATTATGTGATTAGAAAAAAAAACCTAATGAAATTCGTCGAACAGTTTTCGGTGAAATGAAAATCGATGTAAGATATTTCGATAAAATAATAGACACCCTATGTAACGTTTTCAATGTTATTGTATGTAACGTCACGTGTAATGTCCCCCCCAGCGCGGCGTGCCACCTGTGCGCGTACTCGAGCGAGGCGGGCGCCGTGGTGCCGGCGCTGGCGCTGCTGGAGGCGGTGGTGGCGTACTCGCTGCTGCCGCGCGCGGCGCTGCCCGCCTTCGTGGGCGCGCTGTGCCGCACCGTCAACCTGGAGCGGCACTGCCAGGCCAGCTGGAAGGTGACCAGTACCCGCTGGATGTGGTGTTTTTTGATATTGCTGTTTGTGCCCCAAACACAGAACTGCAGCATTTCGTGGCAGTTTTAAGTACACTGCCACGAAATGCTGGAACAACATACCGCCACCTTATAAGCGAGCTACCTCGTTGCAGTCTTTTAAAGTTAAATTTAAGAGCTATCTCCTTAATAAGCAAAAATTAACTACGGGGTAGTGTTTGTATTCAAATTATCCTATTATATATACATTTTTATACTGAAATAAATTATCGTCTATTCTATTCTATCTTCTATATTTAAATTTTCGTAGGGAAAGTCGCTGTTGCCGTGTGATGTCGGGTTAGAATTGCACCACCCCATATCATCCGGTGGGTGTCGTAAGAGGCGACTAACGGAGAATATCCAGGGAACGGGCAGCAGCGTTCCCTGAAGGTCACACCTATTATTACTGCGATCCCCAACCCGCCTGCCAAGCGTGGGGATTATGGCAAAACCCCCCCTTTGGGGGAGGCCTATATCCAGCAGTGGATGTCTTCCGGCTGAATGAATGAATGAATGAGGGAAAGTCAGACCCGTGGTCGTTCTCGGTTACATGTACAATGAGTGGTGGTTGACAGTTGATGCGGTGCGTGCTGGGCGCGGACCTGGGCCACGCGGCGCTGCAGGAGCTGGTGGCGCTGCCGGCGGGCGCGGCGGGGGCGGCGGCGGGGGCGGACGCGGGCGCGGTGCGCGGCGCGGTGTTCTACATCAACATGGCGCTGTGGGGGCCGCGCCGCGTGCCCTCGCTGCGCGTGTCGCTGCTGGGCGTGCTGCCCGCGCTGCTGCAGGTCGGTCTCACGGCTGCAGGAGCTGGTGGCGCTGCCGGCGCGGGCGGGCGCGGCGGGGGCGGGCGCGGGCGCGGCGCGGTGTTCTACATCAACATGGCGCTGTGGGGGCCGCGCCGCGTGCCCTCGCTGCGCGTGTCGCTGCTGGGCGTGCTGCCCGCGCTGCTGCAGGTCGGTCTCACGGCTGCAGGAGCTGGTGGCGCTGCCGGCGCGGGCGGGCGCGGCGGGGGCGGGCGCGGGCGCGGCGCGGTGTTCTACATCAACATGGCGCTGTGGGGGCCGCGCCGCGTGCCCTCGCTGCGCGTGTCGCTGCTGGGCGTGCTGCCCGCGCTGCTGCAGGTCGGTCTCACGGCCCCTAACCTCATTCTAACCTTGTGTGTAGTTTCGTTCGTCACTATCTATAAGAATATAGTAGATTGTATCTCAAGGGAGCAAAATGATATATTTACGGCGAGGGCGGTATATTGAATTCTGAGTGAAGCGAAAGCTACCTCGCTACGCTCAGGATTCTATTGTAGAATCTTGAGCGTAACGAGGGATTCAAGTGTTTACGCCCAAGACGAAAATAATTTTGCTACCGTGTGACACATACTGCTTTTCACACCGTCTATGAGGCCCGCTGCTAAAAACATGAAATATCTTACAAATGATTTTACTACAGTGTCACACACTGCTTTTCACACCTTCTATGAGGAAAAGACTCATTGTTGCCCTCAAATGAGGGAAGAAAAGTACAACTTTGATCCCTCATTCGAAGGCAACAATAACTCTTTTCTGAATAGCAGGTGTGAAAAGAATATTTATTTGCTTAAACATGGTAAGTACATGTATGTGATGGTATAGTAATTATCCGTTTCACATGTTTAGCCGATTATGGCATGCAAATTATACTTTTTACACAATAATTCATTACACCATATGTTATATCACATATGAGCAATTATATTGATTATATTACAATAAATAGTTTATTTTAAATTTCAAATAATAATAATAATGTCAAGTTGTTCTTATAATTCTACAGTCTTAACAATATTTATATTTAGCTGTCATACATGCTACATTATTTACATTATTCAAGTCAATTATTACGTTAACTGTTATTATTTATTTATTTATTTAATCTTTATTGCACAAAAGAAACCTTATCGTACAAAAGGCGGACTTAATGCCGTATGGCATTCTCTACCAGTCAACCTTAAGGCGAAGCAGAAAGATTTGTTGGCGGTGCAACTAACAACTAACGAAATTCAAAATTAATATTATATAAGTATAATTATTTTATATATAGTTATTTGTGTAATGCAACAAAACGAGTAAATGTATCGTTATTATGTCGTGTATTATGTCTATCATATTCTAAAAACTCTCTTATCCTATAAAAACATTTCTCTATCAACCATACCTATCGACCAACCAATCTATGCGATTATACAAGAAGTATTTGTAAGTAATGGAACTGTTGTGCAGGCGGTGTCGACCGACCAGCCGGTGGTGACGTACGAGGTGATCCAGGCGATCCAGAGCCTGGTGTCGCGCGCGCCGCCCGACTCGTACTGCGCGGCCTGGGACGTGCTGCTGCTCGTGCTGCGCCGCGCGCTGCGCAACGACAGTCAGTACACGCGCACACACATACACACAAACAGTAACAGTCAGCGTTGTAATTTAAATTTACCTCCTCATTAACCCCTATGAAAAACACAGTAAAATAACTCCTTTATTCAAGTCTGGTAGCACTTTTGACCCCACTAATTTTAGACCAATATCTGTGCTACCTACATTTAGCAAATTTTTTTTTTGTCGCTGCTGCACGACAGTACACGCACGCACACACACATACACACAGATCGCTGGTTACACACATAACACACAGAAAGTAACAGTCAGCGTTGTAATTTAAAATTAACTTAACAGTAACCCCTGTGTAAAGGAAGGTTACAAAGATCGCTGGTGACATTATAATTGTCAGACCACAGACTCTTGAGTGTTTTTTTTTTAAATAAATTTATTTTATATACATAAAAAACCAACAGCGTAACACATTTCTATAAACTACAATAGATTAACATAGCCAATTAACGGTTCTGATTTATAGAATGATTCTATTTGCACTATTTATAGTGATTATTGACACATACAAAAAAAAACTTAATGGGTATTTTTGCGAATTCTCTTGAGGAAATGAAATTCTGCCTCGGCATGCGCAGAGAGCCTGGACCCGCCGAACGAGCTGATCCACAGCCGGCTCCACGCGCTGCTCACCAGCATCGAGCAGCTGCACGAGGCGGGCCAGTACAGCGGGGACCCCGACCAACTGCTGCAGCTCATCGAGTGCTGCGCCGCGGACCGCCCGGTGCGTACCCGCAGGGAGCCTCGCGAGGCGGCCGGTGCAGCGGGGACCCCGACCAGCTGCTGCAGCTCATCGAGTGCTGCGCCGCGGACCGCCCGGTGCGTACCCGCAGGGAGCCTCGCGAGGCGGCCGGTGCAGCGGGGACCCCGACCAACTGCTGCAGCTCATCGAGTGCTGCGCCGCGGACCGCCCGGTGCGTACCCGCAGGGAGCCTCGCGAGGCGGCCGGTGCAGCGGGGACCCCGACCAGCTGCTGCAGCTCATCGAGTGCTGCGCCGCGGACCGCCCGGTGCGTACCCGCAGGGAGCCTCGCGAGGCGGCCGGTGCAGCGGGGACCCCGACCAGCTGCTGCAGCTCATCGAGTGCTGCGCCGCGGACCGCCCGGTGCGTACCCGCAGGGAGCCTCGCGAGGCGGCCGGTGCAGCGGGGACCCCGACCAGCTGCTGCAGCTCATCGAGTGCTGCGCCGCGGACCGCCCGGTGCGTACCCGCAGGGAGCCTCGCGAGGCGGCCGGTGCAGCGGGGACCCCGACCAACTGCTGCAGCTCATCGAGTGCTGCGCCGCGGACCGCCCGGTGCGTACCCGCAGGGAGCCTCGCGAGGCGGCCGGTGCAGCGGGGACCCCGACCAGCTGCTGCAGCTCATCGAGTGCTGCGCCGCGGACCGCCCGGTGCGTACCCGCAGGGAGCCTCGCGAGGCGGCCGGTGCAGCGGGGACCCCGACCAGCTGCTGCAGCTCATCGAGTGCTGCGCCGCGGACCGCCCGGTGCGTACCCGCAGGGAGCCTCGCGAGGCGGCCGGTGCAGCGGGGACCCCGACCAGCTGCTGCAGCTCATCGAGTGCTGCGCCGCGGACCGCCCGGTGCGTACCCGCAGGGAGCCTCGCGAGGCGGCCGGTGCAGCGGGGACCCCGACCAGCTGCTGCAGCTCATCGAGTGCTGCGCCGCGGACCGCCCGGTGCGTACCCGCAGGGAGCCTCGCGAGGCGGCCGGTGCAGCGGGGACCCCGACCAGCTGCTGCAGCTCATCGAGTGCTGCGCCGCGGACCGCCCGGTGCGTACCCGCAGGGAGCCTCGCGAGGCGGCCGGTGCAGCGGGGACCCCGACCAGCTGCTGCAGCTCATCGAGTGCTGCGCCGCGGACCGCCCGGTGCGTACACGCAGGGAGCCTCGCGAGGCGGCCGGTGCAGCGGGGACCCCGACCAGCTGCTGCAGCTCATCGAGTGCTGCGCCGCGGACCGCCCGGTGCGTACACGCAGGGAGCCTCGCGAGGCGGCCGGTGCAGCGGGGACCCCGACCAGCTGCTGCAGCTCATCGAGTGCTGCGCCGCGGACCGCCCGGTGCGTACCCGCAGGGAGCCTCGCGAGGCGGCCGGTGCAGCGGGGACCCCGACCAGCTGCTGCAGCTCATCGAGTGCTGCGCCGCGGACCGCCCGGTGCGTACCCGCAGGGAGCCTCGCGAGGCGGCCGGTGCAGCGGGGACCCCGACCAGCTGCTGCAGCTCATCGAGTGCTGCGCCGCGGACCGCCCGGTGCGTACCCGCAGGGAGCCTCGCGAGGCGGCCGGTGCAGCGGGGACCCCGACCAGCTGCTGCAGCTCATCGAGTGCTGCGCCGCGGACCGCCCGGTGCGTACCCGCAGGGAGCCTCGCGAGGCGGCCGGTGCAGCGGGGACCCCGACCAGCTGCTGCAGCTCATCGAGTGCTGCGCCGCGGACCGCCCGGTGCGTACACGCAGGGAGCCTCGCGAGGCGGCCGGTGCAGCGGGGACCCCGACCAGCTGCTGCAGCTCATCGAGTGCTGCGCCGCGGACCGCCCGGTGCGTACACGCAGGGAGCCTCGCGAGGCGGCCGGTGCAGCGGGGACCCCGACCAGCTGCTGCAGCTCATCGAGTGCTGCGCCGCGGACCGCCCGGTGCGTACCCGCAGGGAGCCTCGCGAGGCGGCCGGTGCAGCGGGGACCCCGACCAGCTGCTGCAGCTCATCGAGTGCTGCGCCGCGGACCGCCCGGTGCGTACCCGCAGGGAGCCTCGCGAGGCGGCCGGTGCAGCGGGGACCCCGACCAGCTGCTGCAGCTCATCGAGTGCTGCGCCGCGGACCGCCCGGTGCGTACACGCAGGGAGCCTCGCGAGGCGGCCGGTGCAGCGGGGACCCCGACCAGCTGCTGCAGCTCATCGAGTGCTGCGCCGCGGACCGCCCGGTGCGTACCCGCAGGGAGCCTCGCGAGGCGGCCGGTGCAGCGGGGACCCCGACCAGCTGCTGCAGCTCATCGAGTGCTGCGCCGCGGACCGCCCGGTGCGTACCCGCAGGGAGCCTCGCGAGGCGGCCGGTGCAGCGGGGACCCCGACCAGCTGCTGCAGCTCATCGAGTGCTGCGCCGCGGACCGCCCGGTGCGTACCCGCAGGGAGCCTCGCGAGGCGGCCGGTGCAGCGGGGACCCCGACCAGCTGCTGCAGCTCATCGAGTGCTGCGCCGCGGACCGCCCGGTGCGTACCCGCAGGGAGCCTCGCGAGGCGGCCGGTGCAGCGGGGACCCCGACCAGCTGCTGCAGCTCATCGAGTGCTGCGCCGCGGACCGCCCGGTGCGTACCCGCAGGGAGCCTCGCGAGGCGGCCGGTGCAGCGGGGACCCCGACCAGCTGCTGCAGCTCATCGAGTGCTGCGCCGCGGACCGCCCGGTGCGTACCCGCAGGGAGCCTCGCGAGGCGGCCGGTGCAGCGGGGACCCCGACCAGCTGCTGCAGCTCATCGAGTGCTGCGCCGCGGACCGCCCGGTGCGTACCCGCAGGGAGCCTCGCGAGGCGGCCGGTGCAGCGGGGACCCCGACCAGCTGCTGCAGCTCATCGAGTGCTGCGCCGCGGACCGCCCGGTGCGTACACGCAGGGAGCCTCGCGAGGCGGCCGGTACAGCGGGGACCCCGACCAGCTGCTGCAGCTCATCGAGTGCTGCGCCGCGGACCGCCCGGTGCGTACACGCAGGGAGCCTCGCGAGGCGGCCGGTGCAGCGGGGACCCCGACCAGCTGCTGCAGCTCATCGAGTGCTGCGCCGCGGACCGCCCGGTGCGTACCCGCAGGGAGCCTCGCGAGGCGGCCGGTGCAGCGGGGACCCCGACCAGCTGCTGCAGCTCATCGAGTGCTGCGCCGCGGACCGCCCGGTGCGTACACGCAGGGAGCCTCGCGAGGCGGCCGGTACAGCGGGGACCCCGACCAGCTGCTGCAGCTCATCGAGTGCTGCGCCGCGGACCGCCCGGTGCGTACACGCAGGGAGCCTCGCGAGGCGGCCGGTACAGCGGGGACCCCGACCAGCTGCTGCAGCTCATCGAGTGCTGCGCCGCGGACCGCCCGGTGCGTACACGCAGGGAGCCTCGCGAGGCGGCCGGTACAGCGGGGACCCCGACCGGCTGCTGCAGCTCATCGAGTGCTGCGCCGCGGACCGCCCGGTGCGTACCCGCAGGGAGCCTCGCGAGGCGGCCGGTGCAGCGGGGACCCCGACCAGCTGCTGCAGCTCATCGAGTGCTGCGCCGCGGACCGCCCGGTGCGTACCCGCAGGGAGCCTCGCGAGGCGGCCGGTGCAGCGGGGACCCCGACCAGCTGCTGCAGCTCATCGAGTGCTGCGCCGCGGACCGCCCGGTGCGTACCCGCAGGGAGCCTCGCGAGGCGGCCGGTGCAGCGGGGACCCCGACCAGCTGCTGCAGCTCATCGAGTGCTGCGCCGCGGACCGCCCGGTGCGTACCCGCAGGGAGCCTCGCGAGGCGGCCGGTACAGCGGGGACCCCGACCAGCTGCTGCAGCTCGTCGATTATACGGGGTTATTCGGTTATACGGGGTGATTTTTGAACTGACATATTTAAAGGGTTGAAGTGAAGTTTATGGGTAAAAGTATTTGTAATCGGTGTCGTCAGGAGGCGTCGGTGCTGCGGCTGATCACGCTGCGCTGCGCCGGCCTGTGCCCGGCGCGCGCGGACTGGCTGGCGGCGGCGCTGGCGCTGGGCGAGCGCTTCGTGCGCCGCGAGCCGCGCGCCGCCGTGCGCGCGCACGCGCTCGCGCGCCTGCTCGCCGTGGTGCGGCGCCACCGGTCAGTGCCCCCCTCCCCCCGCCCCCCGCCCCGCCGCCCTGCGCGGCCTGTGCCCGGCGCGCGCGGACTGGCTGGCGGCGGCGCTGGCGCTGGGCGAGCGCTTCGTGCGCCGCGAGCCGCGCGCCGCCGTGCGCGCGCACGCGCTCGCGCGCCTGCTCGCCGTGGTGCGGCGCCACCGGTCAGTGCCCCCCTCCCCCCTCCCCCCGCCCTGCGCGGCCTGTGCCCGGCGCGCGCGGACTGGCTGGCGGCGGCGCTGGCGCTGGGCGAGCGCTTCGTGCGCCGCGAGCCGCGCGCCGCCGTGCGCGCGCACGCGCTCGCGCGCCTGCTCGCCGTGGTGCGGCGCCACCGGTCAGTGCCCCCCTCCCCCCTCCCCCCGCCCCCCGCCCCGCCGCCCTGCGCGGCCTGTGCCCGGCGCGCGCGGACTGGCTGGCGGCGGCGCTGGCGCTGGGCGAGCGCTTCGTGCGCCGCGAGCCGCGCGCCGCCGTGCGCGCGCACGCGCTCGCGCGCCTGCTCGCCGTGGTGCGGCGCCACCGGTCAGTGCCCCCCTCCCCCCTCCCCCCGCCCTGCGCGGCCTGTGCCCGGCGCGCGCGGACTGGCTGGCGGCGGCGCTGGCGCTGGGCGAGCGCTTCGTGCGCCGCGAGCCGCGCGCCGCCGTGCGCGCGCACGCGCTCGCGCGCCTGCTCGCCGTGGTGCGGCGCCACCGGTCAGTGCCCCCCTCCCCCCGCCCCCCGCCCCGCCGCCCTGCGCGGCCTGTGCCCGGCGCGCGCGGACTGGCTGGCGGCGGCGCTGGCGCTGGGCGAGCGCTTCGTGCGCCGCGAGCCGCGCGCCGCCGTGCGCGCGCACGCGCTCGCGCGCCTGCTCGCCGTGGTGCGGCGCCACCGGTCAGTGCCCCCCTCCCCCCTCCCCCCGCCCTGCGCGGCCTGTGCCCGGCGCGCGCGGACTGGCTGGCGGCGGCGCTGGCGCTGGGCGAGCGCTTCGTGCGCCGCGAGCCGCGCGCCGCCGTGCGCGCGCACGCGCTCGCGCGCCTGCTCGCCGTGGTGCGGCGCCACCGGTCAGTGCCCCCCTCCCCCCTCCCCCCGCCCTGCGCGGCCTGTGCCCGGCGCGCGCGGACTGGCTGGCGGCGGCGCTGGCGCTGGGCGAGCGCTTCGTGCGCCGCGAGCCGCGCGCCGCCGTGCGCGCGCACGCGCTCGCGCGCCTGCTCGCCGTGGTGCGGCGCCACCGGTCAGTGCCCCCCTCCCCCCTCCCCCCGCCCTGCGCGGCCTGTGCCCGGCGCGCGCGGACTGGCTGGCGGCGGCGCTGGCGCTGGGCGAGCGCTTCGTGCGCCGCGAGCCGCGCGCCGCCGTGCGCGCGCACGCGCTCGCGCGCCTGCTCGCCGTGGTGCGGCGCCACCGGTCAGTGCCCCCCTCCCCCCTCCCCCCGCCCTGCGCGGCCTGTGCCCGGCGCGCGCGGACTGGCTGGCGGCGGCGCTGGCGCTGGGCGAGCGCTTCGTGCGCCGCGAGCCGCGCGCCGCCGTGCGCGCGCACGCGCTCGCGCGCCTGCTCGCCGTGGTGCGGCGCCACCGGTCAGTGCCCCCCTCCCCCCGCCCCCCGCCCCGCCGCCCTGCGCGGCCTGTGCCCGGCGCGCGCGGACTGGCTGGCGGCGGCGCTGGCGCTGGGCGAGCGCTTCGTGCGCCGCGAGCCGCGCGCCGCCGTGCGCGCGCACGCGCTCGCGCGCCTGCTCGCCGTGGTGCGGCGCCACCGGTCAGTGCCCCCCTCCCCCCTCCCCCCGCCCTGCGCGGCCTGTGCCCGGCGCGCGCGGACTGGCTGGCGGCGGCGCTGGCGCTGGGCGAGCGCTTCGTGCGCCGCGAGCCGCGCGCCGCCGTGCGCGCGCACGCGCTCGCGCGCCTGCTCGCCGTGGTGCGGCGCCACCGGTCAGTGCCCCCCTCCCCCCTCCCCCCGCCCTGCGCGGCCTGTGCCCGGCGCGCGCGGACTGGCTGGCGGCGGCGCTGGCGCTGGGCGAGCGCTTCGTGCGCCGCGAGCCGCGCGCCGCCGTGCGCGCGCACGCGCTCGCGCGCCTGCTCGCCGTGGTGCGGCGCCACCGGTCAGTGCCCCCCTCCCCCCTCCCTCTCCCCCTCCCTCCATTCCTTGTTAGTTCCTCGTTCGCGATTCACCACGCTAGCCCTTTATAAAATACTAGCTTTTACCCGCGGCTTCGCCCGCGTAATAAAAGTAATTTTTAACCGTCTACAAAAAAGGAGGTTCTCAGTTTGATCCGTATGTTTGTATGTATGTATGTAGATACGTATGGATGTCATTTCCGTAATCGGCACCCCGTGGAACCATAAAGACGACACCTATATAAATTTTTAAGATAAATTAATTTCCGCCATCTTGGATTTGAAAATGGATGTCATTTTCATAGTTGGCACCCCGAGGAACCTCGAAAATGACACCCATATTGATTTTTAAGAAAAATAAATCTCCGCCATCTTTGATTTGAAAATGCATGCCCTTTTCGTAATCGGCACCCCGAGGAACCTCGAAGAAGACACCCATATCGATTTTTATAAAAATAAATATTCGCCATCTTTGATCTGAAAATGAGTGTCATTTTCGTAATCGGCACCCAGAGGAACCTCGAAAATGACACCCATATTGATTTTTAAGAAAAATAAATGTCCGCCATCTTGGATTTGAAAATGAGTGTCATTTTCGTAATCGGCACCCAGAGGAACCTCGAAAATGACACCCATATTGATTTTTAAGAAAAATAAATGTCCGCCATCTTGGATTTGAAAATGGATGTCATTTTTGTAATTTGCACCCCGAGGAACCTCGAAGATGACACCCATATTGATTTTTAAGAAAAATAAATGTCCGCCATTTTTAATTTGAAAATGAATGTCATTTTCGTAATCGGCACCCCGAGGAATCTCGAAAATGACACCCATATCGATTTTTAAGAAAAGGAAAAATTTGCTCCCCGCTCAAACTTGAAACCCTCTTTTCACCCCTTAAAGGGAGCAATTTCGAAAAACGCTGAAACATGTTTTGTTGTATTTAAGCAAAGAGTCTATATACGAAGTTTTAAATCTCTCATTTCAAAAAAGATTTGCTCTCCGTACAAACTTGGAACCCCCTTTTGAACCCTTTAGGGGAGCAATTTCGAAAAACGCTAAAATATGGTTTGTTGTATTTAAACATAGAGTTTATGTACGAAGTTTTAAATCTCTCACTTCAAAAAAGATTTGCTCCCCGTACATACTTGAAACCCCCTTGTCACCCTTTTAGGGGAGCAATTTCGAAAGACGCTTGTATGTGTTTTGTTGTATTTAAACAGAGAGTCTATATACGAAGTTTCAAATATCTCACTTTAAAAAAGATTTTCTCCCCGTACAAACTTTGAACCCCCTTTTCACCCCTTTAGTGGAGCAATTTAGAAAAACGCTGAAATACACCATTAATATATTTAAACACAAACTATATACAAAGTTTCGTGTTTCTCACTTTAATAAATACGGTTTTTCATATAAACTTTGGACCCCCCTTTTACCCCTTTAGGGGATGAATTTTGAAAAATTCTTTCTTAGTGCACCCATAGACCTTATAAGGAACCTACGTGCCAAATTTGGAATCTCTAGAACCAGCGGTTTGGGCTGTGCGTTGATATGTCAGCCAGTCAGTCAGTCAGTCAGTCAATCAGTCAGTCAGTCAGTTTCTTCTTTTATATATTTAGATAGAAGTTGTGAAAATAAATTATATTTTAAGGGTTCAGTAATAAAAACACGCTACTGCTGCATCCACCAGCCGGCTTGTGGCCCCGGTCTGTTGAACTATTAAAAAAAAATGCTTTCCACGCTCCTCCGCTCCGGTGCGCGCGCAGGTTCGCGTACGAGGAGGAGGTGGTGTCGGGCGTGGGCGTGCCGCTGCTGGGCTGGTGCGCGGCGGCGGGCGACGCGGCGCTGCGCGCGGCGGCGGCGCGCGCGGCCGTCGAGCTGGCCGTGCTGGCCGCCGGCGACGCCACCGACCTGGTGGACCTGCTCGAGAAGGTGAGATACGCGTCGTACTCGTGATCGGGTGCTGTTTGTGGACTCCGGTCTGTTCATGCTTGCTAGGACATAGTGACTACGTTAATACTAGTGCCTTTTTATAGGGGATTGACGAGAGACATCATCCTGTTCTGGATTAGTTTTTATTATCAGTGACTCTTAGAGACCTAGTACATCTCTAAGGACGTTAGAATGTTAATGGTATTTGGACGCTCAGAGACCATGTACATCTCTGGGATATTATATTAATTTCATTATACTCATTGTTTAATCTTGAGACCTTATACATCTCTAACTTTACTGATGTTGTAATATTTGTAATAGATAACTTTGCAAGTTTATCTTCACTGTATGACATTAATTTTGTTATAATTGTAAACTCGAAATTATTATTCCTTCTTGAACTGTAAATTAATATTTTGACATGTAAAAGTGCCCTTGTAGCCTATTTGCAGAATAAATGTTTGATTTTGATTTTTGACGGGCGAACAGGCTATCAAGTCTACTGAGCTATCGTCATTCACAGTCGTTTGTACATGGTGCGTTGCCTCGCTACCTTTATACACACAGGGTACACTTACACATGTCATTTCCTTGTGTGCCTTTTTATTTCATTTATAATAAGGTTTTTGACTCAAAATTTGACCACTTCAAAAGACTGCTCCAAAAGAAACGAGGCAAAAAAAAAGCCAAATAATGAAAATCCTATTCAAATACTTTTTTAATACAGCTGCTCAAAAAGTGGTACTTTATGTAGCTGTATATCGTGCGCAAAATTGGATTTCGCGCACTAGTGCTTTTTACTTTTCCAATTTTTTTTTAATTATTTGTCCAAGCCAACCGAAGAGTTTTAGTTTCAATCAGTTTACTAATTTATTTAATAAAACATTTGACACATAAACTATACTTCTATTATATTTAAAACATTAAAATTGCATATTAGACAAGTTAAAGGGTTATCGCATATTAAAAATCTAAAACCTTTTTCTTTTAAAAGTTGCCTAATTGAGTAGACTAATGACCGGAAACTAGTATTATGCATGACCTCCGATTATGCAAGACCGCCCCGCCGGATGGACGAACGTTTATTTTTTTTCGCCAAAACATATTCATTTACAAATGAATTAAATATAAACTAATTATAAAATTAAAAATAATAGAAGGAAGTCGGTCATATAATTGTGATCGAACTTCACTTACAGGTAAGTTCGTTTAATCAATAATTTTATATCTTTATTCATTTATTCGGAGAACCAACAGCTACTATCAATACATAAATTTTTGACATATGATACAAAAGCCAATTACAGGTTCACACCAATAATAACACAATAGCAAAGAACAAATGGTGATTAGCACTCAATACACTGCATCACAGAAGCCAAATAAAGCAGTAGTCAAAAAAAGAAAAATACAGTTTAATATGAAATGTAAATTCTCCGTCTAAAACACGCTCATTCAAAGAAATTCTCCGTCAGGTGACGCCGCACGGTTTGGATGTCTCAAAAAATAACGTAGCTACAACCGTTTTTATGTTTCTTGTTAGAAAGCGCTACAGATCAGTGACGTCACTGACCTCGAGCGCCATAGTAAATGACGATCGTTCCAATACAAAGGTGTGTTGCTGAAAAGGGACAGATTATGTTCCCTCTTAAAACTCTGAAAACTTGTAATTTGTAATTATTTATTCTTTTGAGTTACTTTTTTAGCCACATGATTAAGAATTTCATCCTTTTTAAAGAAAATTCGTTTTTTTTTTTTTTTATTTCATGTCAATATTCCTATTTTTCCCTCGAGTTGAAAAGTCAGATGACAGTCGCTTCCGTAAAAACTAGTTTCTACTCCAACTCTTGGGATTAGGTAGTCGACCCCGGGAATCCTTTAGGATGCAACTGTACCGGGATAACGCTAGGTTGATGATGAGGACGACCGTTTTAGCCTAGTTGGTAGTGACCCTGCCTTCGAAGCTGGAGGTCTCAGGTTCGAATCCCGGTCAGGGCATGTATTTGTGTGATGAACACGAATTTTTGTTCCTGAGTCTTGGATGTTTTCTATGTATTTAAGTATCTATTTATCTATATAGGTATGTATATCGTCACTTGGTACCCATAGTACAAGCTTTGCTTAGTTTTGGTCTAGGTTGATTTGTGTAAGATTGTCTAAAAATATTGATTATTTATTTATTTAAATATTCCTATTAATTAACATGGAACGCTTTCAGATAATGAACCGTCCGTTTGAGAGCGAGGAGTTCAACGAGAGCGACCCCGAGCCGGACCTCACGGACGTCGCCCTGGCGGTCTCAGGTCGGTGCCGTCCACGCAATATCATATACACAGGTTGTTTACGATTCGACAGGCACGGTAGATGTAGGCTTTTTGACATGTCGGGTGGGTTGAAATAATAGCGCGCGGCGGCCGAGTCGCCGGAGCATTTCAGAGTCGCAGTTCATAGGCCGGACCGAACAGCTGTTTTTCGGGGCTCGCATACGGGAGCGAGCACAGACCGTCGGCCTCATACGGTATCGCGAGATTGATGCCTAACTATATTGTCGCTACGCTTAACTGTGCATATTATCTATTCTGGTTCAAGTGCAAGACGTGTTTCATGTCATTCTACATAAACACCGTCATTGGCCCGAGTATTAGTACAAAAATAACGACAAGATGTTTCTCATGCAAAGGTATATCATTGATACACATTTGCCATCTAATATCATGCGTTCTAATGCTGTTCTCGTATAATTACTCTCATCTACTCCAACCATTGATACACATTTGCCATCTAATATCATGCGTTCTAATTATATTCTCGTATACTTACTCTCATCTATTGTCATTTGTTGGCGGGGCTTCTGGCCCCGCCACGGGCCTCCATCCTCCCCTACAGCCCGGCCACTTTCCAACCAAGACCATTTGGCATATTCTTGGCCTTTCTCATCTGAACGATCTACATTCTAGATCGTTCCCTTTTCTTACATTCTTATGTCATCTTACAAGGATCATTCAAACACTCACCTGATTTTACTGTACATTGTCCAGTATTCTAATCAGATTCTAATATCCTTAATACTTACTTCTTTGTCCAGCTTCTAGCCAAACCATTCTCAATTTCTATCTTTTTTCCGTTCTATTTCGTTGTATATTTTTTAATGCACTTGACAGTCACACAGTGTTGCCAATACAATTCTATATCGCCTGTCACACACTCACAATTTATTATTCAGGATCGCGTTCGTCGCGACATATATAGCCCGCGATGAGTGTTTGGGAACAGTAGTGTAGTGTTTAAGTTCTAATATTGGTGAGTCGGCTGTGCATTGAGTCCCGGTCGCGGGAGCGAAGGCGGTGGACGGCGGGCTGCGGAGGTCAGGAGTTGGAGACTGAGAGACACACACACACATACATAATACACAATCATATACACGATTCCTTGCTGGCGAACGGCTCCAGGCAGTGAGAATCCTGGCAGGGTCGCCATGTACTATTCTTACAAATGATGGGGGATGGAGCTTCCGAGAGGGGAGGTAAACTCAAGTGTAGCTGGTAGTAGAGTTATTTTATGAATATCGAGACCTAACTCTATATACACTTTAGGTTGCGCTGATACAAGCAATATGGGTTTATGTCGCAGTAAACTATTGTTACTGCTAAACACTGAAAGTGGCCAATCGCCATACTACAAGAGATAACATGTAAGTTTAGATTTAAGTTCAGCGTTACTTATCGCGACCCATTGTTCCCCACCGGGATAGAAAACGCCTAGGTCGGAGGCATCTCATGGGCCCGTGCTTCCCGTAATATCCTGGTGGTAACACAGGTCAATGAAAGATGTGGTCGTCCGCCGAAGTGGACGCGAGCGCAGCGAGAAATCGTCGGGTGCTCACAATATGTCATTTAATAAAAAGATAGGGAGATAATTTCCAGTGATAAATAATAATAATAATCATTTATTTCGACCAACTAGGATCATAAAAATTTATACAAATTAAATTAATTGTCATAAAAATTAATTCACAAAAATAAATAAATAAATGATACTCGATCGCTCCACTTCTCTCCACCTCAAGCTCAGGATTTCAATGGTACATCGTCCGTACAACAGTCTGGGGCTTATGCCCCCGATTTAATGCCACGGAAGCCAATATTTAGAATCCGATGGTGGTGTATGTAAGCACTTTATTGTACACAATAACAGGTTAAACAATATACATGTCACATAAGATTAGAGTACAGAGGCGAACTTATCCCTATGAGGGATCTCTTCCAGCTAACCTTTTGAGGGATTTTTTTCTTATTTTATTTATTTAAGGTTTGCCAACAGATATAACACCATATGACTTACAAAGTAAATTGTGTACACAAAAAAACAGAGCAGAGTGTTTATCCAATTACAGGCAAACACAACATGCAAATAGACTAAAGCTAAACATTGTGGGGTGGTTACTAAAAAAAAAAAAAGAGAAGCACATTGTATATGAAAACAATAGCATAGTAGAGAGATTGTTAGTGGACGGCTGTTGTGGTTAAAGTTTACAATAACTATACAAAAACTTCTTAAAACTAATTTGAGACATAGACAACAAGTTCACCTTAGTGGCTTTAAATAGCTTGTTATGCTCCCTACATATCCTAGGGAGGACACTTTGGGAGCCTAGATTTGTGCGATAAGTTTTTATGGCAAAAGGTCGGAAATTAAATATACGCGAGTTTTGCCTCGGTACTGAGAATTTAACCACACCCAAAAGTTCGGGAGAATCAATTACCCCCGCCAAGATTTTGTGGAGCAAGACCTGATCAGAAATCCATCGGCGTTTATTTAGTGACGATAATTTAAAAAAGTAAAGTCTATCGTTGTAGGTTGGAAGGGAACGAAATTTCTTTTGATGGATTGATAAATAGAAAAGAAATTTTTTTTGGACCCGTTCAATTCTATCTTGGTGGCATCTATATTGAGGGTTCCAGACACAAGAGCAATATTCCAAAATATTTCTGACTATCGCAGAATATGTAGTTAATAGAGCCGTCTTTCCTTTAAAAATTTTGCAATTCCGCCATATAAAACCTAGCATTTTGTAAGCCTTCTTTATAATCTCGTCTATATGAGGGATGAAGGAAAGCTGGCTGTCCAATAGAACACCTAAATCTTTTATTACGGAGACCTCATCCAAACCAATACCGTTTATGACATATGACGTTGCTAAAGTCTTTTTTTGTGAATTTAATGTGCTTACATTTGTCAGTGTTCAAAGGCAATTTATTCTGTTCAGACCATTTGGAAATACGAGTTAGGTCGTCTTGCAACAGTAATGAATCGTAAGGTGAATTTATGATTTTATATATTTTTAAATCGTCGGCAAACATGGAAAAATTGGATGAGCGTATCACATCAGACAAGTCGTTTATAAAAGTCAAAAACAATGTTGGTCCCAGGTGAGAGCCCTGTGGTACGCTCGAGGGAGCGCCAAAACTTCTAGACTCTTGACCGCACATTAAAACTTTTTGTGATCTTGAAGACAGGTAACATGAAAACCATCCCAATAGATTACCATGTACTCCGAAGTCACTAAGCTTACGTATCAGAATATCATAGTGGACTCGATCGAAAGCCTTTCCAATATCCGTATAAATAGCGTCCACTTGCAATCCCTTGTCTAGTGCTTCAGCGAGCTCAGAAGTAAACTGTACCAGATGTGATGTTGTCGATTTGTTATTGCGAAACCCGTGTTATTGAGGAATTAGAAAAGGCTTTAGATGACTCAACAAGATCGGGTTCACCAGCGATTCAAATACTTTACCAAAAATAGGGAGAAGTGAATTAGGTCTATAGTTTTCAATATTAGTGGCACTGCCTGCTTTTGGTATAGGTATAACATTTGCCTTTTTCCAAATAGAAGGGAAAGTTCCGCTATTGAGAGAAAAAATGTAAATAAAACATAGGGGACTAGCAAGGCTACCTGCACAGTTGGAGACAAAGATTGCCGGGATGTTATCAGGTCCTGGTCCCTTGTTTTTATCTAAGCTCTTAAATGCTTTTTCGATCATTCCAGGGGTTAACTGGATGCTAGCTATAGTGCAATGACAGGTAGCCTTTTTAGCTATAGAAGGAAGAGGGCTGTTGTCTGTGTGATTATTCAAATAGACCGCGGAAAAGTGATCGGCAAAAGCGTTGCATATTGAAATAGGAGTCGACAATTTAGTGTACCTTTGAGGGATCGAGTGGAAAGTGGGAGAATGAGATTGACAAACTTGCACAGTGTACTAAAATTTTTCAATTAGGAAACTTATAGCTAAAACCCAAACTAAATAAATGGTATAGTCATTATGGTAACCTGATTGGTCGTCGCCAGGCCTTCTGGACGTGTTCCACGCGAAGCTGCTGCGCGCGCCGGCCGCGCACGCGGCGCGCGCCTGCCTCGTGCTGCTCGAGCACCTGGAGCGCGCGCTCTCGCACCCGCGCCCCGCGCCGCAGCACGCGGACTGCAGGAGGAAGGTGAGCGAGCGTGGGCCTCCTCCGCCTCTGCTGTAGAAGCCGCTGCGCGCGCCCGCCTCGTGCTGCTCGAGCACCTGGAGCGCGCGCTCTCGCACCCGCGCCCCGCGCCGCAGCACGCGGACTGCAGGAGGAAGGTGAGCGAGCGTGGGCCTCCTCCGCCTCTGCTGTAGAAGCCGCTGCGCGCGCCCGCCTCGTGCTGCTCGAGCACCTGGAGCGCGCGCTCTCGCACCCGCGCCCCGCGCCGCAGCACGCGGACTGCAGGAGGAAGGTGAGCGAGCGTGGGCCTCCTCCGCCTCTGCTGTAGAAGCCGCTGCGCGCGCCCGCCTCGTGCTGCTCGAGCACCTGGAGCGCGCGCTCTCGCACCCGCGCCCCGCGCCGCAGCACGCGGACTGCAGGAGGAAGGTGAGCGAGCGTGGGCCTCCTCCGCCTCTGCTGTAGAAGCCGCTGCGCGCGCCCGCCTCGTGCTGCTCGAGCACCTGGAGCGCGCGCTCTCGCACCCGCGCCCCGCGCCGCAGCACGCGGACTGCAGGAGGAAGGTGAGCGAGCGTGGGCCTCCTCCGCCTCTGCTGTAGAAGCCGCTGCGCGCGCCCGCCTCGTGCTGCTCGAGCACCTGGAGCGCGCGCTCTCGCACCCGCGCCCCGCGCCGCAGCACGCGGACTGCAGGAGGAAGGTGAGCGAGCGTGGGCCTCCTCCGCCTCTGCTGTAGAAGCCGCTGCGCGCGCCCGCCTCGTGCTGCTCGAGCACCTGGAGCGCGCGCTCTCGCACCCGCGCCCCGCGCCGCAGCACGCGGACTGCAGGAGGAAGGTGAGCGAGCGTGGGCCTCCTCCGCCTCTGCTGTAGAAGCCGCTGCGCGCGCCCGCCTCGTGCTGCTCGAGCACCTGGAGCGCGCGCTCTCGCACCCGCGCCCCGCGCCGCAGCACGCGGACTGCAGGAGGAAGGTGAGCGAGCGTGGGCCTCCTCCGCCTCTGCTGTAGAAGCCGCTGCGCGCGCCCGCCTCGTGCTGCTCGAGCACCTGGAGCGCGCGCTCTCGCACCCGCGCCCCGCGCCGCAGCACGCGGACTGCAGGAGGAAGGTGAGCGAGCGTGGGCCTCCTCCGCCTCTGCTGTAGAAGCCGCTGCGCGCGCCCGCCTCGTGCTGCTCGAGCACCTGGAGCGCGCGCTCTCGCACCCGCGCCCCGCGCCGCAGCACGCGGACTGCAGGAGGAAGGTGAGCGAGCGTGGGCCTCCTCCGCCTCTGCTGTAGAAGCCGCTGCGCGCGCCCGCCTCGTGCTGCTCGAGCACCTGGAGCGCGCGCTCTCGCACCCGCGCCCCGCGCCGCAGCACGCGGACTGCAGGAGGAAGGTGAGCGAGCGTGGGCCTCCTCCGCCTCTGCTGTAGAAGCCGCTGCGCGCGCCCGCCTCGTGCTGCTCGAGCACCTGGAGCGCGCGCTCTCGCACCCGCGCCCCGCGCCGCAGCACGCGGACTGCAGGAGGAAGGTGAGCGAGCGTGGGCCTCCTCCGCCTCTGCTGTAGAAGCCGCTGCGCGCGCCCGCCTCGTGCTGCTCGAGCACCTGGAGCGCGCGCTCTCGCACCCGCGCCCCGCGCCGCAGCACGCGGACTGCAGGAGGAAGGTGAGCGAGCGTGGGCCTCCTCCGCCTCTGCTGTAGAAGCCGCTGCGCGCGCCCGCCTCGTGCTGCTCGAGCACCTGGAGCGCGCGCTCTCGCACCCGCGCCCCGCGCCGCAGCACGCGGACTGCAGGAGGAAGGTGAGCGAGCGTGGGCCTCCTCCGCCTCTGCTGTAGAAGCCGCTGCGCGCGCCCGCCTCGTGCTGCTCGAGCACCTGGAGCGCGCGCTCTCGCACCCGCGCCCCGCGCCGCAGCACGCGGACTGCAGGAGGAAGGTGAGCGAGCGTGGGCCTCCTCCGCCTCTGCTGTAGAAGCCGCTGCGCGCGCCCGCCTCGTGCTGCTCGAGCACCTGGAGCGCGCGCTCTCGCACCCGCGCCCCGCGCCGCAGCACGCGGACTGCAGGAGGAAGGTGAGCGAGCGTGGGCCTCCTCCGCCTCTGCTGTAGAAGCCGCTGCGCGCGCCCGCCTCGTGCTGCTCGAGCACCTGGAGCGCGCGCTCTCGCACCCGCGCCCCGCGCCGCAGCACGCGGACTGCAGGAGGAAGGTGAGCGAGCGTGGGCCTCCTCCGCCTCTGCTGTAGAAGCCGCTGCGCGCGCCCGCCTCGTGCTGCTCGAGCACCTGGAGCGCGCGCTCTCGCACCCGCGCCCCGCGCCGCAGCACGCGGACTGCAGGAGGAAGGTGAGCGAGCGTGGGCCTCCTCCGCCTCTACTGTAGAAGCCGCTGCGCGCGCCCGCCTCGTGCTGCTCGAGCACCTGGAGCGCGCGCTCTCGCACCCGCGCCCCGCGCCGCAGCACGCGGACTGCAGGAGGAAGGTGAGCGAGCGTGGGCCTCCTCCGCCTCTGCTGTAGAAGCCGCTGCGCGCGCCCGCCTCGTGCTGCTCGAGCACCTGGAGCGCGCGCTCTCGCACCCGCGCCCCGCGCCGCAGCACGCGGACTGCAGGAGGAAGGTGAGCGAGCGTGGGCCTCCTCCGCCTCTACTGTAGAAGCCGCTGCGCGCGCCCGCCTCGTGCTGCTCGAGCACCTGGAGCGCGCGCTCTCGCACCCGCGCCCCGCGCCGCAGCACGCGGACTGCAGGAGGAAGGTGAGCGAGCGTGGGCCTCCTCCGCCTCTACTGTAGAAGCCGCTGCGCGCGCCCGCCTCGTGCTGCTCGAGCACCTGGAGCGCGCGCTCTCGCACCCGCGCCCCGCGCCGCAGCACGCGGACTGCAGGAGGAAGGTGAGCGAGCGTGGGCCTCCTCCGCCTCTGCTGTAGAAGCCGCTGCGCGCGCCCGCCTCGTGCTGCTCGAGCACCTGGAGCGCGCGCTCTCGCACCCGCGCCCCGCGCCGCAGCACGCGGACTGCAGGAGGAAGGTGAGCGAGCGTGGGCCTCCTCCGCCTCTACTGTAGAAGCCGCTGCGCGCGCCCGCCTCGTGCTGCTCGAGCACCTGGAGCGCGCGCTCTCGCACCCGCGCCCCGCGCCGCAGCACGCGGACTGCAGGAGGAAGGTGAGCGAGCGTGGGCCTCCTCCGCCTCTGCTGTAGAAGCCGCTGCGCGCGCCCGCCTCGTGCTGCTCGAGCACCTGGAGCGCGCGCTCTCGCACCCGCGCCCCGCGCCGCAGCACGCGGACTGCAGGAGGAAGGTGAGCGAGCGTGGGCCTCCTCCGCCTCTGCTGTAGAAGCCGCTGCGCGCGCCCGCCTCGTGCTGCTCGAGCACCTGGAGCGCGCGCTCTCGCACCCGCGCCCCGCGCCGCAGCACGCGGACTGCAGGAGGAAGGTGAGCGCGCGTGGGCCTCCTCCGCCTCTGCTGTAGAAGCCGCTGCGCGCGCCCGCCTCGTGCTGCTCGAGCACCTGGAGCGCGCGCTCTCGCACCCGCGCCCCGCGCCGCAGCACGCGGACTGCAGGAGGAAGGTGAGCGAGCGTGGGCCTCCTCCGCCTCTACTGTAGAAGCCGCTGCGCGCGCCCGCCTCGTGCTGCTCGAGCACCTGGAGCGCGCGCTCTCGCACCCGCGCCCCGCGCCGCAGCACGCGGACTGCAGGAGGAAGGTGAGCGAGCGTGGGCCTCCTCCGCCTCTACTGTAGAAGCCGCTGCGCGCGCCCGCCTCGTGCTGCTCGAGCACCTGGAGCGCGCGCTCTCGCACCCGCGCCCCGCGCCGCAGCACGCGGACTGCAGGAGGAAGGTGAGCGAGCGTGGGCCTCCTCCGCCTCTACTGTAGAAGCCGCTGCGCGCGCCCGCCTCGTGCTGCTCGAGCACCTGGAGCGCGCGCTCTCGCACCCGCGCCCCGCGCCGCAGCACGCGGACTGCAGGAGGAAGGTGAGCGAGCGTGGGCCTCCTCCGCCTCTACTGTAGAAGCCGCTGCGCGCGCCCGCCTCGTGCTGCTCGAGCACCTGGAGCGCGCGCTCTCGCACCCGCGCCCCGCGCCGCAGCACGCGGACTGCAGGAGGAAGGTGAGCGAGCGTGGGCCTCCTCCGCCTCTACTGTAGAAGCCGCTGCGCGCGCCCGCCTCGTGCTGCTCGAGCACCTGGAGCGCGCGCTCTCGCACCCGCGCCCCGCGCCGCAGCACGCGGACTGCAGGAGGAAGGTGAGCGAGCGTGGGCCTCCTCCGCCTCTACTGTAGAAGCCGCTGCGCGCGCCCGCCTCGTGCTGCTCGAGCACCTGGAGCGCGCGCTCTCGCACCCGCGCCCCGCGCCGCAGCACGCGGACTGCAGGAGGAAGGTGAGCGAGCGCGGGCCTCCTCCGCCTCTGCTGTAGAAGCCGCTGCGCGCGCCCGCCTCGTGCTGCTCGAGCACCTGGAGCGCGCGCTCTCGCACCCGCGCCCCGCGCCGCAGCACGCGGACTGCAGGAGGAAGGTGAGCGAGCGTGGGCCTCCTCCGCCTCTACTGTAGAAGCCGCTGCGCGCGCCCGCCTCGTGCTGCTCG
Organism: Epiblema foenella; assembly: GCA_963556455.1. Lineage (NCBI taxonomy): Eukaryota > Metazoa > Arthropoda > Insecta > Lepidoptera > Tortricidae > Epiblema > Epiblema foenella. The sequence goes on from OY747106.1 coordinate 393,512, forward strand.
AGCACCTGGCGCGCACCTACTGATAACGATGTCTCCTCAGATCCTGGACATGATATTCGGGCTGCGCGCGAACGCGTTCAACTGCGTGGGGTTCTGCTACGACGGCGCGGGCGCGCCGGTGTACGGCGCGGCGGCGCTGCGCATCAAGCCGCTGTGCTCGCCGAGCTTGCTCGCCGAGCCGCTCGCCGCGCGCGGCCAGCACCCGCCGCCCACCAAGGACCTGCCGCCGGTCAGTATACACTAAACTACAGCATCAGCTACTCCTGTCACACTCACTCGTATGTCATCCGCCTATTATTACTATATTATGTGCATGACGCACCTCTGTGGGATTTTTACCTTTTTATACTTTTTTATATTTATTTATTTTATTTATTTATTTATTTATTTTAAGGAGTACCAACAGCTACTAGATTATGATAAGAGACTTAGATAATAACACAAAGCCAATTAAAGGAACTCACAGATAGAAACAAAACAAGGAATTTAACCAACTTTGCGTACACATTCACACTTTGCTAATCAGAATTAACTAAATAATAACGGAAAAAAAAGATTGTATACACCCCAAGACTTAGCTGGGTTATGGAATTATGATCTAGTGATAATTAAGCTTCTTTATATACGAACTAAAGCACTCGGTGAAATCGCAGCCTGCTAAATAGAGTAAAAAAAAAAAAAAAATTGATATAAAAAACAGTCTGCTCTGATAAAATAAAATTGGAGTCAAAGTGGATTAAAAAATAAGTTCGCTAATTTTCGCCTCACTGACGGAATCGAGCCATTAAATACATCAATATCCAGATCTCTTGATAGAGTATTTAGATTACGGCTAGCGCGACACAAAAAGCTATTTTGCCTATAATTGGATGAAGTACATTTGAGTGAAATGGGGGGAAAGTAACGTTTGGATCGGGTTGGCGTATTAAATGAAAGTTTAGAAAGCAATTCTGGACAATCAATATACCCGCCGGTGATACTTAAAATATAGGTGATATCAGCGATGTCGCGGCGTGTTTGCAGTGGAATAAGATGGTGCTTCCTGCATAAGCTTAAATAATTGGAAGAATTATAGGGCTGTTTCAGTTTGTAGCATAGGTGTTTAAGGAACTTTTTCTGAACTCTTTCAAGTCGATCAATATACGTGGCATAGCATGGAGACCAAATTTGGGATGCATATTCAAGCTTACTCCTAACTAGTGAGCAGTAAAGAACCTTAAGTGTTTTTGCTTGAGTAAAAAAAGCGGAGTTACGTAATATAAACCCTAGGGTTTTCAAGGCACTGCTTATTATGCCGTCGATATGCATATCAAAAAGAAGTTTACTATCATGTACCACTCCTAAATCTCTCATAAAGCTAACTTTATTCAGGGGTTGACCTTTAAGCGTATAAATGGAAGATATCAGTTTACGTTGACGTGAGAACGTGATTGAATAGCATTTGGATGGATTCAGGTCTAACTTATTATTTCGACAGTATTCATCCAGCCGCGTAAGATCAGATTGGACCAATAGAGAGTCTTCGACAGACTTTAATTTCTTAAAGATTTTCATATCGTCTGCAAAACAGAGCAATTCTGAATGGATGATACATTTGCTGATGTCGTTAACGAATACATTGAACAGCAATGGTCCCAGCAGAGATCCCTGCGGGACACCACTTGGTACCGTTACCCATCCAGATATGTAGTTGCTAACGACAACAGCCTGAGATCTATTATTTATATAGGATGAAAACCATCTGAGCAGGTCTCCACTGATACCTATGTCATACAATTTCGATAATAACATTGCGTGGTCGATCCTGTCAAATGCCTTACTGTAATCTGTGTAAATCACATCTACCTGGTAGCCACTATCCATTGCCTCAGTCACATAGTCATTTAAACGAAATATAAATATTTATATTTCGTTTAAATTTTCTGTTCTGTTCTTTTCTTGTACTGTCATTATAGTAAGTCGATTAAATGTTACCGTACCGAAGACCAGTGCCTATTAATTCCAGCAGTTATATTTTTGGTCCATTTACCGAGAATATTGTGGTAATTTATACTTAGTTTGAATTTTCTGTTCTTTTCTTGTACTGTCATTATAGTCGGTCTATTAAACATTACCATCCAGAACCAATGCCTATTCATTTCCAGCAGTTATACTATGTATACACTGGCCGGCTACATCATTTTTCTGGACATTCCCATCAGGCTGCCACGTTGTGACGTACTCAAAGGCGATCAGATATAGGAAGGTGCTGTAGATGCGAGTTTTCTGAACTCAGATTCAGAAATAGCTATAGCGTGATTTAATACGTACAACATAGTAAAAAGAAAATTTAAGTAGAGTCATTTTCACAGAAAGAAATATGAAATGCATTATTACATAACATTGATATCAATGTGGATTTTACTGGAAAAATATAACTATACCTCTTACTAGTTTTTCTTTTTTTATCATCAAAAAATATTTCTATACTAACTTTGTAATTTCATCTACTTTTTCATGTATTTTTGTTTTATAAACTCCTACGCGATTATGCTGAAAGTACCTTCTTTCAAATAAAAAAAAAATTGATATCGGTAACGTGATAAAGAATTATCCTTGAAAAACCACCATACATACGGAGTTATTCAGTTGTTCAAATTTGTAACAAAATTCGGCCATAGATGGCGCTGTACCCATGGCGTTCAATTTCTACACCATGTTGGTAAGAATTTCCTGAATTAATAGGGTTGGAACCGGTACACATCTGTGTACGGAACCCTCAGTGCGCGAGTCGGACTCGCACTTAACCTGGATTTTTTAAAATAAAATTGAATAATTTGTTAAACTTTCATTTTGTTTCATATCCATTACTAGCGACCCGCCCCGGTTTCGCAAGGGTGCGATGCTGATGCATGTATTATACATATAAACCTTCCCCTTGAGTCACTCTATCTATTGAAAAAAACCGCATCCAAATCCGTTGCGTAGTTTTAAAGATTTAATCATACATAGGGACATAGGGATATTGGGACATAGGGACAAAGAAAGCGACTTTGTTTTATACTATGTAGTGATATTGCTGGTGAAAATGATTCCTGTTTTCTTCTTGTCTTCTTTGGAGTAGCTACTGCAAAAGCGAAATACAAAATAAGCCATTTATTTAAAGCTAAACGCACGGAACTAAACAATAGTAGATTATCAATCTAGGGTTGAAAGCAACCTATTTCACCCGAGATATTTAAATAGTTCAAGGGTGAAGTGAGTGCTTTCACCCGAGTTAAACTTTTAATTTTCTACACTACTTTTTTCATTTCGAGTATGAGGAAAATAAATGAGAAATAAAAGTGGTTTTGTAATAAAGTCATGTGCTGCAGCAACCAGCCTAAACAATTTAAAAAATAGTAGATTGTGTCTCAAGGGAGCTGTAGTGGGCATAAGTATCGTACATGTGTTAGTCTGGAATAAACGTTCGTTTACTAAGGACGTGTCTTATAATTTCACACCTCCTAGAGAGCAACCTTAATACAATCCCCACAGGAGCAAAATGATATTTTTACGGCGAGGGCGGTATATTGAATCTGAGTGAAGCGAAAGATTCTACAATAGAATTCTGAGCGTAGCGAGGGATTCTAAAGTAGAATCTTTAGCGTAGCAAGGGATTCAAGTGTTCACGCCCAAGACGGAAATAATTTTGCTACCGTGTGACACATACCGCTTTTCACACCGTCTACGAGGCCCGCTGCTAAAAACATGAAATATCTTACAAATGATTTTACTACAGTGTCACATACTGCTTTTCACACCTTCTATGAGGAAAAGAGTCATTGTTGCCCTCAAATGAGAGAAGAAAAATACATCTTTGATCCCTCATTCGAAGGCAACAATAATTCTTTTCTGAATAGCAGGTGGGAAAAAATATTTTCCACCCTAGGGTCGAAAAAGCGACTTTCAACCCGGCTATCTGCTTACGAAAATTGAACTTTCCGAACAGTAGGGATGAAAATATAATATTATGTGACATGCGCAAATGTTAAAGGATTTGTGCTCTATACCAATGGTTGTTCTAGTCTCTGCTCTATGCCAATGGTAGTACTGCCCTAGAGTTGCTGTTGAGTTTACCCCCTCACCTTCCCCAGGGCACGTGCATCCTGCCCGTGGGCCGCTGCGCGCGCATCCTGACGCTGGCGCTGAGCCGCGAGAAGGAGTGGTCGGTGCTGCAGCACGTGCTGCGCGCGCTGCCGGCGCTGCTGCAGGCCCGCGCGCTGTGCGTGGGCCGCCGCGCGCAGGACCTGGACCTGCTCGCCTCCACGCTCTGCGCCATGGTCAGTGCTGTAGTGTAGTGTAGTGCACCGGCACTGCGGCACGTGCTGCGCGCGCTGCCGGCGCTGCTGCAGGCCCGCGCGCTGTGCGCCGGCCGCCTGGCCCAGGACCTGGACTTGCAAAATAGGGCCTATTTTGTCTGCGTAGTCTGACAGTACCTCTGTTTGCAGGTGTCGGACCGCAGCCTGGCCTTCCCCGAGTGCCTGCGCGGGCAGAAGGTCCTGGTGTCGGAGCTGCACGCCTGCGTGCTTCCGTCCCTGGGAGCCCTGGCGCCCTACCACGCGTTCCTGGAGCCGCCCACGCAGCAGAGGGTGGTGCGCTGCCTGCTCAGATACGGCATGGGTGAGTGAGCTTCAGTGCTGGTCTCCGAGCCACGCGCCCGCCTGCTGCCGGCCCCGGGAGCCCTGGCGCCCTACCACGTCTTCCTGGAGCTCCCCTCGCGGCAGCGCACGGTGGTGCACTCAGATATGGGATGGGTGTGCTTTTAGGCAGAGACGGTCTTAGTTCTGCAAGACGGAGGAAGATCTGTTCAACGCACAAAGATGGCGGGGAAGGGTTGGAGGGTGCGTACGTACACGAGATCCTTCAGTGTTTATTGTAGATACACCATTAAAACGATTATTGGGCGATAAATCTGTAATGATCTCTGACCACTTAATAAAATAACAACGGTTGGAACTCACTTGGAAAGTCACTATTTGCGACTTTCCAAGTGAGTTCCAACCGCTGTTCTCTTATTAAGTGTAAATATGTCTCACGTTAGTGTAAATTTATGATCTCTGACCACATGGAATGTTTTTAGTTTTTTCAAGTGTAGGGCCTTGATAATCCGTACACAGGCTAATCCGAACGTCGCAGTAATCCGAACTGCCGAGTGACCCGTTTCTCCTCCGGCGTAACACCTGACTTTGTTTAAACCATCCGGTTTGTAGTTCTTTCAAGGATACGAAATTATTCTATGCTGTACTGCACGCCACGTGTTTTATGATAAGGTTCCTACATTTGAAATATGATATGGTTCCTACACCAAAACGTAAACACCAAATTTTGAGCATTGCTGAGAAGTGTGCCATATTAGACAGCTTGAAAGATGGCGTGTCTGCTACTTCGTTTTCTCAAAAGTATGATATTGGAAAAGCTACAATTTCTGATCTGATGAAAAAGGAACAGAACATTAGGTAATTTCATTCCAACATACTATAATTCGAACGCTCCGTGAGTCCGAACAGTAGTTGTTTCTTTGAAGTTCGGATTATCGAGGCCCTACTGTATTGTGTTTAGTGCTGCGCACGCCGGCGCCGTACCTGGCGGCGCTGACGCAGTTCACGCTGGAGGCGCGCGACACCATGGTGAAGCTGCTGCCCGAGGTGCTGCTGGACCTGTCCAAGGTGTCCGACACCAAGCCCATCGCGGGGCCCATGCTCGAGTTCCTCTCCAGTGAGTTACACACAGTTCACGCTGGAGGCGCGCGACACCATGGTGAAGCTGCTGCCCGAGGTGCTGCTGGACCTGTCCAAGGTGTCCGACACCAAGCCCATCGCGGGGCCCATGCTCGAGTTCCTCTCCAGTGAGTTACACACAGTTCACGCTGGAGGCGCGCGACACCATGGTGAAGCTGCTGCCCGAGGTGCTGCTGGACCTGTCCAAGGTGTCCGACACCAAGCCCATCGCGGGGCCCATGCTCGAGTTCCTCTCCAGTGAGTTACACACAGTTCACGCTGGAGGCGCGCGACACCATGGTGAAGCTGCTGCCCGAGGTGCTGCTGGACCTGTCCAAGGTGTCCGACACCAAGCCCATCGCGGGGCCCATGCTCGAGTTCCTCTCCAGTGAGTTACACACAGTTCACGCTGGAGGCGCGCGACACCATGGTGAAGCTGCTGCCCGAGGTGCTGCTGGACCTGTCCAAGGTGTCCGACACCAAGCCCATCGCGGGGCCCATGCTCGAGTTCCTCTCCAGTGAGTTACACACAGTTCACGCTGGAGGCGCGCGACACCATGGTGAAGCTGCTGCCCGAGGTGCTGCTGGACCTGTCCAAGGTGTCCGACACCAAGCCCATCGCGGGGCCCATGCTCGAGTTCCTCTCCAGTGAGTTACACACAGTTCACGCTGGAGGCGCGCGACACCATGGTGAAGCTGCTGCCCGAGGTGCTGCTGGACCTGTCCAAGGTGTCCGACACCAAGCCCATCGCGGGGCCCATGCTCGAGTTCCTCTCCAGTGAGTTACACACAGTTCACGCTGGAGGCGCGCGACACCATGGTGAAGCTGCTGCCCGAGGTGCTGCTGGACCTGTCCAAGGTGTCCGACACCAAGCCCATCGCGGGGCCCATGCTCGAGTTCCTCTCCAGTGAGTTACACACAGTTCACGCTGGAGGCGCGCGACACCATGGTGAAGCTGCTGCCCGAGGTGCTGCTGGACCTGTCCAAGGTGTCCGACACCAAGCCCATCGCGGGGCCCATGCTCGAGTTCCTCTCCAGTGAGTTACACACAGTTCACGCTGGAGGCGCGCGACACCATGGTGAAGCTGCTGCCCGAGGTGCTGCTGGACCTGTCCAAGGTGTCCGACACCAAGCCCATCGCGGGGCCCATGCTCGAGTTCCTCTCCAGTGAGTTACACACAGTTCACGCTGGAGGCGCGCGACACCATGGTGAAGCTGCTGCCCGAGGTGCTGCTGGACCTGTCCAAGGTGTCCGACACCAAGCCCATCGCGGGGCCCATGCTCGAGTTCCTCTCCAGTGAGTTACACACAGTTCACGCTGGAGGCGCGCGACACCATGGTGAAGCTGCTGCCCGAGGTGCTGCTGGACCTGTCCAAGGTGTCCGACACCAAGCCCATCGCGGGGCCCATGCTCGAGTTCCTCTCCAGTGAGTTACACACAGTTCACGCTGGAGGCGCGCGACACCATGGTGAAGCTGCTGCCCGAGGTGCTGCTGGACCTGTCCAAGGTGTCCGACACCAAGCCCATCGCGGGGCCCATGCTCGAGTTCCTCTCCAGTGAGTTACACACAGTTCACGCTGGAGGCGCGCGACACCATGGTGAAGCTGCTGCCCGAGGTGCTGCTGGACCTGTCCAAGGTGTCCGACACCAAGCCCATCGCGGGGCCCATGCTCGAGTTCCTCTCCAGTGAGTTACACACAGTTCACGCTGGAGGCGCGCGACACCATGGTGAAGCTGCTGCCCGAGGTGCTGCTGGACCTGTCCAAGGTGTCCGACACCAAGCCCATCGCGGGGCCCATGCTCGAGTTCCTCTCCAGTGAGTTACACACAGTTCACGCTGGAGGCGCGCGACACCATGGTGAAGCTGCTGCCCGAGGTGCTGCTGGACCTGTCCAAGGTGTCCGACACCAAGCCCATCGCGGGGCCCATGCTCGAGTTCCTCTCCAGTGAGTTACACACAGTTCACGCTGGAGGCGCGCGACACCATGGTGAAGCTGCTGCCCGAGGTGCTGCTGGACCTGTCCAAGGTGTCCGACACCAAGCCCATCGCGGGGCCCATGCTCGAGTTCCTCTCCAGTGAGTTACACTTCACACACCCGTGTGGTGTCGGGTTAGAATTGCACCACCCCATATCATCCGGTGGGTGTCGTAAGAGGCGACTAACGGAGAATATCCAGGGAACGGGCAGCAGCGTTCCCTGAAGGTCACACCTATTATTACTGCGATCCCCAACCCGCCTGCCAAGCGTGGGGATTATGGCAAAACCCCCCAATGACCGTGTGCTGTGGCGCTCCTTGGGGGAGGCCTATATCCAGCAGTGGATGTCTTCCGGCTGAATGATGATGATGATGAGTTACACTTTACACAACCCCTTAAGGCGTTTGTATAAAAATATAGTTTACGTTAGCAGCGGTACTGCTTAATACGAAGGAACGGTTGATGAATTTAGGACTGGGTAGCGAATACACCTATAGCTCAGTTGGCTAGAGCGACTGGCCACGAGTGCCGGGGGTCGCAGGTTCGAATCCTGCTCGGTGCCTAAAAATACTCCTGAATATTGCACTTCGGAACTTGTTCCGCAAACGCCGTATATTGCAGATATTATCTATATGCTAAACATTACTAACGGCAATGTCGATTGCCCAGATTTACTGGCTGAACTTTCATTCAATACTCCATCCAGATCCAAAAGGTGTTTTCTCCCTCTTTCAGTAATAATAATAGCAATAGTTTTATTTAAAGTTATTAGTAATCGTATAGACTCTAACGAATTACTAGAAAAAATCTTAAAAATTTCTCGTTTCCACACACGTTTAAACCTACTTTTTCTATCTCATCCTGTGGTACAAAGTATGCCCAAAATTCTTTCTTTAGGCGCACTTGTAATATGTATAACGAAATGCTTAATGACAGACATTTTTGCTCAAAAGTCCTCTTTCAAAAATAAAATTTGTCAATGTTTGTTTTCTAGATAATATGAAGTGAGGGACATTGTTTTTAATAATCTCTTTTACTTTAGTTAAACTACTTTGCATAAGTACACAACTAAATGGGTAATTATAACGGCCCCTGTAACTTATTTAGTCAATAATTATTACGTAGTAATATATGAAACTTTAGGCCTAATCTGCGTCCATTTTTGTATGATAAAAAAAATAGTTTCTTGATACGAGCTGGTAAAAGCCTTAATAGTATAACGAAGGTGTTGGAGAAAACATGAAATGTCATACAAATGATTTTACTACAGAGTGTCACATACTGCTTTTCACACCTTCTATGAGGAAAAGAGTCATTGTTGCCCTCAAATGAGGGAAGAAAAGTACATCTTTGATCCCTCATTCGAAGGCAACAATAACTCTTTTCTGAATAGCAGGTGTGAAAAAGTAATTTTACATGTTATTTTTATATTAACTTACTCACTATTGTATTTTTTTTACATGTCATTTTTATATTATATTTATCAATAGTTAGATGGCCTCAACGTAAACTCATTTATGTTGTAACAAGCCAGTTCAGTCAACAGTTTTTTTAGTTTGCAGGCGAATATTGCGTCACTTGCAGAGTTAATAATCTCGTTAAGTGTGTTGTACATCTTTACACCAATGACACCGAGTATTGATAGCAGCTGTTGGTTCTCCGAATAAATAAATAAATAAATTTTCTCTTTTTAAAGCTTTCTTTGCAATGGTTTAGAATATAATTGAAAAATGAATGAATGAAAATGAAAATATATTTATTGGGTATCAGCTTATGGTGTATATACTAGAGTGCACTTATTACTAGATAAGCCTAGGAACGGTGTCCTGTGCCCTAAACTAGGTAAACCTGTCTTATAGGGAACAGGCGAATTCCGATGCTCATTTAGAGATCGCTACTTCGCTACATTGATCTTCAAGCAGGGCAATAGATAGTAGTAACAACCTGGATAGATGTATTGCATAGAATAAACAATAGATGAGTATGCTTAATATATGAACCTATGTTTACTTTGTCCTAGCTTAGTTACACAATTATATTTTAATTTGCTTACGTGTCTAAACATATGCTCGAGTAGGTATGTGTGGTTTGTGGTTGAATGTGTGTTTACTTGTGTGTGAGTATCAATGAGAAGAGGGTGTGGGCATTGATGATTGGATGTTAAATTAATGAATTAATGAGCCTAATTTTCTGTAGATTTTATAGTCCTTATTCCTTATTGCTATACTATTTGGCCCAACACACAATTCAACTTGTATAGTGTTTAAAAATGAGTGTGCGTGGTGGGTAAAGTGAGTGGTTGGTGGTTGGTTTGCAGCGCTGACGCGGCTGCCGCGCGTGTTCGCGTCGTTCGTGGAGGACCAGTACATGTCGGTGTTCGCGATCCTGCTGCCGTACACCAACCCCTCGCGCTACAACCACTACGTGGTGTCGCTGGCGCACCACGTGGTGGCCGCCTGGTTCCTCAAGTGCCGCCTCTCCTACCGCCGGAACTTCGTCCGGTTCATCATACACGTACGTGCTCTGCTGCCTCAAAATCAAAATTTATTCTGCAAATTTATTTATTTTTAAGTTTTTATTTTAAGTTTAGTTTGTAGGCCTTTTATTATATTTTAATTTCTGTTGTTCTTTGAATGTACTCCGTTTGGTGAGCAATAAAGGACAAATAGTCACCATATTGTTCCAGTTAGATATTAACCCGCGTAGCGCAATCACAAAGAGTGACATTTGACATTTCTAAGACCGTGTTGGGTAGACTGTTAGGGTTGAAGCGTTGATTCGTTTTGTGTGTTATAAGTGCATAAACAACATACTAGTATCGAAAATAGAGGTTTCTGCAAATAGGCCACAAGGGCACTTTTACATGTCAAAATATTAATTTACAATTTAAAAGTCCTTATCAGTTAAAAACGCTCGTCTATTTAGGCGATTTTCTGATTGAATTGACACATATCTTGACATTTTCTCAATGTTACTATCTAGAACAGGACTGTTACGACCTAATGTTATAAATTTTAAATGTATTGTTTGGATTTTTCATTAAGAAATATTGTTTCAAACGTCGCTCCAAAATGACCATTTTGAAGCTAAAAACGGCTTTCTTCAGTTTAAATTCTACTACGCACAATAAAATCAAGAAATGGCGATGTCACTATCTAAAACTTTTATAAAGTCATCGTATCCATTAATCACTTTATTGGTATTATCAATACTTTTGTCGTTATTTGTTATCAAAACATTTCAAAACTTATAAGGCCTCTTAAGAGAGTCTGACTATAATAAGTAATACATTTTTCATGTCAAAATATTAATTTACAGTTCAAGAAGGAATAATAATTTCGAGTTTACAATTATAACAAAATTAATGTCATACAGTGAAGATAAACTTGCAAAGTTATCTGTTACAAATATTACAACATCAGTAAAGTTAGAGATGTAAAAGGTCTCAAGATTAAACAAGTAGTATAATGAAATTAATATAATATCCCAGAGATGTACATGGTCTCTGAGCGTCAAAAATTAAAATTAATTGAATATTGTTAGAGATGTATATGATCTCTAAGTCACTGATAATAAAAACGAATCCACAACAGGATGATGTCTCTCGCCAATCGGGTTCGGACGCTTCATGGTGGACCTCGGCTCGGTTTTATAAAGATCCATTAGACCTTATGTTGGCTTGTTATGTCAAAAAATGTACTGAGTTACTGAAATTTGGTCTAACGGATCTTTATAAAACCCGGCCTTAGGGTGGGTTGCACCAAACCGTCTATAATCGTAAGCAGTGTTCGTTAAAATCTGATTGTATGGAAAGTTTGACAAGTTTCTATGGGGTGACAGCTGCCGGCGCCATGTTTGACGATGACCGGCCTGTGATCGTATGTTGGTGCAACCGACCCTTAGGGTGCGTTACACCAAACGGTCTGTTATCGTGATTTGGTGCAACTTACCTAGACGTTGAGGACTGAGGCAACACTAGGAGTCTCCGCCTAAATACATGGCTGACGGATTATCGTCCAAGATGGTGGACCTTGCCTACTCGTAAGTTCGTCAGTTTCTATCGATGACGTGCGTACTTGCTTGAACTTGAGGTACAACGGACATATTTGTGTAAAGTGGTAATTACACTTCGTCGTTCGCCTAATGCGGTCGCCGAATTCGTTTTAAACTGCTTAGGCCAACAAACGTCGTGTCCACATTAGTCTGTCCGGCTACCTATAAGCGTTGGCAGCTGTCGATCGCCGAACACGGCCGACTAACATGTTCTTTACACTTGCGGTCGCCGCATGCAGCATGCGGCGAACGACGAAGTGTAATTGTTTTTTTTATCCAGCAGGTTCGAATCCTGCTCGGTGCCTAAATTTTTCAATTTTTCCTTCATTCTAAATTTGAAGTGTAATTGTCGCTTATAGCATTAGAAAGAAAGAAAGAAAAAAAATACGTTTATTTAAAATCACAATTCAGCCGATTAAATAAAGAAACATATTAATTTAAAAATAGAAGACGTTAAAAAGGATCCCCACTCATCATTAAGAGCGCTTTAATAAAATGTAGTGGGTCCACTAGCGCCACTCGTAAATAATTGTAATTATTTAAATTTAACGATATTTAACTAAAAAAGGGGGCCGCTACGTACTGTAGTTTGTATTTAAGTACTTTTTGAATCCATCAAACTAGTTTTTACCTTGCTGGATTCGTTAATCTATGCGTCCAAAGTTAAAACGGCCGTAAATAAATATGAGCTCAAAATTAAAACGGCCGTTTTAACTTTGGACGCATAGATTAACGAATCCAGCAAGGTAAAAACTAGTTTGATGGATTCAAAAAGTACTTAAATACAAACTACAGTACGTAGCGGCCCCCTTTTTTAGTTAAATATCGTTAAATTTAAATAATTACAATTATTTACGAGTGGCGCTAGTGGACTCACTACATTTTATTAAAGCGCTCTTAAGCCACGGCGAGATACAGCAAGCTGAGGCACTGATTTTCAGTGGGGACCTAACTTAAAACTAAGATAAGCATTAGCATCGCGTGTACCGTGTACCGTGTGCTATGTGTGTGTGATGTGTGTGTGTGCGTGCGCAGGGGCTGCACAACTACATCATCATCCCGTTCGAGGAGCAGCTGCACAACTACCGCGCGCACGCGCCCGCCAACGAGGACTCCTCCAACCGCAAGCGCAGCTCCAGCCTGGTGAGACTACTATTAAGAAAAACACTGACTTACGACAAATATCACGATTTATTTCCTTGGTGTACTTCTACAGACTCAACTTAATGCTAGCGCTCGTAACAGAATGCCCTCTCTGCCCAGACATCGGCTTTTTGTTCTCGTATCCCCACCCAAAAAGGGTAGGGAGTCAAGATCAAACGTCCGAGCTGGTATTACAATATTATTGCTTACCCTCATATTTAAACAAATTATTTACAAATTACCCTACATTTTACAAAATCATCACACTACCGACAAACCGGCCCGCTGTGCCCTGCACCAGCGCCATCTATCCGCGAAATTTCTTACTAATTTGACCGACTGAATAGCTTAGTGGGTGGATCAACTTTTTTTGTGTTGTTATCTTGACCCGTTGTCCAAGGGACACTAGTGGCGCAGTTTGTTCAAAAAATATTGTGTTAAGTTCTACTAACATGCTTAGTAGATGGACTATTGTGGAAATAGCTTATAACTACCACAAATACGTATGTTTGATAAACTTAAATAACATAAAATCACGATTGTATTCGAATTGTCCCCTGGACAACTTAGACGTAACTATGGCAATGAGTGGCACTAAAAATTTGATTCACCCTAGTATATATGGTGGTGTGAACCGATTTCCAAGTTTCATTCTTTATTTGAAAAAAGGTACTTTCGTATAATCGCGTAGGCGCCGGGTCGAGAATCGGCCGGCGCACGCGACCCCTTTAGCTTATAATTGTAGTTTAATCACTCCAATAAATAAAGCAGTTTTTATTTTATTTTGGTGTCGCCTACATCGTTGCACCTACAACAGACTTTTTTTACATTTTCCCCCATAAATCTAAGATGACTACGTATAAAAAAAATTGTTTCAGAATATCGCAGATTTCAAATCGATAGCATAAGTAGTTCTTGAGATATTTAGCGATGTGACAGACAGAAAGATAGACAAAGCGAAACCATAAGGGCTCCCTTTTTAGAGTTCCGTAGTAAACGATGAACCCTTATAGTTTCGCCATGTCCGTCCGTCCGTCCCCCGCTTTTCTCAGTGACCGTTAGTACTAGAAAGCTGTAATTTGGCATGAGTATACATATCAATGACGCCGAAAAACGGTAGAATAAAATCATTAAAAAAAAATTTTTTTAGGGTACCTGCCCTACATGTCAAGTATTGGTGCAATTTTTTTTTCTTCCAAACCCCATCGTGTGGAGAGCGCGTTGGATAGCTCTTTCAAAAATATTATAAGGTTTCTAAAAGCATTAGATTCAAGAATCGGTTGGCGTGATATTAAGCTTTAAAGTGATAATTTTTGCTATGGTCAAGTGTCGCCCCCCCCCCCCATGCCTAAACTTAAAAACCGATAAAAGCTTTCATCAAGAACATTGAAATCCCGTCTCATACGTATAGGTGTAAAAGAGAAACCATTTACTTATTTAAAATTGTAATGTTGGGTTATTAACAAATTGCTATGTTCGTACTTTTCTCAAATTATTTGTAATAGCGTTAAATGCAATCCGTCCATTAATTAAAAAGTTCAAAACGGCGCCCTTGTAATATATCATAAAGTGAAAAAATGTTTTAATACAAGAGTTTATACAAGGGTTAAACATGGAAGTGGTTTCACAAAGTGTTACATTTTGTGAATATTCGTAGAGATAGGGTGCCTTTTAAGTTGTGTCGTTTGAAATAAGTATAGACAATCTATTAGATTATTACGATTTATTGGTTTTTCAAAGAATTCTCCGCGATATGCCCGACACTTTTAAATCCGTTCGAACAAGTTTATTTCACTCCGAAGTGGGGGTAGTCAAAATGAAGTTTTCAAGCCATGAAATATTAAATAAGGACAATACTTACATATTATTACTATTGACGGTCACTCTTAATCGTTGAGCGGTAGCCAAGCCGACAGTTAGAAATGTTTTCTCCCGGCAGGGCTCCCGCGGCGTGTCGGCGGCGCCGCTGGGCTCGGGCTCGGGCGCCGGCGCCGCGCGCGCAGGCGCCGCCTCGGCCTCCGCCGCCTTCCACGTGGAGCTCACCGAGACCTGCGTGGACCTGCTCGCGCGGTACACCGCCTCGCCCTGCAGCGTCAAGCCGCACAGGTACCGAGTGTCTCGCGGCGCCGCCTCGGCCTCCGCCGCCCTCCACGTGGAGCTCACCGAGACCTGCGTGGACCTGCTCGCGCGGTACACCGCCTCGCCCTGCAGCGTCAAGCCGCACAGGTACCGAGTGTCTCGCGGCGCCGCCTCGGCCTCCGCCGCCCTCCACGTGGAGCTCACCGAGACCTGCGTGGACCTGCTCGCGCGGTACACCGCCTCGCCCTGCAGCGTCAAGCCGCACAGGTACCGAGTGTCTCGCGGCGCCGCCTCGGCCTCCGCCGCCCTCCACGTGGAGCTCACCGAGACCTGCGTGGACCTGCTCGCGCGGTACACCGCCTCGCCCTGCAGCGTCAAGCCGCACAGGTACCGAGTGTCTCGCGGCGCCGCCTCGGCCTCCGCCGCCTTCCACGTGGAGCTCACCGAGACCTGCGTGGACCTGTTCGCGCGGTACACCGCCTCGCCCTGCAGCGTCAAGCCGCACAGGTACCGAGTGTCTCGCGGCGCCGCCTCGGCCTCCGCCGCCTTCCACGTGGAGCTCACCGAGACCTGCGTGGACATGCTCGCGCGGTACACCGCCTCGCCCTGCAGCGTCAAGCCGCACAGGTACCGAGTGTCTCGCGGCGCCGCCTCGGCCTCCGCCGCCTTCCACGTGGAGCTCACCGAGACCTGCGTGGACCTGCTCGCGCGGTACACCGCCTCGCCCTGCAGCGTCAAGCCGCACAGGTACCGAGTGTCTCGCGGCGCCGCCTCGGCCTCCGCCGCCCTCCACGTGGAGCTCACCGAGACCTGCGTGGACCTGCTCGCGCGGTACACCGCCTCGCCCTGCAGCGTCAAGCCGCACAGGTACCGAGTGTCTCGCGGCGCCGCCTCGGCCTCCGCCGCCTTCCACGTGGAGCTCACCGAGACCTGCGTGGACCTGCTCGCGCGGTACACCGCCTCGCCCTGCAGCGTCAAGCCGCACAGGTACCGAGTGTCTCGCGGCGCCGCCTCGGCCTCCGCCGCCCTCCACGTGGAGCTCACCGAGACCTGCGTGGACCTGCTCGCGCGGTACACCGCCTCGCCCTGCAGCGTCAAGCCGCACAGGTACCGAGTGTCTCGCGGCGCCGCCTCGGCCTCCGCCGCCCTCCACGTGGAGCTCACCGAGACCTGCGTGGACCTGCTCGCGCGGTACACCGTCTAGCCCTGCAGCGTCAAGCCGCACAGGTACCGAGTGTCTCGCGGCGCCGCCTCGGCCTCCGCCGCCCTCCACGTGGAGCTCACCGAGACCTGCGTGGACCTGCTCGCGCGGTACACCGCCTCGCCCTGCAGCGTCAAGCCGCACAGGTACCGAGTGTCTCGCGGCGCCGCCTCGGCCTCCGCCGCCCTCCACGTGGAGCTCACCGAGACCTGCGTGGACCTGCTCGCGCGGTACACCGCCTCGCCCTGCAGCGTCAAGCCGCACAGGTACCGAGTGTCTCGCGGCGCCGCCTCGGCCTCCGCCGCCCTCCACGTGGAGCTCACCGAGACCTGCGTGGACCTGCTCGCGTGGTACACCGCCTCGCCCTGCAGCGTCAAGCCGCACAGATACCGAGTGTCTCGCGGCGCCGCCTCGGCCTCCGCCGCCTTCCACGTGGAGCTCACCGAGACCTGCGTGGACCTGCTCGCGCGGTACACCGCCTCGCCCTGCAGCGTCAAGCCGCACAGGTACCGAGTGTCTCGCGGCGCCGCCTCGGCCTCCGCCGCCTTCCACGTGGAGCTCACCGAGACCTGCGTGGACCTGCTCGCGCGGTACACCGCCTCGCCCTGCAGCGTCAAGCCGCACAGGTACCGAGTGTCTCGCGGCGCCGCCTCGGCCTCCGCCGCCTTCCACGTGGAGCTCACCGAGACCTGCGTGGACCTGCTCGCGCGGTACACCGCCTCGCCCTGCAGCGTCAAGCCGCACAGGTACCGAGTGTCTCGCGGCGCCGCCTCGGCCTCCGCCGCCCTCCACGTGGAGCTCACCGAGACCTGCGTGGACCTGCTCGCGCGGTACACCGCCTCGCCCTGCAGCGTCAAGCCGCACAGGTACCGAGTGTCTCGCGGCGCCGCCTCGGCCTCCGCCGCCTTCCACGTGGAGCTCACCGAGACCTGCGTGGACCTGCTCGCGCGGTACACCGCCTCGCCCTGCAGCGTCAAGCCGCACAGGTACCGAGTGTCTCGCGGCGCCGCCTCGGCCTCCGCCGCCCTCCACGTGGAGCTCACCGAGACCTGCGTGGTACCTGCTCGCGCGGTACACCGCCTCGCCCTGCAGCGTCAAGCCGCACAGGTACCGAGTGTCTCGCGGCGCCGCCTCGGCCTCCGCCGCCTTCCACGTGGAGCTCACCGAGACCTGCGTGGACCTGCTCGCGCGGTACACCGCCTCGCCCTGCAGCGTCAAGCCGCACAGGTACCGAGTGTCTCGCGGCGCCGCCTCGGCCTCCGCCGCCCTCCACGCGGAGCTCACCGAGACCTGCGTGGACCTGCTCGCGCGGTACACCGCCTCGCCCTGCAGCGTCAAGCCGCACAGGTACCGAGTGTCTCGCGGCGCCGCCTCGGCCTCCGCCGCCTTCCACGTGGAGCTCACCGAGACCTGCGTGGACCTGCTCGCGCGGTACACCGCCTCGCCCTGCAGCGTCAAGCCGCACAGGTACCGAGTGTCTCGCGGCGCCGCCTCGGCCTCCGCCGCCCTCCACGTGGAGCTCACCGAGACCTGCGTGGACCTGCTCGCGCGGTACACCGCCTCGCCCTGCAGCGTCAAGCCGCACAGGTACCGAGTGTCTCGCGGCGCCGCCTCGGCCTCCGCCGCCCTCCACGTGGAGCTCACCGAGACCTGCGTGGACCTGCTCGCGCGGTACACCGCCTCGCCCTGCAGCGTCAAGCCGCACAGGTACCGAGTGTCTCGCGGCGCCGCCTCGGCCTCCGCCGCCTTCCACGTGGAGCTCACCGAGACCTTCGTGGACCTGCTCGCGCGGTACACCGCCTCGCCCTGCAGCGTCAAGCCGCACAGGTACCGAGTGTCTCGCGGCGCCGCCTCGGCCTCCGCCGCCTTCCACGTGGAGCTCACCGAGACCTGCGTGGACCTGCTCGCGCGGTACACCGCCTCGCCCTGCAGCGTCAAGCCGCACAGGTACCGAGTGTCTCGCGGCGCCGCCTCGGCCTCCGCCGCCCTCCACGTGGAGCTCACCGAGACCTGCGTGGACCTGCTCGCGCGGTACACCGCCTCGCCCTGCAGCGTCAAGCCGCACAGGTACCGAGTGTCTCGCGGCGCCGCCTCGGCCTCCGCCGCCCTCCACGTGGAGCTCACCGAGACCTGCGTGGACCTGCTCGCGCGGTACACCGCCTCGCCCTGCAGCGTCAAGCCGCACAGGTACCGAGTGTCTCGCGGCGCCGCCTCGGCCTCCGCCGCCCTCCACGTGGAGCTCACCGAGACCTGCGTGGACCTGCTCGCGCGGTACACCGCCTCGCCCTGCAGCGTCAAGCCGCACAGGTACCGAGTGTCTCGCGGCGCCGCCTCGGCCTCCGCCGCCCTCCACGTGGAGCTCACCGAGACCTGCGTGGACCTGCTCGCGCGGTACACCGCCTCGCCCTGCAGCGTCAAGCCGCACAGGTACCGAGTGTCTCGCGGCGCCGCCTCGGCCTCCGCCGCCTTCCACGTGGAGCTCACCGAGACCTGCGTGGACCTGCTCGCGCGGTACACCGCCTCGCCCTGCAGCGTCAAGCCGCACAGGTACCGAGTGTCTCGCGGCGCCGCCTCGGCCTCCGCCGCCCTCCACGTGGAGCTCACCGAGACCTGCGTGGACCTGCTCGCGCGGTACACCGCCTCGCCCTGCAGCGTCAAGCCGCACAGGTACCGAGTGTCTCGCGGCGCCGCCTCGGCCTCCGCCGCCTCGGCCTCCGCCGCCTTCCACGTGGAGCTCACCGAGACCTGCGTGGACCTGCTCGCGCGGTACACCGCCTCGCCCTGCAGCGTCAAGCCGCACAGGTACCGAGTATCTCGCGGCGCCGCCTCGGCCTCCGCCGCCCTCCGCGACCGAGTAATCCAGTTCTGTCACAGTCTTTCCAGCTATATATACTTACTGTTACATCGTATTGACACGTCGATCGCTGTTGCAGGAGCGACGCGGCCGAGTGGATGTTCTCGGGCGGGCAGTCGCAGACGTGGCTGGTGGGGCACAAGCTGGTCACCATCACCACGGCGGGCTGCGCCATGAACTCGCTCAAGCAGGGCATGTGCGACCGGTGAGTGCGCCCTTTCATTTGGAAAACCGGGGGACAAACTGTGACTATGTAGGTGATGTCGGTGGGATTGGTAGCGAATACTCTGTCCTTGTGGTCCCGCAGATGCCTGTCGCTGTGCCGCCAGCACGCGGAGAGCGCGGCCAGCCCGCTGCCGCCGCTGGCGCCGCCGCCGCCGCCTCCCGACGCCGCCGCCGCCGCCGCCACCGCGCAGGTACACACTGTACAGATGTATCAGGCGATATCGAAAAGTTGCTCCATGTTGTCCAATTTTGACGCAGGTCAATCCTCCCTACTTCGATAAAACATTAAAATTGTGAGACTGTACACGCAGCGCCAGTGTATCAGTCCAATATGTGTCACAACCGTACGCTTATTTGCGAACAACGACATGACACAAAGTCCCTTGTGAGGCCAACCGTACACGATGAGAAACTGCATCATATTCTATAAGCATTAAAAGCTGCTCTAATAAGGACTTATCCAGAAATCACGCGAAGTTTTTTAAGAAAGAAAGAAAGAAGAATATTTATTGCCACACAACACAGATAATTACAAAAGAAGTAGGTACATGCCTTATTATATATTTCTATGTGGCAAAAGGAGCGGATTCAGCATGTCTCAGCATGTTTTAGACCTCTCTCCGTCCTGGCGGTCTTAGGTGAGGTTCTAGGAGACCCCTCCCAAGAAATCTCACGTGTATTTTTAGCTATTAAAAATTTAGACTGAAATGGTATTGTGTTAGTTGATATTGTGTTTATTGTCGTATATGAGTTTTGCAAGCGCTCCAAAATTTCAATAGATATTTAGATAGTTTGAATAATGTTTGACGTGCGAAATGATGATTAAGGGTAGGTTGCACCAGACCGTTTGTAATCGTAAGCGGTGTTCATCAAAATCTGATTGTATGGAAAGTTTGACAAGTTTCTATGGGCTGACGCCATATTTGACGATGACCGGCCTGTGATTGTATGTTGGTGCAACCTACCCTTATAATTTCCTACATGAGTAGATATTATTTCTCGGTTTTGTAGGTACAGAAAAAAAATCGTGAGGTCTACGTTGTACCCCCGCTCCCCGAACGTGATCAGTCGTGAGGTTTCATGACCCCCTCCCCCTCTTCTGAACCTCGCGTGATTTCTGGACCCTATTTCACCAAGTTGACATATGTACTCGTATGTATGTATTTTACATATGTAGGCTGACAAATCGAAAATTTTCATGTGAAAACTGTTTCACCAACTGCAATTGTAATGTTTTTTATGTAAAAATAAAGTGGCAATTACCGCACGCTCCGCGCGCGGAAAATCCCACTTCCTGGCCAGGGGGTGACATAAAATTTTGTACTTACCTCGGTCGGTAATTAAGAAAGCCTCAGATCGCATAATTATCGCTCTTGCCTTCGGCTCGGGCGTCAAATACCTGCGATCTGAGACATTCTTTGTTTTACCGCCCTTGGTAAGTAATGTACTATTGACAATTATCGCGCCTGTCAGCTTTGGCGAAATAGAGGCCTGGATAAACCCTAAGAAACGTGAATTGGAACCAAAACTAAAGGTAAATGTTATAAATCTCTACCTAAGATTAACATTTACCTGCTTTGTACAAATGAATGTTGTAATTATTATAATGCCTGTATCTAGGAAGGAACTGGCTTTTGAGACACAGGGAAACCTACTTTGAAAGCCGGGGCTTCAAC
Source organism: Epiblema foenella (assembly GCA_963556455.1). Taxonomy (NCBI): domain Eukaryota; kingdom Metazoa; phylum Arthropoda; class Insecta; order Lepidoptera; family Tortricidae; genus Epiblema; species Epiblema foenella. The sequence continues at coordinate 414,460 of OY747106.1, forward strand.
TATTATGTACCTATGTTTATAGTTGCAATAAAGAATTATTATTATTATTATAAAGGTCCCGCCGAGTGACGGCGGCCCCGCGCAGCAGCCCCACACCAGCCTGCAGGTGGCGCAGAACCCGCCCGAGATCAAGCGGTGAGTGCTACCAAGCCCAAGCCCGAGCCCTAGCCCTAGCCCGCGCCCGCGCCGCTACGGACGCGATTCACATTTGTTTTTTTGACATCTGCCGACATTTGCGTGACAGCCCAAACTTTAGCACTACTAAGAGCTACAAATAGCAAAAATTTATATGTCACTGGCAATATGTATGTATATAAGCACTTTATTGCACAAAATTACAGGTTGAAACATATTGCGCATGTCACGAAAGACAGAAATACAGTCAGCTGCAGAGAAACCTGACCCCCACCTTGCATAGAAGTTTGTATGTAAGGCGTGTGTTAAGATGGAGACTATAGGCGCATAGAAAGAGACAAAAACTTGGTAATGGACACGAATATTTGTTCCTGAGTCTTGGATGTTTTCTATGTATTTAAGTATCTATTTATCTATATAAGTGTATATATCGTCGCCCAGTACCCATAAGTACAAGCTTTGCTTAGTTTGGGGCTAGGTCGATTTGTGTAAGATTGTCCACAAATATTTATTTATTTTATTTTTTAATTAAGTTTATTATATTATACAAGGCGTCGAGCGTGTCGTATTAAGCTTTTAAAGGAAAGAAAAGCGCGCTCTCATGCAACGCTTTATATAAAACCATTTAGAGACATCTATTGGCAAAGGCATGAACTAATTACAATATGATTGATATTGATGGTTAACTATAGGTAACAAAGTCGTTCAGTAATCATCGAATAGATGGCGCCGCTTAGGCGTAATCTTCTGATAGTACCTAACAGAGTATCAGGTTTATCTGCAGCTAACTGTACATAGCTTATCCCTAAAAGGTATCTCTTTCAGCTAACCTTCGCGCAAATGAGTGGAAGATAAGTCTGTAGAACCAGTTCTACAAAATTTACCTACGCTCGCCATGTCACAAGCTGTCCTTAAAAGTGATAAAATTCTAAAATTTAGAATAAAGGAAAAATTGAAAAATTTAGGCACCGAGCAGGATTCGAACTGAAAAATATGATAAAATTCTGCCCTGTTTTTACTTCTGAGATCTGATAATGCTATAGCGTTTCACAACATCTTTTTAAATTATAATAGATAAATAGGTTAATAGTATTGCTTCTCGGTCGGTAGAATATATTTGCAGTGACCAATTTTCTGTATAATTATTTTCTACTACCATTTAATTTTCGAATCACTTAATATTTGATTTGAGAAATCGACCAAAAATATAGTACATTTTTTGTACTTTGTACAGTCACCTTTAAAAGTAGCTACGCGTATGAAGACGTCAAACGTCTTTATGACAAGGAAATAGGAGCTTTTGATCTCTTCATTCGCGTAGTTCCTTCTAATGCTGAATGGTCAAGCCCTTTGTCTCTTATCCTGAGTACATCCATCATTACACGAAAAACAATTGTGTGTGTGTAAGTACCGAGCAGTGTTGCCAGGGCCGTTGGGACGAGTTACATTTCTTTTCTTGAAAAGTTACATTTTTAATGCAAAAGTTACATTTTATATATTTTTCATATTTACTTATCAAAACGTTCATAATTACTTATCAAAACATTCGATTCTAAGAAACGAGTCGCCATATACAGCTACAATTCGGTGAGTTCGACAACAGAATTACGCCGAGCTGATGGGCGGTCTCTCAAATGTCATACCAAGTTGCAAGAGACGGACAGACAGAGTCGTACTATGTAGGTTATTTTGTCACCTTTTCTGTATTGAAGCTTGTAAATTGTGTCGCTTGATCCCGGTTAGATACAATTACCTTTATTTTTAAATACAGTCTCATTATCCTCAAAAGTTACAAAAAAATAATTTGCAACAGAAGTTACTTACATGTTACGCGAGCCGGTCAAAAGTTACGAAAAATGTAAGAAATGTAACCACCTGGCAACACTGGTACCGAGAGGCAAATAGAATATGTGTGTTGTGGTGTTTGGTGTGTGTGAGCCACTAACAGACGAGCCCTGGGTGCGGACTGCGGGAGCTTCAGCGCTTACTAACGACACTAAACGCAAATGTCTTCATAGCACAGCTAGCACTTGTGTGTCACTATATGTGATAATCCACATCGAAAGGGACCTTATGGCGGCAGGCGCTTATGTTACACCTATTCGCTATTGTATTGGAACAGCGGCAATAAAGGCGTAAGTGCCGGCCGCCATAAGGTCCCTTTCGATGTGGATTATCACATATAGACATTCGTAAATTTTGTTTTTGAGGTTTGAAGATGCTTTGAAAATAGCGTGGGTCCGGTGATAGCTCTCATTTAGGTAAATGTACAATAAATTCTTTTTTTTTATATACAACGCCGGTGGCAAACAAGCGTACGGTACGCCTGATGGTAAGCGGCCACAGCAGCCTATAGACGCCCGCAACTTCAAAGGAGTCACGTACGCATTGCCGACCTTTTATAAAATTTGAGGATGCACTGTGTTGACAACAGAAGGGACAAATTTAGGTCCCTCGCTCTCAACACAGCGCATCCTCGGGAGCTCTGGCAACCTTGCTCACCTCCAGGAACACAACACTACATACTTGTATAGTAGATAATGTTATTATGGCTGTGGTCTTCTGCAAGGCGCAGATACTTCCCCAGTTGGGCTGCTCCAAATTCGAGCAAGATGACATTTTGCTGTGCCCTACCTCTCTTAAATTCAGACATGACATAATTTGTGCTGGGATGACAGCTGTCACCGTACACAAGCTATTTAAAGCATTGTAACAAGTAACAATAGGGATGGTGACACCAAATAAGCAGGCGCGGATACAGGGGGGGGCAACAGGGGCAATTGCCCCCCCTGAAGCCTGTGTCAGGGGAGGGCAATTGCCTATGTCCTGACGTAGGAAATATGTTCTGACAATAAAAACAGTTATCAAAAGTCAGTTTTATTTTTGGAAAGTTCTAAAGTGCCCCCCCCCCCCTGAACAAAATCCTGGATCCGCGCCTGCAAATAAGAAAATCTTTAAGTCCGAATTTTCTCGCAAATGGATCAAATTCTTAATCAAATGGCGGCAACAAAAATACATTATCTCTGAAAATTTCAACTGTCTAGGTGTCACGGTTCATGAGATACAGCCTCGTGACAGACGGACGGACAACGAAGTCTTAGTAATAGGGTCCCGTTACCCTTTGGGTGCGGAACCCTAATAGTTATTTGTTATACAAGGGTGCAAAGTTGTATTTTAACCGCGAGTGTGGAATTGAAACACGAGCTAGCGAATGGATTCCAGGATTGAACCACGAGCCAGTGAATGGATGCTATGGTTGAACCGCGAGCGAAGCGAGTGGTTCGAAAATAGAATCCTGAGCGAAGCGAGTGGTTCAAAAATAGAATCCTGAGCGTACCAAGTGTTGCAACACACGAGACGTAAAATAACTTTGCAGCCGTGTATAACACAAATCTTTTCACCCCACTAGAGCGAGGAATTTTTTTTTCCTCCTCCTCTTCTTAACGTTGACAGTTACGTCCAAAATATATTTATCCACTACCTAATCCCGAAATTTGGCGTAGGTACTAGTTTTTTAACACAACAGCACAATATAAAATTATTGTTGCTGGACTGTCTGGACTGGCCTTTACATGTTATTATGTTTAAAAAAGTTACAATTAGCGCGTTCGGATTTCAAACATTCTTTGCACTCTTGTGGATAAAGTGCAGTTTTGCTATCTGTTTTTAAAGAATAAAAAAGGGCTTTCCGAGCTAGTGAGGTGAAAAAATGTTTGTAGCTTCGTTATTTTTTGAGATATTTGAATAGGATTTTCACCATTTAGCATTTTTTTGCCTTGTTTCTTTTGGAGTGGTCATATTTTGAGACAACAACCATATTTATTAGCTGACAACTTTTGCTAGCTGCTGTTTTTGCTTTGAATCTATATAGAGGACTAACTACGTACCGGATTTTAATGGCGTCTGGGGCCCATTCATGGAGTGACACAAGTCATGTATTACTTATGTTTATATTGCTTTGTACGGATCGCTTGTACAGTCGCCACCAGATACATCGGAGCGAACAAGGTGCTCACAAATATCTGAACACGACTCTATTGTCAAGGCGTTAAAATCAAAATGAAAATTATCTTTATTGCCAGATTATGGTAAATTCACAATGGTGAAGATGTTTGGTACAGTTTTTTGTTATGCGCGCATAATCTACTCATAAGAGCATGCAATAGTTACTTTAAATACAGTTAAAAATAATATAATCTACATCACAAAGTACAGAATGAAATAGGTAATTATTGTTGGCGAGTATATTAAGTTATGTCATTAATTATTTCGGTCATGTCAGGTCAAATTTTATATTTTTAGAGATAAATTATTAAATATGTTAAAGTGCATGTTCAGATATTTTTGAGCACCCTGAAGAGTACAGATGTATTTGATGGCGACTGTACATAACCCAGGTTTTGTCCTTTCCTTGATGGGCCCCACGTGTTGTGTTTAGACATAAGTAAAGTCGGTGCGATGTCAGTCACTAAGCAACTAACCCTCACGTCTGTTCCAACGTTAGAAGAACAGTGTGATGATAATGAATTGCTTTTCAAGTTTTCGTATGAAATAGTACTAACATTCTGCTCGAGTCAAACTTACTAGTTATCTACCCATGCCGGAGATCTCCGGGCACATAACAAAAGAGTCTAGTGTTTTTTTTTTGCCGGGAGAAGGCGGGTTGACATATAATAGATTACCTAATGCTCTCATCCAAGGAAGTTGTTTTGGTCAATTTTCCAAAACCAAAATAACTACCAATGAAAATACTGAACTTTCTCTAATCGGTATGAATCAGGGATCGTTACCGGTATTCCTACTACCGGTTTTAAATAAGGTATAACCGGTTATAATTGCATTTCGCTATTTATGTCGCTAAAGCTCTGATTAGCGGTATAATCAAAACCGGTATTGAAACATATTAGTGGATTCGCCAATTGACTACAATACCTTTATTTGACACTTTACCCATAAAAACCATTACCGGTAATAGCTGTCAGTGTCAACATACTCGATTATTTGTTGTGTTGCGTTTTAGTAGTAATGTTTAATTGTCATCTTACCTTTCAAGTGCAATGAATAGCGGTATTGAATACAGGTATTTAATATCGTAAATAGTCTATACATAGAGGTATAGATAAAAGCGGAATGACAACAATACCTCTAATTATAATATAGGTATTATTTTATTAGCGGTAATAGTTTGTCAATTTCTATACAGGTATTAAAAAAAACTGATTTTACAATGCCTGGAATGAATGGAAGAAGGTTTTATTTACAGTTTAACATCGATTATGTTCGCTGTAGGCTGATAGTGTCTAGATCAGTGTAGGCGAACCTTATGCATGCTTTATGCATCAACGTGCCATTTTTTCTAAAGAATGTTTAATGGGGGTCGTTGACGTGCCATCAAATAATTTTGACTTTCTGATTATTTGGAAAATAATAATAATAAATACTATCAAAACTCTTTATTAAATAAAGTAAACAAAAAAGGTGCATTTTGGAATGTATTTATTACACGCATAAATTAAATTACTGTAAAATTAGTGTGACTTCTGTTGCTGCAGGTTAGATCACAAATAATTTATGTTAGGGTTGTAAGATGTTACTTTTAGCAAAATGCATGCTGAACTGGATTCATCTGTCAAACGGTTTCTAACCGAGTTTTTAATGTTATTCATCTCTGAAAATAATGCATAGGTTTTATGATCGGCGACGTGCCCAAAATATTGTGCCGCGTGCCATCAATGGCACGCGTGCCATTGGTTCGCCTACCCTGGTCTAGATAGAAAGGGTTTGACCCGAGCAGTAGGAGTAGTGCACACCGCGCGTGTCTCACTCACTCGCTTGCGTGACGTGTGGTGGTGTGGTGGCAGCTACAGCAAGCACTCGCTGCAGCACTCGCGCTCCACCGACAACTCGGCGTCCAGCTCCTCGCTGTCCACCGACGCGCGCCAGGACTCCGCCCTGCACTCCAGGTACACGCGCAGCCTGGAGTACACGTGCTAAACACCAACAAGCGGCTCTGTCGCCCGCCTCCTCGAGCCTTCCAGCGCTGTGCTCCAGGTCTATGGCACGTTACAGTATCATTACACTGATCAATCGATGCATGTCACAAACCGCGTGCTAAACGTTGGTTGACATCGAATTCCGTGGCGGTGCTGCGCATATTATATGTGTATATACAAATGCAAACTCAACGAACGTAAACATGGTTTCATCGAAAGAATCGCGAAAGGTACGTATGCCTTATCACTTAGCATAGCATGACTGACAAATATTGGTATTCAATAACGATTGGCCTGTTGTTCTTAACCTCCTGGCAAAATGGTGCTGACATTTGCGATTTATCAATAGTAATATTTTGTTTTGATACTATTTTTTTTCTGAGTCTAGATAATATAGATTGCAAATGCCACCCTAATAATTTCTTTTGTGGCTAAATTCCTAACACACGTGGGACGTGATGTGTTGTGTTATGCATGTGACCATTTTAATGCTTTGTGAATGTTACAAGCGGTTTCTGTGTGTCTAATATATTATGAAATTTCGAAATTGGTTAGGAAAACTGTATGTCTCTCTCTATGAGAAATGTCTTTTGAGCCTGCTCATCGGATAAATGTATTGTAAAAATTTGATGAAATATAACTTGTGACCGCAGACAAAACTCGGCCGAATACAACCCCATAGTAGAGGCGCTCAACAACTTCACGCAGCGCTTTGAAAAGATCTCAAAAGAAGTGGTGAGTTATAATTAAATATAGTTTAGGTTCACTTGCACTTCTTGGTCTTTTAGTTACAGGTTGATTTAATCATGGATCTCTATAACGATTTATATGTATACGAATACTATACATATGTTATTCAAAAATCGTTACCTGAAATGGAATAGAATACAAAATTTTGGCTTTTCTCGATTACGTGCATTTAGTTTGTGCTTTGAAATAATGGTGGCCCATGAGGGGGAATTTTGAACATGAACTATTCATTTAGCTAGTGATTGTTTAGCATTAGTACTGTTTTATGTATTATCAGGACGCGGAGGAGGCGGCGTGGTCGCGCGCGGGCGAGCTGGCCGCGGCGGGCGGCGCGTGCCCGTGCTGGTGCGCGGACTGGGCCGAGGTGCACGTGCGCTCGCCCTCCGGCGACGTGGCCTGGCTCATGCGCGTGCAGAACCAGGTACCCTCTCCTCCTCTCTCTAGTCCAGTGCTCAATACAACCTTGGATTTTATCAAAGTGTTCCAGCCCGCAGGTCCTTTTGCCCTTGAGTTATGAATACGATCTCAGGTACACACGCGCAGGCGTGTATCATTTATAGTTTGATTCGTCCTACGAGTGAGTATTTGAGTGCTCTTAATGCGACATGTTGAACATCTCATCAGATATCAGCCCAAATGACACTTACCGCAGTCAACGAGGTTGTCGTCCATTGTACGGCAGTTGTGTCCGTTGTGCTGCGCTAACGCAGTGTGCTTGCAGATGGGGTGGGAGGGCCAGTCGGAGGCGTCGCTGCAGGAGATCCTGGCGCTGCTGGCGCCCGCGCCTGCGCCGGCACCCTCCGCGCCCTCCGCGACCTCCGCGCCGCCCTCCTCCGCCTCCAGCAGCATTGACGACCGGAACAATTACGTGAGACAATTCCTATACAATTTATTGCACAATTAATACATTTTACAAACGAAATTCCCAGTCACACGACAGATATACCAGACTGAGTTTGAAAAAAGTTGTTAAAAAAAGAATTATTTAGAAATCTTACTTAGACTGATAAAAAGGATGTTAGAAAAATTGTATAAGAATTTATTTATTTATATAAGCAGAATCTACAGCAGGAGAATAATTAAGAAATGATAAACATTAGTGATAAGCGCAGGGCTCGGAACCGGTTTTTACTATTTTTTATAGATATTTTCTAAAGTATTTATCATATCTCAATTTTTATTTTTAAGATTTGTTTTTGTTAACCTACATCCATGAAATAAATGATTTAAAGTACGAAATAATATCGTAAAACGCGATTAACCGTAATTTTTAACCGGTTAATTGTATGAAGACGAAACCGGTTTTGCGAGTCCTGGATAAGCGGGTCATCTTTACTCCCTGGCTAGATGCTGACCAAGCTACTAAAAAGAAACTTGAATGGGAAAATAAACAAACAAATAATGTATGTATGTATGTATGTAAATACTTTATTGTACACAAGACAAGTAAAATAAATTATACAGAAAAAAAAACAGATCAATCATATACAAAGGCGAACTTATCCCTGTAAGGGATCTCTTCCAGTTAACCTTTGAGCAATTGAGTGAAGAATAGGAACTAAACTGTAGACAAACCAACACCTGTACAAAGATGTATTTATATAAATATTCTAGATACACAACTACACATTAATAAACATATATAACAATAGATGTGTTCCCGGCAGGCGTCGGAGGGCGAGAGCCGCTCGCGCAGCGGCTCCGGCGCCGGCGCCTCGCGGCCCGCGCGCGCGCCCGCGCCCGCGCAGGACCTGCACAAGTCCAGGTCAGTCCGTCACACACGAGCCACGAGCCCGAGCCACGAGCCACTCACACATGTAAAAATGCCCTTGTGGCCTATTTGCAGAATAAATGTTTTTTCACCTCACTAGAGCGAGAAATTTTTTCCTCCTCCTCGTCCTAACGTTGACAGTTGCGTCTTAAATATAGTTGTCCACTACCTAATCCCGAGATTTGGCGTAGGTACTAGTTTTTTAACACAACAGCACAATATAAAACTATTATTGCTTGACTGTCTGGGCTGGCCTTTACATGTTATTATGTTTAAAAAAGTTACAAATAGCGCGTTCGGATTTTAAATATTCTTTGCACTCTTGTGGATAAAATGCAGTTTTGCTATCTGTTTTTAAAGAATAAAAAAGGGCTTTCCGAGCTAGTGAGGTGAAAATGTTTGTATTTGTATACTCCGAGTGTCTCTCGACATAACGCATTCTCTACTTAATAAAGAATCGGAGACACGAGTGATTCTTCTAGAGTCACAAGCGTTTATTAGGTACCATGCCTGTTTACCACCAGGCAGGCTGGAAGCTGGTTTGTCACCGTTGTTGTACAAAAAATCATCCAAGTGCGAGTCGGAATCGCGCGCTAAGGGTTCCTTACCATCTATAAAAACGGCATAAAATCACGCTTGTTGTATGGGAAACCCTTTATATACTTATTTTATTCTGTTTTTTAGTATTTGTTGTTACAGCGGCAACGGAAATAGATCATCGGTGAAAATTTCAACTGTCTAATTATTACGGTTCATGAGATACAGCCTGGTGACAGACGGACGGACAGTGAGGTCTTAGTAATAGGGTCCCGTTTTATCCTTTGGGTACCGAACCCTAAAAAGAGATATTACGCGTCTGGAGACAGACATATGTAGCATCTAGCTGTCATAAAATTAACAGCGATGGATTTTTTTTTTTTATACAACGCTGGTGGCAAACAAGCGTACGGCCACCGCAGCCTATAGACGCCCGCAACTCCAAACGAGTCACGTACGCGTTGCCGACCCTTTATAAAATTTGAGAATTCACTGTGTTGACAGCAGAAGGGACAAATTTAGGTCCCTCGCTCTCAACACAGTGCATCCTCGGGAGCTCTGGCAACCTTGCTCACCTCCAAGAACACAACACTACATACTTGTATTGTTTCTACTAATTTGAGTGACGTTTAATTTTGTCTATGACATGCGCCGTCCCTGGCTAACTAAAAAACGGTAGGCAAGTTATGCGCTTCTGTGTTAGTGAAACTTTTTTCTGCACTCGTATTTCATTTGAATTTTTACTTTTTGCATATTTTATAAACATGATAATCCCTCGATCAATCTGGACACGGTTGTGGTTAATGTTAGCTGGATTTAGGGGATCGTGTTAGAAGTCTTACCCCCTTATTCATAAACGTCTGTCAAACCTATATTAGTTAACTAACTGCTAGCTAAGTTCGTTTGTCCTTATCTGTCACTTTGACATTGACGTTTGTGAGAATGGGACAAAGAACTTTTTAGTTAGCAGAGGTTTGTTAAGTTTTATGAATAGGGGGGTTAGTGTATTGACGAGGAAACATGTCCACAGCTCGGACTCGGTGGTGGCGGGCGAGAGGAGGCCCCCGCTGGCCGCCTCGCACTGCATCGGGCCCCCGCCCGGCCCCGGCCCCGGCCCCGGCCAGCCCACACGGTAACACTTCTGCCTTCATCACTATTTTATCGGCCCTTAAACTATACCTTTCGCTTTTCAATATTTAGGCAGGAATTGGCATATTCTAGCCATTTAAGGAAAAATAAACTTAGGTTTGTAATTCTTATTCTTTATCCTGTTACCCTCTTTTTTTAAGTTGGGAAATTGAGTTTACGTATCCCACCCGGAGAAAGACCGGGCTGAGTATGACGGACTACTCGGTTGGACCGTACTACCGTCTAAAAACCCAGCGAGTACCGGCTACGCCTTCAGTGGGGCGCCGCAGCTACTGCGACATCCCGTTACCCTCTGAATAGAATTTCTAATTATTTATTGTATGCTGGGGTGTAGGGCTCGAATTAATTCTCTCCATTTGCTTCAGTCTTGGGCAACTTGGGTTACTTGTTCCCAGTTCGTCCCCATAGAACCCAACGCTTGATCCACGGAACGCCGCCAAGTTGTTCTAGGGCGATCTTTATTCCGCTTGCCGGGTATCTGCCAAGTCAGAGCCTTCTTGGATAAGTGCAGCTACCATAACTTAGAATCATTAGATTAGATTAATATAAATTGCTACACCCTAACAGGATCCATGATGTAACTGCTCAATGTTTAGAAATAAGACCTTGTAATACCATGGTTGCAAATATTTAATAAATTGAAGAAGTGGGAGTTCGGTTTTCGAATGATACGACCGATCTAGTGCCATTTCCGTAGCAGTATCTCTTGTTGTATGGGTTTGTGCTTTGAAGTTTGTAATTAGTAGTACATATATGATGTAGTTAATGTGGTGGTATCGTGGTGTGCGCAGGATGAGCACGCAGCCCATCAACATCCCGGGCTCGCCCGTGCGCGGCGCGCCGCGCGACGACGACATGCTGCTGTACGTGCCCGAGGTGAGTAGCCACTTCCATATACACATGTACCTCCTCACACTTACTCCTACCAGGGGCTTGCAATGGGCGGCGCGCGAAGCTTTAGATACCTACCGCTCGCGCGGCCCGGGGCCGCCCGTCAGTCGAGGGCCGTCGCCGCGCGAGCGAGCACATGCACGTCGTCTCGAGTTCCGCCGCCGCCGTTTTCCGGCGATAATGCAATCTTTTGAGCTATTTATTTTATTAAAACTTTATTGCACAAAATTGCAGTGTAAAGATGGCGGAAATAATACCAAAGTCTTAAAGCTATATATGCTAAATCAAATAATTTTTCTATAAAAGTAGCTACGAAATCCTAAAAAGAATATCCTAACTGCTACTATATACTAAACTATAACTATTATTACTTACGAATTAAAATTTCATTGTGGCGCTGTTGTTTTATTTGTGGCGTTATTTACAATGACACTGACATACATAGGTACAATTATTTGAAGTAACACGTAGGTCCTTAATTAATATGGGTTCACTGTACTCGAGAGACCTCTGGTGAGCTAGAACATTTTTTTGCCTTCATCGATGTATTTTTGGCGTGACAGCCCTAGCGCTAAACGTGCTACGTGTAGATGAATACAAGTTATACGTTAGACAGAGAGGCACAGAGTAGGCACGTTTTTTATGCCTAATTGTCGTTTTTGTTAGGAAATGACGCTTCTGTACTTGTACTATTACTTATTCTGTGCTTCTACTGGGCCTTTCCCGCGAGTCGACATACTATATGCTTTTTTGTTAGTTCGAAAAATTAACTGTCAATTCAGTTATTTTAAAACTAGTGGCTCTGTGAGCTGTAGATAGACTCCGCGAGTGTTCGTTTTTTTTTTAATCTGTTTGAAAACAAAATCGTTTTCGAAAAATTTCCAACCAGTGACTAGACTAAAAAAATCTATATAATTATCGAACCTGCTAACAAAAATTCACGAAAAATGCGACCTGTAGAAAAGAAAAAACCGAGAGGCGAACAAACCATTAAAAAAATGCTTTCGAAATAATCCATAAATTATAAATATTCTCTGTAATTATCGAACCTGCTCACAAAATTCCTCTAAAATCGGTTGAAAAATGCGACCTGTTGAAAAGAACAAACCGAAACCCGCCCACTGAAACATACGAAATCAATGACAAAACATTACGAACTGAAAACCAGCACTGAGCAGCCGAACTGGCTGACACAGCACATGCTGAGTCCGCTCCTTTTGTCACATAGAAATATATAATAAGGCATGTACCTATTTCTTTTGTAATTATCTGTGTCGTGTGGCAATACAGTTTCTTCTTTCTTTCTATTAATTTTTAAAATTTTCAAATAGTAAGTCGATAAACAAATTATATGTAATTACCGAACATGCTCACAAAATTTCATGAGAGTTGGTTGAGAAATGCGACCTGTAGAAGATAACGAACGAAAAGCCGCCGGCGCTTATTTGTCGAAGCTGAAGCAGAGATCTCCGTTCCACTCGGTTAGTTACGTCCACTAAACTAATGAAAGACTTTTCCCGAAACCCCTGCTGTGAACCGTCGCTATTAACTATTGAATATTGGCTAAGTTTGAGCAGTTTCTTTGACAAACATGACAGGTTTAGATTTTGTGTTACCGAATTAAAATTGCTTGTTGTCGTTGATAACTTAAGCGGTCGTCTCCCGGCGAAAAAAATAAACAATAGCATTCTTTTGTTATGATCCCTGGGATCCCAGGGACCGGTAGACGACGGATAAGTCCTTATCATTTAAAAACGCTAATCTATTTAAGCCATTTTCTGTTTGAAATGACGCGTACCTTGACATTTCTTAATGTTACTACGTATACAGTAGAATCCGCTTATAACGACTTCGCATATAACATTTGACTGCTTTTAACGACTTCGAAATCACCACACATCAGATTTCATACCAAACATTTTCGAGGTAAATCAGTCCGTTTTGTGCGACGTTCTGTTAGTGCGACGTAATATCACCGGTCCCTTGCCTGTCGCTTTATCCGGATTCCACTGTATCTATAACAGGACTATTGCAACCTAATGCCATAAATTTTAAACGTATTTTTTTATTTAAAAAATATCGTTTCAAACGTTGCTCCTAATCGGCCACTTTCAAGCTAAAAACTGTTTTTTTTTCTATTACACACAATAAAATAAAAAAATGGCTATGTTACTATCTAAAACTTTAATTAAACGTCACTGCCACATAGCTAGGCGTTTCTGCGTGTTAAATTTGATCGTGTGATTCTCTTTACTCTGCGTAAGAAATATAAAAAAGAAGAGTTACAATTATTATCTAAATTATAATATAATATAAGCTATATCATTGCTGTGCCCTTACAGGGTTCATGTTGATTGATCAATAACTGAAGGACTGTATACTAACATGAGTGCAATAAACGATTTGATATTTGATATTTATTAATTTACCCGTCCGTGTGCGTTGCCAGGGCAAGAGCCGGCACCCGGTGCGGCGCTCCAACTCCTCCCCGGAGATGTCCTCGTGGAAGCTGCCGCGCGACTCGCCCTCCCCCTCCTCGCCCGCCCCCGCCCCCGCGCCCGGCCCCGCCCCCGCCCCCGGCGCCCGCGAGCCCGCGCCCGCGCACGACCCGGAGCTCCTCGTGCTGCTGCCCAGCACCGAGCCGTGAGTACAGACTACTTAGAACATCCTCAGGAATTCAACAATGTTCTAGCTGAACGAAGAAAGACATTCCGTTGATTGTAAACTGTATATCTTTGTGTGCTTTTCAATCGCATTCGGTTGATTGTCGGAATCCCGCCCTTCGCCATTCCATTCACAAAGTTGATACGAAAATACTGTAATGGAACGTAACGGGTACAGACGCTATCAAATGAGCCGAGTGACATATTTGACAGGCAGTTGTCAAGATAGCGGCTGTACGGGTACAGATTAGGCAGAATGAAACGAACCCCGCCGAAGAGAGCAAGGGGATCCGAGACACTCGTTGTCATGTTGTAATTAACAAACAGAAACAAATAAAAAGATTGTAAAAAAGTTAAAGGCACTTTATTATCAAACAATACATGGCGCAGCCGGTAGGATATATAATATGTCACTCGGCTCATTTGATAGCGTCTGTACCCGTTACGTTCCATTACAAATACTGGCAGTAAAATTACCGAGTACAGTTGAATGAGTGCGTAATCCAATGTGTAACACGCTGCGTCCACAGCAGCACGTCGCTGTCGCTGCACGCGTCCAAGAAGGCCGCCAAGAAGAGCGACATGCGCGTGTCCTGCGAGGCCATCCCCGAGGAGATGTCGGGCTCCTCGCCGCTCGCGGCCGCCGCGGCGCAGCACCCGCACCTCATGACGTACAACTCCGACCCGGGTGAGTGCCGTGCCGCGCGAGAGTGGACCTCGTGCCGGGGCCCCAGGCACTGACGCGCTGCACCGAGGAGGTGTCGGGCTCCTCGCCGCTCGCGGCCGCCGCGGCGCAGCACCCGCACCTCATGACGTACAACTCCGACCCGGGTGAGTGCCGTGCCGCGCGAGAGTGGACCTCGTGCCGGGGCCCCAGGCACTGACGCGCTGCACCGAGGAGGTGTCGGGCTCCTCGCCGCTCGCGGCCGCCGCGGCGCAGCACCCGCACCTCATGACGTACAACTCCGACCCGGGTGAGTGCCGTGCCGCGCGAGAGTGGACCTCGTGCCGAGGCCCCAGGGACTGACGTGCTGCACCGAGGAGGTGTCGGGCTCCTCGCCGCTCGCGGCCGCCGCGGCGCAGCACCCGCACCTCATGACGTACAACTCCGACCCGGGTGAGTGCCGTGCCGCGCGAGAGTGGACCTCGTGCCGGGGCCCCAGGGACTGACGTGCTGCACCGAGGAGGTGTCGGGCTCCTCGCCGCTCGCGGCCGCCGCGGCGCAGCACCCGCACCTCATGACGTACAACTCCGACCCGGGTGAGTGCCGTGCCGCGCGAGAGTGGACCTCGTGCCGGGGCCCCAGGGACTGACGTGCTGCACCGAGGAGGTGTCGGGCTCCTCGCCGCTCGCGGCCGCCGCGGCGCAGCACCCGCACCTCATGACGTACAACTCCGACCCGGGTGAGTGCCGTGCCGCGCGAGAGTGGACCTCGTGCCGAGGCCCCAGGGACTGACGTGCTGCACCGAGGAGGTGTCGGGCTCCTCGCCGCTCGCGGCCGCCGCGGCGCAGCACCCGCACCTCATGACGTACAACTCCGACCCGGGTGAGTGCCGTGCCGCGCGAGAGTGGACCTCGTGCCGGGGCCCCAGGGACTGACGTGCTGCACCGAGGAGGTGTCGGGCTCCTCGCCGCTCGCGGCCGCCGCGGCGCAGCACCCGCACCTCATGACGTACAACTCCGACCCGGGTGAGTGCCGTGCCGCGCGAGAGTGGACCTCGTGCCGGGGCCCCAGGGACTGACGTGCTGCACCGAGGAGGTGTCGGGCTCCTCGCCGCTCGCGGCCGCCGCGGCGCAGCACCCGCACCTCATGACGTACAACTCCGACCCGGGTGAGTGCCGTGCCGCGCGAGAGTGGACCTCGTGCCGGGGCCCCAGGGACTGACGTGCTGCACCGAGGAGGTGTCGGGCTCCTCGCCGCTCGCGGCCGCCGCGGCGCAGCACCCGCACCTCATGACGTACAACTCCGACCCGGGTGAGTGCCGTGTCGCGCGAGAGTGGACCTCGTGCCGGGGCCCCAGGCACTGACGCGCTGCACCGAGGAGGTGTCGGGCTCCTCGCCGCTCGCGGCCGCCGCGGCGCAGCACCCGCACCTCATGACGTACAACTCCGACCCGGGTGAGTGCCGTGCCGCGCGAGAGTGGGCCTTGTGCCGGGGCCCCAGGGACCGACGTGCTGCACCGAGGAGGTGTCGGGCTCCTCGCCGCTCGCGGCCGCCGCGGCGCAGCACCCGCACCTCATGACGTACAACTCCGACCCGGGTGAGTGCCGTGTCGCGCGAGAGTGGACCTCGTGCCGGGGCCCCAGGCACTGACGCGCTGCACCGAGGAGGTGTCGGGCTCCTCGCCGCTCGCGGCCGCCGCGGCGCAGCACCCGCACCTCATGACGTACAACTCCGACCCGGGTGAGTGCCGTGTCGCGCGAGAGTGGACCTCGTGCCGGGGCCCCAGGCACTGACGCGCTGCACCGAGGAGGTGTCGGGCTCCTCGCCGCTCGCGGCCGCCGCGGCGCAGCACCCGCACCTCATGACGTACAACTCCGACCCGGGTGAGTGCCGTGTCGCGCGAGAGTGGGCCTTGTGCCGGGGCCCCAGGGACTGACGCGCCGTACCGAGGAGGTGTCGGGCTCCTCGCCGCTCGCGGCCGCCGCGGCGCAGCACCCGCACCTCATGACGTACAACTCCGACCCGGGTGAGTGCCGTGTCGCGCGAGAGTGGACCTCGTGCCGGGGCCCCAGGCACTGACGCGCTGCACCGAGGAGGTGTCGGGCTCCTCGCCGCTCGCGGCCGCCGCGGCGCAGCACCCGCACCTCATGACGTACAACTCCGACCCGGGTGAGTGCCGTGCCGCGCGAGAGTGGGCCTCGTGCCGGGGCCCCAGGCACTGACGCGCTGCACCGAGGAGGTGTCGGGCTCCTCGCCGCTCGCGGCCGCCGCGGCGCAGCACCCGCACCTCATGACGTACAACTCCGACCCGGGTGAGTGCCGTGCCGCGCGAGAGTGGGCCTTGTGCCGGGGCCCCAGGCACTGACGCGCTGCACCGAGGAGGTGTCGGGCTCCTCGCCGCTCGCGGCCGCCGCGGCGCAGCACCCGCACCTCATGACGTACAACTCCGACCCGGGTGAGTGCCGTGCCGCGCGAGAGTGGGCCTTGTGCCGGGGCCCCAGGCACTGACGCGCTGCACCGAGGAGGTGTCGGGCTCCTCGCCGCTCGCGGCCGCCGCGGCGCAGCACCCGCACCTCATGACGTACAACTCCGACCCGGGTGAGTGCCGTGCCGCGCGAGAGTGGGCCTTGCGCCGGGGCCCCAGGGACTGACGTGCTGTACCGAGGAGGTGTCGGGCTCCTCGCATAAGCGCATGTAATATGCCTAAATTGAAGAACAAATAATTTCATTTCATTTTACCTGATTATTAATCTTAAAAAGAACAAGGTATAAGAGTAGTACTTACCAGAAATTCTCTTTCGCCACCTATTGAGCTGCCGAAGATATGGCTCTAATTATTTCGTCCTATTGCAGGCAGATTGCACTTCAGTTTTAAAGACTTGTTTCAACTTAAGAATTTTGCTATAGCTTGTTTTATGTACCTATGTTTGAAAAAAATGTTTGGTTGTATTTTCAAAATATTATAACGTGACGTTAGACTCGTCCGCAGGGTCCGGCTCCGCGCCGGAGGACAAGCCCGCGCCGCAGCTCCCGCTACAGAAGGTAAGATTAAGTCGGTTGCACCAACATACCGAGGGGTGAGTGGTCAAACCCGATAAATCGAGATAATTGATTTTTGAAAATGGAACTCAACATCCATTACGCAGAGTTCTATTTTCAAAAAACCATTTAGATGACTTATCGGGTTTGACCACTCACCCCTCGATACGATCTCAGGCCGGTCACCGTCAAATATGACGCCGGCAGCTGTCATCCCATAGAAACTTGTCAAACTTTACACACAATCAGATTTTAACGAACACCGCTTACGATTACAGACGGTTTGGTGCAACCCACCCCATGTCAAATGTAAATGAAGATAATTTTTTTTTAATTGAGATTAATTTATATCAATAGGCAGGAGGAGCTTGCAATTGACAACATTTTTTTTTCTATTTCCCTAAATCGAAAACCATTTCCAAAACAACGCATGTAGAATACAAAAATATTTTTTCTTAATAATTGTTTTGCCAGAAATTACCAAAATAGTTAACAGAAAGTCACGTCACACAGCTGATCCATTACTGCCAATAAAAGAAAAGAAGTCCTTTTCCTGTTATCCGTTTGACATCTTTGACTGACTTTGACGTTTTGCATTCACTGTAAACTGTTTGAGCGCACTAAAATGTCACCCCGCATTCAATTCTTAGGTTCTTCTTCAAAGGTTATGTCTAATACATGTATAAAACACAGTTGTGACGTCATTTAGTTTGATTTTTTTTTATTTGATTTAGCTCATATTTTGACGTTTGTAACATATACGCCCTTTGTACTAAACTTACTTACGAAAGGTATTTTTCGGTTAAAAATAAACTTAATTTTGCGGTCGGTTCGAAACCTTAAATGTGTAACCCGACTTGCACTTGGCCGGTTTTTAATTTCCCGCATGTTAGTTGTGGCACGAGCCGTTAGTCACACTGGTAACGCTGATGGAACGTGCAGGTGGCTAGCGACAGCGTCGTACACGCGCACCACGCTCCCGCGCCCGCCCCCGCGCCCGCCCCCGCCCCCGCCTCCGCTGCCGCGAGCTCGCTGGCCCCGACGGTGGGGTCGATGCGCGAGCGGGACGACCTGCCGCCGCTCTCTCGCTCCAAGCGGTCCAACACCATCTCAGTCATGAGCCCGACGAGGCGTCACAGGTAATCACCACTTTTAAGACACACAAATTATGACAAAAGTATTGATAACACCAATAAAGTTATTAAAGGCTACGATAATTTCATTAAAGTTTTAGATAGTAACTTAGCCGTTTTTTTGATTTTATTGTGTGTAGTAGAATTTAAGCGGAAAAAACAAGTCTGAAATTTGTCTATTTCGAGTGATGTTTGAAGCGATATTTCTTAGTGAAAAATCCAAAAAATACATTTAAAGTTTGTGACATAATATCGCAATAGTCCTGTTCTAGATAGTAACACTGAGAAAATGTCAAGATTCGTGTCAATTCAAACAGAAAATGGCGTAAATAGATGAGCATTTTTTAACTGATAAGGACCTAAATTCCTGTTAAATAACTATGAAAATTTTGCGCTGAATACTGAAGTAATTTTATTAATTATTAAATAATCATCTATGCAATAGGGTTCATTACAATTATCTTATAGTATTTTTCACTGTTACTCTCCATCTTCCTGTACGGCGCATAATTCTGGACCATAAAAGCGAATATGTTAAGCAGGATAGATGCCTTCGACATGTTATGGTTTATGTATCCCTTGAACCACCATGAGAACCAATATGTCCATAATAGATAAATTCAAAAGTGAAGTACATACAGTGAAGATAAACTTGCAAAGTTATCTGTTACAAATATTACAATCAGTAAAGTTAGAGATGTCTAAGGTCTCAAGATTAAACAAGGAGTATAATGAAATTAATATAATATCCCAAAGATGTACATGGTCTCTGAGAGTCAAAATTAAGATTAATTTAATATTGCTAGAGATGTATATGGTCTCTAAGTCACTGATAATAAAAACGAATCCACAACAGGTGATGTCTCTCGTCAATCGCCTATAAAAAAAGAATTGAGAGTACTCTCGCTAGTCTCGCTGAGCTCCATCATCCTTCGTGTTTACGGAAATGTTGGGGAGCAGGGGCCTATACCACAAAATTTTACAAGTATACAATTTGACATCTTTGTCAACTTTTTGTATGGAAAATTGTACAATTTTGTCAAATTGTACGGTTGTAATTTTTTATGGTATAGGCCGCAGCTTTGGAGTAGGTATAAAGGAGGAGGGAAATGCACAAAAGATCCCATTGGATCGAAGGGCATCCGGAAGGGCCCTCATCTAAATAAGATAAGATAAGAAGGTCGCCGGGTTCACTGGCAACTATCCGCACTTCGCGCCAGCGACAGCGGTCACGGTTAACATTGTGGGACCGACTGATTGAATTAGATAGTTATTAGTTTAATTTTAATTTTGTATTAAGCAGTACCGCTGCTAACGTAAACTACAAATTTAGAAATAAAGGAAAAATTGAAAAATTTAGGCACCGAGCAGGATGATTGAGGAATTTCGGGCCGAGTGGCGGTTGCACCTATAGCTCAGTTGGCTAGAGCGACTGGCCGCGAGTGCCGAGAGGTCGCAGGTTCAAATCCTGCTCGGTGCCTAAATTTTTCAATTTTTCCTTTATTTCTAAATTTGTAGTTATTAGTTTATACGAAAACTAAATTCAGCAACAGCAGTTTATTGACTGAGTGAAACAAAAGCTTCAGCTTCGACTAAAATGCTTTCGTATGTCCAAATGTTCGGATTTCCGTTCTCTTCTACTGGTCACATTTTTCAACTGTTTCTCTTGAAATTTTTTGAACAGGTTCAGAATCAGAAAAATGTTTATTGTAGACATAGGTAGGCTGATGTATACAGAGTTGTTAAAAATACATTTAGTGATCTTCTATGTCTTGCCAATAGGCGTACAAAACATTGGATAAAAATAGATAAAAAACAATTCGAAAATATAATCAATCTAAATTAAAAAAATTGTGCAAGTCATATAATAATTATTAAAGCAATGAAGTCATATTTTATAATAGTCAAAAGTTAAATATTACATAAAATTATCATTTAAATAATCCGAAATGGTATAATAGCATTTATTAATAAGTAATGTCAGCAATTCCCGTTTAAAACACGGCATAGGCAACAGTTTCAAATTTGACGGAAGCTTATTATATATCTTGCACCCTAGATAATAAATATTTTTGCGCATCAGTGCCGTATTTGTTAACGGTACACAAATATCTCAATTGCTCCTTTGTCTCAAGTTCTTGTTAGTAACAACAGGTTTTAATACAGGTTGATAATTATATATATATTTTTGTCGAGTCAGTTTTTGGAAATTAAAAAAAAACAGTCGAGATGTGTTCAAGTCACGGAGCCCCTAGTTACCCGTTGGTTTAATCCAGGGATCAATCGTCGTTATCATCGAATTCCTCCCGCGCGGCGCCCTCCGGCCCCGCGGCTAGCGGCGCGGGCGGGGGCGCGGGCGCGGGCGCGGCCGCCGGGGGCGGCGTCACGCCCTCCTTCGTGCTGCTGCAGCTGTACCACAAGATGAGCACCTACCCCATCACGCCGCCCGTGCCAGGTCAGCGCACCCTCCCCGCGTTCACAGGACGACCCGCGATCGAGCTGTTTACAACCACAAGGAAACAAGCACACGTGCTCGCGCCTACTGAAAAGAAAGAAAAAACATTTATTAGTGGCACAGACACAGTACAAATTAACATAACACCAAAATACAAAAATAGCCACGAAATGGCCCCAATTCAGCATAGTGCTAGCCATTGGCTAGCGCTGGTCTTCCTTTGGGACCACGAGCCACCACACTGGCGCCATGCACACCTCCCACAACATCATGAAAAACCCGGAGCGGGCAACGCCCATCGAAACACAAATTGACCTTTATTTCCTTTATTTATATTAGTATGTTTGAAACGAAAATGTCTAGCATATTTTTAGCAGCATTCAAAGCCCGATCAGAAATATATGACCGTGTATTATGTTGCGGAATTTTATTGGAACTAAATTTTTACACTGGCAAGAATTTTAATTATAGCTTGTCACTGTTGTCAGTGTCACTGTGGTGGTTTAGGTTAAGTGTTGAATAATTTAGTGACAAAAAATGCCCAAAACGATTTATTCGAGGGGTGAGTGGTCAAACCCGATAAATCGAGATAATTGTTTTTTGAAATAAGAACTCAACATCCATTACGCAGAGTTCTATTTTCAATAAACCTTTTAGGTGACTTATCGGGTTTGACCATTCATCCCTCGTATTACCAAGAGCAGAACATTATTAAAAATGTGTGTAATAAAATTCTAGAAAAAAACACTTAAAAACTAATGATCAAAACTGATAGGTAAACAAGCCTGTCGCTATATACTTGTAACTGAGAATAATAGCGTTTTCTTAACAATGGTCATATACTCGTATTTCTGATCGGGCTGTATACACAATATCGTTAGTTTGCCACGTTTTATGTAGTTAATACAAAATTTTGAAAAAGAGATATGTTTAATATTTTATGTCACACCTGGCCATAAAATGGCAACTACCGCACGCTCCGCGCGCGCAAAATCCCACTTCCTGGCCAGAGAGTGACATATAATTTTGTACTTACCTCGGGCGGTAATTAAGGAAGTCTCGCATCGCATAATTATCGGCCTGCCTTCGGCTCGGGCGTCAAATACCTGCGATCTGAGACATTCTTTGTTTTACCGCCCTTGATAAGTGGGTCAATCAACTTTTCTTTGTTATTATTCTGTCCCGTCAGCGATGAGACAACAGTAACCGAGTTTCTTAGAAAAATTTTCATAATATGGACTTCAAGCATGCTCAAGAGATGACCCATGTCTAAATGGATATATACTCATCGCTAAAACTCATGTTTGGCAGATTTAAAACCTATAATATCACAGTTTTTAGAGTGACTCAGGAGACGTAACTATGGTAACGAGCAGCAAAGAATAGTTGATCCACCCAAGTAATGTACTAATGCCCCGTGTGGTTGCCGGGTAAGAATTGCGCCACCCCATCTCTTCCCGTGGGTTTCGTAGGAGGCGAATAAGGGAAAATCGGAGGGTGGGCAGCAGCATCCTTCGATCATTACCACCATCAAACTGCGGTCGCCAACCCGCTTGCCAAGCGTGGCGACTATGGCAAATCCCCCCCTTTTTGGGGGAGGCCTATGTTCAGCAGTGGGCGTCTTTCGGCTGAAATGATGATGATGATGAATGTACTAATGTGCGTGTGTGTGTGTGTGTGTGTAGGCGAGGCTCCTCTGGCGGGCGCGCAGAACCCGCTGGCGGAGCGGCCGCTGCTGGTGGCGGGCGTGCAGCACGAGCGCACCATCAAGAACCTGGACCGCGTGCCGCCCATCGAGACCTACAAGGTGCGCCTCACTTGCGCTCCACTTCACACTAATAATAACAATAATAATTAATTCATCATTTTCACCCAATAACCCAGTTCATTTAGGCTCCATCAACCAGAAATAGTCCCTGTACACCCTGGCGGGTGCTGTCTCTGTGTGCGTCCCATGACACGGGCAGGGACAGCATCCGCTCGGTGTATCCCTTGCATTTCATTAAAGTGTCAAAAGGGCCTCTACGTGTTGGCTATGTGGTACTCGTTTGGTACTTCGGTGCCTCGGTACTTCGGCTCCGCGCACGCCTCCCAAAGGTCCGGGATACCATTGTCCCGTGAACGGGAAAGACATAATAATAATAAATTTGTTTTATTTCGAATAACTACGATTTATATTTTTACAAATTTCATAAATTAAGTTAAATTAATAAATTACATGATATGAAATTGGCAAATTATTAAATTAGTATAAATTGAATTAAAATTAGCAAACAATAAATAAATAAATCACCTTACATCTAAGATTTGTCAGCTGTCAGTGCCTTTTATGGAGTGCACTGCAGTGATTTAAGTAGGCACCGTCCATCCTGCCCGCAAACATGGCTAGGATGCTATTGGGGCTGCCCAGCAGCGAGGTTGCCCTCTTGCGCATGATGGCAGACAAGCTGTCCACGCGCCCCTCCGCGAACATTGCTGAAGCACTGCAGTGGCGGGGCAACCCCATCAGCACCCTGAACGCATTATTATATTGTACTAATATAGCCACAGAATCATTTTTAGACAAACCCGATAGATTCACCTTGTGAAAAAATATTCCTGTATCGTGAACAGAGTATAAAATTACAACGTGAAAGGCGTTTCAATGTAACCTGACATGTACCAATCGCCACGAATTTATTCCGGCCCTTCAATGTGACTTAGGATTCTCGCCACTTTGCACCGTGGTCCAGAGGAGGGCGCGAATTCGAGGATTCGATTCAATGATGAGCCCGCGAATTCGCGATCTCGCTGACACTATTGAAAAATTGCTTTATTTTTAATAATTTTATTTAAATAGTATTCCATTCCGTATCCCATTCCATTGGATCTATTTCAATAGAAACCTAATGAAATTAGCTACAGGGTGAAGTTTTGGCTGGTACGAGTACGTACCTTCTTTCACTCGACCAATTTGAGCCAATCAAAAAACCGTTATCAGAGGTGGTACCTGTCCGCGACAGTGATGGAATAAAAGTATTAAAAAAGTTTTTTTTTTATATATAAAATGACTAGCGACCCGCCCCGGCTTCGCATGGGTGCACTATTTAATGGATGTTATTATACATATAATCCTTCCTCTTCAATCACTCTATCTATTAAAAAAAACTGCATCAAAATCCGTTGCGTAGTTTTAAAAATTTAAGCACACATAGGGATACAGGGACAGAGAAAGCGACTTTGTTTTATACTATGTAGTGATAATGAATTATTGTTATTTATATAATTCATACTTTACAGATGATAAATATACAACTTTGAAAACTATTTCGATATCCATCTTTAGTAAAAATGCAAGTAACTAAACCGTTAGATAGAAAAAGTATGCACCCAGTTCCTTAAATGTACATGTTGAAAGAAGAAATAATAAAAAAAGAAAATATTAGAGGACAATCTTACACAAATCGAACTAGCCCCACAGTAAGCTCAAGAAGGCTTGTGTTGTGGGTACTAGACGACGATATATTTAATAGATATAAATACATGTTGATGATACATGAAAGAAAGATGAAATATCATCGCCATCTCCTTTTCTAACTGTGGTGATTGGTAAATTGGTAAACATTGGCTCCCTCTCACCTACGAGGGGCCGGAGGGGCTACCGCGAACCGAAAACTAACGAAGTTCGAATATCTCCCTCTCTGTCGCACTTGATAATTCGTGTGACAAAGAAGGAGATATTCGAATCTGTGCCCAGCAGTGGGATGGCTGATGATGAAACTGAATGGAACTTGCTCCCGTCTTCTGTATCTCCGGCTAATTATAATCCAAGCCTCTTCAAGGCACCGGCCGTTTGTGAACCTTACTGCAACGAGATAAGGACTTTAATTGAACAAGAGGCTGACCGGTACGGCGTAGCGTCGTTGGTGCACACACTACGTATCTTAGGTAGTTATTGTTAGATTTGTTAGTCTGTCATTAGCATTGCATGATTTAGTTTATAGGAAAGAAGTAGGTGTAAGTTCCAAACCTGTAAGTGAGAGAGCGCAACACTCGCCAACAAACTGCATATACAGTTTGGCGAAGTAAAATCATATGCCTACGTAAGTTATATTTTTGAGTTAAATAAAAAAAAAAATAGTGAATAGGCTATTACTGAAGCAGCGAGCTACATCTTAGGCCTCGCTTTCCATCAGGCGAGACTAAGGCTAATCGCTGTTCAGTCATTCATAAAAATGGCAGGTAAAGTGATCAGTTTGTGTGGCAGGTGGGCGTGCTGTACGCGGGGCCGGGCCAGCAGAACGACGAGGTTCAAATACTGAAGAACGAGTACGGGAGCGTCAGGTGAGCATTCACATACAAAATTTTCTCTTATGAGACATTTCACTCATCTAGAAGTTCATCTTCAGTTTCATCCGCTAACACTTTATCTATAATGTTGTATTCTCATTATTTCTATTAACATTAACATTTGTGAATACCAGCAGTGCAAAACCACAAAAAATGCGGTCATTAATTTTATTATAAGATATAAGCCCCGAGCCCCGTGTGGTGCCGCGTTAGAATCATCGAAATATAATAAGTATGAAAGCATAACTGTCGCTCAAAACTGGTGTCACAAAGTGCCGAAGGCGGAGCTTATGCTTTCAGTGACTTTTCAGTGCCGGATCGCAATTTAGTCAGCTATCCGACGTTGAGTTGAAAAGTTGTCATTGTGTCAAACGAAAATAATAACATTTTAATGGTTTCCGGCATTGGTTGGTTCTCAATATACAAGTGTCGATTAGCACCTTTATTTAGCGCAGGAGCCACGCGAGTGGCAATCAGGAACGTATTTCTTTTTATTATTAAATAAATAAATATTAGAGGACAATATTACACAAATCGAACTAGCCCCACAGTAAGCTCAAGAAGGCTTGTGTTATGGGTACTAGACGACGATATACTTAATAGATATAAATACTTAAATACATAGAAAACATCCAAGACTCAGAAACAAATATTCATGCTCATCACACAAATATTTGCCCTGACCGGGATTCGAACCCAGGACCGTCAGCTTCGCAGGCAGGTGCACTACCCACTAGGCTAAACCGGTCGTCAAAAAAAAAATTAGTTATTCCAATTACAATAATCCCATACTTTTGAGTGATAATTGATGTTATGCGATATGTGTTTCGGAGATAGTAGAGCGGAATATAAAAACTATCAAAGAACCTCCAATAATTAGGCCATATCTTTTCGGCGTATTTAGCTTAAGCGGTTTGTGGGCGTCCCTAACGTAACGCCAGCGCGATCCCCATAGTGGTTTCTATCATGATAAAATTAATTGAAGATATATTTAGTTAGAGATGTTAGAGTATGTGATGTGTACGATAGGTACGAGGAGTTCCTGGGGCAGCTGGGCACGCTGGTGGCGCTGGCGGGCAGCGGCGCGGGGCTGCTGGACGGCGGCGCGCAGCCCGCGCTGTTCCTCAACCTGGAGCAGGGCGGCAAGGACGGCCGCTACACCTACGTGTGGCACGACGACGTCATGCAGGTGCGTCCCGCGCCCGGGCGCCGGGCCCGGCCCGCGCCCCCCTCCACCTGGAGCAGGCGGCGAGGGCGGCCGCTACACCTGCGTGTGGCACGACGACGTCATGCAGGTGCGTCCCGAGCCCGGGCGCCGGGCCCGGCCCGCGCCCCCCTCCACCTGGAGCAGGGGGCGAGGGCGGCCGCTACACCTGCGTGTGGCACGACGACGTCATGCAGGTGCGTCCCGAGCCCGGGCGCCGGGCCCGGCCCGCGCCCCCCTCCACCTGGAGCAGGGGGCGAGGGCGGCCGCTACACCTGCGTGTGGCACGACGACGTCATGCAGGTGCGTCCCGAGCCCGGGCGCCGGGCCCGGCCCGCGCCCCCCTCCACCTGGAGCAGGCGGCGAGGGCGGCCGCTACACCTGCGTGTGGCACGACGACGTCATGCAGGTGCGTCCCGAGCCCGGGCGCCGGGCCCGGCCCGCGCCCCCCTCCACCTGGAGCAGGGGGCGAGGACGGCCGCTACACCTGCGTGTGGCACGACGACGTCATGCAGGTGCGTCCCGAGCCCGGGCGCCGGGCCCGGCCCGCGCCCCCCTCCACCTGGAGCAGGGGGCGAGGGCGGCCGCTACACCTGCGTGTGGCACGACGACGTCATGCAGGTGCGTCCCGAGCCCGGGCGCCGGGCCCGGCCCGCGCCCCCCTCCACCTGGAGCAGGGGGCGAGGACGGCCGCTACACCTGCGTGTGGCACGACGACGTCATGCAGGTGCGTCCCGAGCCCGGGCGCCGGGCCCGGCCCGCGCCCCCCTCCACCTGGAGCAGGGGGCGAGGGCGGCCGCTACACCTGCGTGTGGCACGACGACGTCATGCAGGTGCGTCCCGAGCCCGGGCGCCGGGCCCGGCCCGCGCCCCCCTCCACCTGGAGCAGGGGGCGAGGGCGGCCGCTACACCTGCGTGTGGCACGACGACGTCATGCAGGTGCGTCCCGAGCCCGGGCGCCGGGCCCGGCCCGCGCCCCCCTCCACCTGGAGCAGGGGGCGAGGGCGGCCGCTACACCTGCGTGTGGCACGACGACGTCATGCAGGTGCGTCCCGAGCCCGGGCGCCGGGCCCGGCCCGCGCCCCCCTCCACCTGGAGCAGGGGGCGAGGGCGGCCGCTACACCTGCGTGTGGCACGACGACGTCATGCAGGTGCGTCCCGAGCCCGGGCGCCGGGCCCGGCCCGCGCCCCCCTCCACCTGGAGCAGGGGGCGAGGGCGGCCGCTACACCTGCGTGTGGCACGACGACGTCATGCAGGTGCGTCCCGAGCCCGGGCGGCCCCTCCTCCACCTGGAGCAGGGCGGCAAGGACGGCCGCTACACCTACGTGTGGCACGACGACGTCATGCAGGTGCGTCCCGAGCCCGGGCGCCGGGCCCGGCCCGCGCCCCCCTCCACCTGGAGCGGGGCGGGAGGACGGCCGCTACACCTACGTGTGGCACGACGACGTCATGCAGGTGCGTCCCGAGCCCGGGCGCCGGGCCCGGCCCGCGCCCCCCTCCACCTGGAGCAGGGGGCGAGGACGGCCGCTACACCTGCGTGTGGCACGACGACGTCATGCAGGTGCGTCCCGAGCCCGGGCGCCGGGCCCGGCCCGCGCCCCCCTCCACCTGGAGCGGGGCGGGAGGACGGCCGCTACACCTACGTGTGGCACGACGACGTCATGCAGGTGCGTCCCGAGCCCGGGCGCCGGGCCCGGCCCGCGCCCCCCTCCACCTGGAGCAGGGGGCGAGGACGGCCGCTACACCTGCGTGTGGCACGACGACGTCATGCAGGTGCGTCCCGAGCCCGGGCGCCGGGCCCGGCCCGCGCCCCCCTCCACCTGGAGCAGGCGGCGAGGGCGGCCGCTACACCTGCGTGTGGCACGACGACGTCATGCAGGTGCGTCCCGAGCCCGGGCGCCGGGCCCGGCCCGCGCCCCCCTCCACCTGGAGCGGGGCGGGAGGACGGCCGCTACACCTGCGTGTGGCACGACGACGTCATGCAGGTGCGTCCCGAGCCCGGGCGCCGGGCCCGGCCCGCGCCCCCCTCCACCTGGAGCAGGGGGCGAGGACGGCCGCTACACCTGCGTGTGGCACGACGACGTCATGCAGGTGCGTCCCGAGCCCGGGCGCCGGGCCCGGCCCGCGCCCCCCTCCACCTGGAGCAGGCGGCAAGGACGGCCGCTACACCTACGTGTGGCACGACGACGTCATGCAGGTGCGTCCCGAGCCCGGGCGCCGGGCCCGGCCCGCGCCCCCCTCCACCTGGAGCAGGCGGCGAGGGCGGCCGCTACACCTGCGTGTGGCACGACGACGTCATGCAGGTGCGTCCCGAGCCCGGGCGCCGGGCCCGGCCCGCGCCCCCCTCCACCTGGAGCGGGGCGGGAGGACGGCCGCTACACCTGCGTGTGGCACGACGACGTCATGCAGGTGCGTCCCGAGCCCGGGCGCCGGGCCCGGCCCGCGCCCCCCTCCACCTGGAGCAGGCGGCGAGGGCGGCCGCTACACCTGCGTGTGGCACGACGACGTCATGCAGGTGCGTCCCGAGCCCGGGCGCCGGGCCCGGCCCGCGCCCCCCTCCACCTGGAGCAGGCGGCGAGGGCGGCCGCTACACCTGCGTGTGGCACGACGACGTCATGCAGGTGCGTCCCGAGCCCGGGCGCCGGGCCCGGCCCGCGCCCCCCTCCACCTGGAGCAGGCGGCGAGGGCGGCCGCTACACCTGCGTGTGGCACGACGACGTCATGCAGGTGCGTCCCGAGCCCGGGCGCCGGGCCCGGCCCGCGCCCCCCTCCACCTGGAGCAGGCGGCGAGGGCGGCCGCTACACCTGCGTGTGGCACGACGACGTCATGCAGGTGCGTCCCGAGCCCGGGCGCCGGGCCCGGCCCGCGCCCCCCTCCACCTGGAGCAGGCGGCGAGGGCGGCCGCTACACCTGCGTGTGGCACGACGACGTCATGCAGGTGCGTCCCGAGCCCGGGCGCCGGGCCCGGCCCGCGCCCCCCTCCACCTGGAGCGGGGGGCGAGGACGGCCGCTACACCTGCGTGTGGCACGACGACGTCATGCAGGTGCGTCCCGAGCCCGGGCGCCGGGCCCGGCCCGCGCCCCCCTCCACCTGGAGCAGGCGGCGAGGGCGGCCGCTACACCTGCGTGTGGCACGACGACGTCATGCAGGTGCGTCCCGAGCCCGGGCGCCGGGCCCGGCCCGCGCCCCCCTCCACCTGGAGCGGGGCGGGAGGACGGCCGCTACACCTGCGTGTGGCACGACGACGTCATGCAGGTGCGTCCCGAGCCCGGGCGCCGGGCCCGGCCCGCGCCCCCCTCCACCTGGAGCAGGCGGCGAGGGCGGCCGCTACACCTGCGTGTGGCACGACGACGTCATGCAGGTGCGTCCCGAGCCCGGGCGCCGGGCCCGGCCCGCGCCCCCCTCCGCCTGGAGCAGGCGGCGAGGGCGGCCGCTACACCTGCGTGTGGCACGACGACGTCATGCAGGTGCGTCCCGAGCCCGGGCGCCGGGCCCGGCCCGCGCCCCCCTCCACCTGGAGCAGGCGGCGAGGACGGCCGCTACACCTGCGTGTGGCACGACGACGTCATGCAGGTGCGTCCCGAGCCCGGGCGCCGGGCCCGGCCCGCGCCCCCCTCCACCTGGAGCAGGCGGCGAGGGCGGCCGCTACACCTGCGTGTGGCACGACGACGTCATGCAGGTGCGTCCCGAGCCCGGGCGCCGGGCCCGGCCCGCGCCCCCCTCCACCTGGAGCAGGCGGCGAGGGCGGCCGCTACACCTGCGTGTGGCACGACGACGTCATGCAGGTGCGTCCCGAGCCCGGGCGCCGGGCCCGGCCCGCGCCCCCCTCCACCTGGAGCAGGCGGCGAGGGCGGCCGCTACACCTGCGTGTGGCACGACGACGTCATGCAGGTGCGTCCCGAGCCCGGGCGCCGGGCCCGGCCCGCGCCCCCCTCCACCTGGAGCGGGGCGGCGAGGGCGGCCGCTACACCTGCGTGTGGCACGACGACGTCATGCAGGTGCGTCCCGAGCCCGGGCGCCGGGCCCGGCCCGCGCCCCCCTCCACCTGGAGCAGGCGGCGAGGGCGGCCGCTACACCTGCGTGTGGCACGACGACGTCATGCAGGTGCGTCCCGAGCCCGGGCGCCGGGCCCGGCCCGCGCCCCCCTCCACCTGGAGCAGGCGGCGAGGGCGGCCGCTACACCTGCGTGTGGCACGACGACGTCATGCAGGTGCGTCCCGAGCCCGGGCGCCGGGCCCGGCCCGCGCCCCCCTCCACCTGGAGCAGGCGGCGAGGGCGGCCGCTACACCTGCGTGTGGCACGACGACGTCATGCAGGTGCGTCCCGAGCCCGGGCGCCGGGCCCGGCCCGCGCCCCCCTCCACCTGGAGCAGGCGGCGAGGGCGGCCGCTACACCTGCGTGTGGCACGACGACGTCATGCAGGTGCGTCCCGAGCCCGGGCGCCGGGCCCGGCCCGCGCCCCCCTCCACCTGGAGCAGGCGGCGAGGGCGGCCGCTACACCTGCGTGTGGCACGACGACGTCATGCAGGTGCGTCCCGAGCCCGGGCGCCGGGCCCGGCCCGCGCCCCCCTCCACCTGGAGCAGGCGGCGAGGGCGGCCGCTACACCTGCGTGTGGCACGACGACGTCATGCAGGTGCGTCCCGAGCCCGGGCGCCGGGCCCGGCCCGCGCCCCCCTCCACCTGGAGCAGGGGGCGAGGACGGCCGCTACACCTGCGTGTGGCACGACGACGTCATGCAGGTGCGTCCCGAGCCCGGGCGCCGGGCCCGGCCCGCGCCCCCCTCCACCTGGAGCAGGCGGCGAGGGCGGCCGCTACACCTGCGTGTGGCACGACGACGTCATGCAGGTGCGTCCCGAGCCCGGGCGCCGGGCCCGGCCCGCGCCCCCCTCCACCTGGAGCAGGCGGCGAGGGCGGCCGCTACACCTGCGTGTGGCACGACGACGTCATGCAGGTGCGTCCCGAGCCCGGGCGCCGGGCCCGGCCCGCGCCCCCCTCCACCTGGAGCAGGCGGCGAGGGCGGCCGCTACACCTGCGTGTGGCACGACGACGTCATGCAGGTGCGTCCCGAGCCCGGGCGCCGGGCCCGGCCCGCGCCCCCCTCCACCTGGAGCAGGCGGCGAGGGCGGCCGCTACACCTGCGTGTGGCACGACGACGTCATGCAGGTGCGTCCCGAGCCCGGGCGCCGGGCCCGGCCCGCGCCCCCCTCCACCTGGAGCAGGCGGCGAGGGCGGCCGCTACACCTGCGTGTGGCACGACGACGTCATGCAGGTGCGTCCCGAGCCCGGGCGCCGGGCCCGGCCCGCGCCCCCCTCCACCTGGAGCAGGGGGCGAGGACGGCCGCTACACCTGCGTGTGGCACGACGACGTCATGCAGAATAGAATAGAATAGAATAGAAAGGTGTTTATTTCTCTAGTTAATATGATACATTATGTCCATCAGGCCGGTGGTGTGTTCGGCCTGTGGGTGTGTCAGCTACTTACAACCTATACCTATGTGTGTCTGAAAGATCTGTATAAGTGTTATGTTGTTTGTGCTGTGTACTTGTTAATGTGCTGGTACAGAATAAATTTATATAAATTTAAAAGTTGTTTCATATTGTCCTATCTTACAACTATTCTTACAACTAATTTCTTATAATCTATGGGGACGTGGGGCGGTCGCTCGCTTGCTGAGCTGCCGACTCCTGTCTTTTTTTGGTACATAGTGAATTTCTCCTAATCTAGTGTTAGTTAGAAGTGGGTTGTGCTGCCTGTGTCCGATGTAGGCGTTACCAGGGGTGTCTAGATCCGCAATGTGCATTTCCCTGAATCGGCGCAGCATGTCTTCATTTAGGTCTTGTGCGCGGAGGTGCCATGGATCCCAGTCGAGCATCTCCAACAGTAGTGAAGTTTCCAGGCGTTTTGGAAACTGTCCACTAGTTTTGAGAGCCATTCGATATTGACGTTCAATTCTGAGTAGGTTGCTCTTACTGTAACGTGAGAGTAATTGTACCACGCCATAATCCAATACTGGAAGTAGACAGGCCTGAATGACAGCCAGTTTCACCGTCAGATCCGTCTTAGCGTGCCAGCCTATAATGGGGGCTAGAGCACCGCGCGCCCGTCGTACTTTCTGCACTACGTAGTCCGTCTGTTTACCCATGGTCATGGTCTTGTCTAGGTGTACACCCAAATATTTTATACTGTTTTTATATTCAATTACCTCGTTTTTGATGCGAATGGTTCTGCGGTACTTTCTCTTGTGAGTGAACATAGCACACTCGGTTTTCTCTATGTTGCACTTCAGTCCCCAACGATGGTAGTAATCGATGACAGTTTCGGCGGCCCAGCCCGCACGGCTCGTCGCGCTGTTCGGTTCCGGAGATCTGTTGAGTATGCACAAGTCATCGGCGTATTGAGAAAGCTTTAGTCCGCGGATCCGGTTCCGTTGGTCCCAAACGTCATGTACGTACATGTTGAAAATGATTGGGCCCAGGATAGAGCCCTGTGGGACTCCGTGTGGCACCGCTTTCTCTTCGCCGTTGGTGGTTCTGAAACGTCCATAGGTTTTTCGACCGTTCAGGTAATTTTCTATTACTTTGATAATGTTATTTGGAACGTCAGCTGTTTGGAGTTTCTTTGTCAGACCCTCGTGATTTATGGAGTCGAAGGCTTTCGAAAGATCAGTCGATACCAAAGCCACGCTCTCCTTTGCTTCTAAGGCATCCGTTATGAACTTTCCGGTACGAAGTATTTGCGTGCCTGTTCCTCTATTCTTAGTAAAGCCATGTTGGAATGGCGGTTGGAGTCTGTCGGTCGTCTGTCGCAGGCGCGAAAGAAGCAAGCGCTCGTATAATTTACCCATGATGCTTAGAAGGGTAATGGGTCGATACGATTTAGCGTCGCGGTGATTTTTCCCTGCTTTATGTAAGAAGATACATTCTCCGATTTTCCACCTATTGGGATAGTGGCCTGTCAGTAGTAGGTAATCGGCTATAACTTTGTACCGAATGAGAAAGGGGTTGCCTCCGAGTTTAAGGGCATCTGCTTTGATCTTGTCTGGGCCTGGGGCCTTCTTATTTTTAAAACGTTTTAGAGCGATCTTAATCTCCTCTATAGATGTAGGGTCAAGTGGCTGAAAGGGCGTGGTCTTCTCTGTGCTCTTGTCCTTGTTAGCTATCTCG
Organism: Epiblema foenella; assembly: GCA_963556455.1. NCBI lineage: Eukaryota > Metazoa > Arthropoda > Insecta > Lepidoptera > Tortricidae > Epiblema > Epiblema foenella. The sequence goes on from OY747106.1 coordinate 448,341, forward strand.
GCTTCTGCTACGATCGCTGCGTCGACTAAAGTGTCGATGGTTTCTTCCTCGCTGTTGCATCCCTGGATGTGGGGGAGTTTCTGTACTGGCGCCTTCAGGTTGCGTTGGATTCGCCACATCTGGGCTCTATTGTTTCGTGGGTCATTTACTACTTTCATCCATTTCTGATCATTATACTCCAAGAGCGCCTGTTGGACCAGACGTTTCAGGTGATTGTAGGTCGTTCTTTGTTCCGTTTTTCTGTCCTGGTTAAAGCGTAGTCGCCACGCTTTACTTTTTGCTTGGTTTCTTTCGTCTATTAATATATTAATCTCATCTGGAAGTTGATCCCTTTTATTGTACTCATGCAGTGGCGCATACTCATCCAGAGATTCGGTAATAGCTTTTTCTAGTTGTAGTATGTATTCCTCGCATTCTGAGTCAGATTTGATTTCCTTTGGTAGCTGAGTGGTTTTGTTCCATAGAGTTTGCTGAAATTTCTGTCTGGTTTCTTCGTTATTTGCGATAGCACGGGTGTTTCTTATCATATTTTTCGTTCTGTCCACCGCTATATTTATATCTAGTAGCCATGGCATGTGGTCTGAGCCAACCGATGTTGTTTGTTGGCATGTTACGGTGTCGAAGGCTTCCATTTCATACGAGATTATGGCTGCATCAAGAATACCGTACCCCGCACTGTTTGGTCGTGAAGGTAGACCTGTGTGGTGTATAGTGCAGACGTCAGAGTTACAGAGGTCGCGGATGAGTATTCCCGCCCCTTCGTCTCTCGTTTGGTTTAGTGTGGTCATTTTAAGATTGAGGTCCCCTATGGTGATGTTCGGGGCTTCGGTAACAATATCTTCTAACTCATCCTTAAGTGCTACGGCGTCAATGTGTTCTGATCTGTGCGGTATGTATATTCCTTTGATTTTTAGGTAATCTCCAGTTACGTGATCGTAGGTAAGGTTGATAGCGACGCCTTCGATGAGACGGTCTCCTAGTTCTGTACCTGGAGCGACGTCGGTCTGACTCCAGCGTATACCTCGCATCACGTACAGGGCTGTGGTTAGATGTGATGCGATCGAGTGGGTGATCTTGTCATAGTTCGGGAGATTCATGCGGGTTTTGGAAAAATCCACGCGACATTCGTTGACTATGATTATATGTGGTTTGTGACGGTCGGCTAGGGATTTTAACTCGAGGAATTTACCTCGGAGACCTTGCGCATTTAGATGCATTATACGCAGCTTGTGATATTGATTTCTGCGATTACTTGTTGAGAATTTTTATGAGAATGTCGTGTTGTAGTTGCAACTGGAGTAATACTTGTTTCATGATTGTATGTAGCTCTTGCTCAGGGAGCTCCATGCTGTTTTCCTTGTTTACCATGCGTTCTGGCTGCGCTGGTTGCTGATGTTTTGGTTGTGCTTGAGGTGCTTGTTTGGGCGGCGCTGGAAATTCTGAAGTGGAAGTTATGTTCGCGTATGAGTAGTTTTCCTGACGATATTTTTGCACTGCATGTCTGCGTTCAGATGCTTCTCTTTGTCTCCTTTCTTTTTCTTCATGTTGTGCGATTTGGCGCTCTATTGCCTTCTGGAACTTCTCGCATTTGGCTTGGTTAGCGCCATGGCCCGGTTTTTTGCATGCTGTGCATATTTCGATCTCTACGCCTTCTTCGTTTGGGGATTTCAAGGTGGGCTGTTTCTTTTCACCGTGACACGCCGATGTCGCATGCGTGAAAAGAAAGCATCTCTTGCATTGTACTACTCTTTTCGGATCGTCTTTATATTCCTGGGGATTTATACTGAAGGCTCCGAAGTACGCATGTTTTGTTGTCTTCATAAGCATGGCAATTTCATCGTATGACTGATTACCATCAAAGATAAACAAGTGTAGGTTACCTTTGATGGTTCTCATCTTGATTGGTCTCACACCGATACATCTCTCCATTTCCTCAAGGCATGCCTCATTCGTCTCGTCGTAGATGTTTGTGTTGAGCACTACTTTTGTTTGGTGAGTCTGCTGAGCTTTAGGGATACGAGCCACGAAGCGGAGTCTGTCGTCAAGTTTCCTCAACTCTTCTATGATTTTTTTTCTTATATCCGCGGTGTATACTCGAATCGTGATAGTCCTTTTGTTTGGAGCCATAACGTGTCTTGCTCCATGTTCTGTGCTTATTTTTCTTATTTTATTAAGGTATTGTGGATCGTTGATTTTTTTGACATCCGTTATGATTATGTCAGGGATGTGAGTGGATGGTGTGATTACTCTCGGTGTCCGCTGGGTTGTTACGGCATTTGTAGTGAAGGCATCTCTCTTTCTTTTCTTGCGTTTCGGTGAGGTAATAGTCGGTGAGGTAACAGTCGCTAAGGCGTTATTTTCTTCCCTTTCCAAATCATTGTTGTGCTCCTCTTCAGGGGGTAGCGAGGAGAAGCGGTTATTTATTGTTAGGCCGGGCGGTCGCTGATCGGCGACGGCATGGCTGACGGAGCGTGCCGGATTCAGCGGCGGACTTAACTTGGAGCCATCGCCTGCATGCGCTAACGGCAGGCTTAACTTGGAGCAGGAATGCGTCCGCGCCAGCGGCGGACTTAACTTGGTATTGGGGCGTAGCGGCAGCCTTAACTTGGATTCGGCGCGTAGTATCGTCGAGCCGTTCGTGTTGATATTTTTTCCGCGAGGGTACGCGGGTATGTCGGCGCTGCGCGCAGCGGTAGCGGTCACAGTGTCGTCATGCAGGTGCGTCCCGAGCCCGGGCGCCGGGCCCGGCCCGCGCCCCCCTCCACCTGGAGCAGGCGGCGAGGGCGGCCGCTACACCTGCGTGTGGCACGACGACGTCATGCAGGTGCGTCCCGAGCCCGGGCGCCGGGCCCGGCCCGCGCCCCCCTCCACCTGGAGCAGGCGGCGAGGGCGGCCGCTACACCTGCGTGTGGCACGACGACGTCATGCAGGTGCGTCCCGAGCCCGGGCGCCGGGCCCGGCCCGCGCCCCCCTCCACCTGGAGCAGGCGGCGAGGGCGGCCGCTACACCTGCGTGTGGCACGACGACGTCATGCAGGTGCGTCCCGAGCCCGGGCGCCGGGCCCGGCCCGCGCCCCCCTCCACCTGGAGCAGGCGGCGAGGGCGGCCGCTACACCTGCGTGTGGCACGACGACGTCATGCAGGTGCGTCCCGAGCCCGGGCGCCGGGCCCGGCCCGCGCCCCCCTCCACCTGGAGCAGGCGGCGAGGGCGGCCGCTACACCTGCGTGTGGCACGACGACGTCATGCAGGTGCGTCCCGAGCCCGGGCGCCGGGCCCGGCCCGCGCCCCCCTCCACCTGGAGCAGGCGGCGAGGGCGGCCGCTACACCTGCGTGTGGCACGACGACGTCATGCAGGTGCGTCCCGAGCCCGGGCGCCGGGCCCGGCCCGCGCCCCCCTCCACCTGGAGCAGGCGGCGAGGGCGGCCGCTACACCTGCGTGTGGCACGACGACGTCATGCAGGTGCGTCCCGAGCCCGGGCGCCGGGCCCGGCCCGCGCCCCCCTCCACCTGGAGCAGGGGGCGAGGACGGCCGCTACACCTGCGTGTGGCACGACGACGTCATGCAGGTGCGTCCCGAGCCCGGGCGCCGGGCCCGGCCCGCGCCCCCCTCCACCTGGAGCAGGCGGCGAGGGCGGCCGCTACACCTGCGTGTGGCACGACGACGTCATGCAGGTGCGTCCCGAGCCCGGGCGCCGGGCCCGGCCCGCGCCCCCCTCCACCTGGAGCAGGCGGCGAGGGCGGCCGCTACACCTGCGTGTGGCACGACGACGTCATGCAGGTGCGTCCCGAGCCCGGGCGCCGGGCCCGGCCCGCGCCCCCCTCCACCTGGAGCGGGGCGGGAGGACGGCCGCTACACCTGCGTGTGGCACGACGACGTCATGCAGGTGCGTCCCGAGCCCGGGCGCCGGGCCCGGCCCGCGCCCCCCTCCACCTGGAGCAGGCGGCGAGGGCGGCCGCTACACCTGCGTGTGGCACGACGACGTCATGCAGGTGCGTCCCGAGCCCGGGCGCCGGGCCCGGCCCGCGCCCCCCTCCACCTGGAGCAGGCGGCGAGGGCGGCCGCTACACCTGCGTGTGGCACGACGACGTCATGCAGGTGCGTCCCGAGCCCGGGCGCCGGGCCCGGCCCGCGCCCCCCTCCACCTGGAGCAGGCGGCGAGGGCGGCCGCTACACCTGCGTGTGGCACGACGACGTCATGCAGGTGCGTCCCGAGCCCGGGCGCCGGGCCCGGCCCGCGCCCCCCTCCACCTGGAGCGGGGCGGCGAGGGCGGCCGCTACACCTGCGTGTGGCACGACGACGTCATGCAGGTGCGTCCCGAGCCCGGGCGCCGGGCCCGGCCCGCGCCCCCCTCCACCTGGAGCAGGCGGCGAGGGCGGCCGCTACACCTGCGTGTGGCACGACGACGTCATGCAGGTGCGTCCCGAGCCCGGGCGCCGGGCCCGGCCCGCGCCCCCCTCCACCTGGAGCGGGGCGGGAGGACGGCCGCTACACCTGCGTGTGGCACGACGACGTCATGCAGGTGCGTCCCGAGCCCGGGCGCCGGGCCCGGCCCGCGCCCCCCTCCACCTGGAGCAGGGGGCGAGGACGGCCGCTACACCTGCGTGTGGCACGACGACGTCATGCAGGTGCGTCCCGAGCCCGGGCGCCGGGCCCGGCCCGCGCCCCCCTCCACCTGGAGCAGGCGGCGAGGGCGGCCGCTACACCTGCGTGTGGCACGACGACGTCATGCAGGTGCGTCCCGAGCCCGGGTGCCGGGCCCGGCCCGCGCCCCCCTCCACCTGGAGCAGGCGGCGAGGGCGGCCGCTACACCTGCGTGTGGCACGACGACGTCATGCAGGTGCGTCCCGAGCCCGGGCGCCGGGCCCGGCCCGCGCCCCCCTCCACCTGGAGCAGGGGGCGAGGACGGCCGCTACACCTGCGTGTGGCACGACGACGTCATGCAGGTGCGTCCCGAGCCCGGGCGCCGGGCCCGGCCCGCGCCCCCCTCCACCTGGAGCAGGCGGCGAGGGCGGCCGCTACACCTGCGTGTGGCACGACGACGTCATGCAGGTGCGTCCCGAGCCCGGGCGCCGGGCCCGGCCCGCGCCCCCCTCCACCTGGAGCAGGGGGCGAGGACGGCCGCTACACCTGCGTGTGGCACGACGACGTCATGCAGGTGCGTCCCGAGCCCGGGCGCCGGGCCCGGCCCGCGCCCCCCTCCACCTGGAGCAGGGGGCGAGGACGGCCGCTACACCTGCGTGTGGCACGACGACGTCATGCAGGTGCGTCCCGAGCCCGGGCGCCGGGCCCGGCCCGCGCCCCCCTCCACCTGGAGCAGGCGGCGAGGGCGGCCGCTACACCTGCGTGTGGCACGACGACGTCATGCAGGTGCGTCCCGAGCCCGGGCGCCGGGCCCGGCCCGCGCCCCCCTCCACCTGGAGCAGGCGGCGAGGGCGGCCGCTACACCTGCGTGTGGCACGACGACGTCATGCAGGTGCGTCCCGAGCCCGGGCGCCGGGCCCGGCCCGCGCCCCCCTCCACCTGGAGCAGGCGGCGAGGGCGGCCGCTACACCTGCGTGTGGCACGACGACGTCATGCAGGTGCGTCCCGAGCCCGGGCGCCGGGCCCGGCCCGCGCCCCCCTCCACCTGGAGCGGGGCGGCGAGGGCGGCCGCTACACCTGCGTGTGGCACGACGACGTCATGCAGGTGCGTCCCGAGCCCGGGCGCCGGGCCCGGCCCGCGCCCCCCTCCACCTGGAGCAGGGGGCGAGGACGGCCGCTACACCTGCGTGTGGCACGACGACGTCATGCAGGTGCGTCCCGAGCCCGGGCGCCGGGCCCGGCCCGCGCCCCCCTCCACCTGGAGCAGGGGGCGAGGACGGCCGCTACACCTGCGTGTGGTAACGGAGTACTTTGTTGGCTCACGGAGCGGAACGGCCCCTTGTACTCATTGTAACCTTATTCTAATAGTATCGCGGCCAGATGGCTGACTGGAAGACTGCTGGTAGACGGTATCACGCTGCGGCTGGTCGTCTGGGTAAAGCGTGCGAAGGAGGCCAGACATGGTGTCCCCGGTCGACTACGTGTACCCTTCAAATACCTTAATGAACAATTCATCAATGTGTTGTACTTTCCAGGACAGTCTTTAGCTATTAAATTAATGCTAAGTTAGTTGTAAGCCTTTGTGTATGTAAAATTTATAATTTTGTTTAGAAAGTATTATGTATAATCATCATATAACGCGAAAACGTAACGTTCAAGCTGAAAAACCCCGCGCACACTCTGTCTGGTTCCGGCAGAATACCAGCGCTGTGACAGTAATGTCACAGCACATGCTGAATCGGCACCCTTTCGCGGCTATGTCATGACAATAGTATAGGCATTAGTATAGTTTTGTGTCCATAAGCACTGTTTTTATTTTATAAGTGTGATTATTGTAAGAGTAGTTTTTTCTAAATTGTCAAGTCATATCCGTCAATAAAGTTTTTATCTATCTATCTATCTATTCAAAAGAATGTGTCGTATTCCACGATTTGTTCTGGGTGTCCAGGTGCTGTTCCACGTGGCGACGGCCATGCCCGCGTCGGCGGCGGACCCCACGTGCAACGAGAAGCGCAAGTACATCGGCAACGACTACGTGTCCATCGTGTACAACGACTCGGGCGACGACTTCTCCATACACACCATCAAGGTAGGCTGCTGCTGCAGGATGGCCGCGCCGTAGTGAAGCGATAGAGCTCTTAACATCGATATTACATTCGTGTATTGATACATCGTCACTAGTATTTGTGTTTAGAATAAAGGAAAATTGAAAAATTTTGGCACCGAGCAGCGGTACTATACAAATACAAATACAACATTTATTCTGCAAATAGGCCACAAGGGCACTTTTACATGTCAAAATATTAATTTATAATTTAAGAAAGTCTGACTGTAATAAGTAATACATTTTTCATGTCAAAATATTAATTTACAGTTCAAGAAGGAATAATAATTTCGAGCTTAACAATTATAACAAAATTAATGGCATACAGTGAAGATAAACTTGCAAAGTTATCTATTACAAATATTAAGTTAGAGATGTATAAGGTCTCAAGATTAAACAAGGAGTGAAATTAATATATTATCCCAGAGATGTACATGGTCTCTGAGCGTCAAAATTAAAATTAATTTAATATTGTTAGAGATGTATATGATCTCTAAGTCACTGATAATAAAAACGAATCCACAACAGGATGATGTCTCTCGTCAATCCCCTATAAAAGACACTAGTATTAACGTAGTCACTATGTCCTAGCAATCATGAACAGACCGGACTCCACAAACAGCACTGTTTAATACGAAGGAACGGTTGATGAATTTGGGACTGGGTGGCGATTGCACCTATAGCTCAGTTTGCTAGAGCGACTGGCCGCGAGTGCCGGGAGGTCGCAGGTTCGAATCCTGCTCGGTGCCTACATTTTTAAATTTTTCCTTTATTCTAAATTTGGGTATGGGATGGCGCATCGCAACTGACGATTCTCTATCTAATAAGCTGTCATTTATAATAAAAAACCTAACTCTTTTCATCGCAAAAAAATATGTTTCAATTTCAAAAATCAATTGCTTGTCAGATGTCAAGTGGTCAGTCAATGAGATTTCCACCATCCACATTTGGCAGAAGAAAGAGCTCGGATTATAATGCTCAGTGAAGACGGCTATGGCATTACTGTGAAGAACAGAGATAGTAATAGCATTTCTCTTTTGTGATCAACAGTCATGGTTATCCAAACTGTTTAAGACAGTAGTTAGTAAATGTCAGTGTCTAATTGATAACAAGTACGTTACCATAGAAATGTATGTTCAGGCGAATTTCAACCGACTAGTACTTAGATGACTTAGCAAAATGACCTTATGGTGGGTCATGAATCAATTTTTCACTTCTTATGCTCGAAAAGTGTGTCATATTAGACTTGTCAAGCGGGGCTAAAGTAGTACATTTAACCCCTAGGGAAAATATGAATACATATTTATGATTTACAAAACATTCAATTTAGACCAATCATAATACTTTACCTATTAAATCCACCAATCACAAAACACTAATTTAACTCTTTAAAAAATATTTGGTATTGGGTATTAACAAACCAGAATACAGCTTTACTAAAATCGACCAATCAGAAAACAGAATACATTTCTCTAAAGAGCCTAAAGATTAAGTTTGTAGTAGTCCCTATTTCACAATAATTAAAAAAGTGATTAGTTCGTTCGAGCAACGCTTTGAAGCGCTCAATGGAAGATGAGTTAGCTTTTTTGCGCGTGAATGTTGCGCGCGAACCGCGGTGTCTATTTTGTGTGTCAAAGCATGAAAGCAGTTTAGAAAAAAAAACATGCTGCCAAATTACATATAAGTCCGCCGTGGAATTAATTGTTAATTTTGGATGGCTAACCTTTGTTTATTTATTTTCTCGCAATCGAAGTGAAAAGTAGAGTGTATAACTCTGGTCTAAAAGCCATATTACCCCTCGAACTATTTTCCCTCAATAGGCCTCCCCCAATTTGGGGGGGATTTGCCATAGTCGCCACGCTTGGCAAGCGGGTTGGCGACCGCAGTTTGATGGTGGTAATAATCGAAGGATGCTGCTGTCCACCCTCCGATTCCCAAATTGGGGGAGGCCTATGTTCAGCAGTGGACGTCTTTCGGCTGAAATGATGATGATGATGATGATGATATTTTCTCTCACTTTGTTCGGGAAAATAACTATCTCGTGGTAGTATGGGTCATTTTAGACCCTTGTCATACAATCTAGTATTGTCGATGGTCGGTTCCCCAGGGCCAGTTCAACCTGTGCATCGTGGTGGTGGAGCCGTGCGAGCACGGGCTGCACCGCGTGCTCATCAAGACCAAGGACGAGCGCATCCGCAGCAAGTTCCTGCCGCACCTGGAGCACGCCGCGCACGTGGTGTCCGACGCCTGCGCCGCGCCGCTCGCGCGCCAGCTCGCGCTGCACTGCGCGGTGAGTGCTCGAGCCCGCCTGCAGGCTTCCCTCCCCTACAGCCCTATAGTGTAGCCCTACAGTTCCTGCCGCACCTGGAGCACGCCGCGCACGTGGTGTCCGACGCCTGCGCCGCGCCGCTCGCGCGCCAGCTCGCGCTGCACTGCGCGGTGAGTGCTCGAGCCCGCCTGCAGGCTTCCCTCCCCTACAGCCCTATAGTGTAGCCCTACAGTTCCTGCCGCACCTGGAGCACGCCGCGCACGTGGTGTCCGACGCCTGCGCCGCGCCGCTCGCGCGCCAGCTCGCGCTGCACTGCGCGGTGAGTGCTCGAGCCCGCCTGCAGGCTTCCCTCCCCTACAGCCCTATAGTGTAGCCCTACAGTTCCTGCCGCACCTGGAGCACGCCGCGCACGTGGTGTCCGACGCCTGCGCCGCGCCGCTCGCGCGCCAGCTCGCGCTGCACTGCGCGGTGAGGGCTCGAGCCCGCCTGCAGGCTTCCCTCCCCTACAGCCCTATAGTGTAGCCCTACAGTTCCTGCCGCACCTGGAGCACGCCGCGCACGTGGTGTCCGACGCCTGCGCCGCGCCGCTCGCGCGCCAGCTCGCGCTGCACTGCGCGGTGAGTGCTCGAGCCCGCCTGCAGGCTTCCCTCCCCTACAGCCCTATAGTGTAGCCCTACAGTTCCTGCCGCACCTGGAGCACGCCGCGCACGTGGTGTCCGACGCCTGCGCCGCGCCGCTCGCGCGCCAGCTCGCGCTGCACTGCGCGGTGAGTGCTCGAGCCCGCCTGCAGGCTTCCCTCCCCTACAGCCCTATAGTGTAGCCCTACAGTTCCTGCCGCACCTGGAGCACGCCGCGCACGTGGTGTCCGACGCCTGCGCCGCGCCGCTCGCGCGCCAGCTCGCGCTGCACTGCGCGGTGAGGGCTCGAGCCCGCCTGCAGGCTTCCCTCCCCTACAGCCCTATAGTGTAGCCCTACAGTTCCTGCCGCACCTGGAGCACGCCGCGCACGTGGTATCCGACGCCTGCGCCGCGCCGCTCGCGCGCCAGCTCGCGCTGCACTGCGCGGTGAGGGCTCGTGGCCACCCGGACTGGGCTTACTTCTCCTAGAGTGGCCGCGAACCAAACTGACCACCGAATTGATATCTCTATCTCTTGCATACTTGCATCGGATTACGAAGTGTGTCTCACATTTCTTATGACCACAGTCGTCAGTTTGGTTTGCGTGTACTATAGCGCCTACACAGAACACCCCCCCTAGAAAGCTAATGTTTCTCACTTTGTTCCCGACGCGCGTCACCACTCGTAGGATTTATAACGCTTATATAATCGCCCGCCTGCCGTTCAGTTGCGTCCAAGTGAACGACCTGTGCGGAACAACATTAGCTTTCTAGCGGATGTGTTCCGTGAGCGCCTACCATCAGCAACTGTTTCATAATTCACGCTGTATCGTTGAACTCCTAAATCGTTGGACTAATTTTGATGTCTTTTTGTGTCTGTTTGAGGGGGTGTTTAGATGATTTTAACGTTTAGACAAGTTCCGCCAGCGAATGATGAGCTCGTTTTGCAGTTGGCGTCGCACATCTCGCAGTCGCTGTCGCTGGGCGGCGGCGCGGCGCCGTACGCGAGCAACTCGCTGGAGCGGCTGCGGCACATCAAGCGGCTGCGGCGCCGCGTGGAGGACGAGCGCCTCGCGCGGGCCAAGCGCGCGCCCAAGCCCTACGCGCCGCAAGGTGAGAGCCGCGTCCCGGCGCGTACGCGAGCAACTCGCTGGAGCGGCTGCGGCACATCAAGCGGCTGCGGCGCCGCGTGGAGGACGAGCGCCTCGCGCGGGCCAAGCGCGCGCCCAAGCCCTACGCGCCGCAAGGTGAGGGCCGCGTCCCGGCGCGTACGCGAGCAACTCGCTGGAGCGGCTGCGGCACATCAAGCGGCTGCGGCGCCGCGTGGAGGACGAGCGCCTCGCGCGGGCCAAGCGCGCGCCCAAGCCCTACGCGCCGCAAGGTGAGGGCCGCGTCCCGGCGCGTACGCGAGCAACTCGCTGGAGCGGCTGCGGCACATCAAGCGGCTGCGGCGCCGCGTGGAGGACGAGCGCCTCGCGCGGGCCAAGCGCGCGCCCAAGCCCTACGCGCCGCAAGGTGAGAGCCGCGTCCCGGCGCGTACGCGAGCAACTCGCTGGAGCGGCTGCGGCACATCAAGCGGCTGCGGCGCCGCGTGGAGGACGAGCGCCTCGCGCGGGCCAAGCGCGCGCCCAAGCCCTACGCGCCGCAAGGTGAGAGCCGCGTCCCGGCGCGTACGCGAGCAAGGAGCTGGAGCGGCTGCGGCACATCAAGCGGCTGCGGCGCCGCGTGGAGGACGAGCGCCTCGCGCGGGCCAAGCGCGCGCCCAAGCCCTACGCGCCGCAAGGTGAGAGCCGCGTCCCGGCGCGTACGCGACCAAGGAGCTGGATTTTTATTTTCAATACATCATACATGATTTTTTTTTTACCATTTTTAACATGATACTAAAAAAAGGATAATAAAATGTTTTCAGACCAAAACTTTCTGCGAAGTGATGTCTAGTGAATGTCCCATTTGTGAAGGATGGATTTGGTATTTAAGATATCGACCCAGTATGCGTCTCACGGCAGCAAAAATATTTCCGTCTTGCGCTTAAGCACTTAAATCCCTCGCTACGCTCAAGGTTCAATATCCCGCCCTCGCCTTAAATATATAATTTTGCTCCTTTGAGACATAATGTTTTAATGTTTATTTAGGCAAACAACGGTACAAATAATACTTAAAATTATAACTTACACTATACATCGACCAGTAAAACTGCCACTATTATGTAATACATTTTAATTATTGACATTCTTAATCGTGATGGTAACCAAAAACAACGTATTAGACTTATTTCAAGACTTTATAATCTAATAATGTTGTGGCAGGTGACACCGCGCGCCGGGTTGCCATGGACGACTTCAACGACTACACGTAGGCCGCCGAGCCCCGGCGAGCGCCCGAGCCCGACACGAGCCCGAGCGACCGACACACTCTTCATTGGATACCAACTAACGCGCTGTCATCACCCAGTATTTACTAATCACGCCGTCTCTTTTGTCGACACTTCAAAAGACAGAGACGCGCGAATTTTAAATACGGTCATAGTGAAGTGGCTGATCGCAGTACACCCGGCGCGTGCGGACCGGAGCAGTCGGATTGTTGGATGTGATCTTAGTTATATTTACGTGCCGCGGATTATAATCGACTCCTTTCACATAAAGGCTTCACTTGTGCGTCCTTCACTTCAATGGTGGATCAACTATTCTTTGTTGCTCGTTACAGTAGTACCCAACTGATAAGGCGCGTCGTGAATCTTCGTTCGCGCTGAAAAGAAAGTATCGCTCCGAAGATTAACGAAAGAATGCTTAAAACTTACAATTAACCTTAGATCACTACTATAAGGTTCATAATACACTGTTCATAATGCGCGTGCACTCGATCAGAAGTATGGCGGCTGACTAACATGCCAATAGCGGTGCAGGAACAAGAAGCGCGGTGCGTGGAGCGTGCCGATTGGTCAATAGCATTTCCCGCGCTTTAAAAATTCATCTTCTGCGCAGGTACATCGGTAAGCCATATCAGTTAGGTACTACTGTACCATGGTTACGTCTCCTGAGACATTCTTTAAAACTGAGATTTTATAGTGTTTACATTTGCCAAACATGAGTTACATGGGTCATCTGTTGAGCATGCTTGAAGTCCATATTATGGACATTTTTCTAAGAAACTCGGTTACTGTTGTCTCCTCGCTGACGGGACCGAATAACGACAAAGAAAAGTTGATTGCCCCAACTACCAATATTCACCAAATATCTCGTTCTGTTTAACATTTTATACGTTACTGAATTTACTAGTTTTGCATCTTGTACAAAATGCACTAAGCGTAGTAACACCTAACGAGTGACGCAAATGGCGCCTCTATGTGTATGGGGACAGGGTTTTAAATACAAACGATTAAAATAATAAATTAATTGAATGTTAATAGTGCTCTTGAGATTTGTAGACCATCGCAAAAGCGGGCAGTATTCTCTTTAAATAAATAATGGCGACCTCTGCAACTCTGGGGCGCTACCGCAAACAGCAAACGAAGTTTTCCCTCTCTGTCACACTTCCAAGTTTGCACATAAGTGAGACAGAGAGGGAAAACTTCGTTTGTGGTTCGCGGTAGCCCCTCTGCATACTGTCTCGTGCTATGTCGACATAAAACGTATGTATTTAAACAAAGTGATAAAAATATACAAATGAAAACAACATTCGTATTTCATAAATGCATAAAGATATTATATAATATATTTATGAGTCTGTATTGAAGTGACACGTGGTTCGTAAAGCGATCTACACACTTATCTGTCGTGTTGTGTTGTGACGCATCAGGAACGGTATCGGTTTCATAAATTTAATATTGTTGCGTTCACATTTCTCTGACACACACGGCATCAGAGAAATGTGAACGCAACCATATTAAACGTATGAAACCGATACCGTTCTGTACCTCTAGTATAAGTTTTTTTCCAAACAAAACACAAACGAACGCGTTTGCGTTTAGTTTCAATTTGTATGGCAACGCGAGCAGCGCCTCCGAGGGGCTACTCCGAACTTGGAAATCCGAACTTCGTATAGTGCCGTCCCTCTCATATAGTGAATAACATGAGAGTGAGAGGGACGGCACGATTCTAAGTTCAGAGTAGGCACTCTAGCGGCCTTTTATTGAGACTAAACACGTTCGATAATATACATTGTATTGGTGGTTTCGTGAGAAGAAAAAGTATTATTTGTACGTAACTAGTTGCGTAGTAAGAATATTTATTCCTTGTACGAAACTGGTTACGTAGCCCTGGTTTCGTAGGCGGCCGAAGGGGTTCGTTTATGTTTTGGTGCGAAAAAACTTATACTCGAGATACAGAACGGTATCGGTTTCATACATTTAGTATGGTTGCGTTCACATTTCTCTGAGGCCGTGTGTGTGTATGTAACGCAACAATATTAAATACAGTGGAATCCGGATAAAGCGACAGGCAAGGGACCGGTGATATTACGTCGCACTAACAGGACGTCGCACAAAGCGGACTGATTTACTTTGAAAATGTTTGGTATGAAATCTGATGTGTGGTGATTTCGAAGTCGTTAAAAGCGGTCAAATGTTATATGCGGAGTCGTTATAAGTTATAAGCGGATTCTGCTGTATATCAAACCGATAACGTTTCTGATGCGTCACAACACAACACGACGGACAAATGTGTAGGCCGCTTTATTCTAGGGTATTTTCAAATTGAAGCACTAAAGTTTATAAATGGGTGGATCAACTATTCTTTGCTGCTTGTTACCATGGTTACGTCTCCTGAGTCACTCTTTAAAACGGTGATTTTATCGGGTTTAAATCTACCAAACATGAGTTTTAGCGATAAGTAGAAATCCATTTGGACATGAAATGAAATGAAATGAAATCATTTATTCTTCAATTTAGGCATGTTACATGCACTTATGAATGTCAAAAAACTACCATCGCAACCTCTGCCTCGAGAAGAACCGACGTAAGAAACTCGACAAGGGTCACCTCTCAAGCATGCTTGAAGTCCATATTATAAACATTTCTCTAAGAAACATGGTTACTGTTGTCTCCTCGCTGACGGGACGGAATAACAAGAAAAGTTAATTGACCCAAATAACATTGCTTTTGTGAATAAAACAACGCGAAACTTAAACAAATATAATGTGCTTGAGAATATGGAGATTAATCCAAGTGAACTGAAATTCCTTATTCAGAGAAAACTAATTATACCTTAGTTGTGTAGATACGATATACATTGAAAATCCTATATAAGAATCGCATTACCCGCCCGCAGACAGCTTGGCAGCATCGCAGTATCCTTAATGAGACAAACTACTGACTATCTTGACAAGTTATCGATTCATATTTCTGTCACGTGAATTTTTTTTCATACATTGAGTGATCCACCCTATTACAAAGTTCGGTTCACTCTCATCTGAGGCATTCTGATGTGAGGGTACTGTATCAGACGTCAGAAAGCATCACGCCAGATATGAATCCGACTTTACGGTCTACTCGATGCGTACAATTTTGAACTGTATTCCCCACACATAAAGTTTGTAACTGTACGCTTATTTATAAAATGACCGTACAATGTGTTCATCAGATGTACGCCCAGTGTTCAGAATGTATTGTAAGGAGTGATGGGGTCATCTCACTGGTTATTTGTTATTTTATGATAAATATCTTATTCCAATAATAGTTTCATGTAGCATAAAACCTTTAGAGGACTTAAGATAGGAGACACCTTCAGCGCATCTTTCCTAACAAAATATTTCGTCAAATTCTGGGAGGGACGAGGCAACACACATATTTTTTATTTATTTATTTTCATACACACAACAGTCCTTACAGGCTATAAGCCTAATTCGACAGTGTGGATTTTACAAACATATTGGCATCAAAAAATATACAACTATACATAGCAGCAATAATATATGTACATTATTAAACAAGGAGTATAATGAAATTAATATAATATCCCAGCGATGTACATGGTCTCTGAGCGTCAAAATTAAAATTAATTTAATATTGTTAGAGAGGTCTCTAAATCACTGATAATAAAAAAAAACACACAACACGACGGACAAATGTGTAAGCCGCTTTATTCTATTACAGGCTCTGATTTTTCTCCTACACCTTTGGCAGAGGGGTAAGTATTTCAATGGCGTCTCCAGTCTTAAATTTTCTATGCAACATTCATTGTTTAGATATTTTTGAAATGTACAGAACATGAATATGACCAGTGACATTACCCTGTCGATCGTGGAATGGAGTAGAGGAAGGAATGAGACTAATATGCTAAGTTAAGATGATTACATAATTCCGGTCGCCACGCAATACAGAAGTTAACCCCCGTATTCATAAAACTTAACAAACCTCTGCTAACTAAAAAGTTCTTTGTCTCATTCTCACAAACGTCAATGTCAAAGTGACAGATAAGGACGAACGAACTTTAGCGGCTAGTTAACTAATATAGGTTTGACAGACGTTTATGAATAAGGGGGTAAGACTACACAAGTACTATATATAACAAGTATGTAGTGTTGTGTTCCTGGAGGTGAGCAAGGTTGCCAGAGCTCCCGAGGATGCACTGTGTTGAGAGCGAGGGACCTAAATTTGTCCCTTCTGTTGTCAACACAGTAAAAATAATAAATAAAATAAAAATGATTTATTCGTAAGCTTAAAAACTTTACAATATTCCGGCTGGTGACTTTTTTTAAGCAATCAAGATGCCGCTCTTCCTTCGAGTTTAACCAATGTACAATATCAACATAGGTGGGATATTTGAGAACACAGTGCATCCTCAAATTTTATAAAGGATCGGCAACGTACGTGACTCCTTTGGAGTTGCGGGCGTCTATAGACGACGGTGGCCGCTAACCATAAGGTGGACCGTAAGCTTGTTTGCCACCGGCGTTGTATAAAAAAAAGTTAAGATGCTTTGATATGGCCCAGAGGCGACCTGATAATTGTAATTAAGGTACCAGACGAGTGCTGCTTCTGTCGACATCGTGTATGTCCCAGGGATCGGATACCGGTATTTTCTTCATAGAAAAATACCGGTATTACTACGGTCACCGGTTCATTATTTCGTTTTTAATGGGACAATCTAATAATACGACGTTGTTACCTAAACATATGATTCAGCCCTACGTAAAGAGCAAAAAATAATCCAAAATATTGGGCTAGATCAGGGTTTTTTTAAAATACCGGTATCGGTCCCTGATGTCCAAGTCATGATACAATAATATACTGCGCCAGGTATGACAATCCGGTTTAGTGGTGTCGGTGACACGAGCTACGTCATGAGCCAGCATCGGCTTATCAATCGTATGCGGACGTAAGTGTGTGTGTCATCGACAGTGACGTTAGAGGGCCTACACCGAGCTTCGTATCGTGCTGTCCCTTTCACTCTCGTGTTATACTACCATATGAGTAAAAGGGACGGCACGATACGAAGGTCGGTGTAGGCCGGAGGGGCTACCGCGAACCACAAACGAAGTTTTCCCTCTCTGTCTCACTTATATGCAAACTTGTAAGTGCGACAGAGAGGGAAAACTTCGTTTGCTGTTCGCGGTAGCGCCCCGGTGCCCAAGTAACACAGTCATGTTGAATAAAATTTGAGTAAATGTCTATTCAGCTGTTATTCAAGCATTCGGACAGATTTTTAAATGCTTTAGCCTGCATAACAGCGATGTACAGTCTGGGTAATAGCTTAGTAATACTGTGGTATGATACCCACCATAATATAACTTTTACTAAGCTTAAAGAGGTATTAAAGATCCAAAGAGAATATTATTCAGAATTTGGCTATATTAATAGCCTTTACTCACACATTATGGAGATTATTGCTGACTAGCGACCCGCCCCGGCTTCGCACGGGTGCAATGCTGATGCATGTATTATACATATAAACATTCCCCTTGAGTCACTCTATCTATTAAAAAAAACCGCATCAAAATCCGTTGCGTAGTTTTAAAGATTTAAGCATACATAGGGATATAGGGACATAGGGACAGAGAAAGCGACTTTGTTTTATACTATATCCTCCATACAAATAAAAATACAATCGAATTTGAACCTAACAGTTCCGATTACAAATTTGAATTTTATTTTATGTCAAATCAATCAAACCAAAACAAATGCAACTCTGTCACTTCAAAATTTAACTTATTTTCCGTTGACCATATTTTGTCCTTTATATAGGACGCGGGGTCTTAGGAGGATAAAGTGATAAGAGGTAAAAATTTGCGAATTGCTATTAGTCAAACTTTATTCAGCATGCTGTTACTTGGGTGATGTCACGATCCAGATTGTCAGACCTTAGACCATGGCCCAAAAGGAACTCGTGGTAGTTGCTTACGACCAACGCTCACTGAGGCAGCGTGAGGACTACTCTCCGATCCCTATCATGAAAGGCCTGTGCCCAGCAGTGGGGCGTTTATAGGCCATGATGATTTGCATAAATCGCTAATGTTTCGTGTAAAGAGATAACATGTTATGCAGAAGTGGCCTCGGCTGGTTAGTGTAAATATGTTAGAGAGGCGTGTGCGATTCCTTGCGACATAGCCTTGCGTATTACGGTTTGAGCTTAACTGGCATTTATTATTTACTAGCGACCCGCCCCGGCTTCGCACGGGTGCACTATTTAATGGATGTTATTATACATATAAACCTTCCTCTTCAATCAGTCCATCTGTTAAAAAAAACCGCATCAAAATCCGTTGCGTAGTTTAAAGATTTAAGCATACATAGGGATATAGGGACATAGGGACGGAGAAAGCGACTTTGTTTTATATTATGTAGTGATTTGCTGTCTTATGCTTGTGGACTACCACGTGGACTCCTGTACCTTTTACTCCCATCATTCGCTTCATTTTACAAAAAACTTTCAGAACAGCAAAAGGACAGCTAAATGACTTGGGTAGCGGAGATGATGCGGTTAGTTCTTTAAAAAAAATGAATTGCGTGCGGCGGGGAAATTTAGACTGCAAAAAATTAAAATTAATCGAAATATTTTCCATGTTTTACGTCATTTACTAGTGCCATCTTGCTGAAATTGTCAAAAATCAAAATCATTTATTCTGCAAATAGGCCATAAGGGCACTTTTACATGTCAAAATATGAATTTACAATTCAAGAAAGAATAATAAATTCGAGTTTACAAATATAACAAAATTAATGTCATACAGTGAAGATAAACTTGCAAAGTTATCTATTGCAAATATTACAACATCAGTAAAGTTAGAGATGTATAAGGTCGCAATTGTAAAAGCGCTTTTTCGCTATCCGAGTATAGATAGCACTTTTTTTTAAAACCTGACTGTGGCTTTATAGGCCGGGCCCAAGAAAGCGATAGCAGTGCGTGGTTGGAGAGTAGCCTGGGGACAATCCAGGGGAAAACCTCAGACACGACCACGCGTGTGGTTTGAAACACTGGAATACTCTAAGAGTTTGCGCTCCAGTGAGATATCACTAGTAAATTATGTATTATTATTATTATTGTTAGTTGTGGGCCTTCTTTGCCGCCTCGACCAGTATTGATCTATTGTGGCAGCCCTTAAAGTTCTTTGCTTATACCCGTTGCCTCCAGGAATTTCCAGATTCTTTGGGTCGCAATCTGTTGTATCTCCTCTGTGGGCATGATGTGCTACAGGAGCACAGGTTATGGATGGCAGTTTCCTCCGACTCTTGGCAGAACCTGCATGCTGCACTTTGTTTTATACCCATTTGGGATAGATGTTTGTTAAGTTTGCAATGACCAGTGAGTATTCTTGTCACTGCGCTGGTTTTGTGTCTTTTGAGTTGTAATAGCTCTTTAGACAACTTGGCATTGTAGCCTTTTATTAAAGTAAATTATGTAAAACACGGAAGATATTATCTATTAGTTTTAGTCTAGACTGCCCCGCTGCACGATTCCATTTTTAACGGAAGCTTCTATGGGGAAAGGAATCGCAGATGGCTCGGTAGGTTAGGCAAGCAAGCATGTGTAAGTTAAGTAAGTACTGGCGGCGCCGCCCGCCGCGGGCACCCACGACATTAGCACTCGCGCAAACTGCAACTGTACACAATAAAAGGAAGACATATCTTATAGTGTCCGCATACTGACGACCAAATTGATATCGCTATCTCTTGCATACTTGCATGGTATTACGAAGTGTGTCTCACATTTCTTATGAACTCAGTCGTCAGTGGTTTGCGGGCACTTATATAGGCCTCGATTATTGCGTGGATACGCGTCGCGGCGAAGGCGTTAATGCTTTTACTATCAGCATCACATTGAACTGACGATTCATGAACCTTATTGCAGCCAGATAAGGTCTATCAATGGTCAGTCCACTGATGCACCATCGCCATGTATATTTCTCAAGCTATAGGTTCCCCTTTGTTGATGTCAATAAGGGTCAGCGTCAGTAGGGAATTGTACCTTATTGAAGCCGCCAAACGGTACCTTTTGCTTGGGAGTGAAATGACGCTACGTATCATGTCCAGGCTATAATCGAGGCTTCAATGATTTGTCTTAGTTGGAGTCTTTTCTATTAACCTATACAACTTAGAGGACAGAAATTTTTTGTACCTAGTAATTTGAACTGCGGGAAATTAAAAATAATCTATTTTTTTCCGTGTTTTACATCTTTTATACCTCGTTTTTGTAGCATTCCAAAGAATGCCAGAGAACGACTTCGAAGTTTTTTATCAGACATGTTCTGCGGTAAAAAAATCAAATAAGCTCAATCAATATTAAAACCATTATTATATATTGTTATTAAAAAAATAAGAAAATATATCTTAATTTATATTCAGGTATATATATTATTAAAAGATAACGCATCAAATATTTTTATAATCGTTTCGTTCATCTAAAAGTTGTATAATAAATAAAAAACCCAAAGAGGCAGAGATTGTAAGAAGTCATAGGGTGGGTTGCACCAAACCGTCTGTAATCGTAAACGGTGTTCGTTAAAATCTGATTGTACTTATATGGAAAGTTTGACAAGTTTCTATGAGATGACAGCTGCCGGCGCCATATTGGCCTGTGATCGTATGTTGGTGCAACCGACCCATAGTCACTACTGTCAATTATTCTGAACTTTCTCGCGAATAATGCGAATTCAATGTCTGTATGCTTACGACCACTGCTATAATCTAAAAAAAATAAGGTATACTAGAGTGATATCTATACTGGAATAGCGGAAAAGCGCTTTCACAAGTTCACCAAGATGACACTAGTAAATGTTGTAAAACACGGAAAATATTTCGATTAATTTTAATTTTTCGCAGTCTAGATTACCCCGCTGCACTATATACTGGATGTTCTACAGTGCGAATAGAAAGATGCTAGTACTAAGACGTCTAAGTGTAAGTAAGGTCAGAGGTAAGAGAGATCGAAATATGGAGAGTACAGTGGAATCCGGATAAAGCGACAGGCAAGGGACCGGTGATATTACGTCGCACTAACAGGACGTCGCACAAAACGGACTGATTCACTTTGAAAATGTTTGATATCAAATCTAATGTGTGGTGATTTCGAAGTCGTTAAAAGCGGTCAAATGTTATAAGCGGATTCTACTGTATTTCAAACCATGCAATAATTCGTTGTTATAACCGGCCTGGCTAGCATGGCTTAGCCTAGCATTTTGTCAAATTGTACGGTTGTAAGGTTTTGTGGTATAAGCCCCAGACTGCAGAATTTACGAAACTTCTTGAGCTGACCTGTTACCTCCTGACCTTACTTTTATTAAATAGAAATTAATGGCGACAGTCAGCTGCCAACAACACATGGCATTGCTCGCTCAAAATAACTCCTCTGTCGATACTGTAAGAGTAAATATTACGTAAAAACACAAGCAGAAAACTACCTCATGTTTAGGGCATATAGTCGTTTATTGCTTGT
This sequence comes from Epiblema foenella, assembly GCA_963556455.1. Classification (NCBI taxonomy): domain Eukaryota; kingdom Metazoa; phylum Arthropoda; class Insecta; order Lepidoptera; family Tortricidae; genus Epiblema; species Epiblema foenella. The sequence goes on from OY747106.1 coordinate 469,780, forward strand.
TCGTTTGACAGACCACACGTATTAGCCAATTCTACAGCTGACTGGGCGACAGTTGCACTCGAATCGTAGAAACACGCAATACCGGTCAATATACCTTATCTCGCACCAATAAGGTTCACAGTGGTCTGATACCTGTGTCGATGGTATACGCGGACGAGTCTAGATGTAAAGTTATTTTCATATAACGAAGTTTTAAGTCCGCTGCCACTCCGCGGTTCGTATTGTGTGTCTCATTCGCGCGCGGCGACCGGCCATATGCACGTCCCAGTCGCATCACGGTAAAGGGCGGGCGACATTGTGTAAAAGATGGTCTAAAAGACGAATTACGATGTCCCCAGCCACAATTTCTTTTACAGATTCCTGTGTGTATATATTATAATTTCTATAGACTAACCACTCGTACAATCAGCCAAAAATGTGGTCTACAACTGTTCGACTCTATTTCTTGTATTTTAAGGCCCAAAGTGGTAGGTTTACTTTACAGATCTCTGTTTTTCTGCGTGCGTTGATCGTCACATATAGAATTAATTAATTAAAAAATCTACAAAAAAAAAATTATGTTTATATAACATGGTAATAACGGAAAATGTTGTTACAACAAGCAGTAACATGTTTTCGGAATCGATTGCTACATTTAGCCGGCCGGTCGCTGCGCGGACTGTCACTCGGGCAGCCATTTTTAATTTTTCCAGAGATGTGATAATAGAGTAACTATTGAATATAATTGCCTGGCGAGTTTTCTACTGCTTCGCTTGTAGCGGAGCGCCTCGCTCGCCCGCGGCCGGACTCCCGGCACGTCTCTCGAACTTCATAGAGCTCCTCTCCACCTCTGTCGCTCCTAAGTAGAGTCAAGCGATAGAGACGGAGATTCTTGAAACATAGACTAGATCACAAATCAAGTTTTGATATTTTATAGCCTTATTTAAATGCACAATCAATAAACAAAAATAAGTTAGAAGTTACACCCACTATAACAGCTAATTTACCGAGCCGGTGTCTAGTCCAGGGATCGGATACCGGTATTTTCTCCATAGAAAAATACCGGTATTATTACGGTCACCGGTTCATTATTTCGTTTTTAATGGGACAATCTAATAATACGACGTTGTTACCTAAATACATGATTCAGCCCTACGTAAAGAGCAAAAAATAATCCAAAATATTGGGCTAATTCAGCGTTTTTTAAAAATACCGGTATCGGTCCCTGGTCTAGTCTAGTGACTCGATTCTAAATGAAAGCACGTGGAGTCCGGCCGCGGCGCCCCCGCCACCACGTCGCTTGCCGCGCGCCACCGCCTCCAACTAATGTATAATCATTCATTCAATTACGCAGCAAATTCAACCTAGTATATTCGAACCTACGAAGAAAGTCGAAGCGTGTTAAATTACGCAGAAAGTTAAACCAAACATTAATAACATAGCAACATCATTGAACTAGGTACATAGTTTGGTTTACTCTTGCAATGTGTTGCGAGTTGGGAGTTGTCGCGCGACGGGAGGCGGCGGCGCGTCGCCGCTATTGTTGAAGTATTTTATGCAGCAATTTATTTCCTGACGAAAGATTTTGTAATCAAATAAAGGATGGCTATTTCTTCTTGTGTTTTATTTAATCGCGACAGGGATAGAACAACGGTTTCCGTAAATATTTCCGATTCTGTGTGGGGAATATTTCGGCTCGGAAGTACTCTCCATACAGGATCGGAAATATTTCCGGAAACGGTTCATATAAGAACCGTAACGATACGCTTTGCTTGGGGGTTAAAATTCGTTGGAGAGACCCATCGATCGTCTTGATATACAGCAATGCGCCTTCTCTCTCGAATATTATCACTATAATAATATCAGTTAATTTTTATCCCATTGCGTTTTTCGTGGCCTACTAATACAATAAATTGCACTTAGGGTCGGTTGCACCAACAGGCCGGTCATCGTCAAATATGGCGCCGATAGCTGTCATCCCATAGAAACTTTTCAAACTTTCCATACAATCAATTTTAACGAACACCGCTTACGATTACAGACGGTTTGGTGCAACCCACCCTTAGTCGGTAAATTGTGGCGGTAGCCTCGAATTGGAATGAGCAGACATTGCGAGCATGCGAGCTGTTAGAATAACTAAACATTAAATGGCGGGCGTTCGGGGATAGGGCTTCCAAAACTTCCAAGAGTGCTAGTCATGTGCTAGGGAACCGCTTCGACATCCCAATTATCGATGAAGCGGCGACTAACTATCTATTGAGTGCACATGCACCGAACAGGTTGAGCTGCTTTGGAAACGGCATTGATATATTCGAGGCATACAATTTTGAAGAAGGTTGTGAAGCTATAAAATGGGTCTGCGATTACTTTGCTCGGCGTTTTAATAATTTTCACTCCTAACAAACCTCCTTTGCGATTAAGATTGACCTTATATTGATTACCTACCGACGACTTCGACGTTGTCAGTGGTTGACACAAGACATTTACGAATAGGTAGCTAATTGTCAACCTTCCTACGAACGCATTTTCGGAGTAAATACATTGAAGTCGTAATGCTGCGTCTGTTGTCGTTGATGGTGTTGTTGGGCCGGTCCCTCGGCGACGGCGCCGGCGGGGACCCCATGCTGGCGGCGGTGCTGCGCGCGGGCGCGCGGCCGGCGGCGCTGTGCGCGGCGCGCGGCGAGGCGGGCTGCGCGGGCGCGCTGTGGGCGCGCTACTGGCTGCTCACGCGCGCCTCGTGCGCCGCGCGCGCCGGCGCCAGGCGCGTGCCCGTGCTGCTCGACTGGCCGCCGGACGAATGCCGCCACATTACTTTTGGTTCATGTCTTGTGTAAAAATAACTTATAGCCGTAAAACTCAGTCTTCAGGTTCGGGTGAAATCATTCATTTTGGTATAGGAACTTACCTACCCGAATATTATTGTGAAGACCTGAATATTATTTTAAGGGCTCACTTTACAGACCGTACAAGCTGCTGCATATTGTTATCCGACCGACGACCGCTTTAGTCTAGTTGTGTCAAACTTGCGAGTGGGACAACACAGCTATACAGTAACTTCATGTCATCGCTTAATTTCCAATTTTAGTACCGGCCAGTGATATCCATCTTTCGATAGCGATTAGGTATTATCTTTCCTACCTATCTAGCTAATGTAGGTTCCTGCTTATAATATACAGTTCCTTTACCATGAGTTTACATGACCGTACTCGCTAGCGACTGCGTAAAAACTTGTATGGGCAAAAGTACAGCGCCTCTGACGGTTACGCAATAGAACTAAGAATTGACAATATTGACATACTAAATAATTTACGCAGTCGCTAGCGAATACGGTCCTGCAAACTCATGGTAAAGGCACAAACTTTAACGGTTGTTACTCCCCTATTAACAAGTTCCCTGTCGGGGTGCCCCCAATGTGGGGTCATGCACCTTTTTTCAGGAGTCACGTTCCCATACTGGATGCACAGTCCGACTGTCAGTTAAACTTGTGACACTGTCAGATCGTTTTGTATGGGGCAGTGCACGTGTCAACAACCCTCGGCTTCAGCGATTCGCTTCATGCGAGTCAGCAGATCTGGGCATGTTTTTTATTTTTCCCTTGGAGGGGATTTGCCATAGTCGCCACGCTTGGCAAGCGGGTTGGCGAACGCAGTTTGATGGTGGTAATGATCGAAGGATGTTGCTGCCCACCCTCCGATTTTCCCTTATTCGCCTCCTACGAAACCCACGGGAAGAGATGGGGTGGCGCAATTCTTACCCGGCAACCACACGGGAAGGCGGGACGAGCTGTCGGTAGGCCTCCGACAAGGTGGAGTGATGACCTGGTGAAGGTCGCGGGAATCCGGTGGAAACGAACGGCACAGGACCGATCTAAATGGCGAGCCTTGGGGGAGGCCTATGTTCAGCAGTGGACGTCTTTCGGCTGAAATGATGATGATGAGTCAGCAGATCGCGTCAATGTAATTATTGCCCCAGAGTCGCACGACGGCATCGAGTCGCTCGTCCAGTTCGTGCACCCGGGCTACGCGCCGCCGTCGATCGACGAGTGGCAGGACCCGGAGCCCGACCCGCTGGACGCCGCGTTCGTCCTGCTCTCTGCGCCCGCGCCGCCCACTAGAGCCGACAACCACACCGCCACGTCTGCTCTTCTACCTGAGTTAGTTATCATCCAGGTTTCCTTTCATTTAACGGTTTGAGCAAGGAATGAGTTAGCTATTTTTATGCTTGATTTTTGTAAAATAGGGAAGCGAACCAGAAAACATGATGCATTACACTAGTGAGAACTATAATCATCTGTTTGTTTGTCAATGTATTAGACGACCGGTTTAGCCTAGTGGGTAGTGCACCTGCCTGTGAAGCTGACGGTCCTGGGTTCGAATCCCGGTCAGGGCAAATATTTGTGTGATGAGCATGAATATTTGTTTCTGAGTCTTGGATGTTTTCTATGTATTTAAGTATTTATATCTATTAAATATATCGTCGTCTAGTACTCATAACACAAGCCTTCTTGAGCTTACTGTGGGCCTAGTTCGATTTGTGTAAGATTGTCCTCTAATATTTATATTTATATTAGATTTATTTAATCGTATGGCAATACACAATTGTAGAGGGCAATCAGAGTACAGCTTTGAGGTTGTTAAGCCAGGCAGTCATGTCAGGTGACAAGACGTCCAAGTCTTCAGCATTATATTAGATAATCTATAGCCATAGTTGCAGGTCGCACAAACTAACAGTAGGAACTATCAAAATATCATCATTTCCCAGCCTGACTAACCCCGCAGACTGAACTCCTGGCTGCGCTACGTGCCGGCGCAGGTCCCGTGGACTCGCGAGTGGAGCCCCGCGCCGCCCGCCCCGCACCCCGCGCCGCTGCTGGCGTCGGCGCTGGGCATGCTGCTGACCACCATCGTGGCGCCGGTGCTGGCGCTGCTGGCCACGTTCCTGCTGCTGCTGCGCTGGCCGCAGGACGAGGCCGAGGGGCCCGCGGACGAGAAGACGCTGGTCGAGAGTGACACGCTGTGTGGCGAGGCGGCTTAATCTGCCTCGCTAAGTAGTGGTGGTAGATAACTACACCGTGACAACCTTTTTGTAGTGTTATGCGCATTGCTGGTAGCATTGCATGTGCAACTATTGCTTGTAAGTCGACATCAAACTGAAGATGTTTACGTTGCCTAAGTTAACTATCCAGCCGAGTAATTCATACTGAGTGCTAGGTCCCGGCGCCCTGGCAACTACTTAAACCCAGTCCCTGTAACTTTGTTTTGTTCCAATGTATTAGGTTAATAGCTAATTACAAGGCTAGACTATTGGTCCAAGTGTTCAGTGACTATAAAGCAAAATAAAACTAAGTCATATAACAATACTTGTACTAAAGGTAAATTAATACATTTTTATAATATGAGTGTATTTTATTTACAACAATTATTTCACACTGGATCTATTCACCACTTACGTTGCATCTACACCACTGGTCATTGATGGTGAGTCACGAGGCAGAGCCCTAGCCAACTCAGACTGTCACAAATCATTAATGGCCGATTTAGACGAAGACTATTTTCAGCCGCCTAAATTATGGCACCTAAAAAGGGCACCGAATAAACACTTTCATGCCATGCCAGAGCTGGCACTGAATAGAACACGCGCCTAGTTTTTGGCGCCAGTGACCTCCGCCCGCATCCCTCGCTGCCCCCTGCCTATTTGTACTGAAAAGGCACCATGTAAATGGCTAGTGTCGATTTCCTGGCTACTTGCTAAACGGTCTGAAGGTGTGCTGACGGTAGACACTGGCGTCGTGATTTAGGTGGCTGAAAATAGTCTGTCTGAATCGACCTTAACTAGTAATAAGTCACTAAAATACATTGCTTAGGTTATCTCACACTGCAAGTTACGTACAAGTACTACAAAAGTCTCAAACGAAGCCAGTTTCGTAGACGGCCGAAGGGGTACAAATATTTCACAGACAAGTACCAATCAAACTTATTACTAGTAATTTCATCATGATGCCATTAGTTATAACATAACACTGAAATCACCTTTGCCATTTGCAATTGCAAGATGCCCCTTGCAGGTGGTAGCATGAGCAATGTAATAGTCCAAACAGCTGTCTCACTCGGCCTTCTGCTTGTCGGCGTACCGGCGCCACACCTTGACCTTCCCGCGCAGCTCGCGCAGCCGCTTCATCTCCTCCTTGAAGTCCTGGTGCTCGTCGCGGAACAGCCCGTACTCGCGCAGGCGCAGCACCAGCGCGTGCGTCTCCACGTGCCGCGGGTAGTAGTGCACGATCTCCTCGTTGGTGTGCAGCGGCCGGGCCGCGAATATCTTCACCACCTTCATGGACTTCGGGTTCGTGGGGATTGCCACCTCGCCGAAGATCCGGTTGGAGAGCCGGTTCATACGCTGCGCGTAGTTGCTTGTGTGCTTTATCAGCTGTGAGTATTTTGCGTAATTCGATGCCATCTCTTGGGACCTCTGAAACCATGAAAGTTGCAAGTTCGTTTTATTAATTTATAAACAAGTATGTGAATTAAGTACTTACGTAGTGTTAATTGGCAATTATTAATTATATCGACCTTTGGAATTGCACGCAATAATATAAGATAAATAAAAACACAAAATACCTTTATCACATAAATAACATAACCTCAATTTTATTACGAAATGGAACTGTCACTGTCAAAAATGTGAAGCGTTTTTATCTGTAGCGATCCTACAGTGCTTGTTTTTGTGTACGAGATTGAGGCATGTATCTAAAATATGCCTCAGTTGTCAAAAATGGCTGCACCAATCACACGATTCTATCTCCTTCTGTCAATGTCTTCAAGTACCTAATTATTAGCCGTATTCCTTTAAAATAAATACTACATTACAGTACAGTAGTATTCTAATTCGTTGACAGCGTGACCACTTTTAGTAGTTTCCTACTTTTTTGGTAGTTTTGAGGCAAAATTTTCAAGTTTTTAGTAGGAGAAAATAAGTTAGTAGTTTTTAGTAGTTTATAGCAATCCACAATTGGCTATTACTATAGCAACAAAAAGCTGAAATATCAATTTATATCTAATTTTGCAAAGCAGATGTTGTGCTTGCCAGTTTCAAATGCCAAATACGAACGGATTTTTTCCGCGGTGAATAGAATCGAAACTAAGGATCCTAACAGTGAAAATGATTTCACAATGAAAATGTTTCGTTACTTTTACATGCAAAAGAAGGAATCCTTAAAGCAGGCAACTGCACGAAATTTGAACCTGATCAGAATATGGTAAGGGTAATGAAAAATGAGAAACTTTTATACAAGAATATTTAAAAAAATGATGATGATAACGACGATAGCGATAGCGCCGCCAGCGACTAAGTGTACCGGAAGGTAAGATACGTAAGTAAATAAATAAAAAATATATTCTTTAAATTTGTTTCTTGTTCATTTATTATTAAATGTAGACTTCACGTACATCAACCGCCACATACAATGAAATGTATTGTTATTATATATTCATGTGACGAATCTGACAAACTTAAATGTCGGACATATAGCATTCGTCCCTCTCGCACTTACATACTTTCTAATACGGGACGAATGCATCATGTCCCACATATTATACACAATCACCCTAGCTAGGTAGCTAGCACGATAGGATACCTATAACGACACGTTTTATGGCCAAAATGTACTAAATTTACTAGCTATAGTCTACTAGGCTGGTCCCGTACACTATTTTTAATTTTCTATACGGCAACAATTTTACCTGAAGGCGCATCTCTCTGTGGGGTCGGTTATATAGTGATTATTATCACACGATACACTCATATCACAATACGTATTGATTGTGTATTCATGAATATTAAAGCAAATTGCATGCATATTTCAATACCACGATAATATTGACACCCCAGAATTGTGATAATAATAACCGTGTAACTGACCCCTATGGGAGATCATAGCAATACTGCAAGTTATAAGATTTGCTAGATAGGGATATGATGACCTTGGTTGTCTCGCTCTATCTCGAGGCATGTGGATGCGCCTTCATAAAGCTGTCACTATGCACGATTGAGTGTTTTACTGACATTTTCTCCCTCTCCAACTCACTAACTCACTAGCAAAGGACGAATACTTCTCCCGAACTACGATATACAAGAATATACACAAATAATTGCGATTTAAACACAATCAAGCTTGATTTAGTCAGTCTAGTAGTTTCTAGTAGATTATGAAATACGTTTGGTATTTTTTAGTAGTTTTCTGACCACTCTTTTAGTAGGAACGCCGATTATAAAGTGGTCACGCTGTTCGTTGAATGTCACTGACAGTTAATAAAATAAATAAAACAAACATAACGAACTATTTATGGTAATTAAATAAACAAGGTGGATACAAACTACAAATACGCGTTTATCAGGAATTGTTACGGCAATGCTAAGAGCACTAAAACAAAATCCTAAATACTAACCCAGTGTGCTTGAACTGCTTGACGCTGATGCTACTGTTGTCGCTGCGCTGATGAGAAGTTCGTTTGCGACTGACTGCCCGATAGCTTGCCTGAATGTCTCTGCTGGCGCCGGAGGTCCCGGAGGTCGTCGTCAAACGTGTAAGCTTTCCTCGTCACACTTGACTAAGCCAAATACACTAAATTTTTGTATGTTTACTCCCGCCCCAAAGTTCATCCCATTTTTATGACGGGGTTCAAGCAATTATTAGTTCTATCGACCTTTGGAATTGCACGCAATTATATAAGATAAATAAAAACACAATAATCAATTATCTGCCATATCGTTGGTATTTTATTTGGCCATATTTTGGCTACATTACAGTCACCCTTATAACAAATTAGCCCATATCCAAATTGGTTAACCTAGGAGTTTAATATAGATATAGATATATTTAATTGCAAAATCCCTTCTGTGAGGCGGGGCATGGAAGCGGCGTATTTTTGTTGAGTCTTTTGTATACACCCATGTGTCATTTCTTTTGTATGTCACTTCCTACCTAATTTATTTTAGTTAAATCTGAGTTTAAAGTAGGCTTAGATTGCTTTTTTTCTTTCTTTCAATATTCTTGTTCCAATACTGTTTGCATTTGTAATTGTGTATGAGTGCCCTTACTTCGTATACACACTCTAGCGCTATCTGTGAGATCCTGTAATTAGCTGTTCTGTTAATATGCATGTTGTTACATTGTTGTTACTGCTGTTGGTTCTCCTAATATAATAATAATATATACAGAAGGCGGTACTCCTGGACACTTCACGGATAGTCAGGAGGTTCCTCTCTCTGTCGCCCTAACCACCGGTAGCTTAGGCTCCGCCTCGCTGCCGGCAGCACCCTAGGTTAGGATTTTATAACATGTTTTGTAATGTGTATTTTTATATTTTACTTTTTATAAAGATATTGTAAAAACCTAACCTAAGAACGAAAATTAATAAAGAGAATAATAATAATAATAACCAATGATTGAATGTCGTTAAAAGGACATAAAAAGAAGATTAGTATTAAAATATTTAGTATTATTGCTTGCAGCTTGTTGCACGCGCCTACTGCACTGCTGAATGCCATTGCCCCTATGTTCAAACTCTACCTATTTAAAGTGTAATTGGCAGGCACGTATCCAGACTTTTGGTTCGGTGGGCAAACATTGAAGCAACCATGTGACTGTGTACCTACTTATTGAAAGAACACGCAAGGGAATAAATAAACAGATGGCTAAAAACGTTTTCGGGAGGGGGATAAATCTCAACTATCCCCCCCTCTGGATATGTGCCTGGTAATTGGCTTGGTCCATTTATATCGCCCCTCTGTAGTAATGTAAAATGCGTATGTTTCAGGTGAAGATGTTCAGCGTGTGGTCCAACAAGGTGAAGATCGGGCTGGTGGTGCTGGCGCTGGCGCTGTACGTGTACATACTAGTGTACCTAAAGACCATGTACTTGAGGAGCAAGAGACTGGATGCCATAGAAGACTTGGTGAGACTAGATTTTTCTGTTATCATTTGTAAAAAGGAGTGGAATGGAATCATTTCATACACTCAGTGTCAGAGAGATCATTATTTTTACTGTTTACTTTTTTCTTTATTTATTGGTTGAAATTTTATGTACATTACTAGCGACCCGCCCCGGCTTCGCATGGGTGCACTATTTAATGGATGTTATTATACATATAAACCTTCCTCTTCAATCACTCCATCTCTAAAAAAAACCGCATCAAAATCCGTTGCGTAGTTTTAAAGATTTAAGCGACTTTTTTTTATACTGTATAGTGATATATGATGGTAAACATCGAAAACAGGATGTTTGTTTGTTTATGAAGAAAAACTTAGTTTATGAATGAATTGTTTTATGGAACAATTATAATAATCTGTTTCGTCTATTTCAGGCTGTCAAGAATGAGAAACTGATAAAGCACATCCATGTGCTGGACGAGCAGCTGGCGGGGCGCGCCAGCCGCCTCGAACAGCTCTACGAGGAATACTAGCCTCCGAGTGCGCGTCTTCTATGAGGTGTCTGCCTCACCCTCAGTGTGGAACCTCTGCCTAATGTTTTTTATCATATGGTTATTATTTCGAACCGTGAGTACTTCGAGAAGACAGTACGGTGTCTCTGTGATCTGATAATATGACTGCTAACCTGATTGTTGGTGTATTTGCCCGGCCATTTCAACTGTTAGAGAGCCATATAACCTAACCAGTTAACAGGTACAAAAAATAAAGTATACAAAAACAATGGAAAGGGTAGGTGGCTCAGCTTGTGTCTGTACCAAGAGACCACTAGAGACTCTTGTCTACAGACGCTGTTATTATGCCACCCCCGTGGCTTAAAAACTATAGCATGTGAAGTAAAATAAGCGTCGCACGAAGCTAGGCAATTGACTTACATACTAAGTAGGTCGGCATGAGCTGGCACTTTAACTTGTAACTCCAACAGAATTTACATAGCCTGTTATTACAACACATGTCATTAATTGACTTCCAAATATTACATAATTATCTGCTGAAGATTGAGTGATGATCATTCCCTCATGCATTTGTAAAACGCTGTAAAAAGTTTAATAGTAATAGTAGTAATAATAAGCCCGCGGGGGCAGCTTGTAGCTGACGGTGCGTGGCGACACCGCGGACCCCTATTCCAGAGGGCCCGTGTGTCCGGCCCTCGCCTCTATGCTTGCTTTAACCGGCTGGCCAGTGGATTCGCAAGAGCGGAACCTATGCTCCAGATAGGAAGTGTAAAATGTCATAACGCCGGCGGCCTGCTGAACGTATTACCAGGATCTGGCTACTGCAGACACTGTTCGTGCGACTGTTTTGCGGGGCCCACTCAGCGAGCAGGCAAGTCACCGTCTGCCTTTTTAGAATTCCAATACTAATTTGTCACGGCAGGTGTCCGCCAGTCTCCTCCCATAACCCAGTATCCAGTCCATCCAACATTCAACTCAATAGCCCAATGACCTTAGTTCCCATCGCAGCCAAAGAGCAGCACTCCAATAGTTTTTGCACCTGGTGAAGACAATTTCCGGATGTATCATGTTGATTGTTGGGTTTCATCTGACTCTCATCGTGTCGTGTGCTCGAGTATCTTTTGAAGTTTGATGTTTCTTTGGTTAGTTTGAATATTGAGGCGATGCTGAGGGCATTATTTTCCTTTTATCTTTTTCTTCATTGATGACTCCGAGTCTGTTGTAGTTTATGAATGCGCTGTTCCCCTTTTCTCTCTCTTCCTGGACTTTATTAGATTGTAGTTATTTCCGTTTGATTAGAATTTCTTTTGGATAGTTTTCGTTGGCTTATATCTCTGAGTTAAAAAAAAAATTAAAACTGTTTATTCCAAAAAAGAAAATTAATTACATTTCATGTTAATTACTTAGCTAAATCTTTACATCTTAAGATTGTGATGCTAAGCTTATATTTTATTTAATATATAGTCTTCTTTCGTTTTGATTGGGCTGTACAATATTGTTCTGATTATGATATTTTTAGTTTGCTTTGGATTTGGATTTTTGTGTTCTTTTTTGGCTTTCATTATTTGCCGTTTTTTAGTTTCTCTGACGAAAGAGACCAGCACGGGTCGGTCGGCACGGTCTTTTTTTTCAAGTTGATGGACATTTTTGGCGAGTTTCATAATATAACATTGATTTATTTATTATTCATACTTTAGGCTGTTAGCACTAGAAAAACTGTAAACGAAAGGGTAGCTATGTAACTTAGCACATTAACAAGCGGAAATCAAATTTTTTCGAATAAATTGATCCATACGCCCGACCGCGATCGGCCTACTGTTTATCGTAAATTCTTCAATCAATGAGAACCGTTGCCAATTTATGCTAAACCACGTGACCAGGGAGCTCTCGGAGTCTGGATGAACCCTGGGATCCCAGGGATTGGTAGACGATGGGTTGAATCTGAAGCAGAGTAAGGGTGGGTTGCACCAAACCGTCTGTAATCGTAAACGGTGTTCGTTAAAATATGATTGTATGTAAAGTTTGACAAGTTTCTATGGGATGACAGCTGCCGGCGCCATATTTGACGATGACCGGCCTGTGATCGTATGTTGGTGCAACCGAGCCTTAATTAGCAATTTATCGTATTAGTAGGCCACGAAAAACGCAACGGGATAAAAATTAACTGATATTATTATAGTGATTATATTCGAGTCTCTTTTTAGTAATTATTTATTCTTGTCTTATTGGACAATATCAAGTGTATGTAATCTCAGAAGAAAAATAAAGTATCAGTGAATTGAATAATTTATGTTGTTGCCTATATTTTAATGAAATTTGTGTAAACTTAACCTATTCAATGTCCATGACATCTAGGCGTCGTGGTCATGACCAAAGAGTATAATAAGTTGGTCATGACTACGTGCGATTTTCGCTACAATGCGGAAAAATGCTTCTACACGCTGTTACGTAGTGGCTGTGGGCATCGAGTAGGTTAATACGTTGTTCTACATTGTTACCATCATTATTATTAGTGTAATTGTGTTTATGTTGTTAGCTCTATGTTATCATTAGAAGAGTGGTGTGGTACAGTCGCCATCAGATATATCGGAGCGAACAAGGTGCTCACAAATATCTGAACAATACTCTATTGTCAAGGCGTTAAAGTGCATGTTCAGATATTTTTGAGCACCCTGATGAGTACAGATATATTTGATGGCGACTGTACCTAATAGTCAGCCCTGAGCGGGTCATTGTAAATTGTAAGTGATAGTTATATAATGCCTTATTATGTATTGATTGGGAAATAAAAATCTAATGAATGTTAATATTTTATTTAATGTAGACAGTATTTTATAGAATGAGTAAAAGGTAACATTGAATCTAATGATATATTTATTCTTATCAATAATAAGTCATGAGCTAGACACAAAATTCGTCAGTTTTTGCGCGCGGTTGATTATTTATAATTGCTTCAGAGAGCTTTATCATGAAAATCGGTGAGCTTCAACTAGCAGTAGCCTCAAAATCCGAGGAGCTACCGCGAACCGAAAACGATCGAGGTTCAAATATCTCCCTCTCTGTCGCACTTCCTAATTCGTGCGACAGAGGGATATATATATTTTTTTATTAAAAATGGGATCGCTCTTGGCCAGCATCTAGCCAGGGGGCAAAGATGAGGCCGACGATGAAGCGAGCTCACCCAGAAGGTGCCTATTCACTCGTGCCTTAAAAAGGTCTAGGTTATATTAGCTCAGAAACAAACGCCGGCAGAGAATTCCAAACCTTAGAAGTGCGCATTATAAAAGATGATGCAAAGCGCTTGGTTCGAATAAGAGGAATTTCGACCAAGTAAGGATGGTATCTAGCCGTGCGTCTGGATATATTCGAACTTTCTTCGTTTTCGGCTCGCGGTAGCCCCTTAGTCGCTGACTGGGGGTCTAAGGAACTGCTAGCACAGAAATTGATTTGAGAGTGTAACCAGTTACTACTCTGTCTTTAATCGATTAATCGGCGACAAATCGATGGATATGTTAGTGCGGTACCACGCTGAGATCTCTAACCTTTATATCGGCATCGGTTTGGAACCTCACACAAACTGACAATTACTTACAGACTAGTTGAGTATTGTTACTCCACACATGGAACGATTACTATACCTAATATAAATGCATTGCTTAGTGATGCTAAAGATAATTAAACTTACGGTGTACATATAGAGTTCAAGTTCGCATAATATTAATACCTACTAATATAAATTTATTTTAATATCGATATATGGAAAGTACATTTATTTAAACTTTATGAATATGGTGTATATAGAAATACAGACGACATAAACTTAACTAATATATGTATTCCCCAAGATCGCTGGCCCTGGGATGGTGCCCATAGGGAATATTTAGGGAAGTCTTATCCAATATAAATTTGAGAATGAGTATCGAGTGAATTGAGTATCGTCGTTACATTATGATTAGTGTATCTACCTTATTACATTTTATCTTGACGCTTAGAGACCTTATACATCTCTAACAAATCTTGATTGTTATTAGTTTCTTAGTCTTATTTTTGACATGTAACACTACATTTAATTATAGATAGATTTTGATTTGAAAAGTGCCCTTGAGACCTATTTGCAGAATAAATCTTTTGATTTTGATTAGAAACTCCGTGATTAAGAGCACGATAATACTAATTGATAGATAGTTACTACAAATTCCATAAAGTAGACCTCTCTTATCGCCATACAACAACAGATAACCCATGGAGGCCATGGGATGTTTGTACGGTGATTATTATCGCAATACTGGAACGTCAATGTTATCACGAATTTCCAAAAAGTATTCATCAATATTCACGTAATACGTATTGTGATATGAGATAAGAAGAATATTGCCTGATAATAATCACCCATAGATGGTGGCAGAGAATAGGTATCTCTTATAGCATTAAAATAAGGTCGAATTCAGTTTCAACTAGAGTCCGATCACGCTAACCCACTTATTCATAAACGTTCATCAAACCTACTTTATCTAATATGCCGTTAATATTCGTTTGTCTTTGTCTGTCACATTGACATTTGTGTTTGTGGGAAAGGGACCAAACCCATTTTAGTTAGTAGAGGTTTGTTATTTTTTATGAATAAGGGGGTAAGTCTGCAAGGAATAATTTGGCAACACTGTGCGTTATACGTCATACTTGTATGAAAATGACGTTTGAGGTAGTGTTGCCAAATTATTTCAATGCAAAAGCGTGGTCGGGCTCTAAACACATTTTCCTAAAAAAAAATTCTGATTTTTCTTCGTGAGCCGTTTGCGTCACCCTGTATTTAGAGGATGCTGAAACAGCAGGTCGGTCGCTCGAGCAACACGACGGTGAGCGCGGGGGGCTAGGAGCGCGGCGAGAAGTAGCGCAGCATCGAGTTGTCGAGGCTGCGGCACTGCGCGCTGGCCGCCAGCACGGCGCCGGGCGAGCACAGCCACGGGTCGTGCGAGCGCCGCTGCCAGCCGCGCAGCCGCGCGCGCAGCGCCGCCTCCGTCTGCGCCAGCGCCGGCGAGTCTGCAACACTCACCATCCTTGAGCTTCACCCTTTTCCGGGCATACTACGATTTATCGACCAAATACTCCTACTTGATGGATTTTTTTTTTTGAACCTGACTGTGGCTTTATAGGCCGGGCCCAATAAAGCGATAGGAATGCGCGGTTGGAGAGTAGCCTGGGGAAAATCCAGGGGAAAACCTCCGGCACGACCACGCGTGTGGTTTGGAACACTGGAATACTCTAAGAGTTTGCGCTCCAGTGAGATTGGTTGAGCGGTTTCAACCGAATCTGAGGTGTGAGTGGAATCGAGCTACTGGGAGTTTTGTCGCTGGTTCACTAAACCTAGCCTAGCTGAGAAGAGTCCAGCAAGAAACTCAGCTAGGCCCGACCTGGGTCGGACTGACTCTACCCGGTGTGCGGCGGTACCGGGACGAATAGGGACTATATGTGTCACTGTTGTCGCGATCGCGCGGTGGACGTCCCCGCCGGCGGGAATGCCTAAGTGTACGCGTCGTGTCAGAGTTGGACGCCGCAAGCGCAGCGTTCCATCTTTCGATAGACGCTGTGATTACGTCGTCCGGGTCCGTAAGTGTGTGCCTAGGACGCCGGACCGTGCGGCCCCTAATCAGTGATCGCCGAGTAACGACAGAGGGGGGAGGGATGGGAACGTAGTCGACAGCCTTCCTAACTAACGGATTCCTATGATGGGGAGCGTTATCAAAATAACGTCTGGCAGTCTGCTTAAAGAAACCATACATAGTGCTAATCCCCATGTCGTGGTGCAGACTGAGGTTCGACTGGTACTACGGAGCACCAGTCGCCCTACGGAGAAAACGATTCTGAATGACCTGAAGCGGCTTGAGCGATGTCATAGGCACGTGAGCAAAAGCTACGCTTGCATAAGACATGATTGGACGAACATAAGTTTTGAAGAGTGTCAGCTTATGGATGTCTCTCGTCAATCCTCTATAAAAAGACACTAGTATTAACGTTGTTAAGTTGACTATGTCCTTGCTGCTGTTACCTATTCATTCGATTTGATACTTATTACCAAGATACGATACTAAGGTTGGGTTGCACCAAACCGTCTGTAATCGTAAGCGGTGTTCGTTAGAATCTGATTATATGGAAAGTTTGACAGGTTTCTATGGGATGACAGCTGCCGGCGCCATATTTGACGATGACCGGCCTGTGGTCGTATGTTGGTGCAACCGACCCTAATACTCATATATTGATATTATTATTTAAATATTACATGTCATGTCCTACCTGTCAATAGAAATTCAATCTTAATTCTGGGGTTCAAAGTTAAAATTAGATTGAATTTTCTTAAGGGGGTGGAAATTTGTATACAAGAGCGATGACTAGGTAACCGTAAACCAACTGATATAAAAAATATCAAACTCAAAACTCAAACTCAAAATATTCTTTATTCAAATAGGCCTAGCAACAAGCACTTTTGAATCGTCAGTTATATATTACATAAATTGAATCTAATTATTCAGAGCAATTTATTGATGCATATGAAATTTAAAAAAAGACATGAATTACTATAATGTATGTCAAAAGAGAGTATAATAAATTCACAAAAAGATCGTCAATATGTAAAATAAAAACATAAAAAATTGTATATGATTAAAATTCTATCGCGCTATATTTTCAACAGTATTATCAGTTTCCGTTAATTAACAACTCTAATCACAACGTCCAATTGCGTTTATGACTCACGGGGCTGACGGCCTTTAACCTTGAAGCAAACTCGCACAATAATTTGTAGATATTTAGACTGACCATTAACGGACTTTATCTGGTAGTAGGTAATTAACCATTTATTTGCACATACTTACATTTCTACAAAGACAATATCCCGAAGGATATCTCCCGTATTGCACTGACTGTACTTGCATGATCGATCACCCTTCTATTGAAAGCCAAACCAAATACCTAAATAGCGTAGAGTCTAATATTTTCATTGTATCTAGTTGAGACAGTTCTTGCAGGAAAGCATATCAAACGATTCGACATGTTTTGTTTTCTTGTGTAAATACACATTGTAAATACCTATTGTTATTTTTTCCTCGTTTTTCTTTCAATTCTCTTATGTTTTTTACCACTTACATTTACTTAAGTAGGTTAAGTAGTATCATTGTAATAAGCATATTTTGGAGAAAATGACTGACTGTCGAGTTTCTTTCGGCGTTTCTTCTCGGCAGTGGTCTCATGAGAAACGCTAGTAGTTTTTGCCTTTGCGGCCTACTTGCAGAATAAAGTTAATTTATTTCATTTATTATTTCAAAGGTAGCTAAATGATAAAAGGCTGACTTACCATGCAGGTTGTTGGACTCTGTAGGATCCGTGCGCAAGTCGTAGAACTCCCACTCTGGGCGATAGTAGTAATTCTTCAGCGTCTTATACCACGGGAGAGTCTGCTTGCCGCGCGTGCGGTTCAGGATGTCCTGCGGACACACATACACATTCATAATTTGATATTTGAAAGCACATTCGTAAATTTAGATAGAATGAAGGAAAAATTGAAAAATTTAGGCAGCAGGATTCGAACCTGCGACCTCCCGGCACTCGCGGCCAGTCGCTCTAGCCAACTGAGCTATAGGTGCAATCACTACCCAGTTCTAAATTCATCAACCGTTCCTTCGTATTAAGCAGTACCGCTGCTAACGTAAACTGTTCTTTTTATACAAACGCCGTTCCCTTAAGGCGTTTGTATAAAAAGAATAAAAAGAACACATTCGTAAAGTCCTCTGCGAGAATAACGTGACCGTCATCGAGCAGGCTGTTTGTATGGGTTTACCATCGTTAATTGGGATTAGTGGGATGATATGAATACCTGGAAAGTGCAGGGCCGTCTTTAACTAATTGTAGGCCCTGGGCACATTAGGGTAAAGGGGCCCCTATGCCCTTGACAGATCACTATTTTGTTAGAATAGACAAAGAAAGTAGCTAAACAAGATTCTAACATTTATTTTTATTGACCGAGAGACGAAGGTCTCTGCTTCAGCTTCGACAAAAATGCTTTCTATGTCCCATTTTCTGGATTTCCGGTTGTTCTTCTGTACGTGTCGTATGATGTGATCCACAAAAGTAACACTTTTAGTATTCACAGGTCAATGTTATAATTCTGTCAAAAATTTCGTTTTTGTAGGTCATTATCGTTTGATTTTTTGAACTAAATATTTTTTCGGTAATAAATATTGGTTATCGTTTGGCGATCTGGCAGGAACTAGGGGGCCCTATCGATCGCGGGGCCCTGGGCACTTGCCCAGAGAGCCCAATGGGAAAGATGGCCCTGGGAAAGTGGTATACATACCTGGAAGGTGGGCGACAGGTAGAGGTCCACGTCGATGGGGAAGGGCATGCCGTAGTTGAGGTTGTGGATGAGTTTGTAGCGGCGCGTGCGGATGGCGCGCATCGGGTAGTACATCGTGATCTCGTGGTGCGTCTGCGACGCGAACACTGCGTCCGAGTCGGACGGAGTCGGCTCTAGAGAACGGAAGACAACAGTTATTTGTAACTTGCGTGGTCTTTGCGCGCTCTAGGAGTTGTGTTGCATTTGCTAGTTGCTCGAGCTTCGTAGCTTCCATATTTACGTGATATACTTATTACATAATGTAACTGAAGTAGATGGAATCATGTTTATAGAAAAAAATATAGTCCCTGAATAGCTTGATTGAAGGTCTGAGGCAATAGTTATGAAATACGAATAATAGAATTCGTATTTCATTGCTTGGGAGCATCAAAATGCCTTTCATTCATACTAAAAAAAAAAAATTTTTAATGAAGACAGTTTTCATAGTGACGCCTTCAAAAAGTATAGGAGCAAACATGATTTGATTGATTTGACGTGCGAGTGCTAATTAATTCATCAAGGGGTATTTTTTCAATTGAAAAATACACAATACTCCCAACTTAGAATGAAATAAAAGACAAACAGGCTAAATCTACGATTGATGAACTATAAAATCAACTTCAAATTAACTTGGTTTTTGACTAGGCACGCGTCCATACTAATTTGGTCATCGTCCTTTACGTAAAATTAGTGGTCTAAGCGCAGACCTGTCTCCAAAATAGGCAGCAGACTCTTCGGCTCTTCATCCTGAAAGATTTCGTTGCTTTCCTCCTTTTCCCATGGAACTCCGAACCAGTCCAGCACGGTCGGCGCGATGTCCAGCAGGCTGACCATCGCGTGGGAGGCCTCGTTCCGGCGCGAGGCCAGCGGCGAGGCCACGAGCAGGGGCTCCCTGAGGCCGGGGTCGTAGAAGTTGGTCCGGCCGGACGGGAAGGGGATGCCGTTGTCGGACGTGTAGACGACGAGCGTGTCGTCCGCGTGCCCGGCCGCTTCTAGCTCCTTGAGGATCAGACCTACGCCTGCGTAAACACGATGCACACAGTTCATGCTCAACGATCTGGCTATTACATTCACCCATTTACATATAACGCTGTTTGCAAATTCTGTGACCTAAAAACTTGCACTTTGATAAAAGTCAAATCAATATTAAAAAAATGGTTTGCAACTCTATCTTACAATGATACAGAAGACATAATACGCACTTACTCTTGGTCTGTGGTCAGCTAAATCTTTATCAGCTAAGCTACTCGCACTCATTCACGTCACACACGCACACACCACACCCCTACTCACATACACACTCACACATCTTCACACATATTACACACAAACACTTTTACTTAGTTTATTAATTTTCATGTTTTATACTCGTAACTGCTACAAATGGTGCATTCCAAGATACAGGCTCGCCTAGTTTGGACTGCACCAGAAATCCCGTGTAACCTGTTGTATCATTTGTGTTTGAATCAATAAATTTACTCTTTACTCTTTACTGTTGGTTAATTTGAACAATTTTTAGTTAGCAAAGTAAACACCTGGTGGAAAAATTAACTCTATTAACTGGTGAAGGTACATCTTGTAAAGTTGTAAGTAATTACCTTGATCAAGTCTCGAAATGGTGGTGTACTGAGCAGCCACATCTCTTCTGGCCGCTTCTGTGTCCTGAAATTATTTTGAACGTTTTATCTCGTTCATACATAGGTACATGTTACGTTTCTATCACCTCGGCTGTTGGATTCATTCTGAATGAAATATCATCAAGTAGGAGTTATTTCAGAAAGGCTTGTAACTTATAATACCTACAACCGATAACTTCTTTTCAGCTCCTTTTATTAGAAAGAGACAAACACCCAGTTCAGTGCTTGTACATCGCTATTCAGATGTCGTTCTGTCCTTGAGGATGGAGAAACACCATACCAGGCGCGGATCCAGGATTTTGTTCAGGGGGGGGCACTTCCGAACTTTCCGAAAATAAAACTGACTTTTGATAACTGTTGTCAGAACATATTTTCTACGTCAGGACATAGGCAATTGCCCTGCCCTGACACAGGCTTCAGGCCCCCCCCCCCCTTCCCGTATCCGCGCTTGCACCATACAGACTAATAAATAATCAGGTGGCTAGAGCTACCTGTATGTGGTAGGGCAGCTGGATCTCGTCCCACTGGTAGTACCAGGGCGTCCAGTCGGGGATGCGGCCCGTGCCGGGCTGGCCGCTGCCGTAGTGCTCGCAGAACACGCCGAGCGCCGGCTCGTCGTGCCCGCAGCGGTGCGGGTCGTGGAATCCGACCAGCAGGAAGAACGGCCTGGACAACACTTGTTCACTTCGAGGTTACTATAATACATGTAGTTGGGTGGATCAACTTTTTTGTGTTGTTATCTTGATCCGTTGTCCAAGGGACACTAGTAGCGTAGTTTGTTAAAGAAAATGTTGTATTAAGTTCTACTTATATGCTAAATAAATGGACCATTATAGAAATAGCTTATAAATACCACAAATACGTATGTTTGATAAACTTAAATAGCATAAAACCACGATGGTATGCGAATTTTGTCCCCTGGACAACTAGACGTAACCACGGCAACGAGTGGCACTAAAAAGTTGATTCACCCAGTTGCAATCAAGGTAGCCTCTCCCTTATTATTTTTTTATACAACGCCGGTGGCAAACCAGCTTACGGTCTACCTGATGGTAAGCGGCCACCGCAGCCTATAGACGCCCGCAACTCCAAAGGAGTCACGTACGCGTTGCCGACCCTTTATAAAATTTGAGGATGCACTGTGTTGACAACAGAAGGGACAAATTTAGGTCTCTCGCTCTCAACACAGTGCATCCTCGGGAGCTCTGGCAACCTTGCTCACCTTCAGGAACAACAGTACATACTTGTATAGTAGATAATGTTATTATGGCTGTGGTCTTCTGCAAGGCGGAGGTACTTCCCCAGTTGGGCTGCTCCAATTCGAGCAAGATGACATTTTGCTGTGCCCTGCCTCTCTGAAGCAAGATGACATTTTGCTGTGCCATACCTCGCTTATTAAGAAAGGCGAGATAATGTTTCTTATAGATCGGATACGCGCGAGTGACGGCTCTGGTGTTGCAAGCGTCCATAGGCGACGTTCACCACTTATCATCAGGTGGGTTGTCAGCTTGTTTGCTGCCGACATGGTATAAAAAAAATGGGAATACATAACAATCAGGCCCCTATTTCACCAAGTTGACATATGTATAGGCTGCCAATCGTCAATTTTCATGTGAAAACTGTTTCACCAACTACAATTGAAGGGTGGATCAACTATTCTTTGTTGCTCGTTACCATGGTTACGTCTCCTGAGTCACTCTTTAAAAATGTGATTTTATAGGATTTAAATCTACCAAAAATGAGTTTTAGCTATGAGCATAAATCTATTCGGACACGGGTCATCTCTTGAACATGCTTGAAGTCCATATTATAAACATTTTTCTAAGAAACTCGGTTACTGTTGTCTCCTCGCTGACGGGACAGAATAACAACAAGAAAAAGTTGATTGACCCTGAAATGTTTTTTGACAATAGTCACGCCTATCAACTTTGGTGAAATAGGGGCCAGCTGGTACCCCAGAATTCTAAACTCTATACGGTTATGACTTGGTGACGTTTTTGATGTTTGAGCCTAACATGATGTAACGCTAAGAACAGTCTCTTCAGATAGAGGAAAGCCAAAAGAAGAGTTACAATAGACTTAATGATCAGCAATATGAGGAGGAGAATTATGAGAGGAACGTCGTGCAGGTTACGATCCACTGTTCTAATCTGAGAATAAGGGTGGGTTGCACCAAACCGTCTGTAATCGTAAACGGTGTTCCTAAATAACTGATTGTATAGAAAGTTTGACAAGTTTCTATGGGACGACAGCTGCCGGCGCCATATTTGACGACGACCGGCCTGTGATCGAATGTTGGTGCAACGGACCCTAAGTCAATCGGTGAAACTTCCAGGTAACCGTGAAGGTAAACTGACTTGTCGTCCTGGTTGGCCTGCTGGAGGAACTGGCGCGCCAGCAGCTTCATGTGCGTGATGTTGCGGCCCACCGAGTTGATGGGGTTGTTCTCCTCAGTCTGCTCGAAGTCGAACTTGTACACGCTCGCCGGCCCCACGTGCTTCTTACCGATTATACCTACAGATCAATATATTTGTGGATAAGTAGTGTCCTATAAATGATAAGCGTCACACATCAGCCCCCCTTTGAGACGAAGGAGTCAGCGACGACGTAGGTAGAGTGCTCAGAGTCAGCGTGGCGAGCGGGCGAGAAGAGGAGTCGAATCGCTGGGAGGTACCAGGCATGTGTAGCAGACACGCTAGGTGGCACACTCAGAGAGAGAGGGAGTGAGAGAGGAGGGAGTCGGGCTTGCTGCGGGGCGTCGTCAGGATCTTCAGAATTGCGCTTACGTCCATTGTCGGGGTCACCAATGTGGATAAGTAATGTGTTCCTATAAATGATAATGTACAAGATTGAATATATACAGGAAAGGGAGTATCTACAAATTATATACATATATACAATAGATAGGAAACACAGGAAGAGACGACAATAGAGAGATCTCTCAGGGACCGAAGTCCAATGAGAGTTGTTGGGAAGTTATATTTATGCAACTGATTTTAGAAACTTCGATAGCGCGATGCAAAACATGTCAGATTTGGCAGTTGACAGCAGTGACGCCACATGTTTATGGTGTAAAATACGTGATGAAATTTACTCTACAAGAATCATCATCAAATCAGTTTCATTCTTAAACCGCGGTACCGGAATAAGGACATAAAGTGTTGAAATTTTGCGACTTGTAACTATTGCACATAGATTTTAGCCTGTAGATTTATATTTCTTTTAAAATCGTAAAGAAATAAATTTAAGATGTTAGTTATGATGGCATAGTGTTTGTGTTTCTTGTATTATTATCTTGTGCCTAATAGATAATAATTAATAACCAAGGTTCATCTCTGTTTAACATATTTGCATGCTGTTAAGAAACGGCTGAAGAAGGCTGAACTTTTTTATTAACCTAATACCTTTATTTAACATACCCTTTTTTCTGCAAATAAATTTATTATTTATTATTGTGGTGCTGATAATATATCTAGGTATGGTTGTCTAGCTACCCTTATAGCTATAAGTCCTCACCAGTGTAAACTCCATGGCCCTTCAGCAGGTTAGGCAAGCTGGAAACGTTGTCGAAGGAGTTGAAGTGGTGCACGCTATGGTGCAGCCCATACATGCCGTTCTGGTGGCTAGGCAGGCCCGACAGCAGCGACGCGCGGCTGCAGGTAACATTCAATTGCTTCGTGTTGAGTGTTAAAAAAAAGAGCAGTGACAATGTTGACTTCCCATATCCTCGTGGCGCCCACGCGCCTTTTGATAAACCAAAATAAGCATGGCGGCTACAGCCCAGCACTTTTTTCAACTAACCTTCAATTACTGCCCACGCGCCTTTCAGAAGGCCATATTAATAAACTCTGTAAATCTAGTAATTGAGGCCCAGTGGCCTTTGTAAAGATCAAAAGGTAGACAAATAATTGAATTTAAAAACACATGCTAATATAATCATAATTATACCCTGAAAGTTTCACTTCAAACCGGTAACTACACAAATTTCAACTCAAAATCTTGGGCGGATATGACTGTAACTATTATGTCCTATAAGAAGGACAGTCGGGTCATAGTTAAAGAGGAGCCAAAAAATCCTTGGGCGCCACGAGGATATTATATATTATTATATATAGCTATTCGGTCGTAGATTTTTCAAAGTAATCACAAGTCAAAACAGTTAGTAACCGTTACGAGTCTCTGCGACTGTGTTGGGTTTGGTTTCTATGTGTGGTAACACTGGTAACAGTTCATACACAATGTATAAGCTCAAATGGAGACGTAAATTGCTAAGCCGAAAGGAAAACTTTTAAAAAATCCATGTTTGCTGTAATTTAAGCTTCCTAGGTCTCTAAAACTAGAAATGCTTAAGTACCATTACCGTCCGTAAAGCAAATGATGGATTGCCTGTTGTGAGTAAGCATTATACAGTAAGTAAACCTATCAGACAATCAGCTAGCGTGATGTTTTATGCTTATGTGATGTTTTGGGCCATAAAACCGATCAGGAGCGTATTTTGAAATATGACGCCCCGGGCCAATAAGTTTCGCCGCCCCAGAAGTCAAGAAAGAACGATATAAATAAAAAAATATATTAACGTCTAAATTTTTGGGGTTGTACAATTTTTTTTAAAAAGTTTCATGGGGGGACTATGCCGCCCCTAGCGGATTGGCGCCCCGGGCCATGGCCCGGATGGCCTAGGGTAAATACGCCCCTGAAACCGATGTGCTGCTGGGCAGGATGGGTCAGGTGATCTACTAGAAAGGCTCAGGCGGCGCGTCACCTGGGCGAGCAGCTGCTGACGGAGGTGAAGGCGTTGTTGAAGATGACGCTGCGGCGCGCCAGCGCGTCGATGTGCGGCGTCTGGCAGACCTTGTTGCCGTACGCGCCCATCTCGAACCCGCCATCGTCCGCTGCAAACGTGTTATAAGTACTTACCTCTTAAAATAAATAAATATTAGAGGACAATCTTACACAAATCGAATTAGCCCCACAGTAAGCTCAAGAAGGCTTTTGTTGTGGGTACTAGACGACGATACATTTAATAGATATAAATACTTAAATACATAGAGAACATCCAAGACTCAGAAACAAATATTCATGCTCATCACACTAATATTTGCCCTGACCGGGATTCGAACCCAGGACCGTCAGCTTCACAGGCAGGTGCACTACCCACTAGGCTAAACCGGTCGTCAAACCTCTTAATAAATAGCTATAAAATTGTAAATATAATAACTTTTAAGTTAACGATACCTAATCTACCAGCGATATTTTGTAGGACACTGTATATTGTGTATTTAAGAACCACAAACGGCTTTTTACGTACATGTTTAAAGTGTAAGAATTCTTTGATTCTAAATCGTATTAACCCCGCTATCCTGTTCGAAGGACCAAGTTCCTATTTTTTTTTTCTTTTTTTTTATTTTTTTTTTCTTTATTGGGGAAAAAAACAGATACAGGCCGATGTAATAAATAGGACAAATCAGTATAGATGAAGTATGTACAGTCTGTATCCTAAGACAATTCCCACTAGGATTTCACACATATTAGTTAAGATGACATTGTAAAACAAG
Organism: Epiblema foenella; assembly: GCA_963556455.1. Classification (NCBI taxonomy): domain Eukaryota; kingdom Metazoa; phylum Arthropoda; class Insecta; order Lepidoptera; family Tortricidae; genus Epiblema; species Epiblema foenella. Next base: position 495,771 of record OY747106.1, read on the forward strand.
TAAGTAATCCTTAATTAAATCTTGACAATATAAGGTATACACTATTAACACAGTACAGGAAATTACGTCTTACAGGAGGAGAAATAACAACCACTACCAAAGATAATTATAAATTATATGAGCTGATTAACTTTGCACTTAAAAATGGCCCGCGTACTACTAAATATGTCAACCGAGACTAAGCTTTTGTTATAGTTGCAACACATTCTGCGTAATGGTGCTCGTACCCCGGCGTTAGTGGAGGCCGACGGGACCGCGAATAGAGACAAAGAACGCGTATTATTTATCTTTCCGTTTTTTTTATTACCACAAATTTCATTGAACTGATTTATTTCACAGATTGAATAATATTTTGGTAAGTAGGTACCTAAATATTTTATCTTCATCCCGGTCCCTCTCAACTATTCAGAGGAGGTTTGACGACGTATTTTTTCTTATATCATCTTACAACTGTAGTGTAACAAAATCATTTTATATCATTACTTGCTTTTTCCCCCGGCTTCGCCCGCGAAGTACGCGTAATTTTTAACCGTTTACAAAAATGGAGATTCTCAGTTGCACCTACGTATGTAGGTATATACGGATGTCATTTTCGTAATCGGCACCCCGAGAAACTACAAAAATGACACCCATATAAATTTTTAAGAAAAACAAAAATCTAAAATCTTGGATTTGAAAATGCGTGTTATTTTCGTAATCGGCGCCTCAAGGAACCTCGAAAACGACACCCATATCGATTTTTAAGAAAAATAAAGATTTGCTCCCCGCAAAAACTTGGAACCCCCTCTTCACCCCTTCAGGGAAGCAATTTTGAAAAACGCTGAGACATGTTTTGTTGTATTTAAACAGAGAGTATATGTACAAAGTTTTAAATGTCTCAGCACAAAAAAAAATTTTTCTCCCATACAAACTTTGCACTCCTATTTGATCCCCTTAGGGGTGGAATTTCCGAAAATCCCGTCTTATCCCTTGCATACGTCATAAAAGTAAGCTCTGGACCAAATTTGAAGTTTCTAGTTCCAGTAGTTTCGGCTGTGCGTTGATGGTAGATCACGCCTTTTTCTTTTATATATATAGATTAAGATCATTATTAGGCATTGGCACGTGAATCGGAACGTAACTGTCAAAATGATAACACTGTACTAGATTATTGCGAAATTAGCAAATTACTGATAAAACTTACCGAGCAGTATAAGAACGTTGCGTTGTTTACTTGATAACACTGTTTGTGTGCCGAGTAGACACAAAAGTAAAGCGTAAGCGACGGCCGACGCGCTCATGGTGCCGTCGGTCTGACGTGTCGGAGTGCACACTGCTAAGTGTAGTGTTGGCACCGCGCCGGGACCGCGCCGCTCGCCCGCAGTCAGTGACCCACTTATCGACCGGTTAGTTTTGCCTCCAAAATTTGAAAAGAACATAGCGGGATCCGTTTCCAGATCTTAATACAAGCTAAATACGCGATGTCAGGACAGAAAAACTTGTTATGCTTGTTCGACGTGGACGGAACGCTTACGAAGCCGCGACAAAGCATTTCAGAAGATTTATTATCATTTCTTTTGGCTAAGGTGAAGCCTCACGCGCGTGTAGGGCTGGTGAGTGGCTCAGATTACTCTAAAATTAAAGAGCAAATGAATGGCGATCATAATATGTCTCAGTTCGACTACGTGTTTTGTGAAAATGGATTGATGTACTTTAAAAACGGCGAGTTGCAAAGCAAACAAAGCATTCTGAACCATGTTGGTGAACAAAAGTTACAGAAACTAATCAACTTTGCTCTAGGATACATGTCTAAGATAGAACTGCCGGTTAAGAGAGGGAACTTTGTTGAGTTTCGGACCGGTCTGATCAACTTCTGCCCCGTGGGCCGGTCCTGTAGTCAGCAGGAAAGAGATCAGTTCGCTGCATATGATGCAGAGCATAAAATCAGGGAGAAATTTGTGCATGCTTTGCAGAAAGAGTTTGATGAATATGAACTGACTTTTGCTATGGGAGGGCAAATCAGCATAGATGTGTATCCTAATGGCTGGGATAAAACCTACTGCCTCAATCATGTGGCTGATGCTGGCTTTGATGAGATCCACTTCTTCGGTGACAAGACTGACCCAGGAGGCAATGACCATGAGATATACTGTGACGGCAGGACCATAGGTTATAAGGTCTCCTCCCCGGAGGACACCAAAGAGCAACTCACTGTGTGCTTTAGCATTTCATTGTGATTATATACTGTGAAAGAGATGTAATTGGACCTTTATATCACAAAAATCACTAAAATTCTACTGAGATTTTTTGTAAATAAAGTTATTATAATAAATACAAATGTAGTTGATTTACTTCTCTGCTAAAATAGCACTCTTATTTGAGGTAAACACGAGCTTTTTTGTATAGATAGATAGATAGATTCATTTATTTCCTTTAGAAAATAACATTATTATTTTACATCAAAATAAAATAAAATGGATTCATTAAAGGATCGTCTATAGTAATTTCAAAACTTCAAAAAAATAATAATAAATTAAGAAATGTCACATGTTAATGAAATAATTATATAATTTACTCGAAAGTTAATGTATGAACAACTCCCATAAAAAGTATTTAACACTGAACATTTCATATCATTGATTTCAATAAGTTCTGAAAGCTGTATAGAGTGTAGGTATATGTGTTAACAACTAAACAGATGTAATATGAAATTGAAATCAATCTAATTTTAACATTGTTTGGACATGTTCCAATCAGTGTTTTTTTTACAACCAAGATTATATTTATTGGCTGAAATAATGAGTATCCGGGTACCAATTATAAAAAAAGTTATCGACGTTAACGTCAGTGTCAACTGTCAAACAAACTCATGTTGCGGCTATTTGTGTTTCTATTTTGATTGTAATTTACGTGATAATACTTTTAAACAAAAAAGAACTCACTATGTCATCAGAATCATACACTCGCGATCTTGACCCAGAAACAAACAGTATTCTAAAACTGTACCTTTTTAAAAACGTTCAGAATTTGGAAGAAATTAGAAGTAACATCATCAATGGAGCGTGGAACTGCGCTGTGATCAAGCCAAACTTAATACTGGATCCTTTCCAAGTGGTGGTAGCTGCGAACAGGGCTGCTGTGTCCGCTAAACTCGGCTCTATGATCACCAGAACTGTGTATGCTGAGATTCTATACAATTTGTCTCTAACCAAGAATATTTCACAGAGCTTAAGCAAGTTCGGCATTGAGAAAGACCCAAATCTACTCGTCTGTTTTATTACCACCCCAGAAAAGGATGAGAGCAGTGATATCATACCTCTGATAAAGGGTGAATTGTGTCCAGTGACTGATCTCTCACAGTATACTAATTTAAAGGACTTGAAAAATACTTATAAGTTAAATAAGGTTGATTGTAAGAGTAATGATGATTTGTTAGACATTGTTGTTAGCAGGATGGTCACCAAAAACTTTGTTTCACATTAAATTTTGTTTTAGATACTATGTTTTTATTGCTATTATAAGCAATTGAAACCTTAACCCTCTCAATGCAACACACATCTAAAATCGTCGCAAGTTATTTTGTGGACAGTGCTAAGAACAACTGCAGTTGTCATGGCATTTATTGAAATCTACTGATCAGATAATTTATGAGTATTCATTTAAAAAATATGGTTGTACTGTGTTTAGAGTTTTATAGGCGTCTGCAGGAGAGTTAAGGTGAATCACACACAGAGACATCATTTATTATTCAAAATCAAAACATTTATTTTGCAAATATTGAGACCTATTTGCAAAATAAATGTTGGGCACTTTTAGAATTATTATCTTTATCTGGTATTTGGTACTACCATGTAATAAATATGCAGTTTCGACATGTTTTCTTGTGGAACTACGCATTGTAAATACGTATTGTTCTTTTTTCCTCATTTTTTTAAATTCTCTTTCGTTGTTTACCACTCGGATTTACTTAAGTACCTAGGTTAAGTAGTATCATTATAATTAAGCATATTTTTGGAGAAAATGACTGACTGTCGAGTTTTTTTCGGCATTTCTTCTCAGCAGTGGTTTCATGAGAAACGCTAGTAATTTTTGATTTGCAAAAGTGCCATTGGGGCCTACTTGCAGAATAAAGTTCATTTATTTCATTTACACATAGAGAGACAATTTTTTTCCCTGACCTCCATTAAATTTCCCTGACAATTAATTCCCTGACTTTTCCATGACTAGCGAAATTCCCTGACTTTTCCCGGTTTTCCCGGTTTTCCAGAAAGTGGCCACCCTGCATCAAGTAAAAAGGTCACTATCAAAGAATAAAAAAATAATTAATTAAAAGAAAATATATTTTATGTACCATGTTTTATTTCAACAACAACAATTTTAAATTGTATAATATACAATTAAATTACACAATTTGTAAAAGCCACTAATCAAATCAATTTTACAAATGCGATACATATCGTTGGACAACCAGCTGCTTAGTTTGTTCTGCAGGTGCCCGCCCCTATCTCTACTAAATTAATGCATAACGCTGTATGGCCACAAATTCCATTTCTTCTGGGATTTTATAATGTTCTACATTTTGTTCAATCAACTGAATGTAGTCAGAGTGAAGTAATAGCAGAGTTCTAATGTCAAATAATAATTCCTATAAATATAGCAGTTTCAGTAGATGTTTGTCACAATAAACCTCTATTTTAGGGGTTCCGTAGCCGAAGGGTCCAAACGGAACGCTATCACGGTAACTCACGCGTCCGCCCGCCCGTCATTTGTCACAAAATTTTGTTCCAATATTTTTTTTACTTCCTATTGACCGTATATTTACAAACAAATACTTATATATTGAATATCAGATTATTTGAAATTTCCTCATTTTTTTCTATTAAAACCAACTTAATTATACCCTAAATATGCGAAATCCGACACGCATTTGGCAAAGATGTGTTAGACCTTACATTATGTCGGTAAGTTATGACAAAAATGAATTGATTACCAAAATTTCATCTGAGGTTGGGTTGGACGTATCTTTACAAAATACGGGCTTCAGTGTTCACACAGTGGGATTGCTATTTTTATTGCTACAGTCAAGTACAAGATGTCGCCCTTTTCCCACCCTTCCACAGAGCAGTAAGGCAAGGCGAACAAATTGATCCATTTTATGTATTCAACAGTAAATTATTTTTAACAGGCACTCAACTATTACCTAATCTGCTCTCTGAAGTAGCTAATTAATTATAAATTTATCGATATCATTAAATGCTCTTATCACTTAAATCTAGCGGCCAGTACTCTGTACAAACATAAAAAATATCTTTAAAAAATAATTCATTGAAAACACATGCACGTCATTTCGCTCATTCCCAAAATACCAGATATTTTAAAATACCAGACTTGGTATATACGTATTCATAATAAACAAGAATTATGAAATATCACACAGTTTCAGTTCAATTTTCTGAAGTTAGCTTGTAGTGACTTCATAACGACTAGTAATACAAGCGAAAGTGTATTAAAAAAAGTTGGAAAACGACCTTTTTTGTATTACAAGCGTATATGAAATATTGAACAGCCGGCATGGAGACAATTTGGTATAATAAAACTGTGGTATTTCAGATACAAGCACATAATTAGTTATACTATTCATTATTATGCTTCCACACATCAGTACAATGTACAACTAAATTATAAATACGAACACAATTTCCGTTAGCTGCTTACATAGTGAACAAAAACTTAGAATAAAAAATGGCATCTAGTAATTATTAAGTCTTAGGAACTTTCTGTAAATCACTAATCACAAAATTCATTTGAAACATAATTTGCTTGGTTCTATACAAAACTTATGTTATATATTGGACTGAGCCCACTTGTTCACGTCAGGGACCGATACCGGTATTTTTAAAAAACCCTGAATTAGCCCAATATTATGGATTATTTTTTGCTCTTTTCGTAGGGTTGAATCATGTATTTAGGTAACAACGTCGTATTATTAGATTGTCCTATTAAAAACGAAATAATGAACCGGTAACCGTAATAATACCGGTATTTTTCTATGGAGAAAATACCGGTATCCGATCCCTGGTTCACGTCCTTTTGTTTCCACTATGAACTAGTGGGTTTTTTTTTCCAAGTAAACAGCACAGCTGGCTCACCACTGGTTCTGCCAGGCGCCAGGTGGACGACAATACCAGCCTTGCTACCGCGAACAGCAAACGAAGTTTTCTCTCTCTGTCACACTTGCAAGTTTGCACATAAGTGAGACAGAGAGGGAAAACTTCGTTTGTGGTTCGCTGTAGCCCCACAGGGGGGCTAGCACAACTACCGCTGCGACGCGACGCGAGTAGAGAAAAATCTACCCTCCTCTTTCTAACCCGCACAGCTCGAGCAAAACAGGAATCGCTGAGTCGCGCGAGATACGATTTGTCAGCAAGTTGTGCTAGCCCCACAGGGCGATTCTCCGAGCGTTTGAAACGCTCATTTCTAAAGTCATTGTCGACTCAAGATTATCTACCCAAAGTTGGGATAAACCGAAAACATTGATCAAATAAGACTCGGACCCGACATTGGTTTACGCTTTTAACAAAAGTTTACTCAGATCATCGTCTCCTTTAACAATATTTAATGAAACGACAATGACGTAAAATAACCGCCGTAAAAACGCTGAATATTCGCCCACCCACTTGTAAACAAAAGGGCGCAGACAAGTAAGAATAACCTGTCACTGTCATATTACTATGGTAAATCTGTAACTAGAGTCGGGCTAATGAAAGCTGAGACTGAGATTTACTTAGGCCTGGTTTTATAAAGATCCGTTAGATCCAACTTCAGATCAAATTTCAGTAATTCATTACATTTTTTGACAACAAACCGACATAAGGTTTAACGGATCTTTATAAAACCGAGCCTTAAGCAACTATAAACGTCAAATGTGTCAAACGTCACTTAATGGCCGTGTGGCGATAAACATTGCTTGATCCTTTACGGGTCAAAAACACGATATAACAAATCTTACATTATTCCTCATGAATTGCCATTTACATAATCGGAATCTTTACATATCATAAATCTTCGTTTTGATAATATTATCGCATAGTATGTACTGAACTATGTAGCGCGAGCATTTTACCTTGTTGCCCAAGTATCATTACTGTTTTGTCACATTATACACAGTGTAATATTTTAAGTTTTTAATTTTCCGCTCTTTTCTAGTGTCAGCTTCCATTAGTAAGCAAGTAGATACTAGAAATTGCTTGTGCAGAGAAGCACCTCTATAACTGTTGCTAGGCTGCCAGCCTTACAGTGAAGGCCACAGAAATATCCTACGCATATATTTCTATAGAATTTAGGGCTATTTTTGCTACAGAAGTGAATAAACCTCACATGAAAATTCGACGGTAAAGGACTAGCTGTTGGCGCTGGGATGTGGCCGTAGAGTTGAAGAAATTTCACAGTTCAGCATTAGTGTATGTATGGTCGCTCGCGATGCTGGGCCTGAGTGCTCAAGCAGTAGTCTTGTTGCAGTTGAGCATTTTATAAAAACGTATTGATTTATACTATCAAGATTTTTATTAAAAAAATACAAGTTCTGATCAAGAATATAATAACAATATATTGAAATTAATTTACCAGATTTTCGCTGTTTAAAATCAACGGAATTAAAAAACTGGTTCACATTCAAAATACTATCAAGTTAAGAGTTATTCTATATTTACTTGACTATTTCGAAGTGAAATTCTGAGAAAAATGGGGTTATTTGAAACAAACACCCAGTAGGAAAAAGTACAAGCTAACTTTTAATCGCATAGATTGTACGTCGCTCGCTTAACTTTGTTAAAATGTAGGTTTGATATGCTAACATCAAATAAACTATTATAATGTTGTCTTTGGTTTATAAAAAAAGTAACATTAAATTTATTCTGTCCGTTGGCTTTCAACTGTTCAAACGTTTCATTTTATACTCTTCATAGTCAGATTTTGTTCTAGTTTCACTAGATTTCCGTTCAAAATGATTCTATTTTAATTTGATTATTTTAATCTGTAATACAAACTACAAAAGATAAGTGAAATATCATATCAATATTTTATAAATTACATAATAACAATCAGAACTTAAGTGACGCAAGCATTTTAAAGCCGTTGTATGGAAAGTTAACAATAGGGATGTTGACATACAAAAAAATCTATAAGTTCGAATTTTCTCGAAAACCGATCAAATTCCTAATCAAATGGTGAAAAAAGTAACTCAAAAGAATTAGTTATTTACGACACAAGTACAAAAAACGGGAAATCCGTAACGAGTGTTGATAAATTAAAACACGACCGAAGGGGGTGTTTTAAATCGACACGAGTTGAGAATCACCTATTCGCACGTGTATCGTACAACGTTTTACAGTACATACGGCTCTTTAAAGTTTAGTCATGTGCACGGAATGTGCTCATTCTCGCACGCGTGCGGGAAAGTAGCACCATATGTACTGTAAAAATAGTTACATAATTATAAGTCTTAAAAATTTTAAGAGAGGGTATACTCTGTCCCTTTTCCGCAAAACGCACCTTTATATTGGGACCGTCATATACTATGACGCTTGTGGTCAGTGACGTCACTGGTCTGTCGCCCTCTCCAACCAGCAATAATAAAACGGTTGTAGCGTTATTTTTGAGATATTTGAATAGGATTTTCATCTTTTGGGATATTTTTTTTGCCTCGTTTCGTTTGGATTTAAATTTTGAGTCAACAACCCTACTTATTTTCTATGGGATACTGCATATCGAGGGGTGAGTGGTCAATCGTTTTTTGAAATAAGAATTCAACATCCATTACGCAGAGTTCTATTTTCAATAAACCTTTTAGATGACTTATCGGGTTTGAATACTTACCCCTCGATATTGGGTCGCGAACATTTTATAAAATTAGGTCCAGTATTCAGTTATGTCTGAAGTAATGATCACTATGTGTGTTTCAACATTTTGGCCACAAGCAAAAGTATATTTCTAAATCGCAACCTTATTGCTTAGATAGTTGTAATTTCAGTGCAGTTTTTATATACCGTAAACCGGGGTTACTTTCAAATTGAGGGGCGACTTTAAAAATTCAGTTTTTATGGCGATTTTTCCTTTTTTTTTTAGTTAACCTTGAGTCAAGTTATACCTTCGTTGATTTCCTAACTATTTACTAAACTGAATCAAACTAGAGATGTATGTTTTATATGTATCAAAGTAGCCCCGTTTTTAATTAAACTAACCCCAGTTTAAGGTATTGGATATTTTCGTTTAACTCATTTCAGCACAGCTAGCACTCGGTATCACCGGGAATCGTCTGTCTATTATTAGATCGCCTGTGTGTGAGCGAGACGCATGTATGTCGGCGATGCTAGCTTGACTACATAGAGCCTTAAGCATACTTATTGCCAGTGATCGGAACAGATCGTGCTAATTTACCTAAACTACATAACCATGATACAGAAAAAACTTAAAAATGACTGTATAAATATATAGATACAATAGAGATGTTGACACCAACTTCTAATAGTAAAGTTGCCCACTCACTTGACAAGGGGGGGGGTCGAAGTTGCACCACGTCCGTAGGGAGTAGGATAGGGCTTATCTAGATTCGCTGTTTTTGACGTGCAAAATGATTTATAATTTCCTACATGAGTACGTAGATATTACTTCTCGGTTTTGTGGGTACAGGAAAAAAATACACATGAGGTCTACATTGTACCCCCCTCCCCCAACGTGCCTCCTCGCCCCCTTCGGAACTTCGCGTGATTTCTGGATAAACCCATAGTTACCCTACACGTGACCGCAAGGTGCTAAAAGTGCAACAGAACTGTCAACCGTACTGTCTTCTCGAAGATCTCACGGTTCGATAATTGCCATACGATAAATGGGTCAATCAACTTTTTCTTGTTGTTCCTGTCCCGTCAGCGAGGAGACAACAGTAACCGAGTTTCTTAGAAAAATGTTTATAATATGGACTTCAAGCATGCTCAAGAGATGACACATGTCCAAATAGATTTATAAACTAACTATAAAATCACAGTTTTAAAGAGTGACTCAGGAGACGTAACCATGGTAACGAGCAACAAAGAATAGTTGATCCACCTAGATTTTACTTCTCGGTTTTGTAGGTAAAGGAAAAAAATACACGTAAGGTCTACGTTGTACCCCCCCTCCCCCAAGTGATCAGTCGTGAGGTTTCATGACCCCCTCGCCCCCTTCGGAACCTGGCGTGATTTCTGGATAAACCCATAGTTACCCTACACGTGACACCTGGGTGCTAAAAGTGCAACAGAACTGGCAACCGTACTGTCATCTCGAAGATCTCACGGTTCGATAATTGCCATACGATAAATGGGTCAATCAACTTTTTCTTGTTGTTATCCTGTCCCGTCAGCGAGGAGACAACAGTAACCGAGTTTCCTAGAAAAATGTTTATAATATGGACTTTAAGCATGCTCAAGAGATGACCCATGTCCAAATGGATTTATACTCATCGCTAAAACTTATGTTTGGTAGATTTAAACCCTATAAAATCACGCTTTTAAAGAGTCACTCAGGAGACGTAATCATGGTAACGAGCAACAAAAAATAGTTGATCCACCCAAATAAATTGATTCGATAAGACAACGCGCATGTGACACACTGGTGTTACGGGCATCCACAGGCGATGGGATTTAGGTAAATTAGCACGTATTCCGACAGCGGCGTATCTATCGCAGTGCGGTCGTGTTTAACGTAGCACCATGTATATGTCATAACTAAGACTCGGTCCACAAGTTTGGTTACCTTTGTAAGCCTATTTAGGTAATATACAGGGCGTCCCACGGCTATGCCACAAGGAGGGAAAGTACCTTGAATATTGTAGATGGAACATTTTACATATAAAGGATTATTATACATATAAACCTTTATATGTATAATAACACCCATTAAATAGTGCACCCGTGCGAAGCCGGGGCGGGTCGCTAGTTAAATGATAAATGACACAAAACGCCCAAAACGGAACTTTATACCACGAACACTTAAGACTGCAACGAGCTTCCTGCTGAGGTATTCCCAATGGGCTACAGAATGGGACTCTTCAAAAGCCGTGAAAAGGTTTCTTACGGGTCGGCAACGCGCGAGGAACGCCTCCGGTGTTGCAAGCGTCTATATACGACGGTAACCACTTACCATCAGGTGGGTTGTCAGTTTGTTTGCCACCGACGTGGTATAAAAAATACGATTCATTGTCAAGAGCGGAACATTATAGACAATGTATATAATAAAATTCTGGAAATAAACGGTCGGGAAATGGAACGATTTCGCTACAAAACATATCAAAATTAACATCCGAACTGACAGGTCAAAATGTCTTTATTACTGACATTACTGACCTGTTGCCATATAAATGAGAATAATGTCATTATTACTGACATTACTGACCTATTGACATATAAATGAGAATAATGTCATTATTACTGACATGTTGCCATGTAAATGCGAATGATGTCATTATTACTGACATTACTAACCTGTTGCCATATAAATGAGGATAATGTAATTATTACTGACATTACTGACCTGCTGCCAAATAAATGAGAATAATGTCATTATTACTGACATTACTGACCTATTGCCATATAAATGAGAATAATGTCATTATTACTGACATGTTGCCATGTAAATGCGAATGATGTCATTATTACTGACATTACTGACCTGTTGCCATATAAATGAGGATAATGTAATTATTACTGACATTACTGACCTGCTGCCAAATAAATGAGAATAATGTCATTATTACTGAAATTTCTGACCTGCTGCCAAATAAATGAGAATAATGTCATCATTACTGACATTACTGACCTGCTGCCAAATAAATGAGAATAATGTCATCATTACTGACATTACTGACCTGTAGCGATATAAATGAGAATAATGTCATTATTACTGACATTACTGACATGTTGCCATATAAATGAGAATAATAGCGCCCTCTTGACAATGGCCATATAATTCTGGTCGGGATTTAAAACTATAATAGCCTATTTTAGTCAAGGATTGAAGCGGACACAACTAGAAGTGCTAGCTTTTTTTTTAACGCTTCAGACTTGTGGACACGGCCCTAGTTAAAACATGATTAGCGTCGTTCCCAAGCAATAGTAGCCGCTTAGTCGATGTCAACAAGGACGATTTCTGTCTGAGTTGGTATAGAAATAGCGCCTTAATGACACCGACGAAGCGGCAGTTGCGTGGGAATGAGACATTAGAACGCAATCCTACATTACATGTAAAAGGTTAGCAGCCGCGGTGCCGGCGGCGTGCCGACAGCGTGCCGACAGCGTGCCGACAGCTCACCGCGCCGGCGGCCGCTCATTATACTAGCGTTGCGTCGCGTCCCACGTGGCGCGCCTCCCTGGCAGATCAAAAGGTTTATTATTTACAGGATGTAATAAAACTAGTAAGGATCCGTTAAAGGACATATTCGGTATCGTAGTCTGATTAGGAAAAAGTAGAAGAAAATTTTTTTTGACGCGAAAAAAATTTTTGTGCAGACTCCAATAGTGGTATTTCACCAAAGGTGACAGGAACGACAATTGTTGCCAGGCCCCTATTTCACCAGGTTGACATGTGTAGGCTGACAAATAGCCAATTTTCATGTGAAAACTGTTTCAACAACTACAATTATAATGTTGATATGAGAACAACGGTTGGAACTCACTTGGAAAGTCACTATTTGCGACATGTTTCGGACTACAATTGGAGTCCTTCATCAGGTTGAGTGTTATCAAGTCATGAAGGACTCCAATTGTAGTCCGAAACATGTCGCAAATAGTGACTTTCCAAGTGAGTTCCAACCGTTGTTCTCATATTAAGTGTAAATATGTCTCACGTTAGTGTAAATTTATGAATTATAATGTTTTTTGACAATTGTCGCGCCTGTCAGCTTTGGTGAAATAGGAGCCAGGCAAAGGCCAAATTTATTGCGTCAAAAAAAAATTTTTTTTCTACTTTTTCCTAATCAGAACACGATACCGAATATGTCCATAAACAGATGCTCACTAGTTTTGTTAAACCCTGTACATTGAATGGCATTTTATTACATTGTTCACAGCTATACGATATAATCATAATTTACACACAATCTGATACTCATACTCATCTATTAATATATAATTTTACATATCAAAGAAAATAAGGTAAACGACCTAGTCCCAAACTAAACAAATCTTGTACTATGGGTACCAGGCGCGGATACAGGGGGGTAAGGGCAACAGGGGCAATTGCCCCCCCCTGAAGCCTGTGTCAGAGAAGGGCAATTGCCTATGTCCTGACGTAGGAAATATGTTCTGACAATAAAAATAGTTATCAAAAGTCAGTTTTATTTTCGGAAAGTTCGAAAGTGCCCCCCCCTGAACAAAATCCTGGATCCGCGCCTGATGGGTACTAGGCGACGATATGCATACTTATATAGATAAAAATATACTTAAATACATAGTAAACATCCAAGACTCAGGAACAAATATTCGTGTTCATCACACAAATAAAAGCCCTGACCGGGATTCGAACCCGGGACCTCCAGCTTCGTAGGCAGGGTCACTACCAACTAGGCTAAAGCGGTCGTCGGCAGGTATGTATATATATATATATATATAATAGGTATGTCAGTTGAGTTAATTTTTCAATTTGATTACATAATTTGTCAAAATGTCAAAATACATATAGAATTAAGAATATTAGTTACATTTATTACTGGAATTCATTAAGCTATGAAGTGTCCAGAAGTGAGCTCCAAATGGCTGAACAATTGTGATAATCCATATTGAAAGGGACCTTATGGCGGCCGGCACTTACGCCTTTATTGCCGCTGTTCCAATACAATAGTGAATAGGTGTAACGTAAGCGCCTGCCGCCATAAGGCCCCTTTCGATGTGGATTATCACAATTAAAGACCATGGCCGTATGTGCCCACTTACGTATAATAGGGAACCTTAAGTTTTTTGGAGTGGTTCATATTATATAATAGACTTATAGAGTTCAATTTGTTTTATTAAATATCGTTTTTTTTTTAATATTATCTTTGACATTTGGAGGGATTAATAGGACCGCGCCTTCGTCTGCCGTGAAACAAAAAAACATCAACTTGACAGCTGACAGATGTCAAACGTGGCAGTTACATCTATGAATGTTCAAAATCATAGATGTAACTGCCGACATCCGGCAACAGTTTTGAACTGTATAATAAGTTTGCTATCAATAAAAAATATGGCCCACTCCAAAATATTCATGAACGTCAATCAAAACCTATATTAGTTAACTAGCCGCTAAAGTTCGTTTGTCTTTATCTGTCACTTTGACACACGTGCTTATGAGACAGTGACAACAGACATTTTTGTTAGCATTTATAATCTTAATAACTAATTCATTTAAAATAACTAGTAATAATATGTTTTTGTTGTATACATATCGAAAGCGTAATTAGTTTGATTTGTACTGGTAACACTGAGGATGATTGAAGAGAGGCGGCGAGGACGGGACGGCTCTCAAAAAAAAGAATTGATGTCGTTATGAGAGTAATCAAGGCTGTACCGTGGAAATTATTATAGTTTATTTTCTACATTGAGGTGTTTGATTTGCATCGTTCATATTTTAGTTAGCAGAGGTTTGTTAAGTTTTATGAATAAGAGGGTTAAGGTTCCCAATTAGATAGCGAGTCGGAATCCGGGAGGCGACGAACAATAGTATATGTAGAGATTAAGGGCCGGCCATACCTGCGGGTCACCGCCGCTCGGCGCCCGCGCCCGCGCCCGCGCCCACGTACACCGACACCACCGAGTCCTTGGAGCCCACGCCCAGCGCGCATCTAGAATAGAATAGAATAGAAGATAATTTATTTCAGTATAAAAACACAGTAATACAATATATAAAAAAGAAAACAATAGAAAAACTTATTATCTAAATTGTACACTGACCATTACACTGAAAAAGGTGAACACTCAGCATAATGCCAGGTACTACTGGAGTACCCGACGCTGGACACCGGATACATCATACATTATTTATCAGTGGCGGCGCATCAAAAATATTCTTAGGGAAGCCTTAGGAATAATTTGTCTTTCAAATCCTTTATGAGCCGTAGTAAAATAACTGGACTGGTTGAAAATTAGGCCAGCCGGTGGGAATTGAGTTGTATGGACGATCCGCCACTGTTATTTATGTAAATGAGGTTCATAGCACCTCATTTAACTTGTCAATAGTCTGTCTATGATGACAAGAGATGTAAAAACGTAATGAAATAATTAAATAATTGCAAATATTATAATAAATGATGTCCTCCCAGACGCTTCCGTCGACGGCGACATCCTGACAAATTAATTCTATGGGATGTTAGATATTTTGTTATTGATTACGAGCATGTGCGCGACAGTGACTTGCAAAGCCAAACTTGGTTTTGAAACTCCGGCAACATGGGAAACAGTGGAGCTCTCCACTTGAGTTATAAGTATATAGATAGGAGGGCTTGGGTCGAGTTTTACGAATCTGGCGTTTAGCATCCAGAGCCTCGAGACGAGTGCGTTCAGTAGTTCGCACTCGTCTCGAGGTTCGTTGCGTAGTTCTAAAGATTTAAGCATACATAGGGATATAGGGCCAGAGAAAGCGACTTTGTTTTATACTATGTAGTGATAGTGATTCGGAGAATCAACAGCTGCTATCAATACATTTTTGACATACGATACAAAAAGCCAATTACATGTTCACACCAGTAACAACAATAGAAAAGAACAGATGGTGATTTGCACTCAATACACTGCATCACAGAAGCCAAATAAGGCAGCTTAGTCAAAAAAAGAAAAATACAGTTTAGGGTCGGTTGCACCAACATACGATCACAGGCCGGTCATCGTCAAATATGGCGCCGGCAGCTGTCATCCCATAGAAACTTGTCAAACTTTACATACAATCAGATGTTAACGAACACCGCTTACGATTACAGACGGTTATTTTATTTTATTTATTTCGGGAAAGGGTTAGTGACGTCACTGACCTGTCTCGGTTACTTTCTACCCAGGAACATTAAAACGGTTGTAGTTTCGTTATTTTTTTGAGATATTTGAATAGGATTTCACCATTTGGCATATTTTTTTGCCCTGTTTCTTTTAGAATAGTCAAATTTTGAGTCGACCGCTATTATCTTGGGTTTATTAACAAAATCGCTTTTTGTGTACGAGAATGCACCCTAATTAAAATAACTTCAAGGTCGAGAACGAATTATCTACGTAAAAATGTGACAGATGCTTTATCTTGTCGCATATCTCTTGATAAGCGAGACAATTATCTCCACAGAGCGTAGGAACAAATTCTACAATAGAAACCAGAGTGAAGTGTCGTGTTCAATTGGTTAATTTTGAAGATTGCGAGATTACACAATAGAATTCCGAGCGAAGCGAAGGGTTCAAACGGATAGTTTTGAAGGCAGGGATATTAAAGAATAGAATCTTGAGCGAAGCGAAGGGTTCAAACGGATAGTTTTGAAGACAGGAATATTAAAGAATAGAATCTTGAGCGAAGCGAAGGGTTCAAACGGATAGTTTTGAAGACAAATATATTAAATAATAGAATCTTGAGCGAAGCGAAGGGTTCAAATGGATAGTTGTGAAGGTCGGGAGGAGCACTGACCGGAGCGGGTGGAAGGCGAGGCAGCAGACGGGCCCGAAGCGCGCGCCCATGCCCATGAAGCCCTCGTGCGACTTGATGGTGTTCAGCGCGCCGCCGCTCAGGTCGTACAGGCTTATCGACTGGTTCACAGAACCGCTGTAACGTGACATTATATGACATAATTAGGTGACTATTTTTGGGGTAACTTTTTCTATAAAACTTCTTAAAGAAATGGTTTAAAATCAAAATAGTAGATTGTGTCTCAAGGGAGCAAAATGATATATTTACGGCGAGGGCGGTATATTGAATTTTGAGTGAAGCGAAAGATTCTACAATAGAATCCTGAGCGTAGCGAGGGATTCTAAAGTAGAATCTTGAGCGTAGCGAGGGATTCAAGTGTTTACGCCCAAGACGAAAATAATTTTGCTACCGTGTGACACATACTGCTTTTCACACCGTCTATGAGGCCCGCTGCTAAAAACATGAAATATCTTACAAATGATTTTACTACAGTGTCACATACTGCTTTTCACACCTTCTATGAGGAAAAGAGTCATTGTTGCCCTCAAATGAGGGAAGAAAAGTACAACTTTGATCCCTCATTCGAAGGCAACAATAACTCTTTTCTGAATAGCAGGTGTGAAAAGAAGTAATTGATTGCTTGTGCGTGTCGGAGATGCTGCGGAGCTGTGTGTAGAGCGTGTAGTCTCACCAGGCGATGAGGTCGAGCAGCGGGTGCACGTCCACGGCGGCCAGCGGGCCCGGCGCGCGCAGCACCGCCAGCGGCTCCAGCTTGCGCGTGTCGTAGATGCGCACCTCGCCCGTCATGCTGCGGGGACAACGGTACCCGGATTACTAAATACACAAGTGTAAAACGGTGGTTATCTTCAGGTATCAAGGTAGGTCAGGGTTTCAAGAGTTGCCGATCAGCCGGTGACCAGTTTGTGTCGCTCGGGTCGGGGCCGGGCGCCGGGCGGCGCTAGCTACTGACCAGCCGGTGACCAGCTTGTGCCGCTCGGGCCGCGGCACGGCGCACAGCACGGGCGCGCGGTGGTGCTGCAGCGTGAGCGCGGCGCCGGGCGCGGGCGCGCGCGTGTCCCACAGCCGCCCGGGGCCGGGGCCGGGGCCGGGCGCCGGGCGCGCTAGCTACTGACCAGCCGGTGACCAGCTTGTGCCGCTCGGGCCGCGGCACGGCGCACAGCACGGGCGCGCGGTGGTGCTGCAGCGTGAGCGCGGCGCCGGGCGCGGGCGCGCGCGTGTCCCACAGCCGCCCGGGGCCGGGGCCGGGGCCGGGCGCCGGGCGCGCTAGCTACTGACCAGCCGGTGACCAGCTTGTGCCGCTCGGGCCGCGGCACGGCGCACAGCACGGGCGCGCGGTGGTGCTGCAGCGTGAGCGCGGCGCCGGGCGCGGGCGCGCGCGTGTCCCACAGCCGCCCGGGGCCGGGGCCGGGGCCGGGCGCCGGGCGCGCTAGCTACTGACCAGCCGGTGACCAGCTTGTGCCGCTCGGGCCGCGGCACGGCGC
Organism: Epiblema foenella; assembly: GCA_963556455.1. Taxonomy (NCBI): domain Eukaryota; kingdom Metazoa; phylum Arthropoda; class Insecta; order Lepidoptera; family Tortricidae; genus Epiblema; species Epiblema foenella. The sequence goes on from OY747106.1 coordinate 513,911, forward strand.
ACAGCACGGGCGCGCGGTGGTGCTGCAGCGTGAGCGCGGCGCCGGGCGCGGGCGCGCGCGTGTCCCACAGCCGCCCGGGGCCGGGGCCGGGGCCGGGCGCCGGGCGCGCTAGCTACTGACCAGCCGGTGACCAGCTTGTGCCGCTCGGGCCGCGGCACGGCGCACAGCACGGGCGCGCGGTGGTGCTGCAGCGTGAGCGCGGCGCCGGGCGCGGGCGCGCGCGTGTCCCACAGCCGCCCGGGGCCGGGGCCGGGGCCGGGCGCCGGGCGCGCTAGCTACTGACCAGCCGGTGACCAGCTTGTGCCGCTCGGGCCGCGGCACGGCGCACAGCACGGGCGCGCGGTGGTGCTGCAGCGTGAGCGCGGCGCCGGGCGCGGGCGCGCGCGTGTCCCACAGCCGCCCGGGGCCGGGGCCGGGGCCGGGCGCCGGGCGCGCTAGCTACTGACCAGCCGGTGACCAGCTTGTGCCGCTCGGGCCGCGGCACGGCGCACAGCACGGGCGCGCGGTGGTGCTGCAGCGTGAGCGCGGCGCCGGGCGCGGGCGCGCGCGTGTCCCACAGCCGCCCGGGGCCGGGGCCGGGGCCGGGCGCCGGGCGCGCTAGCTACTGACCAGCCGGTGACCAGCTTGTGCCGCTCGGGCCGCGGCACGGCGCACAGCACGGGCGCGCGGTGGTGCTGCAGCGTGAGCGCGGCGCCGGGCGCGGGCGCGCGCGTGTCCCACAGCCGCCCGGGGCCGGGGCCGGGGCCGGGCGCCGGGCGCGCTAGCTACTGACCAGCCGGTGACCAGCTTGTGCCGCTCGGGCCGCGGCACGGCGCACAGCACGGGCGCGCGGTGGTGCTGCAGCGTGAGCGCGGCGCCGGGCGCGGGCGCGCGCGTGTCCCACAGCCGCACGGACCCGTCCGCGAAGCCCGCCGCCAGCGACCACGCCTCCGTCGACTCGCGCCAGAGGGACGTCGCTGCGCTCTCGCACTCTGGAACACAGCGTTACTATTGACCGAGTGAAGCGAACGTCTCTGTCTCTGCTTCAGCTTCGAAAAAAAAAAAAAAAATGCTTTTGTATATCCGGATTTCCGAGTATTCTCCTCTACAAGACGTATTTCTCGACCCGTTCTCGTGAAATTTTGTGAGCCGGTTCGAAACTTAAGTTTTTTTTATTCAGCAGCAGCTCGGTGCTAGCGTCTAGCGTCCCCGACAGCCGCAGGGTCTGTCACCTGTGGGGATGTCGGCCTCCAGCAGCTCGGTGCTGGCGTCCCACAGGCGCACGCTGGACGCGAGCCCGGCCAGCGCCAGCGAGCGCCGCCGCGCGCACCAGCGCAACAGCACCGGCGGCGGCGGCGGACTGTACGGGACTCCGGGCACGCCCGTGGAACCTAGGCTGTCTGGAACGCGAAATGTCAAGTTAAACAACAACGCATTGTGTATGCATGACATTACAATGAATAAATAAATAAATAAATAAATAACGTATGTATTCGCTTAATGTAATACACAGGGGACATCAGAAAAAAGGAAACTGATACAGGACCATAAATTACTTAAAAGATTTGTTTGATTAACGGAAGTAACTCGATATGTATGTATACCTTTACCCTGGACCAGTTTAAACAAATCTTTTAAGTATGTGTACAAGACGCGAGTTTAAAATGTTAAATTACGTCCTTTGCCGTGTTAGAACTACCAGCGAACGCCAAACATGGCACTAAACTGGCGCAATACGCGACTTTCGCCTAAGGTAATTATGCGATACGTCACCGTAGAAAAATTATAATACCATGAACTTAAAACATATTAGCAGCCAAGCACGTAGATATAGAAGTTATAGATGAAAACGTGAGCGCAGCGAACGCGAGATTTTTACAACATTATGATGCAAGTTGCAGAAAATACTTCACATCTAGATGAAAGCGAATTTTTTCAATGATTCCGTGCGCGAAGGGTCCAAACGGAGCCCTATTACTGTCTCTCACGTGTTCGTCTCCCCGTGTGGTGCCAGGTTAGAATTGTACCACCCCATATCATCCGGTGGGTGTCGTAAGAGGCGACTAAGGGAGAATATCCAGGGAACGGGCAGCAGCGTTCTCTGAAGGTCACACCTATTATTACTGCGATCCCCAACCCGCCTGCCAAGCGTGGGGATTATGGAAAAACCCCAAAAAAAATGACCAGTACGACAAAACCACGGCCCCCAGTCCCCGGCAGCTTCGCTATTCCGGTCTACGGTAGCGGACCCGGTAACGGCGGAGCAGGGGGTGCTAAGAATCCCCGGCAGGGATTTGGCTACCACCAAACGAACTTGGCCCTGGTAACCTACAATTGTCGCACGCTCAGGGCTGACGAGAAGCTGTTAGAGCTGGAAGAGGGGTTAAGCAAGTTGCGTTGGGACGTTGTGGGACTGTCGGAAATCCGACGAGAGGGAGAGGATACGATGGTCCTAAAGTCCGGTAACTTGTTTTACTTCCGGGAAGGAGACAGCCTTTCACAGGGCGGTGTCGGGTTCATCGTCCGCAGGTCCCTCGTCAACAACGTGGAGAACGTCGGGAGTGTGTCGCCCAGGGTGGCGTACCTAAACCTCCGATTAACCAAGTGGTATTCGTTGAAGGTCGTACCGTACAGGTTTACGCCCCGACTGCGACGCACGCCGATGATGAGGTGGAGGCACTGTACGAGGACATCTCGAGAGCCATCCAGACCTACAAAGCACACTTCACGGTGGTGATGGGGGACTTCAACGCGAAACTAGGCAAACGGGTATGCGATGAGCTGAGAGTGGGGCAATTCGGTGTTGGACGGCGAAACTCCAGAGGACAGCGGATGGCCGAATTTCTAGAGAAGGAGGGACTCTATATGATGAACTCCTTCTTCAAGAAGAGGCCGCAGCGAAAATGGACCTGGATCAGCCCGGATGGGTCGACAAAAAATGAGATTGACTTCATTCTCGTGACCAATCGCCAAATGTTCAATGATGTCTCTGTGATCAACCGGGTCAAAACCGGTAGTGATCACCGAATGGTGAGAGGCACATTGAACATAAATACGAGGCTCGAGAGGTCGCGATTAGTGAAGTCCACGCTCCGTCCAACCCCAGTCCAATACCAAAACCCGGAAAGCTTTCAGCTGGAACTCCAAAATCGTTTCGGATGCCTAGAGGAGTGCGAGTCAACGGACGATGTAAGCAGCAGGTTTGTGCAAACTGTCCAGGCGGTCGGGTCTAAGTTTTTCAAGGCTCGCCGCACAAAAAGAACTCAAAAACTCTCAGACCATACACTGAAGCTCATGAGCAACCGGCACGAAATGCGATTGCAGTCTTCGGTCGACGTGCCAAAATACCGCGAGCTCAATAGACAAATCTCCAAGTCAATGAGATCTGACTTGCGCCGGTTTAAAACTTCGCGTATTGAAGAGGCGATCGAGCGGAATCAAGGATCCAAAGTATTCGCGAAAGATTTGTCTATTGGGCGAAGTCAACTGGCGAAGATAAAGACTGACGGTGGCATCGTAGTTTCGTCCAAGGCTGAGATCTTGAGAGAGGTTGAGAGGTTCTACGGACAGTTGTACAGATCATCACAACCTGCAGCTATCTTGGCCATAGACCCTAGAGCCAAGCTAACCCGGCATTACACCGAAGATATACCGGACGTCAGCCTGTATGAGACCAGAATGGCCCTGAAACAGCTGAAGAACAACAAGGCGCCAGGAGATGACGGAATAACGGCCGAACTCCTGAGAGCGGGTGGAACACCGATACTTATGTCCTCCAGAAACTTTTTAACTCCGTTATTCTCGAAGGCAGTGTTCCAGAGGCGTGGACCAAGAGTGTGGTGGTGCTGTTCTTCAAAAAGGGTGACAACGTGTGCGTGTTGCCAGTGATGACATATGGTACTGAAACGTGGCCGCTGAATGTGGGCCTCTTAAATAAGCTCAGAGTTGCTCAGCGTGCGATGGAGAGAGCTATGCTTGGAGTTTCTCTGCGGGACATGATCCGAAACTCGGAGATCCGCAGAAGAACGAGGGTTACCGACATAGCTCAGAGAATCTGCAAGTTGAAGTGGCAGTGGGCGGGCCACATTGCTCGTAGAAACGATAACCGTTGGGGAAGAAAGGTTCTCGAGTGGCGGCCTCGCACGGGAAGACGGAGCGTTGGACGGCCTGCCACTAGGTGGACTGATGACTTGGTCAAGGCAGCGGGGAGTCGCTGGATGCGGGTGGCTCGCGACCGTGTGCTGTGGCGCTCCTTGGGGGAGGCCTATATCCAGCAGTGGATGTCTTCCGGCTGAATGATGACGATGATGACGTGTTCGTCTGTCGCCTGACATACAGATTTAACAGCCAAACGGCTGGAGCTAGTCTTCAGATTTTCACACTATAACCATCTTGTTGACCCAAAACCATACAAATTGTCAAAAAATATTTTTAAATGTTTTTTTTTTTCACCTAATAAATGTTGCTAAATGTTGACCTACCCCCATTAAGTGGGGGTACCTATCGTATCGTTTGAACCCCTTACCACCCCTCATATATGTCCTTGTTAGCAGCAGTGACGATGCACCGGTTGTTTTGTAGCGAATCCAACACGCAAAATGAACAGCCTACAAATTGTACGAAGTATCCAATTTGTACCACGACTCGGAACGCTAAAGCCAGACAAAGTGGAAGCGAATGGGTTAGGAACGATAAAGGACTATGAAAAATAATGTAGATGTTATGCAGGCGAAATGACTGTTTTAGTTACCAACTGACTATTAAATATAACTTGCGAAATTTATGCTGCGTTCTTTTGGAACACTTTGGGAGATAGCGATAATATCTTTTGTAGTATAGTGATGATATCTTGTCATGACTTCGTTGAGCAATTTTACAGGGCTGTTTTCGTCATTTTCGTTTTATTTATTCAATTTCGTTAAATTTATTGTTCGGTCCGTAGTTGATCAAAGATCTCCCTTAAAGTAGATAATCGTGTAACCGACATACGTTAGTGACGAGCGTAATTAATCTGTCAGTCGATATGTTAAATCACGGAAAGTATTACGCGACCAATCATAAATTAAGCAAGTTATACTAGACTTTATTCCAGCGCAATAAAGTGCAGAAATGTCAAATAAAGTTGGTCGATGGTGATGAGTGAACTCACGGTCCTGCGGCGGCGGCGCGGCGCGCTCCTCCGCGGACAGGAACTGCTCCGACACCAGCTGCGCCAGACCTGCGCACGCGCACCCGTCAGCCCCACGCACACACACACCCCGGCTAAAGAGCCCCAACGACACGCCCACATGGCAAGCGAGGATGCCTACATCAAGTGATGACAAAGCACTCGCACAAATAAACCCCATTTTTACACGTGCAGGAGTTGCATTACGTTGTGAGTGATGGGGTAACTATAACAAGTTAAGGGGCTCCTAGCTCACAATGCCAATGTTTCTTTTGTAACATTAGTTTATGAGTGGGTTTGGATTGCTTGTTTTTTTCTTTTTTTATTTTAACATTCTTGTTCCAATAACGTTTGTAATTGTGTACGAGTGCGCGCTTTAGTTCTGTATATACACTCTAGCGCTATCTGTGAGATCCCGTAATTGGCTCTGCTGTTAATACGCATGTTGTTACATTGTTTGTACTGCTGTTGGTTCTCCTAATATAAATAAATAAATAAGTAACATTTGTCACGGATTTAGTTTAGTTTTGTGTTATTTAATGTTTTTATTCAAAAAGTTCTTATTAATTGGTAAATTATACACACTGTTTTCTCCGAATACTAAATTTATTTATATTAGTATGTTCTAGGATACTGGAATAAGTTGTGGTTACCTTTAATTGGATAAGCATCAACTTAAAATATTACCTAAGTTATCCACGCGTGTATGGTGTATTATCTGTTGGTGATCCTTAATAAATAAATAAATAAATGCCCTTCGATCTATAACTCTCCGTTTTCTCGTGTTTACGAAGAAATAGTATACCATATCACTACATATTATAAAACAAAGTCGCTTTCTCTGTCCCTATATCCCTATGTCCCTATGTATGCTTAAATCTTTAAAACTACGCAACGGATTTTGATGCGGTTTTTTTTAATACATAGAGTGATTGAAGAGGAAGATTTATATGTATAATAACATCCATTAAATAGTGCACCCGTGCGAAGCCGGGGCGGGTCGCTAGTTTACTTTAAAACTCACTATCTTCACATATGGCATCAAACGTTGGCAATTTTAGGCCAAAAAACCAGTTTTTTGGACGTAACTTTCGTAAAGATGAGTTATAAATAAAAATCTCTCTTGCGTTGTTAGAGACGTCAATAAGGAACAGTTATATTTCCATTTCATATATATACGTGCATAAACAAATACTAATATCGAAAATATAGCTTTTTGTAGACCATGATTGAAAAATCATAATAGAAGCAAGTAGTCAGTTTTTTCACAATTTGGCTCGTAAAACTATTTTTCGGTACATAAAAGGATTGAACAGATATCCGTTTGTGCCCTAAATCCTAATCCTAATAATATTATAAACGTGAAAGTTTGTGCGGATGGATGTACGTTCCGCTTAATCTCAAAAACTACTGAACGGATATCTATGAAACTTTCCAGAATTGTAGCTTAGACATCAGAATAGGACATAGGTTACCTTTTATCCGCGAGTAACACCGCAGGGCGCTGCTAGTATATCTATAGTTTTGACGGAGCTATATCAACTCAAAACTCGTCAAAAATCGATCGTGGAGCCCCTTAAGTTGGTATATGAAACGTAGCAACGTAATTAGTTGCAAGCGTTTCTTTTGTGTGTCAATGGGATTTTAGTATAAAAATGAGCATTGAACTGTTTTGCCTTGGATCACTTTAGCTCTGAGGTAGGCATATGGAAATGAATATAACAGTGTCACAAATGAGTCATTGTCAGATTTAGGTTCATATTCATATATTTTTATTGCCATCACGTTCATTACAGTAGTACCCAACTGATAAGGCGCGTCGTGAATATTCGTTCGCGCAGAAAAGAAAGTATCGCTCCGAAGATTAACGAAAGAATGCTTAAAACTTACAATTAACCTTAGATCACTACTATAAGGTTCATAATACACTGTTCATAATGCGCGTGCACTCGATCAGAAGTATGGCGGCTGACTAACATGCCACGCGGCGCGCGCTAACATGGCGGCGGCTGCGGACCAATAGCGGTACAGGAACAAGAAGCGCGGTGCGTGGAGCGTGCCGATTGGTCAATAGCATTTCCCGCGCTTTAAAAATTCATCTTCTGCGCAGGTACATCGGTAAGCCATATCAGTTGGGTACTACTGTACATCGGTATGTTAGTATGTTTGGTTAATCGGTACATGATACCCCGTTAGGGCATTGCAATTATCTTCCATACTAGGCAAGGGTGTGCGTATTCATTTCACGAAGGGAAAGTAATCTTACAGCCTTTATGGAATGAAATCGCTAACCTTAACACGTTACTAATTATATTATATTATATTAGCTGAGCAATCGACTTACATGCAATAATCTTTCGCGTTTTCGGTGGACATATCAAAAGTTAAGGTCCAAAAAGCTTAATTTTGGATTGATCTAGTAACCCGCACAAACGGTGTTTCCGTAACTATAAATCCATGTAATAAAAACATAACTTACATGTACATAGTGACTACCGGGTGGACAACTTTTGTTTTCACAACTGACAATGGCCCAAATGATACACTGTTTTTTCAAATGACGCTGTCGAAATTGATAAGTTTGCAAGCACAAATATCTAGAAATCTACTAAAAATGTATAGGTTACCCGGCGTCTACAGGTCCCTGGGATTCAGGGATCATAACAAAAGAATGCTATAATTTATTTTTTTCGCCGGGAGACGATGGCTTAAACATTGTCGTAAGTCGTGATCTGCATGATAATAAACGGCACACTCTGAGTTCGAAAGTAACGTAAGAAACGGGATATTTACCATGTATATTTGTATTTACAGTGATCCGAAAGTTCTCAAATCGAAAAGAGACTGTTTCCGGAAAGAACTCGCGTATTGATACTGTGAGTGTGGTGTGTCGTGACCGTAATCGAGTTTCAAGTGACAAGGCGGACGGTGGTAGTGACGGTGACACTGTGCGAAAAAAGCGAACCAGGAAGAGGGTAGATGCCTATGGTGAGTGAGTAGACCACAACTAAAACTCGCAGCACGTCAGTTAATCCTTGATAATGGCGCTTGCAACAGTGCCGAAATATCGGGAACTCAAAAATACAAATATACATGGTAAATATCCCGTTTCAAATCGTAATTCTAATGTAAATGACCATGTAAGCTTGAAATCTTATATAACGTAAGAAACATAATGGTTCATAGGTATGTTTCATGTAATGATAATGGAGATTAGATTACATGGGTGGAGTTTATGACATGCGTGGACCAGGGCGGGTAAAGCGCGAACACACAATTGATGAAACACATAAGAATGAATTTATCCCAATGTGAACCCTCCTGATTTTAGAAGTTCAGTATTATATTCCCGTCAACTTCACAGCACGAAAGGCAGCTCATTTGTCAACCTAGATCACCTAGAAGCTTTCCGGTCTCCATCCATCGGTCTCGTATAGTCGAGCGTGGAGTGACTTCTGAAATTGCGTGGTTTGGGAGTAGCGTGTAAGGGGGCGTCCATAATATATTTAAATTGTCTGTCCCTCCCTCCCCCCCTGGTGAGATGTCGTGAGATTTTATTCAAACCCCTCCCCCATCCCCCAATCTCACGTGATCGGGTGCTCGGGGCTTGCGGGTGTGTATAAGAGGCGGGGAGCGGGGAGCAGGCGTGGGCGGGTGCCCGGTGTACAGAGGCGGTACTGACTGTAGAGCGGCTGCGCGGGCGGCGGGCGGTAGTCGGCGGCGGGCCGCACGTCCAGCGCGCGCCACGCCGACACCAGCGCCGGCTCCATGCTGCTGCCCGTCGGCCTGCGCACACACACACACACATACATCTTGTCAATCTCACTTAAATATTTAAGTCACGAGAGCGCGCATTTTGTTACTAGAGTACGGATTTTCGAGAGGGAGAGAAATGGAGAGCGGGAGAGATATTTGAGAGCGCGATCTTGAGGGACAATTCGGCCCTTCGGCCTTACGCGAAGGTCATCTTTCGGCTTCGCCTGGCCTCGCCGCTCACCTTCGGGCCTTCGGCACTTAGGTTCGCTTCTCTCTATACCCATTTGGGATTTTTGGCCAAAAAAATTTTTGGTAGACGAGCGCGGTGACGCGGCCTCTGTCAGCCTGCCTGGAGCTTGTCTCTGACCTGTACACGGCGAGGTTCCCCTGGTGGCTGGCCACGGCGAGCAGCGCGCGGTCGTGCGCGTTGAGGTAGGCGAGCGCGGTGCCGCGCCCCCCCCCCGCCCCCGCCCCCGCCGGAGCCCGGCTCTGACCTGTACACGGCGAGGTTCCCCTGGTGGCTGGCCACGGCGAGCAGCGCGCGGTCGTGCGCGTTGAGGTAGGCGAGCGCGGTGCCGCGCCCCCCCCCCGCCCCCGCCCCCGCCGGAGCCCGGCTCTGACCTGTACACGGCGAGGTTCCCCTGGTGGCTGGCCACGGCGAGCAGCGCGCGGTCGTGCGCGTTGAGGTAGGCGAGCGCGGTGCCGCGCCCCCCCCCGCCCCGCCGGAGCCCGCTCTGACCTGTACACGGCGAGGTTCCCCTGGTGGCTGGCCACGGCGAGCAGCGCGCGGTCGTGCGCGTTGAGGTAGGCGAGCGCGGTGCCGCGCCCCCCCCCGCCCCGCCGGAGCCCGCTCTGACCTGTACACGGCGAGGTTCCCCTGGTGGCTGGCCACGGCGAGCAGCGCGCGGTCGTGCGCGTTGAGGTAGGCGAGCGCGGTGCCGCGCCCCCCCCCCCCCCCGCCCCCGCCCCCGCCGGAGCCCGCTCTGACCTGTACACGGCGAGGTTCCCCTGGTGGCTGGCCACGGCGAGCAGCGCGCGGTCGTGCGCGTTGAGGTAGGCGAGCGCGGTGCCGCGCCCCCCCCCGCCCCCGCCCCCGCCCCCGCCGGAGCCCGCTCTGACCTGTACACGGCGAGGTTCCCCTGGTGGCTGGCCACGGCGAGCAGCGCGCGGTCGTGCGCGTTGAGGTAGGCGAGCGCGGTGCCGCGCCCCCCCCCCCCCCCGCCCCCGCCCCCGCCGGAGCCCGCTCTGACCTGTACACGGCGAGGTTCCCCTGGTGGCTGGCCACGGCGAGCAGCGCGCGGTCGTGCGCGTTGAGGTAGGCGAGCGCGGTGACGCGGCCCCACGACTTGCGCCACGCGCCCACGCAGAGCTTCGCCGCCGTGCCCCAGTCCCAGATCCTGGAACACAAACACGCATCAGAGCTAGTGTGAACAACGTCGCAAGCTGCAAGCGTGGCTTCGCTGGTGGAGCCTCCGCCCGCGCACGGGACGAGCGCATTATAATAATGTATCTCTTCAATAGTGCGGGCAGAGATAGTATCCGCTAGGTGTACACATCCCAATACATTATCGTATCTCAAAGGGGCCTCTTCGTATTGGATCTGTATCCCCATGAACGCCTTCCAAAAGGACCGGACATTGAGCCGTGATATTTCAAAGGAGAGATACAAATAATAATAATTCATTCATAAAACGTGTTGTACAAAATTAAGAACTATAATAGGCTAGGAGTTTACAATAGTAGATTGTGTCTCAAGGGAGCAAAATGATATATTTACGGCGAGGGCGGTATATTGAATTCTGAGTGAAGCGAAAGATTCTACAATAGAATCCTGAGCGTAGCGAGGGATTCTAAAGTAGAATCTTGAGCGTAGCGAGGGATTCAAGTGTTTACGCCCAAGACGGAAATAATTTTGCTACCGTGTGACACATACTGCTTTTCACACCGTCTATGAGGCCCGCTGCTAAAAACATGAAATGTCTTACAAATGATTTTACTACAGTGTCACATACTGCTTTTCACACCTTCTATGGGGAAAAGGGTGTTGTTGCCCTCAAATGAGGGAAGAAAAGTACATCTTTGATCCCCCATTCGAGGGCAACAATAACTGTTTTCTGAATAGCAGGTGTGAAAATATAAATTACGCACCCGAAGTTGTCCTTGAAGGCGAGCGCGATGTGCTGCTCGTAGGGGTGGAACAGGATGACGGCGGGCGGCAGCTGGCAGCGCGAGTGGAAGGCCTGCGTCTCCAGCCGCGGCACCTTCGCGCCCACCATCGCTGGAACAAATCTACTATCAACTTCGTGTCGTCGTTCAACATATTTTGCACTACCCGATGATACGTAGATACTAGCCACCTTACACCTTGTTCAGGATGAACATAAAAGCGGATCCCTAAAAGTATTATTACTGAGCCCGGCGCGGAAGACAATAGTCAGCAGTGCATGCCGATAAGGCAATTTATTAATCTATACTTAATCCGCGACTATCGGCTTCCTAGGCTTTACTCAATTGCCATTTAACACGTATATTATAATATAAATACGCACATATTGTACATTAAATAAAAATAAATAAAATAAATAAATATTAGAGGACAATCTTACACGAATCGAACTAGCCCCACAGTAAGCTCAAGAAGGCTTGTGTTATGGGTACTAGACGACGATATATTTAATAGATATAAATACTTAAATATATAGAAAACATCCAAGACTCAGAAACAAATATTCATGCTCATCACACAAATATTTGCCCTGACCGGGATTCGAACCCAGGACCGACAGCTTCACAGGCAGGTGCACTACCCACTAGGCTAAACCGGTCGTCATTGTTTTCATAAGTAATAAATCACCGTAAGACTGAAGGCTGTGTTGCTGTCTTTAACCTACCCTACGTTCGGTTGACCTTAGGCACGGTGTTCTCAGTGCACGGGGAATACCTAAAGCTGGGGTTAGCCCGAACACACCTAGCCTATAGATTCACAAAGCCTGTATTGATTTCAGGATACATTGTGTTCAGCATCCTTGGAAGGTCTAGAGATTTAACACTGCGTACTTACAGAACAAGTAGTTGTTTCATTTATTTATTCATACCAGAAAATCAAATCATATCAAATTTTATCACAATTAACTTTTTTTTCCGTTTCTATGAAAATGTGTGGAAAAATTTCGCATCTGAATATCGTGTCAATAAAAGAAGTAAAAAGTCGTTGCCATGTGTGTTGGAGCCTCCAGGTCTTAACTGGACGGATGGCTTAACCCTGATGCCCTGGGAAAAGGGCAGATGCCTGTTATGGGATGCCACGTGTGTCAGTACTTTTGATGCGTAGTCGAGAATAGTACCCAGTCCTCGCCAACTACTTGTCCGTGCCAATAGAGAATATGCATCATTTTTTTCACGATGCCATTCGAACCAGTTTTAGTACCATTAGAACAACACAAAAGACAAATATAGATTTAAAAGTAAAGCATAAAACGCGAACCAGTAAAACGCCCCATACTACCATTGTATGGGAATAACGAGTAAAGCGTGCCACATACTGCGGCCGCCTGCGGTAGCGGCCTGTTGTACACTGTGACAATCCTAACAATCATTCAGACACACGCGGCCTTGATTCTCATAGTGACAGCAGGCCGCTGCAGTCTGTAACAACCTTAATTTGAAACATTTTTCAATTCAATTCAATTAAATTTTATTCAATTTATTTAGTTCAGACAATGTCCATAAAAAAGTTAGTAAAAAAGCCTTAATTACTATGTTAGTTTTCAAACTTAATCACAAAAAATTATAAACATTCCTCCCTCTATACTCCATGTGTATGGAGTCCCAATGTTTCCACATTGAGCTGGCCGGAAACTCCACCAATAACTTCAGCAGGCTGTTGGGACTCTCACGCACGCGCCGCATCAGGGCGGCAGTTCTCTTGCGTATTATCGCGATAAAACTATCCACGCGCGCCTCCGCGAACATGCCTGATGCGCTACAGAAGCGTGGTAGCCCCCCAACAGCATCCTGAACCCATTGTTGTATTGGATACGCAGAGCATTGAACGCCTTCTTAGTGTAATTAGTCCATAGGCTGCACGTATAAAAGGTTTGACAAAATGACTTAAACAAAGTTATTTTGACATTCCCGTTACATCGTGCTAACCTACGGGCCAACATATTGCAACGAACGGACAATGCTCTACGCCCCCTTTCAATATCAACATCATCGTGGAGGTTTTCAGTGACCCAATGACCGAGGTACTTAAAGCGAGTAACCCTCCTAATAGGAGCTCCGTATAAGAGAACAGTTGGTAATGTCTCGAGAGTCTTATTGCCTGCTTTAAAGACTAACAACTCGCTCTTGCTAGTATTATACCTCAGTCTATGAACCACCGCATACTCCTCACAAATCCTCAGTAGCTTTACAAGCGCACTGATTGATGGGCACAGTAGCACCATATCATCAGCATAACAAATATTATTGACAGTTATTCCACCAATTGAGCAACCGGAACCAGTGCTACTGAGCCCAGCAATCACCTCGTCCACGTACAGGTTAAATAACCTGGGTGAGGTGAGGCCACCCTGCCGCACGCCATATTTCAACCTGTACACGTCCGAGAGCGCCCCCACCCATCTCACTTGATTGGTCTGATGACCATACCAATACCGAAACATGTCAATCACTTCCCTCGGCGTGCTTGTACACCGTTCCATTTTCTCCCAAAGAATATGATACGAAACTGTGTCGAATGCCTTCGATAAATCCAAAAAGCAGGCAAAGACAGGCGTTTTACTATCCGTATAGTACCTGACGGACTGTTTGAAACAAAGAATCGCACTTTCCGTGGATAGCCCTGGCTTAAAGCCAAACTGAGCGTCTTGCGTTCCGATGTGCTTTGATAGTAGACTATCAAACAGCCCGTCAAGTATTGTTGCCAAGGATATCGGCCTATAATTGGATTTATCAGAGGCACTCCCGGTTTTATTCTTGGAGATGGGAACTACGACTGTCTTCATGAGGTCATCGGGAAGATAACAGTGACTAATACACAAGTTAAAAAACATTTTTGTCGTAAAATTCTTGACAGTGATTTTTAATTTAATCTATTTCGCGCGGGACCCACGCCGCGCTGCCGCACCTGCGGGGGACTGACCTCTGGCCTCTTTCCGGAGGCTGCGGTTGCGCTGGTAGCGCCACACGCGCGCGTGGTGCGCGCGGGACTCCACGTCGCGCTCCGCCTCCGCGCCCGCGCCCGCGCCCGCTCCCGCGCCCGCCTCCGCGTCCGCCCGCGCGAACAGCGCGTGCGCCCACTCCACGAACTGCGTCGACACTATCGGCTTCTTTGACTGTTGACCTAGGGCGGAGACATCTAGATTACTTCTTCGGGAAATTAATTGTATCAAAGTTAGCTAAGCTACGGTTTGGACGCGAGCGGGCGTTCATTTGAGCGACTTTAATTTATGAAGCGACGCTCGCCGCTCTTCTAACCGCTTGCGTCCAGACTGTTATATTGGTACATTGCTAAGATGCACCAAGATCAGTGTGGACTACATTTTCTGTTGAAGAAAATTTATCATCAAGACCAATTACATTATTATTATCCGACTATTAATTTTTATTCACCTCCTCTTGCGGATGAGAAGGAATCGGCTGTACTAATAATAATAATCAATTAATTTGTAACCATTTACTGAAATCTCTTTATTTAATTACTAGCGACCCGCCCCGGCTTCGCACGGGTGCACTATTTAATGGATGTTATTATACATATAAACCTTCCTCTTCAATCACTCTATCTATTAAAAAAAACCGCATCAAAATCCGTTGCGTAGTTTTAAAGATTTAAGCATACATAGCGATATAGGGACAGAGAAAGCGACTTTGTTTTATACTATGTAGTGATAATGTATTACTAATACTCTTAGTCAAAAATATTAATGCTATGTTCTAATAGGGTCTATGTGGGACTGAACATATTATATAAGATCTGTAATACCATGGATGCAATAAATAAGTACTAAATTTGAAACGGTTAAAATGAGCTGTTGAGCGGCGATATAGGAGATGATTACAAGAACGCTCACTAGAGGTAGAAGAGACGGAGTCCCGCTCGCGGCTCGCCATGGAGTCCTCGGAGATGGTGCTGGGCAGCCCGCCGCGCCCGCGCCGCGTCCCTGCCGTCAACACGCGTTAGCGCACACACACACACACACACACACACACACTAGGATGTTACGGAGCTTCGGCGGTGGGTCTGATAAACCGGAACCTTCGATTAATTTAACATCTCCGGATCAGAGACAATTTTAATTGGAGGCTATATAGAGCTCGAAGTGCAACGGCTGCGGTACGTGCAAGCATTACATACAAGTCTCTCGAAGAAGAGCCTTCGAAATAGGGATGTCGACTCAAAATTAGACTACTCCAAAAGAAACAAGGCAAAAAAGTATGCCAAATGGTGAGAATCCTGACAGATCAGGGGGGCGATTTTGGAGTGTCGAACGCTCGACTTTTCACTCTGATATCTGTCAAATGATCATAGGTTTTTGACAGATTTCGAGTAAAAAGTCGAGCGTTCGACACTTAAAAATCGAGCCTCATTGATGTCATTGACCTCGAGCGCCATAATAAATGATTCAGATTCAGATTCAGATTCATTTATTCACAATATAAGATTACAATATAAATTACAATGACGATCGTTCCAATATAAAGGTACGTTTTGCGGAACAGGGACAATATATTATGTAATTCGTTATTCTTTTGAGTTACTTTCTTTGTTATTTGATTAAGAATTTGATCCTTTTTAGAGAAAATTGGAATTTATTTGCTGTCAACATCCCTATTGGTGACGTCTCACATTTAGGTGTCTCCAGTATAATTACCTATCAAGACTGAAAATTTTGAAAAGGTTAAAAATTTTTCGAAAACATCAGGACTTTTCTGAACTAAAGCACTTTCGAAGCATTGTAGTTCTATTAGTTCTAAAATACACGTTCGGCAAAGGGCGTTACAGAGGAATCCAGTCGCTCTCGCTAGCAGGAGGCACCTGCAAGCGCTGGATTGGCATAACACTATTCATATGGATCTGGGGGGCTAGCACAACTACCGCTGCGACGCGAAGCGAGTAGAGAAAAGTCTACCCTCCTCTTTCTAACCCGCACAGTTCGAGCGAGACAGGAATCGCTGAGTCGCGCGAGATACGATTTGTCAGCAAGTTGTGCTAGCCCCACTGGACCTGCTGGATTGGCACGAAGATATACTTAGCGGGACCGGGGACAGCAGGAGTCGATTCGTATATAGGCTTGGTGAAACGGCGTGCAGCAGTCGAGTGCGCGCCGGAACGTGCGGTAACAGGTTAGCGAGGGGGTACTCACAGTGCTGGTGCGGCAGCGTGCGGTGGTCGCGGTCGCGCGGCGGCGGCGGGCCGGCGGCGGCGCGCAGGTTGGGCGACGGCGGCAGCGACGACGAGCCGCCCGAGCCGTGCGGCGCGGCCTCCGCCCGCCCCCCGCCCGCGCCCCCGCCGCTCCCGCCGCCGCCCCCCAGCCCGCGCGTCTCGATGTCGCGCGACACGTTGTCCAGCTGCGGGGAACAGACATCGGTTGTATTGTAATGTTATTGGGGCAACCGACTACTTTTATTACAGTGGAACACAGAGCATCAATTTAACTAGAGGACCTAAGCACCTCAATCTGTATGAGAACCGACCGTGTCACTTTTTTGCTGCCTACTGTGACGTCACGAGAGCATATTGAACTGAACAACGAGTCATTTTTACGTATTTCGGTTGACGTCTCGCGGCAATGACCGTTCAAGGCGGACTGAGCGAGACTGCGTAGAAGGTTGCCGTTTTGACTACTTTTTGGCACGCGAAGTACGTACACAGGCGACGTCTAGTTAAATTGATGGTCTGTGCAGTGGAACGTCGATTATCCGAACGTCGCTCAACCAAACGACCGCTTATCCGAACAGTAGGAACGCGCGGAAGGCCAACGCCCCCGCCTCCCGCGCCGCAGTGTCCGCGCGTTTGTCAACCCATACACTCGTTCATTCGGTAACTCATCGTAACCGCTAGTCGTTAATAGTACATTACTTACCAAGGGCGGAAAAACAAAGAATGTCTCAGATCGCAGGTATTTGAGCCGAGCCGAAGGCAAGGGCGATAATTATGCGATCTGAGGCTTTCTTAATTACCGCCCGAGGCAAGTACAAAATTTTATGTCACCCTCTGGCCAGGAAGTGGGATTTGCCGCGCGCGGGGCGTGCGGTAATTGCCACTTTATGGCCAGGTGTGACATAAACTAAGTTTTGCCGCATGAATGTAAGCTACATATAGATCATAGGTACAGTTCGATTATCCGAATATACCGGTTTTCCGAACACCCCAGTCCCCCAATTAGTTCGGATGATCGCCGCTCTACTGCACTCGTTACCATGGTTGACTCATACTTAAAAGATTTGTTTAAACGGATATAACGCTAACACTAGGAACACTTTCTTTAGAAGAGTTTGTCATGCCTACAATACAAATTTTATAAATTTAGATATATTCTCATTATCTCTTGGCAAATATAGTAGCGCTCTCCGTAGCATAATTTTCTTACAATAGTGCAAATAACTTTACTACTTGTTAACTGAGTATATCACATACTTCTGTTTTCATTATTTCTTCTCATGCATATATAATACCTATTATTTTCTTTTGCTTTTAATAGTAATCCGAATTTATCATTGTGTAACTCTAAGTTTAGTGGATCTTTCCAGTATCATTGTGTAACTTTCAATGTAACTTAATATAGAACTCCAGGTTTGTTAATACATCTCTTAAGTCATCAATACATCTCTCTCTCTCTCTCCTGAATAAAAAAAACGCGATATTTATACATGGTCGTAAGTATAAAACTAAACTAATTCTAAAATCGCCCCTGTTACATTGTACTAAGATGCTTTATGGCTCTATTTAGTATCTCGTGGTGAGTTTGACTTGTTGCATACCTGGTTGGAGATGTAGTTGATGATATCCCCGGCCATCTGCGAGACCTGAGGGTGCGGCTCCTTGGACATGGCCAGCAGCGTGTTCCACAGCTTCATGTACACCGACCCGAACCCTGCACACCACACACACGCACAACATAATATAGGAACACGCTTTGAAATAAAACACTTCAAGAAGCGTTATGCGCCGCTCAGTGGCAAAATTTTACTTCTAGTACAGTAGTACCCAACTGATATGGCTTACCGATGTATCTGCGCAGAAGATGAATTTTTAAAGCGCGGGAAATGCTATTGACCAATTGGCACGCTCCACGCACCGCGCTTCTTGTTGCTGTCCCGCTATTGGTCCGCAGCCGCCGCCATGTTAGCGCGCGCCGCGTGGCATGTTAGTCAGCCGCCATACTTCTGATCGAGTGCACGCGCATTATGAACAGTGTATTATGAACCTTATAGTAGTGATCTAAGGTTAATTGTAAGTTTTAAGCATTCTTTCGTTAATCTTCGGAGCGATACTTTCTTTTCTGCGCGAACGAAGATTCACGACGCGCCTTATCAGTTGGGTACTACTGTAGTAATCTAAATTTACTATTGTGTAACTCTAAGCTTAGTGGATCTTTCCAGTATCATTGTATAACTTTAAATGTAACATAATATTGGCGTGTAAGTAGTAGGCATGCGTACTTACCCCACCCTGTTTCGAAAATATATTACAACTATTGTTATTTCCTAAATAACTAATGGAACTCCAGGTTTGTTAATACATCTCTTAAGATATATTCTCTTCTGTACATGACCGTTTGTTTCCTGAGTAAATTAAAAAATATATATATATTAACGGCGAGGGCGGTATATTGAATCCCAAGCGCAGCGAGGATTTTAAAGAAGACTGAAGTGTAACGAGGTTCTAGTATTTACGGCTAAAATGGTAATTGTTGGTAACATGTAGTGGTTTGATGACGAAAGTATGATTATTCAGTACCGATGGTGGGCAGAGCCTGCGCCTGCGGCTTGCGCACGGCGGGCTCCAGGCCGCGGCCGCCGGCCACCAGCGCGTCCTGTCCGCGGTCCACGGGCGGGCCGGAGCCGGAGCTCGACGCACTACAACAAACACAATAAATTAAAAAAAAATGTTATGTGTGATATTCTTCTGAATCACTTTTTAAAGATAATTAAATGTTTGTATAGGACGAACTGCTATTAGAGCAACGAAAAAAATTGACATCACGCCTGCGAGACCTTGTACTATCGCGGTATGGAAAGAAGGGAAACTTGCCGTTTTAATCGTGACATATTGCGTTTATGTATATAAATGAAATAAATGAACTTTATTCTGCAAGTAGGCCGCAAAGGCATTTTTACAAGTCAAAAGCTACTAGCGTTTCTCATGAGACCACTGCCGAGAAGAAACGAAGAAAGAAACTCGACAGTCAGTCATTTTCTCCAAAATATGCTTATTACAATGATACTACTTAACCTACTTAAGTAAATGTAAGTGGTAAAAAACAAAAGAGAATTGAAAGAAAAACGAGGAAAAAATAACAATAGGTATTTACAATGTGTAGTTACACAAGAAATCAAAACATGTCGAATCGTTTGATATGCTTTCCTGCAAGAACTGTGTCAACTAGATACAATGAAAATATTAGACTCTTTACGCTATTTAGGTATTTGGTTTGGGCCATGCATTTCTGTCTGTTAGATAGTCCTCAACCCTATAATAAGCCTTCGACATCAATGTTTTTTTAAAGTAATTTTTACGAGCTGGAAAGGGTTAATTCAAAATTTCATCGGGTAACTTATTATAAAAACGAACACATTGACCTACAAAAGATTTGTAAACTTTACGGACACGAAACTTGTTAGTGGCAATTTTATTTTTATTCCTGGTATTAAAATTATGGATATCAGAATTTTTACAGAATGATTCTCGATTCCTTATGACATAAATAATATTCTCATAGATGTATATAAATAGGTTACCATACATTTTTTTTAATGAAACATGAGGATTCTATTCGAAACTTTTAATTTACATTTGGTCTACTATTTATTGTGATAACTTGATTGTTTTCTATCACCATGTTAAACTGTAATAAATTGTAACATGAGTCATCACTCTTATTACGATAGTGATACGGCCTACGGTCAGTTTGATGCTAAGCAAAGTAACTTATGAACGCCTGTAACTGTGGCAACTCACCGATCGCTTTTCCGCATCCTCTCCTGGATGTAGACCGCGATGAAGTGTTGTTCGAAGATCAGCACCAGCCACTGCAGCGCTGCAAAAACAACATGACGTGTTATAGAAAGAGCTGTAGTCGTGTGGTGTGGTGTGGTGTGGTGTGGTGTGGTGTGGGGCACTGACCGCTGAGCGTCTCGGCGCGCACGGGCGGGCTGGCGTCGGCGGGCAGCGCGCGCGCCAGCTCGGCGCCCACCTGCTGGTCCAGCGCGTTGGCGTGCTCCGTGCGCGGCCAGCAGCCGCCCGCCGCCACGAACGTGCCCAGCGCGAACGCGCACGCCGCGCGCACCTGCGACATAACAACGGTTACGTGCTGTCTACGTATATCTCCATCGTACTAGTTCTTAACTATTTCACTAATTCGTTTTTACAGACGATTAAATGTTTGTATGGGACTAATAATCCAGTCCGTAGGGAATTCCCTCCATACATTGCCTTGAAAAAGGTGGAGATAAAGAAGTTTTAATAAATATTGTTGGGGTGTGAGATCATTAAAAAAATGCAAGTTTCTAACCACGGCGCGTTTGCCACCATCTTCATATAAAGGTACCGGCTTTGACAGTTGTTTCCATTTCAAAAATTAGACGTTGGCGACTATTATAGACATAGAGAACTATCAAACGTACCGTACATCATCAACGTTCACACCTAAATCCGCTAATGATAACCATGGTGGCCCATGAGGGGGCAAGGTGGCGCATTAATGAACATGGTGGCCCATGAGGGGGCAAGGTGGCGCATTAATGAACATGGTGGCCCATGAGGGGGCAAGGTGGCGCATTAATGAACATGGTGGCCCATGAGGGGGCAAGGTGGCGCATTAATGAACATGGTGGCCCATGAGGGGGCGAGGTGGCGCATTAATGAACATGGTGGCCCATGAGGGGGCGAGGCGGCGCATTAATGAACATGGTGGCCCATGAGGAGGCAAGGTGGCGCATTAATGAACATGGCGGCCCATGAGGGGGCAAGGCGGCGCATTAATGACATGGTGGCCCATGAGGGGGCAAGGTGGCGCATTAATGAACATGGTGGCCCATGAGGGGGCAAGGTGGCGCATTAATGAACATGGTGGCCCATGAGGGGGCAAGGTGGCGCATTAATGAACATGGTGGCCCATGAGGGGGCAAGGTGGCGCATTAATGAACATGGTGGCCCATGAGGGGGCAAGGTGGCGCATTAATGAACATGGTGGCCCATGAGGGGGCGAGGTGGCGCATTAATGAACATGGTGGCCCATGAGGGGGCGAGGCGGCGCATTAATGAACATGGTGGCCCATGAGGAGGCAAGGTGGCGCATTAATGAACATGGCGGCCCATGAGGGGGCAAGGCGGCGCATTAATGACATGGTGGCCCATGAGGGGGCAAGGTGGCGCATTAATGAACATGGTGGCCCATGAGGGGGCAAGGTGGCGCATTAATGAACATGGTGGCCCATGAGGGGGCAAGGTGGCGCATTAATGAACATGGTGGCCCATGAGGGGGCAAGGTGGCGCATTAATGAACATGGTGGCCCATGAGGGGGCGAGGTGGCGCATTAATGAACATGGTGGCCCATGAGGGGGCGAGGCGGCGCATTAATGAACATGGTGGCCCATGAGGAGGCAAGGTGGCGCATTAATGAACATGGCGGCCCATGAGGGGGCAAGGCGGCGCATTAATGACATGGTGGCCCATGAGGGGGCAAGGTGGGGCATTAATGAACATGGTGGCCCATGAGGGGGCAAGGTGGCGCATTAATGACAAGGTGGCCCATGAGGGGGCAAGGTAGCGCATTAGTGAACATGGTGGCCCATGAGGGGGCAAGGTGTGCATTAATGACAAGGTGGCCCATGAGGGGGCAAGGTGGCGCATTAGTGAACATGGTGGCTCATGAGGGGGCAAGGTGGCGCATTAATGAACGTGGTGGCCCATGAGGGGGCAATGTGGCGCATTAATGAACACGGTGGCCCGTGCGGGGGCAAGGTGGCGCATTAATGAACATGGTGGCCCATGCGGGGGCAAGGTGGCGCATTAGTTGTTGTTGTTTTCATTATTTGTTCTCGTGCATATATAATACCTAGTTTTTCTTTTACTTCTAGTAGTAACCTAAATTTATCATTATGTAGCTCTAAGCTTAGTGGATTTTTCCAGTATCATTGTATAACATTAAGTGTAACATAATATTGGCGTGTAAGTAGTAGGCATGCGTACTTACCCCACCCTGTTTCGAAAATATTACAACTATTGTTATTTCCTAAATAACTAATGGAACTCCAGGTTTGTTAATACATCTCTTAAGATATATTCTCTTCTGTACATGACCGTTTGTTTCCTGAATAAATTAAAAAAATATTAGTGAACATGGTGGCCCATGAGGGGGCAAGGTGGCGCATTAATGAACATGGTGGTGCATGAGGGGGCAAGGTGGCGCATTAATGAACATGGTGGCCCATGAGAGGGCATGATGGCCCATGATAAGATAAAAATCATTTATTTAAGTAGGATTTTTCAATCACTTACATGAGGGATCATGGTGGCCCATGAAGAGGCATTGTGCCCGCTGCGGGAGTCCAACAGCTACAGAACTTTATTGTAAAGACGTAAGGTCTACCTGTAAACGAAACTATAAATTACCTCAGGATGCGGCTCCCTCAGGAGTGGATACAGTTTCTCATGCGCCAGGTCCCGTACTCCGGCCCATCGCGCCGCATCACAGCCGCGCCATAGTCGGCCTAGGCATATACAGGCCCATTGCCGGAGTAGCCAGGACGGGTCTGATAGTTGTTCTAGGCAGATAGAGATCATGGAGCCCTGGTAGGTGGAGAAAAAGGCTGTATTCATAATCAGATATACCAAGAGTTGTTAAGTTGCTTGTCCAGCAGAGAGCTGAGGCATGACGATTAGAAAAATGTAATACTGCCGGCGATAATACGATTCTCTCATTGCCTCGACAATTGTTGTTAGCAAAAAATCTAAAATACTAGGGTACTATTTTCACCGTAGCTTTTTTTGCAAGTGTCAACTGTCATTTCTCAAACAAACATATATTATATTTTTAACTATTAAATAAGGTACTGAGTTGATACATATGTCTGCCCTATGCCAGCTATGGTGAACATGATACAGATTCATTGTTTTGACTAAGTATATAAGTACTGCCTTGCCTGTTGGGCTGCCTCTTGTCCGGCGGGGTAGTTATCTACGATTCCGGCAAGCACAAAAGCCGCCAGCGTCCGATGTTCACTCTGAAAATAAACAATTTTCGACTCTTGACTGTTAACCTTTTTTATGCTAACATTAAACATGGTGGCCCATGAGGGGGGTTAATACTCCTGAAAAACAAGTAGGCTAAATTCGGCAGTAGATTATATTAAAATAAAGTTCATTGGAAGGGAATTTAGGCAAGCTGAAGTACTCACGTCGACTGTGGAGTCGGCTAAGATCGACAGGAAGTATTTGTGTCCTTTCGCGTTCACCAAGTCCACTTGGCAGCTCTGAAACAAATAGAATCTTAAGTATATAAAACATTTGATTATTTGTTTCTTAAATTATTACTACCGAGAAAGAATATCGCAGTTTATAATCAATTCATACTAATAATCTAAATGCGAAAGTGTGTTACGCAGACAGCTGTTTGTTACTCCTTTACGCTTACCCGCTGAACCGATTAAGATTAAATTTGGTATGGAGTTTTGAGTCCCGGAAAGGACACAGGACACGTTTTATCCCGAAAATCATCCCTTAAGGGGATGGAATTTCGTTTGGAAGCGACAACTAGGTAAGTGCCTTATATAAAAAAATAGCAATAAAATTCTATCGCGATGAACGAGTTTTACGCGAACGGAGTCGCGGGCAAAAGCTAGTATGTTATAAAGTTGATCGCTTCGTGAAACGTAGTCGTCGGTAGTTGTAGCAATGTTGCCAGGACTGGAATTTTATTCCATCCGATTTCGGTCTTGAAAAGATCCGAAAAGAGTCGCGAGGATCCGCCACGTACAATTTCATTATTTCTTCATTCATTGGGAAGGGGTCCGATTTGATCTTCACAAGATCCGCCGCAGGCCTGAGTTATCCGAAATCGGACAAAAAGATCCAACAACAGGCAACACTGAGTTATAGCACTGACCGGGTCCACGGCTATGATCTTCGCCCAGATGTAGACCATGGAGGCGCGCAGGTCGTGCGCGGAGGCCTGCAGCAGCTTGAGCATGTAGGGGAAGATGCCGACGTGCAGCACGGCGCGCACGGCGGCGGCGCCCAGCGCCAGGAAGCGGCACAGGATCTGCAGCGCGCGCACGCGGTGCAGCGTGGACAGCAGCACCTGCAGCACCATGGGCAGCTGGTCCGGCGGCGGCCGCGCCCACTGCGCCCACTGCGCCCACTGCCCGCCCGCCAGCGAGTTGCCTGCCACACAAGGGAGGACACGGTTAACCCTTCTTAGCATCACGATGGAAATATCCACCGTAATATTCAGATTCATATTTATTTCATGATACAAACTGCAGTACAAATTTGCCTAAGTCAAAATTATAGGAATAATTAACAAAAACAATGTTCTATGAATTAAAGGTACTTTTACAGGTGATTGATATTTATTTTTAAAACTATCAACTTTCAACAACAGTACATCGTGAAATGGAACGTAGTTGTGAAAAAATAAACATAATATTGACATTTCAAATTTGTGTTCGCAGGTTCCCCATTAAGCGCCAATCACGAAAAACGTTTGACTTTCAAGCTGTATTCTGGAGGATTTTACTGCGAAGATATTGATTTACGAAGGATAATAAGTATGTATCAGGTATATACTTTGATACTGTTACTTTTTGTACATAAATTCGAACCAGCTGCGCCAGGTCCAGCGTCTGGTCCCACGCCGCCCGCAGCTGGCATAGAGGCGATACGTACACTTCCCCAGGTCCAGCCACACTTGGAAGGCGGTGAGCTGATCGCGGAAGAAGGGCGAGTGGTGGTAGACGCGCGGCGCGGGGCCCAGCATGGCCGGCAGCTGCGCCAGCGCCAGGTCCAGCGTCTGGTCCCACGCCGCCCGCAGCTGGCATAGAGACGATACGTACACTTCCCCAGGTCCAGCCACACTTGGAAGGCGGTGAGCTGATCGCGGAAGAAGGGCGAGTGGTGGTAGACGCGCGGCGCGGGGCCCAGCATGGCCGGCAGCTGCGCCAGCGCCAGGTCCAGCGTCTGGTCCCACGCCGCCCGCAGCTGGCATAGAGTCGATACGTACACTTCCCCAGGTCCAGCCACACTTGGAAGGCGGTGAGCTGGTCGCGGAAGAAGGGCGAGTGGTGGTAGACGCGCGGCGCGGGGCCCAGCATGGCCGGCAGCTGCGCCAGCGCCAGGTCCAGCGTCTGGTCCCACGCCGCCCGCAGCTGGCATAGAGTCGATACGTACACTTCCCCAGGTCCAGCCACACTTGGAAGGCGGTGAGCTGGTCGCGGAAGAAGGGCGAGTGGTGGTAGACGCGCGGCGCGGGGCCCAGCATGGCCGGCAGCTGCGCCAGCGCCAGGTCCAGCGTCTGGTCCCACGCCGCCCGCAGCTGGCATAGAGTCGATACGTACACTTCCCCAGGTCCAGCCACACTTGGAAGGCGGTGAGCTGGTCGCGGAAGAAGGGCGAGTGGTGGTAGACGCGCGGCGCGGGGCCCAGCATGGCCGGCAGCTGCGCCAGCGCCAGGTCCAGCGTCTGGTCCCACGCCGCCCGCAGCTGGCATAGAGTCGATACGTACACTTCCCCAGGTCCAGCCACACTTGGAAGGCGGTGAGCTGGTCGCGGAAGAAGGGCGAGTGGTGGTAGACGCGCGGCGCGGGGCCCAGCATGGCCGGCAGCTGCGCCAGCGCCAGGTCCAGCGTCTGGTCCCACGCCGCCCGCAGCTGGCATAGAGTCGATACGTACACTTCCCCAGGTCCAGCCACACTTGGAAGGCGGTGAGCTGGTCGCGGAAGAAGGGCGAGTGGTGGTAGACGCGCGGCGCGGGGCCCAGCATGGCCGGCAGCTGCGCCAGCGCCAGGTCCAGCGTCTGGTCCCACGCCGCCCGCAGCTGGCATAGAGTCGATACGTACACTTCCCCAGGTCCAGCCACACTTGGAAGGCGGTGAGCTGGTCGCGGAAGAAGGGCGAGTGGTGGTAGACGCGCGGCGCGGGGCCCAGCATGGCCGGCAGCTGCGCCAGCGCCAGGTCCAGCGTCTGGTCCCACGCCGCCCGCAGCTGGCATAGAGTCGATACGTACACTTCCCCAGGTCCAGCCACACTTGGAAGGCGGTGAGCTGGTCGCGGAAGAAGGGCGAGTGGTGGTAGACGCGCGGCGCGGGGCCCAGCATGGCCGGCAGCTGCGCCAGCGCCAGGTCCAGCGTCTGGTCCCACGCCGCCCGCAGCTGGCATAGAGTCGATACGTACACTTCCCCAGGTCCAGCCACACTTGGAAGGCGGTGAGCTGGTCGCGGAAGAAGGGCGAGTGGTGGTAGACGCGCGGCGCGGGGCCCAGCATGGCCGGCAGCTGCGCCAGCGCCAGGTCCAGCGTCTGGTCCCACGCCGCCCGCAGCTGGCATAGAGTCGATACGTACACTTCCCCAGGTCCAGCCACACTTGGAAGGCGGTGAGCTGGTCGCGGAAGAAGGGCGAGTGGTGGTAGACGCGCGGCGCGGGGCCCAGCATGGCCGGCAGCTGCGCCAGCGCCAGGTCCAGCGTCTGGTCCCACGCCGCCCGCAGCTGGCATAGAGTCGATACGTACACTTCCCCAGGTCCAGCCACACTTGGAAGGCGGTGAGCTGGTCGCGGAAGAAGGGCGAGTGGTGGTAGACGCGCGGCGCGGGGCCCAGCATGGCCGGCAGCTGCGCCAGCGCCAGGTCCAGCGTCTGGTCCCACGCCGCCCGCAGCTGGCATAGAGTCGATACGTACACTTCCCCAGGTCCAGCCACACTTGGAAGGCGGTGAGCTGGTCGCGGAAGAAGGGCGAGTGGTGGTAGACGCGCGGCGCGGGGCCCAGCATGGCCGGCAGCTGCGCCAGCGCCAGGTCCAGCGTCTGGTCCCACGCCGCCCACAGCGCGTGCGCCGCCAGCGACGGCAGCGCCGGCATCGACACCGGCGTGCAGTTGTACGATCTGACGGCAGGTCAATGTCATTCATTCACTCATTCATTCTAGTATTTACTCCACCGTCCACTCGATATTATCATACGGTACTGAGTTGTGGGGTCGAGCATCGGACTTCGAACGCGCTTTTCGGATGCTGAAGCGCGCAGTGCACCCTGGCCATTAGCAGTGACGAATCAGTCCGCGACCAAAGTGATAGTGGTAGGTTAAAATAACCTACGTATTTTAACCCACTCAAGCCTATTTAACAACAACTCTGTATATACACACTGTATATACAGTTTGTTGGCGAGTGTTGCGCTCTCTCACTTACAGGTTCGGAACTTACACCTACTTCTTTCCTATAAACTAAATCATGCAATGCAAATGACAGACTAACAAATCTAACAATAACTACCTAAGATAAGTAGTGTGTGCACCAACGACGCTACACCGTACCGATCAGCCTCTTGTTCAATTAAAGTCCTTATCTCGTTGCAGTAAGGTTCACAAACGGCCGGTTAAACGTTTCGCCGGTGGCGCGCTCACCACGTACTTAATAACAATATTATTCGGTTCAGCTGCCGAATATTTACCTAACAATTTTGAGAGGGTTTTGTTACAAGTTACAAGAGTGTATAGTTACTGCTTCGTGAAATGAATACTTGACCCATTATTATCAGAGATTTAATAAGTTAAAATTTTTTTCAATTCAATTAGTCTGTTTTACAACAATAGATGAAGGAATTACGTTGAACCGAATAATTCGGCCGAATGTTCGTATTCGGTCAAACCCATATCCGGCGCATCTCTAGCTAGTACTACTGAAGGCTCACCTCATGATTCGGTCGGCCAGCAGGAAGTTCCGGCACAAGCTGGCCGTCAGCAGGTCCGCGCGGAACAGCTGCTGGAACAGCTCCGGCGGCAGCGAGTTCCACGCGATGGTGTCCGTGATGGCGGTGAAGATCCAGTTCAGCTCGCCCAGCATCGTCCGCCTGTCCGTCACTTGGCCGGGGATTCTGGAACGAAACGCCTCTAGTTGGTGAACCAGCGACAAAACTCCCAGTACTGTGTTGAACAGTAACGACAGAATATGCATATGTAATAAATATTAAAATAACCCCTATGGTTTTTAGAGACACAAGTAAAATGATATACACTGGTTTGATCTAAAAAGAAGTTGTATTGATTGTCTGAGATCGTTCGATGTCGACCGTTGTCGACATTGACCAATCACAGACCAGTCATTCTGGTGGGGTAGATTTTATTTAAGGGGCATTCGCTCCATTCGTTCCTTGACAGTTGAATTCGACAGTTGTGATATTTCTTGTGATTTGTTCCATAAAATTTGGTACTAAGTATAATAGATAGTGTTCGTCGACTTCCTGTGTATGTTTTCATATCCAACGACGTAACCTGAAGAGGAAACCGGTATGGTTTACACATATCTCTGTGCCGGCGGATCGGCAACCACTGAAGCTGAGACCGAAAGTAGATGTGATCATACTTGCGTAGACCAAAAATGTACCTGATACATACGTTTTGCAGGCACTCAAGCTTGTCAAGCAGCTCTTCCCTGAGATCAAGGAACGCGATATCCCCATAGTCCAGAAGAGGAAGGAGAAGAGACTGAGTAAGAGTCCGCTTGTGTGGACTCTTACTCAGTAGAGAGATCCAAATATTTTTTGACTCACTTCGGCAATATGAGGTGTCCAAGAAAGCATCTGATCCATGGTGATGCCCAAATTCCTAACAGTAGAGGACAGAGGAATAGAGATTCCATCAAAAAGGATATCAGGCACCACCACATATGAGAGCTTACTTATATAGTAAGGACTACCAATAACAATTGCTTGCGATTTCTTTGCATTAAGAGGCCTTATAAGTTTGAGCGTTCATCATTTTCATAAAATCTTAGTCGATAGATGGCGTTAGCGCTCGGCACACGAGCGCACTGCTCTACAGCACACTACTGCACATATGTGTGCGTTTTAACCCGGACGCAAAAAATCTTGATCGTTTTGACAATTTCCCAGTTGAAGGATACAGTTGGTTGGTTGGGGATACAGTTTTTTAATGTAATTAAAAATGTATTTGATATTTTGAAAGCAGTACTTTAATACTACATTTCAAGAAAATATACTCATACAAATAATAAAAAGTTACAACTCATAATTTTGTTTCGTTGCGTAATTTCAATCTACCTTTGACATTACGTAAATTTTAGCCTAGTTGGTAGTAACCCTGCCAAAGAAGGTGGTGGTCCTGAGGGCCTACTCTGAACATCGAAATCCGAACTTATACACAATATGAGTGAAAGGGACGGCACGATACGAAGTTCGGATTTCGATTTTCGGAGTAGGCCCTCTGGGTTCGAATACCGCGATTAGTACATTACTGCAGAGGCCGCGAAATAGGGGACTGTCGGCCGAGTAGTTATAGATGGCCGATAATCCTTGTTAACGCCAAGGTTTGTATTATAGTGCTGTTCTCAAAAAATTCAATGAAATTTGTAAATTATAAGCTAGAAAAGCACCTCGGAAACAAAAGACGATCTCTTTGCCTGCCGAGGCCGGCAAGTTTGATAAAAGGTAATTTTTTACACACACACTTTATTGTACACAATAACAGGTTAAAAATAAAGTTGTATTTTTAATCGCGAGTGTGGAATTAAAACACGAGCTAGTGAACGGATTCTAGGGTTAAACTACGATTTAGCGAATGTATTTTATGGTTGAACTGAGCGAAGCGAGTAGTTTAGATATAAAATCCTGAGAGTAGCGAGTGTTTCAACACTCGAGACGTAAAATGACTTTGCAGCTGTGTGTAACACAAATCTTTTCATCTCACTAAAGCGAGGAAAACACTACATAAAAACGACTGAAATATGCAAAATTAGCCTTTATTTTAACTATTACACAAATTGGCAGGAAATCTTATATACAGTCAACAAAACTATTAGCTGATGATTAGATGGATTCGGATATCAAATATTTTTGCACTCTTGTGAAGTAGGATTTGCTATCTGTTTTTAAACAAATAAAATAGTACATTTTTATGCAAGTACGGAAGGTATATCATTTGCACGAGTCCCGAGGTGTCTTGGCCCGAGCTGTCAGGTGAGGGATAACACTCGGGACGAGTGAAAATGACACTTGCGCACGCATATTAAACGACGTTTTTTAATACAGTTGCAAAAAAATATCAAATGAACAAAAACAAAATAGTCATTAAAAGAGACAAAACAAAATTCGTGTTCTTGCCAATGTGAGCTTTGCACGTACCTGGTCCATATCTGGCATAGTTTACATACATTTTTTGTAACAATCGTATAAATCACAGCTAGTGAGTTAAAAAATAATACTGCATGTCACATATAACATTATACTAACTAAACAAGGGATCATTGATTACAGAACCCTAAAAATGATCATCCCGAAGAGGCATGGATCGGGTCTTTCGGGGGTCGACAATTTCTGGGAGCAAACATTTTTCATAGTGGAAACTGCATCAGAAAGAAGTCGATGATGATATTATACCTAAAAATAAAATACATAGGTTTATATTTTAAGAGCCCAGAGGAAAATGTTTCGTATTTCATTATTAAAATTTATCTTATAGTGTGTAAATGAATATAGCATATGAGGAGTTCCTGTGACCACCTCGTGACTCTACCATAAGACTCTTGGACTATATCTAGGTTGATAGTATTTGTCAAGACACTAACAAGCTCAAACACGGATGTGAGAGATGGAGTGATGAGCATATGAGGAGTTCCGGTGACCATATCCTGACTCCATCATGAGGACCTGGACCTTATCTATTTCGTTGGTACTCATCAAGACAAATACAACGAGCCCAAACACGGCGGTACTGTGATGAGCATATGAGGAGTTCCGGTGACCATCTCCTGACTCCATCATGAGGACCTGGACTTTATCTATTTCGTTGGTACTCATCAAGACAAATCCAACGAGCCCAAACACGGCGGTACTGTGAAGAGCATATGAGGAGTTCCGGTGACCATCTCCTGACTCCATCATGAGGACCTGGACCTTATCTATTTCGTTGGTACTCATCAAGACCAATACAACGAGTCCAAACACGGCGGTACTGTGATGAGCATATGAAAAGTTCCGGTGACCATCTCCTCACTCCATCATGAGGACCTGGACCTTATCTATTTCGTTGGTACTCATCAAGACCAATACAACGAGTCCAAACACGGCGGTACTGTGATGAGCATATGAAGAGTTCCGGTGACCATCTCCTCACTCCATCATGAGGACCTGGACCTTATCTATTTCGTTGGTACTCATCAAGACAAATCCAACGAGCCCAAACACGGCGGTACTGTAATGAGCATATGAGGAGTTCCGGTGACCATCTCCTGACTCCATCATGAGACCCTGGACCTTATCTATTTCGTTGGTACTCATCAAGACAAATACAACGAGCCCAAACACGGCGGTACTGTGATGAGCATATGAAGAGTTCCGGTGACCATCTCCTCACTCCATCATGAGGACCTGGACCTTATCTATTTCGTTGGTACTCATCAAGACAAATCCAACGAGCCCAAACACGGCGGTACTGTGATGAGCATATGAAGAGTTCCGGTGACCATCTCCTCACTCCATCATGAGGACCTGGACCTTATCTATTTCGTTGGTACTCATCAAGACCAATACAACGAGTCCAAACACGGCGGTACTGTGATGAGCATATGAGGAGTTCCGGTGACCATCTCCTGACTCCATCATGAGGACCTGGACCTTATCTATTTCGTTGGTACTCATCAAGACAAATCCAACGAGCCCAAACACGGCGGTACTGTGAAGAGCATATGAGGAGTTCCGGTGACCATCTCCTGACTCCATCATGAGGACCTGGACCTTATCTATTTCGTTGGTACTCATCAAGACAAATACAACGAGCCCAAACACGGCGGTACTGTGATGAGCATATGAGGAGTTCCGGTGACCATCTCCTGACTCCATCATGAGGACCTGAACCTTATCTATTTCGTTGAAACTCATCAAGACAAATCCAACGAGCCCAAACACGGCGGTACTGTGATGAGCATATGAGGAGTTCCGGTGACCATCTCCTGACTCCATCATGAGGACCTGGACCTTATCTATTTCGTTAGTACTCATCAAGACCAATACAACGAGTCCAAACACGGCGGTACTGTGATGAGCATATGAAGAGTTCTGGTGACCATCTCCTCACTCCATCATGAGGACCTGGACCTTATCTATTTCGTTGGTACTCATCAAGACAAATCCAACGAGCCCAAACACGGCGGTACTGTGATGAGCATATGAGGAGTTCCGGTGACCATCTCCTGACTCCATCATGAGGACCTGGACCTTATCTCTTTCGTTGGTACTCATCAAGACCAATACAACGAGTCCAAACACGGCGGTACTGTGATGAGCATATGAGGAGTTCCGGTGACCATCTCCTGACTCCATCATGAGGACCTGGACCTTATCTATTTCGTTGAAACTCATCAAGACAAATCCAACGAGCCCAAACACGGCGGTACTGTGATGAGCATATGAGGAGTTCCGGTGACCATCTCCTGACTCCATCATGAGGACCTGGACCTTATCTATTTCGTTGGTACTCATCAAGACCAATACAACGAGTCCAAACACGGCGGTACTGTGATGAGCATATGAAAAGTTCCGGTGACCATCTCCTGACTCCATCATGAGGACCTGGACCTTATCTATTTCGTTAGTACTCATCAAGACCAATACAACGAGTCCAAACACGGCGGTACTGTGATGAGCATATGAAGAGTTCCGGTGACCATCTCCTCACTCCATCATGAGGACCTGGACCTTATCTATTTCGTTGGTACTCATCAAGACAAATCCAACGAGCCCAAACACGGCGGTACTGTAATGAGCATATGAGGAGTTCCGGTGACCATCTCCTGACTCCATCATGAGACCCTGGACCTTATCTATTTCGTTGGTACTCATCAAGACAAATACAACGAGCCCAAACACGGCGGTACTGTGATGAGCATATGAGGAGTTCCGGTGACCATCTCCTGACTCCATCATGAGGACCTGAACCTTATCTATTTCGTTGAAACTCATCAAGACAAATCCAACGAGCCCAAACACGGCGGTACTGTGATGAGCATATGAGGAGTTCCGGTGACCATCTCCTGACTCCATCATGAGGACCTGGACCTTATCTATTTCGTTAGTACTCATCAAGACCAATACAACGAGTCCAAACACGGCGGTACTGTGATGAGCATATGAAGAGTTCTGGTGACCATCTCCTCACTCCATCATGAGGACCTGGACCTTATCTATTTCGTTGGTACTCATCAAGACAAATCCAACGAGCCCAAACACGGCGGTACTGTGATGAGCATATGAGGAGTTCCGGTGACCATCTCCTGACTCCATCATGAGGACCTGGACCTTATCTATTTCGTTGGTACTCATCAAGACCAATACAACGAGTCCAAACACGGCGGTACTGTGATGAGCATATGAGGAGTTCCGGTGACCATCTCCTGACTCCATCATGAGGACCTGGACCTTATCTATTTCGTTGAAACTCAACAAGACAAATCCAACGAGCCCAAACACGGCGGTACTGTGATGAGCATATGAGGAGTTCCGGTGACCATCTCCTGACTCCATCATGAGGACCTGGACCTTATCTATTTCGTTGGTACTCATCAAGACCAATACAACGAGTCCAAACACGGCGGTACTGTGATGAGCATATGAGGAGTTCCGGTGACCATCTCCTGACTCCATCATGAGGACCTGGACCTTATCTATTTCGTTGGTACTCATCAAGACCAATACAACGAGTCCAAACACGGCGGTACTGTGATGAGCATATGAAAAGTTCCGGTGACCATCTCCTCACTCCATCATGAGGACCTGGACCTTATCTATTTCGTTGGTACTCATCAAGACCAATACAACGAGTCCAAACACGGCGGTACTGTGATGAGCATATGAAGAGTTCCGGTGACCATCTCCTCACTCCATCATGAGGACCTGGACCTTATCTATTTCGTTGGTACTCATCAAGACAAATCCAACGAGCCCAAACACGGCGGTACTGTAATGAGCATATGAGGAGTTCCGGTGACCATCTCCTGACTCCATCATGAGACCCTGGACCTTATCTATTTCGTTGGTACTCATCAAGACAAATACAACGAGCCCAAACACGGCGGTACTGTGATGAGCATATGAGGAGTTCCGGTGACCATCTCCTGACTCCATCATGAGACCCTGGACCTTATCTATCTCCTTGGTACTCATCAGACAAATCCAACGAGCCCGAACACGGTGGTGTTATGATGAGATGAGTATATGAGGAACAGAGTGTAAATCACTAAATATTATAAAATATATACTTACAGGATCTTGATCATTCAATCGCTGTATATAGTGGGTTATTTAGTGTCGTATTTGTATGGAGCACCTTGCAGATTTTCAACAAAGGACGCCACTTGACAAAGTTGTACCTAATGGTCATCTGAGCAGATTTAGCCCTGTACCCACGAAATTCGTCCATGGTGGTGGGGGCTGGAGGGGGGTGGAAACCCCATCTACCGCGCTGCACTCTGAGCTCGATTTCTTCATAAGTTTAGTGAATAGGTCATGTTTGGTATCGTTTTCGTATAATTCAAGGATGAGGAATTCATTTCTGAAACAAAATTTTCACTCGTCCGTAGAAAAAAACAGAGTTCTGCACAAAACTTGAAAATTTTTTTTTAAGAAATTATACAAAATCTTGCACTACAATTAAACTGCGAGGTAATGCACTATAAAAAAAAATGAGTGAATAGCCCATTTTATGTGAAATGTACAAGCATAAATTGTATTGACAGATTTAACCTGGAAATGTGTAAAAAAAAATAATTCATGTAGCGGCGGAGCTGCGTACTGGCGAGAAGCTATTTTATTTCTACATGAGTTTAGAAAATAGGTCATGTTTGGTATCGTTTTTTGTATAACTCAAGGACGAGTAGTTAATTTTTGGAACATAATTTTCTCTCGTTCGCAGAAAAAAAAACAGTTCTGCACAAAACTTGAAAAAAATATATATGAAATACTACAAAATCTTGCCTTAAAATTAAACCGCGAGGTAATACACTATAAAAAATGAATTAATATAGAATTTACAGACATAAACTATATTGAAAGATTTAACTTTTAAATGTGTTAAAAATACAATACAATACAAATACTCTTTATTGCATACCTCACACAAATGAATCTGTAGGTAGAGGTAGACAACAATATAGAAATGAATAATTAATGAAGAATTATTTTTATTTAGCGGCGGAGCTGCGTGGTGAGAAGCTATAGGGTTTTTCGTTTTACTGTTTGCTAATTACTTTGATTAGGTGTTTCTAAAACTAGAAGTAATATTTTATGATATTCTTAACTTCTCAACATTAAAACAGATTGAGACTTGGTCCCATTGGTTTGCAATTCTACTTGGAATCCATACTTTTGGTTATACTTTTTAAGGGATCTACTGGGGATACTACTATATGATTACTGAAAATAAGGGATATATTACTGAAAATTAAAGCGAAACTACTTAAAGTATAATATGTTTAAAAAATTGGGTCATTAAGAAGCTGGCAGCGTTTCCTTGATTAATAACTATGCTGATGCGTTGAGCGAGCTTGTAATCCACCAACATTTTGAATAGGTCCTTGAATAGTTGACGGGCACTGGGATGGGCCAAGGGTCTCGACACCGAACGGTATAAAAGTGTAACCAGTGCCGAGGTCCCTATATTTGTGCTTTTTAAGCTTTTCCGCCGTTTCGGCATCCACGGCAGGGTGATTGCTAGTCCCGTGGAGGTGAAAAGGAGCCAGAGTGACTGTACAGCTTGCGTCTCACAGTCTAGGGGATGAGGGACATGCCGTCCGGCCACTTGCCATCGATTCTAGCGATGCTAATTGGTTCAAGAAGAGATGGCACGTTGACTAGAGAGCGGCGGATGATGTCATTCAGAGCGGCCTATTTGGAAAAGCGGCCAACGATTTCTGTGAACATCTTGCCATGGCTATCACCAGTGAGACCCGTCAACCAAACTGCCGCTAGGATACACCGGTGTGGAATACAGATAGGGAGCCCGAGTCGTAAACAATTCGCGATTCGGAGGGATTCAGACTACAATAAGGTGCCAGTGTTTGGCGATGGGTTCCTTGGTGCTTGAGGCCAATAGCCTGGCTCGTTTTCCTCCTATGCTGTGGCTCACAAGAAAATTAAAAGAAATCCTTGACACATCGTCGTCGTAGCTCCTCTGGCAGAATGGATGGTACCTAAATCATTACCCGTGCAAGCAGACTATCAAGTGTTTTTGGTCTCCAAGCCAGTAATCTCGTAGTTTGAGGGGAGACCCCGTATGATTTTGCCTATTAGATTAATTGAGCTGTGGACAGGCACGCCTTTTCTGGATGTATTTAATACAGTTTCTTTTTTTGGTAAAGGGAAGAAAAGCGCGTTTCATGATTCCGATAAAGGCCAAAGCAGGAAATTTAAAGGAGGATTTGCCGATTTTTGACAGATTTGTTATTATTGCTTTATATTACATGTGAAGTTGAGATGATCTTCGGCATTTAAAATTATTTAATTATTTATTAAATGTCTAACTATTGTCTTTATTTTATATCAACTTTTTGCACTGATATTGATATCAACATACGATTTCCAGGTAAAATTGTGGGGATACCAATATAACCAAATATACAAAAATTCGGAATTATGGTTATCTCAATCTGTTTTAATATTAAGAATATCATAAAATATTACTTCTTCATTTAGAAGCACCTAATCAGTTTCATTATCTAACAATAAAATTAAGAATTCTATAGAATCTTACCAGTACGGAACTCCACGCTAAATATAAATTATTTTTTAATACATTTCAAGGTTCAATCTGTCAATAAATATAGTTTATGTTTATACATCCTACATAAAATGGGCTATTAACTCATACTTGTATACTGCATTACCTCATAGTTTAGTTGTAGGGCAAGATTTTGTAGAATTTTTTGAAATTTTTTTTTCAGGTTTTGTGCAGAACTATTAAATAATTCTTCATTAATTATTCATTTCTATGTTGTTGTCTACCTCTACCTACTGATTCATTTGTGTGAGGTATGCAATAAGGAGTATTTGTATTGTATTGTATTTTTAACACATTTAAAAGTTAAAAAAGTTAATATCAATTAATTTTTTTATAGTACCTTTTTTTGTATTACCTCGCGGTTTAATTGTAAGGCAAGATTTTGTAGTATTTCATATATTTTTTTTTCATGTTTTGTGCAGAACTGTTTTTATTTCTGCGAACGAGTGAAAATTATGTTCCAAAAATTAATTACTCGTCCTTGAGTTACACAAAAACAATACCAAACATGACCTATTTTCTAAACTCATGTAGAAATAAAATAGCTTCTTGCCAGTACGCAGCTCCGCCTCTACATGAATTATTTTTTTTTACACATTTGCAGGTTATATCTGTCAATACAGTTTATGTTTATACATTTCACATACAATGGGCTATTAACTCATATTTTTTTTATAGTGCATTACCTCGCGGTTTAATTGTAGTGCAAGATTTTGTATAATTTCTTAAAAAAAAATTTTCAAGTTTTGTGCAGAACTCTGTTTTTTTCTACGGACGAGTGAAAATTTTGTTTCAGAAATGAATTCCTCATCCTTGAATTATACGAAAACGATACCAAACATGACCTATTCACTAAACTTATGAAGAAATCGAGCTCAGAGTGCAGCGCGGTAGATGGGGTTTCCACCCCCCTCCAGCCCCCACCACCATGGACGAATTTCGTGGGTACAGGGCTAAATCTGCTCAGATGACCATTAGGTACAACTGTGCCAAGTGGCGTCCTTTGTTGAAAATCTGCAAGGTTGATGACACTAAATAACCAGCTAATACGAGTACAGCTTGTCTTGGAATTCTGTGAATCCTATACGCTATGCTTGTAACGACGCGCGATCAATAAAAGCGACATAGGTCCAACCTCTGAGAGCGCTCGGCTAGGACTGAGCGCGCGGCATCGGTGCAGCGTAATTTATGGGTAAATTGGGTAATATTTAAAAATGATTACCGAGTTGAATTTTTAAGCCGATTACGCTAAAAAAAATATCAGAGACAAAAAAAGAGTTGCACTTTACTACACTTTTATCTTTAGAGCAAAATATTAATGCGTTTTGCCAGAAAAAAATAAAGTGTAACCCTATTTTTATCAAAAAACTCGGCAACATTCGGATGCTACTTAAGCCTAAATTTTAGATGAATCTGAACTTTTTAACAACGTTACTATCTAGTTTATGATATGTCGAATTGAACTGTGTTCATTTTGTACCAAAATCAGTCGTTTTTGTGTCTAAATTGACAATACAAACGTCTCGCCTAGCCGCAAATATTGAAGAAACGCTGCCAAGAGAATGCGTTTTTACCAGGTTTAGCACTAAAAAAACAAAGATTAAGCAACGTTACTATCTAGATTAAGAAACGAACTATCAAATACTTTAGGAATTTCTTCAATATTATGGATATTAACGCCAGAATCGTTAATGAAAAACTAAGCATTTTGCGAAATACGCTTATAGGGCCTCTTAACTTTTAAACCGAATTCGGACGCCCAGCAACGAATGGAATCCAAGACATTGTTGACTTGCGCAGTTAGTGAGCATAAATCGTCTATACTCGCCGCTGTATAAATCTGTAGGTCGTCTAAATGATATGAAGATGCAAGAGATTGGGTGATACTATTTATAAAAATAGAAAAAAGCAGTGGACAAAGCACTCCCCCCTGTGGGACGCCTGCTGTAAGTTCACACCAATTGGACAACTTGTCGTTGAACCTAACGCGCTGGCGCCTGTCAAAGAGGTAGTTGCGGAACCATGACAAAGCGGGTCTTGTAGTGTCTTCTCGAAGATCTCACAGCTCGAAATTATTGCCACACGATAAATAAGCGTATTTTTAGTTACTTGTGGAAGTGTTTTGTTTGGACTGGCAGCTACACCTGTCATTAGGAGAGAGGCAGCTCGGGGGTGCCGGCCGCCGGCGCTACACTCACTTGTCGATGAGGTCGTGCACGTTGTGGTGGCGGTGCTGGTGCACGCTGGCGGCGCGCGTGTGGCGCAGCACGAACCACTTCATGGCCATCTTGACGGGCGTGGTGAGGCACGCGGTGAACAGGTCCGCGGGCAGCTCGGGGCTCATCGGCAGCGCCTGCCCGGCGGCGCACGCGCCCAGCTGGATGCAGTTCTTGTACGAGACCATGGGCGGCGGCGTGCCCGAGCCCTTGCTGTTCACCTGCATCTGGGGACGGGATTTATAAATAAATAAATAAATATTAGAGGACAATCTTACACAAATCGAACTAGCCCCACAGTAAGCTCAAAGGCTTGTGTTATAGGTACTAGACGACGATATATTTAATAGATATAAATACTTAAATACATACCCCCTTATTCATAAACGTCTGTCAAACCTATATTAGTTAATTAGCCGCTAAAGTTCGTTTGTCCTTATCTGTCACTTTGACATTGACGTTTGTGAGAATGGGACAAAGAACTTTTTAGTTTGCAGAGGTTTGTTAAGTTTTATGAATACGGGGGATAACCTCCTGAGACCCACCATACAAATAAAAATACAATCGAATTTGAACCTAATAGTTCCGATTACAAATTTGAATTTTATTTTATGTCAAAACAATCAAACCAAAACAAATGCAACTCTATCGGGGATCCATCATTTTACCGAAAATCGTTACATCGATTATCATTTCCCATAACACTATTCGCAGAATTTTATTATCACTTAGGAATCATTCATCGAACTTCGTTAGATCGCTCAAACATTTGCTCGAATTACCTTTTACACAAGAATCAACTCATCGAATTTTAATTCAGTATTTTATTTGTTCATCGACGTAGTCGTTCATCGAATGGCCTTTAGTATAATTTTGGTTTAACGAAGGTTTCAGTTCCCAAAATTCTTATTACCTAGAACATCATTTCACCACTGTTTACTATTCTTGATATAAGTAAGTCTAAAATTATTTTTTTTCTCAGATTCTTGGTGTACTCTGTAAAAGTACTCATAAACAAAAATACTCAAAAACAAAAATACCCAAAACCTAAAATGTACAAAAAACCTGTTAGGGCAAAACCGACTGTAATGCGGATAGGTTAGAAGATTAAGACGGGAGCTTTGCTCCCGTCTTAATCTTCGGGGTTATTTTTTTATATAAGCCCAGAAAGACCAGTTAGGGCAAAACCGACTGTAATGCGGATAGGGTAGAAGATTAAGACGGGAGCTTTGCTCCCGTCTTAATCTTCGAGGTTATGTTTTTTATATAAGACCAGAAAGATTATACGCCTTGAAAAATCATGCTTGCTTGGTTGTTCGATGAAACATTGTTCTTGGAAAGAATACTATATGGAACGTACTATCTGTGAATCAAGTTTCGTTAAATTAATACTATAAATAACGAATATTTCGATGAAAGGTAAATTCGATGTACCGTTATGCTACGATTAGAGACGGATTCGAAACGATTAACTATGAAAAGTGGTTCGATTATATAAAATGCAATGAATTGATGATTATGTGATTAGAAAAAAAAACCTAATGAAATTCGTTGAACAGTTTTCGGTGAAATGAAAATCGATGTAAGATATTTCGATAAAATAATAGACACCCAACTCTATCACTTCAAAATTTAACTTATTTTCCGTTGACCATATTTTGTCCTTTATGTAGGACGCGGGGTCTTAGGAGGATAAATAAATATTAGAGGACAATCTTACACAAACCGAACTAGCCCCACAGTAAGCTCAAGAAGGCTTGTATTATGGGTACTAGACGACGATATATTTAATAGATATAAATATTTAAATACATAGAAAACATCCAAGACTCAGAAACAAATATTCATGCTCATCACACAAATATTTGCCCTGACCGGGATTCGAACCCAGGACCGTCAGCTTCACAGGCAGGTGCACTACCCACTAGGCTAAACCGATCGTCAAAAATGAATGAAATGTATGTGTTAATATCACGAAATGAAGACATGAAGTTTCTTCTTTATGGCTTCCTATATCTCCTATGAAAAACCTAAGAATAACCAATTAACCGCTGCTCTAACTTTTTAAATTTGCTTACTAACATTATGTTATGTACTTCCGTAATTGTTGTATATATCAGAATAAATACCTCCTTAATTACTAGCTTTAAGTGAAATGTAATATATATGATGTGGTTGTACTTATAAAAAAAAAACTTAATTTTCCACCCGCACGATGTACTGGCCGGGTTCAAAAGGTCAGGGGCGCTACCGCGAACAGCAAACGAAGTTTTCCCTCTCTGTCGCACTTGCAAGTTTTCACATAAGTGAGACAGAGAGGGAAATCTTCGTTCGCGGTAGCCCCTCAGGCGCGGTGCGGTGGTACCTCGTAGTCGCGCTCGTGCTGGTCGGCGAACGCGCGGAAGTTGTCGACGATGACGCCCGCGTTGGAGCAGTCGTACACGTACAGCGAGGGCGCGCCCATCCACGTCTGCAGGTCGTACATCGACAGCGGGATGTACTGGCCGGGTTCGAAAGGTGAGGCGCGGTCTTACCTCGTAGTCGCGCTCGTGCTGGTCGGCGAACGCGCGGA
Organism: Epiblema foenella; assembly: GCA_963556455.1. Lineage (NCBI taxonomy): Eukaryota > Metazoa > Arthropoda > Insecta > Lepidoptera > Tortricidae > Epiblema > Epiblema foenella. The sequence goes on from OY747106.1 coordinate 555,826, forward strand.
AGTTGTCGACGATGACGCCCGCGTTGGAGCAGTCGTACACGTACAGCGAGGGCGCGCCCATCCACGTCTGCAGGTCGTACATCGACAGCGGGATGTACTGGCCGGGTTAGAAAGGTCAGGCGCGGTCTTACCTCGTAGTCGCGCTCGTGCTGGTCGGCGAACGCGCGGAAGTTGTCGACGATGACGCCCGCGTTGGAGCAGTCGTACACGTACAGCGAGGGCGCGCCCATCCACGTCTGCAGGTCGTACATCGACAGCGGGATGTACTGTGTGTATGCCTGCGGGGAAATACTACATTAATAATTAGTAGATTGTGTCTCAAGGGAGCAAAATGATATATTTACGGCGAGGGCGGTATATTGAATTCTGAGTGAAGCGAAAGATTCTACAATAGAATCCTGAGCGTAGCGAGGGATTCTAAAGTAGAATCTTGAGCGTAGCGAGGGATTCAAGTCTTTACGCCCAAGACGGAAATAGTTTTGCTACCGTGTGACACATACTGCTTTTCACACCGTCTGTGAGGCCCGCTGCTAAAAACATGAAATATCTTACAAATGATTTGACTACAGTGTCACATACTGCTTTTCACACCTTCTATGAGGAAAAGAGTCATTGTTGCCCTCAAATGAGGGAAGAAAAGTACAACTTTGATCCCTCATTCGAAGGCAGCAATAACTCTTTTTTGAATAGCAGGTGTGAAAAATAATATTCTTTATTGCACCACTAATACAGGAGTACATTTATAGATTCGGTAACATTAATATGGTAACAACAGGCGGTCTTATCGCTTTAAAGCGATCTCTTCCAGACAACCTTTGGGTAGCAGGAAATATTTTTATAAGAATTATAACAGGCAGTGCAGGAATACAACTAGAAGATCGAAAATAACACATACATCTAAATTAAAGATAATTACAGTATACAATAAAAACACGTAAACACATATGTAAGTAGATAAAATATATATTTATACATACATAATTATACATACATACATATATATATACTAAAAGGCAACTCAAGGGAGCGACAAGTAGTACATTAATATCAGAATTACGATTTGAAAAGGGATATTTAAATATAAATATAAATATTTTTTGGACAATCTTACACAAATCAACCTAGTCCCAAACTAAGCAAAGCTTGTACTATGGGTACTAGGCGAAATATACATACTTATATAGATAAATAGATACTTAAATACATAGAAAACATCCAAGACTCACGAAGAAATATTCGTGTTCATCACACAAATAAATGCCCTGACCGGGATTCGAACTCGGGACCTCCAGCTTCGAAGGATGTATTAACAAACCTGGAGTTCCATTAGTTATTTAGGAAATAACAATAGTTGTAATATTTTCGAAACAGGGTGGGGTAAGTACGCATGCCTACTACGTACACGCTCAAGTGTGTGAAACATTGCTATTGGGTGGCTTTAAAAAAACTGCTCTTGGCGATGGGCGCGTCTTGCTATTGCGTACTAAGTTATTATACAGATATACAATTAAATAATAGTTGCGTTTCGCAACAATACTAGTTTTATTAAGACTTTCCCACTCGGCGGAGGATCTACAGCTTATCGGGATAATTTTCTAAGAAATCAAGCTCTGACAATCCGGATCGTGACACCAGTGACGTCACTGTCGACGACACACTCACACTTACGTCCGCATACCGTCGATAGACTGATGACGCAAGTCGTGTCCACACTACTAACCGATGTACCAGATTGCAGGACGCAGTATATTATTGTATCATCATCATCATCATCATCATCATTTCAGCCGAAAGACGTCCACTGCTGAACATAGGCCTCCCCCAAGGCTCGCCATTTAGACCGGTCCTGTGCCGTTCGTTTCCACCGGATTCCCGCGACCTTCACCAGGTCATCACTCCACCTTGTCGGAGGCCTACCGACAGCTCGTCTTCCGGTGCGTGGACGCCACTCAAGCAGTTTCTGGCCCCATCGACCGTCAGTCCTGCGAGCAATGTGCCCTGCCCACTGCCACTTAAGTCTCGCAATCTTGAAGGCTATGTCGGTGACCCCAGTTCTACTACGGATAGCATCATTCCTAATTCTATCACGCAGAGAAACCCCGAGCATAGCTCGTTCCATTGAGCTCACCTAGAAGGTGCCTAATTCACTCGTGCCTTAAAAAGGTCTAGGTTATATGAGCTCGAATGCTAGAATCTCGTTAGTGTGACTGACCCTGTTGAAGACCCAGATCTCCCCCTGGCTGGTGGGCTTGGGCACGCCGTGCCCGTTGTAGTGGAACAGCACCCGCTCGTCCTTCGCGTTGCGGCGGAGCGAGCAGCACAGCTTCTTCACCTGCCAACATGGTGACCACAATCAAACACTATAGTTTAAACAGATACTGGCAGGCCTTTCAACTGAAGGAACTCCTCTTGACGCTTCGGCTAAGTTCGGCTCTGAGAGGCTACTACAAACTTCGAAATCCGAACTTCGTGTCGCGTGTCATATACTATATGAGTGAAAGGGACGGCACGTTACGAAGTTCGGAGTAGGCCCTTAGGCACACCTCCGGATACATTATCGCGCTAGGAACGAAAGAGTACGTGCTATGCGGCGAGCGCGTGCGAGCGCAATGCCATGATTAGTTGACAAACGTCGGATTTGTTAGAAGAAAACCTTCTGTATATAAGTCCTATCAGAGACAAGTAAATTACATAGACTGCCATTATCTATACGTTGTGGCGTACCTTTAAAATAATGAGCCTGCTGAAGCTAGTCTCACAATGCGCCATCTATGAATACAACAAGAAATCTCTTAATAGATGGCGCAAATGTGTTAAGCAGAGGTCTATGTGCCATACGAAATGATTGACACAGCGACCTCTTTATAGTGACACTAGCTTTAGCAGGCTCATTATTTTAAAGGCACTCCACGACGTATAGATAATGGCAGTCTATATAATTTACTTGTCTCTGGTACTATTATAGTATATTATGCAACTGGTGTATAAGAAGGATATAAAAAGGCGAGTGGTGTGGGTTGCGATGTGAGCCTTGGTGAACACAAAAAGTGTGAAAATTATGTACATGAAAAAGTAGAATGACCAATAGTTGTTGTTTACCCATGCCTCCGGGATCTCCGGGCACATAACAAAACAAAACAATGCTATTGTTTATTTTTTTCACCGGTTGAGGACGGCTTAAAAAATATTTGATGGCTTATCATTTTAAAATATATATAAGTAAAAATAAATCAAGATATATTTTCTTATTTTTGAATAACAATATATAATGTAAGCATGAAATAACGGTTTTAATAATCACTGAGATTATTTGACACTTTAACCACAGAACGTGCCTAATAAAAACCTAGTAAGTCTCTGTCATTCTCTCTAATGTTAAAAAAAGAGGTATAGGTCTCGGTACATTCCGGTACATATTTTTATAACTAAACGGCTAATAGCCAAATTATTCTCCAAATTGTTTAATTTTATGAATTTTTCGGGTACAGTCAAGGCCTAAACATAAAATACTTTGCCATCGATTGTAAAAAATGTTATGAGAAATAGCAATTTTTCACGCCTCTTGTCTATTTTTGTATGGCAAATGCCATATACTGATCAAGTAATCATTTTACAACAAATTTAACTTGTATAACTTACCGTAGCTACTAATTAATATATTTCTAACTAATTGAAACGATGAATAATCCGCCCAGCCTAAAACCCATAAAGAATAGGTACGGCCCTAAAACGCAACCTTGAACCCTCGGACGTCAGACACGCTCCGCAGAATCCCCCGTGGCCTTCACCCCCACCCCCACCCCCGCCCGCCGGGTTCAACGACCCTCAAGGGCGCGCCTTCATTGCTAATTCGGCTTCCGCCAATGGTATAATACTTGTGTATAATGACGACTAGAAGTTTTCTAAGCGAACATACGACTTCACATTTATGCTTAATCTGGTAAATGTTATAACATAACTGAGAACACGAAAACACACCACCGCTAAACATCCAACAATTGCCTTTAAAAAGATTTCGAAAAAGTTTAATAAAATTGCTGCAAGAGAAACAGTATTACGAGATAAAGATGTTCCTTTTAGATAACTTTTAATTATTTGCATGCTAGTATTATTTTTGTAATACCTATAGCAGAATATGTTCCTTAATTGTATTTTATCATCCATGTAATTAATTATTCTATGCAAATAAAGAAGTTTGAAGTTTGAACAACTATACCAGGCTGCGTCTTATTATTGCCAATAAAAACTTAAAAAAAAAAGATCCTATCAATGTTGTTATACGTCCGGTATACATTATCAAACATTACAAACACGTTGTAATTCCACAAAAACGCAGTTACTATTTTATTGCGTGTTTTTATATGTATCATTCAAATAAGTGTTAATTTTTTGTGTTACTTTTTTGGATATATTATATTGACACTTAAAATGTTAAGTGCAATTGCACCTTAATGGTGGAATTGCACTTAAGAGCGCTTTAATAAAATGTAACAGGTCCACTAGCGCCACTCGTAAATAATTGTGATTGTTTAAATTTAACGATAGATATCTAAAAAAGGGGACCGCTACGTACTGTATTTTGTATTTAAGTACGTTTTGAATCCATCAAACTAGTTATTACGTTGCTGGATTTGTCAATCTATGCGTCCAAAGTTAAAACGGCTGTTTTATTTTTGAGCTCATAGAGAGACCAATCTAGCAACGTAAAAATTAGTTTGGTGGATTCAAAAAGTAGCGGCCCCCTTTTTTAGTTATATATCATTAAATTTAAATAATTACAATTATTTACGAGTGGCGCTATTGGACCTGTTACTTTTTATTAAAGCGCTCTTAACATTAACCACATAAATAATTGGTAACTTGCGTTAGGTACAATCTGACATGGATTGATCCTGATGAATCTTTATTTATTTATCTGAGGTTTCCTGTATTATTGAAAAACCAGATGTCTGCTGTTTTACTCACCATAGCTGCTAGGCACTTTGAAAATTTGCTCAACCACTTGCAGTGACTTCGTCTTTTTCTGTTGATGGAGAAGACATTCCTCCTCTTGCAATGTCTAAGGTATATCTGTGGGCTCTTACCTCGTGGAGTATAGCGACTGTCAGTGCCCCTCTGCCAGCGCTCTTCTCCGTTTCAGGGGAACTGCATCACTTAGCTCGAGTCTGGGCTAGCCTCAATACAAGCCCGCTAGTAGACTGAACCTTACCTGGACACTCGTGGGGTCCAGCTCCAGCGACAGTAGCGCGAACACTTGGCCCTAGTCTAGAGTCCTCCAATAGACCGGGCCTCAAACGCTCGGCTCTGCAGGGCATGGCCAATGTTTTCACAGTAAAACAAAGCTCCATAAACTAGAGCTTGCTAGTAGAACGGGCCTTACCTCGTCACTCGTGGGGTCCAGCGACTGTAGCGCGAATGCTTGGCTCTGCAGGGCATACCTAATGTTTTCACAGTAAAACGAGGCGCCATAGTCTAGAGCCCGCAAAAAGACCGGACTTTAACTCGTCACTCGTGGGGTCCAGCGACTGTAGCGGGAACGCTTGGCTCTGCAGGGCATGCCCAATGTTTTCACAGCAAAACAAGGCGCCATAGTCTAGAGCCCGCAAGTAGACTGGACTTTAACTCGTCACTCGTGGGGTCCAGCGACTTCAGCGAGAACGATTGGCTCTGCAGGGCATGCCCAATGTTTTCACAGCAAAACAAGGCTCCATAACGTAGAACCTGCTAGTAGAACAGGGCTTACCTCGTCACTCGTGGGGTCCAGCGACTATAGCGCGAACGCTTGGCTCTGCAGGGCATGCCCAATGTTTTCAGCAAAACGAGGCGCCATAATCTAGAGCCCGCAAATAGACCGGACTTTAACTCGTCACTCGTGGGGTCCAGCGACTGTAGCGCCAACGCTCGGCTCTGCAGGGCATGCCCAATGTTTTCACAGCAAAACGAGGCGCCATAGTCTAGAGCCCGCAAGTAGACTGGACTTTAACTCGTCACTCGTGGGGTCCAGCGACTTCAGCGAGAACGATTGGCTCTGCAGGGCATGCCCAATGTTTTCACAGTAAAACAAAGCTCCATAAACTAGAGCTTGCTAGTAGAACAGGCCTTACCTCATCACTCGTGGGGTCAAGCGACTGTAGCGCCAACGCTCGGCTCTGCAGGGCATGCCCAATGTTTTCACAGCAAAACGAGGCGCCATAGTCTAGAGCCCGCAAGTAGACTGGACTTTAACTCGTCACTCGTGGGGTCCAGCGACTTCAGCGAGAACGATTGGCTCTGCAGGGCATGCCCAATGTTTTCACAGTAAAACAAGGCGCCAAAAACTAGAGCCTGCTAGTAGAACGGGCCTTACCTCATCACTCGTGGGGTCCAGCGACTGTAGCGCCAACGCTCGGCTCTGCAGGGCATGTCCAATGTTTTCACAGTAAAACAAAGCTCCATAAACTAGAGCTTGCTAGTAGAACGGGCCTTACCTCATCACTCGTGGGGTCCAGCGACTGTTTGTAGCGCGCGCGCGGCTGCCAGCGCTCGTATTGGCTCTGCAGCGCATGTCCGATGTTCTCGAGCGCTTTGCTTGGCGACTGAGACAACGGGTCTGCAACAAGCAATGCCAGTCACTTCAAGTGTCCTAAACTCGGGGCTGAGTACTGAAATAACCAAGTGTGAATGAATATTTCCTTGAGTTTCATATATCGGTTCAGCGGTTTAAGCGTGAAGCGATAACAGACAGACAGACATCATCATCATCATTTCAGCCGAAAAACGTCCACTGCTGAACATAGGCCTCCCCCAATTTATTTTTCCGTTGGGGGGGATTTGCCATAGTCGCCACGCTTGGCAAGCGGGTTGGCGACCGCAGTTTGATGGTGGTAATGATCGAAGGATGCTGCTGCCCACCCTCCGATTTTCCCTTATTCGCCTCCTACGAAACCCACGGGAAGAGATGGGGTGGCGCAATTCTTACCCGGCAACCACACGGGTACAGACAGACATACTTTCGCATTTATAATGGGTTATTAGAAATTGGACATTATGAAAATTCGGGATATTGACATTAAGCCTAATGAATACTTAGGAAAATTAAAAATTCGGGTTTACGATTTTAGGATTTACATTAGGGTTAGTGAAATTAGGTAAGAAATTCTTAGGGCTAACGGAGGGGAACCTAACAAACCATCATAGCTGGTCACCGTTAACCAAATAGTTAACTTCGTTAATCGATAATCCGTTAAAAAAAAGTTAACTTCGTTAAATGTTACATTTCGGGCCATTTAACGGAAGTTAACGTTAATCGTTAACTCCTGATGCGCCTCACTAGCATCGTCTGTCTCACTCAGCGCCTATAGCTCGCGCCTGCGCCGTCCCGATCGAACTTATCAACTAACTTATTAACCTAAACGTTACACACAACGTTAATCGTTAACTCCTGATGCGCCTCACTCGCATCGTCTGTCTCACTCAGCGCCTATAGCTCGCGCCTGCGCCGCCCCGATCGAACTTATCAGAACCTGTTTTCGCGGTGCGGCGACGCGGTGTTCCTTTGATATTTTATCATCAGGTACTTAGTTAACGGATTAACGGAACTATGGAGAGTTAGCGGTAGTTAATGAGTCCGTTAACAATTTTGCAACTTAACTTAAAAGTTAATCCGATACACGGATGGTTAACTTCATTAATTAACGATTAACGGATTAACGAGGTAATGTCCAGTTCTGCAAACCATGAATCCCTCATCAATAATGAGTCCTTAGACAAAGGAATTGTCTACAACAGTTAGTCTGAGCTATTGTAAACAATGCGTAAACGCCTCCTGAAAAACTACTTCCTTGTACCTGTACACCAACGTAAATACTTCCGAACTGCGCCATACGTAATAAGATTATCTTCTGGCCGCCTCAATAAGGCCCCTTTTCCTTACTGACGCAATTAGAAATCGTCCTAATTGACTTTTCGTTTATTTTCTTGGAGATTTCTTGACAATTAATTATACATGTTTGTTTCCGCCGCTTGTGTCATGCCGCGCGTAGACCGCTGTCCATTAACGAGACTTTAGGGTATTTATTTCATGAAATAAATCGCTTTTAGAATAGAATAGAATAGAACCAATTGCACACCAAAATAACAACACATTACAATTTAAAACTTAATACCTAGAAACTAGCTTAAAAATACCTACATATAAGAATAAGAATAAGAATGTTTTTATTTGCCATTAAGTAAAACAGATACAATTGAGTGAGTCGAACAAGGTACTTAAAGAAAAAAAAAACAATTATGAAACAGAGAGAAAAAAAAACTTAAGTAAATTTATGATACGTAAAACTGAATGTAAGATGGCAAATGGGTCCCAATTTCAGCATGTGCCAAGCTTAGTAGCCCAGCGCTGGTTTTCAAACTGGTCCCTGAGAGAGTGGTCGCTAGTATATATGAAGTGAGACTAAGTATAAAGAGCAGGGGTGCTGCTATAAGGGTGCTCCTATAGTTTATTTCAGGCAGGTGTGCAAATCTCAAGTCCCGAAACCACAGTGCGAGAGTCACTTCCGTTTTCACAACCCAAACTCCATCTAACTGGCCAGTTATCGTGTCGCTACATTTTCGCAATCGCGGCCAAGGCCCTGCGAACCGAAAACGTCTATCCATGACTCACTGGCCAACTCTATAAATCTATAGGAATTTGAACCTTACCGCAGCAACGTATGGAACACAATGTGTAATGGACATATTGTATTATAGCACGACCCAAGTAATAAGGCATGTGGATTAAGCAATAATAGTCTCTCAATCAACTATTTAAGAGCTTTGACGCGCGCCATATTAATTGTGTTCTCCTGTACGCACTTTAAAGCCGTTTGGAGGTCAGCACATACATCTAGACGCGGTGTAGACATGCGAGAAGGCAATTAAAAAGGTACACTACGGGCCACGTTTGTTAGACGCTACAAAATAAACATTTCTCAAGGGCGGCAAACAAGGAGGATGCTTATTTGACAGTTTTTATGACCTCGTTTTAGGATAAATTAATTCATAAATATGTTTTTTTAACTAATAATTATTTTATATATTTTTTTGTAATTAGTTTCATATTTTCGTACAACTCAGCTTGTGGGTCAATCAACTTTTTCTTGTTGTTATTCTGTCCCGTCAGCGAGGAGACAACAGTAACCGAGTTTCTTAGAGAAATGTTTATAATATGGGCTTCGAGCATGCTCAAGAGATGACCCAAGTCCAAATGGATTAATGCTCATCGCTAAAACTCAGCCTTGGTAGATTTAAACCCTATAAAATCACAGTTTTAAAGAGTGACTCAGGAGACGTAACCATGGTAACGAGCAACAAAAAATAGATGATCCACCCTTGTACGAAACTGTGAACCTAATTAAAAAATGTGCATACCCCAAAAGATCTTGAATATAATATAAATAATTCAAGTTAAACATTAGTTCAAAGTGGGCTTAGATTGCTTGTTTTTTCTTTTTTCTATTTTAACATTCTTGTTCCAATAACGTTTGTAATTGTGTACGAGTGCGCGCTTTAGTTCAGTATGTGCACTCTAGTGCTACCTGTAAGATCCTGAAATTGGCTCTGCTGTTAATATGCATGTTTATGTGTTGCTTTAAAGAACATTATATCCTGGTCTGTCACATTAGGTATTACCCTGTAATGATAGACTAAGTTGTTGTGGAATAAATAAATAAATGTTGTTACACTGTTTGTACTGCTGTTGGTTCTCCTAATATAAATAAATAAATATTTTACTTTGAGCTTATCTTTGAGATCAATACACATTTTCAAAGCAGAAAGTGTTTCAAAACCATTTCAGAACACATATTTTATCAGTGCTTCTGCCACGCTAACAAAGCAAAATGTTCCTTAAACCGCGACAGGAGATAATTTGCGAGATGCGAGGTCAGAGTTTATTGATGATACCAACACCAAGGTTAGCTTGGGATTTTCCTAGTATAGTATTTTTTTAAGATTTTGGTATACAAGCATACATCCACCTGATGGACAGCCAGACACCGTAGTTTATGGAAGCCTGTAATAACTCCATAGACTATTATTGATTATCCTGATTATAAGCATCTATAAAAAATATATTATTTAATATTAATATTAAAAGTATATAAAAAATATTAAATATTTATTTTTTATCCAGGGTACTAAATTCTGTATCTGACTCTTGATTTGATCATTGACAAGTGTTTCTTACCCACACCTCAGATTCGGTTGAAACCGCTCAACCAATCTCACTGGAGCGCAAACTCTTAGAGTATTCCAGTGTTCCAAACCACACGCGTGGTCGTGCCGGAGGTTTTCCCCTGGATTTTCCCCAGGCTACTCTCCAACCGCGCACTCCTATCGCTTTATTGGGCCCGGCCTATAAAGCCACAGTCAGGTTCAAAAAAAAAAAAGTGTTTCTTGAGGTGCTGGCTAAATAGCATTAAAAATACATAAAGATTCAAGATGTTAAGCAGTCGCCATCAGACTGTGGCCCTTAACTCTTGCTTTACAGTGAATTTAATAAATTAAGTCATTATCTTTATGATCAGTAGGCTCGGGCCTAGGGCAGCGAGATATTAGGCAACTGATATGATACTGCAAAGCGTGTTTATGACTCCTCCATCTCTGAGGTACCATTCCCACAGTACATACCAATCCAGCACTCGAGACGGGCGCAGGGCTGTGTCTTGACCACGTCGGGCGGGTCCACGCCTACATTGAGGCACAGCACCAGCGCTACGCAGTGTGTCTTGTACTGCAACAAGAATAGTTCAAAATTCATGTATTTATGTGAGTCAGCCTCAAGATTTATCTGTATAACATCAGACCAAAGCCTGCCTTAGGGTAGAGCGGGATGCAGCAACAGATTTAGGCACTAGGTGAGCCAACGCAAATAACCCAGGGAATAATCAAAATTGTCTACTGTTGCCCTGACCAGAGGATAGCTCTATTGTCTCACATCTTCTTCTTCTTTATACCGTTATCCTCTGATGGGGTGTAGGGCTCACTGAATTATGGTTGTTTGTTTGGAATGTTAGGCAAGTAAAGTAGATTTTTCCTAGGATTTATTTAATTTTGTATTAAGCAGTACCGCTGCTAACCTAAACTACAAATTTAGAAATAAAGGAAAAATTGCGGCCAATCGCGACATCTACCAGAAGACTCGACTGACCGCAAGTGCCGGGAGATCGCAGGTTCAAATCCTGCTAGGTGCCTAAATTTTTAAATTTTTCCTTTATTTCTAAATTTGTATTTATTTGTTGTATTAGTGTGTTAGTAAGTTGTCTGAGGGGCTACTCCGAACTTTGAAATCCGAACTTCGTATTGTGCCATCCCTTACACTCAAATAGTGAATAACATGGAGTGAAAGGGACGGCACGACACGAAGCTTGGATTTCGATGTTCGGAGTACAGGCTCTGTTTCCAAGTACACCCCATACCTTGTATGGTATAAAAGGTCTGTAAATGTTCTTGCATAAACTTATTTTGCTTATTACAAACATGATATAGAAATGATGATATGCTCCACCAATCCAAATAAATGAGATAGGTAAGGGCAAGCCATCATCATTTAAAGCATAGGAACTGACCAAAATCAGTCTTGTTTCTGATATATTTGAAAAAAGTACATCTTATAATAAATTGCTATATATTTGTATTGTTTTTTGGGCTGCTTTGACTAATGTTATTAATGACTATCAGATTTATGTATTAATAATTATATACAATACACATAAGGTTTATTTTAAACTTTATGTAATGTTCTATCCAATGCTGACATACGAAATAATCTCTATTGTTTTTGTACGGCCTTGACTAACGTAATTAATGTCTATCAGATTTATGTATGAATAATTATATATCTACAATATGCATGTTATTAAAATAGAATACCAATTAGCGGTTAAGGTTTAGCTGTTAGTGCTGATAATGGTTTACAATAAATAAATAAATATTCTTTGAACATTATTTGTGCTTCATTGAAATGTGTGTTGAAATATTTGGCCTTTGGCAAGATTACACAAAAATAATGGGCTCTTATCTCTGGAGGGTTTTGGGGGAGGCCTGGGTGATTCTCATTGTTAAAGTTAAGCTGTCTCTCCCAAAAAATAAGGGTTAATTGATGTCCTTACCGGTCCGCGTTAAGTGAAAGTTAAGGAAATTGGAGTGCAATTTAAACTTATTGTTGACTCCAGTTTACTCTATACCTGGATCCCTAAATGTTAAAATAGTTAAAGTCAGAAATAATCACTCACGAGTCGTTAGCAATCCAGGCCCGTAAGGACAAAAATAGAAAATGTTAAATTTTGGAATAAGAATCATCCGCCTATGCCTGGAGGCAAAACAACCACACCACTGATGTCAAGGATACACCTAACTGAAATACGTTAATTGTAAAGGTTGTGAATGAAATGCTATTTTATTTTATTTATTATCTCTGATAAGCAACATTTTGGATTAAGCAAAGTAGACCAATGATCAAGAACACACTGATATAATCGTTTTCCTGAAGTTAAAATATACTCCAAAAAGGATTAAATTAAGGCAAGAATAGGTTATGGTTTAGATAATCCTCATTTTAATTAGAAAGTCAACATGGCTTCTATAATGATTCCTTGGAGTCCGGTCTGTTTATACTTGCTAGGACATAGTGACTATGTTAATACTAGTGTCTTTTTATAGGGGATTGACGAGAGACATCATCCTGTTGTGGATTCGTTTTTATTATCAGTGACTTAGACCACATACATCTCTAACAATATTAAAGTAATCTTAATTTTGATGTTCAGAGCCCTTGTACATCTTTTTCTTTTCTAGCCTATATAGTGTCCCACTGCTAGGCAAAGGCCTCCCCTCTTTTTCGGTGTTTTGTTGTCCCTTGTACATCTCTAGGATATTATATTAATTTCATTATACTCCTTGTTTAATCTTGAGACCTTATACATCTCTAACTTTACTGATGTTGTAATATTTGTAATAGATAACTTTGAAAGTTTATCTTCACTGTATGACATTCAGTTTGTTGTAATTGTAAACTCGAAATTACTATTCTTTCTTAAATTGTAAATTAATATTTTGACATGTAAAAGTGCCCTTGTGGCCTATTTGCAGAATAAATGTTTGATTTTGATTTTAATTGAACAATAACACTAATGGCATAATTGTAACAATTGGCTTTACAATAACAGATATATTATGATAACAAATACTATTAACACTTGCTAATAATATCAATATCAGCCTGACCCTGATAGATAGGTATGTGCAATGTATGCTAGTAGCTCTAAAAATTGGGGCCTATTCCCGAATTACCCATGACTCAGCTCACTGCGCATCCACTTAATGCAACGACTCGAAACACATGCAACTTGTACGAAACTACCGAAAATCAATCAAAAATAACCATAAAGTGATCTTATTAGTATTTATTAAACTATGTTTCGATTATAAAACATCTAATTTTATGAGAACAGATCAGAGACGTCAAGTTTATTTGTATTTTTTCGCAAATTCGCGATCATCCGCCAGCCCATGTGTGTTTGTTGTCATGTACGAGCAGATACGCAGTTCAATATTACTCGAGTGTACGCAGCAATACTCGGGTTCTTACCTTTTCCTTCACTCTCCATGAGTGCTCCACACGTTCAGCTCCCTTTATAGGCTCCAAATGCCTAGGTTTATCGTAGCTTAGAGGCAAATCCCAGTCGTCAATCTCCGAACCACTTTCGCTATCACCTTGAGCACTGTCCTCCTCATCTTTTACGGCGAGATAAGGAGGCATATCTGTCATTTTAACACAACACGCACTTATCTTACTTTAAAATCATTTAAAACTTCGAGATAACCCTATGAGAGTAAAAAAACTTATTTTAGAGTAGTCTCAAGCTTTTATTGAAAACTAAACTGACTGAGGTATGACTGTGACTGAGTGAGGTTGACGTTTTTAATTCATCCCCCTCTAAGCATGGGACTTTGGCATTAAGCCATACAGCCAAGCCCAAAATTAAATTGCCTTTATTTTTGTTCCAATAATATTTTAAAACAAGTAAACATCTTTATTTTATAAAATTACTGACATAATAATTTTGTAATCAGTGACATGTTTTAATATATGTACCTAATTTGCAATTGATTGACTGATCTGACGATATATATAAGACTCCTCAAAATGTAATTTTAAGTGACTTTGTATATTTAGAAATAAATAAATCTAAATCAGTAGTAAGAAAAGGTGTTTTTTTTAATTTATCATTATAAATCGATTTTGCTTAAAATATAAACTCATTAAATCATATTTTGCATTTAGATTTTTGTTATATACGCTGCTGTCAAACCGAAATGTGTCATGCTCTACCACACCAATGGGCCATGATGGCGCAGGACAAGGACGCAGCTATGCGGTTTTTCTCCCTTTAACGCATAATTGCGTCCTTGCCCTGCGCATTCATAGGTCATTGGTGTGGCTAGGGAATTAAATGTTACTAGATTTTATTCGCCTTCTAAACTAGCCCAAGCCTACGGAAGTAGGGCAGATTGAAAATCATTACCTTTACCTAATTTTAAAAGAAACTAAAGTAAGAACCGTAGTATTTGGCGCTCTTTGGCCTCTGCTTACCTCAATGAAATACGGGCGTGAGTTAAGTATGTAATTTTAAATTGAACAAAATACTATAAGGAATTATTGTTATTTCTCACACTTAATCGGTCCGAAGAAAAGACCCTACACACTCGAATTCTTACCATCAAAATGAAATCTGTATCTTCTGGTATCTTCATTAGGATTAAATGAATTTGATTACTTACTCATTTTATTCTAATATAATATAAAAAAATTGGTTGCCTCAGTAATTCTGCAGTGATAAGACTAGTGACGAGACACGAATTAAACATCATATGTATGATACAAGTTTAATTGGCATATGGAAAACAAAACAAGCCACTTCATTACAAAAGCACCGACACATAGTTGTTATTTTACATTAGGTACCAACGATTATTAGATTATTTTACTAGTTACAAAAAGGTACCTTCAATAGTATTCATTAGTGATTTAGTTACATGTAATTAGTTAAAAATATAGGAAACTGTAGGTCTTTTTTAAATATAAAACTCAGACTTCAGATATATTGAAATATAACACCCCGCACCACCGCCGCCAACAACAAGCAGCCGATCAAGTCGCGCGCGATCACGCAGTGCTAGACGCGCTGCCGTCGCGGTTAGTTCTCATGATTAAGGGCCACGTATTGGTCCGAAACATGTCGAGCTATACTCGACCTTAAAGACGTGAGTGATCCGTTTATTAAATTTCAATATAACTGTAGGTATTGTTTAATTGTTATTGTATAGCTATTAGCTAACTGCCCTGTGTGTATTTAAGACTTTGTTTCTGCATTAACTAAAAGAAAGTATCCCATTTGATGAAGATTTGGCTACACGCATGTCACACAAGTCATAAAGTCACTTATTGACAGTCATTTTTTTATGTTATAGGGGGCAAACGAGCACACAGATCGCCTGATGGTAAGCAATTACCGTCGCCCATAAACACCTGCAACACCAGAGGAGTCGCAAG
The DNA here is from genome assembly GCA_963556455.1 of Epiblema foenella. Classification (NCBI taxonomy): domain Eukaryota; kingdom Metazoa; phylum Arthropoda; class Insecta; order Lepidoptera; family Tortricidae; genus Epiblema; species Epiblema foenella. Next base: position 571,397 of record OY747106.1, read on the forward strand.
TGCGTTGCCGGCCTTTCAGCAGGGAATACGCTCTTTTCTTGAAGGTTTGAAGGTCATATCGGTCCGGAAATACCGCAGGCGACAGTTCATTCCATAGTTTGGTTGATGTATTATTGAGTCCTATAGTAGCATTATAAACTTGCCGCACGCTAAGTACTAATGTTAGAACAGAACGCCTTCTATTGTGCCAAACTAGCATTATCGCGTTTCTACATTGGTAAAGAAAAGACATTAATGGACTAGATTTAATTGAGCACTAGATGCCCTTAATGGACGATCTTATCTTATCTTGTTTAGATGAGGGCCCTTGCTGATGCACTTCGACCCAGTGGGATCTTTTGTGCAATTGCCCCCTCCTTTATGCCTACTCCAAGCTGCTCTCCAGCATTTCCACAAACCGAATGATGGAGTTCAGCGGGAATACTCTGAATTCCTTTGGTTCAGGATAACCATTGCCAAAGTCATTCATTCTCTGTCTGGCAAGGGCGTGACATCACACAATAAGTGTTCCATTGTCTCGTCATCCTCGCCACACATCTTACATTCTATGTCGTCTGCTAGTCCCATCTTGGCCAAGGTTCCTTTGACCCCGAAGTGACCTGTAAACACCCCAGTTATCAATGGAGGATACAATCGACATATTATAATGCTCTCATCGATTTTTTTTATAGTAAAAACTGATTGCAGACATTTTTATTTAGAGTCTGGCTAATGAAAGCTGAGACTAGAAAAAAGCGGCAAATTTAAAAAATCCACGTGTTGCAACACTGTGTATAATGTGACAAAACAATAATGATACTTGGGCAATGATGTTTAAGGATAAAACTCTAAATGTATTGAAATCACACATTCATGAATGGCTTGTGCAAGTGTTATTACAGTGTCAATGAATTTCTTAATGGTATGTGATCAATTAATGTGACTAGAAATTTTATTTCATCAATTTTATTTTATACCATTTTTTTTTTCGTTTTCTTACTTATATTTTAATTATCTTACTGAATTAATTTAATAGAAATCTTGATTTTGACATCGCATGAATTTATTTTTTATTTTATGCATTACAGTAATAGTATGTGATAATAATGATTTTCTAAATTTTTGACGTAAAATTGTTTATTATACCTGCAATGTAACCCAATTCTCCCAAACAATAAATACTTTTTGACTTTGACTTTGGCAATACAATAAAATGTTCGCACTACATAATTCAGTACATACTATAACATAACCAAAAAGAAGATTTGTTATGTTAGATAAATAAATAGAGTCTGTTATGGAAGTAGCAATTCAAGCGGAATAATGTACTATGATACGATATGCTGTATCCTGTTTCAGACCCGTAAAGGATCAAGCAATGTTTGTCTCCATTGACACGGCAATTGAGTGACGTTTGACACATTTGACGTAGATATTATAGTTGCCACACAAAAAAATTTAAATAAATCTCAGACTGCTTTCATGAGCCAGACTAAAAAAATGTAGCATTCGTCCCTCACTAGCATATAAATAAGTGTGAGAGGGAGTGGGACGAATGCTATATGTTCGAAACGCGGTCACGCTAGCTAGGCTGTTCCTGGTTTAATACTCCGCATGCGTAAAACGGGGTCTATTATAATACTCTAGTTAAAAATAAACTTAATTTTACATGGAAAAATATGAATACATTTTTGAATATGCACAGATCTATCTAGGGTTGAGCTTGTATGACTTACTAACCGTCAATGTATAGTAATTTAGGTGGTTTCTTTCACATTTAACCCTCTCACCGCAGATGATGTGTATATCGAGCGGTGAGTGGTCAAACCCGATAAATCGAGATAATTGATTTTTGAAATAAGAACTCAACATCCATTATGCAGAGTTCTAATGGTTTTTCAAAAAAACCATTTAGATGACTTATCGGGTTTGACCACTCACCCCTCGATATGTCTCAAAGCGGTCTTCAGCACGTGTTTAGTATAGATTATCCACATTTCAAGTGACAGCCTTTAATATAAACCAACCAGTTCAGCTAAAGACACGTTACGGGTCGGTCAATGTCGAGTACTATCTCCATTCCGTCACTCGCCAAAGGCTTTCGAACTAACAAATTTGTGGTTATCATCACTTGTTACACCATCAACGCAGAAGTGTTTAGAAGAGAAGTGCGTAAGACCGGCAGCCTTAACATCTTGCAGCCAGCGCTACATTTTTTGAACCAGGTACGCGTTTTCCACCACTTTCCTTTTTGCTACCTCAGCACGTGAAACAGTTAAAGGTTTTAATCTAACTCCTCCGTGTTTCCGCTCATATAAGTATACAGACGCACTGAGTCGCTTGACAGCTAGGTGGCAAATTTATGGATACACGTATTCACACAAGGATATTAGCCTTTATACTTCAGTATACTAATTAGATCCACTAGGGTCAGTGAGCCGGTTCGCGTCCGCGCTCGCGTTACACACCGCACAATGCCCCAGCGTCGGCGCGACCTGCCGCAAGCACTCTAAATGGAACGAATGCCTACAATTAAACACTATTAGATCAGATGCCTTCGACAGATCCTTAGTGATTATTCTTCCTAAGCAGTTGCTGCAGACAAAGTCATCAGTAACTGAGATTCCACGCTGCTGTCCTATGATTAACTTCTCATGTAATTCAAAGTAGTTCTTCAAAGTTATGGGCTTGCAAGCCTCTTGGACAGAGAGCTGTAAGTGGTAATCACACATCATCTTGGCAAGGGAATCCTTCAAGTCTTTAATTTCGCAGCCTGGTTGTATGTTCTCGATGAGCATCCGAGGGTCTAAGTAGTTACCTATTCTTTTTAAAAGAAGGGATACATATTCTGGCTTGTCAATGGTTTGCTTGATCAAGTCTGTCCACAGTTCTGTGTCGTTGTGCTCCTGGCAGAAGTTGATGGCTTGGTTGATGTCATTTAGCTTTTCTATGATGATCTGTAGAGCTTCCTGCGTTCTGCCGATGCGACCAAGCAGGAACACCATCTCGGGGTAGAAGTTATTGCTTTGGCAGACATCTAGTGCCTTCTCTATAGGATAATTGTCACTACTTTTTAGAAAAGGAAGTAGCTTGGCGCTTGCGTATTTGGCGTACAGTTTCACTAGCTCTCCGTGGTATTTCCCGTTAGATTCAACTTTGCTGTACGCGTCTAAGTACTTAAAAAGGTACATGTCGTGATTTTCGAGCTGTTTCTTGACTACTTCCACGGGTATCTTGTCCCGTGATCCGACAAGGATGGATAGAGTTTTATCACAGTCGAGGGTCATTAGTTCTAATATCTTATTGTGAATAACACTGTACATTTTGTTCGTCGTGATGAGTGTGAACACGTCCTTATGTCCGAGTGTTAAGTATGTGTTTAAAGCTTTATCGTATTTCTTTTGATGGCAGTAGAGCAAAGCTAGGGCTTCTAAGTAGATGTTCTTATCAACTTCCGTAATCAGCAAGTGCTCTATGACTTCCTTGATGATTACTCCTGTCTTGTACAGCGCAGGGTTCCATTCTTGGATGATTTTGAGGAAACCTGGGGGATCGACTTTGAAGTATTCATAAATGATCATCTCGTATAGATGAGAGCTGAGGGCTTTTTCGGGAGTTTTTGGCACATAGGCACTGATGGCTCTAAGCTGGTTCACTTCAGCGAATTTTAATATCTGTTTCTCCCACATCGCTCTGTCGCTTTTGCATATCCTGGCGCACAAGATGGCCGCCTCACTGAACAAGTGTTTAGACATCAAGTGGTCCAAGTACTGCACTCCGACGGTCATGACGGAGTTTTTGGTCGTCTTCCCTCCAACTTCCTCTAAGACACTAATTGCTTTCTCGTATCTTCCATGCTCAGTCAGCCAGTTGACTCTATCGTCGATATCGTACGGGCTAGCTACGACTATGTCCTTCGGCGACACTATAAAGAACCTGTTCTCCTCTATAAGCATGTCAAGGTAATAATCGTTGCAGGAATATTCTTCATATCCTCTTATATTCAGGCTGTCTGTGGAGACCTCGCTGAAATCGCAGTCTTTATAATCGGCTACGGCTAATACGGGCCTCTGCGCTTTCATGGTTACAGCGTCACACTCCTTAGGTACTCCTAGTAGCACCAGCTGGTTTTCCAGAGGACCTAACCCACTAATGAAATAATCAGTTTGGAAAGTGTACACGGGATCGACGAGGTACTCCGTGTCGTCTCTCGTCTGGAGTTCGATCTGGCTCCGCTTGCGGATGACGCAGATGCGGATGGTGTCGACCCAGCCGATCATGAGCGTCTTCGGCGCCGACCAGAGGAGGTTGCAGCGGTAGTCCTCGATGGAGTCCACGCTGGTCTTCTCCCATGGGATGAGACCGAGGGAGCAGCGCGCCACCAGGTCGTACACGCGCACGCCCACCTGGAAATCCAGATGGAGTTACTTAGATTCTAAAATTTTTAACACTATTTTTTGGGTGACTCAAATTTTGACTATTTCAAAAGACTAAACGAAACAAGGTACAAAATAACATGCGAAATGTTGAAAATATTGTTCAAATATTTCAAAAATTTACCAATCTACAACCGTTTTAATATTGCTGGTTAGAGAGAATGCGCTACAAATCAGTGACGTCACGGGCGTCACGGCCCTCGAGAGCAATAGTAAATGACGATCGTTCCAATATAAAGGTGCGTTTTGCGGAAAAGGGACAGAATATACCCCCTCTTAAAACTTTGAAGATTTATAACGATGGAATTACTTATTCTTTTGAGTTAATTTTTTAGCCATTTGATTAAGAATTTGATCCTTTTTCAACTTATTGATTTTTTTAATTATTTTTGCACAATTTTCAAACTTTTTTTTATACAGCGCCTTTGGCAAACAAGCCTACGGTCCACCTGATGGTAAGCGGCCACCGCAGCCTATAGACGCGACGACCAAAGAAGTCACGTGCGCGTTGCCGACCCTTTTTAAGATTTGAGAATGCACACACACTACCTCGCTGGCCCAGGCCACGAAGCGCTCGTGCCAGGCCACGGCCTGCACGTAGCCCTCGCACTCGCACAGCACGGTGCTGCGCAGTCGGTTCAGGAACGTCTTCTCGTACAGCGTCAGCTTGTTGTCGCCTGGAACCAACACAGACAAAACGTTTCTACCATGACGACCGGTTTAGCCTAGTGGGTAGTGCACCTGCCTGTGAAGCTGACGGTCCTGGGTTCGAATCCCGGTCAGGGCAAATATTTGTGTGATGAGCATGAATATTTGTTTCTGAGTCTTGGATGTTTTCTATGTATTTAAGTATTTATATCTATTAAATATATCGTCGTCTAGTACCCATAACACAAGCCTTCTTGAGCTTACTGTGGGGCTAGTTCGATTTGTGTAAGATTGTCCTCTAATATTTATTTATTTATTTATTTATTTATTATCATATCAGGGTTTTCCGTCTCCAGAAGCGCACGATAATCGCCCGAGTACCGCCAGGCACGAATCCAGACTTTTGGTTCGGGGGGGGGGCAAACATTGAAACAACCATGTGAACTGTGTAAAAATCGCTGTAATCACTGTAAACAGACGGCTAAAATCATTTTTCGGGGGGGGGGGATAAATCCCAACAATCCCCCCCTCTGGATACGAAATTATCAGTGACATACAGTATCGTCATAGTCAATAAAAAAAACATTCACACCCTACTGGAAAACAATTTCTGTGCGACAAGATAACGGGGTCTAATTATGAAGAATATTTAAATTTCCTCGCTAAGGATGTTAAGTGACTTGCAATTTGATAATATTTATAAAAATGTAATGTTCAGATTTATTTTATATTGATTTGTGTATTTTTAACAACATATTGTATGTTCTATATTATAACGTGTAAATTGACTTATGAATAAATGACTTATGACTTGTACATGATACGAGTACATTATATAAACTGATCATCAATATTAAGAGGGCCTGGTCCTCTGTTGTTGCAGCATTCTCCATTCCAATCTATCTTGGGCCTTCGTCTTCACTTCTTGGTATGTGTGGCTACACTCTACAGACCATTCCTTCATCTGTGCCATGTATGGTATTCATGTGCCATGTCTGTAAACTATTCAGCTAGTTTTTTTCAATTTAATCATTGTGATATCAAGTAAAAAAAAATAGGCCAAGTGCGTGTCGGGTCACGCAATGAAGAGTTCCGTACCAATACCTACTAGTCCACATTTAAAACCACTATCCAATACATTGAATCTAAAGAGGTCGTATCTTCATAGTGAACTCACGGCACTTACGACCTTTTGTTTCGGCATGACAGTTTTTCAGCAAATACTCAAAAACCGTAAAACCTATCTTATTCAAACGTGGATATCCCACAGGACTGTTAAGTGCATTGAATTTTTTTTTATCTGCAGTTACATGTATGGAGTGCCTCCCTATTTTAATATTTTTTGAAACACATCACTTTTATGTAGTGGTTCATAGAATACACTTTGGAAGTGACATACAGACAGACAGACAGACATGACGAAACCATAAGGGTTTTCGCCATTGTGGCCATGGAATCCTAAATACCGGCAAAGGGCGAGTCGGACTAGCACACAAAGGGTTCTGTGCCTTATAAAAACAGCAGAAAAATCAAGCGAAGAGTTTTTTACTGACTTTGGTAACATGGGCTGACCAGGAAAGTCCATGATAATGCCTAAATTCTTCACAGTAGAGGAGAATGGAATGCTATTCTTGTAACTGATTATATTTTTAATTAATTTTACACACATAAGGTATGAATGATACAAATGTAATGATTTTTATGTTATACTGTGTTAGTTTTCATTTAAGTTCCACTTTTTATTAAGTTTGAGGGTATTCCGCCACCATTATGACTTTAAAAAAGATTAACGGGTAGAAAAAAGGCAGAGGGCGGAATGGGGAGAAGGTTTTAAAAAAGGGAACAACGTGTTTCTGGGGACTTCTTTGTTAACGGTGCGAAAGAGCAGACGTGTAAAAGTAAACCTTAGATGTAAGACGTGTGTAATTGTGACTATTAGTGTTGTTTAATAAATTATTCAAAAGGATCCAGAGAAGTTTTGCTACACAAATAATTTATTTATTTATTTATTTATTAAGGATCACCAACAGATAATACACCATACATGCGTGGATAACTTAGGTAATATTTTAAGTTGATGCTTATCCAATTAAAGGTAACCACAACTTATTCCAGTATCTTAGAACATGCTAATTCGGAGAAAACAGTGTGTATAATAGGTAAGATAAATCTGGTAGGTATTTAATTATTCACCTGTGAGAAACCTCCTGCCGGAGCCAGACTTGGAGTAATAAGGATCCAACGCCACGGACTTCACCACCCGTCCCAGGCTCAGGTTGTGCGCGTTGTCGTCCGTGTACAGCCCGTACACCAGCACCTTCCCGTCGTCCGAGCAGCTCGCTATGTAGTCGCCGTTCACGTCCACCGATATCTTGTTAACAGCTATAGCATGGGCCTGCAACTCCTTATCTTTCCCGTCCTGAGAAAGCGGCACTGTATTCCCTTCATGGTCAAGAAGATGTATCACACCCCACTGAGTCCCTAAACAAATAAACTTCGTATGCACACAAATACAGCTCACTGCGTCTTTCAATAGAATGTTTTGTACATCGTTGCCCATTCGATCGTACTTCAGTTTTGGCTCCTCGTCCGGAGGCAAACTGTCGCAGCTGTCTATGTTCAACGCCATTTTCGTGATTTGCGCGCACTGTGTTCGAATTGTTACATATTGATACCTGTATTATCGCGGAAAACAATTAATTATTTAGTTTTTTCCTCATTAGCTCCGCTCCGAACGCTCTGATTAGAATTCTTTGTTTTGACATTGACAGATGAACAGCGAATAGCGTGACCACTTTTTAACTGGCGTTTCTACTAAAAATATGGTCTGAAAACTACCAAATGTATTTCATAATCTACTAGAAACTACTAGACTAGCTAAATTATTAACCATGCTTGATTGTGTATAAATCGCGTACATCGTAGTTCGGAACAAGCATTGGTCCTTTGCTAGTGCGAGATTGCAATATTGATATGCTCCACCGTAGAGATGTGTGATCAGGCAAAATTGATGCCGAATTAGTTTCTAATTATCTCCATTTTTATCGAGCTTGCATATATGATAGCGATCCCGGTCCGGTGAGGTTGGCGATTCGCGTATCATCACTTACATTTTCTTTAAATTATTTTCTTGTTATTATAGTCTAGTAGTCATTATTAAATTAACAAATATGGCAAAAGGAAATTCTGTCAGAGCCAATTTTCTTTAATTTGCCTCCACTTTCTAGTGACATGAACGACACTTAAAATTACCATCTCATTTCTCCTACTAAACGCGTGAAAATGTTGCGTCAAATCTACCAAAAAAGTAGAAAACTACTGAAAGAAAGAACGCTGTCAGATGAAAATGACAAGTACTACCTAATTAGGTTGTGTCCACATGAACCAATATCGGTAAAAAATGTATGGGAAATTGGGAATCGGATCGAACAGTGTGGACCCTAAGCGGTTTTTCATGCATTTTTATCGATATCGGATACTACACCTATAACATACCGGACAGAGTCCTCGCTGTAAATCCTGTATGTAACCGTTTGGTCTGTAATGTAAAGCGGGTGATACATCGGTGAGCCAATTCAATATATGATTATTAAAAAACTAATTTAAAAATATAAATTGGCGGGAAAGATAAACGTACACCCGAATGCAAATATTGATACCGATTTCTACTTTATAATTGTACTATTCATTAAATGTAACATAAAACATGAATAGACACGATTTTCTTCAATTTAACCCAAATTGTTACAGAAAACATTTATCACCTTTTGGGTGTAATGTTTTAGAGACTTTGATAAAACATTGGCGAACAGGTAAATTTTAAACTGTTGAACTATTTGCATGATGTATAATGTGTGTTTATTTTACACTTTAATAAAATACGATATTATGGTGTGCAAACAGGATTTGACAATGAAAGTCGACGCCGCCAATATTTTTGTTCTAATCAGAATAAAAGAAACACCAGGTACCTATGTCCTCATTTTATTGGCACCCATTTGACTCTTGTAAAAACCATTGCCATTGCAGCCTACTTAGTATAAGGAACGAACCATATCTGCATTGCGCCTAGAATGGTGCGTAACTTTTAAATAAAAACACCTCCCTACTCGCTGGGATATCTTGAGTAGGTACCTACAGTCAGGTGCAAAATATTGGCAAAATATGTATCTATCTGACGACCGCTTTAGCCTAGTTGGTAGTGACCCTGCCTTCGAAGCTGGAGGTCCCGGGTTCGAATCCCGGTCAGGGCATTTATTTGTGTGATGAACACGAATGTTGGTTCCTGAGTCTTGGATGTTTTCTATATATTTAAGTATATATTTATCTATATAAGTATGTATATCGTCGCCTAGTACCCATAGTACAAGTTTTGCTTAGTTTGGGACCACGTTGATTTGTGTAAGATTGTCCACAAATATATATATAATCTTCATAAATATGTACCTACCGAAACATAATTTCATCGGTATAAGAGTAATAGGACGCGGGCCGCATGCTTGTTTGCCACCGACGTGGTATAAGAAAAGGATATTTATTTTAGAGTAACTTGTAGTACGCACCCATATTTTTGTACTCGACTGTAGTTGGTTACCAGGTTAAGTTTGTTCATTCTACTCTTTACAAAACTCTTCTTACTTTACTCCTATATTACTTTAGAGAGTTTTCCAGTTATCCCCGTCCTATTCCGTCTGTACCGTCCAGCCCGGCACGCGACGCGCCTGATGATAGAGGAATTTACCAGGCGACAAACTTTCATTCAAATGACTACATGATACCAGAAGCAGAAATACAACTGGACCAAGGACATCCTACTACATCTGTTGGTCAGGATGACCACGGAAAAGATGGGTACCACATATCCAGCAATGATAACTTTGCTATGCCAAGTCTACCAGCAGGACGGCAACCTGAACATTCTAAATCTATAAGCACATACAACGAAAAATATTTGTGTCATACAAAACCGATAGCGAATAGTAACAGCCTGTTACAACAATATAAAGCACGTGATGAAATGCAAGATTTTAGTAATGCTTCGCCTAATATTCCCATAAAACAGATGTGTCGTCCTAATACACATAACGAACCATCGAATGAAGCTGTGCTAACCTCGGGTGATCTTACAAAAACAGTTGAAATACCCAATACGAATGAAGAAGAAATATTGACTGCAAATGACATTATTACGCCTGTTATTAACTTTAATAACATCAATAACAACTTACTTTCAAGCACTAAACATGGTGCTAAAATTAGGGATTCTACTATGCCTGCAAAGATTTTTTTAGAGATATTAAACAAAGAGACAAATGAAGTACAATATCCTGACAGAGATGAAGCAATAACGCATAGTCGAGACGGTGTTACAAACAATGTAGATTGGGACGATATGTTCGATACTGAGCTGTTTCCGAATCTGAAAGATTCTCGAGAGTTGACCCTGCCATTAGAAAGTTCTGGAGAAAACAATTTTAATATTGAATTTCCTAAGGATAGGAAAAGCAAACAAAACAAAATTATTAATAAAGTAACTAAACCTAAAACTCAAATCAAATCGAATAAAACTATGTCAAAAAAGATTGGAAAGATAGTACGCGAACCCAGGAGCCCAGGAGCTATGGATTTAGAGAACATGCCGAAGAAAAAATTCAGAAAAGAAAAGTATACAAAAGCAGTAAAAAATTGGCTTGATAATGTAGATTCTAGCAATCCTATCGAAGATGATATGCATGCACCCAATAATTGTACCAGTGATGTTACTAGAACTGAAATTCCAATAAAGCAAGATTATAATGTTGAAAAAAGCTATCTCGACGATAAAAATAACGTGTTCACTAAGGATAAAGTAGTTGAAATTCATAAAAAACCAAGAGAAACGACTACAAAGAAATCATCAGAATCTCAAATACGAACTCAAGTAAATGACAAAAGGGAACTTACTATTACCGGCACTAAGGACAGAAATGAATCCAAAGCTACGATACACAACGAAACGGTTATTGTCAAGCATTCACCAGCTACAATGATTGATAAGAAACCAAAAGTGAAAGGCAAGAAAACAGTACAAACTAGACTAGCTGAGAAGGACGGTAAAATGAAATTTGGTCCACCAATAATAGGCCAAAACGAAAGTACCATAAAATCTTTAGAAGATAAAGAAGTGAAAATTAAAGATACAAAAGATAAAAAGGTCAAAGCTAAATTTGTGCCTCCAATCAAGTCACAGATACCTGTAAGAAACGTAACATTTGACGTGAGCACTATCGACGAAAGCAATGTTCATTTGCTTTACGATATGATTAACTCCGAGGAGAATGACATTGCTATGGTGGTAGTTTATAGGTAAGTTACCAATTCTACTCGAAGTTTGTTCTTTGGGGTAACATGTTACATTTTTTAATAATTATATTTACACCACTTTCGGCAATTTCTTTGTCGCCCAAGTATTCATAATTTCTCTTTTTTTCAGCAATGGGTTTTGTCAACTGAACAATCACTTTACAGAAGAAACTTGTGTCCCAGAAGGCATTATGATTCAATCGCATGAGAAATTCTTCTATATCAAGAATAATGAACAAAATAGGTACTTAGTTTACGCTTCCAACTTTGTAATTCTAAAATATACTAAACAGAGCATTGCAAAATTTTGGTTTTTCTTTTTCAGTTGCCTGATGACGAGAATTCTAGAAAAGTCAAATGTAATTTGCTACAACGGCAAACGACTGCTCATCTATCTCATTTCAAAATATAACCTGGAGTTAAAACAAGATGTATTCAACTTCAACGATGCCAAGGTAAGTAAGAAATAATTGTATACACCAGTACTCAAGAATTAAGTACCGACATATGTGCATGTTTTACAGATAGGAGCCAGTCTCATAGATCCGGATAACTCTCCTGAGAATTTCGCAGAACTGCAAAAGCTACTAGGATTCTTTCCTGAATACACTATAGCCACAGAGTGCATGCTGCAGAAGGCTGCTTGGTACACCACGTTGCTAACAGAGTGCTTCGATAAGCTCAAATCTGTGCTAAAAGAAAATTCTTTATGGAATGTGTTTGTCGAAATTGAGATGCCACTCTTGCCGATTATTGCAGGTGATTTGAAAATGTGTTTAATATATTATTTTAACAGTTTTCAGTAGATTTGTTCATCGATGTTCATTTTCGTCGATCATAGTACCAAGTGAGGTGTTCCCCAGGGTAGCAACCTGGTGTCTATATTATATTGCTATACGTAACAGGTATGGAATATCAAGGTGTCTGCGTAGATTTAGAAAAAATAAAATCAATGGAGGACATTCTACTGACAAAGATGAAGGCCGTAGAGCAGGAGAGCTACAAAGCAGCGGGAAAGACTTTTCAGATCAACTCGACGGTGCAAGTGCGTACGATTCTGTACGACGAGCTACAGCTGGATACGAAGAGCAATTTGAAGATCAAGGAGACGATTGGTAAAGGAGCGAAATCTACGTCGGAAACTATGGTGAGTTACATAACAGAAGCAATAATGTTATATCTTATTAATGAATATATTATTGACGTCACAGGATTCATTGAAGGTGATAAAAGTTTGGTGTTAATGCCCGATTGCCTTTTCCTCCTTTAGTTACGTGGGCTTGTCTCCGTGCACCCGCTACCGAGGCTTATTCTGGAGTATCGACATTTACACAAAGCTCATGCTACTTTCTTGACTGGTATAGCACAGCATGTGAAAGACGGCACGGTGAAGCCTACTTGGTAAGTCTAGATTTTAGATACTCTACCATCATCATCATCATCATCATTTCAGCCGAAAGACGTCCACTGCTTGAACATAGGCCTCCCCCAAGGCTCGCCATTTAGACCGGTCCTGTGCCGTTCGTTTCCACCGGATTCCCGCGACCTTCACCAGGTCATCACTCCACCTTGTCGGAGGCCTACCGACAGCTCGTCTTCCGGTGCGTGGACGCCACTCAAGCAGTTTCTGGCCCCATCGACCGTCAGTCCTGCGAGCAATGTGCCCTGCCCACTGCCACTTAAGTAAATTTGAAGGCTATGTCGGTGACCCCAGTCACTCTACCATAAAAAAAGAAAACTCCATCAATTCCAGTGGCAGCCTATGGATCAGGCATGGGACTTCCAGAGATCCCGCTTGCTTTCATCTTCTTGGTTGTTGGTAGGGTTCAGATGGCAGCAGCAACTGGGCGTATAGCCTCAAACAACCCGAATCTCCAAGCGATTCCTAAAGCGCCGTTCAGTCTTGTGGTCTTCCCTGAAAAGTCTGACCAACAGGGTAAGAATAATTTTCTTATATATCTGTTTTTCGATTACTGTGCACTTCTAAGGTTTGGAATTCTCTGCCGGCGTTTGTGTTTCCGAGCTCATATAACCTAGAAGTTTTTAAGGCACGAGTGAATAGGCACCTTCTGGGTGAGCTCGCTTCATCGTCGGCCTCATCTTTGCCCCCTGGCTAGATGCTGGCCAAGAGCGATCCCATTTTTAATAAAAAAAAAAAACTATTAGGTCTTACATTTCCATCGACTCTGTTCGTGTTTATACCTGTCCCTCCCTAAGAACCGACGCTTAACTTCCGCTCCGTGTACACCGCGAGACCACTGCACTCGTTCCTGGCGGCGGACTTTAAGCACATCGAGTGTCGCGTGTTCGCTCACGCTGCTCAAGATGCCACTCTACAAGATGCCTTACGAAGCGGCCAGGATTTGTTTCGGGTGCTTGCTGCCAAGTGGTAAGGGGTTTTTAAAATTTTGTCTACCTACAAGATTCAAGCAGGGGGGCTAACACAATTACCGCTGCGACGCGACGCGAGTAGAGAAAAATCTACCCTCCTTTTTCTAACCCGCAAAGTTCGAGCGAGACAGGAATCGTTGAGTCGCACGAGATACGGTTTGTCAGCAAGTTGTGCTAGCCCCACAGAGCCGGTCTGTCGTTACACTAGGCCTACGCGCGTTTTGGACCAGAAGGCTCACGGTGGCCTCCGAGCAGACCTATGAAATATTTTTTCTTCTTCCTAATTTGTTTAAGCGTCTTAAATATGTAACACTAGTAATTAGGTACCGTAAACCCGGGTTACTTTCAAATTCAGGGGTGACTTTTAAAATCAAGTTTTTAATCCGTATTTCTAGTTTTTTTTTGGTTGACCTGGGTCGATGTTATACCTTGGTAAATTTCCTAACTATTTAATGAACTGAATCAAATTAGAAATACTTAGTGACGATTATATTAGTGTCCTTAATCTATCAAAGTGGCCCCTTTTTTTCCTAAAGTCACCCCAGTTTACGGTAGTTACTATGCCCTTGCACGTATGAATAGACCGGTCAGAGGGGTTAAAAAGTTTAAATCAACATCTTGAATCCAAAATCATTCGTCTCTCTCGCATTTAAATACTTGAAAGTAAGGGACGAGCGCTATATGTCCGACATACAAGCTATCATCGCTGCCTAGCCCCTTTGCTGCTATCACACATTTATCAACTGGCAATATACGAATAAAAGGTTCCTTTATGCAGTCTATGTTGGATATTCAAACATCGTATTTCGTTGCTGGTTGGACAGGTTGAACAAGCCAGCAGAAGACGTGTCCACGGAAGACCGTGAGCGCACCAAGCGCATCGTATACGCAAGTTTGTACGGCGCAGGCGCTCGCAAGCTCATGGAGATACTGCAAGTCGGTTATGACCAGGCGTTGAACGTTATGACCAGCTTTAATCGTGAGCGAATTAGGGTCGGTTTTTCAATCCCCAGATAAGTGTCTGTCAGATAAATATTAGCGCTCTCCTTTTCTCTCATATGTCATTAGAAAGTGACAGCAATCATTTTAATTGACGGATAATTTTATCTGGCGATTGAAAAATCAACCCTTAATGCCATAATAGTAGTAGTTCGTTAGTTAATAAACGGACAAATGACTTTGGGACGTTTCAGTATCAAATTAAGATTTCAAGCTTACATGGTCATTTATACGTTTACGTACGTAACCGCAACAGTCGGGAACTCAAACATATTTGTATGTTTGAGTTCCCGATATTTCGGCACTGTTGCAAGCGCCATTATCAAAAAAACAAATATACATGGTAAATATACGTTTCAAATCGTAATTCTAAGTATCAAATTATTTTTATCGCCATTACTCATTTCAATCATTGCTTCCAGAGGCCCAATACCAATAATGTTCACCTTAATTTGAAATACAGTAATGGGCCGATTAGTAGATAATATTTATACGAACTCATGACTCATCACGACGTGCTTGAGTAATGATAATTATCGGCTATTCTGACCTATTGGACTATTAGATAAGCACTTATTCAAACTTTTCATCCGTTTTAGCTTCGGTCATCATGTCCTAAGAGATTATGTGTAGCCATTGCTGACTAAGAACGTCCCGATTTTTTTCTATAAGCCTACCCTTTACATAGGCAGGTACGCCGTTAAAGCGGGTAAAACGCTCAGAGAAAACTTTGTAATAGTACATTACTTACCAAGGGCGGTAAAACAAAGAATGTCTCAGATCGTAGATATTTGACGCCCGAGTCGAAGGCAAGGGCGATAATTATGAGATCTGAGGCTTTCTTAATTACCGCCCGAGGTAATTACACAATTTTATATCACCCCCTGGCCAGGAAGTGGGAATTTCCGCGCGCGGAGCGTGCGGTAATTGCCACTTTATGGTCAGGTGAGACATAAACTAATAATATGTCCCATAAGGCACATTCCCCGCTCTAAAATCCTTCGGGCGCGCGGTGGTGGCGCGGGCGGCGCGCGGGGAGCTGCGGTCGCTCTGCGGCCGCGCGCGCCGCTTCCCGCACATCGCCAGCGCCGACGCGGGGCTTCGCGCGCAGGCCGAACGGCAGGCGGTCAACTTCGTCGTGCAAGGTACATTCGGATTCTAGAGTGGAGCACCGTGGGAACAACCAGAATAACTATTTGACGACCGGTTTAGCCTAGTGGGTAGTGCACCTGCCTGTGAAGCTGACGGTCCTGGGTTCGAATCCCGGTCAGGGCAAATATTTGTGTGATGAACATGAATATTTGTTTCTGAGTCTTGGATGTTTTCTATGTATTTAAGTATTTATATCTATTAAATATATCGTCGTCTAGTACCCATAACACAAGCCTTCTTGAGCTTACTGTGGGCCTAGTTCGATTTGTGTAAGATTGTCCTCTAATATTTATTATTTATTTATTTATTTAATGTCCATAGCTGGGCACCATTAACCACATAATTAACTTCGTTAATCGATAATCCGTTAAAAAAAGTTAAGTTCGTTAAACGTTAAAGCGTTACATTACGGGCCATTTAACGGAACATAACGTTAATCGTTAACTCAGGACGCGCCTCACTTGCATTGTCTGCCTCATTCAACGCCTATAGCTCGCGCCTACGCCGCCCCAATCGAATGGACTTGTCAGAACCTGTTTTTCGCGGCGCGGTGTTCCTGTGATAAAATAAAAATAGGTTTATCGGAGCTTTGGACGCAGTGTTGCCAGATGGTTACATTTCTTACATTTTTCGTAACTTTTAACCGGCTTGCGTAACATGTAAGTAACTTCTGTTGTAAAGAAAATTTTCGTAACTTTTGAGAATAATGAAACTATTTAAAAAGAAAGGTCAATTGTATCTAACCGGGACCAAGCGAGACAATTTATAGGCTGCCATACAGAAAAGGTGACATAGAAACCTACATGGTAGGACTCTGTCTGCCCGTCTGTTGCAACTATCTATGACATTTGAGATACCGCCCATCAGCCTGGCGTAATTCTGCAGCCGAACTCGCCGAATTGTAGCTGTATATGGCTACTCATTTCTTAAAATCAAACATATTGATAAGTAATTACGAAAAATATAGAAAATGTAACTTTTGCATCAAAAATGTAACTTTTCAAGAAACGAAACGTAATTTTCCGTCCAAAGGGCTCTGGCAACACTGTTTGGACGGTTAGCGGAAGTTAATGAGTCCGTTAACAATTTTGCAAGTTGACTTAAAAGTTAATCCGATACACGGATGGTTAACTTCGTTAATTAACGGGTTAATGCCCAGCTCTGTTCATGTCAACTCTGTGGTCATAGGATCCGCAGCAGACTTGTGCAAGCGAGCGATGGTGCGTGTGCAGCGGCGGCTCTCGCCGACGGCGCTCCGGTGCCGGCTGCTGCTGCAGATACACGACGAGCTCGTGTGGGAGGTCGCGGACGGAGACCTCAACTCGGTTGCTAGTGAGTTTTAATACAGGGTGATGCCAAAGGTGTCCCGCACGGTGGGGCTCTGTCGACTTTACTCAGTAGTAAAGCTACTCTGACTTAAGAAATGTGATCCCTTCCTATAGCATCCTTACATCTTGTGATCAAAGTGTTGATGCTAAATGACGACCGGTTTAGCCTAGTGGGTGAGTGCACCTGCCTGTGAAGCTGACGGTCCTGGGTTCGAATCCCGGTCAGGGCAAATATTTGTGTGATGAGCATGAATATTTGTTTGTGAGTCTTGGATGTTTTCTATGTATTTAAGTATTTATATCTATTAAATATATCGTCGTCTACTACCCATAACACAAGCCTTCTTGAGCTTACTGTGGGACTAGTTCGATTTGTGTAAGATTGTCCTCTAATATTTGTTTATTATTTATTTAAATGAGCTCCGCAAAGCGGGGTTCCATTGTTGGCTAAGTAAGTACCTACCGTCTTGGCCGCTTTTCGACGTGTGGAAAAGTGGCCTAAGCTAGTAAAACAGGTCACTCCATCAGCTTCACGTAGCTATCATATCCTGGATCATTTGTATGAAACTTGGTTAGCTCAGTAGTTGTACCTACAGTCACATAGAACCAGAGATCGGATACCGGTATTTTCTCCATAGAAATATACCGGTATTATTACGGTTACCGGTTCATTATTTCGTTTTTAATGGGGCAATCTAATAATACGACGTTGTTACCTAAATACATGATTCAGCCCTACGTAAAGAGCAAAAAATAATCCGAAATATTGGGCTAATTCAGTGTTTTTTAAAAATACCGGTATCGGTCCCTGTATAGAACACAAGTGTTCGGGGAGATTTTAGTGACTTAACGAATGTGTTTTCTCTTTCTTCATAGCGATAATCAAGGAGGCTATGGAGAATGTGGGCCGAGAGTGCGGCATGGGTATTACGTTGCCGGTGGAGCTGTCGCGCGGTCCAAACTGGGGCGAGATGCGGCCCTTCTCGAGCCCCGACTTGTAGCTGCGATGTTTCAAAACGCCGCATTCTATTTGATAGATACTCGCTAATGAAAACTGAGAGTGAGATTTGTTTAAAATGTTTTAAATGGCAACTATAATATCTATGTCCAGTGTTGCCAGATGGTTACATTTCTTACATTTTTCGTATCTTTTGATTGGCTCGCGTAACATGTAAGTAACTTCTGTTGTAAAGGATTTTTTTGTAACTTTTGAGGATAATGAGACTGTATTTAAAAAGAAAGATAATTGTATCTAACTGGGATCAAGCGACACACTTTATAGGCTTCCATACAGAAAAGGTGACAAAAGAACCTACGTGGTACGTATCAGTCTGTCCGTATGTTGTAACTAAGTATGACATTCGAGATACCGCCCATCAGACTGACGTTATTCTGTCGCCGAACTCGCCGAATTACAGTTGTATGTGGCTGCTCATTTCTTAAAATCGAACGTTACGTAATTAATTATGAAAAATATAAAAAATGTAACTTTTGCATCAAAAATGTAACTTTTCAAGAAAAGAAATGTAATTTTCGCCCTAACGGCCCTGGCAACACTGCTTAATTGTCGCGTCAATGGAGACAAACATTGCTTGATCCCGACATTTTGAGCGCGATTCACTCCCATTTGTAATAGCTGAATTTCATATGAGAAACAGAATTCTGATTGATCCAATAAAATAATTCCTATTTTGTCACATTGTGACGACACGGTTTTATAGATCCCCAAGATTACATCGACGAATCAAATTAAACTGTTGCAATTTTTAATATCGGTACCCATAAGGTTACTCCCTAGGTATATTATACATTTAGGTTCAAAGATCTTTATTTCTCATAAGAATACATATTCACTTACATGAGAATTCTTAAACATGCTTTCACATTAGTAGGTATACTATTGTATACCTACTTTTACTATTTACCTATAAATATTATAATTAATAAATTAATAGTTACTATAAAATGGGGTGACTTGGAATATACATTGAAATTAGACGAGCAGTGTTATGGTAGTTAATATATGTATTAGCAGGTATTTAATTGCATATTTCAATGGAACGATATTAAGAATATTAAAAGTCATCCTAATTACCGGTACCATAAACTAATGTAAAATATAGGACTTGATAAGATAACTATGACTGAAAGAATAATATTCTCAGCACAACATCATGTTGTATAGCCTACGAAGACGATACGTCTTGTCTAACACATCAATGTATTTTGTGATGTATATGTTAATCAATACTCTTGTGACTTAGAAATTGGCACGTCTTAAATATATTGCCACAATATTGCGTTACATATACCGATATTTGGTGTGCGATGTTAAATATCCGCTGAGAGATTACAATACTAGTAACACTTATTTAATACTGGTTTAGGTTAAATCTAAAGTTAAACAGAGATGACTATAATACATCGTTTTGCGTATATGTGGTTAAACATAGGTTGAAGTTATAATAATAACAATCCAACGTGTGGATTGTACTCATCGTGAAATGGGGTGACTTTGTACATTCAGGTTTGTGCCATAGTCTTATTTCCTAAATTTCTTTACTAAAAAGAGTAAAAGATAACAGAATAAGGTTACTTTTATAACATTCACTACACTATGTGGTGTGAACGCAACGTTTTCAGCTGATAGGGTTAAAAAGGAGAGAGAAATAAAAAAGGCGAGCGCACACATACTTATAAAAATTTTGGCAGTAATTATTAATGTAATAATCAGTTAATGAATTCATTCTTAAAAGTATTAATATACTAAATTATTTGGTTTTTTACATTATTCCCAAGTCATGCGAAAGCGGGATCTTCTAACTCAAGACTATTGCAATGCTTAACGGAAGGTTCCAACTTTTGGTAAAAAAAACTCAGACAAACATTTTTGCATTTTTGTATGTCTTGTTGCCTGATGCAAATAAACAAATAAAGCCGTTTAAAGATACTTTTACTTATACAGGATTATAATGATTATAATATACGTACGGCCCGCGCTGCAAGGACTCGTTTCGAAGTGTTGTTCTACGCAGTACTGACCTTAACACGTGGTGGATGTAGTACCGTAGGTCACCCTAAGTATTGACCGATATCAGCGTGACGAGCCGATGCGTCGTCACGAGCACGGATGCGCGCGCCGCACGCATGCCGTCGGTTGCGCGCGCGGCGGGTGTCTCGTATCGGTTGGAGACCAGCAGCTGATTCCGGTCACCGTTCGTTGGTGACGGCGGGTGATGTAGCATGGTGTAGCGGGACATCTCGCGGGGGAATCTGTAAGTTAGATCACTACATAGTATAAAACAAAGTCGCTTTCTCTGTCCCTATGTCCCTATATCCCTATGTATGCTTAAATCTTTAAAACTACGCAACGGATAATGATGCGGTTTTTTTAAATAGATAGAGTGACTCAAGGGGAAGGTTTATATGTATAATACATGCATCAGCATGCACCCGTGCGAAGCCGGGGCGGGTCGCTAGTAAGAAATAATTTTCACGTCTCATGCTCGTAAAATCCATGTTTTGAATAGGAGTAGGCTGTATAAAATTACATTTTATGCTCCTGTCCAACTAACACTAAAGCTGTTGAAATTGATGACTTCAAGGGCTCCAAGATTCGTCTTGTTATTTTAGGTGTTTGTTATACTTACTCAAAGCATTACAGCTCTTAGGGTGGGTTGCACCAAACTGTCTGTAATCGTAAGTGGTGTTCGTTGAAATCTGATTGTATGGAAAGTTTGACAAGTTTCTATGGGATGACAGCTGCCGGCGCCATATTTGACGATGACCGGCCTGTGATCGTATATTGGTGCAACCGACCCTTAATAGATAAAGATTAATCTAGATGCCATTGAACTGTTGACGTGTATTTTCTTGAAAGCGGTTAGCATTAGAAGTCCTTAGTACTTGGAACACAAGAGCACATCACTGAATTCTTACGCAGAACAACTTTTAAGAATGGTGCCATGGAAACCAGTAATTGGCGTCTGCTTTTACGCTTTAAATGGTTTGTAATTTAAATTATTACCTTACTACTTTCAAATCATTCTCATACAACCGCATATAGAAGTCATCATCTTCGGACCCCCAATTCAGAAATCTGTTTGAAAATCCATCAATCCTCTTATACTGATCCGATCTTATTGCTAGCACTCCTCCAAGAAGTCCTCCAACGAGCCAATCATAGGGTAAGACGAATCTGAATTTGTCTATGCTCGCACTAAGATGGCGGGGCAGCGTGGTGCAGACATAGAGGTTGCTCTCGTCAAGTGGTAGGAGGTCTATGTCTTGGAGGATTAGGCAGGGGAAGTGGTCAGCAATTGCTTGGCGTGCACCGATGTTGTAAAGCAGACCTTTATTCCATGGTTTGTTGTCTTGCTGCTCGATTATATATATCCTGCAATTAAAATAGAAGAACTTACTTACGTGATAGGATCATTAGGAGACACTCCTACTGGGTCTGAAGGAGCCTCTTCCAAAGACGGAAGCCCATCTGCTGCACAGATTCAGATCCAGATTCATTTATTCACAATATAAGATTACAATATAAATTACATGTTAATTTACAAGAATCTCTATTGTGATCGTCAAAATCAGCTTGACTATTTTGTTAGGTAAAAAGTTAAATGTCAACCAAATTTATAGCGAGACTCATAGAACAGAACGATAATTGTTTGGAGCTGAATGATTAAAGTCACCCCAGATAGGTACAAAGTCGCCCGAGTCGAAAATAAGGACGGACGTAACTGAGACAGCTTAGATTTTATTTTTTATATATTTAAATACATGGAAAACCAACAGCGTAACACATTTCTATAAACTACAATAGAATTACATAGATAGCCAGTTAAAGGTTCTCGCTTATATGTAATACTTGGACTTCTTCTGTAAGGTTTATAAGCTTTTAGGTTGTTGTAGATATACTATAAGTATATTAGGAATATCTTTCAGTAAAAAAATAATCATAAGTATTTGACTGTAAATTCAACGCTGTATTTTCTTGTCAGATTAGGTACTCTATTTTCTGAAGGCATGGTATTCTTAACAAATGCCTTGCCACATTTATCTATCAATCAATGCACACTTGTGGAGAAACTTGAGTGTAGATACCCCCATTTTACAAAAGTACTTACTTGTAATGAATGCGTTGTTTCCTCAAAAAATAATGCATGTACGGCAAGAAGATGTCAAGGTGCTTCTGTCTGTTCCTATATGTGACTAGTATAGCCACACTGAAGAGTGGGTTGCAGTGTCCCGGAGAGTAGCTGCCGTTCTCAAGTCCTTTGAAATCAAAATCATTGTAATCCTTCGGGACATCCCACACGTTAAGTGTGTCCGTGCTGTTGAGAACATAGTTATAGTTGCAAGCAGGTTTACCTTTTTTCAACAAGGTAGGAATAACTTCCTTATACAGCATTGAATCTATTTGATCTCTAGCTATATGTGGGTAATCAAACATGCCATAATTGGTGAAGAAGTTTATAGTTACCACTATAGGGAAAACAAGCAAAAAGGTCCATTTAAAACATCTGCATATCTGATACAATTTGAGCATCTTTAAATTCAAATGTTAAAGTTGACACGTAATGGAAATATTGTTAGTTACTTAACGGAGAAGTGACAGACAAATATTGTTAAAAATTAAATAATATCACTCTCCAAAATGACTGACATATACCAAAGATATATACTGTCATTTGACATGAAACGTTTTTAGAGTAAACCTTTTTTCTATTTCAAAGGAAATCAGTCAAATCAATCACGTAGATCCGGATAACTCTCCTGAGAATTTCGCAGAAGCTACTAGGATTCATTCCTGAATACACTATAGCCACAGAGTCCATGCTGCAGAAGGCTGCTTGGTACACCATTTTGCTAACAGTGCTTCGACAATCATATGCTAATCCAAAACTCTGTTTCGAATGTTTTTGTTGAAATTGAGACCACTCTTTCCGGTTATTGCAGATGATTTCAAAATGTGTTTTTAGGGTTCCGTAGCCAAAATTGCGAAAACGGAACCCTGACAGTTTCGCTATCTGTCCGTCCGTAAGTTACAGCCATTGTACTCGGAGACTATGAAAGTACTACAATCAACTACAATTAAGAAATTTGGCAGGAGCGCTACATACAAGTGATGTGAAATTATGAAAAATAATTAAATTAGGGGAGTGCACTCCATACCTACAGTCTACGAGGGGATGAAAAAAAATTAAATGCAAATTGGCGATAAATGTGGACTAAGGGTATTAGTCACGGAACCCTTCATGGTGCGTGGTCCGACACGCACTTGGCCAGATTTTTAGTATTATTTTGACAGTTATCAGTACAATTGTTTATTAAAATCGATGTTCAAATAGAACATTTTCATTAATCATAGTATCAAGTGGGGTGTTGCCTAGGGTAGCAACCTGGTGTCCATATTATATTGCTGTACGTAGGTAATAGTTATGTTTAAACGTAGCAGGTATGGAATATCAAATTGTCTGCGGAGATAAAGAAAAAATAAAATCAATGGAGGACATTCTACATACTGACAAACATGAAGGCCGTAGAGCAGGAGTGCTATAAAGAGGGAACGACATTTCAGGTGAGCTACAGCTGGGTACGAAGAGTAATTTGAAGATCAAGGAGACTATTGGTAAAGGGGTGAAATCTACGTCGAAAACTATAGTGAGTTACACAACAGAAGAAATAATGTTACATCTTTTTTAAAATACTACTTCAATACTTACTTTTATTAACTTCACAAATATTAAGTACATTATAAATTAAAGTAAGTGATTGTAGCAATTAGAAAACATATTATTAATAATGTATTATTAACGTACGGGATACATTGAAGGTGGAAAAAGTTAGGCATTTCCAATCCTGGCCAATTACTGCCGTATGCTTTACTTGCAGAATAACCATTTGAATGTAGTTCATGTCAAGTTTGTGGCCATAGGATCTGCAGCAGACCTGAGAGGCTTCAGTTACACCGTTCACTGAATTAGCTGACGGAGAGTTTATATCCCGATGTGATAGTGATGATGTTAAAGGGTATAGGTGCCTTATAAAAAGGCTACAGCTCTTTGGAAGTTTTTTGTGACTGTACGAATATGTTTTTTTTCTTTTCATAGCGATAATTAAGGAGGCGATTGAAATCGTGGGTCCAGAGTGAGGCATGGGTATGACTTTTTTTTTTCTTTTTTTATTAAGATTCTTCAAGATTGGCCTCCAATGGGGCCAGTTTCTTTTTTCGGAGACACGCTCGACCCGGCCTTTGGGCCGAGACGAGGCCAAGAAGAAGAGGAAATATAACAGAAGGACAGCAGCAAAAGTATAGAAGAAGAGAAAGTGAAAAGAGTAGGAAAGAGAAGAGAAGAGAAGATGGGTATGACGTTGCCAGCAGTGAGCTAACGCACGGTCAAAACTGGGATGAGACTTCTCGAGCTCCGACTTCTAGCTGCGGTGCTTCAATACACCGCATTACTACTTGATAATAGTCAGGCATCGAAATTCAAATAACAAAGTTGGAATAGCTGCAAGTTTAACAAACTGCAATAGGTATTAGGGATAGATGTGGAGATTCTAGAATAAGACAAAGTTTTGTAGCGAATAAAACTAATGTAGTACCTTTGTAAATAATGGCTTTATTGTAATGAAATGAAATCATTTATTCTTCAATTTAAGCATATTACATGCACTTATGGAAGTCAGAACACTATAGTTGATATTCCTATGTATTTATTAGGTGCTGACAAATAGGAATATCATTCATTGACGTAACACTTTTCAGCACGATTCTATTTCATGGTACAAAATGAATTCTGATTTATTAATACAACAATTAATATCTGTACTCATGAGGTACTTCCTGTAGGTATTATAGATTTACATGTAATCTAAAGTTATAACAAGATTAAAAATATTCATAAACTCCGTTATTTTAATTTAGTTGTATTATGTTCTTTAATTGTATTTTGTAAGATTAGTTAAATAAACTATCTTAGGTAGTTATAGTTGACTTACACTGTTAATAAATTTGTTTAGATTAATACGAACTCTAATTAACATTATCAAATACTTACTTAATACAAAAAATAACACAACACGTTTTTTACTCCAACCATTTCTTCTAATTTGATTTTTTTAATAGTTACCATAAAATGGGGTGACTTAGAACATACATCGAGATTAGGCGAGCAGTGTTATGGTAGTATATATATATATAAGCAGGTATTTAATTTCATACTTCAATGGAATGGTAATGCCAGTAAGAATTATAAAAGTTACCCTATTTTACTGTACCATAACCTAATAAATAAATAATAATAATTATTATTATTATTATTTGTATGTCTTTCCCGTTCACGGGACAATGGTATCCCGGACCTTTGGGAGGCGTGCGCGGAGCCGAAGTACCGAGGCACCGAAGTACCAAACGAGTACCACATAGCCAACACGTAGAGGCCCTTTTGACACTTTAATGAAATACAAGGGATACACCGAGCGGATGCTGTCCCTGCCCGTGTCATGGGACGCACACAGAGACAGCACCCGCCAGGGTGTACAGGGACTATTTCTGGTTGATGGAATCTAAATGAACTGGGTTATTGGGTGAAAATGTTGGATTAATGGCTGGGCTATTGCGTGAGACACCGGACACCTGCCTAATAAAACTGTCTCAAATATTTATTTCCGGCAGGCGGTGACTCGCTCTCTGCTAGATGGGCCCCCATAAAATAGCGACATTATAAAATGGCCTAAGGGCAACACCGGTCAGAGAGCTATTATTATTATTATTATTTATTTCAGGCTTAGCCCATATAACAACACAAAATTACAAAATTACACTATTTCATTTTAAAATTACATTTCATTTACAAATTACATTTCATCCATTATTACATTAGCTAAAAAATTTCATTAAAAAAATCATAAATAAATTAAAATGTCAAAAAGAAAATAAGAATAAAACAATTAAAAATTTCAATTACATCATTACATTACAAAAAACATGTCAAACAAAAAAAATAAAAATAATGTAAAATAGGAGTTGATAACTATGACTGAAAGAATAATATTCTACATACAACATCATATTGTCTACCTAGCCTACGAAGAAGACAGACTTAGAAATTGGCACATCTTTAGATATATTACCACAATATTGCATTACATACTCGTACACCGATATTTTATGAATGATAAAATATCCGCTGGGAGATAACAATATTTACAATACAAATACAAATACATTTATTACCATAACACAAAAAATACAAAAACAAAAGGTATGCAAAGACTTATAGATAGGTACATATTTTTTAGTATTTAGGTAATGGGTACCAATCTCAGCATATGCTGGGCATGCAACCCTGCGCTGATTTTCAGATTGGTCCCTATGACAGGATTGATCGCAACCCTACGAGCATTCACATACGATATAGTACATATATATAAAAAAAAGGAAAATGCACGTGTACAATATATACAATAGTATATAATAGTAATAGTTAATACTGGTTCAGGTTAAATCTAAAGTTACACAGAGATGACTATAATACAGCGTAACTGCCCTAGAAATATCTGGTTGAACATACAATAATAACAATCTAACGTGACTGTATGTGGATCGTGTGATCTTAAAACGGGGTGACTTTGCTCATTCAGTTTTGTGCCATAGTCTTATTTCTTAAAACTGTTTACTAAAATGAGTAAAAATTAACAGAATAAGATTACTTTTATAGCATTCACCACACTATTTGGTGCCAACGGAATGCTTTCAGCTGAAATAGGGTTATAAGCTACATTTCTTTACTTGAGCAATGCGTTATAACTTACATACTTTTGGAATATATGTGATAATCCACATCGAAAGGGACCTTATGGCGGCAGGCGCTTACGTTACACCTATTCGCTATTGTATTGGAACAGCGGCAATAAAGGCGTAAGTGCCGGCCGCCATGAGGTCCCTTTCGATATGGATTATCACATATATACATTATACTTGCGACTGTATCGCATCTAATCTATATGGTCGGAACATTCTGTTTCACTGACTTACCTAATCTAACCTAACCTACCTAATATCTCAGATATGATTCAATAAATATATGTGTCATTCTATTTGGAATTTATAATGATAATAAAACTTCATAACTAAATATGCTCATGGGAAGACAAGAATTACTTGTAGGAAAAAGTCTTTCTTTACAATACAATTATACAATAAACTTTTTATTAAAGTATACCTAAACAATGTTATAAAAACCAGCCAAGTTCGAGTCGGACTCGCGCACGAAGGGTTACGTACCATTACCCAAAACGGCAAAAAAATCACGTTTGTTTTATTTGTATTATTGTATGTCTTGTGGGTTGATGCAAATAAATAAAGCCGTTTAAAGACTTAAGTATATAGAGGATAGGACTCGTTTCAAAATGTTCTACGTCGTACTGAACATGTACTGAACTTAACACGTGGTGGATGCAGTACCGTGGGTCATCCTAACAGTGTTGCCAGATGGTTACATTTCTTACATTTTTCGTAACTTTTGACCGGCTCGCGTAACATGTAGGTAACTTCTGTTGTAAAGGAAATTTTTGTAACTTTTGATAATGAAACTCTATTTAAAAAGAAAGGTCAATTGTATCAAGCCGGGACCAAGCGAGACAATTTATAGGCTTCCATACAGAAAAGGTGACAAAAGAACCTACGTGGTACGTATCAGTCTGTCCGTCTGTTGTAACTAAGTATGACATTCGAGATACTGCCCATCAGACTGGCGTAATTCTGTCGCCGAACTCGCCGAATTACAATTGTATGTGCCTACTCATTTCTTAAAATCGAACGTTACGAAATTAATTATGAAAAATATAAAAAATGTAACTTTTGCATCAAAAATGTAACTTTTCAAGAAAAGAAACGTAATTTTCGCCCTAAGGGCCCTGGCAACACTGCATCCTAAGTATTGACCAATATCAGCGTGGCGAGTCGATGCGTCGTCACGAGCACGGAAGCGCGCGCCGCACGCATGCCGTCGGTTGCGCGCGCGGCGGACGTCTCATATCGGTTGGAGACTAGCAGCTGGTGCCGAGCACCGTTTGTTGGTGACGGTGGGTGATGTAGCATGGTGTAGCGGGACATCTCGCGGGGGAATCTGTAGGTTAGATAATAGTTATTTTCACCTCACCCGCTCTGAAAGGCTTACTTTATCGTTTCAAATCTGCGTGCAAAAGTCCATTTTATCCGCTAGCGGATAAAGTGATTTTGAACTTCGAACATGACGCAGTACCGCGCTAACCAATTTTTTTATGGATGCGGTCTTAAGGCGGTTTCTACACTGATGCTGTTTCCTGCTGATGCTGTGTGTGCGAGTGAGACAGCGCTATACATGTATATAGCGACGGCCCGCTCGCACAAGGAATGTGTCATCCGATAAAACATTTTATTTTAGGTACTTACATTAAATTGAAAATCATTCAATTTTAGTTTTATATCATTATTTTACGTACTTTTTTAATATATGGAAGTTCAAAAATAAGGAATATATTCAAACAATATTCGTATTGCAACTTTCTTTAATAATACTTGAATTGTTTTCTTGTACCTAAGTTTCCTCGCTAGGGTGAGGTGAAAAGTTGTGTGTTTCGCTCGGCAGCAAAGTTATTTGGCTTCTCGTGTCTTGAAACCCTCGCTACGCTCAGGATTCTATTCTTGAACCGATTCTAGAATCCTTCGCTAGCTCGGCTTTCAATTCGAGCACTCGCGCCAAACAACAACTTTGTGGCCTTGCATAACAAATGACTATTGTTATACAAGAGTGCAAAGTTGTATTTTAACTGCGAGTGTGGAATTGAAACACGAGCTAGCGAATGGATTCTAGGATTGAACCACGAGCTAGCGAATGGATTCTATGGTTGAACCGCGAGCGAAGCGAGTGGTTCGAAAATAGAATCCTGAGCGTAGCGAGTGATTCAAAAATAGAATCCTGAGCGTAGCGAGTGTTGCAACACACGAGACGTAAAATAACTTTGCAGCCGTGTATAACACAAATCTTTTCACCTCACTAGAGCGAGGAATTTTTTTCCTCCTCGTCCTAACGTTGACAGTTGCGTCCTAAATATAGTTGTCCACTACTTAATCCCGAGATTTGGCGTAGGTACTAGTTTTTTAACACAACAGCACAATATAAAATTATTGTTGCTGGACTGTCTGGACTGGCCTTTACATGTTATTACGTTTAAAAAAGTTACAACTGGCGCGTTCGGATTTCAAATATTCTTTGCACTCTTGTGGATAAAATGCAGTCTTGCTATCTGTTTTTAAAGAATAAGAAAGGGCTTTCCGAGCTAGTGAGGTGAAAACAATATTTTTCACGACTCATGCTCGTAAAATCCGGGTTTTGGCTGGGAGTAGGCTGCATAAATTACATGTTAGGTTCCTGTCCAACTAACACTAAAGCTAATAAGTTTATGATGACACTAGCTTTTTCCTGCGGCGTCGCCTGCGTACTAAGCATATTTTTTAACCGTCTACATAAAAAACAATAAAAATACATAAAAAACAATTCGAAAATATAATCAATCTAAATTAAAAATGAAAATTTAAAAAATTGTGAAAGTCATATAATAATTATTAAAGCAATGAAGTCATATTGTATAATAGTCAAATATAAATGGTGTGTAGTATAAATTACATACCTTACTACTTTCAAATTATGCTCATACAACCGCAAATAGAAGTCATCATCTTCGGCCCCCCAATTCAGAAATCTGTTCGAAAACCCATCAACCTCCGTATACTGATCCGATCTTATTGCTAGCACTCCCCCAACCAGCCAGTCATAGGGTAAAACGTGTCTGAATTTGTCTATGCTCGCACTAAGATGGCGGGGCAGCGTGGTGCAGACATAGAGGTTGCTCTCGTCAAGTGGTAGGAGGTCTATGTCTTGGAGGATTAGGCAGGGAAACTGGTCAGCAATTGCTTGGCGTGCACCGATGTTGTAAAGCAGACCTTTATTCCATGGTTTGTTGTCTTTCTGCTCGATTATATATATCCTGCAATTAAAATAGAAGAATTTACTTACGTGATAGGATCATTAGGAGACACTCCTACTAGGTCTGAAGGAGCCTCTTCCAAAGACGGAAGCCCATCTGCTGCATGGTCGGAAAAGGGGTCCTCGTAATGCCTTAATTAGGGTGAACGGCGAGCTCATGGCGGTCAAGGCTCAGATGAGGTAGATGGACGGTGGCACTTCGGAGCACATTTCACCAACCTCGCTCCGAAGCTGATATCTATAGCCGCCGCTCTTAGTCGCTTGCTTCCCAACGTCGGAGAACCCAATCCCCGCGTGTAGGCGTCTGTATTCCGGCGTTACTCGGAGTATGGCCTTATATGGGGCGCCTATATGGGTTGACGCGCAAAGCCTTACTCCGTAGGCCACATAGGGCTATCTCCCTGAGAGCTATCCGGAGCTACCGCACGGTGTCCCTTGTGGCGGTGACGACATTGGTTGCTGACCTCCCTTGGGACCTAGCAGCGAGAGTGCTTGCTAAGGTTCACCAATACAAGGCTGGGAGAAGAACGACAGGAGAGTTTCCTGACTTTGACGAGATGGGGTGCGCCCGAGCTTTGACATTAGCCGAATCAAGGAGGAGCTGAAGTCAGCGGAATTCGGCCTTTTAACGGTGGGCGCGATACTGCCGCATCTGGAGCGCTGGGTCGACGGCCGACACGGTACGTTGATGTTCCACATGGTGCAGATACTTATTGGCCATGGATCACCCATGGATGCTTCGGTAAGAATCTGCACCGCATAGACGGAGAATCAACTCCCTAGCTGGCCTGTCGACACGGCGCTCCACACG
The DNA here is from genome assembly GCA_963556455.1 of Epiblema foenella. Classification (NCBI taxonomy): domain Eukaryota; kingdom Metazoa; phylum Arthropoda; class Insecta; order Lepidoptera; family Tortricidae; genus Epiblema; species Epiblema foenella. The sequence continues at coordinate 602,523 of OY747106.1, forward strand.
TTGATAGAGTGTGCCACGTGGGGGCTTCAGCATGTGGCTCTACAGGCGGTAATAGGAGCAGACCTCTCACTGGCTAGTGTTGCCGATGCCATACTCAGCAGCGAAGAGGCATAGAGAGCGATAGCCTCCTTTTATGACGACGTAATATCGCTGAAAGAGGCTGCGGAGCGGGCCCACGAGAACGATCCTCTCGCGCATGGGATGGCGGGAATGGAGGCAGAGTCAGACGCTACGCGCATCTGGTGCCTCCGCCGTAGTGGAACCAAACAGGGAGTCTGGGGCAAGCCCTGTAAACGAAGGTTCCACACGACTGGGGGCGCACGGATGGCTGCTGCCCCAGTATGTCTACGGTCTACTAGCCGGTAGCCCGCCCGCCGGGACGTACGCGGTTGGAATACCAAGAGCGACCCTGAAGAGCCGGTTGCCGTTGGTGGTTTTAGACGGTAGTCCAAGGCTCTCTAGTCGCGGTTAGTCGACAGGACGGAATGCGTAAATGCATTTCCCCAACGTAAAAAAAAGGGAAACTCCTACAGACAATTTGAAAACCAGAAGTGGGTTTAATTAATCCAACCGGCCTTAATCGTATATAATTATATAGTTCGATTGTCATGAGTAGATATCCGGGTTTGAAAGTGGCTTTTCCGACACCAGGGTGAGCTTATATATATTTTTTAAAGTTCTATAATAAGAAATATGTATGGATATAAATTCTAAACTACAAATAATAAAAGGCCTACAAACTAAACTTAAAAAATAAATAATCTCTAATAAGATGCTGGCAGCATTTCCTCGCTGTATAGCAATGCTGATACGTTGTGCGAGGAAGCTGCCAGCCTTTTGGTCACCAGTGGGCCTTAATATCGATCTTTCGCGGCTGTGCGGTGGTTAAAAGTCCTAATCTAGAGTTTTTAAATTATTTTTCCTATAAACTACAGAATAATCAGCAACTTTTGAACCCTATTACATTACGGTGTTTCGAAATTCGGGAATTTCGACCCACCCTACTGTAAATTCAACCCTGTATTTCGAGTCAGATAACTGGTAAAACTTGAAAGTAGGGTAGATTTTCTTGAGGCATGGCACTTCTTAACAATTGCCTTGCCACACATATCAATGCACCACTAATAACACACTTGTGGAGGTACTTGGGTATACCACAATTTATAAAAGTAGGTACTTACTTGTAATGAATGCCTTGTTTCCTTAAAAAATTATGCATGTACGGCAAGAAGGTGTGAAGGTGCTTCTGTCTGTTCCTGTATGTGACTAGTATAGCCACACTGAAGAGTGGGTTGCAGTGTCCCGGAGAGTAGCTGCCATTCTCAAGTCCTTTGGCATCAAAATCATTGTAATCCTCCGGGACATCCCACACGTTAAGTGTGTCATTGCTGTTGAGAACATAGGTATAGTTGCAAGCAGGTTTACCTTTTTTCAACACAGTAGGAATAACTTCCTTATACAGCACTGAATCTATTTCATCTCTAGCTATATGTGGGTAATTAAACAGGCCATAACTGATGAAGAAGTTTATAGTTACCGCTATACCGAAAACAAGCAAAAAGGCCCATTTAAAACATCTGCATATCAGATACAATTTGAGCATCTTTAAATTCAAATGTTAAAGTTGACACTTAATGCAAATATTGTTAGTTAGTTAACGGAGAAATGGCAAACAAATATTGTTAAAAATTAAATAATATACACGGCGTGGCCTGTAACACGGCGCTTGCTTAGAGCATCTGTATTAACCTCTTGTTTCCAAATATTTTATTTATTATTTATATTCCGAGAAACTTTGAGCTAAAGTTAGGACCCTCAAGTAACGGATCTTGACACCACGAGTTAACTGACTTGAATCATTTTTTGAGTATATCTATTTCAAAGTAAGCGATTACCACAATTCTACTAACACATGCTAACTTATCTATAGATATGTGCAATTATTGATAATTCAAGATAAGCATAGCCAATACTTACCAAAGATTACAATATTATATATACTGACCAAATAAAATGTTCACCATCTCTGTAGTAAGTGGTTTAATTAGTCATAGTTAATTTATAAATACTATACCTTCAACTCTGGCACAGTGCCTTTACCATGAATTTGCATGACCGTACTCGCTAGCAGGGCTCGGAAACTGGTTTCGTCTTAATTAACCGGTTAAAATTTTCGATTAATTGTGTTTTACGATATTATTTCGTACTTTAAATAATTTATTTCATAGTATGTAGGTTAACAAAAACAAATCTTAAAGTAAAAATGGAGATATGACAAATACTTTAAGAGATATTTCAAAAATAGTAAAAACCGGTTCCGAGTTCTGCTCGCTAGCGACTGCGTAATCGATTTAGTATGCCGATTCTTAGTTCTATTGCGTAACCGCCAGAGGCGCTGTACTTTTGCCTATACATTTTTTTACGCCGTCGCTAGCGAGTACGGTCATGTAAACTCATGGTAAAGGCACAGGTGCTCGAAGCCGGGGACGGCCCACTCCGTGATTGCCCCGTGCCGCTAGCCGCTACAGTGTACTTACTTGCGTGGTCGTGCCGGAGGTTTTCCCCTGGATTTTCCCCAGGCTACTCTCCAACAGCGCACTCCTATCGCTTTATTGGGCCCGGCCTATAAAGCCAGTCAGGTTCAAAAAAAAAAGTGTACTTACAAGTGGCCGGTACCCGTCGGGTCCGCGGTTCATGAGATAGAAAGTGATGTAACGAGTAGAAGTGAGTGCGATAGAAAGAGATGGCCACGTTTAGGTACGTTTGGCATACCTAAACAGGGGGCTTGTTGACGTGTACGCAGTAGGTACATACCTATCCTATCTAGTTATCGTCCTTCTCCTTTAACGTCTATCAACGTAGTATCTTCTAAGTAGTATGAGGTGCTACTCCGAACTCCGTATAGTGTATACCCTTTCACTCATATAGTAGTCACACGTGAATGAAAGGGACGGCACGATACGAAGTTCGGAGTATAGGGCCTGTGACGTCAATGGTCATTTAGATAAGTGAGGGCGTGTCCAGACTATCCGATCCGGAATCGGTGTCAGGATCCTACACCGATATTGCGGAGAGGCTACCGCGACTGAAAACTTCGAGAGTTATTCGAACTTCGTTCGTTTTCAGTCGCGGTAGCCCCTCTGTACACATTGTTCTATAATATCGGATCGATATCGACATTTTATTGCCAGCATTATCTATGGTTGCCGGTGTCGGTCGTAGTGGTTATAATGGGGGCGGAACATGGTAATGGGGGCTATCGCGTATGAATTCGCCGCTAGAGGTGCTAGTGTAGCGTCAAATGTCACTCTTTTTGGTTGCGCTACGCGGGTTAATATCTAATTGGAACAATATGGTCACTATTTTGCAATACCTGAGCTTGATTATGGCAAATATGAATTAAGGGTCAATGACTGTCAGGGCTTTGAGACAGATTTGTCTTTCGGAAAATTATTTCCTCCTTTTTACCGAACAAAACGGGACCACGCTACAATGCGGTATATTCGATATTTTTACGGTACGGTTTTAAGGTATTGAATATGATTTAAATGTAAACTTCGTTCTCATGTCCATAATAACCAATAACAATTTTTGACAGCTGGACCTTAGTCGACAGTGGCGCCAACTGGTGAGCACAAAAAGGATAGCCCCCCGCGAAACAACGAAACAGTGTTTTTTTGCGATTTATAATATTTTGCAGAAACCGTTTTTATTTACACACCAAGCATAGAAATTTTAGCTCTCGCTTCGCTCGCAGTTCAACCATAAAACTCATTCGCTAGCTCGTGTTTCAATTCCCCACTCGCTGTTAAAATACAACTTTGCACCCTTGTATAACAAATAACTATTTAACAGTCCTAATTAACCGACTTAAAAAAAAGGAGGAGGTTCTCAATTCGCCTGAGGGGCTACCGCGAACTGAAAACGAACGAAGTTCGAATATCTCCCTCTCTGCCGCACGAATTAGCAAGTGCGACAGAGAGGGAGATATTCGAACTTCGTTTGTTTTCAGTCGCGGTAGCCCCTCAGAGGGCCTACCGCGACCTGAAAACGAACGAAGTTCGAATATCTCCCTTTCTGTCGCACTTGCTAATACGTTCCACAGAGAGGGAGATATTCGAACTTCGTTCGTTTTCGGTCGCGGTGCCCCTCTGATTAGAAAAATTATTTTCGTCTTTCCTGGGGCGCTATCGCAAACAGCAAACGAAGTTTTCGCTCTCTGTCGCACTTGCACATTCCGACGTAAGTGCGACAGAGAGGGAAAACTTCGTTTGCAGTTCGCTGTAGCGCCCCTGAGGGGCTACCGCGAACCACAAACGAAGTTTTCCCTCTCTGTCTCACTTATGTGGAAACTTGCAAGTGCGACAGAGAGGGAAAACTTCGTTTGCTGTTCGCTGTAGCGCCCTTGTTCGGAAAGTTCGACTTTCATGAGTAGATGGCCAGTTGAAAGTCGCTAAGCGACTGGTGGAAAGTAATTTTATGTCACACCTGGCCATAAAGTGGCAATTACCGCACGCTCCGCGCGCGGAAAATCCCACTTCCTGGCCAGAGGGTGACATAAAATTTTGTACTTACCTCGGGCGGTAATTAAGAAAGCCTCAGATCGCATAATTATCGCCCTTGCCTTCGGCTCGGGCGTCAAATACCTGCGATCTGAGACATTCTTTGTTTTACCGCCCTTGGTAAGTAATGTACCTACTATATCTCGCGGGGCGCGGCGGGGCCTTCTGCTGGTTGCTGCAGCGTGTTTTTATTACTGAATGAATATTACTCTATGACTAATAGAACTTAAAACTATTACTTTTTTTTAAGTAGGTATATTTTATTCCTTTACTTTTAATTTCTCTGACTAAAAAAGTGTGACTCTGACTGTGTGGCGAAGTCAACAATGACGCATACATCTATATATATATAAATGCCTTTGCCCTGACTGACTGACTCACTCACTCATCAACGCACAGCCCAAAGTACTAATGCTAGTATTCTATAATTTCACTCTTATCTTTTTGGTGGGATAGCATATTACCGAAACATAAAAATATAATTTAACTAGGTTTGATCTTTTAAACACTAACCTTAATGTAACGTTTCACTTATCAATCAGTGTCAATTTCGTTCAATGAACTAAATTCTCAACGTTTTATCTCTAAATTATCGTAGGTATTCATGAAAATAGAACGTGACTTCCGGAACAAGAAATTCAAAGCCACAGCAAATAACCTATTCCACACATTTTGTAATTCAGGTTTTAGGCAGATCAGCCTATAGATAAATAGGATTAAATAAAAAATTAAATAAATGTTTGTGGACAATGTTACACAAATCAACCTAGTCCCAAAGTAAGCAAAGTTTGTACTATGGGTTCCAATGGGGTCTATCGCGTATGAATTCGCCTCTAGAGGCGCTAGTGTAGCGTGAGGTCTCCGAAATGTCAAATGTCACTCTTTGTGGTTGCGGTACGCGGGTTAATATCTAAATGGAACAATATGGTGAGTATTTTGCAGTACCTGAGATTGATTATAGCAAATATGAGTTACGGGTCAATGACTGTCAGTGTTTTGAGACAGTTTTGTCTTTCGGAAACTTATTTCGTCCTCTTTTTCGAATAGAACGTGTAACGTTGCATGTTACATGTCTTATTAATATTAACAAAACAAACATTTAATTATAAAGCTGTCTTAAAATAAACCATTTTAATAAACCTAAAGTTAGTATTTACATACATTAAACACTACACTAATAATACACTAACAAATAAAAACTATATACAAATAATAAAATAAACAACATAAAAACGCTAGGTATTTTTAACACTTCTGTGCGCGTTGGTACCGCTTGGGTGGCGTGATATTCTTTCTGCGCGCTGATTGGTCGCGCCGCGATAAGGAAATTTCGAGATGCGCCTGCGAGGCTCGCGCCTCTGCTGATTACGATTGACCACTCGATTGGGATCGAACCTGTGCCGGCTGCGTTCACTTGCTAGTTCTAGTGTCTTCTCACGCGCTGGCAATTTTTAAATATTGAACATTATTTCAATATTCTCGTCCTTCCGACGTATTTGGGAGGTCTGAAACTTATGTACCTAATACATAGAATTGAGAGTTTAACGTTTTAAGTGTCGTCTCGCACCCCAATAGGGGTGCGACTTTTGGACTAAGAATCCGGCCGCGCTTCTTAAGCGCGCGCGTCCCTGCGACTTATTTGTGGGTTTTGCACCACACCAGCTGCCTCGGCGCTCCCGAGCCTTTCCACCAGCTCCACTGACCGCTGCCCCACTACCCGGAGACCTAGCAGCCGCCGTCGCCCTAGGGGAGTACCGAACTGCGGCGTAAAACCAGACGGGCTTAACCCACGACCTAAATTATTTTTGTTAATAAATTCTATTGTTTTATTGTTGATGTCCAGTTGTTTTCTTTTATAACCACATCCTGGGACTGACCGTCACAAACGGGTTGCGCTTCAATGCGGGATGTTCGATATTTTTACGGTAAGGTTTTAAGGTTTTAAACATGATTTAAATGCAGACTTCGTTCTCATGCCCATAATAACCAATAATAATTTTTGACAGCTGTACCTTACTCGACAGTGGCGCCAACTGGTGAGTACATAAACGATAGCCCTCTTTGACGATATACATTCTTGTATAGACAAATAGTTTTTCTTTCTTTCTTGCTTATTCTTATATATTTAATAGATATAAATACCTAAATACATAGAAAACATCCAAGACTCAGGAACAATTCGTGTTCATCACACAAATAAATGCCCTTACCGGGATTCGAACCCGGGACCTCCAACTTCGAAGGCAGGGTCACTACCAACTAGGCTAAAGCGGTCGTCATTATCGCGTTTATGTCGGACATATATTATTCCTCCCCTTACTAGCAAGTATGTGAGTGTGAATGGCACGAATGTCAGACAAACTTTTTTTTAATCATATGTATATATATTTTTATAAACGCATCATCCTTTTATATTAGTCATTCATGCAGTCAGTCGATGTTCCTTCGAATCTTTTGTATGATAATGCCTGTAATGCCCAGTCATTGCCCAGTGTAAGTTAGTTATTTAATTTTTGATAATGAGGGCAACAATGACTCTTTTGCACCACTCGGTATCAAAATTATTCCCGTCTTGGAAGTAAACACTTGAGTCCCTCGCTACGCTCAAGATTCTACTTTAGAATCCCTCGCTACGCGCAGAATTCAATTGTAGAATCTTTCGCTTCACTTAGGATTCAATACACGGCCCTCGCCATAAGTATAATATGTGCTTTCATTGTGATTTAGCATCGTTTTTAACCTGTCGTCTACCAGTCTCTGGGATTCCAGGGCTCATTAAAAAAGAATGCTATTGTTTATTTTTTTCGCCGGGAGACGACGGCTTTTTGAGTAATTTTTTTAATTCACTGTTTTAGAAAATAAAGGAGAATGAAAAAAAACCGGCCAAGTGCGAGTTGGACTCGCGCACGAAGGGTTCCGTACCATTATCTATAATAATGGAAAAATATCACGCATGTTGTATGGGAGCCCCCTTAAATATTTATTTTATTCTGTTTTTTAGTATTTGTTGTTACAGCGTTAACAGAAATATATCATATGTGAAAATGTCTACTGTCTCGGTTCAAGAGATACAGCCTGGTGGAAGTTTTAGTAATAGGGTCTCTTTTTTTACCCTTTAGGTATGAAACCTTAATGGCGAATATACTTAGTCTATTTGGAATCGGTCTCGATTACTCGTCCACTAAAGTGGGTCATTATAATAGTGCGACGTTCATATTGATAAGAATGCATTTTATGAATCATTTCCGATGGGTTTAGTAATTGGCCTGATTTTGAACTAACCTAGTTTATTTTATATTTGTATACGATTAGGAACGCCAACTCGTATGCATTGCTGCATTCGTTTCCAGTCTGTGGCGCCGGTCTGTCAAAGTCAAATGTCATGTTTGTTTAAAATGTTTAAATGGGATACACAACTACACAAGATAAGGAAAATATAATGAAAATAATTGGTATCTTTGGTTATATTCATGTGCGCCTGTTACGTATCGAGTAATACTAAGAGCCTAAAGGACTTTATAACAGAGAAATGAGCGGTAAATCTTCATTAGATGGGGCTCGTTCCAAGTCTCCTATTCGGCATAAGTCTATGCGCAGAGAAGAAGTTGTAGTCTGCAAACCGCTCAAATCGCTAAACGACATTGCGGAGTTTTTGAAGGATCCCCCCGCTTGGAGATCTCTATGCAACGGCTTGCGCCCGCACAGCGAAGATGTGATTCGGAACCTGGATATTGTGGAACAGAATGTTGGCCCTGACCATGAGATCCAAGTGGAGCAACCGGAGACGTTTTGCCATTTTGACGTGGACAAGCAAGATGTTCGGAGGCATAGGAGAAAAAGTTTGCCAAAAACTTTGGTGTGTCATGACATGGCTAATGGATACCATGATGACTGGTAAGCCTGTGCTCTGGAATCTTATATAAATAAATAAATATTAGAGGACAATCTTACACAAATCGAACTAGTCCCACAGTAAGCTCAAGAAGGCTTGTGTTACGGGTACTAGACGACAATATATTTAATAGATATAAATACTTAAATACATAGAAAACATCCAAGACTCAGAAACAAATATTCATGCTCATCACACAAAATTTTGCCCTGACCGGGATTCGAACCCAGGACCGTCAGCATCACAGGCACTACCCACTAGGCTAAACCGGTTGTCAATTATATAGTCATAGAAAACGATGGTAGAACATAATATACCCTCAGGGGGCTGGTGCTGCTCGTAGCTGCCAGGAGACAACCAATATAGGCATGTGAAAGTGTATAAAAGTTTATTGACATTTCTTTTATATACTTGCACAGGCCTATATCGGTTGAATATATGATGGAAAACTGTGACTCTATGTTTATCTTAACCATATATTTTTCGTGAATAAAGACTCATTCAAGGCTCAACAGATTGTACTAAAAAAAACAAGAGTTAACTTGTTGAAACTGTCTACAAAAAAACATGTTTATTTTCGACCTTATCTCTATGAAGACATCACTCTGACTCTCATGAGACAGAGACTTTTAGTAGGTAAGAAGTGCTTAAGTCTATTGAGCACATGATGGGAGCCCATTACTTTCCTGCTAACTTCAGCGACCTGTTTCCTCCAATTGTCCAATTCAGTGTGACATCACGTTAATCTTTTCTTTGTATTTGTTCTCTGTATTAAATATCCTACATTTAACATTGGTTTAATATCGGTTGCACCAACATACAATCACCGGCTGGTCATCTTCAAATATAACGCTGGCAACTGTCATCCCATAGAAGCTTGTCAAACTTTCCATACAATCAGATTTTAATGAATGCCGCTTACGATTACAGACGGTTTTGTGCAACCCACCTTTAGGCTCGGTTAGACCTTATGTCGGTTTGTTATATCAAAAAATGTACTGAGTTACTGAGATTTGATCTAACAGATCTTTATAAAACCCGGCCTAACAGTATGTTGATTACTGAACTATCTTGTTTATATTTTTTCCAGCTACATTGACGGCACAGGCAACCATGAGGCGTACACGTTCTACAACTGGGCGGCAGTGGACATATTCTGCTACTTCAGCCACCACTTCATCACAATCCCGCCGCTGGGCTGGATCAATGTGGCGCATGCACATGGAGTCAAAGTGATTGGTAACTATGATTGTGTGGTTTCTTGTGTTTAGCGTAAAACTCTTGATTAATCAAATATTTCATTTCATCTTCTATGCCTCCTCTGCTAAACATACACAACAAACATAAACTAAAAAACACAACATAAACTATAAACTAGTAAACATTATGTGCCCTATCTGGGTGTCATGTACCTACCAACTATACCTGTAACATCTCCTGTAATGCACTTGACATACATGGTGAATAAATAAATAAATAAATAAACATCTACGGATGCGTCGGCAGGTGGCTTTATCATTGACTTAATGACTGCTTGGACACCTTACGGCAAGAATATAAGTGTGATTCTCAACAAAAACTATTTGTCAATAAAAAAAATCATTAATTTTTCGAAACTTCTCTTCTTTTTTTCGTGTCACATCTTTTTAAGAATTTGAGCTTATTTATTAATTTACTGTTTTTTGTCATAATTTAATGGGTTTACTATTTATATAGTGACATCTTATTATTATTAATTCCTCATGTGTATTCTCTATGAGGAATTAATAATAAGGGTGTCATGTCAAGTTTTAATATTGCTTAAAATAATTTTATGATTTGCCTGTATGCGTTTAGGCACAGTGATAACGGAGTGGGGTGAGGGCGCCGCCATCTGGGAGGATTTGCTGGCGGACCCTGAGGCTTGGAAGAGCTTTGCGGGCAACCTGGTGGCCATCGCCAAGATGCTGAAGTTTGATGGGTGGCTGCTTAATGTGGAGAATAAGGTGGAAATAAATATATTCCCAATATTCCAATGAATTCTCAGTCGATAGGTATATAGGGCTATCTTGAACCGGTTAGGGGCCTTGGGCAGACCTCCAGCGAGTCTAATACGCGAATTGGCATAGATAGAGAACCTCAGTTATTAGTATAGTCATTGGCATAGCTAGAAAACCCCAGTTATTAGATAGTCCGTGAATTGGCATAGCTAGATTACCCCAGTTATTAGTATAGTCCGTGAATTGGCATTGATAGAAAACCCCAGTTATTAGATAGTCCGTAAATTGGCATAGGTTGAAAACCCCAGTTATTAGATAGTCCGTGAAATGGCATAGCTAGAGAACCCCAGTTATTAGTATAGTCCGTGAAATGGCATAGCTAGAGTACCCCAGTTATTAGTATAGTCCGTGAAATGGCATAGCTAGAGAACCCCAGTTATTAGTATAGTCCGTGAATTGGCATAGTGAGAGTACCCCAGGTATTAGTATAGTCCGTGAATTGGCATAGCTAAAGTACCCCAGTTATTAGTATAGTCCGTGAATTGGCATAGCTAAAGTACCCCAGTTATTAGTATAGCCCGTGAATTGGCATAGCTAGAGTACCCCAGTTATTAGTATAGTCCGTGAATTGGCATAGATAGAAAACCCCAGTTATTAGATAGTCCGTAAATTGGCATAGGTAGAAAACCCCGGTTATTAGATAGTCCGTAAAATTGGCATAGCTAGAGAACCCCAGTTATTAGTATAGTCCGTGAATTGGCATATCTAGAATACCCCAGTTTTTAGTATAGTCCGTGAATTGGCATAGCTAAGGGCCCCATGAGTGCTGGTCACTTGAATGAAACATGGTCCTGTTATCATTCTCTAATTATATTCAAAGTACTTTACAAGAACTGAATAAAAGTTGGGACCAAAAGTTGGCAGTCTGATGACCACTTTAGTCTGTAGTGTTTAGGACTAGGTTGATTTAGAATGAAGGAAAAATTGAAAAATTTAGGCACCAAGCAGGATTCGAACCTGCGACCTCCCGGCACTCGCGGTTAGTCGCTCTAGCCAACTGAGCTATAGGTGCAATCGCTACCCAGTTCCAAATTCGTCAACCGTTCCTTCGTATTAAGCAGTACCGCTGCTAACGTAAACTATTATTTATACAAACGCCTTAAGCTTAACGCCTTAATAGGTTGATTTGATGATTAACTTGCCTCCCAAGATATCCATCATCATCATCATCATCATTTCAGCCGAAAGACGTCCACTGCTGAACATAGGCCTCCCCCAAGGCTCGCCATTTAGACCGGTCCTGTGCCGTTCGTTTCCACCGGATTCCCGCGACCTTCACCAGGTCATCACTCTACCTTGTCGGAGGCCTACCGACAGCTCGTCTTTCCATCGACCGTCAGTCCTGCGAGCAATGTGCCCTGCCCACTGCCACTTAAGTCTCGCAATTTTGAAGGCTATGTCGGTGACCCCAGTTCAAGATATCCGTTACCAAGTATTAGATATTTGGTAACGGATAGCGCGGGTGTGCGTTGCGTCAGATATCGAAGCCGGCGGCGCTGGTGGCGTTCGTGAGGTACCTGCGCGCGCTGCTGCACAGCGAGCTGGCGGGCGCGGGCGCGGGCGCGGGCGCTGACGCGGCCTGCGAACTCATCTGGTACGACAGCGTCACCGTCGCCGGCGACCTCGCCTGGCAGAACACGCTCAACGAGAATAACAAGTAAACACACTTCAAAATATATTTTGAACTCTTAGGGTCGGTTGCACCAACATACGATCACAGGCCGGTCTTCGTCAAATATGGCGCCGGCAGCTGTCATCCCATAGAAATTTGTCAAACTTTATAATAATAATTGCTCGCGTCAAGTTTCCGGACGCTGACCGTGCACCTAGGACCGCCGGGGGTGTCCCTGCATGGCAAGTCCGGATTGAGCGGCGTATCAATACATTTAGGACACTAATAGCAAAACTGATCTGCTTCAGGGGGGGCAATAACCGCCCCCGAGTCATGCGCTTCGTGAACCAGGCCTTCGCGGGGACTGGTGTCAGGCCCCGCGACTACATGGCCTGTGTCACGGAACGTATTGACTTTCTGAAGCAGAAAGTCTATGCATGGTCAAGCCGTATTCGCCGCTACAGAGAGCGTGTGGATCGATACCAACAGAATCGTCTTTTCCAGAGTGACCAAAGGAAGGTATACCGGAAGTGGGACGGAACCGATCATCGTGTGTCTGACGGCCAGCAACCGGATGCTACGGCCACGGTTAACTTTTGGCGTAGTATCTGGTCAGTGCCTGTCGAACACACCGAGGGCGACTGGATCGGTGTTGTCGAACGTGAGTGTGAGTCCATCGAACCCATGGGGTCTGTTACCATCAGCCCCGAAGATGTAAGTTCTGCCATCCGTACGGCCCCGAACTGGAAAAGTCCGGGACCGGATGGATTGCACAACTTCTGGCTGAAGTGGTTTCGGTGCTCACACGAACGTCTAGCAACGCAGTTCCAGCAAGCCCTCGAGCTCGGTTCCCTGCCACCTCCCTTAACAACTGGTGTTACCTCCCTGCTCTATAAGTCCGGTAGTAGCACGGAAGCGAAGAACTACAGACCCATCACGTGCTTGCCTACGCTGTACGAGCTCCTTACATCCATTTTGAGAGGAAAAATTAACACGCACATTGTTGCGAACAATATTTTGGCCCCAGCTCAAAATGGATGTAGGGTTGGGTCGCGTGGTACTAAAGAGCTCCTCCTCATAGACATGACCATTTGCCAAAGAGTCCGGCGAAACAGAGGGACACTCTCGGCCGCCTGGATTGACTATAAGAAGGCCTATGATTCGGTGTCTCATTCATGGCTGAGGAGGATCTTAGAGCTGTATGTATAAAATTGATACAGCTTTGAGATCCTTCTTAAGTGCTTGCATGGGGCAGTGGACCACAGTCCTTCGTCAACCGGGAGGGGGAGACGGCCCTTCTGGTTCGCAGGACTCTATCAGGATTGAGCGAGGTATCTTCCAGGGTGACAGTCTGAGTCCCTTATGGTTCTGCCTAGCTTTGAATCCGCTCAGCACTTTGCTGAAGGATTCAGGGCTAGGTTGTCAGCTCCGGAGAGGTGAGGTCATTTCTCATCTTCTCTACATGGATGACCTTAAGCTGTTTGCACCAAATAGACAGGACCTGTTGGAGCTACTCAAAATGACAGAAGCTTTCCGTAGCGCCATCAGAATGGAATTTGGTGTAGATAAGTGTGCGGTCATGCATGTACAGCGGGGGAAAGTTGTAAATTCCACAAATTTACAACTTTCTGAGGCAATGTCCCTCAGATCTCTCTCCGAAGCAGAAACCTATAAATATCTTGGTATGTCACAGTCTTTGGGTATTGAGGGTGAGGGCGTAAAGCGGGCGGTGAAGGAACGCTTCTTCTGTCGCCTGACAAAAGTGCTTAATAGTCTTTTGTCGGGCGGCAACAAGGTGCGCGCCTTCAACGCCTGGGTGATGCCCTTGCTCACATACTCCTTTGGCATACTAAGATGGACACAGACTGAGCTGGATGCCCTGGACCGAAGGGTGCGTGTACTGCTCACTGCGCACCGCATGCTACACCCACGCTCGTCTGTTGTGAGACTGTACATCCCACGGAAGTGTGGAGGTCGCGGCTTTCTAAATGCCAAAGACTTCCACAACCGTGAGGTGTGCAGTCTCAGGGATTATTTCCTCATCCCATCCGTAATGGCTCTGTTATTAACATTCATTTAGTTACTTGTGCTGTGGTCGGTTCTCCTGATAGGAAATGACCTTCCAGGGCGTTCTTCGAGGCGTGCGACGGCATATTCACGAACTACGCGTGGGGCGAGCGGCACGTGCGCGCGGCGCGGGCGGCGGCCGGCGCGCGCGCGCGCGACGTGTACGCGGGCGTGGACGTGTGGGGCCGCAACTTCCTCGGCGGCGGCCAGCTCAACACGCAGGAGGTACGCACCAGCGGGCTCATACAAACTCAAGAGTCGAAGTCTAACCCCCTTATTCATAAACGTCTGTCAAACCTATATTAGTTAACTAGCCGCTAAAGTTCGTTTGTCCTTATCTGTCACTTTGACATTGACGTTTGTGAGAATGGGACAAAGAACTTTTTAGTTAGCAGAGGTTTGTTAAGTTTTATGAATACGGGGGAAAATTTTTTTTGACGACCACTTTAGCCTAGTTGGTAGTGACCCTGCCTTCGAAGCTGGAGGTCCCGGGTTCGAATCCCGGTCAGGGCATTTATTTGTGTGATGAACACGAATATTTGTTCCTGAGTCTTGGATGTTTTCTATGTATTTAAGTATATATTTATCTATATAAGTATGTATATCGTCGCCTAGTGCCCATAGTACAAGCTTTGCTTAGTTTGGGACCAGGTTGATTTGTGTAAGATTGTCCACAAATATTTCTTTATATATTTATTTGCGAGAATTATGGTACATAACAGATGACAAAATATACATTCATTAAATATAGAACTGCACAATTCACCTGTTCGCGATGGTACATGTTACACGTCCAAGTTGCGAAGATCGATAAATGGCTCAACAATCCCTGTTCGCGATGGTACATGTTACCCGTCCAAGTTGCGAAGATCGACAAATGGCTCAACAATCCCTGTTCGCGATGGTACATGTTACCCGTCCAAGTTGCGAAGATCGACAAATGGCTCAACAATCCCTGTTCGCGATGGTACGTGTTACACGTCCAAGTTGCGAAGATCGACAAATGGCTCAACAATCCCTGTTCGCGATGGTACGTGTTACACGTCCAAGTTGCGTATATTGACAAATGGCTCAACAATCCCTGTTCGCGATGGTACATGTTACCCGTCCAAGTTGCGAAGATCGACAAATGGCTCAACAATCCCTGTTCGCGATGGTACACGTTACACGTCCAAGTTGCGAAGATCGACAAATGGCTCAACGATCCCTGTTCACGATGTTACATGTTACCCGTCCAAGTTGCGAAGATCGACAAATGGCTCCACAATCCCTGTTCGCGATGGTACATGTTACACGTCCAAGTTGCGAAAATCGACAAATGGCTCAACGATCCCTGTTCACGATGTTACATGTTACCCGTCCAAGTTGCGAAGATCGACAAACGGCTCCACAATCCCTGTTCGCGATGGTACATGTTACCCGTCCAAGTTGCGAAGATCGACAAATGGCTCAACAATCCCTGTTCACGATGTTACATGTTACCCGTCCAAGTTGCGAAGATCGACAAATGGCTCCACAATCCCTGTTCGCGATGGTACATGTTACCCGTCCAAGTTGCGAAGATCGACAAATGGCTCCACAATCCCTGTTCGCGATGGTACATGTTACCCGTCCAAGTTGCGAAGATCGACAAATGGCTCAACAATCCCTGTTCACGATGTTACATCAGTCTCGTGCGAATGCGCTCTGCGTGCGGACGTTTGAGTGATCAAAGTGGTGTAGTTTGCGAATTGTGTACATTGATCTACTTAAAATGACACAGTGTAAAAAGTGCAAGTTATTTTTATCAACGACAAAAGATGACATTGTTAAATGTAAAGGACCGTGCGAAAGTGTCTTCCATAGGAGGTGCGTGAATAAAGCATTTATGAAGAATGAAACGTGCGAGGCGTGTAATAAAAAAGAAAGCAGCCCTGCAGGACCACGAGCTCCAAAAATCTCAATTGATGTCAGCAAAGCAACAGCAGAGACGTTGCTTGAAGAAGTTAATAGAAAGTTGGCAATAATTTACGAACAGGGAAATAGCCTACAGGAAAAAATTGAGAACTTAACCGAAAATGTTGATTTTTACGCGGAGCAATATCAGATGATGACAGAGTTCAAAAAAAGTGCTGAAAACAAGATAGCTGCTTTGGAAAAGAAAAATATTAACCTCCAAAAAATTAATGAGTCATTAGAAGAACGTATCACATTACTAGAAATGAAAGAGGTGGAGACGGAAATCGAAATAGTTGGCGTGGAACAAGCCAAAAATGAGGATACAAAAAACCTAATTACACAAATTGCTGAAGAACTAAAACTGGATGTAAACGAAATTGAAACAGTGAAGAGGGTAGGCCGAGAAAAGCCTGGCGAGACACGGCCACGGCCCATCGTTATCAAACTGCGCTCGAAAACTGCGCGCGCCGGCTGGCTGAAGCATAAAAAAACAAAACTAACAAATAAGGATATTCTAAGGAATGATAATGATAAACGAATCTATATTAACGAGAACCTCACAAGACAACTAAGGAGTCTGTTCTGGAACACCAAAACCGCCCTTAAGGGGATCTACAAATATATATGGGTACAAGACCTAAAAATATTAGTCAAAAAAACAGATGCCTCCAAAATAAATAACATTAAATCGGAGGCCGATATATCTAAATTATTGTGCTCAGCTAATGAGGTCGAAATGACTAAATAGCTGAGAAGCTAGAGTGTGAACACACTACGTGGTTTTATTAATTTATCATCTTCACTGACCTAGTAAAAGCAGTAGACGATAATCATAAGTTTTATAAGTTTGAGAATATAAATGCGTGGAGCAATTACATAAACGAAACAGAAAAAGAACTACAATTAATACACCTGAATATTAGATCATTACGTAAAAATTTCAATGAGCTACTATGCCTACTGAATAAAACTAATCACTGTATAGACATAATTATACTAAGTGAAATAAATATAAAAGAAAAAGAACTGCCTACATACTTCATAAATGGATATGACATGCATTCCCTAACAAGAGACAAGCGTCGAGGAGGTGGAATCTTGATGTATGTTAGAAACGGCCATGATGTATTAATACAAAAAACCCAAGGACATGCTTCCGAAATACTCCATACTGTGATAAAAGGCGCAAATATTCACACCCATATTATAGGAATATATAGACCGCCCAATACGAACAAATTACGCTTTATAAGGGAAATCGACTACATTATTAAAAATATACCCGAAAAGGATCACGTAATACTTGCCGGTGACACAAACATAAATATGATGCTATCGAATAACACAACCGAGGCATATAAAAGCACCCTGTGTGGACACGGCCTACAGTGTATGATCAACGAATGCACGCGGGAAGAGATAACGGGCGGCATGCTGGTGACGTCGTGCATCGACCATGTGTGGGTGCGCGCGCCCGCGCAGCGCCTCGCCGCACACATTCTCATGTGCAAACTGCCGGATCACTACATGATAGGAGCGAATCTAGCCGCCGGGGCGAACTGCAATGGTAAACAAAACAAATCGGTATGTGTATTTAACGCTAAAATAATTCATGAACTGTTAGACAAAGTAAACTGGAGCGACTTTATTAGTATTGACTGCCCATTGTTGTTGTATAAGAAATTAATAAATGTTTTCAATATTATTTACGAACAAGCAAAAACTACTGTCCATGTTAAACAAACGAGGAAAAGAGAACCGTGGATTAATAATACCCTCTATAACATGATAGTAAGAAGGGACGAGCTTTTTAGAATATGGAAAAATAATACTAAAAATGTAACAAACAGACTAAATTACACTAATTTTAGAAATTTAACGAATAACTATATATACATATGTAAACAAAAATATAAGCAAAATGAAATTAAAAAATGTGAAAATAATGTTAGAAAGATATGGTCTACAATAAATAGCTGGTTAGGGGCCCCTAAGCCCACCGTTGACTCGGTTATACTGAAATATTTAGGAAAACAAGACTCGGTGAGTGACATATGCACAATATTTGCTAAAACTTTCACTGAAGAAGTATCAAAACTTAAGCATAATTGCACAACGAAGTTTTTGGATCGGCAAACATATGTTAAACAGTGTAACGTAAGTTTTAGGTATCAAAAAGTAAACAAATTTCAGATCGAAAAAATTATTAGTAAATTGGATAAAAAATCGCCCGGTCTTGATGGCATAAGGATACAAGAATTAAAATACATTCGGAAAGAAATCAGCCCTGTTTTGGCAAATTTTGTGAATATGTGTGTGGAAACGGGGAAATACCCAGATGATTTAAGAAAGTCCCTTATAAGGCCTATTTTTAAACAAGGGAGCCATATGGATTATTCGAACTATAGACCGATAGCTATCCTACCTGTCATAAACAAGATAGTGGAAAAAATAATTGTTAGTCAGTTAAACACATTTCTTGAGAATAACAATGTGATCTCGGATGCGCAACATGGTTTTAGGCGAGGTAGGAGTACTTCAACTGCCTTGGCTCGTTTTACAGACGAAGTATATAGTAACCTGGACAGCAGAAGGTATGTGGGTGTGCTATTTATAGACTTTAAAAAAGCATTCGATACCTTGGACCACGAACAATTACTACAGGCAATGACCGAGTGTGGAGTTCGGGGTCCAATGTTGGAATGGTTCCGCACATACTTGTCGGGCAGAACCCTGCGGACCGTCGTGGACGGAGTCAGCGGCGGCGAGGAGGAGGTGCGCAGCGGGGTCCCGACCGGCTCGGTGTGCGGCCCGGTCGGGTACATCATGCATGTCAACAGCGTATGCAATGTTGTGCGGAACTGTTCCACCTATATGTATGCGGATGACACGTGCCTTCTCTATGCTGATAAGGACGTTACTAAAATACAAAACTATATACAAGAAGATTTTGAAAACATACTCAAATGGTCACATGACAATGGCATATTACTAAATATAGAAAAAACTAAATTTATGATTATTAGCTCTCCTTATATAAATACTAGTACCCAGCCTATAATTATTGGCCACACATATAATTGTTTACATGTCCAAAAACGTAATTGTAAATGCAGTCCTATAGAAGTAGTGGATAAGTATAAATAATTGGGATTAACTATAGACAAGAATATAAATTGGAAAATTCATATAGAAATAGTATGTAACAAACTCAGATCTATTCTATGTAAAATTATAAGTTTAAAACATATAGTCAGTAAGAAAATACTATGTATGTTGTATCATGCATTGGCGGATGCTGTAATTGGATATGGATTGATGGCTTATGGACGCACTTTTAAGACATACTTGGATAAAATATTACATCTACAAACTAGACTGTTAAAAAACATAGTTGATAAAAAAACCAAAGTCAGTTGTAGTATTGATAACTATAAGTCCTTATTTAAGAAACTAAACATACTGCCAGTGCATGAAAAAATTAGGTATCTGATAGCAACTGACCAATTCAATAAATCGGAATTTAAATCACCTCGAGTGTACACCCGCAAACTGAGAGTTACGACGCGCCGAAATTACGTAGAATCCGCAGCTAACAACTATTACGGCAAAAGAACTCGAAGTTACTTAACACCACGCATTTTCAATACCATCTTTCCAGAACATGATTGTAGTAGCAAACACGTCTTCAAAGCTAAATTGAAAAAATTGCTAATAGATACCCTCTAAATACATATTTTATTTTAGGTTTTAAGGTAGATAGGTACATTAATTTGTTAAGAGCATGAGTGCATTACTCGCCAATAAACGTTGTGTTTGGCGAACGTTTGTTAATGTAAAACTGTATCTAACTTTTTTTGGTAAATATTAGGTGTATGACTTAATTTTTACAGATTTTTTTCTTAGAGCTTAAAACTATATTTAAAATAGAAATATTTCGCGGTCTTTTGTGATTTTGTAAGGATCGGACACAAGAGTTTAGAACACCAAACGACAAGTCTATACAAGTTACATAACCTCTCAGAATAGTAATGTTTACGATGGCAGCTGATAAACAGCACATTAGGCTCTGCATTTTATACGAATTCCAACAAGAAAAAAATGCTTCTCAAGCACGGGAATCAATTTGTAGTATTCTTCGTGACGACGTTATATCTTATGAAATATGTAATTATTGGTAAAAACGTTTTAGAAGTGGTAATTTCGATCTTAGTGACCAGCCGCGGCCTGGGCAGCCTCGAAAGTTTGAAGATGCGGAATTGCAAGCTTTACTAGATGAGGACTCAACGCAAACGCAAAAAGAGCTTGCAGCTCAATTAGGAGTCACCCAAACAGCTATTTCCAAGCGTTTGCACCAAATGGGAAAAATTCATAAACTTGGAAGATGGGTCCCACATGTGTTGACCGAACACAACTTAGGTCAACGTATGAACACGTGTCTTTCACTGCTTGCCCGGCAACAAAAAAAAGGACTTCTTGTGGAAAATTGTGACGGGTGATGAGAAGTACATTTTATACGAGAATCCCAAACGTAAAAAATCGTGGGTAGATCCCGGGCAACCCTCTACATCGACGCCGAAACTGAACCGCAACTTAAAGAAAGTTCTTCTGTGTATCTGGTGGGACATGAAGGGTGTGCTTTATTATGAACTTCTGGAAACTGGTCAGACGGTGACAGCGGAACGCTACAGTCGACAGTTGAACAAATTGAGTGAAGAGCTAGATCAGAAAAGGCCATTTACTGGGCAAGGAAGCCGGCAAGTCATACTGCTGCATGACAACGCTCGACCTCACGTTGCTCGCGCGACTCAAAAGATCCTCTTGGATTTGGGATGGGAAGTTCTCCCGCACGCGGCATATTCGCCAGACTTGGCCCCATCTGATTTTCATTTGTTCCGGTCAATGCAGCACGGCTTAGAGGATAAACAGTTCAAAACGCTGGATGACGTGCGTAAATTCGTCGATGATTTCATCGCCTCGAAGCCTGCAAGTTTCTTTCGCGACGGCATCCGTATGCTGCCTGATAGATGGCGCAAGGTCATAGAGCGCGATGGACAATATTTACAAGATTAAGTTAGTTGTTCACTATTTTTTTATAATTAAAAAAAACTACATAAGAATCTGTAAAAATTAAGTCATACACACAATAAATTAATAAATTAAAAAAAAAACATGTTACCCGTCCAAGTTGCGAAGATCGACAAATGGCTCAACAATCCCTGTTCACGATGGTACATGTTACATGTGATATTCATCTCACCAACCTAATTTTCCAGGCGGTGAAGATAGTCCACAAGTACGGGCTGTCGCTGGCGATCTTCGCGCCGGCCTGGACGCACGAGGCGCTGGAGCCGGGCGCGGGCCGGCTCCGCGCGCACCGGGCCCGCGAGCGCGCGCTGTGGGGCAGCCTGTGGCCGCTGCTCGCCACGCGGCTGCCCGGCGACCTGCCCTTCGCCACCTCCTTCTGCACGGGGCAGGGGCGCAAGAGGCGGCTCTATGGAGAGGTCAGTATAGCACCGGCTCCGCGAGCGCGCGCTGTGGGGCAGCCTGTGGCCGCTGCTCGCCACGCGGCTGCCCGGCGACCTGCCCTTCGCCACCTCCTTCTGCACGGGGCAGGGGCGCAAGAGGCGGCTCTATGGAGAGGTCAGTATAGCACCGGCTCCGCGAGCGCGCGCTGTGGGGCAGCCTGTGGCCGCTGCTCGCCACGCGGCTGCCCGGCGACCTGCCCTTCGCCACCTCCTTCTGCACGGGGCAGGGGCGCAAGAGGCGGCTC
This sequence comes from Epiblema foenella, assembly GCA_963556455.1. Taxonomy (NCBI): domain Eukaryota; kingdom Metazoa; phylum Arthropoda; class Insecta; order Lepidoptera; family Tortricidae; genus Epiblema; species Epiblema foenella. The sequence continues at coordinate 624,406 of OY747106.1, forward strand.
TATGGAGAGGTCAGTATAGCACCGGCTCCGCGAGCGCGCGCTGTGGGGCAGCCTGTGGCCGCTGCTCGCCACGCGGCTGCCCGGCGACCTGCCCTTCGCCACCTCCTTCTGCACGGGGCAGGGGCGCAAGAGGCGGCTCTATGGAGAGGTCAGTATAGCACCGGCTCCGCGAGCGCGCGCTGTGGGGCAGCCTGTGGCCGCTGCTCGCCACGCGGCTGCCCGGCGACCTGCCCTTCGCCACCTCCTTCTGCACGGGGCAGGGGCGCAAGAGGCGGCTCTATGGAGAGGTCAGTATAGCACCGGCTCCGCGAGCGCGCGCTGTGGGGCAGCCTGTGGCCGCTGCTCGCCACGCGGCTGCCCGGCGACCTGCCCTTCGCCACCTCCTTCTGCACGGGGCAGGGGCGCAAGAGGCGGCTCTATGGAGAGGTCAGTATAGCACCGGCTCCGCGAGCGCGCGCTGTGGGGCAGCCTGTGGCCGCTGCTCGCCACGCGGCTGCCCGGCGACCTGCCCTTCGCCACCTCCTTCTGCACGGGGCAGGGGCGCAAGAGGCGGCTCTATGGAGAGGTCAGTATAGCACCGGCTCCGCGAGCGCGCGCTGTGGGGCAGCCTGTGGCCGCTGCTCGCCACGCGGCTGCCCGGCGACCTGCCCTTCGCCACCTCCTTCTGCACGGGGCAGGGGCGCAAGAGGCGGCTCTATGGAGAGGTCAGTATAGCACCGGCTCCGCGAGCGCGCGCTGTGGGGCAGCCTGTGGCCGCTGCTCGCCACGCGGCTGCCCGGCGACCTGCCCTTCGCCACCTCCTTCTGCACGGGGCAGGGGCGCAAGAGGCGGCTCTATGGAGAGGTCAGTATAGCACCGGCTCCGCGAGCGCGCGCTGTGGGGCAGCCTGTGGCCGCTGCTCGCCACGCGGCTGCCCGGCGACCTGCCCTTCGCCACCTCCTTCTGCACGGGGCAGGGGCGCAAGAGGCGGCTCTATGGAGAGGTCAGTATAGCACCGGCTCCGCGAGCGCGCGCTGTGGGGCAGCCTGTGGCCGCTGCTCGCCACGCGGCTGCCCGGCGCGCTGCCCTTCGCCACGTCCTTCTGCACGGGGCAGGGGCGCAAGAGGCGGCTCTATGGAGAGGTCAGTATAGCACCGGCTCCGCGAGCGCGCGCTGTGGGGCAGCCTGTGGCCGCTGCTCGCCACGCGGCTGCCCGGCGACCTGCCCTTCGCCACCTCCTTCTGCACGGGGCAGGGGCGCAAGAGGCGGCTCTATGGAGAGGTCAGTATAGCACCGGCTCCGCGAGCGCGCGCTGTGGGGCAGCCTGTGGCCGCTGCTCGCCACGCGGCTGCCCGGCGACCTGCCCTTCGCCACCTCCTTCTGCACGGGGCAGGGGCGCAAGAGGCGGCTCTATGGAGAGGTCAGTATCGCCTCTTTGAGTAGTTCCTATTGATGCACAAAAAAAAACAGGCACGCCAGTGTTCAGATCAGAACAATAATTTACATATTTTGTCCAAATAGGTTTTATATGTTCGTAGCTTCATAGTCCATAGTAAAATAGAAAAAAGTAGAGATTAAAAAAGATGGTGTGAGTTGTTTGTAGCTGTGAGTTGTTATTAATAAATAAAATAAGTTTATGATGGAAAAGTGAGTTGTTTTATGCTTCAAATACTAATAAGAAATAAATGCAGTGTTTGGAACATTAGAAGTGGTCCTTCGAGCCGGATCACCTATTTGGACAAAATATGTAAATTATTGTTCTGATCTGAACAGCCAGCGGCAGGGGGCTTGCAATGGGCGGCGCGCGAAGCTGTAGATACCTAACGCTCGCGCGCCCCGGGGCCGCCCGTCAGTTGAGGGCCGTCACGGCGAGAGTGAGGACATGCACGTCGTCTCGAGTCCCGACGCCGCCGCTTTCCGGTGATAACATCTTTTGAGCTATTTATTTTATTAATTTAAACTTTATTGCACAAAAGTACTGTGTAAAAATGGTGGAAATAATGCCAGTCTTAAAGCTATATATACTAAATCAAATCAATTTTCTAGCTAGTAAAAGTAGCTACGGAACCCTAAAAAGAATATCCTAATAAAAACTATTACTATATACTAAATTATAACTATTCTTATTCCCAAGAGTCCTAGACCATTGTGGTAGTGTTGTTTTATTTGTGGCGTTATTCACAATGACACTGACATACATAGCTACAATTATGTGAAATGACACGTAGATAGGTCCTTAATTAATATGGGTTTACTGTACTCGAGCGACCTCTGGTGAGCTAGAACATTATTTGCCTTCATCGATGTATTTTTGGCGCGACAGCCCTAGCGCCGCACGTGCCGCGTGTGAATGAATACAAGTTATACGATAGACAGAGATGCACAGAGTAGGCACGTTTTTTATTTATGTCTAAACGCCGTTTTTGCTAGGAAGTGAAGCTTCTGTACTTGTACTATTACTTATTCTGTGCCAGCGGGGTAAACCGGGAATCGAGCTCAGTGTGTCTGGATTATATGTCCTTAGCGACCTCTTCGCATCGAGTAGTTCTTTGGACTTACGAGGGCTTCAAACGGAGCGTTTTCTGGTTCCGATGCTAGTCATACACTTAGAAAGAAAGAAAGAAAGAAAAAACATTTATTCGTGGCACAGACACAGTACAAATTAACATAACACCAAAATACAGAAAATAGCCACGAAATGGCCCCAAATCAGCATACTGCTAGCCATTGGCTAGCGCTGATCTTCCTTTGGGACCACGAGAAGCCACGAAAGACAAAAAACACTAAAGTCACAAACAACTTAGGGGAAACCACTCGCCTCTAATGAACAGGGAACTGGCTAATGGTCAGAAGAGAAGGCAGACACATGGAGAGATCAACGACTTGACAAACTTGGACAAAATGCCCTGTTTTTGCGTTATGGATACCGCACCGAGGGGGCGACGCGGTGGTTATGTCGGACTTGCATCGACTAAGAACCCCCAACCCATTTGGACGGCTCTGGGATCTCCTAGGGAACGCGCCAATGCTGTCTTATATGACAAAGAAAGAAAGAAAAATACGTTTATTTAACATCACAATTCAGCCGATTAAATAAAGAAACATATTAATTTAAAAATAAAAGACGTTAAAAAGGATCTCCACTCAACATTAAGCCACGGCGAGACACAGCAAGCTGAGGCACTGGTTTTCAGTGGGGACCTAACTTAAAACTAAGATATGAGGTAGAGTCCACCTATGTAGCCCCCAACTACGACCCCAGGGACCCGCTTTTAGTCGCCTTCTACGACAGGCAAAGAAGATACTGTAGCCGTGTTCTGTGTCTGGGCTACAGACAACATGCCCTATACGAGTTGCCACAGACATTCGGAAACATGTTGGTGGGTGGATCAACTTTTTGTGTTGTTATCTTGACCCGTTGTCCAAGGGACACTAGTGGCGCAGTTTATTCAAATAAAGTCCTGCTAACATGATTAGTAGATGAACCATTATGGAAATAGCTTATAAGTACCGCCAATAAGTATGTTTGATAAACTTAAGGGTCCTTATCAGTTAAAAACGCTTATCTATTTAGACGATTAAATTGACACGTTACTTGACATTTTCTCAATGTTACTATCTAGAACAGGACTATTACGACCTTATGTCATAAACTTTAAATGTATTTTTTGGATTATCTTTAAGAAATATCGTTTCAAACATCACTCCAAATCAACCATTTTCAAGCTAAAAACTGTTTTCTTTCGCTTAAATTCTAATACACACAATAAAATCAAAAAATAGACATGTTACTATTTAAAACTTTAGTAAAGTTATCGTATCCTTTAATCACTTTAATGGTATTTTCAATACTTTTGTTATATTTTGGAATCAAAACATTTTAAAACTTATAAGGCCTCTTAAATAGCATAAAATCACGATTGTATTCGAATTTTGTCCCCTGGACAACTAGACGTAACCACGGCAACGAGTGGCACTAAAAGTTGATTCACCCTGGTATGAATAGATCTTACAGCCGATTGTATGTTCTTTCAGGTGTTAGGGCCAGTCCCGTGGTACAATCTGCGGCACCAGCAGTACCAGCCCAACGCCGCGTTCGGCCCTCACGGGTACAAGCTCGTGCCCTGTCCGGACCAGTCCTGTCCAGACCAGCCTTGTCCGGACCAGCCTTGTCCGGACCAGCCCTGCCCGGACCAGCCCTGCCAGCTGAGGCAATCGGACGAACCGAACCAGACAGATTCTCAGACACAAACTGATCAGATAGCTCAGGCTAAAGATGAAATAACTCAGCCAGAAGAATTTTCAGAGTCAAAACTAATACCCCAATCAGATGCAAGAGATGAATCAGAAATCACTGCACAAGAAAAAAATGCTGTGTCAGACTGTGTGGTGATACCAGCTAACGCTAAAAAGACCAAGCGATACCAACTCCTCAGTACCGATGAGGATGCGTGCCTCGAACTGTGGTTAGAAGACAGCTTCACTGGCGGTGGTTGTCTACTGGTCAATTCAGAGAGCTCTAAACTCATCCGACTTTTCCACTGCGATTTCGCTATAGAAGACTCTTTGGTTGCTTGCGTCGTAACGAAAACCTTACCAAGCCACGAGGATGTGTTCTTGAATGTGATTTTGGCGGTGAGAGATGAGAGTGGGAGGCAGAGTAGGGTGACTCTAGTGGGGAGTGCGGGGAGTGAGTCGAAGGGGGGGGAGGTGGCGGCGGTCACGGGGAGCGAGTTCAAGGCGTTGCAGCGTTACCTGCTGCTGCATCAGCCAGGGTTCTACGTGTCCGTTGAGAATGCCTACGGATGGAAAGTCAGGTGAGTTTTGAATTTTGAAAACTATATCGGGAACTGGTGAAATTAATAATGATCACACTTCATTGGAAAATTCGGCATAATTTGGTCGATGAACGATGGTCAGTGTTGGCGACAGAACTTCTTATTGTGTGCATGTCCATTTTTATACCTTTTTTATTTAAAATTGAATTTGAAGGTTCCTATTGATTTTTCTTTGAAGTAATGTCAATTATACAAAAAGTCGAGTAAGAGTGTGGTTTTCTTTATAGGAAGCTTAGATAAATATATTAAAAATACTCTGAAATTATAATTCAATAACAAGAATAGTAACGGCACCATACCGGTGTTCAACAGTCAGTAATATAGAATCTGTTATAGTAAAAATAGTAGATTGTGTCTCAAAGAGGCAAAATCATATACAGGGTGTCCTACGGCTATGCCACATGGAGGGAAAGTACTTTGAATATTGTAGATGGGACATTTTACTGAAAGAAGACATTATTTGAATTTAAAAATCGATCTAAACTGCATTCATAGTGTCAGAAATAAAAGGAAGACCATGAATTTTAACATTTGATGTGAAATTGTCTCGTGTAACGGGTTCGATTCCCGGTTCAATCATAAAAATATTTGAATATCTGTGAATGCAGTTTAAATTGTTTTTTAAATTTAAATAATGTCTTCTTTCACTAAAATGCTCCATCTACAATATTCAAGGTACTTTCCCTCCATGTGGCATAGCCGTGGGACACCCTGTATATTTGGCGAGGGTGGTATATTGAATCCTGAGTAAAGCGAAAGATTCTAAAATATAATCCTGAGCGTCGCGAGGGATTCTAAACTAGAATCTTGAGCGTAGCGAGCGATCCAAGCGTTTACGCCCAAGGCAGAAATAATTTTGCTACCGTGTGACAGATACGCTTTCCACACCGCCTATGAGGCCCGCTGTTAAAAACATGAAATGTCTTACAAATATTTTTTCTTAAATAAATTATTAGAAGCATAATAAGTAATTAGTTAAAAACGAGGTTACTTAGGTCTAATATCGTCTAAACCGGTTAATCCGAACAAAACCTTTATTTATTTATTTATTTATATATTCAGTCAATACATTATAAGTTTACAGTGCATGACACCAAAGCACTTACATGTTAGGCAACAGTCAATAATATCAAGAATCGATCATAACTTATTCATCAGATAACACCAACCAATTGAATTTAAAATTAATATAGAAAAAAAATCTATGTTAAACATACAGTCAAGTTACATTACTTTAGGCCAGAAACTGCTTGAGTGGCGTCCACGCACCGGAAGACGAGCTGTCGGTAGGCCTCCGACAAGGTGGAGTGATGACCTGGTGAAGGTCGCGGGAATCCGGTGGAAACGAACGGCAAAGGACCGGTCTAAATGGCGAGCCTTGGGGGAGGCCTATGTTCAGCAGTGGACGTCTTTCGGCTGAAATGATGATGATGATGACATTACTTTATTAAGCTCCTTCGTAAACCTGTTTAAATAATAAGTATTTGTATTTAAACCGAAATAAAAGGTTTTGCGGCAAATAACGGTTTGAACAATTAACCTGTTTCCGCTGTTGCTTTTAATGATGCTCATCGCATCATGTTAGGTTTTCATAGTTATTACTTTCTAAGGAAAATTTAGAATGAAGGAAAAATTGAGAAATTTAGTCACCGAGCAGGATTCGAACCTGCGACCTCCCGGCACTCGCGGCCAGTCGCTCTAGCCAACTGAGCTATAGGTGCAATCGCTACCCAGTTCCAAATTCATCAACCTAACTTTCTAAGGAAATCAGTCCATTTTGTGGTTGTCAAGTAATATATGACTGGATATTTTATTTTATTTTGACATCTGCTTATTACATATATGTGCGTATCTATTTATATATACTTATATTCGGTATTTATATATTTATATACAATTTTTTTTCGTTTATATATATATATATATATATCTATACATTATTGTGATGTTATTAAGATAATTTGGTGTTCGAAGTGTACATGTTTCTCGGTTTGCCTATTAATCTTATCTCAACTCAATTGCTCAAAGGTTAGCTGAAAGAAATCCCTTACAGGGATAACCTCGTCTTTGTACATATATGTCAACTGTTCTTGTAATTTATGTTATGTTTTACTCGTGTTCAATAAAGAATTTTACATTTACATTTACATTTGTGCGACGTAATATCACTGTCGTATGCGGATTCTACTGTAGATTTATAAGTATCTATATTGTATTGTCAGGTACTACAGTGTCCCGCTGGCGGGGCTCCGCGTGACATCGGTGAGCTGCGGCGGCGCGGGGCCCGCACTGCTGGGGCACTTCGGTCTGTGCCATGTGAGTGACACTTTATACTACAAGAAGGGGTTGGAGTTGGTAATAATGATAAATTCTTTATTTCAGAGCTTAACAGGTGTTAGTACATTGATTAAATTAAGTTAGTAAGAATACAAGTTAAGAAAAATCTACACGGTAATGGCGGGAAAGGCTTAAAATACAATTAAACAGTCTAAAGTTAAAGCTAAGCATCGTTAATTTTAATCACTACATAGTATAAAACTAAGTCGCTTTCTCTGTCCCTATGTCCCTATATTCCTATGTATGCTTAAATCTTTAAAACTACGCAACGGATTTTGATGCGGTTTTTTTGATAGATAGAATGACTCAAGGGGAAGGTTTATATGTATAATACATGCATCAGCATTGCACCCGTACGAAGCCGGGGAGGGTCGCTAGTATTACTACATAGGCGTGGTAGTCATTGGCCTAGGTCAGTGTAGGCGAACCTTTATGCATCGACGTGCCATTTCTTCTAAAGAATGTTTAATGGGGTCATTGACGTGCCATCAAATAATTTTGACTTTCTGATTCACTCCGCAGCGTAGGATCATTCGCGTTCAATCGTCATAAAATACTTAACACATTTTTTACACATGTTTTATGATCGGCGACGTGCCCAAAATATTGTGCCGCGTGCCATTGGTTCGCCTACCCTGGCCTAGGTACATAATGCTAACGATTCGTAGCGCTACTTACGTTAAAACTGTATGTAGAGGAAAGTACTCACGAGACGAGGCCCGCCTGTTTAGGGTTCCGTAGACAAAATTACAAAAACGTAACCCTTATAGTTTCGTCATGTCTGTCCGTCTGTATGTCACAGCCGATTTACTCGGAGACTATAAGCACTACAATTATATGAAATTTGTTAGGAAAGTATATTCTATGAACCGCTACATATAATAGTGATGAAAAAATACGAACAAATATTATATTAGGGGCAGGGATCGGATACCGGTATTTTCTCCATAGAAAAATACCGGTATTATTACGGTCACCGGTTCATTATTTCGTTTTTAATGGGACAATTTGATAATACGACGTTGTTACCTAAATATATGATTCAGCCCTACGTAAAGAGCAAAAAATAATCCAAAATATTGGGCTAGTTCAGGGTTTTTTAAAAATACCGGTATCGGTCCCTGATTAGGGGGAGCACTCCATACATGGAACCAGAGAAGATTTTTTTTTCAGTGCACAACAGCGTGTGGGTAGGTTTTTAAAAATTACACAGAGTTTTCAAAAAAACTTTCATTTAAGTCAACCGTTGGTGAGATATTAAGGGTGTGTAGCACCAAACCGTCTGTAATCGTAAGCGGTGTTCGTTAAAATCCGATTGTATGGAAAGTTTGACAAGTTTCTATGGGATGACAGCTGCCGGCGCCATATTTGACGATGACCGGCCTGTGATCGTATGTTGGTGCAACCGACCCTAAGCTGTCAAAGTCGTAAGAAGTGTGCCCCCCCCCTCTAATTTCCGAACTATGAAGATTAAATTCTGAAAAAAAATTGTGATGGTGTAAATTAATAAGTACTTTCAACGTTTTTGGGTTTGAACAAGATAGGTCTAACGTTTTTTGAGTAATCAATGAAAAATTGTCTTGTACAAACAAAAGGACGTAAGTGATTTCCCTATGAAATTACGACCTTTTTGATTTTATATAGTGGGTCCGGAACCTTTCATTGTGCGTGACCCGACACGCACTTGGCCGGTTTTATGTCTGAATTCGTTGTGTTGGGTTATACACAATGAAGATATTGCGCTAATTAATTAAATATATTAATTTTTTTACTATACAACGCCGGTGGCAAACAAGCTTACGGTCCACCTGATGGTAAGCGGCCACCGCAGCCTATAGACGCCCGTAACTCCAAAGGAGTCACGTACGCGTTGCCGACCCTTTATAATATTTGAGTATGCACTGATTCATATTTTGTTTGTTTCAGAGATTCGAGAATATGGACTGAATATTTAATTTGTGAAAATCATAACAAACAAGGATTAAATACTCCCAGAAAATTATATGTCAATTATCTATTAACAGCATTGTAAATAAATAAGTACATATAAATTAAGTACATTATATTTCTGTTATACCTGTTTATATTATATTGAAGTTATTCATGAAGTAAATATATTATTATATCAATTAACTTCTTTTAATTTATTCCGATTCCACTCACACCTCAGATTCGGTTGAAGCCGCTCAACCAATCTCACTGGAGCGCAAACTCTTACCCCGTTATTCATAAAACTTAACAAACCTCTGCTAACTAAAATATCTGCTGTCACTGTCTCACAAGCACATACGTCAAAGTGATAGATAAGGACAAACGAACTTTAGCGGCTTGTTAACTAATATATTCAATTCAATTCAATTCAATAATTTATTCATAAAAGGAACTTTTACATGTCATTAACTTAACCTACTATTCTTTGTATTAAATATGTATGTTTTTAATATCAGGATATCAAGTTGTAAGTAAATTATAATATTATACTTAGATAAGAGAACTGCGTTTACGGCGCTGAAAGCGAACCCTGAAAAAACGCGTCTTCGCACAGCTTCGCTTTCATTTTTTGTACAAATAGTGAGTAACTAGAAGCCTGCTTAATGGCTGAAGGGATTATATTGTATACTTTTGGACCTATTATATTTAGGCACTTCTTGGACTTAGCTAGCCGAGTGCGGGGTATACACAGGTCGTGCCGCCGCCTGGTGTTTGAGCCATGCGCGTCAGCGTTAGTGCATATAGGTTTGATAGACGTTTATGAATAAGGCGGTTAGAGTATTCCAGTGTTCCAAACCACACGCGTGGTCGTGCCGGAGGTTTTCCCCTGGATTTTCCCCAGGCTACTCTCCAACCGCGCGCTCCTATCGCTTTATTGGGCTCGGCCTATAAAGCCACAGTCAGGTTCAATTATGAAGTTACAAATACAAATACAAAAAGGTTTATTTCTCAAAATTTTACAATGTTTAATCTATAATAATGTTCTATTCGTGTTTTGTATTACTCTAGTTGACATTATGTTATTTTTATTTTTCCTGTTATGACGATCATGATAACAATTCTTGTAATTTTGACATGTGTGCAAATTTATAATGTAATTCCTTATCATGAAATAAATTATCTAATCTAATCTTATAGTAAGTATGGGTATTAAAAATAAGACGTTGAAAAATCGGTGTGAGCACAGCGCTAAGCTGGTTTTAAGCCCACCCGTAGTCAGTGAGTTGGTTTCACACTAAATAAGGGTTATAAAATTAAATTAATTACAATTACAATATAATTAATTTAAAGTAGGTTGTATGCTATAACATAAGTAAGTTGAAATTTATGAAATCACGTAACAGTTTTCAGTTTAAAATTATATTTATATCTACTCTTTGTGGGGCATCGTATATTTTGTAATTCAGTTTGTATAGATAAGTAGAACTTTTTTTATTTTGATTTAAAATGCAAATAAGTTTTAGAAAGTCTTATAAGTCTTATATAAAGTCTTATGTAGTTTGAAGAGGTCTTTGCAAGTGTCTTGGTTCCACTCCGGCCATTATAACGAGCGCGTTTTTGAAGTATAAATACTCGCTTGGCATCTAGAATTCACCCATGTTATCACTTCCACTCGATTTTGTATAACATCGATCACACTGAAGCATCCGAGTATCGCGCGTCTGCCCTGTAGTCCGGGGCCCGACCGCCTGCTTCGGTTACCTCATAGTACTACTACCATCACACTCAACTGGCCATTTCTGAACCTTATTGCAGCGAGATAAGGTCGTCCAATTTATTTATTAACTATCACCAACAGAGAATACACATAAAAAAAACATAAAAAACACACCATCTTATCTTATCTTATCTTGTTTAGATGAAGGCCCTTGCGGATGCACTTCGACTCAATGGGATCTTTTGTGCAATTGCCCCCTCCTTTATGCGTACTCCAAGCTGCTCTCCAACATTTCCACAAACCGAATGATGGAGTTCAGCGGGAGTACTCTGAATTCCTTTGGTTCAGGATAACCATTGCCAAAGTCATTCATTCTCTGTCTGGCAAGGGCGTGACATTCACACAGTAAGTGTTCCATTGTCTCGTCATCCTCGCCACACATCCTACATTCTGTGTCTTCTGCTGGTCCCGTCTTGGCCAAGAATCCTTTGACCCCGAAGTGACCTGTAAACACCCCAGTTATCATTCTGAGCTGCTTTCTTCGCTATTTCCAAAATTTTTGGTCCATCCTGTATCCACTCCTTCTATGAAGAGCTTTGTGTTCCTTAAGTCCGCGAGAATATGTCAATATGGCATATACAAATACATGCGTGAATAATTTAAGAGTCAATCAACTTTTTCATGTTCTTATTCACTCCTGTCAGCGATGAGACAACAGTAACCGAGTTTTTTTTAGAAAAATGCTTATAATATAGGCTTCACTGCGAAAAAAATTGCATTCCTTTGTTATAGTTCGGAGATCTCCGTCACGGGAAAATAATGGCTTTGACCATTGGTATGTGGTACTTATTGGCTTGAAATATTACTTAAGGCTGGATCAACTATTCTTTGTTGCCCGTTACTATGGTTACGTCTCCTGAGACACTCTGAAACTGTGATTTTATAGGGTTTAAACTTACCAATTTTGAGGTTATAGTGAATAGGATAAATCCATTTAGACATGGGATATCTCTTGAGTATGCTTGAAGTACATAATTATAAACATTGTCCTAAGAAACTCGTTTATTGTTGTCTCCTCGCTGACGGGACAGAATAAAAACAAGAAAAAGTTGAATCAGAATCAGAATCAGAATCAGAATCAGAAAAATGTTTATTGTAGACATAGGTAGGCTGATGAATACAGAGTTGTTAAAAATACATTTAGTGAACTTCTATGCCTTGCCAATATGCGTACAAAACATTGGATAAAAATACATAAAAAACAATTCGAAAATATAATCAATCTAAATTAAAAACAAAAATTAAAAAAATTGTGCAAGTCATAGTTGTGTTGTTGACTATCCCAAATGCAAGTATCTTCCAGGTTTAAAATACTATATCACAGTAGTAGTTGTCGGGTTGACAGACTCGCACACATTGACAATGTGAACTCATATATAACTGCTACGCTGACGCACACACAAGCAATGTGCATGTATAGCTCAACACACAACGATGGCTCGCCTCGCTTCGTGATATAAAAGCATATATAGATAGTACTAGAACAAATTAATAAAAATAAATAAATAAATAAATATTTGGGGACAATTTTACACAAATCTACCTAGTCCCAAACTAAGTCTCACATAGTTTAGAGCATCAGTCTAGTTTTTATAAAAAATATTGCTGTATGGTTGTATTAATGATTGATACTTGTTTTGTGTGCCTATTTAATAAATAAATAAATAAATAAGCAAAGCTTGTACTATGGGTACTAGGAGACGGTATACATACTTATATAGATAAATAGATACTTAAATACATAGAAAACATCCAAGACTCAGGAACAAATATTCGTGCTCATCACACAAATACATGCCCTGACCGGGATTCGAACCCGGGACCTCCAGCTTCGTAGGCAGGGTCACTACCAACTAGGCTAACGCGGACGTCGAAAATTAATTTGAATGGAGTTTGTATCTTTCAAAATTGGAATAGGCGTGCATTTTTGTTTCATTCATTTCCAAAACAAAATAAACTCTATTCTATTTCCTGTTACTACTATGGTAGACTGTGTTTCAAGGGAGCAAAATTACATATTTACGGCGAGGGCGGTATATTCAATCCTGATTGAAGCGAAAGATTCTACGATAGAATCTTGAGTATGGCGAGGGACTTATAATGCTTTTCACACCACCTTTGGGGCCCGCTCCTAAAAACATAAAATGTCTTATAAATAATATTGCTACCGACTGGCACATGCTTACATGCTTTGTACACCTTCTGTGAGGAAAAGAGTAATTGTTGCCCTCAAATTAGGGAAGAAAAGTACGACTTTGATCCCTCATTCGAGGGCAACAATGACTTTTCTGAATAGCAGGTGTGAAAAATTATATTTCCTACATAAGTTTTTATGTAACATGCCTAAATTGAAGAATAAATGATTTCATTTCATTTCATTTCATATGACAAACACACAAATAGTTGCACGAGCCGAGTTCGAGCACACTATCTACAGACTTAGTCATGTGCCTACCGCTCGGTCATAATGACTTCTTTCTGTTGTCATCCAAAGTTTCCAAAAAAGTAGTAAGTAGTAACTAAAATAGTAGGTTGGATTCCGGACCACAATATTTACCTACGGATCTGATAAGCACACAGATAACAACTAAGAGAAATGTTTTTACCGCATATCATCAGTCTGCATCAAGACATGACAGTCAGCCCCGGTTGGTTGACACACTGATTTAGCCATCCTGTCACTGTAATCACAACCAATAGGTAAGAATATTAATCAACATACTTATTATATACTCTTTGATATTAATCGATCGTTGTATTTGGCGTTATTTGACCTCTGCCTCATCATCATAATATTTAAGAGCTTGGCTCTTGTCGGTGGAGTAATTGCCAGCTTATTCTACATTTAGCTTTGTCCTTCACTTCAATCCGTATGTCATTGGGGTAGGCAGAGGCCCCGGGCGTGAGTATTGTTTTTTTTATACAACGCCGGTAGCAAACAAGCTTACGGTCCACCTGATGGTAAGCGGCTACCGCAGCCTATAGACGCCCGCAACTCCAAAGGAGTCACGTACGTGTTACCTTTATAAAATTTGAGGATCCACTGTGTTGGCAGCAGAAGGGACAAATTTAAGTCCCACGCTCTCAACAGTGCATCCTCGGGAGCTCTGGCAACCTTGCTTACCTCCAGGAACACAACACTACATACTTGTATAGTAGATAATGTTATTATGGCTGTGGTCTTCTGCAAGGCGGTGGTACTTCCCCAGTTGGGCTGCTCCAAATTCGAGCAAGATGACATTTTGCTGTGCTCTACCTCTCTTAAAATTTCATTTTTAGAGAGGTAGGGCACAGCAAAATCTACTAGCGGATAAAGTGATTTTAAAATTCGAACATGACGTAGTACCGCGCTACCCAATTTTTTTATGGATGCGTTCAGAATCATGGTTCGGCCATGCGGTCTTAAGGCGGCTTCTACATTGATGCGGTTTCCGCACGACGGTGCGGTGTGCGAGTGAGACAGCGCTATACATGTATATAGTGACGGCTCGCTTGTACAAGGAATGCGTCATCCGATGAAACATTTTATTTTAGGTACTTACATTAAATTGAAAATCTGCATCATGATAATAGTCTGCATCATGACATGACGGTCAGCCCCGGTTGGTTGACACGCTGATTTAGCCATCCTGTCACTGTAATCACAACCAATAGGTAAGAATATTAATCAACATACTTATTATATACTTCCAAGAAATCGCGAAGAGGCTTAAAGATACTACCGGTGACCGAAGAGCTGGCAGCTACCTCGCACAGAAAATTAGTCTTACTATTCAGCGAGGAAATGCTGCCAGCGTCTTCGGCACAATGCCGCAGGGGCCATTTTTAGATTTAGTTTAGTTTTTAATTTATTTTTTATTTTTGTAGACTTAAGCCTTATATTAATAGTATGTAATTGTTATAGTATTTTATTTTCATTTGTTTCAATAAAAATAAATTTATTTGTACATACTTACTCATTATTACTCTTTGATATTAATCGATCGTTGTATTTGGCGTTATTTGACCTCTGCCTCATCATCATAATATTTAAGAGCTTGGCTCTTGTCGGTGGAGTAATTGCCAGCTTATTCTACATTCAGATTTGTCTTTCACTTCAATCCGTATGTCATTGTGGTAGACAGAGGCCCCGGGCGTGATTATTGTTTTTTTTTATACAACGCCGGTGGCAAACAAGCTTACGGTCTGATGGTAAGCGGCCACCGCAGTCTATAGACGCCCGCTCCAAAGGAGCCACGTACGCGTTTATAAAATTTGAGGATGCACTGTGTTGACAGCAGAAGGGACAAATTTAGGTCCCTCGCTCTCAACACAGTGCATCCTCGGGAGCTCCGGCAACCTTGCTCACCGCCAGGAAACTACACTACATACTTGTATAGTAAATAATGTTAATATGGCTGTGGTCTTCTGCAAGGCGGAGGTACTTCCCCAGTTGGGCTGCTCCAAATTCGAGCAAGATGACATTTTGCTGTGTATGTGTGTATTTTTAAAATTTTCAATAAAAAATAGCGTTTCAGACATCAATTTCCGTGAGATAGAACCTATCATTGATAAAGTGTCTTGAAATCTCATTATTTTATTATTCTATAACAAAAGAATGCTACTGTTTATTTTTTTCGCCGGGGGACGACGGCTTAAACAATTCGTCAGTACCCAGCTACCTTCTTTCGTGCCTTATTACAGGAGAACACAATTAATATGGCGCGCGTCAAAGCTCTTAAGTAGTTGACTGAGAGACTATTATTGCTTAATCCACATGCCTTATTACTTGGGTCGTGCTATACTGCCATTATCTGCTGGTACAGTGGAATCCGGATAAAGCGACAGTCAAGGGACCGGTGATATTACGTCGCACTAACAGAACGTCGCACAAAAACAGACTGATTTACTTTGAAAATGTTTGGTATGAAATCTAATGTGTGGTGATTTCGAAGTCGTTAAAAGCGGTCAAATGTTATAAGCGAAGTCGTTATGATTCCACTGTAAACAAATCGAAAACGTAGGTAATAGTTAGACCCCGTTATCTTGTCGCACGGAAATTGTTTTTCAGTTGAGTGTGAATGTTTTTTTATCGACCTTCTTGATATCGATGTTTATATAATGCAATTGAATTTTCGCCTTTTAAGTCTATGCTCAATTTTAATGAAAACTTTTTGTATTACCATCACCAGCCACCAGCTTTTAAAAAGCAATTGTTGTTTGAAATTGTGTTGGGCTGGTCAGTGCGTCCTTCGCATGTATATGCAGCAGGATTTACAGTTACCGCCCAATTTGGAACTTGTCATCACGAAAATTCCTATATAACCCATAGTTACACTGACGATGTACAATGGTGTAAAGTTTATTGTTATTATTATGGAACAACTATGATAAATCCTGACGAACACCCTAAACTTTTATTTCTTCGTTTATTATTATATATATTTTTATACAAAAGTAATGAGTAGTACCTAGTGATTTAGAATAAAGGAAAAATTGAAAAATTTAGGCACCGAGCAGGATTCGAACCTGCGACCACCCGGCACTCGCGGCCAGTCGCTCTAGTCGTTAATGAAGCATGAGTCTTCTGGTAGATGTCGCTGTACGCCTCCCTTAAGGCGTTTGTATAAAATATAGTATCTAGTGATACCTCTTTGAAATTATCAGTGACATACAGTATCGATATTTAGTTACTTAGTTGATAAAAAAGCATTCACGCTCTACTAAAAATCAATTTCTGTGCGACAAGATAACGGGGTAATAGTATTCTCTGCGAGGAAGTAGGTATCTAACCAGCAAATTGAGGCACATAACGGCTAGTGCCCAGGGGCGCTACCGCGACCAGCAAACGAAGTTTTCCCTCTCTGTCACACTTGCAAGTTTGCACATAAGTGAGACAGAGAGGGAAAACTTCGTTTGTGGTTCGCGGTAGCCCCTCAGCTAGCCCTAATGGCCACGTTTTATGTGACGTTTCGAGCTATTTGGGGCATAAAAGATGACTATATTTACCTAACGTGCTAACTGGGGTGATAAATTCAAATGTCTTGCTTATGATTGGTTGTTGACTCAAAATGAATACCTACATAGATACGAAAAGAAGAACATTAAGGCCGCGGTTTTGACGCCAGCGGGAAGCGGGGCGGCGAGCGGCGTGAGCAGCGGGGCGGCGCGAGAACAAAGGAATCGCGCTGTTGTCGTCCGGAACATCATCATCATCATCATATCAGCCGAACGACGTCCACTGCTGAACATAGGCCTCCCCCAAACGTCCTGAATATGCTCGTTATCAAATGTAGACATTTTGTTCGCCTATTTTATATCTATAAAAAAATTATAACAAAATACCGACACTCATTAAAGCCCTACCGTAGCAACAGTTTAAAAGAACATTGTATCAATGGCTGAGTGATTTGAATTTATACGCAATAAAGGAGTTTTTTTTAAATGTCAAAACCAAATAGTAAGTAAATAATGTAAGCTAGAATATCTTTGTTTTGTTTGAATAGCAAATATATAGTTTCTTCGGATAATTCCGAATGTCGGGTAATTTCGAAAATAACAAATTCCTGTCTAACTAAGTGATCTTGTTGCACTACCAAACATCAACAAAAAATTTAACAGTTCTTTTTATGGTGATGATGATGTGATGCAATAAAATCGCTTAGTTAGACTGGAATTTGTTATTTTCGGAACTACCCAACATTTGAAATCACCCGAAAACACCTTAAACGAAATTTAGATTAAAAAATTTGCATTTTTTACAAAAGTAGGATATGGAGATCTGTATTATGTATTTATTATCATTGTAAACATCTAATGGTACCCATATTGCGCAAATAAACCTCATTTCATCGCGTCGCTCGCGCCGCCCCGCTGCCCGCCCCGCTCGCCGCCCCGCTGCCCGCTGGCGTCGAAACCGCGGCCTTACTCTCACAGACGTAACATAGACCACATTAACTAATGTGATAATCCACATCGAAAGGGACCTTATGGCGGCAGGCGTTTACGTTACACCTATTCACTATTGTATTCGAACAGCGGCAATAAAGGCGTAAGGCAGGCCGCCATAAGGTCCCTTTCAATATGGATTATCACCTATTGTGGGACTGCATCTATTGCATGCGGGTTTTCCCCATGCTCAAAACCATCTTTATAAACATACCTATTTGTATAAACAATCCTATAATGCATTTTAAATTCTATTCCAACCCTCTAAGATCCAATCTTATTAATTTAGTTTGTGAGTTATTGAACAAAATCTACTTATTCTGATTCAAAGTGGGTAGTTTTGAGTCGTTAACTTACCTTTGCTTAACTAGTTGTAGTCTATCGGGCACCGCATCCGCGTTGGGACTTGTGGTATGTTATTTATATATAGAAAGTGAATTATTGAAATTTCATTATTTAATTAATTTCAGTGTTAAAAGTACTTAAATGGAACATTGATCGATGTTATAGAAACCGCGATTGTGTTGTGAATAGCACACCTGTGTGTCCCCAAAGCATCGGCAAACTAGTCTGAGTAGCCTGGGGAAAATCCAGGGGAAAACCTTCGACACGACCACGCGCGGTTTGGAACACTGGAATACTCTAAGAGTTTGCGCTCCAGTGAGATTGGTTGAGCGGTTTCAACCCAATCTGAGGTGTGAGTGGAATCGAGCTACTGGGAGTTTTGTCCTGGTTCACTAAACCTAGCCTAGCTGAAAAGAATCCAGCAAGAAACTCAGCTAGGCCCGACCTGGGTCGGACTGACTATTCGGTATGCGGCGATACCGGGACGAATAGGGACTATATGTGTCAGTGTTGTCGCAATCGCGCGGTCTAATCAACCAAAACCGGTCAACTATTCATAAGTTAGGATATTCCACGAGTATTCCAGTGTTCCAAACCACAGGCGCGGTCGTGTCGGAGGTTTTCCCCTGGATTTTCCCCAGGCTACTCTCCAACCGCGCACTCCTATCGCTTTATTGGGCCCGGCCTATAAAGCCGCAGTGAGGTTCAAAAAAAATCGGTTGATTAGTCTAGTTAATCGGAGGGGAAGCTGCAACTCCAGGAGAGGGGAGTCACGCGCATTGCCACCCGGTCCGTTCCTGTCATCAAAAAATAAAATCAAAAATCAAACATTCTGCAAACAGGCCACAAGGGCACTTTTACATGTCAAAATATTAATTTACAATTTAAGAAAGTCTGACTATAATAAGTAATACATTTTTCATGTCAAAATATTAATTTACAGTTCTAGTAGGAATAATAATTTCGAGTTTACAATTATAACAAAATTAATGTCATACAGTGAAGATAAACTTGCAAAGTTAGTTAGAGATGTATAAGGTCTCAAGATTAAACAAGGAGTATAATGAAATTAATATAATATCCCAGAAATGTACATGGTCTCTGAGCGTCAAAATTCAAATTAATTTAATATTGTTAGAGATGTATATAGTCTCTAAGTCACTGATAATAAAAACGAATCCACAACAGGATGATGTCTAGGGAATGCAATCCCGACTCGAGATTGCAAATTCGAGATCCCGCGGGATTAGAAATATCAATCCCGCGGGATCCCGGAATTTTCGGGATCCCGTCTAGTTTTAAAAAAAATAATAAATTTGGATGACTAAAAAAGCTAATAACTGCTTGTTTGTGATAGTGAGGTTAAGTAAAATAACATATTAAGTACTCGAAAGAAAATAAAAACCTTTATTCTTTAATCTTACCAACCAAAAATAATTATCAGGTTTTAGGGAAATTAACATAGGTAAATTAGGTAATCAAAATATTAAACATATTTCAAAGGAATTAGGAAGTAGTTACCTAAGACGAGTGATTTTGAAAATGACTCCTTAAAAAACCAAGGGTATTAATAGTATCCCAATCCCGTCAATCTCGAACGGGATCTCGTCATATGATGCGTCGGGATTGATCCCGAAAAATTACCCGAGATGCAATCCCGATCCCGCGAGATCCCGATCTCGCGGGATCGGGATTGCATTCCCTAATGATGTCTCTCGTCATACAGGACCCTATAGACTAACTAATACTGGGATCATTGAACTGACAACAATCTCATAATCACGACAATCAGTAGATAGCCTAATGACCCTTGGTTATCAGTCAGCCGCTGACGAGGCAGCCTTGACGATACGTCATTGTGGTAGGCACTCCAGCCACTTTTTACTTGCACTCGTGCGAAACAACACTAATCAGTCATTTAACATTTTGTTTTATTTATTTTGCGTTAAGTGAAAACTTTTTGCTTGATTTACAAAGTTAAAAGACGTTTATGTAAGTTAAAAAAACTGTTTTATAGAGATACCATTTAAGTTATTAGTGTTTTTTTTGTGTATTAAAAATGAGATAGGTATTAGCCAGAGGGCAAAGATGTGGCTGACGGTGAAGCGAGTTCACCGAGATAACGGCTATTCACTCGTTTGGCAAGTGTATGTGTACGCACAGATAAAATAAATAAATATCGAATTAAATTAATCCACTCTTCAAACGTGTATCGGAACATTCGGAATCCTAATTCGCCGACTTAAGAGCTATGGGAGATTATTTTTAATTAGGTAAGTTGTTTGCACTTAACTATAGATACGTACTTAGTGTTAAGGAGAATAGAATTAGGTAGGTACATTCTAAGGAGACCAAAATGCTGTTGCGGATTTTCCAATAAAATTAGTGCCACGAAATCTGGTTAAGGTGATTCCTCAATTCGCTTAACCATGCCTCCGATCCAGGGATTGGATACCGGTATTTTCTCCATAGAAAAATACCGGTATTATTACGGTCACCGGTTCATTATTTCGTTTTTAATGGGACAATCTAATAATACGACGTTGTTACCTAAATACATGATTCAGCCCTACGTAAAGAGCCAAAAATAATCCAAAATATTGGGCTAATTCAGGGTTTTTTAAAAATACCGGTATCGTTCCCTGCCCCGATCAAAGAGACACGCTTTATGTCTTTCGCGTACGACAAAAAGGGATAAAACACGCCCCGGGAATACCTTTTTTAGACAAATCTCGATAAATATCCGACTGTTTGCAGTTTTATTAAATTTCCTCTGGACAGAGTTTAGATGAGGTAAAATACCGTTATATTAACTTAATTTTGTCGTTTAATTAGTGAGTTGTTTTACTAGGCTGAGTAACCCTATAGCTCAGTTGGCTAGAGCGACTGGCCGCGAGTGCCGGGAGGTCGCAGGTTCAAATCCTGCTCGGTGCCTACATTTTTCAATTTTTCCTTTATTTCGGTTTAGCCTAGTGGGTAGTGCACCTGCCTGTGAAGCTGACGGTCCTGGGTTCGAATCCCAGCCAGGGAAAATATTTGTGTGATGAGCATGAATATTTGGTTGTGTGTGGATGTTTTCTATGTATTTAAGTATTTATAACTATTAAGTATATCGTCGTCTAGTACCCATAACACAAGCCTTCTTGAGCTTACTGTGGGGCTAGTTCGATTTGTGTAAGATTGTCCTCTAATATTTATTTATTTATTTCTAAAAAAATTGTAGTTTACGTTAGCAGCGGTACTGCTTAATATACAATTAATTATACGTGATTTACCTTTTTAAAATGCATTTCACAAATTGCAAAGCGATTCGCACATTAAGTACCGATCTGATTTCATGATTTTATATGATAAAGTAAATTCGGATTCATAATTATCTGACGAGAAGCTCCCTGATACGCTCAGACGCCTGCCACCAGGGGCGCTACCGCGAACAGCAAACGAAGTTTTCCCTCTCTGTCGCACTTGCAAGTTTGCATATAAGTGAGACAGAGAGGGAAAACTTCGTTTGTGGTTCGCGGTAGCCCCTCAGGGCTAGTACTCCGAACTTCGAAATTCGAACTTCGTATCGTGCCGTCGTATATGTCAACTGCACTTTGCTAGATGGACACGTGATAATGACGCGGTTGACCGCACTCCTTGCATCCCATGCGTAAGCAGCCTTTCTCATTCGCAAGCTTCCCGCCTCACGCTTAAGCAGCAGTTATCAATCGCAAGCGTTGTCTCACGCGTAATCAAGTATTCTCATTCGCAAGCATCTAGTTTCACGTCTTAAGCAGCCGTCCTCATGCTTTATCATGAACAGAGCTCGGAATAGGTAGTGCCTATTTACCTAAACTTCGCGGGAGGACGTAACTAAGAGTGGTTACAAGCACCAAAAATAATTATTTATTTTTAATGAATGCGGGATTTCCCGGGATTTACTGTATTATTCTAGAGGCTTAATACATTTCGCTTTACTTATAAATCTTGTTATATTGCATATTATTTGTTTAATTACCTTGAAATAACAATCAGTCATTAAAAATATAATATGGATCAAATTGAATCAAAAGGATTCCGAAATTTGATAGTTTTTGGTTGACTTAGACAGAATTATACTCCTTTCTTCTATGAGAGGGGACCTGTGTCTGGCAGTAGGACCTATATAGATTAGTGATGAGACAGAACTATGATATGGCATAGAAGATATTGTACAGATGTATTCTAATTTATTTATAATATTATGGTATACATGTACTTATATATTAAATAAAACTATTTTTCAACCGATTATATCGCGTATAATGAATTTAAAATACATTCCGTGACCACGAGTGCTGTAAAGGACTCGAAACGTCGGAATGAATGTCGGAATTTTCTATACGATATCATAGTTCTATCTCATCACCAATCTATATACGCCCTAATGCTGGACACAGGTCCCCTCTCATGGAAGAAAGGAGTATAATTCTGTCTAAGTCAACTAAAAACTATCAAATGTCGGAATCCTTTTGATTCAATTTGATCCATATTATATTTTTAATGACTGATTGTTATTTCAAGGTAATTAAACAAATAATATGCAATATAACAAGATTTATAAGTAAAGAGAAATGTATTAAGCCTCTATAATAACACAGTAAATCCCGGGAAATCCCGCACTCATTAAAAAGAAATAATTATTTTCGGTGCTTGTAACCACTCTTAGTTACGTCCTCCCGCGAAGTTTAGGTAAATAGGCACTACCTATTCCGAGCTCTGATCATGAATAAGCATTCTTCAGTATGTTAAATGGATAGCTACACTTATACGCATTTAATACTGAAGCTGAATCGCTGCGGAAGGGTGAATTGATGCGGACGCATCTTCATACAATATTCCGTTTTTGTATTACAAAATGCGATTTGAATGCTGATATAGATATAGATATTTGTCAGATTGAAATTACTAACTGTTCCGAGTCTCTATATCCATGTTATACTGACTGATATTGTTAGGCATCCGGGGAGGTATGAGACCGATGAGGAAAGGGCTTGTAGGCAAAACACTCGACGGAAGGACTTGAAAAAATCAACCATGCCTAAACTAAGAGTTGTTAAACATAGCGTACAATTCCAAGCGGTCAGACTGTACAACAGCTTACCGAATGATCTCAAGTGCATAAATAGTGTTAATGTGTTTAAACGTCAACTCAAAGAATACCTCCTGGTGAAGTGTTATTATGACATCACCCTAAAGGGATCCAAATGTCATGTACTAATGCATGTGACGTCACTTGGCAGCCATGTCGAGCGCGGGCGGCGCGGTGGGCGCGGCGGTCACGGCCGCGCTGCAGTTCTTTGCGGCCTCCCAGTGCCTGTTGAACGAGTCCTGGCTGCCAAACGCCGCAGTCGAGAGTGAGTACATTCTAGAGTCCGACCACGCTAACTCTGAATTTGAATAATCTGGCAACACTACCTCAAACGTCATTTTCATACAAATATGCCGTATAATGCACAGTGTTGCCAAATTATTCATTGCAGAGTTAGCGTGGTCACACTTTACTATACTCCGAACTTCGAAGACAGAGAGTGAAAGGGACGGCACGATACGAAGTTCGGATTTCAAAGTTAGGAATAAAAGGAAGTGTTTTGATGAGCCATTGGTACAGTGCTTGATTATTGAAATTCAGAAATTACTTTCTCTCTGTCACAGCAGGGACACACTTTTGCTGTCAATATAGTGTGATAGTGTTGTTGTTAGTGAATCGGATCCCATAAATATAACGGGCATGATGACAAAAAAATACCAGTTTTTAGCGACGATATAATGTTTGTATGGGACGAGAGCGTGGTCGGACTCGACACTTATTGACCTGTGCCTTTACCATGAGTTTGCATGACCGTACTCGTGCGTGCGTAAAGGATTTAGGATGCTGATTCTTAATTCTATTGCGTCCAGAGGCGCTGTACTTTTGCCCATAAAAATTTTTACGCAGTCGCTAGCGAGTACGGTCATGTAAACTCATGGTAAAGGCACAGTCCACATCAACATTAGGTTCCATCAATAGAGAATATGCGTGCGGAATGAATAATAATAAGATGTCACTATATATGAACAGTGAACTATCAAATTATGATAAAAAACTGGAAATTAATAAATATGCTCAAAATCTTAAAAATATATGACACTTGAAAGTTTCGAAAAATGATGTAATTTTTTTTATTGACTAAGTGTCGGTTGCACCAACATACGATCACAGGCCGGTCATCGTCAAATATGGCGCCGGCAGCTGTCATCCCATTGAAACTTGTCAGACTTTCCATACAATCAGATTTTAACGAACACCGCTTACGATTACAGACGGTTTGGTGCAACCCACCCTAAAAGAAAATTGAAAACCACCATCAGGATTCTTAATAAACAAGAAAAACAAGTGTTAATAAACAAAAAATGTATGATAACGTTGTACCTAAACGTAATATACATAAACATACATAAACTCACTACTGTATTCCCAAAAGGGGTAGGCAGAGTACATGAAATTAGTCCAGTTTAAATCTAAACGCAATATTTCACAACCAAAACAGCAAATTACTCGAATTGAGCATAGTATATGACGTCATATACTATGCTCAATTAGTAAGGGGGTTTTGGCTCATAGCACCATTTGAGCGCTCGGATTTTAAGCTGTACTTTGAAATCCATTTTTGTCTTTTGTATTGTTCTAATTATACTTGTTCCATATACCCATTTGTTCCTCTTTAGAAACTGGTTCGATTGGCATCATGAAAAAAAAGATGCATATTCTCTATTGTTGTGAATTAGGATATTCATCGCTTACTTGGAGCACCTGTTTTTAACAGGAAGTAGTTTGAAAAAATAGGTTATTAGATTTTATTATTTTCATGTTGACGCTGATAGATATATCTAAAAATATTTTATTATGATTAGTGTACCTACTTTATTACCTTTTATCTTGACGCTTAGAGACCTCTCTCTAACAAATCTCGATTGTTATTAGTTTCTTAGTCTTATTTTTGACATGTAACACTACATTTAATTGATGATTATTTGATTATTGTATTATTTTTATTAGAAGTACCTAGATAAATTTTGACTTCTAAAAGTGCCCTTGAGGCCTAATTGCAGAATAAATGTTTTGATTTTGATTTTTTTTGATAGCTGTCCCAAAGTAAGCCATGAATGTCCCATTCGACGTCCCATTTTACTCCATTTGACGGTTATGCCTGCCTGGCCAGCATCAAGCCTGCCTTGTAGAAACCCTGAAGCTGATCTTAATCGACATACTGATTCGCGTCATTAAGAAAACTGTGCTTTATTAATCTTTTCACTTCTCATGCTCGAAAAGTGCGTCATATTAGGCTTATCAAGCGGGGCTAAAGTAGTACATTTAGCCCCTAGGGAAAATATGAATACATATATATGATTTACAAAACATATAATTTGCCCAATCCGAAAACTTTACCATACTAAATCCACCAATCAGAAAACACGTCGACAGCCAATCGGAAGGTTGGGTCCTTTTTGGTACATACATTGTTCAACTAATTTAAATATTAAAAACATTAGGTCTTTTTTCGTCCCTGTTTCAACGGCAATGTATGTGAGGCAAAACAGTTTTAAAAAAAGTTGCCGCCATATACTCATCTTATTTTATTATTATTTGTTGGTGGATAAACTTTGTTTATTTATTTTCTCGCAATCGAAGTGAAAAGTAGAGTGTATAACTCTGGTCTAAAAGCCATATTACCACTCGAACTATTTTCCCTCACTTCGTTCGGGAAAATAACCATCTCGTGGTAATATGGCTTATTTTAGACCCTTGTCATACAATCTACTATTATTTGGATCTTTCTAGATGTATTATTTGTCTTCCAATCAAATTGGTTGGTGATAATTAAATCACCCAACTAGGCAGCTGGCATTATCGCTGTACCGGTTATTCTTGATAATGTACTTTTGACAGACCTCGTTAGAGAGGTCGATGACCTGCATTGTCACCACCTTTCGCAATGCGCAGGATGCTTTTAACGACTTGGGCGATATGACGTGTCTTATGATTATTACATCTCGGTAGTAGGATTCGACGTTGATCTATGTATGTTTGCCTGGCCAGATATATGCGTTAATGCATTAAATGTAAATAGAAATAGAAATATTTATTTGCTAGAATACGTTACATATAAGGTCTTATTATAGTTAAAGAATCAGTATTCAGTCGACATATATGTCAACATGCAAATTAGTGTTTCACATTAAATTATAAAAATCGAATCATAAAAAAATAAATAATTAACATGTCAATATTATAAAAATAAAAAAATAAAATTTAAACAATAATTGAGCCATTCGGTAACATTAACAAGTCCAGCCTTATCCATTAAAATTTAAAAAGTCCTTCACACTGTAGAAACAATTGTCGTGTAGCCACTTGGTCAGCTTTGTCTTGAATACTTTGCCATGCAACATTCTCAACTCATTTGGAAGCTTATTAAATAAAACAATACACATATTAAAAGAATTTTTCCTATATATATCACATCTACATTCTGGCTGATATAAGCGATTTTTATACGATTGCGGTTTGTAGGAGTTATTGGTAAATTCCAGATGGTTCTTCATGGGACTTCGTGGTGGTGGGCGGAGGTACCGCGGGCGCGGCGCTGGCCGCGCGCCTTGCGCGGCTTCCCAGCTCGGTGCTGCTGCTGGAGGCCGGTGGAGACCCGCCGCAGGAGAGCCTCGTTAGTATAGTATTGAGACTACTATAATGTACAGGATACCTGTGCGGTAACCTACGCATTGAACGAAACGGTAATTTAATGAGACAGACTCTGTTTCACCCGGAT
This sequence comes from Epiblema foenella, assembly GCA_963556455.1. Lineage (NCBI taxonomy): Eukaryota > Metazoa > Arthropoda > Insecta > Lepidoptera > Tortricidae > Epiblema > Epiblema foenella. The sequence continues at coordinate 651,372 of OY747106.1, forward strand.
TTAACCCGTAATCATTAGAATTACGATTTGAAACGGGAAGTTCTCAAATCGAAAAGATACTGTTTCCGGAAAGAACTCGCGTATTGATACTGTGAGTGTGGTGTGTCGTGACCGTAATCGAGTTTCAAGTGACAAGGCGGACGGCGGTAGTGACGGTGACACTGTGCGAAAAAAGCGAACCAGGAAGAGGGTAGATCGCTATGGTGTGTGGGTAGACCACAACTAAAACTCGCAGCCCGTCAGTTAATAATGGCGCTTGCAGCCTTGCAACAGTGCCGAAATATCGGGAACTCAAAAATACAAATATACATGGTAAATATCCCGTTTCAAATCGTAATTCTAATGTAAATGACCATGTAAGCTTGTAACCCGTAATCACCCAAAGAAAGGAAGAATCACCTTCACCTCTTATTATCTGTCAAGTGTCCAACTAATGAATGTTCACATTCCCAGATACCAGGATTTCGCGGATTTCTAAAAGGCAGCGAGTACGACTGGAACTTCACGAGCGTAGACGACGGGTGGTCGAGCCAGGCGCTCCGCGGCGGCCAGCAGCGCCAGCCGCGCGGCAGGATGCTCGGGGGCAGCGGCTCCCTCAACGACATGGTCTACGCCCGTGGCTTCCCGGCCGACTACTACGAATGGGCCACCATCGCCGGCCAATCCTGGAACTGGAGCTCAGTACTCGAATACTTCAAGAAGACAGAACATCTAACTGACGAGCGGATCATCAACGATCCAGAATTGATGAAGTATCATGGCCGGAACGGTGAAATTGAGGTTGCCGGCTTGAATGAGTCCACGCATGCTGCTGATGAGTTTTTGGAAGCATTCAAAGAGCTAGGCTTCACTATGGTGAAGGATATGACTTATCCTGGTCTGATTGGTGCGGGAAGATTCTCGCACACCATCAGAGACGGACAGCGAGACAGTTCCCTCACTGCGCTTCTGAATAAAGCACGAAAAGACAACTTAAATGTAGTAAAGAACGCGTTGGTGACGAAGATTTTGATTGAAAATGGCAGAGCTTACGGAGCCAAAGTGCTTTTAAATGGAGACCAATTCACCTTCTTCGCAAATAAAGAGGTGGTGGTCTCGGCAGGGACTTTCAATACTGCGAAGCTGTTGCTGCTCTCTGGCATAGGACCGAAGGAGCATTTGGAAGAATTAGGGATTCAGGTTATACGAGACTTGCCCGTGGGCGATAACCTTCACGACCATGTCATGGTCTTGACGTACATTGCAGCTGATAATGGGACTTGTTACAAAAATACGTCAGAGGCACACATGGATATGATAAGGTACCTTTACGACCGCACGGGTTCCTATTCCAGAACCAATAGCATGGGAGCCTATATAGCTGAAGAAGCTGGTAGTGTCGTGCCAGCGTTCGCTATTTATCCGACCTGCGTGCCTGTGGGATCCATGTTTTACGATACCTGCTTGAACATGCTAGGCTTCCAACACCAAATTTGCGCTAAGCTACAATCAGAGCTTGAGACTCACGAATTATTATCATTGGCCGTTGTTCTCCTAAAGCCCAAGTCTCGTGGTAAAGTGCGGTTGAATTCCGCAGATCATATGGAGCCTCCTTTAATATACCCCGGTACCTTCAGCGATGTCGCGGACTTGGAAGGGTTCCCTAAAGCCTTGGAAGTTGCGTGGTCCATAGCCAACACTTCCTACTTTAAATACATGAACGCTCGCGTCGTTGACCTAGACATTGATGTTTGTGAGAATTCCGACGAGGAATCGGTTAAATGCAAAGCCAGAGCTATGGCGACTTCCGCGTGGCATGCTGTAGGAACCGCCGCCATGGGGAGGGTAGTTGACGAGAACTTGAAGGTTATAGGCATGCGTGGACTGAGGGTGGTGGACGCCAGCGTTATGCCGAAGGTAGTCAGAGGAAACACCAACGCTCCTGTCGTCATGATAGCGGAAAGGGCGGCCGATTTCATCAAGGAGGAGTACTTTGGAAGCTTTTGATAACTAAATAATTATGATATTGTATTTGGTGACAATTTAAATATCCCTGTGTGTCTAGGTTTAAGTTTATTGGGTAAGTATTGAGTGAGTTGTATCAGTACAAATCAATGGTTGTGATGTGACAAGTATTAGCCCAATTGTAATGCCGCTGCTTATTACTCAGAAATGTTTGTTTTGACCCTTGGATTCATTGGAACCGTCTGACAATGTAGATCATAATAGATTAAGGTTTTCTCCAATTGTATGGATTAGGTAATTATCAGCAGTCATGACTCGTATGTAACTACATAAATTCGCGCCTGTATTTCTAAAAATAGTAGAAAAACCACATGACAGTTAATTTCAGTGCTACTTTTAGCAATTGTAGGTTTAATGGAGAAAATATGATATTGGAGCGATAGGTTGGTAGCTCATCGTCCACAACACATTTTAACCCGGTTCCCCTTAAGATACGTATGTACGAAAAGAAAGGGCATGGTGCCATGTCACTATCACTATTGCTCTTAGGGATAAGTAATCACTAATTCTAATGGGACTTTAGCGTTAATGAACATCTTGCAACTGGGCATTAGGTATGCGTAGCGTAGAGTAGGTAAAGATAATTTACCTGTATCTTGTGTGTGAGAATTATTTTATTGTAGGTACTTACGAAGTTACTTGACGACCAAGTATTTATTTTAATTCGATTTTTTGCTGCATGGTTTATAATTGTATTTCAATGTGTTCGTATTTGATTAAATGTGACATGATCATTCGAATATAAACTATTTTAATTTGTCTTATTTTATGAATAACTAAATTTATTCATAAAATAAGATAAATTACAATCGTCTATATATTTAATTAGTACTTTAATTTGATTTTATGTTTATGCATGATTTTTAATTGTATTTCAATGTGTTCTTATTTGACTAAATGTGACATGATCATTCGAATATAGACGATTGTCATTTGTCTTATTTTGAGAATAAACTTAGCTACGAAGTCGCCATTTCACCAACAATTCAAGCTGCCTCGCGGAAAAACAGCCAGTCCTATCTAATTTAGGTGTAATCAATAAGATTGAAACAGAATTTTAATAACTAAGTTTATTCATAAAATAAGACAAATTACAATCGTTTATATTTTTATTTAGTACTTTAATTTGATTTTATGTTTATGCATGATTTTTAATTGTACTTCAATGTGTTCTTATTTGACTAAATGTGACATACATGATCATTTGAATATAAACTATTTTCATTTGTCTTATTTTATGAATAACTAAGTTTATTCATAAAATAAGACAAATTACGATCGTCTTTATTTGTAGGTATTTAGTATCTTAATTTGATTTTATTTTTGTGCATGCTTTTTATTGTATTTCAATGTGTTCTTATTTGATTAAATGTGACATGATCATTCGAATATATACGATTTTCATTTGTCTTATTTTATGAATAAGTAACTAAGTTTATGTCACATCTGGCCATAAAGTGGCAATTACCGCACGCTCCGCGCGCGGAAAATCCCACTTCCTGGCCAGGGGGTGACATAAAATTTTGTACTTACCTCGGGCGGTAATTAAGAAAGCCTCAGATCGCATAATTATCGCCCTTGCCTTCGGCTCGGGCGTCAAATACCTGCGATCTGAGACATTCTTTGTTTTACCGCCCTTGGTAAGTAATGTACTATTATTACAAATTATTTTGTTTTATCGATCTCCGATCTCCTGTAATATCACCTCCACTGCAATTATGTTGTTTTTGTAAACATCGCTTCATTTGATCTGAACGCCCTTAAAGACCGCCTCCTACTAAGCCCCCATTGCAGCAGGGCTCATATTCATATTCATATTCATTTATTCATTGCATAGTCATGTAGTTACAATAATGTTGGTGTTATGTTACATTTCGAGGAAGTCTGTACATGACGCCCTGTCAGGGCACACAATAGCACTTATAAACTAACTTAACTATTATTTATGTGGCAATAAACTTTTTTTTTTTTAACTAATAATAATATTTTAATTCAAGTTATACAGCGGGGGTAGGAACATATTTTATTTATTTATCTTTGTCATCAAGGAATTCATTTAAAGAATAGTAGCTCTTCTTGGCTTGAAGTCGTGCGGCCTCCTCGGGAGATAATGGGAGCACAAACAATGCCACGTGGCGGGGCCCCACAGTGCTCCACACTTCCGATCAATTACTTCAAGGGCCAGGGGGCTAGTGTCCGACCACGCTAACTCTGCATTGAAATAATTTGGCAACACTACGATCTAGCTATTACATTCACCCATTTACATATAACGCTGTTTGCAAATTCTGTGACCTAAAAACTTGCACTTCGATAAAAGTCAAATCAATATTTAAAAAATGGTTTGCAACTCTATCTTACAATGATACAGAAGACATAATACGCACTTACTCTTGGTCTGTGGTCAGCTAAATCTATATTAATTTTCATGTTTTATACTCGTAACTGCTACAAATGGTGCATTCCAAGATACAGGCTCGCCTAGTTTGGACTGCACCAGAAATCCCGTGTAACCTGTTGTATCATTTGTGTTTGAATCAATAAATTTACTCTTTACTCTTACTCTTACTCTTTACTACCTCAAACGTCACATTTTCATACAAATATGACTTGAATGCACAGTGTTGCCAAATTATTCCCTGCAGAGTTAGCGTGGTCAGACTATACTATACTCCGAACTTCGAAGACAGAGAGTGAAAGGGACGGCACGATACGAAGTTCGGATTTCAAAGTTAGGAATAAAAGGAAGTGTTTTGATGAGCCATTGGTGCAGTGCTTGATGATTGAAATTCAGAATTCAGAAATTACTTTTCCTCTGTCACGGCAGGGACACAATTTTGATGTCAATATAGGTAGTTGTTGTTAGTTAAATTTTTTAGCACTCCTTTCTTAAGAAGAACCTCATACTGCAGTAGGAGCTCATTCCTCAACCGGAGCGTCCGAGGGAGGAAATTCCTCTGAAACCGCGCACGCGACCATTTCGGTTCCTAATTGTTCCAATACGTGACGATTTTCATATATCTTGTACGGACCGTCACACAGTGGAAAATATAAATAACATAACATATTTGCGGCATTTGCTGTCGAAACTCTAGGGCCATGGAGTCCGGACGCCCACAATTTAATAAAAAATATAAATAAAAAACTACGGGAGTCCAACGCAGATCGCAGGGCTGGCTCATTCCTCAGCCAAAGGATAGGCATAGCCATCCAGCGGGGGAATGTAGCCAGCCTTGTGGGCAGCCTGCCACAGGGGATCGATTTCGGTTCTAATTTACTATTTTATAATAGCCACACACAAATTGTAATATAAGTCATCATCCCTATTACGGAGTAAGTCTATTCTTAAACTGAACGCCTCTTTGTAGTGTTTCCAATGACATCAGTTTTAAGGCTAAACAGCTATAAAGATAAGCTAATTTGTTAATGTACTGCAAAAAATGGTAAGTGATTTCTTACACATAACAAAAGCTAACTTAATAGTTTACACTAAAAATAAATGTCACATGGCACTAATAAAAATTGTATTGAGACAAAAAATATTTGACGGCAGTTGGTGTTGCTGAGATAATCTCAGTTTACGAAAGCCACACGGCATTTTAAGAGCCCTTATTAGTTTTAAAATATTTTGATTTCAAATTATGACCAAAGTATTGATAATACCAATAAAATGATTAAAGGATACGATGATGTTATTAAAGTTTTAGATAGTAACATAGCCATTTTTGATTTTATTGTGTGTGGTAGAATTTAAACGAAAAAAAAACAGTATTTTGCTTGAAAATGGTCGATTTGGAGTGATGTTTGGAATTTAATGTTTCTTAATGAAAAATCAAAAATATAAATTTGAAATTTATAACATTAGGTCGCAATACTCTCGTTCTAGATAGTAACATTGAGAAAATGTCAAGTTGAGATATGTCTTAATTCATACAAAAAATGGTCTAAATTGATGAGCGTTTTCTAACTGATAAGGACCCTTAGCTTTAAAGCTAAGGTTGCAATTAAAAAGTTCTTGTTACGACTAGTGACCATTCGAAATAATAAGTGTTAATTTTTCACTATTAATTTTAAAGCTTTAAGTTATATGTAGACCGAGTCCAAGCTGGTTTTACTAATTAATTTACATCTTCAATATATTAGAATTACAATTTGAAACGGGATATTTACCATGCAAGCGCCATTATCAAGGTTAATCCTTGATAATGGCGCTTGCAACAGTGCCGAAATATCGGGAACTCACAAATACAAATATACATGGTAAATATCCCGTTTCAAATCGAAATTCTAATGTAAATGGGTCATACACGGATTTAGGTTCGCGTCTTTTCTGTGGACATACCAAAAGTTAAGGGCTACAAAGCTTAATTTTGGATTGGACCAGTAATCCGCATAAACAGTGTCTCCGTTTCTATAAATCCCTGTAATAAAAACATAGCTAACATGCACATAAGCCGTTAACTATTGACCACAGGAGGGACGACTTTTGTTTTTTCAATTAAGTATGACCCAAATGACCATGTGAGCTTGAAATCTTATATCTTCAATATAGTATTTGAGATGGCTAATTTAGGTATACTATAGTTTTAAATCTTGAGTACATAAGGTAAATGTCCCCGTGGTCGTCACTGACCCAATACGTACTTTACTTCGCCACTCGATCATATATGTTATCATAAACGGGCGAACAATAGGAGTCGACAATAGGGTTATTGACTCCAAATTCGAATACTCTAAAAGAAATAAGGCGTATGTAGCAGTATTTTTTTTGTCGCTGTACATAACTGGTCGGCCATTTTGGTTTTGTAAGGGGAACAGACATTCGTTTCACATTAATAGTTGTGTACCAGGAATATTTTGTCCCCTACCAGTGCGGGTAATGTAACTTGGTTATGTACGGGGAACAAGGGGCAAAAAATTATCAAATGTTGAAAATCCTACTCAAATATCTAAAAAAATTACGAAGCTACAACCGTTTTAATGATGCTAATTAGAGAGTTCAGTACCTACGACAGATCAGTAAAGTCACTGATCTCGATCGCTATAGTAAATGACGATCGTTCCAATACAAAGATGCGTTTTGCGGAAAAGGGACAGAATATGCCCTCTCTTAAAACTTTGAAGACTTATAATTAAGTAATTATTTATTCTTGAGTTACTTTTTTCGTCATTTGATTAAGAATTTTGTGCTTTTTTCCAGAAAATTCGGACTTATTGTTTTTCTTATTTGATGTCAACATCCTGGCTGGGTATTTAGGTGTCAAACATTGGTTCGTTTACCCTTTTGACGTTTTATTGACATCTGCTTTAATTATACTTAACATTTGTAATACAATAGGTCATGACATGAGAATAAATTAAGCTCAGCAGACAATTTAATTTCAAAAGGACTCTTATCCCTAAACCTTTTACCGTCTGAAACTCGTTTAAAAAATAATAGGACGAAAATGATAACATCACCATTACGAGCAAAATGAAAACGGCCATGTTGTAATGTTGTTAGAAAAAACCGCAACGTGGCGCTCGCGGCGGCCGGAAGCGAGGAGGAAATGGGCACTAATGGCCGCCGCACCGGAAGCGCCACCATTACGGCGCTAGTGCTGCTCAAATAATTACTTTGGCTAGTGTTTGTTTAGCAATATGCGTTGAATTGTTAGCATTATGTGTTTATGATATAAATAAAATGATGGTGGTGGCAATGAAAAAGTTCTAGATAAGTGTTAAGCACACAGTAAATAGCATAAATAGATGTATATTATTAACTGATAAGGACCCTTAAGTAAGTGGTATACTAAATAAGTGGCAGCTACTCCGGTTACCAGGCGCCACTGAAAATCAGCGCCACGACTTAATGCCTAACAGCTTATTTCGTGGCACCAAGCTAAGTGGCGACCATTTTAGCATATATTAGTTGTATTTTAACTTCCCTTTGTTATATTATTATTTTAATATTGTACATACTAAAAAAACATGTTTTCTTTCTTTCTTTCTTTCAATGAGTGAGGTAAATGGGAGCAACGAAGCGAGAGTAAATAATTATACCAAACAGCAAAGCTAGGATGATAAAACGTCACATAAAACGTATCCTATCTGAGCAATAGTGACTTCGTAAGGCATGTTGCTTCATCCTCCTGGGGTTTCCCAGGTGGTGGGAGCCCTGAGTCCGTGGAGCTGTGCCATCTAATCCCCTAGTCCCAACTAGCCCCAAGATTTATTGTAAGCAATAGTTTTAAGAGGTTCACAATAAAATGATGTACAAAAGTGCTTTTATTGCCGCCATGCGAGTTTTTAACAACTTGCCTGCGGATATAAAGTCAACAGAAGGTAAAGAGTTCAAAGGTGCCTTGAAACGCTGGCTTGTCAATAAGGCCTTTTATTGCATGAATGAATTTTATCTACATTAACTATTTATAAGTGCATGTCATACAGTTCATTTGTCTTTATATTGTATGTCCGTGACGGACAAACTGTTGAGTCTAAATGTAATGTCTTATTAACATCTTTGTACACAGTTCAACAATAAACATTATTCTATTCTATTCTAAGAAAGACTGTCAGCTCACCTTTCAACTCAGAGTGAAAATTTCCTTACGAAGTTTTTCATAACCGAAAAACTACTCATCAACCTCCAACCTTCTCCTCCTAGGACCTAGTTTTATCCCAGTGTGGAGTCCGATCTGTTCGTGCTTGCTAGGACATAGTGACTACGTTAATACTAGTGTCTTTTATAGGGGATTGACGAGAGACATCATCCTGTTGTGGATTCGTTTTTATTATCAGTGACTTAGAGACCATATACATCTCTAACAATATTAAATTAATTTTAATTTTGACGCTCAGAGACCATGTACATCTTTGGGATATTATATTAATTTCATTATACTCCTTGTTTAATCTTGAGACCTTATACATCTAACTTTACTGATGTTGTAATATTTGTAATAGATAAACTTTGCAAGTTTATCTTCACTGTATGACATTAATTTTGTTATAATTGTAAATTCGAAATTATTATTCCCTCTTGAACTGTAAATTAATATTTTGACATGAAATATGTATTACTTATTATAGTCAGACTTTCTTAAATTGTTAATTAATATTTTGACATGTAAAAGTGCCCTTGTGGCCTATTTGCAGAATAAATGTATGATTTTTTTTTGACACAGTTGCATCCTGAAGGATGCCCGGGGTCCATTACCCAATCCGTGCTACCCAATCCAGAGATTCGGTGCAGCCACTCGGAAACTAGACCTTATGGGCTTATTGGGATCAGGCTTGGCAAGTGAGTGGGCCACTACAAGCCGCCCGAAGTCCTCTAACTTGACTTAACGACTGCTTTCATGGACAACTGCTCGGATCCACGGCTAAACGGGTCTTCTAAAACACGAAATACTACTGTTAAATATTAAATGATAATTAGTAGTTAAGCCGTCGTCTCCCGGCGAAAAAAATATCAATAGCATTCTTTTGTAATGAGCCCTGGCATCCCAGGGAGCGGTAGACGACGGTATCAAGGTATCAAGCGGACACCCAGGTACACAAACGAATCAATCCTAAGTCAGCTGAAGATTCGAACGCGACTCTCCACTATCTGCACTCAACGCGTACTGGCTAGACGGGAGGACAGCTTGGAAAAAATGTATTGGTTCGTCACTCAATCTTCTTAAATAGTAAAATTATCACCAACCTTCAGCCAAAAATTACTATGGAAAAAGAACTATAGTATTTGGATTCCTATTTGCATTATTTGACACATGTCACTCACAACAGCAATACAACGTAGAATGTCTTGCACATCGAAATCACAAAGGAAGACAATTGCATTGCGAACGTTTACATTACTCGTCATTTAAAAAAAAAAAGGGTGGGCCGGACTTCACCGTTATTAATTCTTGTATTAAGCAGTCCGCTGCTATCGTAAACTACAAATTTAGAATAAAGGAAAAATTGAAAAATTTGGCACCGAGCAGGATTCGAACCTGCGACCTCTCGGCACTCGCGCGGCCAGTCGCTCTAGCCAACTGAGCTATAGGTGCAATCGCTACCCAGCCCCAAATTCATCAACCGTTCCTTCATTTATACAAACGCCTTAAGGAAGGCGTACAGCACATGAGTCTTCTGGTAGATGTCGCTGTACGCCTCCCTTAAGGCGTTTGTATGCACACGCAGACGCAGGCCGCGTAACTGGCCTAGCTACCCTACCTTCCATGTACTGACAATTTGGATATTTTTATGTCACTGTTTGTGTTCTAAATACCTAAATAAAAATAAAAAAAACTATTAATTAAGTACCAGAGTAAGATATTGTTTCGCAATACCAACCTGTTTAGCCAAGTGGGTAGTGCACCTGCCTGTGAAGCTGACGGTCCTGGGTTCGAATCCCGGTCAGGGCAAATATTTGTGTGATGAACATGAATATTTGTTCCTGAGTCTTGGATGTTTTCTATGTATTTAAGTATTTATATCTATTAAATATATCGTTGTCTAGTACCCATAACACAAGTCTTCTTGAGCTTACTGTGGGGCTAGTCCGATTTGTGTAAGATTGTCCTCTAATATTTATTTATTTATTTCATTTATATAATATGTAACTATAACAATCATAATTTAAGAATGACCCAGGCAAACAACTCTAATAAAAACCTATTTCAACGAAAATAATTTAAATAAAGAATGGAAACGGCAATGCAGGGAATATACGCGTTCGGTGTTGCCAACCGAATAAAATAAATCAGCAGTGATTTATTCCTACTGTGACCGTCGCAGCGTCGGTGCAGCTTATCCATTCGCAAAACATTTTATATACATAAGTTAGTTCAAGTCGTCGCTAGTATAAACTCAAACTCAAAATATTCTTTATTCAAATAGGCCTAGCAACAAGCACTTTTGAATCGTCAGTTATATATTACATAAATTAAATCTAATTATTCATAGGAATTTATTGATGCATACGAAATTTAAAAAAAGACATGAATTACTGTAATGTATGTCAAAAGGGAGTATATTAAATTCACAAAAAGATCGTCAATATGTAAAATAAATACATAAAAAATAGTATAATCTAGACAGTTTCTAGAATAAAATCTGAATGTCAAGAGGAAAATTTAACGTCAACATCTAATGTAAGTAAAGTATTATAGGTAAGTCTATTCCAAAATTAAGTATCAACATTGCGTACTATCTGTCAGTGGTTGAAGTGATTTCGATAAAGCAGTGACCGCTGCCATCCGTAGAATTTGACATGTTTGACGTTTTGAGGTATACATTCTAACGCGATGGTTCAAAACAAGAAAAACAGATAAAGAAGCAGTCATTTCGTCTCGCTTCTTATTGTGCATCGGTAAATCCGACTTCATTAGGTTGTTCGTACCTAATAAATCGTTGTTTTTTACACCCAAGCAATGAATGATTGAATGAATGAGTGAATGGTTTATTCATCATCACTACATAGTATAAAACAAAGTCGCTTTCTCTGTCCCTATGTCCCTATATCCCTATGTATGCTTAAATTTTTGAAACTACGCAACGGATTTTGATGCGGTTTTTTTAATAGATAGAGTAACTCAAGGGGAAGGTTTATATGTATAATGTATGCATCAGCATTGCACCCGTGCGAAGCCGGGGCGGGTCGCTAGTATTGAATATATGGTTTTACATCAGATCTTAGTACATATTTCTTCCCATAATATATTCAATCAGATCAGGCATATGAAAACTTAGGTCAGTGATTTTTCACTCAGTCTATAAATATGGATAAAATCACATCTAAATAAGGTCATTAAAGTAAAAAATGATATTTTAATCGATAGCCTGGCTTATACTGCCTAGCTAGCATGATAATATGACAGATGTACGTGTACGCGACGGAAAAATACTTGTTTAGGACGATATCGTGTTTGTGGACCACTAGATGGCGCTGTACCTAATAGAAAATAGATAACGGTTGTTCGATTCGAATTCCTTAAGAAAGAGTCGTCTAGTCGTCATCTTTGATTGGTAACCAAGTGAGTGCATAGTAACGGTGTAAACAATGCTATACGTTCGAGAGACGTAAATGCGGACAAATAGCTAGCCTGGTTCGCCGGAGGCCATGCTATGCGTTGTGAATAGTTCAGTGGACTCGCACATGAGGCCCGCATTCAAGGATCAGAATGCAAAAATATCTGCTTTTGTATGTGCGGCATGGATAATTTATGTGTCCCACAAATGCACAAATGCTTCTAATATCAAATTCAAGTGTTTATTTGAAATTATTGTCGTACGAGCTTTATAAGATTGACTCTAGTGTAGACTAGTGCGTTAGTGTCGGTCGCAAAAAAAGAAATATTATAGGGCCACAATACCTTTGTTAGTTTTAATGAATTAAAATTAATGAATGAACTCCTAATTACTATTAATGAATGAACTCCTCATTACTATTAAAAACAACCTTAAACTCAAAACGTTTTTGCCAAAAGTGCCTTTACCATGAGTTTACATGACCGTACTCACTATCGACTGCGTAAATGTATGGGCAAAAGTGCAGCGCCTCTGGCGGTTACGCAATAGAATTAAGAATCGGCATACTAAATCGTTTACGCAGTCGCTAGTTAGTACGGTCATGCAAACTCATGGTAAAAGAAAAGATCTCAGAGCGAAGAAACCTACCGTAAGGTAAGTAGTTAAATACCTACACCTAATATTTTTAATATATATATTTTTTGTTTTAGGTATGGGATGGCGCATCGCAACTGACGATTCTCAATATAATTTGAGACGTTAGTGCCATTAATGAAGCATGAGTCTTCTGGTAGATGTCGCTGTACGCCTCCCTTAAGGCGTTTGTATAAAAATATAGTTTACGTTAGCAGCGGTACTGCTTAATACGAAGGAACGGTTGATGAATTTAGAACTGGGTAGTTGCACCTACGAGCCCCAATGCAAATGAGTACGTCTGGTAGGAAAAAAATGTACTAAACTAACGTTAACCTAAAAATTCTGGGGGACGAAGGTGTTTGGAAGAATTAGCAATATAAAAACAGTATAAGTTATAAATCGTATTTTATTTATTCAATGAAAAAAAAAACGAACTTTCCTTGGTAATAAAAAAAACATTGTTTCACCAATTGTACTAAAATGCAAAAAAGTTCGTCTTTAGTGTTACCGACGCAGATTAGAACGTCTACCACTTGGTGGCGTCTCCTTTTGCATCTAAAACGGCTTTAATTCTGAGCGGCATTGTATCTACCAGCTGTCGACACTCTTCCGGGGTTGTTTCATTCCAAACACAGGTAAGTTTCTCTTTAAGATCAGCTTTTGATCTGGACGGGTCCTTTCGCAACTTCTTCTTCATTTTCCACCACAACGTTTCTATGGGAGACAAGTCCGGGCTGCTGGATGGCCACGACATGGTAGGTATTTTTTTCTTTTTCAGCCACGCCATCGTTGCTTTAGCGGTATGGCATGAGGCACCATCTTGTTGAAAAGTATACGCATTTTTATACTTTAACTTACGTATAGACGGCAGCAAACTCTCTTGTAAGATGCTTTTGTATTTTTCGGCATTGACGGTTCCATCTATAAATTGCAGACAGCCGACACCCTGTGCCGACATGCAGCCCCAAATCATTAAGGAAGCTGGAAACTTTACCTTACGCTTAAGACAATCTTTTTGAAATGCCTCTCCTTTTTCGCGAATGACTTTACTTCGTTCATCGCCTACTGTGACTTCAAATTTAGATTCGTCACTCCATATAATTTTACGCCACTGATCGACGGTCCAATTTCTGTACTTTTTGGCGAATTTCAACCTGTTAGTTTTCTGCCGTTGTGTAAGTAACGGTTTCTCTTTAGCAGTGTAAAAACCGTAGCCCATCCTCTTCATCACTCTCTTGCAAGTATCCACTGAAATGTTTTTTTTAATTGCGTCACGCCATAGTACCGTAAGTTCTCCAGCTCTTGCACGACGATTTTTCTTGATGATCTTCCTCAGAATCCTGTTTTCTGCTTTAGTAGTAATTCGTGGGCGGCCGGATTTCTTTAAACAAGAAATTTTGTCGTGTTTTCGATGATGCTCGATGATAGTTTGGATTGTAGACCTTGGCATAGAAAGGTCCTTGGCAATTTGGTACGTAGATTTGCCTTTATTGTTACTGGAGATTATAATTTTCCGCACTTCTTCAGTCACTGGCTTACCTCGTGCCATCTCGATAGAAAAACGATTTGGAGTAATAAAAAATTAGGCTGAATTTGCCCTTTTATATAGTGGTTTGTCATTTTACATGACAGAGAATATTCCGTATTCAATTTGAAAATAATATTTTATATTACGAACCCTGGTAAACAGGTTTTATTTTAAATAGACGACCTATTTTGCCTTAAATATGAAGCAGACGTAATTATTTGCGTGTGAGATGTAATATTTATAATTAAATTATTTTAAAATAAATAACGAGATGTACACTTTGTACAACTCAAAACTAAGCTAGCTTTAGTGACATTGCGTCTAGTGTATTCCATTAATCATCAAAGTCGATTCGGGTAGAAATACTAGTTTTTGAAAAAAAATACGCATGCAGAATTGCGACTAGACGAGCTATTTTGCATTGGGGCTCGTATAGCTCAGTTGGCTAGAGCGACTGACCGCGAGTGCCGGAAGGTCGCAGGTTCGAATCCTGCTCGGTGCCTAAATTTTTCAATTTTTCCTTAATTCTTAACCTGCACCTAATAATTAAAGAAAGAAAGAAAGAAAAAACGTTTATTTGGTGTACATACAGATAAAAAGAAGAATACAAATTAAAAATGGGTATACACCAAAAAGGTTGTCGCTCAGCATGTGCCACGACTGATGTGTGTGTGTGTGTGTGATGTGTGTGTGTGTGTGTGATTACCTACTTGGTTTTTTCCGCGCATCTTCCGATTCACTCATCTCGATCAGCTTAATCGTTTTTCACTTGAACCAGAAATAACGTGACGCGGCCCAAAATGTTCTAAATTCAAAATTCAAATCGCGCGCTATCGGAGCCGGAAATTGAAGTCGCTTGACCCTCCTGCCAGTCAGTGTGACCGGCGTCACCCTTACGTTTTGAGCATCAAAATATTATCACCCGCTGACCCTGAATAGTTCAGTCCTATTTCCTTTTAAGCATTTAGGGTTATGATAAATTAAATGTCTCATTTTATGTCATGATAATAATAATAAGATAGTAATAATAATAGTATAATATTGTCCCGATAGTCGTTTCTGCGAACGGTCTTATAGCGAAGAGTCTCGACCAACACCTCAAGAGACTCTCGCTAGATGGCTGGGTCAAGGTTCAGATACAGAAGGCGGTACTCCTGGACATGGCGCGGATAGTCAGGAGGTTCCTCTCTCTGTCGCCCTAACAACCGGTAGCTTAGGCCCCGCCTCGCTGCCGGCGGCACACTAGGTTAGGATTTTATAATATTTTTTATGTTTTGTAAGTGTATTTTTATATTTTACTTTTTATAAAGATATTGTAAAAATCTAGCCTAAGAACCAAAATAAATAAAGGATAATAATAATTTGTGGACAATCTACACAAATCAACCTAGTCCCAAACTAAGCAAAGCTGGTACTGTGGGTACCAAGTGACGATATAAATACTTATATAGATAAATAGATACTTAAATACATAGAAAACATCCAAGACTCAGGAACAAATTTCGTGTTTATCACACAAATAAATGCCCTGACCGGATGATCATAGAATAGACCTGTAGTTATGATTATGAGCGCGAGGTTAGTACTAAATACTTAAGTACTTGTTAAGTTTTCTGTTGCAATTTTAATACGCAAAGATTCGGGTGAGATGATTTATTGAGAAACAAACTATCTATTTCATTTGTTTTTTGAACCTGTTTTCACCAAGTTTTGTAAGTTGCAATATGGTATGATCAGGGACCGATACCGGTATTTTTAAAAAACCCTGAATTAGCCCAATATTTTGGATAATTTTTTGCTCTTTACGCAGGGCTGAATCATGTATTTAGGTAACAACGTCGTATTATTAGATTGTCCCATTAAAAACGAAATAATGAACCGGTGACCGTAATAATACCGGTAGTTTTCTATGGAGAAAATACCGGTATCCGATCCCTGGGTATGATCCATTGAAAACACGTGATTTTACAATCTAACAGCTGAGCAAAGGCCTCTCCCACTGCTGGGCACAGCTCTTTCTCTTGGATGAGGCGGAATGGGCAGATTCCCACGCTAGGCCAGTGCGGATTGAGACTTCACATACACCCTATTTAGTCTTTTAAAATGACATATCCATATCATTTTAAAAGACAAAATCGGTAAAATAAGGTAAACGATAACTCAATACTTGGGTCATTCTAATTTTTCATGACCAGTTTTCTATTATAAAAAAAAACTATGATACGTACTGAATTAGTGTACAAAAATAGGATTGCGAAATAGTACCTGAGTTTAATTAAAGTAATTTATAGGTAAAATACTTAAATGCTAACTTATTGCTGTAAAAGGTCGGTAACACAGTGGTAAAAACCATTTTGTCATACAAATGGTGCGACATCCAAGGACCATTGAGTTACTCGATTTATGGATATTAGCTGTGGTTAATTAATTACCAAAACTATCGGAAGTGATACTGCAATTAAACCTTTTTCTAAATAACAATACAAAGATATGAAGTAAGGACCAAGTATTCTAAAATTTGCATTTAAAAAAAAGTGTCTAAAAATTATGTACATGAAAAAGTAGAATGACCCACTTGGCGCCTACGGTCTTATATTATACTTGCAGCGCCCTGCGATGTTACCCGCGGTTAAAAAGTAGCCATGTGTTTGTGCAATAAATACACTTCACATACACCTTATTTAGGCTCGGTTTTATAAAGATCCGTTAGACCTTATGTCGGTTTGTTATGTCAAAAAATGTACTGAGTTACTGAAATTTGATCTGACATTTGGTCTCGGATCTTTATAAAACCCGGCCTAAGCCTTTTAAAATGACATGGATATCGGTAAAATAAGGTAAACGATAACCTAATACTTGCCACTTTCGGTCCTATATACTTGCAGCGCCTTGCGATGTTACCCGGTTAAAAAGTAGCTTATGTGTTAAGCTACCTCCATTCCAAATTTCAGCCAAATCCGTCTAGCCGTTCTTGAGATTAAGCAGAACGTACACCCATCCGCATTTCACGTTTATAAATATTACTAGCGACCCGCCCCGGCTTCGCACGGGTGCACTATTTAATGGATGTTATTATACATATAAACCTTCCTCTTCAATCACTCTATCTATAAAAAAAACCGCATCAAAATTCGTTGCGTAGTTTTAAAGATTTAAGCATACATAGGGACGACGACCGGTTTAGCCTAGTGGGTAGTGCACCTGCCTGTGAAGCTGACGGTCCTGGGTTCGAATCCCGGCCAGGGCAAATATTTGTGTGATGAGCATGAATATTTGTTTCTGAGTTTTGGATGTTTTCTATGTATTTAAGTATTTATATCTATTAAATATATCGTCGTCTAGTACCCATAACACAAGCCTTCTTGAGCTTACTGTGGGGCTAGTTCGATTTGTGTAAGATTGTCCTCTAATATTTATTTATTTATTTGTTTATTATTTATTTATTTATATAGGGATATAGGGACAGAGAAAGCGACTTTGTTTTATACTATGTAGTGATCAGGATTCATAATAATAGATTTGAAAAAAGCATTCCGCGTAACACAACCTTTAAAATAAAAACATCTTCCTCCAAAACGTTAAAAATCAATTGCTGACCCCATCCCCAGATGAATAAAACCCAATAAGCCTTTCCCAAACGCAATATAACAACTACAAAAGCATCGGTATAAGAATCTGCTTTAAACCAGGCTACATTACCTACTTAAGTTTGCTACGTTCAGTTGCGAGTTGGGATGTTTCAGACGCGAGGCGGGTAATGGCGGGTAATGGCCGTCACGGCATCGCATCGATATTACCAATAAATCGGGCGCATGCGCGATAGTCCTATGAAGTGGTCACGCGCAGCTCTTCCTGATGATAACGTTGTATGGAATATGACTTTGATCTTATGATGGCTGTGCTTTGCCTTCGCGGGTAAAAGGGAGTAAAACGGAAGATATAGAGATTAAGTGGTAGTTTTTTGATATTCATAAGTGCATGTAATATGCCTAAATTGAAGAATATGTGAATAAGTTTCAAAATGTTTTGATTTCAAATTATGACAAAAGTATTGATAATACCAATAAAGTTATTAAAGGATACGATAATTTTATCAAAGTTTTAGATAGTAACATAGCCTTTTTTTGATTTTATTGTGTGTAGTAGAATTTAAGCGGAAAAAACAAGTTTTTAGCTTGGAAATGGTCGATTTGGAGTGTTGTTTGAAACGATATTTCATAATGAAACATCCAAAAAATACATTTAATGTTTGTGACATAAGGTCGCAATAGTCCTGTTCTAGATACTAACATTGAGAAAATGTCAAGATACGTGTCAATTCAAACAGAAAATGGCGTAAATAGATGAACGTTTTTAACTGATAAGGACCCTTAAAGATTTGTTTAAACGGGTCTAACGCACCACTGACTAATACCACCACTGGCTATCACTGGACTGAGCTGCATAAACTCAGAATCCTCTCCACTGATCGCCATTGTTACCCGCGAGTGGTACGAAAAGCGATTGAGATCAAAAAACACCCAAAAACCTTTAATAGGGAAGACGGTTTCAATCTATCGGCAACTTGGGGACCAGTGATACAAAACCTAAAATCTCGGGGTAAATCTTAGGATTTGTGTGCGGATACTGTGAGTGTTGTGTGCCGTGCCAACATAGTGGACGGGTAGAAAACTTTTTTCGGGTCTACCCTTCACATTTTTATTGACTTTTGTAGGGCATTCAAATATTGTGCACCCATATTTCCGTTGACAACTTGCTGAGACGACAGTTTAACCGCGACCAAGACCGGTGCAACCCGTGTCGAAACGTCGGTAACAAAGGTAAATACATCAATATCGCGTTAGAATCTTTAAGTAGGTGATTTCATTTCATTTCATTTCAATCCTTTTACTCCCCTCCTTTATTTAGCGTGCTAATTTAGACATGTTTGTCTAAAGAGAGCTTACATGCCGTTCATAACGTGGTCATGCATTTATCTCAACAAAAGTGGCAAGAGACGCAGGTTAGAGTTACTTAGTTTCTTAGAATGCTGCGCGTGGGCGGCTAAGCTGCGCTTCTTCTCAGACGTGGACGTGCTTTACGGCAAAAAAATTACGTTTGTTGTATGGGAGCCCCCTTAATTATTTATTTTATTCTGTTGTTTTAGTATTTTCCGAATGTGTGGTCTTTTTTCGTAACACTTTTCAACATCCTAAGGGTAAAAAAAAATAACACAGCACATTTCCCAGCCATCTATACTTTAGGAGCAATTAAGACGAGTAAGGGTGGGTTGCACCAAACCGTCTGTAATCGTGAGTGGTGTTGGTTAAAATCTGATTGTATGGAAAGTTTGACAAGTTTCTATGGGATGACAGCTGCCGGCGCCTTATTAGACGATGACCGGCCTGTGTTCGTATGTTGGTGCAACCGAGCCTAAGTTTGTAGAGAAATTTGATACCACAAGGTGTACCCATTTTATTTGTTCTTGACCATATCTACGAAATAGCGTTTTTATTGGGAATCATAGAAATGTAGGCAGACGGACAGACTGCGGCACACGCTGCGACACGCACGTCGCACACGAATCTAATGAATGGTTCGCGTCCGTGCGTAAATAGCGACTTTGCGATTCGCTTCGTATCCAACCAGTGTTGCCAGGGCCTTTGGAACGAAAATTACGTTTCTTTTCTCGAAAAGTTACATTTTTGATGCAAAAGTTACATTTTTTATATTTTTCATAATTACTTACGAAAACAATCGATTTAAAGAAATGAATAGCCATAGAAATAACATACAGCTACAATTCGGCGAGTTAGGAGACAGAATTACGCCAGGGTAATGGGCGGTATCTCAAATGTCAATGTTGCAACAAACTGACAGACAGACGAGTCGTACCATGTAGGCTCTTTTGTCATTTTTCTGTATGGAAGCCTATAAATTGTCTCGCTTGGTCCCGGTTAGATACAATTGAACTTTCTTTTTAAATAGAGTTTCATTGTTCTCAAAAGATAAAAAAATATCCTTTAGAACAGAAGTTACTTACATGTTACGCGAGCCGGTTAAAGGTTACGAAAAATGTAAGAAATGGTATCTGGTAACACTGTATCCAACCAAATATTGACGCTTCCGCAATGGGTAGATTCTGTAAGTTTTATGGATCACCATTTCAGTTTAAACAAGTCTTTGAAAACATACTTGTAGTACTGATCCATAAACAGCTCCACACTAACCCAACCCGCCTTAGTAATGAAGACATACTGTACAGAACCCCGCCCCCTCTAAGCGGATAATTGAGTCATTATCCTCTCAAACCATCCTAAAAGACGTAAGCGCCATCATAATCCATACAAACATGATACTTCCCAGATCTACAATACCAGGGCGCGCACAGATCTACGATCGAGCGATATCGACTAAGCCTCGGGTACTTTCGGAAAAGTTCGTATGAGAACTTGTTATAGATTTATTATGATCTATCAGTTAAATAGAAATTACGTTTTGAACGATATTGCTTATTACTTTGATGATCAAAAGCGCTTGTGGCTCGTTGGGGTAAGAAGAAAATACGGAGGGCAATCATTATAGTTACTGAACAGTTGCAGATAATGTTGATAAGTAATGCAGATAATAGGTACCAATCTGCATTATACTGGTTGTATTTAATATTTAAGACCAACAAACGCTACGGATAAATAACAAATTCAAAAAATGTACCTGACTACTTGTAAAATTTAGATACTGTGCGAAATATCAACACTTCCATCAAAATCAAAACATTTACCCCCTTATTCATAAACGTCTGTCAAACCTATATTAGTTAACTTGCCGCTAAAATTCGTTTGTCCTTATCTGTCACTTTGACATTGACGTTTGTGAGAATGGGTCAAGGAACTTTTTAGTTAGCAGAGGTTTGTTAAGTTTTATGAATACGGGGGTTATTCTGCAAATAGGCCTCAAGGCCTCAAGGGTACTTTTACAAGTCAAAATCTATCTATATCAATTATAATTAATACAATAATCAAAATATTATTTAAATGTAGTGTTGTTGTTACATGTCAAAAATAAGACTAAGAAACTAATAATAACAATCCAGATTTGTAAGAGATGTATAGGGTCTGTATGTGTCAAGATAAAAAGTAATAAGGTACACATAATAAAATAAAATATTGTGAGATATATCTCTAAGCTTCAACATAATAAGTATGTAAAGTGTCCCTGAATAAGGGTCGGTTGCGTCAACATACGATCACAGGCCGGTCATCGTCAAATATGGCGCCGGCAGCTGTCATCCCATAGAAACTTGTCAAACTTTACATACAATCAGATTTTAACGAACACCGCTTACGATTACAGACGGTTTGGTGCAACCCACCCTAAGTATTTAAAACGCGGTGTGATAATGCAGCCGAGTAGTAATAAAGAACTTCCGAGCTGGAGGTGGCTAGTTCGAATCACGACTCATACACTGGGTTTTAAAAAAATGTACGAGATATCAGTAGCTTTGCGGCGACGGAAAATATCGCGAGGAAACCGGTCTAATTCAAATTTCCAACAAGGTCTTTGATGATCTTTGATGAGGTTCTATGCCTACCCTTCCCCCCACATAAACCGTATTTTGAAGTAAATTATTTTGTATTAGTTGATCTTGTGTTTATTTTCGTATATGCGTTAAGCAAAAATAGTCTCGCTGTTTTTGACGTGCGAAATTAATATGTATAATTTCCTACTTGGGTAAATAGTATTTCACGGTTTCGTAGGTATGTACAGTAAAAAAATACACGTGAGGCCGTGTACCCCAACAGTCGTGAGGTTTTTGTAAGCCCCTCCTCCCCCTTAGGAGCCTCGCGTGATTTCTGTGTAAATGATATGTTGATATTAAACAGTGAATTGAAATGCGAAATTGCGGAAGCGATTCAGTGAATAAACACTCTTAAGACATTTTATTTTGATCTAAACGCACCCTTACCTTACACAAGTCTTTGTCCTCGTTCGAAGACAATCCACGTACGACAGAACATGAGGCTTAAAAATGTAAAACGTTGCAACACCGAGTAAATAAGCGAGCAGCTAACACCTCCGCACGTGTCTCGCATATGAAACACGGTACTTATACTATTCAAGGGAATTTAGACCCTAAAGGTAACATATTAGGGTTCGTGAAAACAAAGGAAAATAGACAGGGTGACCAGGTGACAGGATTTCTCGATATTTGTCAGGAATTTCAGTTATTTCTGAAGACTTTTCTTCGGTACAAACAAAGTAGGGATGTTTTTTCTTGTTAATGAATTTTTAATATCGATTAACTGATACTGATTAAAATTAACTTCGAGTTCATGAATGTATAAAATTAAAACCATCGAAGAATAAGATTTAACATTCATCGATTTTTGACGAGTTTTGAGTTGATGTTGTTCCATCATAACTATAGATATATTTATGGCACAAACGGTTATCGATTCTTCAATCCTTTATCTACATTATCAAGAGCCAAATTTGTTCAGTTATTTAACACGACAAAAGTTGTACAAACCTTATCTACAAGGCAGGCTTCGTTAATTTCACGGAGAACAAGCATCAGCAACAGGCCTCCTCAAACAATGCATGCATTGCACAGACTATACATCCACAACAGGTTTCGTCAGCCTTATACTAAATTAAAATAAGCTAAATCACACCCCACTCTGATACTCACCCGGACCAAACGTGACAAAGATACTCCCGCTGAATGGCTAGTGAAATTTGTTGGACCAGGTACTTAAGAACCAGAGCGTGAGTCGTAGCCCCTATTCCTTAAGCGGCAAAATTTTGAAAAAACTGACTACTTATTTTTTCATGATTTATTCAAATGGTCCAGCGCCATCTATAGGCGACTGTTGTTACAAATTTGAGCGACTGAATAACTTAGTATGTATGGTGGTTTTTCAAGGATAATTCTTTATCACGTAAACCGATTTAAATTTTTTTCTTCATTTGACATAAGGTACTTTCAGCATAATCTTATAGGAATTTATAAAACAAAAATACATGCAAAGGTGATTAAATTACAAACTTAGTATAGAAATGTTATTTGACGATAAAAAAAAAGAAAAACTAGATAGAGCTACAGTTATATTTTTCCTGTAAAATATACATTAATATCAATGTTAAGTAATAATTTTATATTTTTTCCTTGGTAAACTTCGGAGATAAGGGGGGAAACGGTATTTTTTTTTACATTTTCCCTCATAAAACAAAAATAACTCACCGTAAAAAGAAATAAAAAATTGTTTCAGAATGTGCAACCCAACCCTTTCATATGACACCCCACTCGACATATTCACTAGACTTTCAAATTTTGAACCACCTATTGTCTGGCATTTTTCACAGGTAATAAAAAAAATATTTAAAAAAGTCATTATCTATGTAGGTATGCCTTCTTTATAACTATTCCAAATTTCAAATCGATAGCATAAGTAGTTCTTGAGATATTTAGCGATGTGACAGACAGACAGACAGACTAAGTGAAACCATAAGGGTTCCTTTTTTACCATTTTGGTACGGAACCTTAAAAAGGTGTTGAGAAATCAGGGATTTGCTAGGTTTTCGCAACGTTGTCTTTCTGGCAACTCTATTCCTGTAGCGTACGTTATCCTAAATAAGAACCCCGGTGATTTGTGGCTTGCTGCTCTATTGTGTTGGCAATTTGGTATTGTAAGCTACCGAGAACGCAACGTTAATGTAGTGAGGTTGTATGGTTCGTTTATTGGCGGTGGTTTATGGCACTCAAGTCGACTTTGCAAGTTGTGTCACTGCGGCAGGAGACTATTGGAAAATTTAGAAATCTTAGTAACTAGAAATTTTAGAAATCTAGTGTAGTAATAGTAGATTTATTTATTTATTTAAAAAAGGTACACTTTACAGACATCACACAATAAATGATACAGTTAAGTTTGCATAAAATCAGTAGTTTATAGACCAGCATGACATCCAAAGCAAGTGCACACAGCATGATCAATAAGTAAGCGCATAATTGACCAAGTGCACATACAGCACTAGTGTCAAGTCGACCGACACAGAGCAGGGTTAATTACATAGTTAAATTTAATCAAGTTCAGCATTCAATAACACAGTTATATACCCTACTCTATTTCAGCCAAGTCGAGCCAATGATGTATCAACATGAACACTACTAGTAGCAAAAGTTTAATTAAAGGAGATAAGTATACATTATTAGGTACTAGATTGTATTACAAGGGAGCAAAATGCAACATTTCATCGAGGGCGTGTTGAATCCCGAACGAAGCGAAGGATTCCAGAATAGCTCGTTTTTCTCCCTGTCGGTAGAAACGAAAATTTAAAAAAATTATGAAGAGGGAGCAAACACGACTTCTGCTCCCTCTAAACGGGCTAGAAAAGCCTTTTTCTAAATAGGAGAAGTGAAGAGGTTATACACACGTTATGTAGGTTATTGAGTGCCGTTCAGTCGCAGTGAGTGTTATGCTATTTAAATATTATAAACAATAAAAATATGCATTTTGTTATTATAATAATCATTTGTTATGAAATTTGGACATATGCTACTTGAAAATATATGCATTTTGTTTTTATGGCGACTGAACGGCACCCGTTAATTTAGTTTATAACTACGACTCATATTATTATGGCATTTTTTTCGAAACGTGGCATCTTCGAGAAACAGTACGAATGCCAGTTTTTGTTGCACTTTTAGCACCACCCAGGGGTCACGTGTAGGGTAGCGGTGAGTGAGCGACCCCCCTTGCCAAGTGAATGGACAACTGTTACTTTGACTGTTAGAAGTTCTCAAGCCGCCCGGAGGCCTCTAACTCGGCTTAACGACTGCTACCATAGACAGCAGCCGGGATCAATAGCTTAAAGTGTCTTCCAAAGCACGGGATCGCTCAGTTTTTTTTTTAATTTATTTAAGACAATCATTAGGAACAATTATTACAGTACATATGAGCCACTATTTAAAACCTTTAACGGTTTAAATAATAGTTGGCGAGATCGCGCGGTTCATGCCGCGTTATAACTTAATTTAATTTAACATTTTCAGTTAGAATTATAAGTTAAGTTAATTATTAATAACCACTCTAATTTACCTAATCATTATTTAGCGATACGTGACTGATAGGTATGTTATAATGCGCATTCCGTTGTCAGTTCATTTTATATTGACGAGACAATAATAGATTATTGGGTTATCAAAAATTCAAAACATCATTTTTATCAAACGCTTGAATATCGCTGACAAATCAGTCTCGGCATGTTATATTTAAATAATAAATAAATAATAAATAAATATTACAGGACAATCTTACACAAATCGAACTAGCCCCACAGTAAGCTCAAGAAGGCTTGTGTTATGGGTACTAGACGACGATATATTTAATAGATATAAATACTTAAATACATAGAAAACATCCAAGACTCAGAAACAAATACTCATGCTCATCACACAAATATTTGCCCTGACCGGGATTCGAACCCAGGACCGTCAGCTTCACAGGCAAGTGCACTACCCACTAGGCTAAACCGGTCTTCTAATAATAACCACTTTAATTTACCTAATCATTATTTAGCGATACGTGATTGATAGGTATGTTATAATGCGCATTCCGATGTCAGTTCATTTTATATTGACGAGACAATTATTATTGGGTTATCAAAAATTCAAAACAACGTTTTTATCAATAGCTTCAATATCGCTGACAAATCTCGGCATGTTATATTTGTATATTAAGTTCACAGCACGTTCATGGTTTCAAGTCGTGTATAAAGAATTGAATGTTATCTCCTTGATTCGACCTCAATATGATCTACTAACGACCCGCTTTAATTGCGTCGGAGTCGATATTAATTTTCAATAAACAATTATCAGCGTCGGTTACTTGAAAAAAGAATGTTCTTTAATTTATTACTCGGGTTTTTGATAACCTAACTATCAGTGGCTTGGACGTATTAACAGACACATTTACCATTTTTCATCTTGTATCGAAAAAAAGTCCGGTCTACAGTTCCACTGAAATCTGTATTCTTTTATTATTATTTTTTTTACCTCAGGTCCGTTCCAACAATTAAAAGTAATAAAATCTACTAAATCATTCGGCACTGTTTTGTCTACATACTATGTAATGTTATTCACAAAATGCAAATCTTTGTAATGACTGTTTGTGCCAAAATAAAGTGAAAAAAAAAAAAAATTACTCGGGTTTTTGATAACCTAACTATCAGTGGCTTGGACGTATTAATAGACACATTTATCATTTTTCATCTTGTATCGAAAAAAAGCTTAGCGCTGTTGGTTTTTTCAGTATATTTGTTTCTGTGTCTTGGATGTTTTCTATGTATTTAAGTATTTATATCTATTAAATATATCGTCGTCTAGTACCCATAACACAAGCCTTCTTGAGCTTACTGTGGGGCTAGT
The DNA here is from genome assembly GCA_963556455.1 of Epiblema foenella. Lineage (NCBI taxonomy): Eukaryota > Metazoa > Arthropoda > Insecta > Lepidoptera > Tortricidae > Epiblema > Epiblema foenella. The sequence goes on from OY747106.1 coordinate 677,945, forward strand.
TCGATTTGTGTAAGATTGTCCTCTAATATTTATTTATTTGTTTATTTTATTTTTATCTTTCACAGTTTTGATCATATCTAGAAACTTGTTAGAGAAGTAGGGCACAGTAAAATGTCATCTTGCTCGAATTTGGAGCAGCCCAACTGGGGAAGTACCTCCGCCTTGCAGAAGACCTCAGCCATAATAACATTACCTATTTACTATACAAGTATGTAGTGTTGTGTTCCTGGAGGTGAGCAAGGTTGCAGAGCTCCCGAGGATGCGCTGTGTTGAGAGCGAGGGACCTAAATGTGTTCCTTCTGCTGTCAACACAGTGTATCTTCAAATCTTATAAAGGGTCTGCAACGCGCATGTGACTCCTTTGCAGTTGCGGGCGTCTATAGGCTGCGGTGGTCGCTTACCATCAGGTGGACCTTACGCTTGTTTGTCACCGGCGTTGTATAAAAAAAAACAATAAAAATCAATGTGAAGCTGAAATAATAACTATTATTTCCGTGAAACATTATTTTCGTGTAACTTTTCTAGTTTTTCAGCAAAAGCTGAAATACACAAAAAATCTAACTTTTTTATTATTTTGCTTATAGTTTTATCCCTTATTCATAAAACTTAGCAAACCACTGGTAACTAAAATGTCTGTTGTCACTTTACACATATGTCAAAATGACAGATAAGGACAAACGAGCTTTAGCGGCTAGTTAACTAATATAGGTTTGATAGACGTTTATAAGTGTCTTAGATTATGTAGGAGTGAGTTATAATGTAATATAATTATTCAGCTTTCATTTGATACCATAGTTTGGGTGTAATTGACACTTCCAAACGCGGCTGCGGCAATTTTGATAACGTCATTCCTCGGGAGACCGACCTCATAGAGTTTGTCCCCCGGCAGTTTCAGGGTCCAGGAGGCATGTTTAAAAAAAACAAAAAAAGCCCTGAAGCATTCTCTTTCAACTACTCATGTTATACTTAATCTCTTGTCAAGCAGCGGCAGCAAATTAATACAGTATTTTTATCAGCCGGCCTTTGCCCCGAGTTTGTTTTGGCCGACAATAATAGACATGACGCGTTATCGCTGTTTTGCTTTGCCTTGCGTTGCCTAATTATTACTTGTACTTGTTATTGATTGAAACATGTTTTTCATTTAATTTAATCCGGTTGACACGATTGTTTAATCGGTCAAAGTTAACTCCAGTCGATGTCGTGATTTGGACAATGAATTCGTAGAAAGTTGCGTGATCTTGGGCCAAAGTTGACAATTCCTGAGCGCACCAGCATACCTACAAAGACCTACTTTAACTTGAATTTACATGGTATTTACATGTTTATGCTAGTTTTTAAGGTAGGTATGTTATAGCTATGAAAATCTAAGCTTTGTTTTTTGATAAATGAATTCAAAATGGATGTTTGTCTATTTATAATATCTATCGCCATGACACGTTACGTTACGTTTTTCTTACGGGCAGCAACGCGCGAGTAACGCCTCTGGTGTTGCCAGCGTCTATAGGCGACGGTAATCACTTACCATCAGGTGGGCTGTTAGATTGTTTGCCACCGACGTGGCATAAAAAAAATCGAAACTTCTTTGTAATCGTAGTAACTTACTTATAATATGAAGTTTGTAGCTATCTACATTACTGCAAATACAAAGAAAGTAGAAGGTAGTGGGAAAACTAATTATTGCGATATTTCTGAGCTTGTTTGACTAAATATAAGTTCAGTTTGCTTTCTCGCTTTCGAGTATGAGCAAGGATAGGTCTTATAAGTGGTTTATAATATTCAATTATTAAGTATGATACGAATAAAATAAATAAATATTAGAGGACAATCTTACACACATCGAACTTGCCCCACAGTAAGCTCAAGAAGGCTTGTGTTATGGGTACTAGACGACGTTATATTTAATGGATATAAATACTTAAATACATAGAAAACATCCAAGACTCAGAAACAAATATTCATGCTCATCACACAAATATTTGCCCTGACCGGGATTCGAACTCAGGACCGTCAGCTTCACAGGCAAGTGTACTACCCACTAGGCTAAACCGATCGTCACGAATATGTACTTAAGTAGGTACGCACGCACTATATACCCTTGTTTTTTTAATATTAGAAATTATATAAGCAATTTAGCAGTAGTCGTAAACACACACACACACACACATTTAATTCCCATTATTTGCACGAAAAATCAGTATACGTGACAGTTAGTGACTATGACAAATTATTTTTTTAAAACTCGAACCGACTTCTTACAATCCTTGCCTTTTTGGGTTTTTTATAATTGTACAACTTTGGAATGAATGAAACGAAATGTAATATAAAAAAATAATTGTTGCCTTATCAATTAAAAATATATAAGTAAATAGAAATTGAAAAGTACTTTCTTAATTTGAATAACACTATATACTGTAAGCATGAAATAACGGTTCTAATATTCATTTAGATTATATGACATTTTACCGCAGAATGTGCCTGATAAAAAACGTAAGTAAGGTTGTCTGGAAGAGATCGCTCTTTAGCGATAAGACCGCCTGTTGTTCTGCCTCTGTCTCCCTGTATCTTTGTTTTTTGTTTTCTATGTGCTATTTTATTATGTGAGGTGTGCAATAAAGAGTATTTGTATTGTATTGTTGTAAGCCGTTCTCTGTGTCAATCTTTCTAATGCTAAAATGAAACAAGGTATAGCGCTACCTAGCCATTAGTTGTGTGTTACGTCTTTCGCACTGGTACCTAACATAGTATTAAATTCGAATTTAATCAAAATCAAATCAGAATCAAAATCATAACATTTATTCTGCAAATAGGCCTCAAGGGCACTTTTACAAGTCAAAATCTATCTAGGTACATCAAATAAAAATAATACAATAATCAAGGTATCATTAATTAAATGTAGTGTTACATGTCAAAAATAAGACTAAGAAACTAATAACAATCGAGATTTGTTAGAGATGTATAAGGTCTCTAAGCGTCAAGATAAAAGGTAATAAAGTAGGTACACTAATCATAATCAAAAAAATCAAAATCAAAATCAAAACATTTATTCTGCAAATAGGCCTCAAGGGCACTTTTACAAGTCAAAATCTATTTAGGTACATCAAATAAAAATAATACAATAATCAAAGTATCATTAATTAAATGGAGTGTTACATGTCAAAAATAAGAATAAGAAACTAATAACAATTGAGATTTGTTAGAGATGTATAAGGTCTCTAAGCGTCAAGATAAAAGGTAATAAAGTAAGTACACTAATCATAATAAAATATGTTGAGCTATATCTATAACGTCGTCATGTCAACGTGAAAATAATAAAATCTATTCAATAAATATCCTCAGAGATGTATAAGGTCTCTGAGCGTCAGTCTAAAAATAAAATCAAATGAGAACAGAGCGAAGTCTCTCATCATGTCAATTCCACTGAACACTAGTTGAGAAGTTACTAGTCCTTGCAAACATGAACAGACCGGACCCCACAAACGGCACCCGTTCACGAGTATGACGCGTAATAAAATGTTTTGAGCTATATCTATAACACGTCAACATGAAAATAATAAAATCTAATAAATAAAAAATCGACTCTCGATGTTACTGGATGCAGGCCTTACCACCCTGGATTGTTTCACTTTTTAATGTAAAAGAGATGAATCGAATTGAGGCACATAACTGCTCTTTCTTTTCGTCTCCAATAGGTTCTTCTCTGAATTTAACTATAATTCCTCAGTTTAGTGAATATTCCGTCTGGCGGCCCCATGAATCAGCTTTATGGCCCATTCCGACGATACATTTCGGCAGCGTCGAGAGTTACTGCGACAATTGTTCGCTATGATATGGCTGTACTTATTCAAAGGGGTTCAAACTGAGATAAATTAAAGAGAAAACTATTGCAAAGATAATATACAGTAGAAACAATCATTTAGAAACCAAATTGCAATGTGTTTACGGGTTTTCAGAATATAGGTACATTAAGTCACCATTGCTGGCAGCTCTATTGAAAGCACTACAGGATGATGATGATGAAATCTTTTATTTCAGGTCTTTATCGACCCATATTAATTTATGTTAGTAACATTAAAACTTATACTTAGGTTAGTAGACAGGGGTATTATTTAATATACTTAGCTACAGATTTTACTTGCCCAACCCAGTACTGAAACAATGCGCAGTCAAATCTGTTAGCTACCATGTTCAGGATGCTGTTGTGACTTTTCCTAATCCGTCCCATTAATGACACAATTTTGTATCGCATTATAGCGTAAAAGTCATTGGTGTGTGCCTCAGCAAACATGCCCAAGGCACTACACCATTTAGGCAATCCCAACAGCATCCTGCGGGGTAATCACGTGACTTTTTTACTACCGTTAGGTAGATTTTAATGTCAAATTTTAATTGTCAGCACATACAGTTATACTTCAAAATTGACAGTAAAATCTATCTACCGTTAGTACATAAAGTTACGTGATTCGCCTGCTGGACGCATTATTATATTGCACGCGTAGGGAATTATAAGCTCGCTTCGTGTACTTAACCCACATGCCACTCGCGTAAAAAGATTGACAGAAAGCTTTAAAAAGTGCAATCTTTACTTCTACAGAGCATTCTAGTGAACCTGATACTTTACGTATCGTGATACAATAATATACTGAGCCAGGTGTGGGCAATCCGGTACATCGGTTAGTAGTGTGGGTGACCCGAGCTACAGCATCAGCCTATCGACGGTATGCGGACATCAGTGTGTGTGTCACGAATCCGGATTGTCAAACTTTTGTTTTCTTAATCCATGGTCACGTATCAAACGTATCTAATCACCCCGCTGGTGGGGATGGGCCAACGGCTTTCCGCTCCCATCCGAAGTAAGATAAATAATAAATAATTAAATATTAGAGGACAATCTTACACAAATCGAACTAGCCCAACAGTAAGCTCAAGAAGGCTTGTGTTATGGGTACTAGACGACGATATATTTAATAGATATAAATACTTAAATACATAGAAAACATCCAAGACTCAGAAACAAATATTCATGCTTATCACACAAATATTTGCCCTGACCGGGATTCGAACCCACAACCGTCAGCTTCACAGGCAGGTGCACTACCCACTAGGGTAAACCGGTCGTCGTAATAAGATGACGGATGAAAACACAGGTAACGGCAGCCGTGGAGTTTTCAGTAATAAAACTGCCATATTACCATCTGTCCATCATCATACGACATCCACTTCCTCGTTTTTCTGGTTGTCTCCGAAGGTCCTCGGGGTCTGCTTTGAGTACGGAGTACTATAGACGGGGCTCGGGGTAACCCGCGATTTGGAGAGGTGCATATTAATTTATTGTAATTTTAATTTTATCTATTCAATTTAATTTAATTCAATTCAATGTCAGTTTTAATTTTTATTTTATAATGCTATCTATGGACTTGTTCTGGAATAAATTATTTTCATTTCATTTCATTTGAGTCATAATCCTAAGATTAACTCGTTTTACCAATGCGACTGCCATTTGTCGACATTCTTAAGGTACGAGTGAATAGACGTCTTCCGGGAGAGCTCGCTTCATCGTCGGCCTCATCTGTCGGCCTCATCTTTGCCCCCTCTTTTTGCCTCTAAATGCTGGCCAAGAGCAATCCAATCTTTAGTAAAAAAAAAACCTTAAAAAAAATAAGACTCCCATCCCATTTTCAAAATTATCCCATTTTCTTTTTTAGAATAAAGGAAAAATTTAGGCACCGAGCAGGATTCGAACCTGCGACCTCCCGGCACTCGCGGCCAGTTACTAGCCAACTGAGCCATAGGTCGCAACTGACGATTCTCAATATGATTTGAGACGTTAGTGCCGTTAATGAAGCATGAGTCTTCTGGTAGATGTCGCTGTACGCCTCCCTTAAGGCGTTTGTATAAAATAGGTATCCCATTTTCGTTTAAAATTTTATTTATATAAAACGTTAACTAAATTAGATCCCCCAGATCGGAACTGGGGGTGGGTACCCATAAGGCTGGCTGCGTTCCCCCGTTGGACGGCTATGCCAATTCGCTGGGCAAGGAATGACCAGCCCTACGGTCCTCGGAAACTTCAACTAGTAATTTGGAAATTTGTCCAAAAAGTTTGTGGGCGCTTGAGCTCCAGGGTCCGAGGGTTTCGACAGCGAAAGGCACAAATATATATTGATCTGAAAGATCCATGTACTTTCGGCGTTTCGTGAATAAATTAAACTCAAATACAATCCAGACAGAAATGCAGACCTTGTTGGAATTAATCAATCACGATGTTTTCCTTCACCGATAGCCATCGATAAATATCAAATAATATTTAGACTGCCAGGTTGACGGTCACGTGTCTCACCGCTCGGCTACAGTGGCTGGCTGCCATAACCATCCCTCCATCACTACATAGTATAAAACAATGTCGCTTTCTCTGTCCCTATATCTCTATATCCATATGTATGCTTAAATCTTTAAAATTACGCAACGGATTTTGATGCGGTTTTTTTTAATAGATAGAGTGTCGCTTCTTATTGTGCATCGGTAATCGACTTCATTAGGTTGTTCGTACCTAATAAATCGTTGTGTTTTTACACCCAAGCAATGAATGATTGAATGAATGAGTGAATGGTTTATTCATCATCACTACATAGTATAAACCAAAGTCGCTTTCTCTGTTCCTATGTCCCTATATCCCTATGTATGCTTAAATCTTTAAAACTACGCAACGGATTTTGATGCGATTTTTTTTAATAGATAGAGTGACTCAAGAAGAAGGTTTATATGTATAATACATGCATCAGCATTGCACCTGTGCGAAACCGGGGCGTGTCGCTAGTTTAAGAATAAAATGTTCCTTTTTAGGGTAGTTTCCAAAGGTCCAAACAGAACCCTCGTCACTCACGCGTCCGTCTGTTCGTCGGTCGTCTGTCACATAGATTTTACAGCCAACGTTTACAGCTACATGTCTTCAAATTGTCGCAGTATAAGCATCTTGGTCACCCAAAGCCATACAATTTGACAAAAACTGTTTTTATATGTTTTAAAGGGGTCTCCCATATCCGTAAATGGCGGTGTGAAAAAAAAATTGACTTACCCCATCAAGTTGGGTGTTGTTGTTTAAAGCTCATTGAGTAGATGAATAGCATATTTTCTGTTTCTAGAAATAATGGAAAACAAAGGAATGAGAAGCGATCGCGTAGTCAGCTTTATTACATTATTTTATTCTGATTTTTTTTAACTTCCCATCACTACATAGTATAAAACAAAGTTGCTTTCTCTGTCCCTATATCCCTATGTATGCTTAAATATTTAAAACTACGCAACGGATTTTGATACGGTTTTTTTTAATAGATAGAGTGATTGAAGAGGAAGGTTAATATGTATAATAACATCCATTAAATAGTACACCCGTGGGAAGCCGGGGCGGGTCGCTAGTTAGCCTATAAACTTAGGTGATAATGTTTACCATTACGTATATTTTAGTAACAAATACCAATTTATTGATAAATCAAATTTTTGCGTTGAAATTTCCTAATTTTTCCTATGAAAAACCAAATTAATTTTGCTGTTGCTAAATGTGCGAAGTCCGACACACATTTTCATTCATTCATTCAACTTACAACATGATAGTAATACATGATATCACCAAATCGTCGTAAATTACACTTGACCGGTGACCGGTGTGGTACTTGGTTGATTTACACCAAATTTGCTGTCAAAATCATTTCATCTATTCCCTACACCGGGTTTTAAACGTCATTTAGTACTTACATTGGTAGTTTGAAGCCAAACAGAGAAACTACCGATACATCGGCCGCGCCCGGGGGACACATAACTTAAGCGGCATCAAAAATGGCCCGAGGTCGTGGCTGATTTACTGCCCGATAGTGGCCCTAGTGAAAATAATGGCCGACAAATGCTCTTTATGTGGAGAGCATTATCTTTCAGTTAAACTGGTTAATAACGCACTACGTAACAGGGCATTTTGCAAAACTGTGGAGAACGCAGTACAGTTGCATCCTGAAGGAGGCCCCCGCTCTTACCATATCCCAAGATTTGGCGTTAGCACTAGTAGTGATTAGGCAATAATATATGTAGGTAAATTACATACAGGCAACTGCGCAAACATTTGAAGAATACAAAGAATTGGTTGGTATTCATGAATAGTACATTACTTACCAAGGGCGGTAAAATAAAGATTGTCTCAGATCGCAGGTATTTGACGCCCGAGCCGAAGGCAACGGCGATAATTATGCGACCTGAGGCTTTTTTAATTACCGCCCGAGGTAAGTACAAAATTTTGTGCCACCCTCTGGCCAGAAAGTGGGAATTTCCGCGCGCGGAGCGTGCGGTAATTGCCACTTTATGGCCAGGTGTGACATAAATAAAATTATAGCTATTTGTCGAACTGTTATCTAAGGCCAAAGCATAAATGATTTGATTTTTCCCGGTCAGGGCAAATATTTGTGTGATGAGCATGAATATTTGTTCCTGAGTCTTGGATGTTTTCTATGTATTTAAGTATTTATATCTATTAAATATATCGTCGTCTAGTACCCATAACACAAGCCTTCTTGAGCTTACTATGGGGCTAATAGTTCGATTTGTGTAAGATTGTCCACTAATATTTATTTATTAATATTTATTTATTTATTAAATTTGATTGCGTTGCAGTGAGATAAACATGATGGAGACCTCCATATCCATATATTTACATTTACAGCTTGTTACCGAAGACAGCATTTATCTAAGTATAAGTGTTAACATGATTTATCACGTTACTATCTGCGCATTAGGTACATAGATGCACTAAATTGCAGTTTTCCATTGACAGAGCTTATCGGAGCGGATGTTCGGATTCGATGCCGATAACCCTCGACTCCGACGTGGATGCGTGTGGTATGCAACATTATGCAAGTTAGTCTGCTGTGGTATGGAACGCTGTTATTTGGCTATCATGGAATATGTGATAAGTATACAGTGTAAGTATCAACGTACTGCAAACTTACATCAGTTACATCCTATTTAACCATTTTTCTTAACTGATAAACATTGAATTGTTCAATGAGTTTTCTCAATCTTCGTTTTGTCCAGTTTCAAAAAAAGACAGCACAGAATAGTATAAGTGTAGCCAAGACCAGCATAAGTACACTGTTAAAAATATTCTAAAGTATGTATTATTAATCTGTGAACTCGCTTTAAAAATAAAATATATTTTACATAATTAAACGCACAATATTTTATTATGATTAGTGTATCTACCTTATTACCTTTTATATTGGCGCTTAGAGACCTTAATACATCTCTAACAAATCTCGATTGTTATTAGTTTCTTAGTCTTATTTTTGACATGTAACAACTACATTTAATTAATGATACTTTTATTATTGTATTATTTTTATTTGATATAGATAGATTTTGACTTGTAAAAGTGCCCTTGAGGCCTATTTGCAGAATGATTCTGATTTTTAATCACAGAAAGTACATAGCTAAACAATTATGAGACGTGTTTTTTTGTACGTAAAAATGATTACTTAAGGCCGGGTTTTATAAAGATCCGTTAGACCAAATGTCAGATCAAATTTCAGTAGCTCAGTATATTTTTTGACATAAGAAACCGACATAAGGTCTAACGGATCTTTATAAAACCGAGCCTTAACTGAACCATACCCAGATCACTCGCATATAAGTATGTACAACATTTATAAAACAGAGTATTGCATAAACCTGACCCGTTAATTGAACATTAACAGCGTAGTTCGGCTAATTATTGGCTCATTGAAAACAGCTGCGCGTCTCTCCATTCATAAACATCGCCCTAGATTCGTACATTATCAAACTGCTTGTTTTATATCTTCTATTACTACCTATGCATGTATACAGAAGCTTATAGAGCGATGAAACTGTGAAGAAGCATTTTTATCTTTTTAAAACTGTGGGCAAAACGCACTATGATTGGGTCATAAAAACATAGGTTCTTTTCCGTGGACATACTAAAGTTAAGCTTATTTTTGCATAATGTGAGTTCTCAGTCATAATCCATATAAATAGCGTCTATCATTACTACATAGTATAAAACAAAGTCGCTTTCTCTGTCCCTAATCCCTATATCCCTATGTATGCTTAAATCTTTAAAACTACGCAACGGATTTTGATGCGGTTTTTTTTAATAGATAGAGTGATTGAAGAGGAAGGTTTATATGTACAATAACATCCATTAAATAGTGCTCCCGTGCGAAGCCAGGGCGGGTCGTTAGTTTTGCTATAAATCTATGCAATAATAACATAACTTGCCTATATAAGGCGTTAACTATTGAACTACAGGAATGAAAATTTGTCCCGTGTATATATGACCTAATAGTAAATATTTTTCTGATTCTGATTTCTGATTCAGTTCGCAATGAGAAGTGGATTGGAGTGCATCCCCCGTGGAATAAACAATCTAAATTATAACATTTCTTAGCTTAACTCCATAACTTTCATGAAACAGTTTAACATTAATTTAGAAAACGTCTAGTTTTTTAAAATTTTAACCATAAATAGCGACAGAATAGAACAATGATAAGATGTGCGTTATATGTCAGCTTGTCCTTTAAATACCTATAACAGCGGGGTAATCACGTAACTTATTTACTACCGTTAGGCAGATTTTAATGTCAAATTTTAATTGTCAGCTCATACATTTATACTTCAAAATTGACATTAAAATCTATCTAACGGTATAGTACATAAAGTTACGTGATTCGCCTGCAGGTCATATAAAGTTAACACCAAGTTAGTTTAACTAATAATATGTAATGAACAAAACATCGGTCTGATAGGAGCGGATAAAATGGAGTTAATTAAAAATGTAATTGGGTACGTAATGGGTATAATGAAATTAGCAAATAGGGCGCGCGGGCACGGCTCGGGTGGTGGCGAAAATAACCAACCAAAATAAGTTGTCTGTATTTTTTTAATTTTTGCATCGACGTTAAGGCTTGCTAGTTTTATATATACAACGTCGGTGGCAAACAAGCTTACGGCCAGTCTGATGGAGCAGGCACCAAATGTTTGCGATTCTATAGAAGAATATCAAGAGCGTTATCGACCCTTAAGAGGATTGTGTATGTGTAGCCGAGTTTATCCATACAAAACCGGCCAAGTGCGTGTCGTACCACGCACAATGAAGGGTTCCGTACCAACACCTACTAGTCCACATTTAAAATCACTAGCCAATACATTGAATCTAAAAAAAGTCGGATCTTCATAGGGAACTCACGGCACTTACGACTTTTTGTTTGGGCAAGACAGTTTTTAAGCGAAAACTCAAAAACCGTAAAACCTATATTGTTCAAACCAAAATTCATGGAAAGTATTTACTAATGCACACCGCCTCAATTTTTTTCAGAATTTTAAATTTTATGGTTTGGAAATTAGAGGGCGGGGGGGGGGGGGACACTCTATGACTTTGACAGCTAATATCTCACCTTACGGTTGACTTAAATGGACAAGCTTTTTAGAAACCTCCATATCATTTTTACAGGCCTATCCATCGGTATCCCACACGACACGACTATGTATGTTGAAATTTTTTTTTAACCATCGGTTACATGTATGGAGTGCCCCCCTAATTTAATATTTTTTTGGGATTTCACATCACTTTTATGTAGCGGTTCATAGAATACAACTTCTTACCAAATTTCATAATTGTAGTGCTTATAGTCTCCGAGTAAATCGGCTGTGACATACGGACGGACGGACGGACAGACATGACGAATCTATAAGGGTTCGGTTTTCGCCATTTTGGCTACGGAACCCTAAGAAACGGCAATCCTGAACCGATATTGTATATATCATTAAATACTAGGTTAATACGTTTTGATATTTTGGAAAAATTGCATACGAGTGAAAATATGGATGCATAAAGATTCGTTTTCTCAACTCGAAAACTTCCTCCTGGTTTTTTGGTATTATTTCATAAACGACAAAGAATTGAATAAAATCAAAACGTGTACACCTAGTTAAGGATGTAACTGATGTAAGCAATCGATCAAGGCCAATATTACAATTGATAAAGGTTTAAAGGGTGGAATCGTTACCGCCCTAATTCTGCGAAAAGTTAAGCGCCTAACGGCCGACGGCGACGACTCTCTCTATCGCACGATGCGGGCAAGACACCGACGGATGAACAAAAGAATATTTCGATATGCCTGTTCTCGCTCCGCACGATAGGCTCACAATAGTCTTAAATGACCTGAGGATTCGTTTTGTTGACAATTCCATAATATATTTCACGTACTTACAGCGCAAGATGTCTATTGTGGTATTTGAATTGGAAAATGTTCTTTATTATTTCTCAAAATTTATTCGTTAGCGAATTTGACATAACCAGTATTCAACTTATTACTATCACGACCTCATAAGAGTTGGACACTTTCGGAACCTGACTAAATAAGAATCTGGATGAGTCAGAATTAAACCTATTCCGAATTTGGTAACCTTCGCCTTCCTTATTAATTCTCTGTACGAAGCCCCAAATGCCTGTTTTAGATTTTAGTACAAAAAAGTAAAAATTGAATATGCTTACCTTTTATAATATAGACGACACTGAAGCTCTTTTTCATTACCTTTGCCTGCCATCCGTCGAAGCCCACGAAATAATTACTTTCTGGCCGGCGGAGAATACAAATCAATTCGATTAATCCTACCAAATAAGAACTCAATTAGCCCCGACGAATAAATATTAAGTTATCGTTCTTATTTATTTGAGAAGCTTTATTTTGAAAAGCTTGGTATACTTAGGCCAATCAATGAGTCTACAATTTCTGTTTGTAAAATATGGTCGAGAGCAAATACCTAATGGATAGGTATCAACGTTGAATTAAACATTTATTGGTCACAAAATACATAGAAAATTATTAAGAAATACGTGCTTTGTGAATATTAGTTGGGTCCATCCAACTAATATTTGTTTAGAATAGTCAAAATACTCAAAATATTTTACCCGTCAGCCTAGATACAGATATTTTCGACTTATGTTCTGAATCAATATTGTTGTCGTTGTAGTCAATAAAATTGATTGAGACTCAAAAAAATATATTGACAATATCCCTGGTAAATCTCTGGTCCTGTTCACGCTTAGTACTAATTCGTTAACGGTGAGCCATCGGTACGTAGTGTTGTACCTACTATTACTTAGGGTCGGTTGCACCAACATACGATCACAGGCCGGTCATCGTCAAATATGGCGCCGGCAGCTGTCATCCCATAGAAACTTGTCAAACTTTACATACAATCAGATTTGAACGAACACCGCTTACGATTACAGACAGTTTGGTGCAACTCACCCTTATTCTGTGCCATTGGTTAAATGGCCAGTCGTTATTGATCTGGCGCATGTCAAACGCCTCAGTATTGCCTATTCAGACTCACTGTTTTACTACGGAAAATTATATAAATAAAAAAGTCTTCGTTGACTGGGGCATTAAGGCATACTGCAGGTGTGAAAGAGATAAACTGTCGAAACCATGCACCAAACATGGCTCGGAGGTGCCAAACATATTGTTTATACAAATCCTGTACATGTATACACGAGATCATTTCAGATGGCCGAGATTCCTAATACAATTGCGGCTTTACCATCTACGCAATACGATTCAAAATGAAACAGAATCAGATTTGAATACACCGTGTTCACACTTTGTGAAAGTTTTTTTTACAGATTTGCATATTATCTTTATAGATCTTGTTTAATTGAGAGGAATGCATGTTGAGCGTTAATTACCGGTTGATTAATGGCGGGCTACCGCTGTTGTTTGCGAGGAATCATTAGGTATTGCGATGATGGATGGAGGCGGGTGATTGCCTTTTTAATGCCCTGTATTGTCTGTTTGTGGCGCTGGCGTAAAATCAAAAGCAAATCAAAATCAAAACATTTATTCTGCAAATAGGCCTCAAGGGTACCTTTACAAGTCAAAATCTATTTATATCACAGGGGACAAGAGAGCTGGCAGTTTCCTCGCACAACGCCTTGCTATCGCCATACAGCGAGGAAATGCTGCCAGCATTCTAGGAACCATGCCTCAGGGACCTTTTTAGATTTTTATTAGTTTTTATTATTTATTAGTTCTATTTTAAGTTAAGTAAGTAAGGTATTGTTATAATTTTTTATTTTATTGTATGTATTTAAAGATAGTCTGTGAGAAAATAAAGATTTAGCTTAATATTTATATCAAATAATAATAATACAATAATCAAAGTATCATTAATTAAATGTAGTGTTACATGTCAAAAATAAGACTAAGAAACTAATAACAATCGAGATTTGTTAGAGAGAGGTCTAAGCGTCAAGATAAAATGTAATAAGGTAGGTACACTAATCATAATAAAATATTGTGAGATATATATCTAAGCGTCAACATGAAAAAAAAAAATCAATAAATAAAATAAATAAATATCCTCAGAGATGTATAAGGTTTCTGAGCGTCAGTCTAAAAACAGAGAACAGAGCAAAGTCTCTCATCATGTCAATTCCACTGAACACTAGTACGAAGTTACTAGTCCTTGCAAACATGAACAGACCGGAGCCCACAAACAGCACCCGTTCACGAGTATGACGCGTATCTCAGGTTAGGAATTCCTTGGACTGCGCTTTTCTCTCAGAATTAGTAAACTAGTCTCGCCTATCCACTAAACGCACGCAACGACTACTCCAGTACTTCGGACACGTGGCCAGATGAGAGCTTGATAGTCTGGAAAAACTCGAGGGTTCTGGAAAAGAAGTCGAGGAAGATCGCCAACCCGTTGGACCGATGTTGTGAAGGAAATCTGAAAAGGGAGGTTGCAGACCTATCCGGATGGCCGAGAACCGAGCCTGGAGAGCAATAGTGCGCAAAGTGACGGTCTCATGTAGTCATGAACCTCACTCATAAGCTGATCGATCGGCGGCTGAGTTATAGTGGGAATGGCATCCTGAAGACGTTGGTTGCCAAGTTGGATGCTCCATTGCTTAGGCACTGGAACAGCTTGCATTGCGCCGGAACAGACGATAGCAGATGGAGCCTGTAGCTGGCAATTAGTTTTTGATTATTTTACTTTTTACTAACCTTAGCGGATAAGTTTTTTGTTTAAATATACTGTTGCAATATACTAACAACATTTGGATGTAAAAATCTGAAATAAATATATATATATTTTTTTTAATAAGCATGTGACGAAGGACAAATTGTCTATACCCTCTTCACACGTTGTATAGTCGTTTGTAACGACGTGGAGAGCTAAACGGACGCTAAATAACGCGTATATGAAACAATATTGTAAGTGGGTTCTCATCGTTAAAGTTAATTCATGCCCTTATCGGTCCGAACGTTAAGTGAAAGTTAAGGAAATCAGAGTGCAATTTAAACTTATTGTTGACTCCAGTTTACTACCTGGATCCCTAACTGTTAAAAAAGTTAGTAAGAAATAATCACTCACGAGTCGTTAACAATCCGGGCCCGATAAGGACAAATTAAGAAAATGTGGAATGAGAATCACCCAAGTACTATGTAACTTATAAACTTATATATAACCTGTACCCTGTTCCCTGTTTATGTCAGTTTTATGCCAGAACTTTTTTTTTTGAACCTGACTGTGGCTTTATAGGCCGGGCCCAATAAAGTGATAGGAGTGCGCGGTTGGAGAATAACCTGGGGAAAATCCAGGGGAAAACCTCCGGCACGACCACGCGTGTGGTTTGGAACACTGGAATACTCTAAGAGTTTGAGCTCCAGTGAGATTGGTTGAGCGGTTTCAACCGAATCTGAAGTGTGAGTGGAATCGAGCTACTGGGAGTTTTGTCGCTGGTTCACTAAACCTAGCCTAGCTGCTCTGCTGCCATGCTCTGGTTTTTGAAGTTTATTATTAACAACTTATTTAATTCACACTAAATAACATATTTAGAGTATTATTTTTCTGCTTTGCTGAAAATCGATCAGCTTCATACGGAGTTTATTAAGATTACTTATGGTAGATCTAGAAACAAAATCACATTATAATAAATGAAATCCTGTTATCGAAAACTGCTCTCACGATGTGGATGAAATTCACAAAGTGTTTGGGATCGATATGTTAAGTATAATTTAGTATAATTGGCAATCGATCTATGAATGGCATTATCAATCAATGAACAAGTAATCAATGCATTACAAAGGGCATATCGGGAGTCAATAGAACGGAAGAGCTATCATGTCATAGGCGAGTCGAATCTAGGCCGCTAGATAAAACTACTGCAGTTGTAATGAACCTTCGATCTACGTGATAAAGGCTAGAATTGTTTGATAAAGATGCAGTTTTAGCTTGATTTAGGAGCGTTTGTGTTTGCCGCTCGGAGATGAATCATGAATACGCCGCTGGCGATTTGAGTTCTCGTTCGCCGTAGTAAATGTATCACGAAAGTATGTCGAAATTGGCGATATCGCTAAAGCGGGCTACACACCTATCAATTTGTCACAACAACCGCCTTGTGTCGAAATTGAAGACATATGCGGTCCACACTTGAAAAAAAAATGTTTCGGTTTCTTTCCATGTTATAGCTCCGTCTCTATGTTGCTGTTAGTAACAAAGTGGTGGGTATGTAGGAGGCTTAAATTCAGTAGAAGAGCTCATAGTTACTATACAATTTATTTATTTCATCGCACCTATTCTGCGCTCGGTAGATTACTCCATTTTTCGAAATGTCAGTTATTTAATAGCATGTTAATAAATTATTGATTACAGAGGATAAAGGGCAATCAGAGTACAGGGCGATTCTCCGAGCGTTAGAAACGCTCGTTTGTAAAGTCATTATCGACTCACGATTATCTATTTAAAGTTAAAATAAACCGGCGAAAACATTGGTCAAATAAGACTCAGACCCGATATTGGTTTACGCTTTTTACAAAAGTTTACTGTGATCATCGTCTCCTTTAACAATATTTAATGAAATGAAAATGACGAAAAAAAACCACCGTTGAAACGCCGAATATCCGCCCTACATCTTTATATCAAAGCGTGCACGTCTATAGGCAAAAACGTTAGTTCTATAGGCACATACAAATGTAACATACATTTCTCTGTGTGTTCTCCTTTCGCGCTGAAAACGCTGCATTTATATGGCATGGAGGTTCGAGAAGAAAACATAGTAAATTTTAAGCTAGAAATCATCCCAAAAGAACTGAAATGTGGGACGGAAAATTCTATAGGATTGAATTATAACCATTTCTTAAATGAACGCTTACTCTCCCAGTGGACATGTGTTACATGATATTTTATTACATCAGATATCTGCCGAAACATACTGGAGGGGAGGGTTTAGTTGTAAAAACGAATATACCACCAGTTCTTTGAGAAGAAGCTATAGTATGTATAAGATAGAGTAATATTCATATTCATATTTATTTATTCATAAAATATACAAAAATTTTACATGTCAGAAGATTGTTACAATAATTTAATTGTCGATTAAATAAAAAATAAAAATTTCAATTAGATTAGGTACATTATTTAAATTATTACATAGTGAATATATTGATATTTATACATTTTGTTGATGTAAATGTATAATTAAATTTAAATATAAAATCTGTCAAAGTCCAAAGATTATCGGAGTCGTAAAATGGTGACTTCTTGATAATCCGAACAATAACATTCAGTTACCGAGAAATGTCGTAAAATACTAAGTGAATAGCTACATACGCACATCTAGTGTTGGTAAAGACTCAAGTCTTTTGAGTCTAGATTTCAAGAACTCGAGTCATTTTTACGGGGCTCCGAGCTAAAAGCTTCCGAGTCTTTTGAGTCTTGAGTCTTTTGAGTTTGACGACCGGTTTAGCCTAGTGGGTAGTGCACCTGCCTGTGAAGCTGACGGTCCTGGGTTCGAATCCCGGTCAGGGCAAATATTTGTGTGATGAGCATGAATATTTGTTTCTGAGTCTTGGATGTTTTCTATGTATTTAAGTATTTATATCTATTAAATATATCGTCGTCTAGTACCCATAACACAAGCCTTCTTGAGCTTACTGTGGGGCTAGTTCGATTTGTGTAAGATTGTCCTCTAATATTTATTTATTTATTTATTGAGTCGTGTCCATTTTCGAGTCACAACTCAAGTTCGGAGTCCCGTAAGTATGGGTCAAATTTTTGAATTTAGATGATTTCCTGTATATAAATAAATTAAGCAAAAGATAAAAAACTGATAATAAAACACACAGAATTTAGTGCAGAAAAATGTGTTGATTGCTACGTTTGCTATAGTACTATAATGAGTAAGTCGTAGTTAATTTCTTATTATAACACAGTTTTTCTAAAGGCTTTAGTGTAAACAAAACACTCGAATCTTTATATACGACTCGAGTTTCTGCAGAAGTATCAAGTCCCTAATGACTAGTCTAAAAAACTGAGTCGAGTCTTAGAAACGAAGACTCAAAAGACTTGAGTCTTTACCAACACTAACTACATCTCAAATGTTTAATATGGATATGAGATTTTCCTCAATTTAATTGCCATATCTCGACTATGTTAATTCCAACCGCCAACTATCTAGGTAACGAGATATTTGTCACTGAATTGACTGAAATAAAGATGTCTGTCATTCTATGAAACACATTGGCATATCCAGATAATTATATTTATTTACATTAAAACACTTATACTATAATTATAACAATTATTAAATGAGTTCACCATCATCCTCCTAGCGTTATCCCGGTACAGTTGCATCCTGAAGGATGCCTGGGGTCCGCTACCTAATCCCAAGACTTGGCGCAGGCACTAGTTTTTACAGAAGCGACTGCCATCTGACCTTCCAACCCGAGGGTAAACCAGACCTTATTGGAATTAGGCTTGTCAAGTGAGTGGACAACTTGACTGTTAGAAGTTCTCGAGCCGCCTGAAGGCCTCTAACTTGGCTTAACGACTGCTATCATAGACAACAGCCGGGATCAACGGCTTAACGTGCCTTCCAAAGCACGGGAGCGCTCAGTTAATAACCACTCAAAGCGGTCACCCATCAAAGAACTGACCTGGGCCGACGTTGCTTAACCTCGCATACCGCACGCGGTCCGCTGGCGCCGCTGGGCCACGAGCGCTCCTTATTAAATGAGTTATAAACTTAAACTAAAATAACCATATCTAACTAAAAACTAAACATTAAAAATTAATATCAAAAGGGGACCTAAACTCGGGATGGTGCCCATTACGCAGGCAGCATTCCCGCGCTGGATTGCGATGGCAATTCTTTTCTCGAGAAAGCTGCCTGCGCGTGCGTCAGCTGGAAATTGGTTAGGGGGGTACTTGTTTTGGATTTTAATTTTGATATATATTAGGGCGCAATTATATCGAACCGTTAGATTTTCTAGAAGACAGTACGGTTGCCAGTTTTGTTGCACTTTTAGCACCACCAAAGTCACGTGTAGGGTAGCGGCCGGTACTCCCTACGGACGTGGTGCAACTTCGACCACCTTTGTCAAGTGAGTGGGCAACGTGACTGTTAGAAGTTATCAAGCCGCCCGAAAGCCTCCAACTTGGCTTAACGACTGCTGCCATAGACATCAGCCGGGATCAACGGCTTAATATGCCTTCTGAAGATCGGGAGCGCTCAGTTAGTAAGCACTCAAAGCGGTCACCCATCCAAGAACTGACCCCGGCCCACGTTACTGAACCTGGAATACCGCACGCGGCACGCGGGCGCCGCTGGGCCATGATCGCTCCAATCCTATACTAAATCGTAACAAAGAAAATTCAAGATCCGTGTCAATAGCCAAAGCCAAACCAAATCAATTGCAAAGTGCCATCCTGTGAGACAGGCATTGCCTAATGCAGATGTCACGGGTAATCTATTATGTTACTTTATGTTACCGTGTTATGCAACCAACTATCTATTTTATTTCTTATTTTTTATTTTATTTTATTAGAAGACCAACAGTTTTAACAAACAGAAATAGACTTATAACTAGGATACAAATATGAAGCCAATGACAGGTCTCCCTGATAGATCTATGTTAAACAAAATTGTTCGTAAGTTGTATTCACTGTCTAAGGCTCCGTTTTATAAAGATCCGTTAGACCTTATTTATTTATTTAAACTTTATTGCACAAAATACACAAATTGTACAAATGGCGGGCTTAATGCCAAATGGCATTCTCTACCAGCCAACCATTGGGCTAAACAATTTTTTTTATTTTTTTTTATTAAAAATGGGATCGCTCTTGGCCAGCATCTAGCCAGGGGGCAAAGATTAGGCCGACGATGAAGCGAGCTCACCCAGAAGGTGCCTATTCACTCGTGCCTTAAAAAGGTCTAAGTTATATGAGCTCGGAAACACAAACGCCGGCAGAGAATTCCAAACCTTAGAAGTGCGCATTATAAAAGATGATGCAAAGCGCTTGGTTCGAATAAGAGGAACTTCGACCAAGTGAGGATGGTATCCAGCCGTACGTCTGGATGTCAAATATTTTATAAAACCTTATGTCGGTTTGTTATGTCAAAAAACTGACATTTGGTCTAACTGATCTTTATAAAACCCCGGCCTAAATAAACTATTTTTTTTTATATATACAAAAAGAGGCTAAATTACATGAGCATTTTTAACCAATAACGATCCATCGAATCCCGCCGTTTACGTTTTATCATATCTAAGCCCTGAAGATGTGAGTTGCGGTTTCCATTATATTCGATTCCAAATTTAAATGCGGCCGTCCCCCACCGCGCGCCGCGGGACTCCCGCGCAACCTAATTAACAACTGTAAAAAATAAAGGTGTTCCAATGACGTGCTAAATGCCGACTTGGTACCCCTCGCTGTGTGTTAAGTACTTTATTTCTTAATTTTTCAATTTAATCGAACTAAAGTGTCAACTTTGTATTTTATTTAGAATCTGTATCCAATGCTACCACGATTTAGGGTGGGTTGCACCAAACCGTCTGTAATCGTAAGCGGTGTTCGTTAAAATCTGATTGTGTGGAAAGTTTGACAAGTTTCTATGGGATGACAGCTGCCGGCGCCATATTTGACGATGATCGGCCTGTGATCGTATGTTGGTGCAACCGACCCTTGATAAATATATATTACTCTAAGTTTGTTTTACTACAAGCAATCGTTGCAAGTAGAAGTCGTTGCCGCTGTGCTGTATCTAATATATTTAGCTTTTAAATAAAGAAAACCTCATGTGCTCCTTAACCAGGAGAGCTGGAAGAGATCCCTTAAAAGGACAAACTCGCCTTTGTACTCCATCTTTTTTGTTTGTTTGTCATTTTGTTGCGTTTAAGGGTCTATCTCAGTTAAAAACACTCATCTATTTAGACGATTTTCTGATTGAATTGACATGTTACTTGACATTTTCTCAATGTTACTATCTAGAACAGGACTATTGCGACCTTATAGTCATAAACTTTAAATGTATTTTTTGGATTTTTCTTTAAGAAATATCGTTTGAAACATCACTCCAAATAAAATTTTCAAGCTAAAAACTGTTTTTTGTCGCTTAAATTCTAATACACACAATAAAATCAAAAAATCGACATGTTACTATCTAACCCCCTTATTCATAAACGTCTATCAAACCTATATTAGTTAACTAGCCGCTAAAGTTCGTTTGTCCTTATCTGTCACTTTGACATATGTGCTTGTGAGACAGTGACAACAGACATTTTAGTTAGCAGAGGTTTGTTAAGTTTTATGAATACGGGGGTAAACCCCCTTATTCATAAACGTCTATCAAACCTATATTAGTTAACTAGCCGCTAAAGTTCGTTTATCCTTATCTGTCACTTTGACATATGTGCTTGTGAGACAGTGACAACAGACATTTTAGTTAGCAGAGGTTTGTTAAGTTTTATGAATACGGGGGTAAACCCCCTTATTCATAAACGTCTATCAAACCTATATTAGTTAACTAGCCGCTAAAGTTCGTTTATCCTTATCTGTCACTTTGACATATGTGCTTGTGAGACAGTGACAACAGACATTTTAGTTAGCAGAGGTTTGTTAAGTTTTATGAATACGGGGGTAAACCCCCTTATTCATAAACGTCTATCAAACCTATATTAGTTAACTAGCCGCTAAAGTTCGTTTATCCTTATCTGTCACTTTGACATATGTGCTTGTGAGACAGTGACAACAGACATTTTAGTTAGCAGAGGTTTGTTAAGTTTTATGAATACGGGGGTAAACCCCCTTATTCATAAACGTCTATCAAACCTATATTAGTTAACTAGCCGCTAAAGTTCGTTTATCCTTATCTGTCACTTTGACATATGTGCTTGTGAGACAGTGACAACAGACATTTTAGTTAGCAGAGGTTTGTTAAGTTTTATGAATACGGGGGTAAACCCCCTTATTCATAAACGTCTATCAAACCTATATTAGTTAACTAGCCGCTAAAGTTCGTTTATCCTTATCTGTCACTTTGACATATGTGCTTGTGAGACAGTGACAACAGACATTTTAGTTAGCAGAGGTTTGTTAAGTTTTATGAATACGGGGGTAAAACTTTAGTAAAGTTATCGTATCCTTTAATCACTTTAATGGTATTATCAATACTTTTGTTATAATTTGAAATCAAAACATTTTAAAACTTATAAGGCCTCTTAATGTGCCTACAATATTTAACGCATGCATACATACAAACATACTTAAGTATATAGTCATTAAATATATGACCATGCAATATTTTACATACAATTACAAGTGTAAGCAGCGTAAGTAAAATAAAAGTAGAATACTCGTTTCTCTTTTTTTTATGTTATATGGGGCAAACGAGCAGACGGATCGCCTGATGGTAAGCAATTACCGTCGCCCATAAACACTTGCAACAGCAGAGGAGCCGCAAGTACGTTGCCGGCCTTTCAGAAGGGAATACGCTCTTTTCTTGAAGGTTTGAAGGTCATATCGGTCCGGAAATACCGCAGGCGACAGTTCATTCCATAGTTTGGTTGACCACTTCGTACCTCGTCACAGTCACGTTAATATGAGAGAGATAGCGGCTTTAATATTCATTATCACTGTGACAAGGTACGAAGTGGCACAGAAATCAAATTGGTTGACTGTACCTATCTCTTTGCGAAATCGAACAGGATTTCAGCCTGTGTAAACAAAGAAAATTACAGGACTAACCGAAAAGTGAGTCAATGACAGACCCAATATCAGTGCCTGTACCATGAGTTTGCATGACCGTGCTCGCTAGCGACTGCGTAAACAATTTAGTATGCCGATTCTTAGTTCTATTGCCTAACCGCCAGAGGCGTTGTACTTTTGCCCATACTTTTTACTTAAAAAGCTGGAACAAATTCTACCAGAAACTAACGAAATCCTGAGCATTTGGTTTATAAGTACGTTCCAAGGACAACTCTGTATTCCAATCATGGCTTTGCAAACATTTCGGTAACTTAACGTAAATTTTCATGCACATGACGCATGAAAATTTACGTTAAGTTACCGAAATGTTTGCAAGAGCTACCTTTACATCAATTTAAATTTGGATTCCGTAAGCTGTTAGCTGAAAATAATTACTATAGTGTAAAGGATTTTCTGTCTCAAAACATTCATTAATAAAATTTGAAAAAATATTTGCATGCTAGTCTATATAGTACTAATAGCAGGATACCTATTGTCACATACCTCCTAAGGTCAAAAATATACCTACTTATTCTATGCAAATAAACTCTATTCACTACACCTACCTATGAAGCTGACGGTCCTGGGCTCGAATCCCGGTCAGGGCAAATATTTGTGTGATGAGCATGAATATTTGTTTCTGAGTCTTGGATGTTTTTTATGTATTTAATTATTTATATCTATTAAATATATCGTCGTCTAGTACCCATAACACAAGCCTTCTTGAGCTTACTGTGGGGCTAGTTCGATTTGTGTAAGATTGTCCTCTAATATTTATTTATTTATTTATTTTATTTATTCTATTCTACATTTTTTTACGCAGTCGCTAGCGAGTACGGTCATGTAAACTCATGGTAAAGGCACAGACTGCTTTTACTCCAACCCGATTTACCCACGAAAAGAAAATTCTATAACACAATCTCCTTAAAAACGTTCGGAATGCGCGTCACTAATCGGTCAGTCCTATCGATATTCGAAAAACTAAAAATAAACGTCCCAAAACGAATCGTTGCCAGCGGAAATGATCAACACGACAGGTGAGAACGACTCCCGAAATTGAATAAATCGATACGATATCAAAGTTGGAATTGAAAGACGATTGATGAAAAAACTAACGATTTGATGCTCCGGTTAGGTACAATTGGATCTGTGGAGAATTGACGGATTAGCGCTGTGCTTGTCGATAAATAATTTATCGATATCTGCAAACACCTTATTCCTAATCTTGTTAAGATTTTACGATCAAAAACAGTTATGATTATCTAATAAAGAGAAAGAACACCTTTTTTAGGACGACGAAGCCATAATATAATGTTACAAAACATTTAATCACCCACCCTCAAAGTGAAAACGTTGTCCCATGAAGCTGTGTGTTTTTCAAAGCTATTTAGATAGTACTTATGTATTTAATATACATATAAGTAAGATTCTCTCCAAGGAAGAAATATATCACTATGTGTTTAACAATGACTTAAATATTACAACTAACTTAAATCTAAAACAGGCACCTGGGGCATTGTACCGAGGATGCTGGCGGAGTAGATCCTTGTGCGCGCTGGGGCCCTATGTATTTTAAAATGATCATGTGACATAAAGATATACCAAGCTAAAATAAATAAATAAAATGAATAAAGCCTTGCGTGTCCTCTACAATAACATGTTTAGGGTGCTTTTGGGTCTGCCTAGATTCTGCAGCGCGTCAGGCATGTTTGCCGATGCTCGCGTGGATGGATTTCATGCCATAATGCGCAAAAAAATGGCATCAATCAGGAGCAGAATCCAGAACGGTCCCAATTGCATCCTGAGGGTGTTAGCGGATCGGACTGATAGTGTCCTGCAAAGGCACTGGATGGCAGGACTAATAAATCCTGAGGCTGAGCGGGTTTATTATGTCAATTAATGTTAAATAATTAATTTGCAAAACTAACATAGAATAAGTAACTAATCACTAACGACTCGATGGACCTATGTTGTCTGATTAAATAAATATTATTATTATTATTAAAATGTATCAAATACCCAATAGGAGAGCTGCAGCCTGCTTGATCACGCTAGTACTACGTCGAATATCGGATATCCATGTGTGAGATGGAGGAATGTTATATGTCAGACACTAGCATTAGAGAGGATGATACATTGTTACACAACATAAATCGATAGATCGATGCCGCATCCTTGTGCGGTTAGAACAGTGGAGAATGACACTTGGAAACGGTAGCCGCGCAGCGGGGGGCGGAGCCTCCGCCATCTTTATTTTTTTTTTTTTTTTTCGCCCTTGTTTAACCAGTCCCGGGCGATGCGGCTGACTGCCACTCGCAATCAATAAAACGTAACCGTGCCTTTACGGAATTAAGTAACCTCTCTTTAAAAATAGCCTAAGTCTTATAGAGGTACAAAATAGTTGTTACCTACTTTATGATCACGGCATTTCTACGGTTCCGCTCCGGTAGAGATAGTGGTGTAATTAAAATTGTACAAGAAATCTTTCGATAGGCCTAATTCTGAGGTAACCGCGCTTGTGTCGTAATACGTTTTACAAGATGAAATATTTCAGAAGTGCCTGAAAATCTTGATTCGCTCTGGCGTCATGACTAATTGCAAACATTTCTAGAGTTAAGATGGCGAATCGAGAAAAACTGTTTCATAATTATTACGCTGTTACCATTATTTTGTAGATTTTAAAAGGTAATTGGGAAGAGCAAAACAAATCTCAAAATGCACGAGGATGCAATATGTTTCCCTAGGACGTTTACAACAATAACTTAATTACTAAAGAATCAATGTGCATATACAGTTCAGTTATATTTAGTTAAAATCAAACATTTAGGTATTCTGCAAATAGGCTACAGGGGCACTTTTACTTATCAAAATATTTATTTACAATTTTTCCCTATGGCACCGATCTTAGCCCAGTTTTTTATATGTAAATATTTTATTTTAGTTTAAAGAGTTAAGCCTTATATTTGTGTATATTATGTTATGGTTATTTATTTTCGTTTGTTTAAAAAAAATGTTTTACATTTAAGAAAGTCTGACTATAAGAATAAATCTTTCATGTCAAAATACAATATAAGAAAAAAAAATCAACATTACAAATATAAGAAAGTTGGTGTCATACTGAAAATAAACTTCCAAAGTTATTTGTAACAAATATTACAATTTGAGTAAAGTTAGAGATGTATAAGGTCTCATAATATCCCAGAAATATATACATGGAGCGTCCAAATACAATAAAATTTATGATTACTATTCTAATGTCCTTAGAGCGTCAAAATTAAAATGATATGATTAAAAAAAACAATTTAATATTGCTAGAAATGTACCTATAACGTCTCTAAGAGTCATTGACAATAAAAACGAATCCAGAGAAAAAAAAATAGTTGGTGTGAAATCATAACATACATGAAATGAGATGAAATTAACAATTAAACTGAATTAAGTACGAGTTATGAACACCAATATTACGATAGAACATGATCATGTCTCTCGTCAATCCCCAATAAAAAACACAAGGATTAAATTTCTTTACTATGTCCTTTCAAGCCTTAGTAATTTATAATTTTTAGTAATTATACCGTTAACACCAACCTTTGTTTAGAATTGCATAAACACACCGTTAACACAATAGAATCCGGTGCACTGTTTTTTCTCTACTAATGATACTCGACCCAGTGATATTTAAAAGTTACTACTGGTCCATTAAATAATGTCATTTGTAATCTCTTTTAATTTTATTGCATTGCTACAAAGATCAACATTTTAAATTTTTTAACAAAAATTAGTTTACTGTATCGAAATCCAAGAAAGGTTACCATTATTACCGCGACGTTACCATTACTAGAGGGACGAAATATTTCTTTTCACCCTCACGGATGTAATTGCTTGCAAATACTAGTATTTATTTTATATTTTCCGAAAATAAACACCCCTATAATGCTCACCCTTATAGTATTTGTTGCATTAGCAATTTTCTTTGCGTCTTGCTCTAATAGCCAAATAACCTTAAGCTGCTGATCACAGCCGCTAATTGGTAACTCAGAGAGCGGATAAAAATCGTCGTCTCCAAACCTCCGGGGAACCAGGAATCTAATAAGGAATTATGACAAACAACCCGGTGGCAATTTCACACTTTATTAATGCAAGTATTAAGGCTAATTCCATCGCTCGACACGTGCCGAATCACTGTTCCCATAAAACCTCGACGCGCCCCTCGAAAATAACAACAAAACACAGAATATTCGACTCAAAAGTCACGACTGTGGACTTTACGTTGGCGCAGTGCAACGGTACTGCAGTTTGACGCATAAAAACCGTTACAAAAGCTAGCTTAAAATAAAAGCAACAAAGTCCAATATTCTATGCATGTTGGTGCGTTTTGATGCAATTTTTCCCCCCAATTTTTGACAGATACGCACGTCTATAGATGGCGCGAATTCGGACCATAGATCACAGCATAATTCGGTCACGCTCTATGGCATTAAGTGTCAGTTAGCGTCTCTGTGGGGCTTAAAGCGAACTTTTTCGAACGCTCCCCTCTTTGTAATAACAACATAAGTGAGGTTTACCCGGATTGAATACGGTATTATAATGAAATGATTCATATTTAAGTGAGTCCTCCCCTCGCTGTAATTTGATGGTGTCAGGGATCGGAAGCAATGTTTCTTATTAAAGTGGGTGATGTTGCTTTTGTTTTTATTGTACGAATTCATTTCCTTTAATAAGTGTTGCGGAACTTTTTCGATTGCTCATTTTATGGTCGGTGGCCGTGTTAGCAGATTTGGGGTGTCCGTCTCAAGGTGTCGACATTCATTATGCACGGGAATTGCATGATAAAAGAATATACTGCGCCAGGTATGGCAATCCGGTACATCGGTTAGTAGTGTGTGTGACACGACCTACGGCATCAGCCTATTGATGGTATGCGGACGTAAGTGTGAGTGTGTCGTCTACAGTGACATCACTGGTGTCACAATCCGGATTGTCAGACCTTGTTAGACCACGGGAATTGTATGACGCTGACCCTACAGAAATGTAGGTAATCACCACCTCATTTTTTATGATATCTTCTAAGGGTTCAAAGTGAAATAATAGCGGTGCCTGTGAAATAAATAAGTTAGAAAGTATTTTGATTGATGTGGTTGTACTATGTAACTATGGAATGAACTGTCGCCTGCGGTATTTCCGGACCGATATGACCTTAGACCTCCGACAAGGTGGAGTGATGACCTGGTGAAGGTCGCGGGAATCCGGTGGAAACGAACGGCACAGGACCGGTCTAAATGGCGAGCCTTGTGAGAGGCTTATGTTCAGCAGTGGACGTCTTTCGGCTGAAATGATGATGATGATGATGATGATGACCTTCAAACCTTCAAGAAAAGAGCGTATTCCCTTCTGAAAGGCCGGCAACGCACTTGCGACTCCTCTGGTGTTGCAGGTGTTTATGGGCGACGGTAATTGCTTACCATCAGGCGATCCGTCTGCTCGTTTGCCCCCTATAACATAAAAAAAACCAGCATTAATAAATACTGGCAGGATGTGCTGAACTAAAATAATTATAAGACCCTAAATTGTGCCACATTCATAGAAATAAATAAATTGATTGATTGTGCTGGACACTGACCCAATAGTTGACACTTTCAACCTATGTTCTGCGTGTATGCGTGACACTAGTGTACGTTTGCTTATATTTCATATATACTGATACTACCAGTGAGATCCTAATATAATTGGCTACCTGTTTATATTTTAAAGTGATGTTGTGTTATAAAAGCTGGTATAGAAATATAAATATTAACTATGGGTACCTAGTAAGGTGTCAATAATTGGGTAGTTTATCTTATGTTTCTATGCAAATTACAAAGTTATTGTTAGAATAAAGTGTTTAGAAATACGATTTGAGACGGGATATTTACCATGTATATTTGTATTTGTGAGTTCCCGATATTTCGGCACTGTTGCAAGCGCCATTATCAATTATCGTAATTCTAATGTAAATGACCATGTGAGCTTGAAATCTAATAAAGTGTTTGTGTTAGCTGCTCATTATTCCCTGACTGCTTGCTAAATGACCCTGCAACTCAAAGTGGAAACTATATTGCAGGTAGAGCAAACCTTGGCTATTCGGTGATACGCAGTCATTCGTTTGTAGAGTCATCTGATATTTTTGTAGCTTGTACTGTTTTTTTTTGCGTCACTTGCAGTCATAATGATAGGGAAGGTTCCTCGTTTGTTATTTTGTTTTTCTACTCCTGTACTTTTTTTCGCGACTTACGCAATCATGAACTGTAGTATAAATACATACTTTATTTATTCTGTAAAAAGTCTATCTAGTCTATTGCCCAAAAACACACTCCTTACCCTACTTTAATGAAAAATAAAAGCAGAGTTGGGTGCCACAGACTACTACAAATACTATGTATAGTATTCATTCTTCGGTGCGTTCAAGTGAAACTTTTATGATTAAAATCAGTGCTGCCAACTTAACGCAACTTTGCTATAATTTTTATGAATTAATTTAATTAATGCATAATATATTATTTACTAATATGAATACATACATTTATCATTTTTTGTGTTGTTTAACAAGTGTTATCTATTTTCGGATATATTTATGAAAACGAAACAGTTAAGATTCGATCCGGATTTGAATTCAGTTTAGGTCGGATGCCAAGTATATAGCAAATTATAAAAAAAAAAGAATAAACAGTGTCATATTTTTGATTTCCCACCAAATTTTTAATTGAAAACGAAAACATTCAAGTTGATAAACGATTATATTACTTAAATAAAACGATTTTTTTGTGTTCATGAAGAAAATGTGTAGGTTAGTTGATTCTTTTAAAAATCCATGAAGAAGTTATATAGCATTAGTGAAGAAATTTCGTAGGTAAGTTGCACAATTACTAAGGGGAAATATGGCACATGAAAAGTCTGAAAAATACTTACTTTTTATTTGAAATGAATCGTAGAAAAAGTGTTGTATGCAACGGTGTATAACTGGTATAAAAAGGCTCGTGGTGTCTTTACTTGCGATGTTCGCCAAGGCTCACATCGCAACCCACACCACTCCCCTTTTTATACCCTTCTTATACACCAGTTGCATAATATACTATTTATGTTTCTCAGCTATAAGATGATAACAAAATATCACCGAATGACTGCATATCACCGAGTAGCCAAGGTTTGTCCTAGGTCGTTTTCAATCAAAGTGAAAAATAAATCGGCACAGGTGGGATTTGCCACGACCTCTGGAATCCGTCCATTGCTCGTTAATCAACTGAGCTACTGTGGGTATATTTCAATTATTACACTCCTTTAATTACTTTATTACAATTTCAGAAACGGCACTAACGTCTCAAATTAAATTGAGACTTGTTAGTAACAATGGGGTAGCAGATACTGAGTTTAAAATCTGTCAAGCGGATGCGACGTATAGGCTAGTCTAACTAGCGGATTATGACAGAAAAATGGGGCAACCTAAATGGAAAATTCTTAAACTACAAAATGCATACTGACGTGTTATATAGTACTTATAAGTGTCGGCATGTTAGAAGAGTTAAATTGATACAATATACAGGGTGTCCACTGTCCAGTAAATAATGGACAAGCTTCTAATCACCGATAGAGCATCTGAGGCCGGTCCAGAAAATGGACCTTCAGGTTTAGTAAAAGTATTCCTTGGTTTTCGAGATAATCGAACTTTTCCATTTTCTTAATAATTGGTACCTTCTTTGACTTTAATGACCGTCGAGGCCATACATGAAGAGATATTCTCGTTCTTTTTATTGCTAAATATTCTCTAATAGTGTTGCTAATAGACAGGTATTAGAGCTATAGGGTAGCCAGGACTCATTATTAAAAATTAGCCTATGGACGCTTGTTACTCCAGAAGATTCCCAAGCAAGTTGCTGCCTACCCTTATTGACTTGCGGATGGTTGTGCTGACAGCTAGTAGAGACGAGGTCCTACATAAAGTTATCTCTGTTTTTCATTAACAACTTTTTTCGTTGACTCGGGTGGTAGCCAATTATTAAGAAAATGGAAAAGTTCGATTATCTCGAAAACCAAGGGACTTTTACTAAACCTGAAAGTCCTTTTTCTGGACCTGCCTCAGGTGCTCTATCGGTGGTTAGAAGCTTGTCCATTATTTACTGGACACCCTATATATAAGACAATTTCTCTCATCTTATTAGGATTTGTAAATATCAAATAAACAATGGCGTTGCTCTGAAAACGAAGTTTTTTATTATACTAACATTCAGAAGATAATAATTACATCACTATTTAACTTAAATCACAGTATCATACCTGTCAATTCCTTTTTACAATCATTTTATAAACAAACAATGTGCTCAATAATGGCGAATTCTATCATCTGTCAATGTACATATGCACTGCTTTAGCAACCGTGTTGGCCGCCATTACTCTCAGCGCTACACCTCAGATTCGGTTGAAACCGCTCAACCAATCTCACTGGAGCGCAAACTCTTAGAGTATTCCAGTGTTCCAAACCACACGCGTGGTCGTGCCGGAGGTTTTCCCCTGGATTTTCCCCAGGCTACTCTCCAACCGCGCACTCCTATCGCTTTTTTGGGCCCGGCCTATAAAGCCACAGTCAGGTTCATAAAAAAAAAACTCTCAGCGCCATCTATGATGTCAAATTATGTAGGGTCACTGTTCACCGACCGTAGAGCGCTGTACAAAGTAATCAAATTAAAGAAAATATAATTTCTTTATATATATATATATATGTGTGTATACAAAAAATCAAAAAGCTTGTGACCTTCACCGGTCAGATCTTAGATATGTATAGAAAACAAGAGTCCTTGTGCAAAAACAGTTCCCAGCCTCCTTAATCCGCCGTAATCTGGCAAATATAAAGCGATAAGAGTTGTATTAGTAACAGCAGTATAATGGCAAAATGGCTTAATGCCCGCTTAATGGCGCGGCGCGTGGCGCGCGCGTGCCGAGTGTTTGTCTGTTTGCCTGTTTGTACGCCTGGAACCGGCTTAGCACTTTACGGCTTTAATTACAGATTGAGCGATATGTTTGTTGTTGGTGGGGATTAAAGGCTTGTGGGTGTTGGTTCTGGTTTAGTGGGGGATCTGTGTGGGACAGCATGACTATTTGAATTTGATGAGCAAGCTTCTCACTGCACTGACAGAACATTATGTATTGTATGATGAGAGTAGTTTCAATTTCCCCGTTTTTGCTGGGGTAAAATGCTTGCCAACTTGTGATTCTCCTGTAAAATGTGAAAAATTGTGAGCAGGGAGCTTTTTGAGTGTCGAACGCTCGCCTTTTCACTCGACATCTGTAAAATAATCATAGTTTTTTCACAGATCTCGAGTGAAAAGTCAAGCGTTCGAAACTCAAAAATCTGCCCCCAGGTTTGACATTATACGAAAATAATGACTATTCAGTTTTTGGAAAATTTTACAAGTCGTAAAACATATCACTCTCGAGGCTTACACTCTACACCGCAGCCACTATAGTTCTAAAATAGTCAGATACGTGCTTTTGTCTAGTTCGCGTCGTTTGCGTGCCATTGTCGGGTCGGCCGCCTCGCCTTCGCCTTCGAGAGCATCGACGACTAAAGAGCAAGCTTCCAAAGCTTCTTAAGCCATTAATATATTTATTTTTGACTTTACAGATGGACACCAGCCGCACGAGACACACCAGCACACCGTAGCGGGCCCCCAGGCCGGGGGCTCGCGTGGAAACTTCAAAATCAAAATCAAAATCACAACATTTATTCTGCAAATAGGCCTCAAGGGCACTTTTACAAGTCAAAATCTATCTAGGTACATCAAATAAAAATAATACAATAATCAAAGTATCATTAATTAAATGTAGTGTTACATGTCAAAAATAAGACTAAGAAACTAAAAACAATCGAGATTTGTTAGAGATGTATAAGGTCTCTAAGCGTCAAGATAAAAGGTAATAAAGTAGGTACACTAATCATAACAAAATATTTTGAGCTATATCTATAACACGTCAACATGAAAATAATAAAATCTAATAAATAAATATCCTCAGAGATGTATAAGGTCACTGAGCGTCAGTCTAAAAAATAAAATCAAATGAGAATAGTGAAGTCTCTCATCATGTCAATTCCACTGAACACTAGCTTCATCAGCATCGTCCGCCAGAAGCCTGTCCCGCCGTCATAGCGGTGACGCGACCCACCACATTTCACAAAGTGCCCAGCACAGGAGTGGCACCTTGCGGCCAGGAGGGCGCAGAAGAAACTCGAAAGAAACGAACGCCTTCGGACGAAGGATGGACTCTTCTCATCTAGACTAGGTTTAGTGAATCAGTGACAAAACTCCAAGTAGCTCGATTCCACTCACACCTCAGATTCGGTTGTAACCGCTCTACTAATCTCACTGGAGCGCGAACTCTTAGAGTATTCCAGTGTTCCAAACCACACGCGTGGTCGTGTCGGAGATTTTCCCCAGGCTACTCTCCCGGCCTATAAAACTACAGTCAGGTTCAAAAGTAAAAAGAAAATATAGGACGAAGTTGCAACTCGGGGCTGTGTGATGTTTTATCTACGTACATACCTAGGTAGGGTCGGTAGGTGGGTTTACGGCCTGTTAATTTGATGCGCCAGTTTGCGGCCACTTGGATGAGTTGATGAACTGAAATGATATTTTCTTGCTTTTTTAATATATTCCCATTCGATAGCTTCTAATTAAAACGACTACGACTCACTATTTGTTTAGGGTATGTAAAAGTGTAAATATCTTTAATTGAAAAAACTTCCTTCTTCAGAAGGCCGCAAACTGACACAGGCCGCGTAACTGGCCTAGCGACCCTATATACCTACTGTAGGTCATGTTGTACACATATTTATTGTTACACCTAGCTCACTTGAAACTTTATTTAGGTAATTTGTTAGTGAGAGCAGTGAGTTGTTTAGTAAAGCTCACTTTTAAATCAACCCGGACACTCAGCCAAAACGGCTCGGTGGCGGCAAAAAGGTGTACATCTGATTGGACACTGTTGTGACACGCGTTTTGATGGCGGTCAACGATGTAGTCAGCTGAGCTGGCTGTATGCAACATTACGCCAAGAAAATCATTTGTAATGATTAAATTATATTATAATAATATTAATAAGTCAAAGTCAAAATTTTATTTGCGAGAATTATGGTACATATTAAATGACAAAATATACATTCATTAAATATAGAACTGCACAATTCACCATTACGATGGCATGCAAATTTATGATTATAATTTTAAAGAAAATTAATTTATATAATAATGTCATTCTACATAAGAAAAAAAAAAACAGTGTAAATTATTTCTAGTTATGTTAAATTTGTGGTCATGGCAAAAAATTCCTTAATTCTATAAAAACATTTATCCTGAAGCCATGAGCGAAGTTTGACTATGAACAATACACAACAACATAGGGTTCCTAGAATAGTTTTCAATGCGGCTCGAACGTCAAGTTTCAACACACTCATGTTTTTTTTTTATGTTGTTGGGAAACGAGCCTAATACCTACAGGGCAGGTCTGATGGTAAGTGCCTACATGGGACTCACATGCGTGGTTCAGGATAATCATACATAACACAACCACAGATTTTATAATATCAAAATCAAAATCAAACATTTATTCAGCAAATAGGCCACAAGGGCACTTTTACATATCAAAGCATTAATTTACAATTTAAGAAAGTCTGACTATTATAATACATTTTTCATGTCAAAATATTAATTTACAGTTCAAGAAAGAATAATAATTTCGAGTTTACAATTTTAACAAAATTAATGGCATACAGTGACGATAAACTTGCAAAGTTATCTATTACAAATATTACAACTTCAATAAAGTTAGAGATGTATAAGGTCTCAAGTCTGATTAAACAAAGAGTATAATGAAATTAATATAATATCCCAGAGATATACAATGGTCTCTGAGCGTCAAAATTAAGACTACATTCGTTTTTATTATCAGTGAATTAGAGACCATATACTTACAGATGTATATGGTCTCTAATTCACTGATAATAAAAACGAATCCACAACAGGATGATGTTTCTCGTCAATCCCCTATAAAAATACACTAGTATTACCGTAGTCACTATGTCTTAGCAAGCATGAACAGACCGGACTCCACAAACAGCACCCGATCACGAGTATGACGCGTATCTCAGCCATCCAGGAAACTAGTCTACATTTTTGAGTAAGTATAAGCACTTGATATCGTCTTCGTTTACCATTCGGTAAGCATTTGAATGTCCAGTGTGGCTGGCAACGTCCTGAGAGCCTACTCCGAACTTCGAAAATCAAACTTTGTATTGTGCCGTCCCTTTCACTCTCATGTTATACACTATATGATTGAAAGGGACGACACGATACGAAGTTCGAATTTGCAACTGATAGGTTGCCAGTATAGGTACAATACTCTTGAATAACACTATACCGTAGTTCCTCGGTAAACCGGGCAGCGAGTTCTGACTATACTGAATTCATACTTGAATCTTTCATGAATACCAGGCTTAAAGTCTTGTAAATTTCAATTAAACGTAACACATATTTATTTTGCAAGATTCACCATGAAGTTAGTTGTAACCATAGAAGAATGAAATGTTACTTAAATTAACATAACTTCAGATTTAATTTAGTTAAACACTAGCATAATACTTTTTATAACCTTTAGGAAGAGCGGCGCCATCCAACACAGGCTTTTTTGCTTACCGGATGGCTCCATCGCCTTATATTATAACAAATTGTACTTTACCAAAT
Source organism: Epiblema foenella (assembly GCA_963556455.1). Classification (NCBI taxonomy): domain Eukaryota; kingdom Metazoa; phylum Arthropoda; class Insecta; order Lepidoptera; family Tortricidae; genus Epiblema; species Epiblema foenella. The sequence goes on from OY747106.1 coordinate 713,797, forward strand.
AAAGAATTTTGAATTTGAATTTGAATATAAAATTTTGAATTTACCCTTTCCAGCACTTAAAAATTACCTAAAAAAAACTTTGATGTCAAAGGCTTATTATAGAGTTGAGGACTATCTAACAGACAGAAATGCATGGCCCAAACCAAATACCTAAATAGCGTAAAGAGTCTAATATTTTCATTGTATCTAGTTGACACATTTCTTGCAGGAAAGCATATCAAACGATTCGACATGTTTTGTTTTCTTGTGTAACTACACATTGTAAATACCTATTGTTATTTTTTCCTCGTTTTTCTTTCAATTCTCTTTTGTTGTGTACCATTTACATTTACTTAAGTAGGTTAAGTAGTATCATTGTAATAAGCATATTTTGGAGAAAATGACTGACTGTCGAGTTTCTTTCGGCGTTTCTTCACGGCAGTGGTCTCTTGAGAAACGCTAGTAGTTTTTGACTTGTAAAAGTGCCTTTGCGGCCTACTTGCAGAATAAAGTTCATTTATTTCATTTAATACAGCCTGACCACAATTTTTTCACCACTATTTCCTGGCTACATCCCGCATGCCCAGTCCTGCAACTAGCGGCTAGGTGCCGTAAACACCGCGCTGCCGCAGCGAAACCTGCCGATTCAATTTATTTTATATGTTTATCTGACCCCGCGATTCGCATATAAATTGGCCGGTCGTATAAACTGCAATAGTTATTTAGCACTTTTTGTCTGCGTTGTTTAAGGATGGATCTTTGCTCCGAATTGTGGAACGATTTTATAGCTTCTTATTTGTATAGGATTGCTATTGACATTGTAATGATATTCATTGAGTTTTTACCGCTGTTAGGTTTACCTAAACGAAATTGGAAGATAATTTAATAAGATTTAGCAACGACAATTATGTCATTTAAGCAGACCCAAAATTTGTTACATTAATTTTGCTATATTTGTAATCTCGAAATTATTATTCATTCTTGAATTGTAAATTAATATTCTGACATGAAAAATGTATTCTTATAGTCTTAAATTGTAAATTAATATTTTGACTTGTAAAAGTGTGGCCTATTTGCAGACTAAATGTTTGAGTTTTGAGTTTTGAGTTGAGTTTTTGAGTTTTGAGTATCGAAGCAAATTCAGTATATATATGACGTATACTATTAATCTTATGTCATTCAATCTTGATATCAACTTTTGGATATTAAGGTGTCAAATCAACCACACTATGGAATGAATTGTCGCCTGCGGTATTTCCGGACCGATATGATCTTTAAACGTTTAAGAAAAGAGCGTATTCCCTTCTGAAAGGCCGGCAACGCACTTGCGACTCCTCTGGTGTTGCAGGTGTTTATGGGCGACGGTAATTGCTTACCATCAGGCGATCCGTCTGCTCGTTTGCCCCCTATAACATAAAAAAAAAACAAAAAAAATTTGAAACGTTATCTTAAGAACCTGTCACCTAGGTAGGTATCAGAGGGCCTACTCCGAACTTCGTTTAGTGCCATTTCTTTCACTCTCGTATATAATACGGTATGAGTGAAAGGGACGGCACGATACGATGTTCGAATTTCAAATTTCTTAGTAGCCCTCAGCTGACATGGGCCAGAGTCGTCGGCAATTGCATATAGAGTACCTAGACATACGTGTGTGATGGAAATTGTATTGTCTATCTCTGACTGGTACCTATATGTTTTTAAAATCTAAGAGAATAAACCACTGGTCACATTTATAAACTGACTAAGTATGTAGCTTCTCAGCTAGGCTAGGTTTAGTGAACCAGCGACAAAACCCCCAGTAGCCGGATTCCACTCACACCTCAGATTCGGTTGAAAACGCTCAACCAATCTCACTGGAGCTTAAACTCTTAGAGTATTCCAGTGTTCCGAACCACACACTTGGTCGTGTCGGAAGTTTCCCCTGGATTTTCCCCAGGCTACTCTCCAACCGCGCACTCCTACACCGCTTTATTGGGCCCGGCCTATAAAGCCACAGTCACGTTAAAAAAAAAACTTATAGACACAGATATCTTAAACCAATTTCCATTCAAGCTAGACTTCGTTTCTAAATCAACGATGTTTCTCTTTTCTCCCACAGTCACTTTCAAAACACGTTCAAATACTTTAAAACCAATTCCCATAACCTTAAACCCCATTGTGTATTCTATAAAAATAACAGCGCATTTGTGTGTAATATCGTAATAAAAATAAATAAAACGACCGATATGATATCGGGCGGCCCCGGGCGATGAAAAATAAATAAAAATGAGGCCTGGGAGGAACGGGGAATGAAAACCCACTTAACGCTCCCCGCGGAAACGGATCGCCAGTATCCGTAAACATGGCGCACTGAGCGACAATGTAATCTTACAACACTCATTTTGTGGAGGCGGCGTGATCTTGATCTTGTTATTTATTAAAAATGTAACAGAAAACAAATTAGAACGAAACGTGGCACCGATTACGGAGCGAGCTACATGCAAAGATTTAGGCTGGTTTCGATAAAACAGGAATAATAAATAAATATTTGGGGACAATCTTACACAAGTCGACCTAGTCCCAAACTAAGCAAAGCTAGTACTATGGGTACTAGGCAACGATATATCATGCTGAGTGGACTCCTTTTTCGCATTAAGCCTTAATTTTAATATAAGTGTAAATGTACTATGTATTATGTGTAAAATGCGAAATAAAGCTTTTTCTATTCTATTCTATTCTATATACATATTTATATAGATAAATATATATACTTAAATACATAAAAAAACATCCAAGACTCAGGAACAAATATTCATGCTCATCACACAAATAAATGCCCTGACCAGGATTCGAACCCGGGACCTCCAGCTTCGTAGGCAGCATCACTACCAACTAGGCTAAAGCGCCCGTTAAAATAAAAAAGTGTTGGTTTTCGTCGTCTGTCGTCTACCGGTTTCTGGGATCACAGAATATCAGCGTCGTTTCATGCTGAGTGGACTCCTTTTTCGCATTAAGCCTTAATTTTAATATACTCAGCCTTTAAATGTAAATGTACTATTTATTATTATGTGTAAAATGCGTGATAAAGCTTTTTCTATTCTATCCTATTCTTTTATTCTATTCAATAGAATGCTATAGTTTATTTATTTGCCGGGAGATGACGGCTTAAAACATCCTTTAGATTATATCGGTAGGTAAGTTATGTCAAAAGATGTACTGAGTTACCAAAATCTCTGTCATATTGGTCTAAAGGACCTTTATAAAACCCGGTCTGAAATTGCAGTGTACAACTTTGCAACCACCTGAAAAACGAAGTTTTTTCAATTAAAGATATTAATTAGCATTTTTACGGACCATAGAAATGCTTCGTACGCTTCTTATTTGTTAGTTATTCAATATTATGAATATAGGAATCGATTGAAAAAAATAAAATTATCCTTATATTTCACCTAACCCATCCAAGTGCTGGGAAACCGGCGCAGCAAATTAGCTGATCGCTAACCTAACAAAATTTTGACCATAACTGACCCCAGGCACGTATCCAGAAGGGGGGGGGAGGAGTTGGGATTTATCCCCCCCCCCCAAAAAACGTTTTTAGCCGTCTGTTTATTTATTCGCTTGCGTGTTCTTTCAATAACATTCATCATTTTCACATGGTTGTTACAATGTTAGTCCCCACCCTAACCAAAAGTCTGGATACGTGCCTGACTGACCATCGTCTACCGGTCCCTGTGATCCCCGGGCTCATTACAAAAGAATCCTATTGTTTATTTTTTCGTCGGGAGACCACGGCTTACATCAAAATTTTATACTTAGAATAATCTCGGGGTAAGGTATTCCTGCTTGGTTTAATTTGGTCTTCGACAATGTACAGTCAAGCGAGTCGACAGTCAAGCGAAGTGAACATATACGAATTAGGTAATCTCTTTTAAATCGATGTGCATTTGCATACCGATACCATAATTCGTTGACAGAAATAGCTATGGATATTTGACTGTACAATATAACACAACAGGAATTATTCACAAAGTTAGCACAAAATAAATAGTCTATTATATTCGAAATACAATATCTCTACTCGTAAATTGTGGAGTACAAGTTACGTTGTTCCGCCATAAAAACACATAATTTAAAATCGGCGAGTTCGAACACAAACTTGTTAGCAACAAATAACAATGTTGTAAAAGACGCGTAAATAACAATCGTGCAAGACATTCTGAAGATGTACTACGAGATAAAATTTACGGGCACTAATGACATTGGGACGCGCGAAACGGCGGCGGCCATATTTCATCGTTTTCCCGCGCTTTTCTCGGCAATATTTTATTTTTTTACGGCGTTCGGCGTTCTCCGGCCAGTGCGTGTGCGTTAAAACCTTTTTTCGATAATCATAAATTAGGAACAGTGTACGGGAAATCTTTATGGAGCTGATTGTCTGTAGGCGTATACATAATGTTCAATTTAAACTTTTCTTAACTAGATGTGGTTGTGCATGCTTTTGAAAACAAAGGAAAATTATTTTATTCATACATATATAAACTAATTAAAAAAAAATCTTTTTTCTGCCTGTTTAACGAAAAAAAATAAGTTGTTCGTGTTTCTTTTTTCGTCGGCTAGTACTACATTATACTAGAACTTTGCTTAATTTATAATTAAATGTCTGCCAAAAACTTGTTCGCTATCATCACCTATCATCATTACCATACAAAACGCCTGTCAAGTCCCGTTCCAAGCCTTTCAATGTAAACAAACACCACTAACCGTTTAAACATTATCGGTTCTATTCAACCGCAATCGACTCCACAACTCCCTTCCAATTTTTCCACAAAACGACGTATAAGTAGTACATTTTACATGCACTTTACGCCGTTTTATGATACTCAGTGATGGTGTCACAGGAGTTGTAAAAGTTGTAATTGTCACATCTGCCAAAATAGGACCCCTCGAGGGTAAATCACAAAGCTGGTTCGTCGCCGGTGATTTTGAACGATAATGTTTTTTGTGTTGCTTTGTCGTTGATTTTTATAATCGTGATTATTTAGTAATGGTGTGGAGATGGAATGTTATAATAAATAAATATTAGCGGACAATCTTACACAAATCGAACTAGCCCCACAGTAAGCTCAAGAAGGCTTGTGTTATGGGTACTAGACGACGATATATTTAATAGATATAAATACTTAAATACATAGAAAACATCCAATACTCAGAAACAAATATTCATGCTCATCACACAAATATTTGCCCTGACCGGGATTCGAACCCAGGACCGTCAGCTTCACAGGCAAGTGCACTACCCACTAGGCTAAAGCGGTCGTCAAATCATAATAAATAATAAACATTTATTGCAATCATGTACTAAGCTAAGTACAATGGGCCTAGGATGGGTGTAGCATCACTCAGGTAATTTATGACTAATAGACACAATGTCTTGCCGAATTTATTTACACTTGTAACATTAAGCCGTCGTCTCCCGGCGAAAAAAAAAAACAATAGCATTCTATTGTAATGAGGGGGATCCCCGGGACCGGTAGAAGACGGGTTAAAGACGCTTAAGTCTATAGCACACTCTAATACTGTCCGTCATGGAAAAAGCATTTTTATAAATATAACTGACACATAATGAATACTTCACTACATAGTATAAAACAAAGTCGCTTTCTCTGTCCCTATATTCCTATGTATGCTTAAATCTTTAAAACTTCGCAACGGATTTTGATGCGATTTTTTTTAATAGATAGAGTGACTCAAGGGGAAGGTTTATATGTATAATACATGCATCAGCATTGCACCCGTGAGAAGCCGGGGCTGGTCGCTAGTTTGACATAAAAGATAAACACCTATGACTGTGCCTCTACTTATTTTTTTAAAATATTTGTGTTTTTCTCTGATGTGTACAATGAAATGTATTGTCAATTATGACCTAATTTATGAAAACTAATTAATTTTGTTATTTCGCGGAGAGCGTGAAGTCAAGGCTACAAACCGTTCGTTCGAGTAATATACATATTTATAACCAAAGCATATCTTTTCTGAAAAATTTCAATATAGGTTAAGTAGAGAATTTGATTAAATTTTAAACTCAAGGACTGAAAATGTCAAGTCAAGTTTGGCACTAAATAGTTGGTATTTAGGCCGTGTTCAAACCAAACTGACAATCGGCCGCCGAAAGTGAGCGAAAGTTACACAGTTTACTGTATTTCCATACATGTTCACTTTTTCGTTCACATCTAACCGACAATACGCTATTACGCTGAACGAAAAATACCGTTTATTTTCACGTTTACACTGCGGCTCACAGTGAGCCTGCTCACATTCGGTGGCTTACAGTCAGTTTGGTTTGAACATGGCCTTAAAAACAATCACCTGTTGTAATTTTTTTAAAGAGTTCGAGAATGTATGTACATTCGAGTGCAAAATATGTATCGAATGAATCCTCTAGCACAAATATGTACAGAAACTTTAATTAGCCGACATACAAGGGCGAATATTCAACGTTTTTACGGCGGTTATTTTACGTCATTGTCGTTTCATTTGTAAAAAGCGTAAACCAATTTCGGGTCCGAGTCTTATTTGATCAATGTTTTCGCCGGTTTATCCCAACTTTGGGTAGATAATCTTGAGTCGACAATGACTTTAGAAACGAGCGTTTCAAACGCTCGGAGAATCGCCCACAAGCTATGGGACATGTTTTTGAGTAAGTTGTATGCACCTATGTTTTCCACGTGACTGTACCAACATCCTTGCAATAAAGCCGTTTATTCTGTTTCATTAACTTTGCCAGCGGTAGCAGAGATAGCGCGATAACACTAATCGAAACATGTGTTTGCGCCCGCGCCGGCGTCCTATCTGTAGCTGTTAACAGTGTTAACTTGACACCTGTCATCCACCTCCAGGGTACAACATGTCAACGGGATCTTTTGATGGGATAGTTTTATGTTTCCTTTCTATGATGGACAGGATAATATTTCATTACTTTTGCTTGTAAAAAAGGTATTCAAGAATCCACCAAGTAAAACTGATGTCCAAAATGAGGCCCGTCACAATTTTACAAGTTTAGACTGGCATACAGTGCCTTTACGATGAGTTTGCATGACCGTACTCGCTAGCGACTGCGTAAACGATTATGTATGCCGATTCTTTGTTCTATTGCGTAAACGCCAGAGGCGCTGTACTTTTGCTGATACAAATTTTGACTGGCGAGTACGGTCATGTGTTAGGTTTTAGAATATTTCCAGTCAAAAGCCTGTGTTTTAAAAACAAATGGCTTTATTTATTATAGTTTTCGATTCGTGTAAACATAACTTTATTACTTTAAATGTTACGGTAAAACTGGCAACATCTATTACTTAACAATAGCAACACTGTCATGCCTGGATTGATGGAATTTGTGGCGGGAAAACTAAGCGATTCTGTGATTGGCTCGCGACAATGGCGCCACTCAGTGTCGTGGACCAATCGCGGAGCAGGATTTTCCCGCCAGAACAGACGGTTTTCTTGGCCAGGAGCTGGTGCCTGGTTGGGCATTCTGGTGTCGATCGTCGAAGAGATCGTATAGTGAAAGCACCATAACCTTAGTTAATTTAAATAAAAAGTAATTTATAGTATTATTGATATGTTATTAAAAAAATAACTGAACGAGTTTTTCTTAAAGTGCTCCTGCCTTATGGTAATCTCATACATGTAAACTCATGGTAAGGGCACTGAGGGGTTTCATTTCTAGTGCCTATGCCAAATCTTGGGATTAGGTAGCGGAGCCCGGGCATTCTTAAAGGATGCAACTGTACCAGGATAACACTAAAAGGATGATGACTGAAGAGTTTCATTACATTTAGTGGATTTTATGTAAGAATCTCTATTATTCTGACTGAAGGATTTTGTATCCGGGCGAATATTCAACGTTTTTACGGCGGTTATTTTACGTCATTGTTGTTTCATTAAATATTGTTAAAGGAGACGATGATCTGAGTAAACTTTTGTTAAAAGCGTAAACCAATTTCGGGTCCGAGTCTTATTTGATCAATGTTTTCGCCGGTTTATCCCAACTTTGGGTAGATAATCTTGAGTCGACAATGACTTTAGAAACGATTTCAAACGCTAGGAGAATCGCCCATCCATGGTCAACAAAAAAAAAATTAAATGCATTTCACCAATATTGGCCATCTGACCAGTGTTGCTGGTTTAGGCTTGTAAAATTGTATCTCCAACTGTGTCGCTATAATATGTAAGTGCGATAAAGAAGCAGATATTGAGTTTTCGATTCGCGATAGGCCCTCGGGCCTCTGGCGACTAGATAAAACGCTACGCACGGCTCATGCGCGAGCGCAACTGCTACGCTTGGCATGCGTATACTCGTATTCATTTAACATTTCAATAGCGGTCATCAACTTGACTTTCATCCCGATATCGTAATTTTTTTGCGACAAATCAATTATCTATACAAAACTGTCGCAAAAATGTCATCGCTTGTGTATCATAGTACAGGGTAGGATGGAGCCACGGAGTCACTAGGTACGCATAACATTAGTCAATTACTGATAAAATGACAATTTTACAGCCAAAAATAAAATCTAAATGCATTTAAGTTTGTTTGTTTATGTGCACATGGAGACGAAGTCATTTCAAATAACAAAAACGTCAACTGAACAGTTATGCCACCGGTAGTCACCGCTAGCCGTTCAGCTACCCGCGGCCGTCAATACCACGGCCTTATGTTTTATGACCCGATTCGGAGGCGTCGAGTCAGGGGAGCGGTACGCTCGGTCCGCCATTTTGACGAACGGAATGAAAATAATCAATAAATTATTTAAATAAAAACTGCTTTTTAAATATAGTAATTCATAGTACCTATACCTTATTATAACTGTGTATAATACTTTCGTTATTTATAGTCTAGCTACTAGGTCACTAAAGCCTTTTTTATCGTGCTATTTTATTCGCACCTGTACGACCTTAGGTAGTGTGAGTCACTCTAGTACAAAGGGTGACCGCCCGACTTTTATTGCCCTAGTCGCCAAATGATGTTACGGAAAGTAAAACAGTATTACCTAAAGTAGCGTCTAAACCAATGTTCCGATGGGGTAATAAAACCAGGTAGAATAATAGACCGGCTTTTCACCAACAATAGGCGACTTAGATTTTATTACCCCATCGGAACGTTCGTTAAGACGGCTACTCAAAATATAAACGATAACATCGGATAATATAAAAACCTAAAACGTACAATTCAATATAAATCAGTTTTGTATGAAAGCCAAAATTAAATATATAACTATAAAAATCTTTGTCATCACTGCTGTATTATAGACAAGATATATGTACTTACAAAGCGTTACTGTCTCAATAGTATTTTTTTAATGCTTCAGTTTTGATTGTTTTCGACGGCTATACTTTGACATTTAGTTACCGTTTTACTTTTGTATGTTCTACGCTTTTAAAAGTTAAACAATGAACAAATAATATATATATATATATATATATATATATAAATATATATAATAATATATATATATATATATATATATATATATATATAGTCTTTCGAATACTTTACTTTCTGATTCCTTCTTTTACTTTGCTAGTCTATGTAAGAGTACTAATAAAATCCCAACTATATTAATTATGGTGCAAATAAAGGTTTGCGATACCTGCTTGTCCTTGCGTCGCAAGGATGCCGGTACCACTGTATTTCACCGATAGCAAGAAATGCTTACTTTGGGGAACATATGCAACTGTCGTTATTGATAATTACATTTTAGTGGTGAAGGGTGGTCAATGACCGCTATTGAAATGTTAAATGGATTCGGGTATAGCGAACGTTCATTTTCTTATGTATTAGCGAATAATTATAAAACGCAGTTTTGGCAATACCTTCTGTTGGCTCACCCTTCGAACCAACGCTTTGGGATTCAATTCAGATTCAGATTCAGATTCATTTATTTCATAGATGTAAATTACAATATAAATTTGCATTCATGTCAAAAGTATACGAATTCACATCAAGATCGTCAATTAAGAAATAAATAATAATAATGGAATAGGATTTAAACATATTCACCGAATAAGGATCGTCATAACATAATTGGACACACAGAAAATATAAATAAAATACAAATGGAATTTAAGACAACAATATGGTGGCAATTAAATAAATGGTTAATGTTGGTTATGGTTGGTTTGATGATTATTCAAACACAGGCCTCACTTTCTCACTTTTATTACAGTATTCGGCGATACCAAGACACAAGCAAGTTTTAAAGAGTATGACAGACAACTCAGACTTTTCCACAGACCAGCAGTGCCTTTACCATGAGTTTACATGACCGTACTCGCTAGCGACTGCGTAAAAAATTTTATGGGCAAAAGTACAGCGCCTCTGGCGGTTACGCAATAGAACTAAGGATCGGCATACTAAATCGTTTACGCAGTCGCTAGCGAGTACGGTCATGCAAACTCATGGTAAACACACAGATAAAATATCAAAAGCGCGCCAAAGGCGCGGTTTCGGCTGGTTTCAATTTTATTGATATTTCTTTACTAGATTACAGATTCGTAATTAAAAATTAAGTTTAGTCATGTTGGTATACATGAATGAATACTGTAATTAGTTGGTTATATAAAAATAAGCTCTATAGTATATATAAAAAGCTAACACCTCGTTATCAGAGATAATTTTTGACTGTCCGATGTGTACCCTTGGTTAGTGCCACTGCAAGCTCGAATGCAATCAATGAGGTTAGACACGAAATAATCACAGATAACGGCAGGGTAGAACTGAGGACTGTAGGGCTACGGGCTACCCTATGTCAAAAAGTACTTAAATTAATAGAAAGTCAATGGCGGTTACGTCTTTCTGTAAAAGTGGGCGCCCGCTCCCTAGCGGGCCGTAATGTTAACTAGCGCATCTGTGCAGACAAACTTGCATTTGGAATTCTATTACATTCGATGCTTTATCTTGTGTCATCTTGGTTGATAATAATAATTTAGTTATTAATAACCAGGGGTCGTCCAGCAGCAGACAAATGTCAAATGGGTTATCTTAAAAATATTTATTTAAGTAAAAAAAGCGTAACGTTCCATTGTGTTACGATGTTTATTAAATGTCATGGATGCTGGTTCATTAACAGTGTAAGACTTTTTTATTTAAATTTATTTATTAACCTACATGTATTGAACGAATAACTGAAAAGATGACGCTTGGATTCTGTTCTGTTCTGTGGCGAGTTCGAGACCCGCTTCGTGCACTGAGTTCTGATTTTTTTAAACTTTCTTGCTCAAAACTTTATATATACAGAGTGGACTTAATGTCAAAAGGCATCAACTATGGCTTCGCAGAAAATTTTAATGAAATGATAACATAGAGATGTAAAGGTACCTAGGTACATCTCTATGTTATTTGATTTTAGGTCTGTACCACCTGTAAAATACCTAGTTATGTACTTTATTACTACAGTCTAATGTGCACTAATGTGTGTGGAAAATTAAGATGTGCAATCTGTATTTTTATGTACATGTATAATAATGTACATAAGACGGTATTTTATCAGGTCTTCTTTTACATGTCATCTTTTACGAACTTGACGTCTCGGACAGAAGTGGTGGGGGTACAGGACAGGGACGCGTGGCAAAAAAAGAGGGAGGCCTTTACCCAGCAGTGGGATACTTCAGGCTCTTAATAATAATAATAATATTTATTGTAGCCAATAAACCTGATATCGTGTTGACAGATCGATCGAAGCGCCAGGCAGTGCTCGTTGACATCACCATCCCCCATGACGAGAACCTCGTGAAGGCCGAGAAGGACAAAGTCAGCAAGTACCTAGACTTGGCACACGAGGTGACCGCCATGTGGGATGTTGATTCAACGATCATTGTCCCGATAGTAGTCTTTGCGAACGGTTTAATAGCGAAGAGTCTCGACCAACACCTCAAGAGACTCTCGCTAGATGGCTGGGTCAAGGGTCAGATACAGAAGGCGGTACTCCTGGACACGGCGCGGATAGTCAGGAGGTTCCTCGCTCTGTCGCCCTAACCACCGGTAGCTTAGGCCCCGCCTCGCTGCCGGCGGCACACTAGGTGTGAGAGTCAGGATGGCGGGTGTACCTAAACAAATATTTAAAAGAAGTGTACGAAATTTTTGTACTAAATTTGTACTATTTTGTACCACATTTAAAAAAAATTGTACCCTTCCGTAATTAAAGTTATTACAAAGTGAAGGTACACCCGCCATCCTGACAGTCAGGATGGCGGGTGTACCTGGAAAAACTATGATCCTACCAATTATTAACCAATGTTAATATCTCAATTTTTTGTACTAAATTTGTACTCAAATATACAGTAAAAACTTCAGCCATCTAATTCGTAGTTTGCGAGTTTTACACATTTGATGATTTTCTACTGCTGGGCAATACGGTTATTCTAAGTAATGAATGTATGGGAAAATCTAACAATTAATAAAGTTTTGAAACTTGTGTGACATGATACCTTTGGGTGTAGTCTTCAAAACTCACAATTCTCCCGCCCCCTCCCAGTTTATTAATTTGTTTGACATCCCCATACATGTATTACTTAGAATAACCGTATTGCCCAGCAGGTGAATCACGTAACTTTATGTACTAACGGTAGATAGATTTTACTGTCAATTTTGAAGTGTAAATGTATGAGCTGACAATTAAAATTTGACATAAAAATCTGCCTAACGGTAGTAAAAAAGTTACGTGATTACCCCGCAGCAGTAGAAAATCATCAAATGTGTAAAACTCGCAAACTACGAATTAGATGGCTGAAGTTTTTACTGTATATTTGAGTACAAATTTAGTACAAAAAATTGAGATATTAACATTGGTTAATAATTGGTAGGATCATAGTTTTTCCAGGTACACCCGCCATCCTGACTGTCAGGATGGCGGGTGTACCTTCACTTTGTAATAACTTTAATTACGGAAGGGTACAATTTTTTTTAAATGTGGTACAAAATAGTACAAATTTAGTACAAAAATTTCGTACACTTCTTTTAAATATTTGTTTAGGTACACCCGCCATCCTGACTCTCACCACTAGGTTAGGTTTTTATAATGATTTTATGTTTTGTAAATATTGATTTGTATTTTACTTTTTATGTAATTATTATAAAATCTAGCCTAAATCTTAAAGAAAATAAAGAGAATAATAATAATATAATTTAGACACCTCACGCCGTGAGCAGCCGTTAAATCCGCTCTACCCTGAAGCAGGCCATGATTGAGGATCGTCTTTAAACTCCGTTATAAGATTCTTTCTTGGCTCGGATCAAAAACTAACAATTTGCCTTTCCAAATCGAATTCGCGAAGGGCAAATCTCATTTCCGCTTCCATCAACGTCAGGGCTAATGTTTTTTAAATATTGATAACGCGAGATGGATGGTGCGCACGCGGCTACGGACGTAACACAAAAGGTCGTATGTCCATACAAAAATGACGGCGTTAACATCTTTTTGAAAGGGGCGGTAATTGATTCGCTAAACGCGATGATTGATGACTCACGCCCCGAACGGGTTAATGATGTCGCTAATAATTGGGATTCGTTCAAATGTATTTTTTATTAATAAGGTGCGTGCGTTGTGAGACCCTTTTCCCTGCTTGAACGGTTGCGACTGACTAACAGACTATCCAAGAATATCTGAATTGCATTACGTCTTGGATAATGGTCCAGTAGTTGAATGTCGATAAACTATACGTATCAGTGTTGCCAGGGCCCTTTGGACGAAAATTACGTTTAGTTTCTTGAAAAGTTACATTTTTGATGCAAAAGTTACATTTTTTATATTTTGCGTAATTACTATCAAAATGTTTGATTTTAAGAAATGAGTAGCCATATACAGCTACGATTCGGCGAGTTCGGCTACCGAATCACGCCAGGCTGATGGGCGGTATCTCAAGTGTCAGATAGTTGCAACAGACGGGCAGACAGAGTCGTGCCATACATGTAGGTTTCTTTGTCACCTTTTCTATATGGGAGCCTATAAATTGTCTCGCTTGGTCCCGGTTAGATACAATTGACCTTTCTTTTTAAATAGAGTCATTATTCTCAAAAGTTACGAAAATTTTCTTTATAACAGAAGTTACTTACATGTTACGCGAGCCGGTCAAAAGTTACGAGAAATGTAAGAAATGTAACCATCTGGCAACACTGATACGTATTTTACTTTTTTAATACCACGATTATGGTAAAAGGCCCTCCGCCTGGCAACACAGCCTTTGGATGGATATTTGCCGTACCTTTATTCATTACGTGACATCAGATGCGTATTTTATGTTTACATAAATAAGGCACGTTTCAGATTGTGCTTATTTTGGTAGTTAGTTTGGCTTTAGGCAGGGTACCCGCTTTGGGCACACTTCCCCTAATAGTATAATTAACTTTTGCTAATGCCTAACCTTGAGAATACTTGCGGAAGTTCATTAACCACTACACTTCAATGTCTTCGGCAATAAAACTCTGTCATAATATTAAGAAGACGTTTATTTATGAGGTTAATTTTATTTGCATAAAAGTGGGAAGAAACTTATAGAACATATGGCGCACAGCATAATGACGTAAGCATGTTAGTACATTTATGCATGAATATTTGTTTCTGAGTCTTGGATGTTTTCTATGTATTTAAGTATTTATATCTATTAAATATATCGTCGTCTAGTACCCATAACACAAGCCTTCTTGAGCTTACTGTGGGGCTAGTTCGATTTGTGTAAGATTGTCCTCTAATATTTATTTATTTATTTTATTTATATACGTTATATATAGGCATTAGGTATCTATTCACTGAAAAACTATAGTTTCGTTCGCCTCTGTGTGCTCCTAATGTTTTTTTTGAACTTGACTGTGGCTTTGTATGCCTGGCCCAATAAAGCGGTAGGAGTGCGCGGTTGGAGAGTAGCCTGGGGAAAATCCAGGGGAAAACCTCTAACACGACTACGCGGGTGGTTCGGAACACTGGAATACTCTAAGAATTTGCGCTCCAGTGAGATTGGTTTAGCGGTTGCTCCTAATGTACATAATGGAAGGAATATAGAAATGCAGTTTCACTCCGATATCTGCCATTTAGAAGCATTGTTCACTGGATCAGCGCCACCTATTGGGAAATATGAACTTATTTAAACATCCGATGCTAGAAAAACGGCCGAATTGAGAAGCTGTGCAGAAGAACCCTTATAAGAAAGAAAGAAAAGAAAGAAAGAAAGCATTTATTCACTACACCAAAAGACACACCGTTACAAATATAATATACTCAGTACATGAACATCAGTTAAAAAGTGCGTCTTCGCGGCAGTGAATCGGTCGCTGTCTCAGCATTATGCCGCGGTGTCGGACACCTGCAGCGCTGGTTTTCAGACAGCACCGTACGTGATCCACGGAACGCAACACAACATACTATACATATAGGAAAGGTATACATATAATGAATAAAATCAAAGGTGTTATATATATGAATGAGACTACCACAAAACAGGGTAAACTGGTGTGAACATGAGGAGGAATTTACTCAACAGTGGGGGGATATAGACCGAACAAAAAATAAAAACAAGGAACAGCTTTAAAACAATTAAAATTAATTAAAAACACATGAAAAAAAAGGCGACACAGTTGGGATGTATACCTATTGCGTTTGGATTCTGTCTCGGTCGGTTTGATTCGATCGATTGGCCAAGATACCTTTTAGCCGACCAAGCTACAAGAAAAGCCGCGCGGAAAGATGCTCATACATTTCCCTCGTCAATTTTCTTGGTTGGTTATTAAGCATCAGTGTGTGCTTAAGCGTAGGTGCGGTTAAAAAGCGGTTGGCTTCATAATCTTGTTAGCGCTCAAATTTGCATTAATTAAGGCGGAGGCTCTGGGGGGACGGAGATAATATTCAAATGGTACATGTAACGACGCCCGCTCCGCCGCCGACAGGCAATATAGAAGGTAAGCTCGAGGAGAAAAATCCCTCACGTTTAAATACATAGGGCTGCGAGCTCATTTGGTACTATAGCGTGACCGTCGCCGGCGACCTCGCCTGGCAGAACACGCTCAACGAGAATAACAAGTAAACACACTTCAATAGTACATTACTTACCAAGAGCGGTAAAACAAAGAATGTCTCAGATCGCAGGTATTTGACGCCCGAGCCGAAGGCAAGGGCGATAATTATGCGATCTGAGGCTTTCTTAATTGCCGCCCGAGGTAAGTACAAAATTTTATGTCACCCCCTGGCCAGGAAGTGGGATTTTCCGCGCGCGGAGTGTGCGGTAATTGCCACTTTATGGCCAGGTGTGACATAAAATATATTTTGAACTCTTAGGGTCGGTTGCACCAACATACGATCACAGGCCGGTCATCGTCAAATATGGCGCCGGCAGCTGTCATCCCATAGAAACTTGTCAAACATTCCAAACAATCAGATTTTAAAAAACACCGCTTACGATTACAGACGGTTTGGTGCAACCCACACATAGTCGGGATATCTAATTCAACGAGCGAGTGAAGCGATGGTAACGTCTTCCTTTTTGTTTGAAGCGGCAAGCGTAGTTTAGGAAACTGCAACTCAATGTGGACTTATGAGGATTACTGGCAGTGGCAGTGAGCAAAGTGCACACCACAGCTAAAATTAATAAGCTTATTAACGACACTATTTAAATAAGTGTTTAACACGAACGAATGTATCAAATCAAAGCACAATATTTGACATAAATATGACTTGATTAATTTCAATAAGTATGAATTCGCAATTCCACGTTTCAATTAATTTATATTGTAAATTTATTCTAAGTTATTTTTATATTGGGTAATGTTCTTGTCAATGTATGATCAATACAATAAATGGTATTCTATTCTATTATAACAGGGCCATTCTACTTTTTCATGTAGGTACATTAATATTCAGACACTTTAAATGCAGATTTTGGAATACTTGGCCCTCACCTCATATTTTTGTATTGTTATTTAGAAAGTGTTTTGTTGCAGTATCACTTTCGATAGTTCTGGTATATAATTAACGAACCATACCTAATATCCATAAGTCGAGTAACTCAGCGGTCCTTGGATGTCTCACCATTTGTATGAAAAAATGGTTTTTACCAGTGTGTTACCCACCTTTTAGAGCAATATTTTAGTATTTATGAATTTTTACCTATAAATTTCTTTTATTAGGTTCAGGTACTATTTCGAAATCCTATTTTTGTACACTAATTCAATACATATCATGTTTTTTTTGTAATAGAAAACAGCAGGCGAATCACGTAACTTTATGTACTAACGGTAGATAGATTTTAATGTCAAATTTTAACTGTCAGCAGCGGGGTAATCACGTAACTTTTGTACTACCGTTAGATAGATTTTAATGTCAAATTTCAACTGTCAGCTCATACATTTACACTTCAAAATTGACAGTAAAATCTATCTACCGTTAGTACATAAAGTTACGTGATTCGCCTGCAGGCGAATCACGTAACTTTATGTACTAACGGTAGATAGATTTTACTGTCAATTTTGAAGTATAAATGTATGAGGTGACAATTAAAATTTGACATTAAAATCTACCGTTAGGTAGTAAAAAAGTTACGTGATTACCCCGCGGCTCATACATTCATACTTCAAAATTGACAGTAAAATCTATCTACCGTTAGTACATAAAGTTACGTGATTCACCTGCTGACAGTTAAAATTTGACATTAAAATCCTAACCTAATCCTAACCTAACCTAACGGTAGTACAAAAGTTACGTGATTACCCCGCTGGTCATGAAAAAGTAGAATGACCCAACAGTCCATTGTGTAACTAACATCAGTCACTAAATGTCACTTATGTAACGGAGATAAACAGTAAACAATCACTTTAAATAATCATGTACATAGAAAGTAAATCAACCCTCCAGACAGCATTTCGTTGTCGCCAGTACGCTCTCGGAGCGTCGAGGGTGCCCGACAATTTCCTCCTCGGGTAATTCACTAGGATTTAATTTAAATTAGTTTTGGCTTGGCTTAATAGCTTCCCCACCCGCGGGGGAGGCGGCTTCCAGCCAGGAGTATTCTGGAGCCTTCCTAAGTGACGGCACTTGTGGTATGTCGGCTATTTTGTCATGAAATTTTATGACGAGTGACGGAACTGAAATGTTATTATGATAAGTACAGAAATAGAATTGGGGAGGCGTTATGTATGGGGCTTGAATTTATTTGCGATTATGATTCTCGTAGGTGAGGATGAAAAGGTCGATCTTTTCATGCAGACGCGGATCCCCTACAACTAGAACAGTTTGGTTATGTTGGATGAGAGTTGATTGATATTTGAATTTTCCGATCGTGTTGTTCTACGCGTAGAACAAAACGGATTTTTCTGTCCGGTTTGTCCTACGATGTGAACAAAACGGAATTTTTTGTCCGGTTTGTCCTACGATGTGAACAAAACGGAATTTTTTGTCCGGTTTGTCCTACGATGTGAACAAAATCGATGAACAAAACGGACTACTTCGTGAATTATGTGTTTTATAACCTAAATTATACAGTGCCTTGGTTTCGACTGTAATGCTGTATATGTTTTGTTTGCAATAAATAAATAAATAATAATAAAACTTAATAAACCTCTGCTACTTAAAATGTCTGTTGTCACTGTCTCACAAGCATATGTGTCAAAGTGACAGATAAGGACAAACGAACTTTAGCGGCTAATTAACTAATATAGGTTTGATAGACGCTTATGAATACGGGGGAAAGAGTTTTGTCGTCACATATACAGGAAAACAATACTGTATAGACAACAGGATTCTGGTTACCAGTACGAGGTATTTTTTTCGTGTACATTAAGGGGGGGCACTATCAGGTAAGAAAAGTCTGCTTCATGGGGGAGGGAGGATTTGCTATATTGCAGTATATCTGGCAAAAGCATTGAAGATGGCACTTTAAAAATAATAGTTACCTATGCATTAAATAGAGTTTTTTTGTCGAGCTATGTATGAATTAGAGCGTAGGTAACCGTATACGCAAACTGGAACTAATGTAGTTAATTAGATTAGATTAGAGTAGATAATTTATTTCATGATATAATTTATTCTTATTTTATTATTATTTATCTGACTGACGATTCCGAATGGAAGATGCATTTATTTTTCTGTTTACTTTTTATCGTGTTTTGTATTGCTCTGGTCGACACTATGTTATTTTTATTTTTCCTGTTATGACGATCATGATAACAATTCTTGTAATTTTGACATGTGTGCAAATTTATAATGTAATTCGTTTTCATGAAATAAATTATCTAATCTAATCTAATTATTTCCAAAAAGGGTTTGTTATAATTTCTCAATCGATAAGTGTGAGTTCCATGGTCGTTTCGTCACTAGTTATGTTTGATATAGGTACTTAAGTTTAAAATACAATAACAAGTTACCAAAAAAGTTGTTTCTAAAATAAAAGCTATTGTACATGCTCAGTATATTGTTGTGTTATTTACTTTAGGATAGGTTTCGCTCATTTTTGTAATCAAGCTGTGCATGCGTGTTTTGGGTGGCATTCCCAACTAGAGCCTTCATATTATCTTCTTTTTCACTTGTAATAAATGTCATCTGTTTTGCGTGCCTATTAAATAAATAAATAAATATTGGAGGACAATCTTACACAAATCGAACTAGTCCCACAGTAAGCTCAAGAAGGCTTGTGTTATGGGTACTAGACGACGATATATTTAATAGATAATACCTAGAAAACATCCAATACTCAGAAACAAATATTCATGCTCATCACACAAATAATTGCCCTGACCGGGATTCGAACCCAGGACCGTCAGCTTCACAGGCAGGTGCACTACCCACTAGGCTAAACCGGTCATCAAACCGGTCTATTAAATAAATAAATAAAATAAATAAATAAAAAAGGCAAAAGCCAGAATACGCCGCCCAGTAAACGAACGACGGCCACTAAACAGTTCGCCAAAGGTAATTATTTGCGCTTAGCTCCGCCAAATTATATAAATAAGGAGTCGCACCCGTTTCCCGACTTTCCGGGTGATATTAAATCGCGGTGTAGGTAGACAGGGATGTGTATATTTATAGTGATTGTGATCGAACCGGATGTGAGGAGATTCGGAGGTAAAGCTGTACCTAACCGAGTTTCGTTTTTAGGGTTGGTTTTTAAGTTCAATCCATTCCATTGCAAATGACCCCCTTAACCCGTGAGTTCGCAATGGGGGCTATCGCGTATGAATTCGCCGCTAGAGGCGCTAGTGTAGCGCGAGGTCTCTGAAATGTCAAATGTCACTCTTTGTGGTTGCGCTACGCGGGTTAATATCTAATTGGAACAATATGATGAGTATTTTGCAATATCTGAGCTTGGTTATGGCAAATATGAGTTACGGGTCAATGACTGTCAGTTTTGTCTTTCGGAAACTTATTTCCTCCTTTATTTCCTAACAAAACGGGACTGCGCTACAATGCGGGATGTTCGATATTTTGACGGTTCGGTTTTAAGGTATTAAATATGATTTAAACGTAAACTTCGTTCTCATGCCCATAATAACCAATAAAAAAATTTGACAGCTGGACCTTACTCGACAGTGGCGCCAACTGGTGAGCACAAAAACGATAGCCCTCAATAGGTTTTTCTATACTTGGTTGTCACATTATTGCATAACAGCATCTTAACCATCCTGCTCTCTACGGAAGCTCTGCGCGTAATTTCGTAAATATTTAGTACATTTTAATTGATTATTGGAATAATGGATCACATATGAAAAATTTATCCAGTTGGATAAAAAAATGAGTAGGTAGGTATAACCATAGATTTTAGTTAAACATAATTAGGTTCAAAAACAATAGCCTCGTACCTAACCACATTTCTATAATATTTACCAGGTTTGCTAAATATCAAAATAACTTTTTCCATTTTGTGAATCTTAGGATAAATTAATATTAAAATATATTTTGACATTTCATGCCAAAGAAAAGTAAGGTAAAGTAGTCGAGTAGAAGAATCCATATGAAGTAGACATCTAGGTTTTGAAAACAAACTTATATTTTTATAGAACATTCTTACGCATTTTTTCGACTAACTTTTTTTACAGAGAACTTCTAAATCCGAACTTCGTATCGTGCCGTCGCTTTCACTCATATAGTGAATAACACGAGAGTGAAAGGGACAGCACCATACGAAGTTCGGATTTCGAAGTTCGGAGTACAGGGCCAGGTCTCACGACTGTCTTTTGCCTCGCTTATCTGCTCTCGCAAACCATGCTTCGTCGTCAGTAAAGTATTCTGACATCTTACCCTCTCACTCAAAATTAACAATAAATTCCGAGGCGAACATATGTATAAATCGGCGGCATGTTTTTTTCTAAACTGCTTTGACACATAAAACATAGACACCGCGGTACGCGCGCAACATTCACGCGCGGATAAAAGCTACTGACCTTCCCCATTGAGCGCTTCAAAGCGTTGCTTAAAGGATTTAATCACTTTTTTAATTATTCCGCAATAAGGTCTACTACAAACTTAATCTTTAGAGAAATGAATTCTTTCTTGATTGGTCGATTTTAGTAATGCTGTGTTCTGGTTGGTTACCTAATACGAAATATTTAATTAAATTACTAATTTTGTATTAATCAGTATACCACTGCTAACGTGAACTACAAATCACTACGTAGTATAAAACAAAGTCGCTTTCTCTGTCCCTATGTCCCTATATCCCTATGTATGCTTAAATCTTTAAAACTACGCAACGGATTTTGATGCGTTTTTTTTAATAGATAGAGTGACTCAAGGGGAAGCTTTATATGTATAATACATGCATCAGCATTGCACCCGTGCGAAGCCGGGGCGGGTCGCTAGTTTAGAAATAAAGGAACAATTGAAAAAATTAGGTACCTAGCAGGATTTGAACCTATACTCAGTTGGCTAGAGCGACTGGCCGCGAGTGCCGGAAGGTCGCAGGTTCAAATCCTGCTCGGTGTCAAAATTTTTCAATTTTTCCTTTATTTATAAATTTGTAGTTAAATTATTTATTTATTTATTTTAAATACATGCAAAATCAACAGCGTAGCACATTTATAAAAAAACTACAATAGAATTACATGCTAATTAAAGGTTCTCACTTATAGAAGTGTACTATCTCACAAAGAACAGATTTATCCCAATTAATTTACACAGACAAGTGAGCCTACATGCATTGCATTATTATTGTTTTATTATTTTCCCTAGGAGCTAAACGACTACTTTAGTAATGATAAACTTTTCGAGCATGAAAAAAAAATCAAAAATCAAAACATTTATTCTGCAAATAGGTCTCAAGGGCACTTTTACAAGTCAAAATCTATCTCGGTACATCAAATAAAAATACTAGAATAATCAAAGTATCATTAATTAAATGTAGTGTTACATGTCAAAAATAAGACTAAGAAACTAATAACAATCGAGATTTGTTAGAGATGTAGGTCTCTAAGCGTCAAGATAAAATGTAATAAAATAGGTACACTAATCATAATAAAATATGTTGAGCTATTATCTATAACACATCAACATGAAAATAATAAAATCTATTAAATAAATATCCTCAGAGATGCATAAGGTCTCTGAGCGTCAGTCTAAAAATAAAATCAAATGAGAACAGAGCGAAGTCTCTCATCATGTCAATTCCACTGAACACTAGTACGAAGTTACTAGTCCTTGCAAACGTGAACAGACCGGACCCCACAAACAGCACCCGTTCATGAGAAGTGATAATAATATACATTTCCTTCAGTCCACATGTACTGTACCTAATATCACATTGCGCACAACATAGTTGCAAAGACCCACAGTAAAATATAGCACGCTATAGTGCCCGCAAACGAAACTGACGACCGGTCCCATAAAAAATACGAGACACACTCCGTAACACCGTGCAAGTATGTAAGAGATAGCGCTATCAAGTCGGTCGTCAGTTTGTTCTGCGGACACTATAGCATATAAAACAAGGCTTGCCATTCACGGTACGTGCGCCCGTAATGAGGATGGACGGCGCGCGCGTGCGCGGCCTTAATGCGCGGATGCTTTATATTCTGTTATGGCGATATTTGTACGACCTTTTTACAGAGTACTTTACAATGACTGCATTTCAAATAGAAAGTATTAATAGTAGTTTATGCAACTGATACATAATGAGAGGTCTTAAAACACGAGTGTGGTTTCATAATAGGATCACACGAGTGTTTTAAGGCCTAATTATACACTACTTTATCTACAGCCATACATTAAATCCTCTTTCATGTGTTGAGGGGCCATTCTACTTTTTCATGTACATAATTTTCAGACACTATTTTTTTAAATGCAGATTTTGGTATATTTGGCCCTCACATCATATTTTTGTATTATTATTTAGAAAGAGGCTTAATTTCAGTATCACTTACGATAGTATTGGTAATTAACGAACCACAGCTAATATCCATAAATCGAGTAACTCAGTGGTCCTTGGATGTCTCACCATTTGTATGAAAAAATGGTTTTTACCACTGTATTACGCACCTTTTACCGCAATATGTTAATATTTAAGTATTTTTACCTACAAATTTCTTTTATTAGGTTCAGGTACTATTTAGAAATCCTATTTTTGTACACTAATTCAATACATATCATTATAGTTTCTTTTGGTAATAGAAAACTGGTCATGAAAAAGTAGAATGACCCTGAGGCACCATTGCGTTGAAAGTGCAGGAGTTCGAGTTCGTGAGCTCGTTGAAGTTTTTTTGAGCACGAGCCTGTATCGTAATGGGCGGAGATGGTCATAACGATACCGTTTTTGATGCTGTTATGGCCATCTCCGCCCCGGACCGGCGCGATATTGTAAAGTTGGTCCTTACCTACACTTTTTGAGCTCATAAAAGAGGATTTACTGTATGGGTGTAGATAAAAAAACATTCGTTTTGTTTCAACTTTGACAGGCAGATAGTATTTAATAGGTACTTTAATATTTGCACAATATACCTCAAAATAGAATGAGAGATGTATGGTTTCGTATATGAATTTAGTGTACCACCTACATTTGTCGATTTTTTTGGAACAAAACTATGTAAGTGGGTCATTATCAGGTTCGCGTCTTTTCGGTGGAGATATCAAAAGTTAAGGGCCACAAAGCTTAATTTTGGATTGGTCAAGTAACCCGCATAACCGGTGTTTCCGTAACTATAAATCCATGTAATACACACATAACTTATATGTACATAAGCCGTTAACTATTGACCACCGGGTGGACAACTTATGTTTTTACAACTGACAATGATCCAAGTACCTTAATTACCTTTAGGCTGGCAACACTTAAATCTTGTTACGATACTTGGCTGTGTTTGAACTAAAATGTCGAAGTTTGGAAACAAAATAGTAACGCATTGGACTTTTTTTGCACAAAATATACTTGACATGTGGTTGACTGGTAGAGAATGCTTTACGGGATTAAGTTCGCCTTTGTATCTGTAACCTGTTACTGTGCAATAAAGTTTAAATAAATAAATAAATAAAATGTTAGTAGGTGCCTAAAGATAATGCAGCATAAATTATATTTTTCCGAATATAAAAGTTATTTTACAGATACATGCTTTGCACAGGTACAGCTACTAAAATAAGTATATTTTTTGCTATTTAGGTACCTACTAGAAATATTTTATTAATACAATTGATTTAAAATAAAATAATAAGCAAGTCTACGCATTACGTTCGTTGACTTATCTACCTACAGCGAACAAAGTGAATTTAAAAACAACTATTTCTACTCCGGTACTTTTATCTGTCAATTATATGGTCCCGCAAACGAATATAAAAGCATGTCTTATGCAATTTCAAAAAAGTTTATCTAGTCTATTCTTCATAAAAACCTAGGGGTTATTATGTGATATAATGCAACTGCTAACAGAGGTGCCCTGTGAACCCAACAAATAAAAAAAAAACAACACTAAATTTACAACGAAAATCAAAACTGCCAACTTAACAAACAACTGAATTCATATGGTTTGAAACAATAACACAACTAAAATAATTACTGTCAACATAAGGAAAAACGCAAGTCAGTAAATGACAATTGAAAGAAAAATACCGTGTCTATGATTACGTTCTGTGGACTGTCATCTGTCACTATCCAACTTACCGCTCTTTCTTATGCTGTATTGCTGTTTAATTTTGTGTTTTATTATTTAATCCCTAGTAGAAAAAATAATATGTGCAACGTTGTATAAGTAGGTCAAAAAAGGCTCATGGCGTCTTTATTAACAATTTTCGGCTTCGTCTCTAATTGTTGCACACGCCACTCACCTTTTTTGAACCCTCTTATACAACTATTGCATAAAGTACTTATACCCGAAATCAACATACTTCTCATAAGCTTAAAGTATTAGTAATTAGTAACGAATAAGTTAAAATAGTGAGGAGTATGGGCGTTATAGTTTAAAAACCATATAGCGAAGTGAATTTCAGCAAAACTCAGCGAACAAAGCTCGGCGAAAGCTCAAAACCCGACTAATTAAGCGCGCTAATTAAATCCCAGAAAAACCTACATTAACTGATACTAATAAGATCGTCAAACAATTACCGCGGGAACGAGACGGCAATACCCTATTTAACTTTTAATTTATACTCATTCCTTTATATCTTTTATTGCTTCGCCCATCGCTCCTAATGCGTCCGAGGAGTTCGCACTAATTAAATTCATGCCACAGTAAGCCCCCTCCCCCCACCGCGAGGCCCCGCCCACCCCCACCCGCGCGGCGCCCAATCCCGCGCAGGCGCAGGGCCCGCGCGGGGGGCGTGGCCTCGCCGCAGTCGCCGCGAGATCCCTGATAGAGCTGTCACGTCTCGTCGTTACGGCGTCTTGACATATTTATTATTATTTATGTCAATTACGTTATTACTTTTTTGTTTAATGGAATAAGGTATTGGTTGTGAAATTGATTGCCTTTCAGTCGCTTATGATTCATCAATGTCAGAAATATAATCTTGTACGTGTTAATTTTGTATGATTGATTGTTCGTGAGTCATTAGGATGGTGGGGGGAGGTAATCTAGTTGTACGCGAGTCCATTGTCAGAGCCTTCTCCTGTCACGAAGATATGACTGTAATCGAGGAGCCGTTAGACGCTCCTCATTATACTGTCACTGTCAAATGTCACTATAACTTTCATCAAGTTACTTCCAGCTTGAAACCGCGTTCTTTTACACCAATTAGGTTAAAATCCTTAAAATAAATCAAACATGCAGAAACCACACGGTTGTTGCAATCCTATACAAAAGCATTTATTGTGTACAATTTCAAAACACCAATTAGGTACTGTCGTTTCTAAACACTCAAACTTAAACAAAAGGCTGTAAACGCATTTTATGTCAAAACACATATACCCTTTTATTCTCCAGTACATATTCACAGTTTGCGGTGAACATTCCACTCCTAAGATTCTTATTTTCTATAAGTATTTATGGCTCTATATGTCTGAAGCGCGCCATGCGGCTAAAAAAGATTATGACATCCCCGCGCGAAGCGACAACCCTATAAATCCTACTTACAAACCGCCCCCAACCAAAAACGCACCTTAACAACGCCTGACAAAGTCGAGATCGCTAGGGAACTCAGCGTCGTGTACGGCGCCGCAAATTCAATGATGCCCGGCTTAATTTATCACCAGCTATTCAATATCGATCTGTAACTCTCCACTGTATGGTTTATTATCGTTTAGCAGGCACGTTGCTACTCGAATAAATCTATAATATGAGAGGCGGGCGCGCGGTGGGGGTAGGCGCCGCCCAGTGTTCGCAATGGCAGTGTGGCGCGGGCACGCGAGCGCGCAAGACCGCAGTGAGTGCTAGTGTGGTGATGACAATAAGTGTTTGACTGACGATGGTGCTAGAGGGTGGGTTGCCGGCGCCGCTGCAGCTGTACGCGGCGGCGGCGGCGGGGCTGGGCCCGCGGCCGGCGTGGCCGCCCTTCCTGCCATTCTTCGGCGTGCCGCCGCCGTTTCTCGCGCGGCCGCGGCTGCCGCACCCGCTGCCTGCGCGCGCGCCGCACGGGCCCCCCAGCGAAGACTCCAACGAGGATGGCGGGAGCAGTAAAGGTTTGTGGATGTTTGCTACATCACTACATAGGGTCGATAGTTCGGTTAGCGACCAACTAATTTGGTGTGCCGGTTTACGACCACTTGAATGAGTTGATGAACTGAACGCACTTTCTCGTTTTTTTAATGAATGGAAATCATTCACAATATCTAACCACCGAATAAAATGCATACAATTTACTGTTTCTTTAAGGTCTGTAATATCTTTAAACTTTTAATTGAAAAACCTCATCATTCAGATGGTCGGAAACTAACGCTGGCCGTGTAACAGGCCTAGCGACCCTAGTATAAAACAAAGTCGCTTTCTCTGTCCCTATATCCCTATGTATGCTTAAATCTTTAAAACTACGCAACGGATTTTGATGCGGTTTTTTAATAGATAGAGTGATTGAAGAGGAAGGTTTATATGTATAATAACATCCATTAAATAGTGCACCCGTGCGAAGCCGGGGCGGGTCGCTAGTGTGAAATAAACTAAAAAAAAAGGTAGAAAATTGTAGCTATTGTTGATATTTAGTCGTAAAAAAACTATCAAACAAAAATAATTATATACCTAATAGCAAACAGTATGATGTTGACCAAAAAAAATACTTCGTCATTCAAAATTCACTTACACTTTTTTTATAATATGAAACAAATAATTATACCTAGATATTAAGCAAAAAAAATCGGATACTTACGAAATGGATCTGTATTGAAAGGTATAAAAAGTGACATATTTATTTACTCCCAATACCTATTATTGCCCCAATATTACCAATAATATAACTCAATAGGTATACACGTAGAAACCATGCTACGAGACGGCCCAGTATCTGTAAATACTTATTTTTTGGGCATTTCACGGCAAAAAAGCCAAAATATACTTGTGACTCAATAAAAATATGAAAGATACAAACATTAGGTATGTCTGCTCATTCTTTGAGCCTAACATAAGTAAAGTGACAATAATAATTTGCTGCTAATTATATTGGTTAATAATCATATATGTAGGTGATAATTATATTAGTAAACACAAAATAAACACCAGTGCATGGTATATAGTTAATTTCATCATCATCATTCAGCCGGAAGACATCCACTGCTGGATATAGGCCTCCCCCAAGAGGGGGGGTTTTGCCATAATCCTCATGCTTGGCAGGCGGGTTGGGGATCGCAGTAATAATAGGTGTGACCTTCAGGGAACGCTGCTGCCCGTTCCCTGGATATTCTCCGTTAGTCGCCTCTTACGACACCCACCGGATGATATGGGGTGGTGCAATTCTAACCCGACACCACGCGGGCTCTAACCCGACACCACGCGGGCTAGTTACCGGGGCGGGATAGTTAATTTAAATTAGAGATATTAAAGTACCTAAGTATAGGTATTTAGGTAGGTACCTATTCTTTATCAAAGCTCAGAATGACCTTGACGTCTTTATAGGTACCTAAGTAATTGAATATGTGATTGCTTTAGCTTATTGTAGGTACCTACTCTAGCTAGAAGCCCTGTGAGCTGAAGACCTCGTAACTTTTTTTAATTTCGAAAATCTGACAAAAAATATACAATTATCGGACTTGCAGCTCACAAAATTTCACAAGAACCTGTTGAGAAATGCTGTACAGGAGAACAAACCGAAATTCGCCCACAGAAACTTACAAAATCATTATAAAAAAAATGTTTATGAAAATTTCTAAAAACTCAAGACAAAAAAGTCTCTATACTTTGCCGAAAAAACAATAACACTTCCACCTATGGTAAGTTGTCCAAATGTTACTGTCAATCGTCACGTTTGTCAACCGCCTAGAATGTTAAACATGCAAATAAATATTCTTGCATTTTACAAAAACAACGAAGATTCAATGTTGCATTGATCGATATGAAACAATAATTTTTGGGTCTGCTATTTAATTTCTCATACTAATTGATAAAGTCAATTAGTTTGAGAAATAGCAAACCATGACATGAAAGTCTCATCTGATATCACTACATAGTATAAAACAAAGTCGCTCTCTCTGTCCCTATATCCCTATATCCCTATGTATGCTTAAATCTTTAAAACTACGCAACGGATTTTGATTCGGTTTTTTTAAATAGATAGAGTGATTGAAGAGGAAGGTTTATATGTATAATAACATCCATTAAATAGTGCACCCGTGCGAAGCCGGGGCGGGTCGCTAGTTTATAAATAAATTATAATAATTTTATAAAACCCTAAAATAATAAAATGAGTTTCTTGAAATGGGCTAGGTATATTTTCAGAAAATAAAGTTAAAGTAATGGGCAAAAAAATTAACAATGCTCATTATAAGTGTGTACCTACTTAAAAACTAATTAGAACATTTAATTATTTTTTATACGATGTTTAAAATTTCTGAAGGTAATAATAGGAATATAAAAAAGCTAATATTTTACAGCAATTTTTTTTTATATATGTAAAATATATCTAATAATTCATAATATACTCATGCGAAATGTATTTTGTAATATTTTCAATTGCGTAACCAATCGCCTAACCCAAACATAAGATAGCTGCATGATTTTTAAAAAAATATATTTTAGGTTGTACAACATTATGTAGGAAAGTAATATACCACCAATGTAAGTATCCTTATTAGTTTTCAGTCAGTTGAATTGATTGACTGTAAAACATTTATTTATAGAAAATTAATAATAAGTCCTACTGTCAGTCGATCATGTATAACTAATCCCAACCATGTATATCACTACATAGTATAAAACAAAGTCGCTTTCTCTGTCCCTATGTCCCTATATCCCTATGTATGCTTAAATCTTTAAAACTACGCAACGGATTTTGGTGCGGTTTTTTTTAATAGATAGAGTGATTCAAGGGGAAGGTTTATATGTATAATACATGTATCAGCATTGCACCCGTGCGAAGCCGGGGCGGGTCGCTAGTTATAGAATAAGTAAAAGGCCAGCCGTCCCTTACAAATTGGTCCCGGCGGCTCCCACATGTGCCTACTCGTACAGCTCCGAATGTCATAATTGAGTAGTTTTTTCTAACCGATATTATATAAAACTGTTACCAACTAGATTTTGAATCTTCCCGCGTGCAAAATTAAGTCGCTTTCTGTTCCTACGGATTACTGTAATACAACTCGGCCGAAGCAGGTACTTAAGTATACACAATTATTACATGAGTCGGTCAATTAAGGGTTGTTTTAACAAAGTTACGTAAATGACATTGTTCAAATAAATTGTCGTTACACGAGGGGTAATATATTTTTTTATTCAGAAACAGCTCATAATAATAGAGAAGAGATTGACATCTGAATGAAAATATTAGCAAAAAAGGTCTCCACTAAAAAATAAATTCACAATATCTTTGCTCTGCAAAACATGGTAGAGTTAAAAACGTTAAACTAATTAATCTAATCGGAATAACAAATCCAAATAAGAATTAACAAAAACAGCACTTTGGAAATAAAAAAAACAGTAAAAAAATATCACAACAACAAGGCAACAAATTGATGAAATAACAAGTAAGAATAAAAATGAAAGTCAAATATAGCTTTTTCTTTGTCCGTCGCGGCTGGTTCTCATGATTAAGGGCCTCGATTGGTCTGAAACATGTCGAGCGATATTCGATCTTAAAGACGTGAGTGACCCGTTTATTATATTTTAATATCGCGTTTATGTTATGAGCGTTTGGGAGTTCTTCATATAATTTGTGGCTCTGTGTAATTAGTGATAATTTTAAGCATGCCTCACGAAAGTTTTCCCGTGTTACCAACCATGATTCAGTAACTAAATAAAGTTATTTAAGTTATTTTAAACAGTAATAAAAGCAAACAATTTATGAATTTACTATAAAACAGGTCATAGGAGAAACGAAAGTTAAAAAGAACGAAAGTTACTTTTCCGAAACCACGACATAAGTGTGCATACATTTTTTGCTAAATAGTCATCACTTATATTTTGTACTTACGTGAGATGCACATTTTGGGCGTTTTCACCTTTCCCAGTTTTTTTTTGTTTTTAGTGCTCTGAATCATGTGTAGGTACAATTACTGATTCTGATAAAAAATGCCCCCAACTATTTTTCTTTTTGGCTTCCAGTTCCACTATGTGACGGTCGTATGAACAAAGCGTCACATAGTGGAATAAAACTTTTTTTAACAGGATCAATAGTGATGTTTCTGAGTAGGAATAAATAAAAAATACGAACTCTGAGAAAAAAGTAAAAGGTACGATTTTGAGTAAAAACGCCCTATTTTATTTATATAAATGTGATGCGTAATGTTATTTTGGAGGCGTTTAGTTGCGATCATTCCCTCGCTAGCCGGCACGAGGCCCTCGGGAGCCGCCGGTCAAGCGCGAATATGAGAGCGGGTCATACACAGTTGAATGAACAGAAGTAGTCTTAAAGTAGTCTTGCGGTCAATAGGTAACGGGTTATGCCTTCTTATGCATCCATGTAATGGTTTTATCTCATAGATTATAGAAACGAAGAAGCCGTTTATGCAGATTAAGTTAAATTACCTTATTATTTTTTCCGAATATAAAAGAAATATTCTACAGAAACATGCCTTGCACCTGTACAGCTACTAAAATAAGTATATTTTTTGGTATTTAGGTACCTATTAGAAATATTTTATTAATACAATTGATTTAAAATAAAGTAATAAGCAAGTCTACGCATTACGTTCGTTGACCTATCAACCAACAACGAACAAAGTGAATTTAAAAACAACTTTTTCTACTTCGGCACATTTATCTGTCAATTATATGGTCCCGCAAACGAATATAAAAGCATGTCTTATGCAATTTCAAAAAAGTTTATATAGTCTATTCTTCATAAAGACCCTGGGGTTATTATGTCATATAATGCAACTACTAACAGAGGTGCACTCTAAACCCAACAAATAAAAAAAAAACAACACTAAATTTACAACGAAAATCAAAACTGCCAACTTAACAAACAACTGAATTCATATGGTTTGAAACAATAACAAAACTAAAATAATTACTACCAACATAAGGAAAAACGCAAGATTAAGTTTAAGCTAGCCTTTATAGCTTTTAACTTTAGATAGTATACTCTTAATTTGTTCGTCTGTCTGCAATTTGTACCTATATAATATATATTGATCATTGTTTTTATTGACAGTGACTACGTTAAAACTAGTGCCTTTTTATAGGGGATTGACGAGAGACATCATCCTGTTGTGGATTCGATTTTATTATCAGTGACTTAGAGACCGTATACGTCTCCAACAATATCAAATTAGTCTTAATTTTGACGTTCAGAGACCATAGTACATCTCTGGGATATTATATTAATTTCATTATACTCCCTGTTTAACCAGACTTGAGGCCTTATACATCTCTAACTTTACTGATGTTGTAATATTTGTATCTACTTTGCAAGTTTATCGTCACTGTATGATATTAATTTTGTTATATATGTAAACTCGTAATTATTATTCTTTATTGAATTGTAAATTAATATTTTGCCCTTGTGGCCTATTTGCAGAATAAATGTTTGATTTTTTATTAATTAATTTATTTTAGAATTGTAATCAATTCTGCTTACAGATTTTGCTAATTTATGGCTTGAATTGGGTCATCCTTTAATTAACTTACTGTAGAGCCTGTAGATAGAATGTTAGCACTTTGCCGCAATAAAATAAACAAATAATTATCACGAAGTTTATAACGACAAACATAGTGCAAATTAATCAACCGGAGTACCATTTAACAAATGTACCTAAGTATATTTTTTATCATCAAATGGGTAATTGTCAGATTTAGGTTCGCGTCTTTTCCGTGGACATATCCAAAGTTAAGGGTCACTAAGCTTAATTATGTATTGGTCTAGTAACCCGCATAAACGGTGTGTTCATAACTATAAATCCATATAATAACAACATAACTTATATGTACATAAGCCGTTAGCTATTGACCGCCGGGTGGACAACTTATGTTTTTACAACTGACCCAAATGTGAGGACAAAGAATTGTCATGGACAACGCCGACGGACATAATAACACGACGAAAATCTATTAAATTACTCTACGGCATGTTAGTGTGTGTTTAAATGGATAATAAGGTATTTTAATACTGATAGTCGATAATCAGCAACTTTTTTACGAAAATATAACCAATGATATCGCAATTTTCTGTGGTCTAACTGCGTGCTTTTTTTCATTTTAATGTACCTAAGTTTTATGTTTTCCAAGTATTTTCGTGTTTGGTTTGTTATTATCGTAATTTTTAGGGTTGCGTACCCAAAAGGTAAAACGGGACCCTGTTACTAAGACTCCGCTGTCCGTCTGTCTGTCAGTCTGTCACCAGGCTTTATCTCATGAACCATAATAGTTAGAAAGTTGCAATTTTCACACATGATGTATTTATGTTGCCGCTATAACAACAAATATTAAAACACAAAAAAAATAAGGGGGCTCCCATACAACAAACGCCATTTTTTTGCCGTTTTTATATAGATAGTACGGAAGCCCTTCGTGCGCTAGTCCGACTCGCACTTGGCCGGTTTTTTACTGTTGTTTAATACTATTTTGTCCTTGTACATTTGATGGCATGGATATATAAGAACTTGTACCCACCTATTAATTTATATAATTATTATTGGCAAACAAATGGAAATGTAACTGGAAATTATAAGGTCAATAATAAATTAAAATTTTAATGTATACATGTTATTAATGAATTATTACTGAACCTAATTATCAGTTCCGCCATAATAAAGTGATTAAAGGATACGATGACTTTATACAAGTTTTAGATAGTGACAGCAATTTTTTGATTTTATTGTGCGTAGTAGAAATTAAGCGGAAAAGAGCCGTTTTTAATCTGAAAATAGTAGTTTTGGAGTGATATTTGAAATGATATTTCTTGATGAAAAATCCAAAAAATCCATAAAAAATTTATACCATTAGGTCGCAATAGTCCTGTTCTAGATAGTAACATTGATAAAATGTCAAGATACTTGTAACTTTAAACAGAGAATGGCCTAGATTTTTCACTCTCAGAGACCTTATACATCTCTGAGGATATTTATTTATTAGATTTTATTATTTTCATGTTGACGTGTTATAGATATAGCTCAAAATATTTTATTGTGATTAGTGTACTTACTTTATTACCTTTTATCTTGACGCTTAGAGACCTTATACATCTCTAACAAATCTCGATTGTTATTAGTTATTTTTGACATTTAATTAATGATACTTTGATTATTGTATTATTTTTATTTGATGTACCTAGATAGATTTTGACTTGTAAAAGTGCCCTTGAGGCCTATTTGCAGAATAAATGTTTTGATTTTGATATTCAATTTTGACTCATAAGGGCTCTTCAATGCTAAACTTGTTATGAAACTTCTGTTCTACAAACGCTAATTAATCAAGAAACATGTTAAAATAACATCTCGTTACTTTTGCATGTAATGATGTTAATTATTTGCAATTATCAATGTGAAATTATTTATTATTAATATCTTAATTGGTATGTCCTCAGCGCTAAAGGGGTAAATTACTTTTTTATTGCTGTTCAGAGTGTTCAGTTTGTAATAACAAAGATTACTGATAATTACTAGAAATGTTTTGAGCTTTCTCTCAAATGGATAGAGCTCAAAGTTCAGATTTAGTTTAACAATTTCTTACTATCTTTCAAAATGGGGTGGTTAATTAGGCACAACACTGCTTTTATCTCACTAAACGTGTACCTAAACACTTTATGAGATAGGCCTATCTAGCTTTAAAGAATTTATTTCTCATAAGAATATTTACAATTCACTTACATGAGAATAAGAAGTATATTAGTTAATAACAGTGATTTGGTGAGCGTATGCAGGCATGCGCATAGCTACATTCACACTAAAAGAAAATGCTTAAACTAAATAGGTACCTATTTCTATTTTATATTACGTTAAGTGCTATGTACTCTAAACGTTGGTATACATATATATATAAAAAAAGGAGTGTAACAAAATATTTGTATGTATTTTTTTACATGTTCGGTGGGTAAACCTAAATTTGTAGATAGACAAAATTGACATAATATTGCATCGAGTCATTGAACAGCGTACGCATTATGATTTTTGCCTGTGACTTATTTAGATTATGTAGATGTAGCGTGAAGCGGGAAATTACATGAATCTCAATCTATTTGAAATCGAAATTTAGAATGAAGGAAAAATTGAAAAATTTAGGCACCGAGCAGGATTTGAAGCTGCGACCTCTCGTCACTCGCGGCCAGTCGCTCTAGCCAACTGAGCTATAGGTGCAATCCCTGCAGTTCCAAATTCATCAACCGTTCCTTCGTATTAAGCAGTACCGCTGCTAACGTAAACTATTTTTTATACAAACGCCTTAAGGGAGGCGTACAGCGACATCTACCAGAAGACTCATGCTTCATTAACGGCACTAACGTAAAAAAATAAATTTGAAATCGTTATTTTTGGTTTCTCTTCATGTTTGTTAAATACCGATATAAAAATCAAAAGCAAAGCATGACACCGGCAATATTGTAATTTGAATGTAATGTATGAAACTATTGGTCTAGTTAATAGCATAGCTAAGTTACTTAGGTATATGTTTATAACTGTTTGTTTCTAAATAAATAATATTTGTATATGTTACCTACCTCTTTGTCATTGCATTTAGTGATAAGTCTAATCAGCATTATGATATCAAAGTAAAACTTTAAAGTAGGTACGAAAAATCTCTTTGCCTTTTATATACTTACCGTTAAGGTTCTACAAGCATCAAAATACGTTACAAGGACGGTAAAACAAAGAATGTCTCAGATCGCAGGTATTTGACGCCCGAGCCGAAGGCAAGGGCGATAAATATGGGATCTGAGGCTTTCTATATTACTATCCGTGGTAAGTACAAAATTTTATGACACCCTTTTTATGGCCAGGTGTGACATAAACCATATTAATCAAAATTTAAGGAAACAACTGCTCAGTACCCCTCAGACCCCGTTACTCACTGCTACACTACTGGCTCTTTGTGTCTATTTATTTATTTATTTAATAGGCACGCAAAACAGATGACATTATTTTATTACAAGTGAAAAAGAAGATAATTTAAAGGTTCTAGTTGGGAATGCCACCCAAAACATGCATGCACAGCTTGATTACAAAAATGAGCGCAACCTATCCTAAACCAAATAACACATAACAATATACATAACAATATACTGGGCATGTACAATAGCTTTTATTTTACAAACAACTGGTATGACAAAATACAACAGGGCTGGAGACAAAAAAATAATGATAATATATATATGTTTGTCTATGTGCAAAATAGCAGAACACACCCGAATTGAGCCTTTATTGTCTCTGTTCTTTTACTGACGTCTCGTCTCATCATACTGAGGTCAGAGGGCCTATATCGAACTTCGAAATCCGAACTTCGTATCTTGCCGTCCCTTGCACTCTCGTGTTATACACTATATGAGTGAAAGGGACGGCACGAGAGTTCGGAGTAGACCCTCAGCAATCACGGGAAAGGGTGAAATCACATGTATTCAAATAAGTGGGAAGTGATTTTTTTTTGATAAATCTTAGCCTCCCTCAAGCACAGTCGTTAGGTACATGTCTAGATATTAAATTATACTACAAACGGACTCATAGTCAAGTACAAAATGTTATCTCAGGCTCACCTTTAGCCGTTGTCCTGGAAATGTTATTAAAAATAACCTCAAAGTAATCTAATGAATAACACACGCTTATCCTAGGCATAAATAACGTCTTTAATAAAGGCATTATGGTCGAAAAATCCGTTCGTTTGAATAATATCTGTATTAATAAAAAAAATGGAAAGGTGCGAAGAGTCTTAACGAGGGTAATCCGTGTGTAAGTTATCGTCGCCGCCCGCTGTGAGCGCGACGTTTCAACCGACGAGAGATTTTATCGACCTTTTTATCGAGCCTTTGTCGGCAAGCTGAGGTGTTACCCACGAAATTAGTATATTTTGTGGATGACGCATGGCTTTGTGGAATAGACTCGTCTACTATTATAATTTAGGAACATCGATGGAGTTGTAATGAAATTGATCGGGCGTTAAACGGTTATGACTCTTATGTCCTTTGCGTAACGGTTGTGTAGCGTAGTTTTTGTTGGTGTTACTAAGCGTGTTGCAATTGGATTGGTGTTTGAATGTTTTTATTATGATAGTTTGTTAGTTATTCGTTTTGTCAGTCGTGTGCTAGACTAGCGGGGGAACAGACAGTGAAGTGTTAATGGATATTGCTAACCTGTCTAACAAAATACCTTCTATTAGTCTAAGAATTCATTGTATCGTCGGCCTACGCATATTTAGATTCTGTTCATTGTTTAATTAGAAATTAAGGTCGTTAGAAGTTTAGATATTTCCATTTTAGGCGCAGGATTTTTCGCGTGCTGTATGCAAATAGGTAGGTATATCTATATGCAAATAGGTCGTTGTCCATATCAACATATCCTGAGGTTTAGTTAATTCTCTTTGTGACGATTATTTGACTTAGATTTAAAATCAGTTTATTACATAAATTCATTGTATTTTATTTTCACAAATTGATAAATTCACGAAATGACAATAACAGACAGAAATGAGTAAAATACCTACTTATTTTATTGCGTTTACAGTCTGTCATTATCCTAACCTACTTGAGAGTGATAGGTAGATAATAGTTAGTAATCACTACATAGTATAAAACAAAGTCGCTTTCTCTGTCCTTATATCCCTATATCCCTATGTATGCTTAAATCTTTAAAACTACGCAACGGATTTTGATGCGGTTTTTTTTAATAGATAGAGTGATTGAAGAGGAAGGTTTATATGTATAATAACTTCCATTAAATAGTGCACCCGTGCGAAGCCGGGGCGGGTCGCTAGTTATAGAATAATTTTCGACTTATACATTGAAATAGTTCAAATATTCATTTGTGCAATGAAACATTATCAAGTTAAAGTGTCAACTGTGTAACGGAGATGGCCCTTAACCTTAAAATTCTTTTGAAAACGCTCTAACTATTGACTAACAAAAGTAACAATAAGTAGATATTTGTCAATCGCGAGATACTGTCACTCGGTTTGCTTGTAATATCGCATTTTCTAATAAATTAATTGTTTTATTCTCCATTTGCAGCGATACCAGTGATTTGCGACACTTCGGCCATTATATTGAGGAAACATTATCGATTATTAACAACTAGATGTCCGACTGAGTGCGACGCGATAAATAAAAATGATTATGTTTCGCTAGTTGGAATAGTTAGGTAATATTAAATTATTTAAAATGCATCCCAGTTATTTTAAGATATGTTTTCAGTAAAAAATGCAATAAGAATAAACCACCATTGGAAATGTAGAGAACAAGTAATTTTTTTTATACAAGGCTGTGGCAAACAAGCGTACGGCCCACCTGATGGTAAGCGGACACGGCAGCCTATAGACGCATGCTACTCCAATGGCCAACTTCGCGTTGCCGGCCCTATATAAAATTTGAGGATGCACTGTGTTGACAGCAGAAGGGACAAATTTAGATCCCTCGCTCTCAACACAGTGGATCCTCGGAAGCTCTGGCAACCTTGCTCAACTCCAAGAACACAATACTACATACTTTTATAGTAAATAATGTTATTGAAGAATGAATAACGTGTTATGAACACGAATATTTGTTCCTGAGTCATGGATGTTTTCTCTATGTATTTAAGTATCTATTTATCTATATAAGTATGTATATCGTCACTTGGTACCCATAGTACAAGCTTTGCTTAGTTTGGGACTAGGTTGATTTGTGTAAGATTGTCCAAAAATATTTATTTATTTATTGAATTTAATTTACAAACTTGTCACAGACAAATATTATTGTTATTATTTATTTTATTTATTAAGAAACAAACAGTCTCATATGTTTACAATTGACACAGTAAAGGGTATTATGTTTCTTTTAGAAAAGAATATAGCACAGTTTTATCGATTGGACAGGCAAATCAAAGCTGACAAGCCGGTACCCGGATAACCGCTTTAAGTGCTTTCGTGTTTTGGCAGGCACATTAGGTCGCTGAATCGCTGATCCCATTTGTTGTCTATAACTGCAGTTGTACCTAAACCAGTGAGAAGCGTTCGGGTGGCTTTATTTGCGAAAAGTTAATCTGGCATCGACACCTGAGTGCGACTTGTTTGCGTGGCGATGTGCGGTGTGTAGTGAATGCTTGAGATTTTGTGAGGTTCTCGGTACCGCCGCACACCGGGTAGAGTCAGTCCGACCCAGGTCAGGCTTAGCTGAGTTTCTTGCTGGATTCTTCTCAGCTAGGCTAGGTTTAGTGAAGCAGTGACAAAACTCCCAGTCACACCTCAGACTCGGTTAAAACCGCTCAACCAATCTCATTGGAGCGCAATGTCTTAGAGTATTCCAGTGTTCCAAACCACACGCGTGGTCGTGCCGGAGATTTTCCCCTGGATTTTCCCCAGGCTACTCTCCAACCGCGCACTCCTATCGCTTTATTGGGCCCAGCCTATAAAGCCACAGTCAGGTTAAAAAAAATGTGAGGTGATAGATAGCATTGTTTATTCCATTATAAATTGCTTGTTACATATTACTGTGAACAAGTTTTCGTGACACACTGTTATACTGTACTGTCATGTAAACGTTTTTATCAATAAGTAAATAAATACAAAAATCTCCAATCGCTTTACAAAACCCGGATCCATGTGTGGTCTAGGTAGTTTTCCTTCTGCAACGGAAGGTCAGATGGCAGTCACTGCCACAGATGCCTTCATCAAATCTGAGCACTCCTTGCGAAAGCTACCGAAATACTGGACCCTAACATGAGAATTAGGAATATTCCATATAGACACTAATTGGTAGTGCTAACATCTAAAAACAGGGCAAAAAGAACAACAAAGTCACACATTTAAATAAATAAATAAAATAAAGAAATAAATATTTTTTTGACAATTTTACACAAATCAACCTAGTCCCAAACTAAGCAAAGCTTGTACTATGGGTACCAAGTGACGATATACATACTTATATAGATAAATAGATACTTAAATACATAGAAAACATCCAAGACTCAGGAACAAATATTCGTGTTCATCACACAAATACATGCCCTGACCGGAATTCGAACCCGGGACCTCCAGCTTCGAAGGCAGGGTCACTACCAATTAGGCTAAAGCGGTCGTCATAAATCGAAGATTGTGTTATTATGGTGTAAATCACCTATTATTATCAGGTTCTAAACTAGATCTCTAACACCTAATTATACTTTATAATTTATAACGAATCAAGTTGTGTGGGAATGCAGGCCCAGCGGCGCCCGCGTACCGCGTGCGGTATGCGAGGTTAAGTAACATAGACCCACTGCCACAATAGATCAATACTGGTCGAGGCGTCAAAGAAGGCCCACAACTAACAACATAGGCCCAGGTCAGTTCTTGGATGGGTGACCGCTTTGAGTGATTCAAGTAACATAGGCCCAGGTCAGTTCTTGGATGGGTAACCGCTTTGAGTGGGTATGGCTGAGCGCAGGGCTTTGGAATGGTCCCGGCTGCTGTCTATGATAGCAGTCGTTAAGCCAAGTTATAGTAAATTAAGGTCTGGTTTCGCCTCGGGTTGGAAGGTCGGATGGCAGTCGCTAACGTACAAACTAGTGCCTACACCAAATCTTGGGATTAGGTAGCGGACCCCGGGCATCCTTTAGGATGCAACTGTACCGGGATAACGTTAGGATGACGATGCAAATAAGTTAATAGGTATCTTCACACCTCAGATTCGGTTGAAACCGCTCAACCAATCTCACTGGAGCGCAAACTCTTAGAATTCCAGTGTTCAAAACCACTTGGGATTAGGTAGCGGACCCCGGGCATCCTTCAAGATGCAACTATACTGGGATAATCCATTTGGGATTTCCATATTTATATCGCCGTCATAAAAAACATTAATTATACACTATCGTCAATATGCCTGATCCAAGGTAATTGTTATTTTTTTTCTTTAAACAAAAACGTTGAATTTGCCAAACTGTTCTAAATTTAAAATAAACGGTTAACTTCCTTTTTAATAGTAATCGGGCGACGACCCGCTCAACTCTGTTTAAATTTCACCATTCCTCGAATCCTAAACGCCGTATCAACTTAAATTTGTAACTGCAATAACAATCTTATGCCGTATCAAATTAAGCTTAAGTTTCGATGTTTGGAGGCGATAGATTACTGGCAAAGTAATTGTGACTGGCCACAAAGAACGATTAGAGACAAAGAAATTAATTCGCGCGATCGATCGGAACGGGCGAGGCTGTTGTGATCGGTAGACAATATGGCGCCGATGTATTATTACAAGTGACCAGGCACACAGAGCGGCTATATTTAATGACAATTTGTAAACATTGAAACCATGCGGGATTTGTGAAAGGATGCCACGATTCTGAAACCCAACCCCCCGTGTAAAATACATGTAAATGAGAATAAATGAGATGCGATTCTCATCGGGCACAAAATACCTTCTATTAGTCTAAGAATTCATTGTACCTATCGTCGGCCTACGCATATTTAGATTCTGTTCATTGTTTAATTAGAAATTAAGGTCGTTAGAAATTTAGATATTCCCAATTTAGGCGCAGGCTTTTTCGGGTGCTACAGGCAAATATAGGTACGAATGAAATGAAATGAAATGAAATGAAATGAAATGAAAATGAAATGAAATCATTTATTCTTCAATTTAGGCATGTTACATGCACTTATGAATGTCAAAAAACTACCACCGGTTCATAAAATAAACCTCTGCCTCGAGAAGAACCGGCGTAAGAAACTCGGCGAGGTGTCATTTTTTCAAAACAATATAGGTACTATGTATATAAAATAACAGTAAGCTAAGTAATAGCTTCTATTAATTAATTAGCTATTTTTTTGAGACATTTCGATATTTTCTCTTATGGGATTTTAGATGAATTAAGATACCATCATCTTGACTTGGACGTGTCGTATGTTTCGGACGAAATTGAAATAGTATACAGCAAGTTTCATGATATTGACAAAAATCATGACCATTTTGCGACAACTTTTCTTCGATAATATACAGTCAACCGGGGTTACTTTGAAATTGAGGGGCGACTTTAAAAATCCAGTTTTTATACCATATGTTAGTTTTAATTTGGTAAGCATGAGGTCAGTGAAATGTCTTGGTAAATTTCCTAGCCATTTACTAAACTGAATCAGACTAGAGATGATTATATAAGTGTTCTAAATCTGTCAAAGTGGCCCCGTTTTTTACTAAAGTCACCCCAGTTTACAGTACCGAAAGAGGACCTTATAAAACACTTAACTAAATTATAAATAGATATTCGTTACATTAAGGAAATAATAAGGCATCAAGTAAGAAATAAACATGCAATTAATACGCATTTGTGTAATAAAATACTATCTTTACTATTTTTATACAAACGCCTTAAGAGAGGCGTCCTGCTCGGTGCCTAATTTTTTTCAATTTTTCCTATCTTTACGTTCAATTTTCTTTAAAAAAACAAAGCAAAAATATAAAAAAGTGTATAACTCAATATAAAAGGCTATAATAAATATAAAATTTCATTGCTCGTCACGT
This sequence comes from Epiblema foenella, assembly GCA_963556455.1. Taxonomy (NCBI): domain Eukaryota; kingdom Metazoa; phylum Arthropoda; class Insecta; order Lepidoptera; family Tortricidae; genus Epiblema; species Epiblema foenella. Next base: position 756,387 of record OY747106.1, read on the forward strand.
AAAGTAAAACTTAGCCCTCTAAACGTATAAACCAATTTAGCATTGATTTATAAGGGGAGGCTCGGCAAACACGAATGGCCTAATAATCAGGAATCACAACTAGTCAAAAGCGCATCAATAAAGGGTGAGCAGGGGACGGTCGGTAATGGAACAGCGCATAAATTAGTCCTTTCTCCCCTAGGACGGAAAGATGGGATCTTGAAAGTCATGCGTTGAGGTAACGGGGATATTATTGTGCAAAGTTTATTATTAATAGTTATATAAACAAGCAATTGCTAAAATAGGGATGGTTATTATTTTAATGACAGGTGTCGATAAAAAAAAGAAAAATTAAAAGAGAGCGTTATGAAAGACACTTTTTGAAAACATTGAAATGACTCCACTGTGTAACGATATAAAAACAATAAATAAACCTAATATAAATGAAATAAAAATAAATGAAATAAATTAACTTTACTCTACAAGTAGGCCGCAAAGGCACTTTTACAAGTCAAAATCCACTAGCGTTTCTCATGAGACCACTGCCGAGAAGAAACGCCGAAAGAAACTCGACAGTCAGTCATTTTCTCCAAAATATGCTTATTACAATGATACTACTTAACCTACTTAAGTAAATGTAAGTGGTAAACAACAAAAGAAAATTGAAAGAAAAACGAGGAAAAAATAACAATAGGTAATTACAATGTGTAGTTACACAAGAAAACAAAACATGTCGAATCGTTTGATATGCTTTCCTGCAAGAACTGTGTGAACTAGATACAATGAAAATATTATACATGACTCTTTACGCTATTTAGGTATTGGTAATATAGACTTACAATTCATATGGATAAATTAGAGTTTAGTTAGGTTCTTCAGTAAGGTTTTTGTAAGAATTCTTATTTATCACCTATGTAACTTATAATAACTTTATTAATACATGAATTAATGAATATAATTGTCCATTAGTGACCCGAACAAATGAACTACAAATGCTGATAAAGATCAACTTGATATTTTTTTATGGAAACCATGATGTTTTATTACGTATGAATTCCAATACATATTTTATGTACCATTATTTATATAACTATGAATAGTATGAACTATATGAGCATTCATGCAATAGAAAAGTTACTTAGTTTAACTAAGAATCTACAGAGTTATGTGAATAAACATCACTACATAGTATAAAACAAAGTCGCTTTCTCTGTCCCTATATCCCTATGTATGCTTAAATCTTTAGAACTACGCAACGGATTTTGATGTGGTTTATTTTTAATAGATAGAGTGATTGAAGAGGAAGGTTTATATGTATATAACATCCATTAAATAGAAAACCCGTGCGAAGCCGGGGCGGGTCGCTAGTAGTTAATAAATTAAAACACCTTCAAGTGTTTAATGATACCTACTTATTAAAATAACACGAAGACAAGCTCAAAGTTATCCCAAACCAACACAGCAATCTGCTAATAATGATACTCTGCCCACACTTAAACTTTTAAAATTACTTAAAAAACACGCTTATTGCGCAAAACAAGTGACAAAAGCCAAAAACGCTAGTAATGGGGGCTTGCAAGCAAGGTGCGCGTACTCCGACCAATTTCAAGGGCCATTTATTCTCACACCACACCCCTGCCGGGTCCAATTTTAAAATAAAACCAAGAATGTTTTGGTACAGCTGTCACGCTATAAAGTAAGTTAAGTAGCCAATGATGTATTGTTTATTATCTTTAATGCGAACGTCTTTTAGGGTACCGTAGTAAACAAGGAACCCTTATAGTTGTCATGTCCGTCCGTCCGTCCCCCGCTTTTCTTAGTAACCGTTAGTACTAGAAAGCTGTAATTTCGCATGACTCATACATATCAATGACGCCGACAAAACGGTAGAATAAAATCATTAAAAAAAATTTCTTTCTTCCAAACCCCATGGGTATCGTTGGATAGTTATTTTAAAAATATTATAAGGTTTCTGAAAGCATTTTTTGATGCAAGAATCGGTTGGCGTGATGTAAGCTTTGAATCGATAATTTTTACTATGGTCAAGTGTCCCCCCTCCCCCCTTCCAGCTAAACGGTGGCTACTAGGTATGTAAAAAAATCATGGTAGTAGTATATATGACGAATTTAAAAGGAAGACTATCACAGCTAAGTAGACATTACCGTAAAGGGCAAAAATCTGTATACAACACAACATCTCAAAAAAGTACATCATCAGTAAAAACCTTTCAACGGGTCCGTAATTCCGCATATGACCGGTGACGTGATGGATGGGCAACTACGGAACCCTACACTGTGCGTGGCCCGACACGCACTTGGCCGGTTTTATTTATAAACTGTAAGTAAACTCGCGCTTGCGGTTTCAAGGCGATTTGTAGTTCCAGATAAACGATTAGGACGTGTGAGGTAAAGTATCACAATTGGTTTGGTTACATAAATATTTTCAACGATAATAATTCTCTGAAGATATTTATTTATTAGATTTTGTTATTTTTACATGGACACGTAGAGATATAAACTCACAATATTTTATTATGATTACCTTTATTACCTTTTATTTTGACGCTTAGAGAGCTTATACATCTCTGACAATTCTCGATTGTTATTAGTTTCTTAGTCTTATTTTTGACATGTAACACTACATTTAATTAATGATACTTTGATTATTGCACTATTTGATATAGATAGATTTTGACTTGTAAAAGTGCTTTTGAGGCCTATTTGCAGAATAAATGTTTTGATTTTGATTTTGATTTATATCCTTTAAAATAAGGAGTAATGCTTTAGTGTGATTGACGTTTCTTTACGTTGTACCCACTAGTATTGTAATTACACATATTGTATCGAAAACACTGTTATGAGTAGATTTGGGTCATTGTCAGTTGTAAAAACAAAAGTTGTCCACCCGGTGGTCCATAGTTAACGGCTTATGTACATGTAAGTTACGTTTTTATTACATGGATTTATAGTTACGGAAACACCGTTTATGCGGGTTACTAGACCAATCCAAAATTAAGCTATGTATATGTCCGCCGAAAAGACGCGAACCTAAATCTGACAATGACACATTTACCTATTTCAGAATAAAATAAATGAATAACTTACATACATCACAGCTTTACATCCATATATATCAGAAGACATTTTATTAAATACTCTTCTTAATGTAAATCGCAGACATTTTTGAAATGAAATGGCAGATCCTACTTAAAGCAATTTTAAATAATTTTACACATAGATCAAACATGTGTTATGTACGTATTATAAAACAGACCGAACCCAAATCTACCTCATGCGTGAGAAAAAATATACCTCTAAATGTATGATATGATATGATATGATTTATTTATCTCACACTATACAAATATCACTTAAAATTAAACGTAGTCACTTTTTAAAGAACTGAAATTGTGATCGTCAGTTACGAGTATATAACATTTTCAAATTGCATTAAAATTATCAATATTTTACTAGGAAATTATCTGTTTCTTTTTTTAAAGTCTATAGAGTATCAAAAGTGACATAGTCAACCTTAACATTAAGTCATCCAATCAAAAAGCGTCACTCATTTAGTATGTTTTATAACAGTTTGAGACTCAATTTTCTCCTCAACTGTCATCGTGAAATCCTAGTCTAGCCGCGCGTCTAATCGCAGGTCGCGTGCCCCAAAACACGCATTTGTCAAATTTGTCTCGCTTTTTTACTGTTTACCGAAGTATTACAAATAGTGCACCCCTTTGGAGAGATTGGTCACGGGAGGCGGGTGCCAATATGCCGTTTAGACGAAAACGGGATCGGAATTTAGTTGCCCAAATAGCTAGTAAGTTGCCTTTGGGGACGTTTCTATGGATTTACGTGTCGTTTTGGTCAAGCAATATGTAATCCATTTTACTCAGTCAATGAATTTAAGGAAAAGTTAAGACAAGAGAAATCGCTATAATGAACAGACATACTATGTATAAATTGGAATAAATGTAGGTGTTAAATGAAATATTTTGAACCAGTGTAATAATATGTGCATGATAAAAGTTAAGAATAAATATGTAAGATGACTTGCTAGATGTAACGTGACTTTGTTGCTTGGCCAAATAAAGAAACTTGAAACTTGAAACTATGTTTAATCGCAACTAACTCAAACACATGACAGAAGACACACCTTAGAACCGAAATGGTCGCGTACTGTACGGTTTCAGAGGAATTTCCTCCCACGGACGCTCCGGTTGTGGAATGAGCTCCCTGCCAAGGTTTTCCAGTATGGGGTTCTTCAAGAAAGGAGTGTATAATTTTTAAAGGGTCGGCAACGTGCATGTGACACCCCAGGAGTTGAAAGCGTCCATAGGCTACGGTGACCGCTTACCATCAGGCGGGCCGTACGCTTGTTTGCCACCGACGTGGTATAAAAAAAAGAGTACGAATTCGATACAATGATAACAAAATGTGAACAAGTACCTATAGGTGTTATGTTGTTTGTAATGTTAAATTGTACTGGACCAAAAACGCAGATTTTGTGTTAGGTGGGTCATTTTACTTTTTCATGAACAGTTTTCTACTACAAAAAAAATCTGTGATATGTATTGAATTAGTGTACAAAGACAGGATTTCGAAATAGTACCTGAACCTAATAAAAGGAATTTATAGGTAGAAATACTTAAATATTAACATATTGCTGTAAAAGGTGGGTAACGCAGTGGTAAAAACCATTTTTTCATACAAATGGTGAGACATCCAAGGACCACTGAGTTACTAGATTTATAGACATTAGCCGTGGTTCGTGTATTACAAAAACTATCGGAATTTATACTACAATTAAACCTCTTTCTAAATAACAATACAAATATATGAAGTGAGGACCAAGTATTCCAAAATCTGCATTTAAAAAAAAGTGTCTGATAATGATGTACATGACAAAGTAGAATGGCCAGGTACGTGAATTCCATATTTTGGGTCAGGCACTGTTACCGTGTTAATTTGTTTATTCACAGCCATAATAACGGTTTGTAAACCAAACAAAAAAAAAATTCACAGCTACAGTTGATAATCGCCATAACTTTCAAATGAAAAAATACATAGTACGAAATGTTAATTAGGAATTGAGTTTTATCGGAACCAATTGATTAGCTGCCGCGTGGGATTACGGTAAAAAATGTCACCCACGATTTTAGAATAAAAAAACAAACAACTAATTTCATGCCCCCGCATTTTGTATGAATAAATTATTGCGTAGTTTTTTTGTCGTTTTTTGCGTGGCTGTAATTAATTGTAACAAAAATGGCGGATGTTTTTATGAGTAATGACTAACGATGGATAATTTACTAGTTATTTTGTGATTGCTAACTATGGGTTATTAAACTAATAGTGCAGTAATAACCCTATTTTGTAAGTGTAACACTACTTTATGGATAAAAGTGTATTTTATTCAAGACTGGTTTGTGACAGACAGGCATGTGCTTAGTGGACGAGTTTTGATTGGTGGACCTTGTCAATTAGATGGAGTCAAATGTCCACTAGGGTGGGTCGAAAATCACGAATTTCGGAGTACCGTAATGTAGTAGGGTTCAAAAGTTGCTGTGTATTCTGTAGATTACAGGAAAAATAATTGAAAAATTCTAGATATAGACTTTTTGAATTTCGACCCACCCTAATGTCCACGTTGAGTTAGCGTCGAAAATTGGTAGCTGTTCCAAATTGTGTTTGTATTTTTTTTTACTTTACTCATTCACAACGCTCCACGAGCATCTAAACCTTCAGCAATAAAAAAACCACACAAAGTTTCCAACAATTTGGGAAATGGCCAAAATTGTAACAAAACTGGAATGTCGAGAATATTTTTTTTTTACGTTCTAGTAATATCTATTTGTGTTTAATTTCATTAAACAAATTGTAAACATTGAGGATCATCATAATCACCTGTCAAAGAAACACTGAAAATTTAAGTTTTTGTCCACTTATACTGATGCGATAAAGTACATTTTTACTTTGCTCAATTACTGTTTACTTACACCTACCTATATAAGGTCAATTAGGGAGGGTTTTATAAAGATCCGTTAGACCAATTAAAATTAAATTTCAGTAACTTCATACATTTTTTGATATAACAAACCGACATAATAACATTATTTACTATACAAGTATTTAGTGTTGTGTTTTCCAGAGCTCCCGAGGATGCACTGTGTTGAGAGCGAGGGACCTAAATGTGTTCCTTCTGCTGTCAACACAGTGCATCCTCAAATCTTATAACGGGTTGGCAACGCGCACGTAACTCCTGTGGAGTTGCGGGCGTTTATAGGCTGCGGTGGTCGCTTACCATCAGGTGGACCGTACCCTTGTTTGCCACTGGCGTTGTATAAAAGAAAAAAAAACTGAGCCTTAATGGATTTAAAAAAGTACCTACCAATTTTTCGGCTTCTCAAGTACTTTTTCCACTTTCTAAATACTTATCAATATTTTTGTTCAAAGACTACATTTTGACGCTATTTCTTTGCTCGTGCTAGCGCAGCACAAAACACAATGCATCTATTTCACCGAGGTTCATTCTTTATTCTACCACAAGAGAAAACATGTAAAAAACGATGCTCCCGCACGCGCTTGCCATGCGACAATGACAACCATAGCAATACAGAAAGATCGTATGTCCATTCGACTTTTATATGGACATACAACCTTTTTGTATAATAAAAGCCGAATGACTATATTCATAAGGCTACCAAGTTATGAACTGCGGGCGCACCAATAGCTTATTCTGCTACACCTATGCTAAGTTATGTTTCCATTCAAGCGGCAAAAGGCTTTGTAGATTATTGGTCAATTAGTTCATGGTAAATTCAGACCAGCCATAATACGACGGGCGCTTGAGAGAGAGAGGCCCAGCTAAATTGAGTAGGTATTTGTTTAAGGGTTCATATCAGTTAAAAAACGCCCCTCTGTTTAGGCCAATTTCTGTTTGTATTGACACGTATCTTGACATTTTCTCAATGTTACAGGACTATTGCGACCTTATGTCATAAACTTTAAATGTATTTTTTGCATTTTTCATTAAGATATATCGATTCAAACATCGGTCCAAATCGACCATTTTCAAGCTAAAAACTTGTTTTTTTCCGCTTAAATTTTACTACACACAATAAAATCAAAAAGTGGCTATGTTACTATCTAAAACTTTAATAAAATTATCGTAGCCTTTAATAACTTTATTGGTATTATCAATACTTTTGTCATAATTTAATATCAAAACATTTTAAAACTTATAAGGCCTCTTAACAGGGCTGATGGCTTACCATAAACATAGACTTGGGCGGGTAGTGGTTTATTTGCCACAACCTCTTATCAAACCGATTATGGCTGATAAAAAAAGTTAAACTACGAGAAAGACACCATCTCTCTGTCGCTCCCATTCAAATTTGTATGTTTGAAAGTAGTATTGTTATTTGATTGTGAGTCTGGTAAGTGGAAGCATTGCTAAGCTGAGGTATAGTATAATGGAATGACAACCTAAGTTTCCTACTCCTAGTTTGTTACTCTTAAGCTCAAAATATACTAGAAGCCCACAAGTTGTGAACAGACGGGCAGCACAAAGGCGCGCTTCCCGCCCCTTCGACCGGCCGGCAAATTGGACATTGTCGGTCGGGTGTTAAGAGGCCAGCACTAAACGAGCATGCATAAATGCGGTGTTTGCGGTTTGATGTCTCACTGCAGTTAACAAAGAGGTATCCTGGAATATTTCTCATTTTCTAGTGATAGAACGGTGTTTTTGGCGTAGCCAAGTGCAAACGGACTTTCAGATAACATAACTTTATTTAACTAGTGGCTCTGTGAGCTGTAGACCTCGCGAGTGTTTTTTTTTTGAAAATTTCCAAAAACTGATTCTACAAAAATTCTATATAATTATCGAACCCGCATACAAAATTTCACGAGAATCCGTTAAGAAATGCGACTTGTAGAGAAGAACAAACTGAAATCCACCCGCAGAAAGTACGATTTCATTGAAAAAAGATTATTTTTGAAATTTTCCAATAATAGATTCGACAATAAAACTTATAATTTTCGAAGCTGTGGGCAAAATTTAACAAGAATCGGTTGAAAAACCTACACACGAAAATATTTTATACATGTCACATTTAGAAATTAAATTTCATGAATTAAGTAAATTGCAAGAGAAATATCATATAATTTATCATTTGGTGCACCAGGCTTTAAATTCTCAATAAATGAAACAATTTCTTAATAATTTCTTATAACTTGGATTAGTACACCAGGATCTACCTACCCTGAAAAATACACGAAAAATTACACACAATTTTCCAAAATATGTACACACAAACTGTTTTTTTATTATTATTATTCGCATAATTATTATATTGTATTCTAAATGAAGAAAATTTATTTATTTATTTATATTAGGTGAACCAACAGCAGTACAAACAATGTAACAACATGCATATTAACAGCAGAGCCAATTACAGGATCTCACAGATAGCGCTAGAGTGTATATACTCAACTAAAGTGCGCACTCGTATCATTACACAATTACAAACGTTATTGGAACAAGAATATATCATAGAAAAAAAAACCAGCAATCTAAGCCCACTTTGAACTAATGTTTAACTTGAATATATTAAATTGTAAATGACGAATATTACTTAAATGAATGACAATATGGCGTATGCTACAAAGCACTCAGCGAAAATACGCCGCCTCCATGCCTCGCCTCACAGAAGGAATCTTGCAATTAAATATATCTATATCTAACTCCTTGGTTATCTGATTTAGACTATGACTAGCGCGTCTCAAAAAGCAGATTGATAAAGGAGTTTTTAAATTATTGCTCTAAATATACGCGAGCCGCAATGTCACACAATATCATTCGTAACATTTGGTTACCACGATACCAAAATGACTGTTAATTTCATCCCAAATCCACAAACCACGTTAGTCATGGTAGGGTCCGCAATATGCCACGGGACCCGTACCAGTCGTGGCATTACCACAGGGATTTGCACTAGAGCTTTTTATTATCTCTATGATATGGGATTAGGTTTAATGGCTAGTATAGATTGCGATAGATTATAGCGGTTTAGCAGGATTATGGTTGGTAAAATTATTTCCTTTGTATAAGTAATATTATCGATATAAAAATAATTGTCTCAATTTCAAGGTTAAAGTTGATGATCACTCAATTCATTGGAACGCAATATGCGTGCCGTATGAAAAATATAATGAAGAACTGAAAAAAAATGTACAATATTAGCGCTTTCATAGTTTATTCATGAAAAATACCCTCAGATTTCTCCCCTATTATTTTCCAGTCAAAGACACTGTACCTATACTTTTTTAATGCCTATGCCTGCAATAAATATATTCGCTTTTCGTTAAGGATATGAGAGCTCATTGGGTAGGTTAGCTGTCATGTTTTTAATAACCGGATATACAAATGAATAGCGCCACATGCATCTACACCCAACACATATCCATACAAGAATCCTATAACAAACTTAATTTAGAAAACAAAAGAGCTCATAAAAATAAATAAAACCGTTTACATTTTATAATATCTTGTTAAAGGTATCGTATTTCGTGCAACCCCTTTGCCACCCTTCCTTAATGTAGCAGAAAATTAAGCTACGCCCCGACGCGGGGCGCGCGTCAACCATGCACTTGGTCAAAAAGCCAGGTTGACCCCACTTTTGAGCCCTTGAAGTTAATTTCTGATCGAATCGTCTGGCAAAAAGTTGTGGTCAACTTTCGCAAATGCTTTCACTGACGTTTTTCTTGTTAATTTACGTTCCTGTTTCCATATTTCTGTCAAAATATTTGTGTGCTCCAATGATTGCGGTATTTATTTGTTTATTTAGCAACATCGCGCAACAATTCAGGAAATTGCAGTTTTAATACCAAATGGCACTCTGCAACTCAAAATGGCCTAACACGGTCACTGTGTAACAAGGAAGTAAGATTATGAACCGACTAAATATAAACAACCTCTCACCCTAAACGCATATAGCTTCTCCGTTCCGTCGTGGGTAAAAAAGATCATTGTGAAAGTGTATTACGGTCATAGACAGAACACATGATATGTGTGTTTCCTAGGCTAGGTTTAGTGAACCAGCGATAAAACTCTCAGTAGCTCGATTCCACTCACACCTTAGATTCGGTTGCAATCGCTCAACCAATCTCAGTAGAGCGCAAACTCTTAGAGTATTCCAGTGTTCCAAACCACATGCGTGGTCGTGTCGGAGGTTTTCCCCTGGACTTTCCCCAGGCTACTCTCCAACCGCGCACTCCTATCGCTTTATTGGGTACGGCCTATAAAGCCACAGTCAGGTTCAAAAAAAAAAGAAAAAAATGTGTTTCCAGGAATATTCCTAAGATAGTAATATTCTCAAGAAGGTGCCCGGGGAATCATCCTTCTCAGGGTAAAATATGCGAATAATATGTATGAATTATTGTTTCTCAAAGTTTGTCGCTTCTTTCAAGGGCCTCATAGTAGTGTGATTAGTGATGCCTGATCTGACGAGTATGTGATGAAATGAGTGCCTCGCTGATGACACAGCAAATTTTTAAACCAATAAAGGCACGGAAAAGTACATTAACTCTTCTGACTACAAATGTCCATATAGAATTTGAATCTGATTATTACATACATGTATTTCTCGCATGCGGCCAACGCAAACTTTTTTCCGATGCAATCTTGATCAGTATAGACCCCTGATATTAATAAAGTTACATTCTTCGTCTCAATCTAGCTTCGGTCCCAGCTCTGCTTTGTCTCAATCGAAATTTAAATTAGCATTATTAATACACACAGCTTGGTGTAATTATTTCCCCTCCCGGTGATAACCCTAATAAATCTGTGCGACGCGTAATGTGGCCCTCGCGGCTATGATATCGGCCCTCGTAGCAGGCAACATGTTAATGATAATTATTTGCTTTGTTGACAATGACTTTGGATGATTTTTCAGTTCAATAATGAATACAGCCTTGGTTTAAGATTTCAAGCTTACATGGTCATTTACATTAGAATTACGATTAGCACGTCAGTTGATCCTTGATAATGGCGCTTGCAACAGTGCCGAAATATCGGGAACTCAAAAATAGAAATATACATGGTAAATATCCCGTTTCAAATCGTACAGCCTTGGTTGATCGATGATCTTCTTGTTAACTTTAGAGATTATAATTTTTATAATTCTACATTGGTAACCCGGATTAGAAGGGTCACTCACAAAATAATGTAATTTCAGCTCGAGACAAGTTTAATTGGCAAGTAATATTTCCATTACTAGAAAAATAATAAGCTAAATACAGTCTGGGCCTAAATCTTAGTCCGGCGGGGTCATCACGTGACTTTATGCAGTGACGTTAGGCAGATTTTAATTGTCAGCTCATACATTTAGGGTGGGTTGCACCAAACCGTCTGTAATCATAAGTGGTTTTCGTTAAGATCTGATTGTATGGAAAGTTTGACAAGTTTCAATGGGATGACAGCTGCCGGCGCCATATTTGTCGATGACCGGCCGGGGTAATCGTAAGTGGTGTTCATTAAAATCTGATTGCGTACGTAAAGTTTGACAAGTTTCTATGGGATGACAGCTACCGGTGCCATATTTGACGATGCATGTGATCGTATGTTGGTGCAACCGACCGTTATACTTCAAAATTGTCAGTAAATCTTTACCGTTAGTACATAAAGACGATGCCTGCAGATCTTTACTTATTTCTCACTTGCTTTTTTATACGATCTTAGACCAAAATAAGGGGTTCCGGCCAAAACCGAAGGCAGTCTCTTAGAACTCACAATCTGTAGAGGATACAGATTGTGAGTTCTACGAGACTTTTATAAAATAGCGAAACAACACGACAGCATCATTTTCTTTATTTAAACTTCTGCTGAACACCATATAAAGCAAGACCACGATTATTGAGTGCTTAAATATAATAAGCACAACTCCTTAAAATAAGCGTTTAACTGCCGTTTTATGTTTAAAGAGATAACGTGTCATAAAAATTTAATATTTTACGGAAATATTGATTGGTTTGCGAGCGCAGTAATAACCAGTTTCGGAATGACTTTTTAATTGAGACGAGTCAGTGTGTAAGCTTGTACAACATGGATCAACATTGTGATGTAAAAATTAAAAAAACATTATGGGAAAAAGTGTAGGCCAAGGAGAAGGTCTCCGTGACAGATGTATTACCTACGTATGCATAGGAAGGATGTGAGGTACGAGGTAACAGCTAGACTTAGGGTGGATTGCACCAAACCACATCAAATACATACACCATAAAAATATTACACACACACACGTACACACAAATGCGCGCAAACTAGACATGCACAAACATGCTCTACACACACACACACACACACATACACACACTAGCATTTTCATTTGCCGTGTTAAGTAATATGTTAGAGCCATATTAGGATAGGCATAGTTAAGAAGTTAAAGTTAAATTTTGTTAAATGTTTATATTGTCTCGCTATATATATTATCACATATGCTTTTATAATTGTTGTATAACGTATCGAACACAACTTCTGTAACGTAGTTCAAGAGTATCGTAGTCAACTTGGGTAACTGTAACTCAACGGGTTCCAAGATACAGGCTCAGCCTAGTTTGGGACTCATCGGATATACTCGTTTTATTATGTAACATTGTCTTTGTGCATAAATAAATTATTCTATTCTATTCTATTCTAATCGGAGCTTTCGTTAGATAATTATTATAATTACTTAACTAAATGAAGTCGGTTAAAAAGATAATAAATACTAATAATAATAAATACTAAACCGTCTGTAATCGTAAGAGGTGTTCGTTAAAATCTGATTGTATGTAAAGTTTGACAAGTTTCTATGGGATGACAGCTGCCGGCGCCATATTTGACGATGGCCGGCCTGTGATCGTATGTTGGTGCAACCGACCCTTAGGGTTTATCCAGAAATCAAGTGAGGTTCCGAAGGGGGGGAGGGGGTCATGAAAACCTCACGACTGATCACGTTGGGGGGGGGGGGGGGCGTGCCGTTCCTTTCACTCATATAGTGTATAACACATGTCTTGATTATTGTTATACTGACCTGGTATCTTAACTTATAATAATAATAATAATAATAATATTCTTTATTGCACCACTAATACAGAAGAGAGACTTAATAATGTTGCACGCCTGTTATTGAGATACAGGTAGGACTTGCGTCATCTAACTTTATGTTCCTTCTTATTAATGTATTAGCTTGGTATCTTGTTGGTGTGTCAAATAAAATAAATAAATAAATAACACGAGAGTGAAAGGGACGGCACGATACGAAGTTCGAATTTCGAAGTTCAGTAGTAGTTCAATAAATAATTATGTAAATTAGTAAATGCACTGGTTAAAGAGGCATTAATTCGTCCGGAATCCGGCAGAATGCCAGGATTAATGGTCTGTGGCCTGATACGTATCATACGGACAAAATCGTACCGGAACGAATATCATTACCAACATTAGGTATAGGTAGGTACATATCGTGTACAAGGAGCTTCTAATTTGCAATTCTTATTTCTTTAAATCAATTTTAACTTAATCCGGAATTGTACCTACCTTATACATTCAATGTTGAGATTAAAATAATGTTTTGTAATTAATTCGAAGTATAAAATATTGTTTATCTACACCCATACAGTAAATCCTTTTTTATGTGCTCAAAAAGTGTAGGTAAGGACCAACTTTACAATATAGCACCGGTCCGGGGCGGAGATGGCCATAAAAGCATCAAAAACGGTATCGTTATGGCCATCTCCGCCCATAACGACAGGCTAGTGCTCCAAAGACTTCAACGGGCTCACGCTCGACCTCACTACACTTGCAACGCAATGGTTCCTGAACACATGAAAGAGGATTTAATATACGGATGTAACTAAAGTAGTGTATGCAACTGTACATAATTAGGCCTTAAAACACTCGTGTGATCCTATTATGAAACTCGCTGACGCTCGTTTCATAAAACTACACTCGTATTTTGAGACCTCTCATTATGTATCAGTTGCATAAACTACTATTGTGACATATAAAAAGAAAACAATAGCATTTTTCCGAGTTTAATATTTTCTCTCTGAAAAGAACCGTCAAAAAGGCATTTGGTCTCTTCAATGAGTCAATGACATTAGTGAATGAAATCTACACAATCACATACGCATTACAAACTCAATCAAACATGTTGATCTAAACAAACCACAGCAAACAAACAGCACAGCTGATAATTCCACATCTGCACGATACTACACTAGAGTTATGGGGCCCGCGAGACCGAACATGTCCACCTGAACAAAACGTCGTAAATTGTCCGTATAGTGACGACGTTAACGTCCTTTTGGTAACGCATAGGACTTCAACCCTTATGAATAACAAGCGAGTTCCCCGGCACGGAGATTTTTGTTTGAGTTTTCTCGAGCACTTGTCTTTTTGAGTTGTTATGTGTTTTTAACTAGGTACGTTTTTTCTGGGCTGATGTTTATTTTTTGATAGAGGCTCTAGATAATTAAAATACCAATAGAAAACAAAACATTTTATTGAAATGTCCATATGAAAATCTGAAATCTTTTTGACGCGAAAAATATTTTTTTTCTATGGGGTAGGTCGTCCAGCGGGGTAATCACGTAACTTTTGTACTACCGTTAGATAGATTTTAATGTCAAATTTTAATTGTCATCTCATACATTTATACTTCAAAGTTGACAGTAAAATCTATCTACCGTTAGTACATAAAGTTACGTGATTAGCCTGCAGGTCAGCCAACTGTCCATACAAATGCTAAAAATTTATTGCGGTAAAAAAAAATTCTTCTATTTTTTCCTAATCAGAACACGTTACCGCATATGCCCTTAAACGAATCCTCACCATTTTTGCTACATCCTAGTGGATGTAAGATATTTTCTAAAATAATTCAAAACATTGTATAGAATAGGGCATACTACAAAACTAAAAACCTCTACAAACTTAAAAATTATCATAGAGAATATTCAGATTCAGATTTATTTCATGATATAAATTGCAGTACAAATTTGTATAAGTCAAAATTATAAGAATTTACATCACGATCGTCAAAAATAATATAAAAATATTCAAACAAATGCAATACATTTCAAATAAAATTATTATATCGTATCTCCCGGTAGTCAGGATCGTTAAAATGCAATAAATTTAAAATAACAATAGTGGTACACGTCAATAAATAAAATATAACAAACAAACAATATATTTACAAGTGTGTTTACATAATAATTTCTAATATAAATTTTCACCATTTTATATCTATTTCCACCATTTCATTGCCCCAATCGTTTCTTATATCTTGTATAGAATATTTGTAAATAAGTATTGCTCGACTTGGCGGGGGCACTGACCACCATATTGGTTACAAGAGTGCTTTGAAACTTGCATTACCTACAGAATGCATTGCATTAATACAAGTTGGGGAGGTCTATGTCCAGCAGTGGATGTCTTTCGGCTGATATAATGATGATGATGATGAACACAAGTTCAAGGGTTCAAACTTTTTTTTTTTCAATCATGTTCGGAAAAGGAAAACTTGCGTTCGGGATTATATTAAGATGTGTACCCGAGTGGCTAAGCTCACTGCTGCAGCGCGTTTTTATTAGCGAATCCGTAGAATTTAATTTGCATGCCTCTTGTTATCCCTTCCTTCTCGGCTTTTATATAAAAAAAATTAATTAAAACTGTTTATTTCTGAAAAACATAATTATAAATTACATTTGACTGTTAGGCATGCATTCTTATTTTTTAAAGATTTTTTTAATTACCTAACGGTTAATTATTATTTTTGCAATTTAATATAATAATAATATGAAAAATTATGAAAAATTGAGGAATGTGTTAGTGTAATCTACTTATCAACATATCCTTATGTTTAACTACATGTTTACTTGACTTGTTACATATTTGTTCATATGAAAGTCTATTTAAAGCACATGGCAGGACATAATTCCATATTATCTTTCCATAACAGTTATTAGTAGCGGGTAAGACAAACGGAGAAAGGTGTTTTAACTTTCGCATGTTTTCTGCTCTATGTCTCATTTTTAATTCAGGTATCTTTATATAACTAAGTATACAGTATACATGCTAAGTGTAGCTATTATTATCTTTTTATAATAAGTTACCCGATGAAATTTTGAGTTTACCCTTTCGAGCTCTTAAAAATTACTTAAAAAAACATTGATGTCAAAGGCTTATTATAGGGTTGAGGACTATGTAACAGACAGAAATGGATGGCCCAAACCAAATACCTAAATAGCGTAAAGAGTCATGTATAATATTTTCATTGTATCTAGTTGACACAGTTCTTGCAGGAAAGCATATCAAACGATTTGACATGTTTTGTTTTCTTGTGTAACTACACATTGTAAATACCTATTGTCATTGTTTCTTTCAATTCTTTTTTGTTGTTTACCACTTACATTTATTTAAGTAGGTTAAGTAGTATCATTGTAATAAGCATATTTTGGAGAAAATGACTGACTGTCGAATTTCTTTCGGCGTTTCTTCTCGGCAGTGGTCTCATGAGAAACGTTAGTAGTTTTTGACTTGTAAAATTGCCTTTGCGTTCATTTATTTCATCTTTTTGATCTGTGTTTATCATATCGGCATATAAATAAATAAATAAATATTAGAGGACAATCTTACACAAATCGACCTAGCTCCACAGTAAGCTCAAGAAGGCTTGTGTTATGGGTACTAGACGACGATATATTTAATAGATATAAATACTTAAATACATAGAAAATATCCAAGACTCAGAAACAAATATTCATGCTCATCACACAAATATTTGCCCTGACCGGGATTCGAACCCAGGACCGTTAGCTTCACATGCAGGTGCACTACCCACTAAGCTAAACCGGTCGTCATTATTATCTTTGATCTGTGTTTATCATATCGGCATATAGTATAATATAACTTCCAGACATACGATACCCAATAGTATTGACATATCTACCTAATTGTAACAACGCATGTTGGCACCGACGGATTTATCAGTCCCTTGGGCCTAATCCGGGCATCATGCGATCGCGATGGATTTGCGCGTTATCCTGGGCTCCGGACAACTTGCCTCGTTAACGTCCACATTATTTATTGGATTGTTAATGGGTTTTAGTTTAGTGTAAACTGGCACTAAGATAAGTGTACAATTACGAATTCGACGACCGGTTTAGCCTAGTGGGTAGTGCACCTGCCTGTGAAGCTGACGGTCCTGGGTTCGAATCCCGGTCAGGGCAAATATTTGTATGATGAGCATGAATATTTGTTTCTGAGTATTGGATGTTTACTATGTATTTAAGTATTTATATCTATTAAATATATCGTCGTCTAGTACCCATAACACAAGCCTTCTTGAGCTTACTGTGGGGCTAGTTCGATTTGTGTAAGATTGTCCTCTAATATTTATTTATTTAATATTTATTTATTTATGATGTAGCAATTAAAATTCATCATAATCTTATAATAACAAAGTTAGTGGTATAGCATTGTATGTGAAAGAGAAGTTGCTTAAAGGTCGCCAATAAATAACTGAGCCAATCATCAACCCCTAGACTTATCATAACGTATCTTAATGGATGTTGGTTACCCAGTCTGTATTCATTAGCGTAAGTATTTTTTTTATACAACGCCGGTGGCAAACAAGCGTACGGTCCACCTGATGGTAAGCGGCCACCGCAGCCTATAGACGCCCGCAACTCCAAAGGAGTCACGTGCGCGTTGCCGACCCATTATATAATTTAAGGATGCACTGTGTTGACAGCAGAAGGAACACATTTAGGTCCCTCGCTCCCAACACAGTGCATCCTCGGGAGCTCTGGCAACCTTGCTCATCTCCAGGAACACGACACTAAATACTTGGATAGTAAATAATGTGTTTCCACTAAATATATCTCTTACTACCTACTCCAAAATAAAAATTTAGAAAATATAATTAAATTCCGAAAACAGTAAACAATCCACACATTTTACAAGAAAAATGTGCTAATTTTTAAGTATATATGACTGCCGTTTATTGGTGAATAATATATTCTAACTTAAAAGGGATAGTTTCAATCTAGTTTCAATAAAAAAAACGAATTTCATCGTTTTCCGTTTGCAAAACTGTCTTATTTTTTTCTTATCTGACACTATACAATAGGGTGGCTCGAAAATCACGTTCGGAGTACCGTTATGTAATAGGGCGCAAAAGTTGCTGTGTATTCTGTAGATTACAGGAAAAATAATTAAAACAATCTAGATAAAATACACAGCAACTTTTAAGCCCTGTTACATTACGATACTCCAAAATTCGTGAATTTCGACCCACCCTACTATACAATTGATATATATACAGGAAACTTAGTTTGTAAAGAAGAGACCTCTAGACACTAGTGCTAAATGAACTATTACTTTATTAGTAAACAGGTTATCCCACTAAGCCAATAATTGCTTAGGCCATGCAATTATAGCAAGCGACCGAACATATAATTCCCTTTAATCCCCAGTCATAAAATTATAAGTCTGCAAAAACATAATACGAGTATTCTAATAGGCGCTAATGCTTTAAAAAATGATATGTATATTGGTAATAATTTCAAATATGGCGTAATGAAGCCGAGCCGGCTCCCGGTGATTATGCCGGGCCGGTCGGTAATGAGTCCCGCCGTTGGTGGACTGGGACGTACAGTGCGCGAGACTGACAACTGACTGACTGGCTACTTACAATTAATCTGGCCGATTTGCACCAAAATAAACCATTCTGATATCAACTTTATTGTTCAAGATAGAAGATAAAAATCTATTAGCACTTTTGTATAAAAATACGGTGAGTAAGAAGTAATTCAAGTATACTGTCGACTTTATTTGTTTCTGTTTAGCCCAGTGGTTAACTGGTAGAGAATGCCTTATAGCATTAAATCCGCCATCTGTACATATTTATTGTATTGTGCAATAAAGTTTAAATTAAGAAAAGAAGAAAGAAAGAAAAGAAAGAAAAAAAACCGGCCAAGGGCGAGTTGGACTCGCGCACGAAGGGTTCCGTACTAGTATCTATAAAACAGCAAAAATAACTTAACCAAAATTACAGTTAAATCAACCTATCTCAAAAACTATAAGAGATACTTTGATCAAACCAAAAATCGTTGAAAGAGTTAATTAGCATGCATCACCTCTATTTTTTTTAGAATTTTATACCCCGTAGTTATAAAAATAGAGGGGGGGGGACATACTTTTTACGACTTTGAGAGCTGATATCTCAAAAACCGTTCACTTTAAGAAAAATGTTTTTTAGAAAACTTTATATCATTTTAAAAGACCTTTCCATTGATACCCCACACGGGTATGTACATCGAAAAAAAAATTTTCATCCCTCAGTTACATGTATGGGGGGCCCCACCCCCAATTCTTTTTTTTACTATTTAGTGTCATAATTTTGTAGCGGTTCATACAACACATATTCCCATCAAATTTCATCACTGTAGTACTTATAGTTTCCGAGTAAATCGGCTGTGACAGACGGACAGACGGACAGACGGACAGACGGACAGACGGACATGACGAAACTATAAGGGTTCCGTTTTTGCCATTTTGGCTACGGAACCCTAAAAAAGAAAGAAAAAAACATTTATTCGTGACGATACAAACATAAAATATAGATAAATAAACGTAATTAAAAAAAAAACAAGGAATCGCCACAAAAAGGTTTCGCCTCAGCGTAATGCCGACTCAGGGAGCTGGCGCTGATCTTCCGGCGAAACCTAGGTTGTTAATGACGGTGTGTGTAGCACGCTTCGCCTAATAATAAATAAATAATTAATTAATTAATTTATGTACCTGCGTTCCTAAATGTGCAAAAATATCTGAGCAACCTTAAGCCCTTAAAAATATAGTCGTATTCACATATTTTTGAACTAGTACAGGGTTAAAAAAGATTTTATAAGCAAAACTAGCTGATGCCGACGACTTGCGTACAAATTATAGCCTTATGTCCTATTCCGGTACCTAAGCTACATTAAATACCAATATAGAAATACATAGATCTGTGTTTTTCGGAATAAGAGGAACATACATTGTCAAAACACATAAACTGAGCGGACGTATATATTTATGATTTAATTAATTCCATTTTGTGACGACAATTAGTCCTACTTACATGTCACCTGTCGTTACACAATGGATAACTTAAATTACGAGTTATTAAGGATCACTTAGATTGATCTTATACACTTGTTTTTCACTAATAATTTATAACATTTTCATCCCAACTACAGTAAAAACGTGCCCGTTTTTATTCAACGCTAATTCGAAGCTGAATCTAGCTTAAATGCTGAACCGCGTCTATCTACTTTTACTTTAAACAAAAAATACGTTTTAGTTTTAACAATAAAAGTGTCATACCAAAATTTTCGTCTCGTTTTGGTTTTTAAATACTTAAATCAATGTGTGAAATTAAAATGAAAAGTATTTAACAAAATCAGGGAGACTGCGATGAGAGGATATCATCTTCGGTTCGCATTAGGCCTTCAGTGCCTTTACCATAAGTTTACATGACCCTAATCGCTAGCGACTGTGTAAAAATTTGTATGGGTAAAAATACAGCGCCTCTGGCGGTTACGCAATACAAATACAAATACAAACATTTATTCTGCAAATAGGCCACAAGGGCACTTTTACATGT
The DNA here is from genome assembly GCA_963556455.1 of Epiblema foenella. Lineage (NCBI taxonomy): Eukaryota > Metazoa > Arthropoda > Insecta > Lepidoptera > Tortricidae > Epiblema > Epiblema foenella. The sequence goes on from OY747106.1 coordinate 777,055, forward strand.
CAAAAAAATTAGTTTACAATTTAAGAGAGTCTGACTATAATAAGTAATACATTTTTCATGTCAAAATATTAATTTACAGTTCAAGAAGGAATAATAATTTCGAGTTTAACAATAGAACTAAGAATCGGCTAGTAAATCGTAGTAGTAGTAGTAAACTCTTTATTGTACACAATAACAAAAATTACAAATATAAAAAGAAATGGTATGTACAAAGGCGAACTTATCCCTTTAAGCGATCTCTTCCAGTTAACCTTTGAGCAAATGAGAGAAGAAATGAACGGAGGTAGACAAATTCAGCAACCTGTACAAGTGTACAACAAGGTATAAAAAATACAAGAGATATAAAACATACATACATATATAATTTATTAAGGACAAGTATAAATACACAAATAAACGATATTGAGAAGGAAATTATAGCCTGAGCAAAATAAAATCGTTTACGCAGTCGCTAGCGAGTACGGTCATTCAAATTCATGGTAAGGGCACAGCTAGCCTGCTGTCGCGTACAGTCAGCCGGCGGCAGGTTTGCAAGCTTACGTCCATAAATTCAATTATGGCCGACTGTCGCTTCGCAGAACCGTAATGACGCCACTTTGTGCGATGTCTTCATCGCGGGACGAACTTTAAAGGTTAGTCCGGACCCATAATGACCCTTATTATGGATTTATGTGAAAAATTAATTAAATTGGAGGATTATGTCAATTGAATTCTTAAAACGTTAAATTATTGAATCGTTGCGGAGTTTAGTTTGAAAATGGTGTTTTTAATAATCGTAAAATATTTATTTTTGTTGTTTAAGGGCAATTATTTCGAACCGTGAGATCTTAGAGAAGACAGTATGGTTGCCAGTTTTGTTGCACTTTTACTACTTTTAGCGCGGGTTTCATTATATTATTGTACTATAGAATGTGTACTAAGTATTTTTTAAGGTTATTCAATCCTAATCGCGTCTAAGGGTGGGTTGCACCAAACCGTCTGTGATCGTAAGCGGTGTTCGTTAAAATCTGATTGTATGTAAAGTTTGACAAGTTTCTATGGGATGACAGCTGCCGGCGCCATATTTGACGATGACCAGCCTGGGATCGTATGTTGGTGCAACCGACCCTAAGTGTGTTTTGCACTTGAGTTACTTGGGTTCGTCTTTTCATGAAATCGCTGATTCCTTTGACTCAAACTTTTTACTAAGAATTGCATTGCTATATCAGTCAGATTTTTGAAAATTAATAAGTAATATATGCCGTCTTAGGCTGCGTGCGAGAAAAATAATAAATACATATTTTTTCTTTGTATTTTTTCTCTGTATCAAATAATTAAGTTCGTCGCGTAGGCTTGTCTATAGTAAAAATTTTGCTAAGGTACGTTCTCTTAATTCGGGCAAGGTCCCAAAATGTTTTAAGTACATACATTTGTGGAGAATTGCGAATATTTGTTCCTGAGTCTTGGATGTTTTCTATGTATTTAAGTATATATTTATCCATATAAGTATTTAAAAACAAATACTTTTTTTTGTTTGCCTCTACTCATTGTAAATATGTACTGTACTGTGTTTTTTTTGTTGAGGTTATGCAGTAAAGAGTATTTGTATTGTATTGTGTTGTATTGTATGTATATCGTCACCTCGTACCTATAGTACAAGCATTGCTTAGTTTGGGACTAGATCGGTTTGTGTAAGATTGTCTACAAATATTTATTGTTTATAAAAAAATAATAATATTTAATATTTGTGGACAATCTTACACAAATCAACCTGGTCCCAAACTAAGCAAAGCTTGTACTATGGGTACTAGGTGACGATATACATACTTATATAGATAAATATATACTTAAATACATAGAAAACATCCAAGACTCAGGAACAAATATTCGTGTTCATCACACAAATAAATGCCCTGACCAGGATTCGAACCCGGGACCTCCAGCTTCGAAGGCATGGAAGGGGGTTTTTATTTTTATTTTATTTTAATATTACACAAGGCTGGTACTGAATGCGTCCCTGCGCAGAAGCGTGTCCCGCAAGGGCGAGTTTTTGTACCAAATTATAAGTTGCTGATTGCTGGTGATTTTCGAAATTAATTTCTCGGGATCGCGACCAAATTGCAGCCGCGGCCGGTCGGTGTGTTGCCAATCTTGCTACAAAAGTGTCCAACCGTCCATTTTGAGACGATAAATATAAATAAATATAAGAGGAGGGGATAAATGGGTCATTCTACTTTTTCATGACCAGTTTCCTATTACAAAAAAAAAATCTATGATATGCATTGAATTCATGGTATCGTACCTGAACCTAATAAAAGGAATTTATAGGTAAAAATACTTCAGTATTAACATATTGCTGTAAAAGGTAATATAGTGGTAAAAACCGTTTTTCCATACAAATGGTGAGACATACAAGAACCACTGAGTTACTCGATTTATGGATATTGGCTGTGGTTCGGTAATTATGTAAACTATCGGAAGTGATACTCTAATTAAACCTATTTCTAAATAACAGTACAAAAATATTAAGTGAGGACCAGCTTCCAAAATCTGCATTTAAGTAAAAAGTGTCCAAAAATTATGTACATAAATAAATAAATAATAAATATTTTTGGACAATCTTACACAAATCAACCTAGTCCCAAATTAAGCAAAGCTTGTACTATGGGTACCAAGTGACGATATACATACTTATATAGATAAATAGATACTTAAATACACAGTAAACATCCAAGACTCAGGAACAAATATTCGTGTTCGTCACACAAATACATGTCCTGACCGGGATTCGAACATGAAAAAGAACAATGGCCCAAATGTGCATATCGTCGGATAATCGCTACTAGTGACGTCATGACTGTTCTATGGTCAAACAGTGTTTATATTTTGAACTTTATATAGAAAAGAATTAAAAATGGCAAAAATAAGTGAGCACGCGATATGTTCCGAATGTTCGTTGGCTTTATTTATTAGTAGGTTTAAGAATAATTTATAATTACCATTGCCATAATCCATAATAGAGGGGAAGAGAGGCAGGGGAAGACCGAGACTCTTTTTTTTTTGAACCTGACTGTGGCTTTATAGGCCGGGCCCAATAAAGCGATAGGAGTGCGCGGTTGCCGAGTAGCCTGGGGAAAATCCAGGGGAAAACCTCCGGCACGACCACGCGTGTGGTTTGGAACACTGGAATACTCTAAGAGTTTGCGCTCCAGTGAGATTGGTTGAGCGGTTTCAACCGAATCTGACCGAGACGTGCGTTTATAGATTAAGCAAAAGAGAAGGTCAATGTAATGTATCAGGAGCTCAAAGCCTTGGCGGAGAACCGAACAGAATGGCGATTACTTCAACGATAAGAGCTTGGCTAGGCTCTTAAATATATGATGAAGATGATGATGATGACCATTGCCTTCAAGTTGTTGCTTGAAAGAGACAATCTGTTTCGACACATTTATATTTGTTGTGAATCGTTCCGATGTATTATTCGATCAGCTTGGGCCCATCCAAAACAAATAGCGATAATTATGATATCAATATGATGGATTACATTGTCTTCTTGATATATGTCGAGCTCCCGAGTCGACAAACCAAAATTTGTGACATAGTCATATAAGTCCTACTCGTATGTCGATGTAGGTGTTGTTCCCTACTCCATTTACCTTGTAAAGATATAATGTTATTTTTTTACAAGCAATTTCAGCAAGACAGTTGTCCCTGAGGCTGGATCAAATAAAGCACAGGTGAATAAAATCATTTAAAAAGGTACAGATACAGTACAACTATTTTTTAGTGAAAATATGAACTTATATACTTATATTATCAAATTTTTTTATACCCACCTGATGGTAAGTGGTTACCGTCGCCTATAGACGTTTGCAACTATAGAGACGTTACTCGCGCGTTGTGTTGTGTTGTGTGTTGTTTATTAAGAAACCTTTTCACGCCTTTTTTGAAGAGACCCATTCTGTAGCCCATTGGGAATACCCACTCACTGTCTCTTAATCACACCCAAAAAATAATAAGTAGGTAGGTAATAAACGCGTCATTATTAGGTTGATCTCGATAGATACGAAATTGTTACCTGAATAAACAGCTCAATTAGTATAACTCATAGTTTACCATCTCCATCGAGCACAAGTAAAACTTAAGCAAGGTAAAATAAATTTTGTTGGCCGCAGATCTATAAAAATGTTATAGGATTTTGAACCTTATTATTAGAACCGTAAAATCGCTTTTGAACGAATTACTTTGATGCAACTCGGCCGAACCGAAATATTTCAAGCGTACTTAGATATGAACGAGGCAGTCCACCGCGCTGCGCGGTCTGCGCTGATACATGAATTAAGTCATTATCCGTGCGCCCGCGCCGGCGCAGGACCGAACTCGGAGCTCCTACAGCGAACCGAAAACAAAATATATACCTCTCTGTCGCACTTGCGTATTAACAACAAAGAGGGAAATACTTCGTTTTCGATTCGCGGTAGGTAGAAGCATTTACATTTTATTCTATAGTCCGACATTACACATGGGTCCTTCTGTAGTCGCAAGCATCCATAAGTCAAGTCAAAGTCAAAGTCAAAAGATATTTATTCCGTTGACATACATTATGCACTAGAATACGTCTTATTTCTAGATTTACAATCTTTCAATGTAAGAACATCGTACATCGTTACGTATGTATAATATACATTATCTGTATAACTTAATTATAATTTAAATTGTATGTCATAAAAATCTTTTAAATTGTACAGAGCATTTTCGGTCAAAGTTATTTTAAGGTAAAGTTTATATTTAATGTCATTTAATATGGTAACAGAGTCAGGTAGATGATTATACAATTTAATGCTCTGATATATGAAACATTTTTTACATTTCGCTAGGCGTACTTTCGGTAGGCAGAGTTTATGTCTATTCATAGGCTAAGGTGTGCTGCATCAATCAGTTCGTCAGCTTGTTTACCACTGTAGTTGTATAAAAAAGTGCAATTATTTGAGTGGGCAACAGTTTACTTATTAATCTTGGCAAAATAATAGATCGGTTTAGTCCAGTTATTTAGCCATTCAATAGCCAAAATTCTTTTGTTTATTTACTTAATATTTACTTTGTTGTAGCTGTTTTATTTTAAAAAAAATCTTAATCGAAATCAAAACATTTATTCTGCAAATAGGTCTCAAGGACACTTTTACAAGTCAAAATTAATTTATATCAAATAAAAATAATACAATAATCAAAGTATCATTAATTAAATGTAGTGTTACATGTCAAAAATAAGACTACGAAGCTAATAACAATCGAGATTTGTTAGAGATATATGAGGTCTCTAAGAGTCAAGATAAAAGGTAATAAGGTAGGTACCTACACTATTCATATTCATAATAAAATATTAGGATCAAACACTAGGTTCTAGATTATTTAATTACTGCAGAGTGCTTGTTGTCTGTTTTAGTCACGCAATTATGCCGCCACGTCATTTTAACGTATAACGTAGCTAACACTTGTGACGGAATTGTTATACGACTGAAACATTAATTAATTTGGGTTATTTGCTGGTTACAAATTTAAAATAAATAGCAGCAGCAGCAGCGAGCAGGTTCGAATCCTGCTCGGTGCCTAAATTTTTCATTTTTCATTTATTCTAAATGTGTCGTTTACGATAGCAGCGGTACTGCTTAATACAAGAATTGATTTATTTACGTGTTTAATTTACATTGCTACATTCAACATCATTTAACGTATTTAAGCAAAATAATTGCACCAATCACGACAACAATCAAAACGGTAACATTAAAAACACGTGCAAACTGGCTGAAATTGCAGATCAACTATTTTAATTCGATTCTGAAAACCCGACCTCATTGGTAGTGTGAACATTATACCTAATTATCGAGCATGTACCACATTAACGGAACCAATTTTGAAACGGCGCAAGGAATATTGAGTTGGAAGGTTAATACGGCTTTTTAGTGTAGTATTGTGAAGTGATTTAAGTTATTTTGGCGAGCGTGGCGGCCGGCCGAGTCCGTATCTGTACTCGATTGATTCTCGGTAATATTCGTCGGTTTCGGTCGTGGGACGAGCGATTTTATTGACACTTTCGGCGAAAACGTGATTAACGCTTTCAGGAAATTGCGGTTTAGTTTTAAATACCCCACCGAAGGCTACGAAAAGGTTTACAGAGAAATGCTTGGAAGACAATTTTTGGCTTCTTAACTTTGTTTGGACTAGTTAGGAGGTGAACATATCAAAAGTCCCCGCCCATAGCCATTGTTTGCCAAGCCAATGTTTTGTAAATCATGAATATGTATTCATATTTTCCCTAGGGACTAAATGTACTACTTAGCCCCGCTTGATAAGCCTAATATGTCACACTTTTCGAGCATGAAAAGTGAAAAGTATTACACTCCGGCAGACACGCTCATACAAAGAAATTCTCCGTCAGGTTATACAGCTATGTTTGATGAATGACTATCGCTATCACATTCGCTCACGTCTGTGTATGTATCTACGCGTCTTTGTTTTGTTACACGCAGGGGCCGATACGGTATTTTTAAAAAACCCTGAATTAGCCCAATATTTTGGATTATTTTTTGCTCTTTACGTAGGGCTGAATCATGTATTTAGGTAACAACGTCGTATTAGATTGTCCCATTAAAAACGAAATAATGATCCGGTGACTGTAATAATACCGGTATTTTTCTATGGAGAAAATACCGGTATCCGATCCCTGGTTACACGTCAGGCTTTTTGACGTTAATTTGACCCTGACGTTAAATTTGACGGTCAAAGTTCAAGTAAGCCAAGCCAACCGACGTTCCTCTTCAAACTTCACATAACCTAATCTTATTATGGAAAAAGATGTCGAAAGTACCTAATTCCCAAAATCTATAACGACTTACCTTCGGACATAAAAAATAAGTGCAATACAAAAAAAAATATTTAAAAAGAAAGTTAGTAACGTGTTAATAAGTAAAGTTAAAAATGCAATGCTGTAGAATCAGAATCAGATTTTTTTTTTTTTCTATTTATTCAGAAACAAACAGTCATACATAGTTTTATGGAACAAATTAAAGAAAAGAAGAACAGACCTATAGTTTCATACAAAATAAAACATAAGGAGGTTCGTGGCTATTACATAAAGGAAAAAAACACAATTAACTTGTATTTTACAATAACAAGTTACATACTTATAAAGCAAATCAATGAAATTGATACCTCTGTAAAAAATACATCGTAAGTAGGTACCTACGTTTAAGCAAGTTGTAAATTCCAGTTATATTCAATTATTTAAATGCATTCTTAATTTGTGCTAGTGTACAGTTAAAAATGTCTATATCATTAAGTTTAAGGTTCTCATTAAATAGTTTACATGCGCGTTTGATAAATACATTCCCACCGTACCTGGCACCGTACAATGACATTTTACCTTTATTGGTAAAATGTCATTTTACATGTCAAAAAATGTATGTATAATTGTTACAAACGCAGAAATAAGACAAGTGTTACTTAAGTAAATATAAATGGAGCCTCGTGCCAACAAACCAGTGGTTTGGCAGAAGTGCGTAAGTTGCGTAAACATTTGTAATTTATGAATAAACTATTATTATTATTATAAGTAATCACCCTGTTGTACTATAATACCCTTTGAATTGGAAAGTTTGAATATACATAGACCCCGCCGCGGCTGCGTACTCGTGTTTTATCGCACCCCAGGGATGCGAGTGCAAACGCACCTTAACTATTTTGCGAGGACAAGTGCCTTTACCATGAGTTTACATGACCGTACTCGCTAGCGACTGCGTAAAAAATTGTATGGGCAAAAGTACAGCGCCTCTGGCGGTTACGCAATAGAACTAAGAGTCGGCATACTAAATCGTTTACGCAGTCGCTAGCGAGTACGGTCATGCAAACTCACGGTAAAGGCACTGGCCGACTGAAAATATAGTTTAAATAAGGACTTACCAATACTTATTTAATAGATTAAAGGTCACGATGTTTTTATGAAAGTTTTAGATAGTGTCAGAGCCATTTCAAATATAATAGACTCAAGAACAAATATTCGTGTTCATCACGCAAATAATAAATAAATAAATATTAGAGGACAATCTTACACAAATCGAACTAGCCCCACAGTAAGCTCAAGAAGGCTTGTGCTATGGGTACTAGACGACTATATATTTAATAGATATAAATACTTAAATACATAGAATACATCCAAGACTCAGAAACAAATATTCATGCTCATCACACAAATATTTGCCCTGACCGGGATTCGAACACAGAACCGTCAGCTTCACAGGCAGGTGCACTACCCACTAGGCTAAACCGGTCGTCACAAATAAATGCCCTGACCCGGATTCGAACCCGGGACCTCCAGCTTAGAAGGTAGGGTCACTACTCATAGAGTGGTTAGTGCTAAGATATTTCTATTAAGATACTCAAGCGACTATGACGAAGCTAATAAGGTAAAGGCACAGAAGGGCTGCTAATACGAACTTCGAAATCCGAACTTCCTATCGTACCGTCCCTTTCACTCATATAGTGTATAACACGAGAGTGAAAGGGATGGCACGATACGCAGTCCGGATTTAGACGAAAGTGTAGCATTTTAATGCGATTCGCCTGAAAAAAAAAAACGTTTATTCCATAAGACACATATTACATGTTACAGAATAAATTGCACTGCCACACTGCGTAGCAGTTTGTTGGCACTTCGAGTGCGATTGATACACTTAAAATCAAAATCAAACATTTATTCTGCAAATAGGCCACAAGGGCACTTTTACATGTCAAAATATTAATTTACAATTTAAGAAAGTCTGACTATAACAAGCAATACACTTTTCATGTCAAAATATTAATTTACAGTTCAAGAAGGAATAATAATTTCGAGTTTACAATTATAACAAAATTAATGTAATACAGTGAAGATAAACTTGCAAAGTTATCTATTACAAATATTACAACATCAGTAAAGTTAGAGATGTATAAGGTCTCAAGATTAAACAAGGAGTATAATGAAATTAATATAATATCCCAGAGATGTACATGGTCTCTGAGCGTCAAAATTAAAATTAATTTAATATTGTTAGAGATGTATATGGTCTCTAAGTCACTGATAATAAAAACGAATCCACAACAGGATGATGTCTCTCGTCAATCCCCTATAAAAAGACACTAGTATTAACGTAGTCACTATGTGTGTTAACTACTAACATGAGAGCGAAAGGGACGGCACGATACGAGTGTTATAACATGAGAGCGAAAGGGACGGCACGATACGAAGCTCGGATTTCGAAGTTCGGAGTAGTCCCTCAGGAGTGCTACCGCGAACCACAAACGAAGTTTTCCCTCTCTGTCGCACTTGCAAGATTTCACATAGGTGCGACAGAGAGGGAAAACTTCGTTTGTGGCTCGCGGTAGCACTTCTCTGCGGGGCTAGCACAACTGTCGCTACGACGCGACGCGAGTAGAGAAAAATCTACGCTCCTCTTTCTATTCCGCACAGTTTGAGCGAGACAGGAATCGCCGAGTCGCGCGAGATACGACTTGGCAGCAAGTTGTGCTAGCCTACCTGAGGGGTTACCGTGAACTGAAAACGAACGAAGTTCGAATATTTCCCTCTCTGCCGCACGAATTAGCAAGTGCGACAGAGAGGGAGATATTCGAACTTCGTTCGTTTTCGGTTCGCGGTAGCCTCTCTGGTTCCGGGAACGAAGTGTGATGTATCGAAGTCAGTGGCTCGATGGTCGATACTTCGACAGCGGGTGCCGGCGCCGGCGCATTCAGGGGGCGTGGCTCTGACAAGTTACCGACCCGTATCTATCCGAAAGGAACAACCGCCAGGTATATTTTCAGTTAATTTAAAATAAGATAACGTATTATTGGATTCGATGAGTTTTTAACAAAGCCTCAAATACCCCGACTGACAACCGCTGTCAGTTCGCGCGGGAAACGGTAGATTTGACAGTTGGTTCTAAGATTGGTTAGGCGCGTATAATGTTGCTCTGTGTCCATAAATTGTTAATTTAATGCAGATTCTTTGTATATGTGTAGAAACAGCGATTACATTTTGTTACTTATCGATTTTATGTCTTTCATTGCTAAAAGTATATTTACGTTCAGGTAGGTACATATTACAAAAACTTTTAGATACACACAAGCGAGATGGTGCGCGTCGTGTCAAGGTTGCCAGAGCTCCCGAGGATGCACTGTGTTGAGAGCGAGCGACCTAAATGTGTTCCTTCTGCTGTCAACACAGTGCATCCTCAAATCTTATAAAGGGTCGGCAACGCGCACGTGACTCCTTTTTAGTTGCGGGCGTCTATAGGCTGCGGTGGCCGTTTACCATCAGGTGGACCGTACGCTTGTTTGCCACGGGCGTTGTATAAAAAAAAACGCATTAGATCTCATTGCATTCTGACAGGCGTTTACGCCTGTGCCACAGAATAAGGCTTGGTTGCACCAACATACGATCACAGGCCGGTCATCGTCAAATATGGCGCCGGCAGCTGTCACCCCATAGAAACTTGTCAAACTTACCATACAATCAGATTTTAACGAACACCGCTTACGATTATAGATGGTTTGGTGCAACCCACCCTAAGTAATAGTGGCTAACGGTACAGTCAGACATCAAACATCAAACATTTATTCTGTAAGTAGGCCTCACACAAGGGCTCTTTTACAAGTCAAAAACATAGTTAGTACCTATAGTGAAAGCACATAGCAATAAGTGAACAATACATCAGACGAATAACCTGAGCACGCGTTTGCAGAGAGAGGTATAGACAAAACAGTTGTCTACCTATTTTTAATAACCATAATATATAAATAATAGAGTCAAAAACTGGTAAATCTCATTCTGGACCTCTTGAGACCACAAGTGATTCTTTTTCACGTTTTCAACTCCCGTAGCTTCGTCATTTTGAAAAAAAAACTTCACTGATACAACAACAAAAAAACATTTAATTATCGGACCTGCGGGGTAATCACGTAACTTTTGTACTACCGTTAGATAGATTTTAATGTCAAATTTTAATTGTCAGCTCATACATTTATACTTCAAAATTGACAGTAAAATCTATCTACCGTTAGTACATAAGGTTACGTGATTCGCCTGCGGCAGGCGAATCACTTAACTTTATGTACACTCTACTTTTCACTTTGATTGCGAGAAAATAAATAAACAAAGGTTAACCCACCCAAAATTAACAATAAATTCCACGGCGAAGATATATACTTTTGCAGCATGATTTTTTTTCTATTCTCCTTTGACACACAAAACATAAACACTGCGGTTCGCGCGCAACATTCACGCGCGAAAGAAGCTAACTGACCTTCCATTGAGCGCTTCAAAGTGTTGCTCGAACGATTTAACCACTTTTTTAATTATTGTGAAATAGGGACTGCTACAAACTTAATCTTTAGACTCTTTAGAAAAATTAATTATGTTTCCAGATTGGTCGATTTTAGTAAAGCTGTATTCTGGTTGGTTAATACCCGATACCTAATATTTTTTTTAAGAGTTAAATTAGTGTTCTGTGATTGGTGGATTTAATAGGTGAAGTATATTGATTGGTCAAATTCAAATGTTTTGTAAATTATAAATATGTATTCATATTTTCGCTAGGGGTTAAATGTACTACTTTAGCCCCGCTTGACAAGTCTAATATGACACACTTTTCGAGCATGACAAGTGAAAAAGTTATATGATTACCCCACTGCTCACAGAATTTCACGAGAGTCGGTTGAGAAATGCCTCTTAGAGGAGAACAGCAGGAAATTCGCCGGACAGAGACAGATATACTATATTTTTACCAAAACTGAAAGGGAGGTTCAAGAAACCTTCCTAAATCATCAAAGCGTTAAAATATAGTTCGTTTAGCATAAAGTCGAACAGTCCAGCTGGTCAATTATGGAGTCCTCCCCGTAAAGCGAGGACGCAACCAGGGGCCCATAAAAATGAGATAATCTGCCAACCGTCGACCAAGTTTTTGAAAATAGAATATAATTTCTAATTCTCCCGCTCTCCCGATGATTTTAATTAAAACAGGTCTCTTGAGAGAGACGGGTATACGGCGGCGCCGGGGGTGGAAAGGGATGGCTATAAATTACGGAGTTTCGCCCTCGGAGCGACTAAATAAATTAGAAGTGATTAAGAGAACGCGCTTCTGTTATCTCGCTGTTTTGGTTCTAATAACAGTTTTAACGTAACAGAGGGTCATTAAAATAAAACAAAATGTAACACATTTTACACGGATCTACACATTATTATGATATACTTGTATGTGTACTTACAATTATATATTTTTTCACTTCTTATGTTCGAAAAGTGCATCATATTAGACTTGTCAAGCGGGGCTAAAGTAGTACATTTAACCCCTAGGGAAAATATGAATACATATTTATGATTTACAAAACATTCAATTTAAACCAATGATAATACTTCACCTATTAAATCCACCAATCACAAAACACTAATTTAACTCTTTAAAAAATATTTGGTATTGGGTATTAACAAACCAGAATACAGCTTTACTAAAATCGACCAATCAGAAAACAGAATTCATTTCTCTAAAGAGTCTAAAGATTAAGAGCGCTTTAATAAAATGTAGTGGGTCCACTAGCGCCACTCGTAAATAATTGTAATTATTTAAATTTAACGATATATAACTAAAAAAGGGGGCCGCTACGTACTGTAGTTTGTATTTAAGTACTTTTTGAATCCATAAAACTAGTTTTTACGTTGCTGGATTCGTCAATCTATGAGCTCAAAATTAAAACGGCCGTTTTAACTAAGACAATAAATAAGAAAGTGATTAGTTCGTTCGAGCAACGCTTTGAAGCGCTCAATGGAAGGTGAATGCTGCGCGCGAACCGCGGTGTCTATTGTGTGTGTCAAAGCATGAAAGCAGTTTAGAAAAAAAACATGCTGCCAAATTACATATAAGTTCGCCGTGGAATTAATTGTTAATTTTGGATGGCTAACCTTTGTTTATTTATTTTCTCGCAATCGAAGTGAAAAGTAGAGTGTATAACTCTGGTCTAAAAACCGTATTACCACGAGATAGTTAAATAATTCGAGGCTCATTTTAGACCCTTGTCATACAATCTACTATTTAATTTGTGCCTACGTATTTGTCTTACCTATTTAGCAGTAGTACCGTAACATACACAAGAAGGGTTAACGTACCATCGTGTAACTAAAATGTTTTTGCGAATGTAACGCGGACAACTTTTTTAATTTCTTACCCCATTTTTAGGGTTCCGCACCCAAAGGGTAAAATGGGACCCTATTACTAAGACTTCACTGTCCGTCCGTCCGTCTGTCTGTCCGTCTGTCACCAGGCTATATCTCAAGAACCGTGATAGATATTTAAAATTTTCACAGATGATGTATTTCTAATGCCGCTGTATCAACAGATACTGAAAAACAATAAAATAAATATTTAAGGGGGCTCCTATACAACAAACATGGTTTTTTGCCGTTTTCACATATAATGCCGTTTGCATATATGTACATTTTAAATAATAGTCTAAGTATTTAATTGTTGATGTATTTTATTTAAATTCCGTAATATTTGTGCTAGCATTTTTATTTTACTGTCTTTCATATAACTGTTTTGTGTATGTAACATGTGAGCGTCTTGGTTTGTAATACTGTAAGCTTATATGTATAAATAAATAAATAAATAATATTACAGAACCGTTCGTGCGCGAGTCCGACTCGCATTCGGCCGGTATTTTTAATCAACTACGAGATAAACATGCTTTTTGCCTTATGGTAACCAGACGTAGCCTATGGACGCTTGCGACTACAAAAGTCCTATGTCTGGCGAGCTTACTTACCTACCACCAGGAAGACAACTCCACATACACAGTGGTGATTATGGCTGATATCTACCACAAGATGGAGTTACCTCCCCAGTCGGGCTGCTCCCAACTTGAGCAAGAAGACGTTCCGCTGTGCCCTACCTTTTTTCACCATACTATTCAGTATTGCCAGAGCATTCTCAACAAAACCCTCGTTCAGGTATCCAAAAAAGCACGTTTTTCGAATAAAAAGGAGGTTTTTTTACAAAAACCTTACATTCAGAGTATTGAGCATTTAGATCGTGTACACATTGCACGACTTAAGGATAGTGTGATGATTTTGTAAAATGGAGGGTAATTTGTAAATAATTTGCTTAAATATGAGGATAAGCAATAATATTGTAACACCAGCTCGGACGTTTGATCTTGACTCCCTACCTTTTTCGGGTGGGGATACGAGAACAAAAAGCCGATGTCTGGGCAGAGAGGGCATTCTGTTACGAGCGCTAGCATTAAGTGGAGTCTGTAGAAGTACACCAAGGAAATAAATCGTGATATTTGTCGTAAGTCAGTGTTTTTCTTAATAATAAAGACAGAGCAGTCCTAGTGGGCCAGCACAACTTGCTGCCAAGTCGTGTCTCGCGCGACCCAGCGATTCCTGTCTCACTCGAACTGTGCGAATTAGAAAGAGGAGGGTAGATTTTTCTCTACTCGCGTCGCTCAACACTGGAATGCAACCACAGCGAAGACATAACTTTTAACTTGACGATATCCGCAAATCATAAAGCATACCACTAGCACAGTGTCATTTAAAAAAATACTTTTTAGAACTTAATAAGAGAACAACGGTTGAAACTCACTTGGAAACCCCGTTGTTCTCTTATTAAGTGTAAATATGTCTCACGTTAGTGTGAATTTATGTACTTTTTAGCACGTTAGGGGACGCACGTAAAAAACACGTTTGTGTTGAAAAAAGTCCTGGCAAAACTGATTATTTTATTCCAAGCGTGATGCCATATGGACTCAGGAATATCTTCCATCGCCGTACATATCCAAAACGTACTTGTAAATGTATGTAACAGGAAAACATGGCGCCAGCGAGTGAACTACGAAAACTAAATGTGTCAATTAGACTGTCAATATAGCATATCCCTGTCTCAAACTAAACGTTTCCAAATAAATCCTTCTCTTAAAAAGTTACCCCAATACGTTACGCACTGTCGCCTTAACAGCCAAATTGCGGCGCGAGCGAGACAGCGCTCACCCCTAATTACGCGAACGAGCGAGATAGATATACGATATTGTATTAAAACAAATGACTGCCTTGGGCCGCAGTCGGCACTTCGCAACGCTTCGGCGATTCGTTACAGGATAACCAGTAAGTTAGATCTCTAGCTACCCATAGCTGCTACTAATATAGAGTTCAAGTAATTTAGTTAATGTTCAGGATTCAGTTAAATGTTTTGCGAATAGGAAGGCAGTTTTGGCTCGGTTTAATTTAGTCTACCCAATGTTTTAGGAGGAGGGGGAAAGTATCTATTTGGGGGTATAATGCGGTTAATAAATTCTTCTAGTTAATTATAACGTTTTGTTTCGGTTTGTTAGCGGTTTTGGTGGAGTTTTGAGGCGTTTCACGTGTGTTGGTTGAATCAGCGTCATGAATAACACATGTAGTCCCTATTCCACCGAGTAGAGTCAGTCCGACCCAGGTCGGGCCTAGCTGAGTTTCTTGCTGGACTCTTTTCAACTAGGCTAGCGACGAACCAGCGGCAAAACTCCCAGTAGCTCGATTCCACTCACACCTCACGGTTGAAACGGCTCAACCAATCTCACTGGAGCGCAAACTCTTAGAGTATTCCAGTGTTCCGAACCACACGCGTGGTCGTGCCGGAGGTTTTCCCCCGGATTTTCCCCAGGCTACTCTCCAACCGCGCACTCCTATCGCTTTATTGGGTCCGGCCTATAAAGCCACAGTCAGGTTAAAAAAAACACATGTATGACAGAACAAGTCTAGCAATATCTGAAAATTCTAAATTTTTGAGGCAATAGGCTCCCACTGTGCTAATCTCAAATTGTAGTATAACATAACTATAGTATTTTATTTTTTATTACAGTAATAGCAACTTTCATGGCAACTTTCTAAATTTATTCCTACATACATCGACATGACGCTGGCTAGTCGCCCAATAGCCATTAAAAAAAAAAAAATTCTGAAATGACAAGGCTGTGTAAGGAGAATTTAGAATGAGAAATCTTTTTCTTTTATTGGCGCGTCAAAAAGAATACATAAAAGAATCAAGAAGATCATATTCTTTGTGTTGATTGTTCAGTGAAGTCATTGGATGGATTAGTTGGCACTAAAATATTACAATATAGAAACACCAAAAGATCAGGAAAAGAAAGAAGAAGAGAGAAGAAGATAAAGTATAATACCCAAGTAACACAGTCATGTTGAATATAGTTTGAGTAAATGTCTATTCAGCTGTTACTCAAGCATTTTGGGCACACTTTTAAATGCTTTAGCCTGTATAACAGCGGTGTAAAGTCTGGGTAATAGCTTAGTAATACTGTGGTATCATACCCACCTTAATACAACTTTTACTAAGCTTAAAGAGGTATTAAAGATCTAAATATAATTTTATTCAGATTTTGGCTATATTAATAGCCTTTACTCACACATTATGGGGATTATTGCTGACTAGCGACCCGCCCCGGCTTGGCACGGGTGCACTATTTAATGGATGTTATTATACATATAAACCTTCCTCTTCAATCACTCTATCTATTAAAAAAAACCGCATCAAAATCCGTTGCGTAGTTTTAAATATTTAAGCATACATAGGGATATAGGGACAGAGAAAGCGACTTTGTTTTATACTATGTGGTGACTAGCGACCCGCCCCGGCTTCGCACGGGTGCACTATTCAATGGGTGTTATTATACATATAAACCTTCCTCTTCAACCACTCTATCTATTAAAAAAAACCGCATCAAAATCCGTTGCGTAGTTTTAAAGATTTAAGCATACATAGGGATATAGGGACAGAGAAAGCGACTTTGTTTTATACTATGTGGTGACTAGCGACCCGCCCCGGCTTCGCACGGGTGCACTATTCAATGGGTGTTATTATACATATAAACCTTCCTCTTCAACCACTCTATCTATTAAAAAAAACCGCATCAAAATCCGTTGCGTAGTTTTAAAGATTTAAGCATACATAGGGATATAGGGACAGAGAAAGCGACTTTGTTTTATACTAGTGATAAGAGGTGTAAAAATTTGCGAATTCCTATTATTCAAACTTTATTCAGCATGCTGTGTTGCTTGGGTTGCATATTGCACTAAAGTATTCTAGTTTATATCTTTCAATAAGAGCCCGATTCATATTTCTATTAGATGCGCGACAGATAGCGCACTGCAACGAATTATTGTTATTTATGGCCGCCGATAACATCTTTATTTGTCTCTGGCCGATTGCTTTTCCATAGACAATCTGGATATTGATATCTATTGAATTGAGTCGCCAAAATATTATTTAGATAGATTGAGAATTTATAGAGGCTATCATTGTATATCTTAATTGACTGTATTCGACTAAACGAAATAGGTATTACGATTTTATTGCAATTTGATGAAATCTAGTTTTTTTTTACTTTTGTTTAAATGTATATAAATTTATGAATACTGCGCAATATAAGATATAATCTAGTTAATTAGATATTACTTAAGCCCAATTAGCCCAAGCAGTAAGGCCAATTTTAAAATGAATGCTAATTCTTCTAGTAGACATTGTCTTAATATGTGAGTTTATATAAATAAATATTAGAAGACAATCTTACACAAATCGAACTAGCCCCACAGTAAGCTCAAGGAGGCTTGTGTTATGGGTACTAGACGACGATATATTTAATAGATATGAATACTTAAATACATAGAAAACATCCAAGACTCAGAAACAAATATTCATGCTCATCACACAAATATTTGCCCTGACCGGGATTCGAACCCAGGACCGTCAGTTTCACAGGCAGGTGCACTATTACCCACTAGGCTAAACCGGTCGTCAAAAATAAACGGTCGTCGGTTATATATAATACTTTTGTCAAATTTCAGCGAAAACACACAGGATGAGCGTCCAGTTTAGGATTGGTTTTACTAAAAAAAGTTTTTATATAAAAAAAAATTCAAGAGTAAGGTCAAAGTGTACATAAAGATGTTAGAAATTGTACCACGGTTACATTTTTAAGGTTTTATTGAGGTTATCATAGAAAAAAAGTCAAAATTTATTCTGCAAATAGGGCACAATGGCACTTTTATAGTTAATTTTAGTTACGTAATTTATAATTACTTTAGTTTTGTTAATTATTTTTCCATTTCAAAATATTTATTTACAATTTAAGAAAGTCTGACTATAATAATACATTTTTCATGTCAAAATATTAATTTACAGTTCAAAAAAGAATAATAATTTCGAATTTACAATTATAACAAAATTAATGTCATACCGTGAAGATAAACTTACAAAGTTAATAATGCGCCGATATAAGATCCATGAGACATATTTTAGAGTAGCTTGCATGTACCCATATTTTTGCACTAGACTGTACATAATGAGGGCTATCGCGTATGAATTCGCCGCTAGAGGCGCTAGTGTAGCGTGGGGTCGCCGAAACGTCAAAATGTCACTCTTTGTGGTTGCGCTACGCGGGTTAATATCTAATTGGAATAATATGGTGACTATTTTGCAATACCTGAGCTTGATTATGGCAAATATGAGTTAAGGGTCAATGACTGTCAGGGCATTGAGACAGTTTTGTCTCTCGGAAACTTATTTCCTCCTTTTTTCCGAACAAAACGGGACTGCGCTACAATGCGGTATGTTCGATATTTTTACGGTACGGTTTTAAGGTATTGAATATGATTTAAATATAAACTTCGTTCTCATGTCCATAATAACCAATTACAATTTTTGATAGCTGGACCTTACTCGACAGTGGCGCCAACTGGTGAGCACAAAAACGATAGCCCCCATTCCATTTACATTGCTAATGAATCATTGATTCAAGTTAATCAATCGTCATTATTACATCAAAAAGAACTAACATCATAACTGTAAAATGAACTAGTTCAGTATATGCTGATAACAGGGACAACGCGTCGTAAAACCGTTTTACGACTGTCTGATATTGAATAGAACGTAATTAATATATGTATCGGTATCTGATACCAAATACCTAACATGATACCAGTGTTTTGTTCTATATCGTTGACGATGTGTAATGCTTGGGTTTATACAGCAAAAGTAATATAACATGGCTGGGTTTCGTGTGGACATTGAATCGTTTGCATTATTGTTGAATGAATGAATGAATGACTGAATGATTGAATGAACGAATGACTGAATTAATGAATGAATGAATGATGAATGAATGAATGATTGAATTGTTTATTCATATTGATTTTTTTAGTACTGAAATTTTTATTGTGATTATTGGGTAAATATCTGATAATAACTAATTTACAGGTGGTAATATTAAATAACAATAACTTAAATAATATTACAACTAACTTAAATCTAAAACAGGCCCTTGTGGTATTGTACCGAGGATGCAGGCGGCATTTCCTCGCTGTATCGCAATGCTGATACGTTGTTGCGATGAAGTCGCCAGCTCTTCGGTCATTGCCTACTTGATTGGCATATTCAATAGTAGATTGTGTCTCAAGGGAGCAAAATGACTTATTTTATTTCATTTTTTAACTTTATGTCATGTTTTTATTGTTATGCCATTGTTTAAATCAATTATTCTATCAAATTATTTTCACCATTGTTAATATGTTCCATGTATAATAAATAAATAATATTTTGCTGCGCCCTATCCGGGTCCATGTAGGTACTGTACCTAGCATTAAGTTGCATGTGTTTATGTACTTGGTTGCAAATAAATGAAATGAAATGATATATTTACGGCGAGTGCGGTATATTGAATTCTGAGTGAAGCGAAAGATTCTACAATAGAATCCTGAGCGTAGCGAGGAATTCTATTGTAGAATCTTGAGCGTAGCGAGGGATTCAAGTGTTTACGCCCAAGACGGAAATAATTTTGCTACCGTGTGACACACACTGCTTTTCACACCGTCTATGAGGCCCGCTGCTAAAAACATGAAATATCTTACAAATGATTTTACTACAGAGTGTAACATACTGCTTTTCACACCTTCTATGAGGAAAAGAGTCATTGTTGCCCTCAAATGAGGGAAGAAAAGTACATCTTGATCCCTCATTCGAAGGCAACAATAACTCTTTTCTGAATAGTAGGTGTGAAAAGAATTTTGCACTTCGTATGTAGGTACCTGTTAAATAATCGAGTGATGGTGAATTATGGTCGTACGTGCTCTCGATGAAAACATTGAGAACGAAAAACAAAGAAAGGGACAGATGAACATAAAAGTGTATCCCGGTGGAAGCAAAATTAGTTTTTCACTTCTCCTATTCGAAAAAATGGCTGGCGTTGGCGGCTCCCCAACCCCCCGCCAGGTTTAATTATTCATTTTTAAACATTTCATTCCCTTGTTACCTACAGGTGGCGTTGGCGATGACGACGGCGACAGCGGCAAGCGGCGGCGCTCGCGCACCAACTTCAACTCCTGGCAGCTGGAAGAGCTGGAGCGGGCCTTCCTGGCCTCCCACTACCCTGACGTGTTCATGAGAGAGGCCCTGGCGATGCGGCTCGACCTGAAGGAGAGCAGAGTCGCTGTGAGTACCACTAGAGTAGTACCATCAACTACTGGCAGCTGGAAGAGCTGGAGCGGGCCTTCCTGGCCTCCCACTACCCTGACGTGTTCATGAGAGAGGTCCTGGCGATGCGGCTCGACCTGAAGGAGAGCAGAGTCGCTGTGAGTACCACTAGAGTAGTACCATCAACTTCTGGTAGCTGGAAGAGCTGGAGCGGGCCTTCCTGGCCTCCCACTACCCTGACGTGTTCATGAGAGAGGCCCTGGCGATGCGGCTCGACCTGAAGGAGAGCAGAGTCGCTGTGAGTACCACTAGAGTAGTACCATCAACTACTGGCAGCTGGAAGAGCTGGAGCGGGCCTTCCTGGCCTCCCACTACCCTGACGTGTTCATGAGAGAGGTCCTGGCGATGCGGCTCGACCTGAAGGAGAGCAGAGTCGCTGTGAGTACCACTAGAGTAGTACCATCAACTTCTGGTAGCTGGAAGAGCTGGAGCGGGCCTTCCTGGCCTCCCACTACCCTGACGTGTTCATGAGAGAGGTCCTGGCGATGCGGCTCGACCTGAAGGAGAGCAGAGTCGCTGTGAGTACCACTAGAGTAGTACCATCAACTTCTGGCAGCTGGAAGAGCTGGAGCAGGCCTTCCGGGCCTCCCACTAACCTGACGTGTTCATGAGAGACCCGCTGTAAATGCCACTAGCGTAGTACCTTCAACTCCTGGCAGCTGGAAGAGCTGGAGCGGGCCTTCCTGGCCTCCCACTTCCCTGACGTGTGACTTGAAGGAGAGCAGAGTCGCTGTAAGTACCACTAGAGTAGTACCATCAACTTCTGGCAGCTAAAAGAGTTGGAGCGGGCCTTCCTGGCCTCCCACTACCCTGACGTATTCATGAGAGACCCGCTGTAAATGCCACTAGCGTAGTACCATCAACTCCTGGCAGCTGGAAGAGCTGGAGTGGGCCTTCCTGGCCTCCTACTTCCCTGACCTGTGACCTGAAGGAGAGCAGAGTCGCTGTAAGTACCACTAGAGTAGAACCATCAAATTCTGGCAGCTGGAAGAGCTTGAGCGGGTCTTCCTGGCCTCCCACTACCCTGACATATCCATGAGAGAGCCGCTGTGAGTACCACTAGAGTAGTACCAGCAACTTCTAGCAGCTGGAAGAGCTGGAATAGGCCTTTCTCGCATGGTATTCTCGCGACCAAGCACGTGACACATCCAATGTCGGGTGACCTCAAAGAGGAAATTAAACAAATTTAATTAAACTGGTCCTTAGCAGCTTAGTATTTAAAGCTCATTTACATTCGTCACGCGGTCAGACTCTGACTAGTGTAGTTGAGCCTTAACGCGACTGCATCATAAATATTAACAGTGACGGAGTTAAGTGTGTCTTGTTGTGATTGAAGTTGAGAGCGGCCATAACCGCCACTAACAAACTCGGTTTACGAGTGCACTACGGTAAAAAGACATAAGCTAAACATAACGCCACAAACGGAGAGCCCGCGGAACGAATACACCCTGTATATCCGTGATAGTCCAGTCAACTAGGTCGTTGATCTATGCGGGACTGATGACGGAATAGACGAGAGTGCTTGAAGCAAATAGAGGTAACTTATTATTTTTTAGATAAGTAATTGGCTTTAGTCTCGAATTATTGTGTATAGCCACGAACCTTTGGTATCGTCAAGATGCGGGACTAAATCATCTTGCTGCGATTGGCGCTGGCTGTCATCAGGCTGACTTGTTCCTTGATGCCTTTGAGATATGGTGCTCAAGAAAAATACTCATAAATTTCAAATTCCCATGGACCACGAATACCATGAGAGTAGAGCTAAAAATCTCTTACGGGCGCTCAACTATATATCAAGTATGAATTGTCAAATTTTCTCCTCGTAAGAAGAATCATACTGAATCAAATCAAGGCAATAACCATATCTCAAAGTCATCAATTATGTTTTTTTTTATACAACGCCGGTGGCAAACAAGCGTACGATCCACCTGATGGTAAGCGGCCACCGCAGCCTATAGACGCCCGCAACTCCAAAGGAGTCACATACGCATTGCCGACCGTTTATAAAATTTGAGGATGCATTGTGTTGACAGCAGAAGGGACAAATCTAGGTCCCTCGCCCTCAACACAGTGCATCCTCGGGAGCTCTGTCAACCTTGTTCACCTCCAGGAACACAACACTACATACTTGTATAGTAGATAATGTTATTAAGGCTGTGGTATTCTGCAAGGCGGAGGTACTTCCCCAGTTGGGCTGCTCCAAATTCGAGCAAGATGATATTTTGCTGTGCCCTACCTCTCGGTTATGATCTTAACAGTAATTAAAAAAGTTAGATGTCAGAAGTGTATTGTTGAGAGCGTCTTATATTAAAATTGACCTTTAACTTGACATGAAGTCGAGACTAATCGGCCACACCGCAGACACTAACAATAACTTTACGAGCGCACTCCGGTAATTAAGACATTAAAATACATGGTCGCCGTAAACGCGCGCGGAACTAATACACCCTGTATGTTCACGGTAGTCCAGTCAACGAGGTCGCTGACTTTGACAGCGATTCGAGTGTACAGTCAAGTTCGAAACTTTTGCACGGACAAAGTGATCAAAAATATCTAAACACTATTGTTAAGCGTTTGGGAAGCTTCGCAGTGTATTTTCGTCCAGTTTACCGCAGTGCCTCAAGTCAAAAGTCTTTGACCAGTGTGTGTTGCCAGTGATGACATATGGATCCGAGACATGGGCGCTAACGATGGGCCTCATAAGAAAGCTCAAGGTCACCCAAAGAGCAATGGAAAGAGCTATGCTCGGGGTTTCTCTGCGTGATAGAATTAGGAATGAAGCTATCCGTAGCAGAACTGGGGTCACCGATATAGCCTTCAAAATTGCGAGACTTAAGTGGCAGTGGGCAGGGCACATTGCTCGCAGGACTGACGGTCGATGGGGCCAGAAACTGCTTGAGTGGCGTCCACGCACCGGAAGACGAGCTGTCGGTAGGCCTCCGACAAGGTGGAGTGATGACCTGGTGAAGGTCGCGGGAATCCGGTGGAAACGAACGGCACAGGACCGGTCTAAATGGCGAGCCTTGGGGGAGGCCTATGTTCAGCAGTGGACGACTTTCGGCTGAAATGATGATGATGATGATGATGACTATTGTTAAGGGCATAAGGTTATCCAGATATATTTAAACCTATGAGAACGTAGGGTAAAAACTTATATTTATAAAATATTTTTTTAATATTTTTTTATTTGTAATTTTATTTTTTTTATATGCAATTTAATTTAATTCTATTCAATATATATTTTTTTATTTGTATTTTATAATGCTATCTATATTATTTTTAATTTTTATTTGTATTTTATAATGCTATATCTATGGACTTATTCTGGAATAAATTATTTTCATTTCATTTTCATATACTCGAGTGTACCTACAGTTTGCGTGAACTTAGATTTACTGCGAAAACTATAAAGTTTTCCTCCATACTGAAATCAGAAATCAGAAATGTTATTTGTAAAACATAGGTAAAATAAGGATGGCGTGTGTAATAATAATGATGATAATGCTAATTGTTGCATTCACACATAGAATGTCAAATCTTTAGATAGATGTTCAAATTTCTTTGAACTATCCCTGGGTCGTATTCCATACTACGCCGCGTTTCACTTCATAGGTACCTATTTAAGGAGCAGGGCCTGTACTCCGAACTTCGAAATCCGATCGTATCGCGCCGTCCCTTTCGCTCTCGTGTTATTTACTATATGAGTGAGAGGGACGGCACGAAAATATCTCCATATGCGACCTTCCCTACAGGACGTAGCCAGGTCCCACTCGTATTTGCCCAAATTAAAATCCAGAAAAGTTTGTTTATGACAGTTTTGTTTCATTTTAATACCATAAACTTACCTAAAACAAACCAAGGGCCCCTTGATAGAATTTGCTACAGGCCCAGCGCTAGCTTAATCCGGCACTGTTTACAATACGTCACACAAACCAGTCAAGTCACCATAAGATCTTCAAAGATCTATCTGGACGTCTGGTCGACGCAACACGTGACCAAAATGCTGGCCTTTATCTGGCACAAAGATTGAGCATTTCCATCCAACGCGCCCATCAGCGGTTTGTTAGATTAGGGTTTTTGATAAGTATATTTAGGTTCGTTTTAGGTTAGTTTTAGTTTTATTTTAATTTCTTTGTTTATTTGTAATTACTATTATGTAAAGCGTTTTTTATCAAAATTATAACCAGTCAAATGTCATGTATATTTGACAGATAATTCTATACATCACTAAAGGTTAGACGAAAACCCGAACTTCTAATTACTATGAACTATAATTTATAGTAATTAACTAATTATTGCTTTAGACACATCATAGTTGAGTCATGCCTTGACTTGGTCTTTTGATGTTTAATGATAATGATCATATATCAATCATTAAGATTGATAAGACTTCGGAGTTAGTCATGATTTTCGCAAGATGGCATACTTACTAAGAGCAAAAACGTGTTATAAGAAAATAAGTAATAATAATGGTCACAGAGAACACAAAACCCGAATGAGGTAAACCTCCCAATGGTCTATATCTTAGTTCCCAAAAGGTGACATTTATTTTTGAACCTGACTGTGGCTTTATAGGCCGGGCCCAATAAAGCGATAGGAGTGCGCGGTTGGAGAGTACTTACTTACTTTATAGCCTATTGGCTGTCCCACTGCTGGGCAAAGGCCTCTCCCCATGTTTTCCAGGTCTCCCTATTGAGCGCTTCTTCCTCCCAATTCCTGGCAAATGCATACAGATCATCCAGCCATCTCCGTCTGGGCCTGCCCCGTCTGCGTCGTCCATCATGTGGCACCCACTTGGTGGCTACATTAGCCCACCTATCTGGATGCATGCGACAGACGTGGCCGGCCCAGTCCCACTTGAGGGTTGGAGAGTAGCCTGGGGAAAATCCAGGGGACAACCTCCGACACGACCACGCGTGTGGTTTGGAACACCGGAATGTGAGACCTATAAGTAATCACTTAAGTCATCATGACATAAGAAAAAGTGACACGTATTGGACCGGTGTCGAGCATAGGGCGTTAACGTCACTTATTAAATAAACAAAATAAATGAAGTTTATCTGCAAGTAGGTCGCAAGGGCACTTTTGAAAGTGAAAAACTACTAGCGTTTCTCAAGAGGCCACTGCCGAGAAGAAACGCCGAAAAAAACTCGACAGTTAGTCATTTTCTCTCAAAATATGCTTATTACAATGATAATGATAATACTTAACCTACTTAAGCAAATTTAAGTGGTAAACAACAAACGAATAATTTTAAATAAAAAAAACCAGCCAAGTGCGAGTCGGACTCGCGCACGAAGGTTTCCGTACCATTATCTATAAAACCGGCAAAAAATCACGTTAGTTATAAGGGAGCCCCCTTAAACATTTATTTTATTCTGTTTTTAGTATTTGTGGTTATAGCCGCAACAGAAATACATGATCTGTGAAAGTTTCAACTGTCCAAGTATCACGGTTCATGAGATACAGCCTGGTGACAGACAGACAGGTGGGCGGACAGCGGTGTCTTAATAATAGGCAAAAATAACACTAGATATTTACAATGTGTAAAAAACGAGGCAAAAATAACACTAGATATTTACAATGTGTAAAAAATGAGGCAAAAATAACACTAGATATTTACAATGTTTAAAAAACGAGGCAAAAATAACACTAGATATTTACAATGTGTAAAAAACGAGACAAAAATAACACTAGATATTTACAATGTGTAAAAAACGAAGCAAAAATAATACTAGATATTTACAATGCGTAGTTCCACAAGAAAACATATCGAAACTGTATGTGTATTACCACATACGACAAAAGGAAAACAATAATCATCAAAAATACTTCCCCTAGACATTGAATTAAATCGTTTGATACGCTTTCCTGCAAGAACTGTGTCAACTAGATACAAATAAGTTATTTCGTAAGTGCCAAAGCGTCAGGTCTCTATTACAATTTTAAGGGTTCTATTTATTTATTTAAGGCGAGGCCATTCCAGTGCAAATGACCCCCTCTAACACGCGTGAGTTTGCAATTAACCATCCCGCTCTCTACGGAAGCTCTGCGCGTAATTTTGTAAATATTTAGTACATTTTTATTGATTGTTGGAACACTGAATCACTTATGAAAAATCTATCCGGTTATACAAATACATATACAAACATTTATTCTGCAAATAGGCCACAAGGGCACTTTTACATGTCAAAATATTAATTTACAATTTAAGAAAGTCTGACTATAATAAGTAATACATTTTTCATGTCAAAATATTAATTTACAGTTCAAGAAGGAATAATAATTTCGAGTTTAACAATTATAACAAAATTAATGTCATACAGTGAAGATAAACTTGCAAAGTTATCTATTACAAATATTAAGTTAGAGATGTATAAGGTCTCAAGATTAAACAAGGAGTGAAATTAATATATTATCCCAGAGATGTACATGGTCTCTGAGCGTCAAAATTAAAATTAATTTAATATTGTTAGAGATGTATATGGTCTCTAAGTCACTGATAATAAAAACGAATCCACAACAGGATGATGTCTCTCGTCAATCCCCTATAAAAATACACTAGTATTAACGTAGTCACTATGTCCTAGCAAGCATGAACAGACCGGACTCCACAAACAGCATCCGATCACGAGTATGGTTATTTCCTTAGATCAATAAAAAGCTATCGTTTCTGTAAAAAAAACGTATTGATCACTGTAGGGAGTAGGTACCCGCCGCTACCCTACACGTGACCACTGGGTAGTGCTAAAAATGCAACAAAACTGGCAACTGTACTATCTTCTAGAAGATGTCAGATAAATATAAGAAATAAACCAGGAAAATTTTAGAAGTTACACGGGTTTTTGTAGGGGTTTGTGTAGGGGTTTATGGATGTAAATGCACTTTCAAAGCATGATGCCGGTCATATTTTAGAATTAAAAATAACATAAATATCTAATTGTAATTGTATAGTAATGTATGAAACTATAGGTCTAGTATGTTATTACTCACATAGCCACAGCTAAGTTACTTATGTTTTTTAAGACCGTTTGTTTCTAAATAAATTAAAAAAAAAAAATTAAAAAAGCGCATGGTCAATAAATCGAAAGGGGAGCATCGGCATGTTTGATTCGTCGGAACAACATGCCGATTGCCGAAGCTCCCCGGAGGCTGCGGGTCCCTCCGCGGGGCAAGGGGTCATTAGGAGGCGTCGGCCATTACGCTCGTTACCTCGGTTTCTAATCACCGCGGCCATTTGTCGATACATTTGACGACCGGTTTAGCCTAGTGGGTAGTGCACCTGCCTGTGAAGCTGACGGTCCTGGGTTCGAATCCCGGTCAGGGCAAATATTTGTGTGATGAGCATGAATATTTGTTTCTGAGTCTTGGATGTTTTCTATGTATTTAAGTATTTATATTTATTAAATATATTGTCGTCTAGTACCCATAACACAAGCCTTCTTGAGCTTACTGTGGGGCTAGTTCGATTTGTGTTAGATTGATTGATTAATATTTTTTATTTATACAAAAAGCTTATTTTTGTGGATACATCAAATCAATTTCGCTTAATGGTAAGTAATCTGTTAACATAGCCTCCATAGGCTATAACGTCCATACGTCTGCAACTCCAAGGGGTCTTTTTTTGAACCTGACTGTGGCTTTATAGGCCGGGCCCAATAAAGCGATAGGAGTGCGCGGTTGGAGAGTAGCCTGGGGAAAATCCAGGGGAAAATCTCCGGCACGACCACGCGTGTGGTTTGGAACACTGGAATACTCTAGTGTGCGCTCCAGTGAGACTGGTTGAGCGGTTTCAACCGAATCTGAGGTGTAAGTGGAGACCATGAGTGCATTACTCGCCAATAAACGTTGTGTTTGGCGAACGGATGTTAATGTAAAACTGTATCTAACTTTTTTGGTAAATAAATTGAATTAAAATTAAATTAAAAAAAAATCGAGTTACTGGGAGGTTTGTCGCTGGTTCACTAATGGGTCTATGATAGTCACAATAAATGACAAGATACAGCGTCTGTCACTTTCTGGTACCACTCGATAGAAAGGGGAATCCATCATTTTACCGAAAATCGTTACATCGATTATTGTTTCCTATAACACTATTCGCAGAATTTTATTATCACTTGGGAATCATTCATCGAACTTCGTTAGATCGCTCAAACATTTGCTCGAATTACCTTTTACACAAGAAACAACTCATCGAATTTTAATTCAGTATTTTATTCGTTCATCGAAGTAGTCGTTCATCGAATGGCCTTTAGTATAATTTTGGTTTAACGAAGGTTTCAGTTCCCAAAATTCTTATTACCTAGAACATCATTTCACCACTGTTTACTATAATATTCTTAATAATACGACTAAAATTAAAAATTTCCCAGATTCTTGGTGTACTGTGTAAAAGTACTCAAAAACAAAAATACCCAAAACCTAAAATGTACAAAAGACCTGTTAGGGTAAAACCGACTTTAATGCGGATAGGTCGAGGTTATTTTTTTTTAGTAAGCCTAGAAAGACCAGTTAGGGCAAAACCGACTGTAATGCGGACAGGTTTGAAGATTAAGACGGGAGCTTTGCTCCCGTCTTAATCGAGGTTATTTTTTTTTATATAAGCCCAGAAAGATTATGCGCCTTGAAAAATCATGCTTGCTTGGTTGTTCGATGAAACATTGTTCGTGGAAAGAATACTATATGGAACGTACTATCTGTGAATCAAGTTTCATTAAATTAATACTATGAATAACGAATATTTCTATGAAAGGTAAATTCGATGTACCGTTACGCTACAACTAGAGACGGATTCGAAACGATTAACTATGAAAAGTGGTTCGATTGTATAAAATGCAATGAATTGATGATTATGTGATTAGAAAAAAAAACCTAATGAAATTCGTTGAACAGTTTTCGGTGAAATGAAAATCGATGTAAGATATTTCGATAAAATAATAGACACCCGATAGAAAGTGACAGATGCTTTATCTTATCGTTTGTCACGCGATCATAATATGTGGCCTGGGAACTCGAATGCTCTAAATCTCTAAGAATCTATCTAGATGGACCGAACTTATTAAGAGTCCTTATCATTTAGAAAACCCTCATCTATTGAGGGCATTTTCCGTTTGAATTGACACGTATCTGGACATTTTCTGAATGTTACTATCTAGAACAGGACTATTGCGACCTAATGTCATACATTTTAAATGTATTTTTAGGATTTTTCTTTAAAAAATATTGTTTCAATCACCACTCCAAATCGATCATTATCAAGCTAAAAACTGTTTATTTTCCGCTTAACTTCTACTACACACAATATAAAACCATAAATGGCGGAGTTACTATCTAAAACTTTAATAAAATTGTATTCCTTAATGACTTTATTGGGTGGATCAACTGTTCTTTGTTGCTCGCTACCATGGTTACGTCTCCCGAGTCACTTTCTAAAACTGTTATTTTATGGGGTTTAAATTTACCAAACATGAATTTTAGCTATAAGTAAAAATCCATTTGGACATGGGTCATCTCCTGAGCATACTTGAAGTCCATATTATAAACATTTTTCTAAGAAACATGGTTACTGTTGTCTCCTCGCTGACGTTACAGAATAACAACAAGAAAAAGTTGATTGACCCATAAAACCATAAATGGCGGTGTTACTATCTAAAACTTTAATAAAATCATTGTATTCCTTAATGACTATAAGTATTATCTATACTTTTGTCATAATTTGAAATCAAAATATTTTAAGTTTCGCCGGAAGATCAGCGCCAGCTCCCTGAGTCGGCATTACGCTGAGGCGAAACCTTTTTGTGGCGATTCCACGTTCTTTTAATTACATTTATTTATCTATATTTTGGGTCATTGTCAGTTGTAAAAACAAAAGTTGTCCCCGGTGGTCAATAGTTAACGGCTTATGTACATATGAGTTATGTTTTTATTACATGAATTCGTAGTTATGGAAACACCGTTTATGCGGGTTACTAGACCAATCCAAAATTAAGCTTTGTGGCCCTTAACTTTTGATATGTCCACCGAAAAGACGCGAACCTAAATCTGACAATGACCCTTTTATGTTTGTATCGTCACGAATAAATGATTTTCTTTCTTTTTTTCTTTCTTTCTTCTTCTTTAAGACTTGTAAGGCCTCTTAAGAATCTATCCAGATGGACCGAACGTATTAAGGAGGTAGTGGTCCCACCTTAGAGGGTGGCAGCCCTGATTAGGGGGCGTCGGCGTCAGCCATTACAGCCGTTACCTATTTCTAATCAATGCTGCTTTCGATTAATTAAATCTGTGGGTTAAACTAATTCATAATTTATCCATAAATTTTATTAATAATGTTTAAAAATTATTCTTACTTATTATTGTTGATATGTTGTTGTAGAGAATGCCTCATGGCATTAAGTCCGCCCTTTGTACTTATATTCTTTTTGTGCAATAAAGTTTAAATAAATAAATAAATATGTTCAACTATTTAAAGAGTAAGTAATGTGGTGTGTGGTGTGGTGTGTAGTGGTGTTGCAGGTGTTTATGGGCGACGGTAATTGCTTACCATCAGGCGATCCGTCTGCTCGTTTGCCTGTTTAATGAGTAGAGTAAAACCATTTTTAAAATGAACGCTCTTCTCCCTGTAGACATTGTTTCAATGTGTGAGCGGGAACTCACTCAGGTACGTTTAATTGAAGATTGGTTGTACCTACTCCAACCTGGGCTTGAACTCCGAAGTTAGAAATCAGAACTTTGTATCGTGCTGTTCCTTTCACTCTCATGTTATACACTGTATGTGTGAAAGGGACGGCACGATACGAAGTTTGGATTTCGAAGTTCGAAGTAGTCCCTCATGGTTGAACCAAGGCACACGAGGAGGCTCGCACTGGATGGTCCTGTATCCAGCGGGACTACGCCTCTTTTACCTCCTCCGACCACCTCCGAGAGGTCCGGAACAATAAACTAAATATTCATTTTTGTACATGATTCATGCACTCTCACTTAGAAGCGCTCGTGGCCCAGCGGCGCCCGCGTACCGCGTGCGGTTAAGCAACGTGGACATAGGTCAGTTCTTGCATGGGCTATTTAAGCCTTGGTTGGTCCTGCTGCCTAACACAGATAATCTTATAGATATTGAAAGTCTATATGCCTAACCTAAAAATATGCAATTACTTTTACCTAATATCAAATACTAACGACCCGCCCCGGCTTCGCACGGGTGCAATGCTGATGCATGTATTATACATATAAACCTTCCCCTTGAGTCACTCTATCTATTAAAAAAAACCGCATCAAAATCCGTTGCGTAGTTTTAAAGGTTTAAGCATACATAGGGATATAGGGACATAGGGACAGAGAAAGCGACTTTGTTTTATACTATGTAGTGATGATTCCATTCTGACCAGAAGAAATTCTACAAATTGTGCATTTATTACATTCCTCCATCGAGGGAACGTCATTGCCGACCACCAAACAATTTATTTTTAAAGTTGACAACACACATTTTGATCCGTAACAACCTTTTTCGCGCCCCCGACCCCAAATCGCTTGTTTAAAAACCGCCCTCAACTATCTCCCCGGCGTATTCTTTAAGCCAAAAAAGCGGAATTCATACGAAAACCATTTGCGGAAATCGCACCGTCCAATTGCCGGAGCTACCCTAACGTAACTTGTAAATAAGGTTCCCCCACACATACATTTACCGTATTTACCGTTGCCCTACGAAAAACGCTTTTCCCGCCTTTTCGTGCGTCGCTACAGAATTAAAAAGTCTTGTCTATGCTCGTGATTCCAGCGTCACAGGACAATTTGAATTTGGAAGGATCGCCCTTTTCCCGCTCATTCTGTGCAACACTGCTATATTAAAAAGTCTTGCCTCTGTAGTGATTCCCGCGTCATACGACATTTTGAATTTGGAAGGATCGGCCTCTTCCCGCTCTTTCTGTGCTGCTGCTATATTAAAAAGTCTTGCCTCTGTAGTGATTCCCGCGTCATACGACATTTTGAATTTGGAAGGATCGGCCTCTTCCCGCTCTTTCTGTGCTGCTGCTATATTAAAAAGCCTTGCCTCTGTAGTGATTCCCGCGTCATACGACATTTTGAATTTGGAAGGATCGGCCTCTTCCCGCTCTTTCTGTGCTGCTGCTATATTAAAAAGTCTTGCCTCTGTAGTGATTCCCGCGTCATACGACATTTTGAATTTGGAAGGATCGGCCTCTTCCCGCTCTTTCTGTGCTGCTGCTATATTAAAAAGCCTTGCCTCTGTAGTGATTCCCGCGTCATACGACATTTTTAATTTGGAAGTATCAGCATTTTCCCGCCTGGCAATACTGCTATGTTAAAAAGCCTTCTCTCTATACGCTTTTCATAAAGATGTACGACAATTCGGTTTTAGGTGGTAATGCAGCGGTTGCGTATTTTGTAATCGTCTAATTGATGCGCGTATCTGATTGTGGGGTGGCAGACAAATTGGTTATTGTTCTTTTCTTTCTGTATGTAAACAAAGGGGTCGGATGCGGGGCTTAGGAAGTGATTAACGGTTTTCAGTTTTGCTGCGGTCATGTGATAACTTTATCAGGTAGATAGATAAATATATTTATTTCCTTTATAAAATTACATCATGGTTTACATTTTTAAAACAAAATAAATTCAATAAAGGATCGTCAACAGGTATAATAATAATGAAAGAGAAATAATTGAAATCAAATAATGTCAAAGGTAAAAAATAAATAGAAATGTCAAATTTGTATACACGGCTAGAATATCCTAGGCAATGTCATTACTTAGTCAAATTTAAAATAATAGAAATAAAAACAATATAAACGCTCGATTCCAAATATCAAATACAATGTCAGAATAATAAATAATATGGTAATGTCAAGAATTAAACGAAATAAATAAATAACAGAAATACAATTTAACAATAATCAGCAATTTTATATTGGCTGTTCATTGTATTCCTTTATGGAATACAGTGATTTGAACATTAAAATTTTATCAGGTACCATATAATCTGAATGACCTGGATGAAGGAATAATAGAATCCTATGCAGTAAATGCCTATCCTAAAGTTTGTCATCTCAATATAGGTACCCGATAGTTGACACAATGGTGGCTACCGCGTATGAATTCGCCGCTAGTGTAGCGTGAGGTCTTCGAAATGTCAAATGTCATTCTTTGTGGTTGCGCTACGCGGGTTAATATCTAATTGGAACAATATGGTGAGTATTTTGCAATATCTGAGCTTGATTACGGCAAATATGAGTTACGGGTCAATGACTGTCAGTGCTTTCAGACAGTTTTGCTTTTGGAATCTTATTTCCTTTTTTTTCCCTGCTGACTGCGCTGCAATGCGGGATGTTCGATATTTTGACGGTACGGTTTTAAGATATTAAATGTGATTTAAATGTAAACTTCGTTCTCATGCCCATAATAACCAATAACAATTTTTGACAGCTGGACCTTATTTGATAATAGCGCCAACTGGTGAGCACAAAAACGATAGCCCTCATTAACCTATTGTTTACATTGATTATTTTGGTATTTAGTATTTTATGTCAGTGCCGAGAATTGGGACCTTATTTTGTTTTGTGGCGTTATGGTTGAAAAGATGTAGTTTAACTATTATCTACAATAATGTTTAAAAATCTCCGTTTGCGCGACCAGCGTCTGAAAAGTTTTTAAAAAGAGATTAATTAAATGAACATATATACATAAGTACTCTGAGAAAATATTGAGTCGAACGCTTTTTTTTAACATGACTGTGGCTTTATAGGCCGGGCCCAATAAAGCGATAGCAGTGCGCGGTTGGAGAGTAGCCTGGGGAAAATCCAGGGGAAAACCTCCGACACGACCATGCGGGCGGTTTAAACACTGGAATACTCTAAGAGTTTGCGCTCCAGTGAGATTGGTTGAGCGGTTTCAACCGAATCTGAGGTGTGCGTGGAATAGAGCTACTGGGAATTTTGTCGCTGGTTCACTAAACCTAGCCTAGCTGAGAAAGGCCCAGCAAGAAGCTCAGCTAGGCCCGACCTGGGTCAGACTGACTCTACCCGGTATGCGGCGGTAGAATGCGTTTTAATTATCTAATACTTGGTTTGGAGTATTATTTAAATTGGCTGGTTAAAGCAAGGCCATTCCAGTGCAAATGACCCCCTCTAACACGCGTGAGTTTGCAATTAACCATCCCGCTCTCTACGGAAGCTCTGCGCTTAATTTCATAAATATTTAGTACATTTTTATTGATTGTTAGAACACTGAATCACTTATGAAAAATCTATCCGGTTATTTCCTTAGAACAATAAAAAAGTTATCGTTTTAGTAAAAAAAAAACGTATCGCTGTCGTTGATAATTACTAGATGCAGCATTAAAGTTTATTTTTATTATGATATTTAGGAATTTTTGACAGAGTTGCCAAGGCATTTTTTAATATTTTGTTCGGTTATTTATTTTCTTTGTTTCTTTTTCAGTCTACTGTAATTTTTGCGGCTGCCGAAGCGGCGGAAAAGCTCAAAAGGCACAAATATAGGAGTCTCGACACTGGTTACACTTTTATCCCATTCGGTGTCGAGACCCTTGGCCCGTGGCCCAATGCCCGTCAACTAGTTAAAGACCTCTCTAAAAGGCTGGTGGATTCCACGGGGATCATAGAGCTGGCAGCTTCCTCGCTCAACGCATCAGCATAGCGATTCAGCGAGGAAATGCTGCCAGCATCTTAGGGACTATGCCTAGGGGACCAAATTTTTTTAACATATTTTAGTTTTAGTTTAGTTAAGTTTTAATTTTTGGTCATATATTCTCATGTTATTTTTTAGTTATATTTAGTTAGATATTGTATTAATATTTTATAAAAAAAATAAATTTGTCAGTTGCTTTTGTAATTTAATCTAATTTTTGTGTAGTGTAATTCTACATTATTTCTTCACACTGGAAGCTCAAACTTCAGTATTTTCATCAGATCTGTGAATGGACCTTGCCTTAAGTAACTGACGCGCTGTTTAAGTCGCGCCTAACGTAACCTGTCCGTTTTGTTAGATTCGTTTGACATTATCATTCAGTTTTCTTACTATTATTGAATTGGAATCCTTTAAAAAAACGAGAAAATATCATTTTTGACCAACGAAGTGATCGCAGACCGGCATAAACACATCGTCTACCAGTCCCTGGGGTTGCAAGGCTCATTACAAAAGAATGCTATTGTTAATTTTTTTCGCTGAGAGACGAGACTTAGCGAGACACTATCCGTTGTAAAGACCCTACTTAGTTTGAATTTTGTTGTTAAATTTAGTTATTTTAACACTCAAATTATCACACATGTTTACACTAGTTTATATGGAATCTCTCTCCAATATCCCACCAAACGATGACATATAAAACCTCAAATTATTGTGTTCATTCCGAACGCTTCACGCATAAAATACATTTTTATTCGATACAATTCCAAATGGCACCAACCAACGCTGTATTTCAGAGCGGCGATAACGCTGTCTCTTTTGTTTCGGCTTGTACAAATTGATTCTCGATGTGTGAGATAGAGACAGGTATAAATTTCACATGCTCGCACAGAATGGTTACATGGAATGCTCGCTTGACGCGAATTTCGGTTAGGGTTGTCGGATGGGGGTGTCGTTGGTCGATTGAAGATATAATTGAACTATCAATTGAATGGTTCATTGGTTGACTAGTAGACTGATTTATAGTCTATTGGAGTTATTGTATGATAGTATAAGTCAATTAAGTGAAGAATTATAAATGGTTATTAAGAGCTCTTTTTGTGATTTTGCCACATGTTTTATTTTAATCAGCGTTTCTGTTAAATCACATATTTTAAAATCAAATAATTATATTTTAAAATTTAAAGAGAGAGCAGAGCAGTTTTACAAGTCAGAAATCTAGTTATATCTATGAGTACCTAGTATTTTATGAAATGAAGTGAAATCATTTATTCTTCAATTTAGGCATGTTACATGCACTTATGAATGTCATAAAACTACCACCGGTTCATAAAATAAACCTCTGCCTCGAGAAGAACCGGCGTAAGAAACTCGGCGAGGTGTCATTTTTTCAAAACAATATACAATGTATATAAAATAACAGTATATACATAATACTACAGAATTCAAATGCTACAATATAAACATACATACATATTTTTTTACATTAAGGACAAAATATTTCTGTGAGTGTGTGTATTTTATAATACTAATACCTGCCATACACCATTTAATTTTATTTTAAGTGTTCTAATTTAAATACCAAGCAGACATTCATATGCCGATAATGTTTTTATTAACTCATAAAGACCAGTTGAAGAAATTAAACTGACTTATTGGATCAACTACCATAGTAACTTAGTGATACAAAATACTCGCGGCATTACAAGTCGTTACATTATTATTAATGACAATAAAGATTCCATTACAGATAGTGCACAACTATTTAATTACGGTATCTACAGGACGCCGCACCAGGCAAGCGCAAGGCTGCATTAAATCACTTTAATACGAGCAGAATTATATTTTGAAGTGAGAAGATTATTGAAGCGCGATAATTTGCCGCCGCAGGCAGCCCTACGAACAGGCATCATGTCTATCTTTTACTGTAAGCCTAGGGCGGTTGGCTCCGTGCTTGATACCGACGAGAGAGCGGGACAGACTATAGGGAAGAGCGCCAAGCAAGAAAAAGGGACGGAGACGAGTCCTTAAATTTTATATTCTATCCGCATTTTGTCGCCTAAGCGTTCCATTTAGTGTTCCATATTTAAACCTCGCGCTTTTTTTTCAACCAAGCGGAGGATGTAAGACGTTATTCTTTTTTTCCGAGGGTGTTTCCAGCCAGCTATGTGTTCAGAATACTGATGTGTACTGTTAGGGAATGAAATTGGCATATAAATGTAAATTTTATGCTATGAATTTTAAAATGGAGTCGATACTTCCGCCGCGGAGTTTCCAAGTTTGGTGGAGGGATGAAATTAGATTACAAAACGCCGTTTTAGGTAAAGCAATGGAGTTTTAACTGCTTGCGTGTTATATGTGGCTGCCATTACTTTGCGAATACGGAAAGTGTCTACCTTCGGGTGAA
Source organism: Epiblema foenella (assembly GCA_963556455.1). Lineage (NCBI taxonomy): Eukaryota > Metazoa > Arthropoda > Insecta > Lepidoptera > Tortricidae > Epiblema > Epiblema foenella. The sequence continues at coordinate 814,696 of OY747106.1, forward strand.
GTTAATTTAAAATTTAAACCATATAAATGTTTTATAATAATAAAAAGTATATACCAATAACAAATTTTTATCATAACAAAACTGCTGAAAATTTATTTGTTATAACAGTAATGAACCATTATGATTGATGATCACAAAAATGGAAACAAATAAATCGATAAAAGAGATATCAGAACAACAAAACAGTGAAATAACCTCTAGACCTTGAGCAAACGAAAGAAAATAAAGAAATCAAAGAGGAAAAAATCCACTTTAGAGACGCAAACAACTCACTTTAACTTTATTGAGCTGTAATCGAATTGTGACGTCCCTGCGAGCCGGCGCGGCCGGAGCAGCGCAATCTGTATCCGTCCTTATCTGACCCCCGCATTTAAATCTATGCTATTCAATCGTGCCGTCTCGCTCGTGTCCCAGGGGTGCCGCCGAGATTGCAATCTTTTGATTTATACCAACTATTAGGAGAACTGCGGGATAGTCTGTCTCGAGCGAGATCTGCCGATAAGTGTGTCGAATTTACTACCAGAGAGGCAGAGTACAGTACGTTTATTCAGCGAATTAAGTCTCTTCGGTTTTGTACGTTCGCTTCGTTAGTACTTATTATACAAATGGTTTTACTGATCTGAGTATTTTATAAGAACATATTTACCGACAAATGAACTAAATAATAAGAGGTATTCTATTAATCTATTCATTTGTCGACTTGGATATTGGTGGGTGTAGCTACGCCTCACTTGGGCCAGTGATCGTCCCGCACAAGTTATATAACACAGAAATATTTTGTCCTAAATATTTCCAAAGCAAATATATGTATATATATATATGTTTTCTATTGTAGCATTGTAATTCTGTGGTATTATGATACTGTTATTTTATATTGTTTTGAAAAAATATAACCAAGATTAATTTTTAATGAATTACTTACAATTATTTTATTAATCTTTTTTTAGCATTCAGTAAGGAAAGCGTTCATTGTAAGCATCCTTCTAGTAACAAGCTTGACTGATTTGTATGAAACAGCGCTTCTAGGTACTTTATTCTTTTTTTAGCATTCAGTAAGGAAGGCGTTCATTGTAAGCATCCTTCTAGTTCAAGCTTGACTGATTTGTATGAAACAGCGCTTCTAGGTACTTATAGCGGAAACTCATTCGCGTTTTGTATTGCAGATTAATCTACTTTAACGACATTATGATGAATTACATGCGTTTTTACTCCACTTTAACCGATAGTTAAGTGGGCTGTGTGAGAACGCTGACAATGCTTCCATTTCTTCGTTATTATTCTCCGGAATCATGTCACCATTGAGGTTTAACGATAATCAAATACCATCCATTAAACTAAATGGTTTTAGCCACGTTTATAGTACATTACTTACCAAGGGCGGTAAAACAAAGAATGTCTCAGATCGCAGGTATTTGACACCCGAGCCGAAGGCAAGGGCGATAATTATGCGATCTGAGGCTTTCTTAATTACCGCCCGAGGTAAGTACAAAATTTTATGTCACCCCCTGGCCAGGAAGTGGGATTTTCAGCGCGCGGAGCGTGCGGTAATTGCCACTTTATGGCCAGGTGTGACATAAAAATCGTTGGAGATAACACCGCAAATTTTCTATCGCTTGTATCGCGGGGAGTGCTCCGAGGAATTATAAATAAATATAAATAAATAAAAAGAGATTTATTGTCGCCAGAAAGAAGTTACACAAAATAAAAGCAACAAATAACAGTAACAGAAATTAATAATAGAGGTAGGTACATTAAAATAAATTAAAAGTAATTGCGACAATAGGCTCGGGCTCAGCATATGCTGCGAGCCTGGACGGCTGGACAGCGCTGTTTTTCAGCCCGCACCTACTTCACAGCTCAAGAATATATGTGTAATAGCTAGTTATGGGAAACATTCGCTTGAGTATTCTACTGATATAAGCTAATCTATTGTACCTAAAACATTTAATACTTACATATTATCTAGTTACATTTTTAGGTTCTCGCGTTGTATTTTTATACCTAATTATGTATTTGGAATTATTTTGCGATTCTCAATAAATTTCCTGCCTCGCACAACCAAATTATGGAATGAACTGTCGCCTGCGGTATTTCCGGACCGATATGTCCTTCAAACCTTCAAGAAAAGAGCGTATTCCTTTCTGAAAGGCCGGCAATGCACTGGCGACTCCTCTGGTGTTGCAGGTGTTTATGGGCGGTAATTGCTTACCATCAGGCGATCCGTTTGCTCGTTTGCCCCCTATAACATAAAAAAAGATAACATATTTCAAATGACTAATAGATATTTCTTTTTCGAATCTGTGAAGCCTACCTATCTTTTATAACTTTGATTAGCTTTTGTAATTTACAATTTATTGCGATATTATTTTGTTGGTGGGTTACTTTCCATATATTGACACCATAATATGAGTTTTAACGTGAGGAAATATGTAAGTAGATACCCAATAGAGAATGTGTCTTGAACTTGATCGTTGAGTTTAATACAGCATTGAAATCAAATTGAAATACTTAGCCTTTAAATGCATACTGTAGCACGCAGCTTCCATAACACAGAATTCAAGATTTATTTGAAAGTAGGAATATTTATAATAATATTGAGATTCCTTTCAAAAGGAAATTTAATATATTTTAATTTTTTTTTAGCACTGGGCAGTGATTGCACCTATAGCCCAGTTGGCTAGAGCGACTGGCCGCGAGTGCCGGGAGGTCGCAGGTTCGAATCCTACTCCGTGCCTAAATTTTTCAATATTTTTTTCAATTATCATTTCAAAAATCCGGCGCCATATTTTTTATGGACTCGAAAATTGAGGTTTTGTAATCGGTGTTTTTGGCGGCCTTATTGTTTACAAAATAATTCTTTTCTTACTAGAATATATTTCTACACGTCAAAAATATTGTCCGAGTACTAAGTTTAGTCAAATGTTTCACATGTAAATAAGCATTATTTGTATGTTCTTATGATGTATGAAAAAAATCTTATTTTTTATATTTACAAATTTTGTATCAAAAACTTACAACAGAATTTTTATATTATTTTTCCCCTTTTTCAGGTACAACTGAAATTACCAAATACCGAGTTTTTATGGAAAAAGAAAAATCATGTATTTGAGGGTAAACGCAAGTCAAATTGACTCCCCGAAGGAAGTACGCGTACGCGCAGTGTTGCCAGGGCCGTTGGGACGAAAGTTACATTTCTTTTCTTGAAAAGTTACATTTTCTAATGCAAAAGTTATATTTTATATATTTTTCATAATTACTTAACAAAACGTTCATAATTACTTATCAAAACGTTCATAAATCCTTATCAAAACATTCGATTCTAAGAAACGAGTCGCCATATACAGCTACAATTCGGCGAGTTCGGCGACAGAATTACGCCGAGCTGATGGGCGGTGTCTCAAATGTCATACAAAATTGCAAGAGACGGACAGACAGAGTCGTACTATGTAGGTTATTTTGTCACCTTTTCTGTATAGAAGCCTATAAATTGTGTCGCTTGATCCCGGTTAGATAAAATTACCTTTCTTTTTAAATACAGTCTCATTATCCTTAAAAGTTACAAACAATTCCTTTACAACAGAAGTTACTTACATGTTACGCAAGCCGGTCAAAAGTTACGAAAAATGTAAGAAATGTAACCATCTGGCAACACTGCGTACGCGCTAATTCCACAAGCCGATTAAGCGACTTAATTGAGATGCTCTAAACACGCGCTTAATTGGCGATAACTTGATGGCCATTACACTGGGTCGTGTAGTTTATTGACTATCAACATTAAACTAGGATTCAAGACTAAACTTGGATTAAAAGCCTTTATGTGATGTGGACAGGCTGTTCGATTTCAGGTCCTTTGCATAGGCAAGAGGCCTCATCCTTATGTACTAGATTAGGGGTTAGGTTAGAACACTTTTTGTGTTCCAGGCGTGGGCGTGTTCGAGGAAATCTAAATCAAATAAACCGGTCAAGTGCGAGTCGGACTCGCGCACCGAGGGTTCCGTATACAGATGTGTACCGGTTCCAACCCTATTAAATCAGGAAAATCTCAACAACATGGTGTAGAAATTGAACGCCATGGGTACAGCGCCATCTATCTTTGTAACAAAAGTGTGAGCGATTAAATAACTGAGTATGTATGGTGGTTTTTCAAGGATAATTTTTTATCACGTGAATCGATTTCACGTGCAAAGGTGACTAAAATAGAAACTTATATTTATATTTTTCCTGTAAAATATACACTGATATCAATGTTACCTGTCACCTATTATCTGTCATAACTCACAGAAAATTAAAAAAATATATTATAAAAGTCTATGTATCTAGGTTAGCCAATAACTAGGTTAGTTGTAAGTATTTCAAATTTCAAATCGATAGCTTAAGATATTTAGAGATGTAACAGACAGACAGACAAAGTGAAACCATAAGGATTCCTTTTTTACGATTTTGGTACGGAACCCTAAAAAGTTAGCACAGAACTGAGAAAAAAGTCGCAATCTCCTATTTTGGGTGCCAGGATTATAAAAAATCAGCATTAGACTGGTATATATTTATGAGAAACATTATAACAGTGGTGGCGTGCTGCTAGATGGACAGCTGATATGTGGATTCTGTTGAGGTTGGATGAGTGAGGCCTAGTGTGAGTGCAGGGCGAGGTACCGCAGCACGTTACTAGCTCAAATCTAGTGTGAGTAATGAATGTGAATTCATTGAATCATATATTTTTAAGATACACTGAGGAACGATTTTCTTGGAGGTCGGACTGAAACTCAACATGTGGCTTCGAAATAAGGCTACTTCGAATGCAATACTGCCCCGATTTCTACTGAGCAAATGTAATACTTTTGGCGTATGCGAACCTATTTTATGTTATAACCTACTTGGCTAGCAAATCTAGTTGTCTGTTGGTTGTCATATTTGATTCCTAATAGAACTGTGAACCACGAATGGTGATTTTAATTGTATTTAGCCCTACATTACAAGCAAATTTCTGGGCATCAAAAAGCTCAGGTTAAAGTAAAAACGCATACCCACCCCGCCTCGCCATGTCAAGAAGTATCCTAACTTACTTTTAATACCCTTTTATCACCCAAAATAACCGAAACAGTTGAATTGATAAATAACCAGTACGTTTGTCAACAGGTCTGGTTCCAGAACCGACGAGCTAAATGGCGGAAGAAGGAGCACACAAAGAAAGGCCCCGGGCGGCCCGCGCACAACGCACACCCTCAGAGCTGCTCCGGCGAGCCCATCCCCCCGCACGAGCTGCGCGCGCGCGAGAGGTGAGCCACTCACGTAACACCCGCCTTGGTTAACGCTGGCCGTCCTTGTCTACAGTCCATAGCTGCTCCGGCGAGCCCATCCCCCCGCACGAGCTGCGCGCGCGCGAGAGGTGAGCCACTCACGTAACACGCGCCTTGGCTAACGCTGGCCGTCCTTGTCTACAGTCCAGAGGTGCTCCGGCGAGCCCATACCCCCGCACGCGCGAGAGGTGAGTCACTCACGTAACACGAGCCTTTACTGGCTTTAGCACGCTGGCCGTCCTTGTCTACAGTCCAGAGCTGCTCCGGCGAGCCCATGCCCCCGCACGAGCTGCGCGCGCGCGAGAGGTGAGTCACTCACGTAACACGCGCCTTTGCTGGCTTTAGCACGCTGGCCGTCCTTGTCTACAGTCCAGAGCTGCTCCGGCAAGCCCATCCTCCCGCACGAGCTGCGCGCGCGCGAGAGGTGAGCCACTCACATAACACGCGCCTTGGCTAACGCTGGCCGTCCTTGTCTACAGTCCAGAGCTGCTCCGGCGAGCCCATCCCCCCGCACGAGTTGCGCGCGCGCGAGAGGTGAGCCAGTCACGTAACACGCGCCTTTACTGGCTTTAGCACGCTGGCCGTCCTTATCTACAGCCCAGAGCTACTCCGGCGAGCCCATCCCCCGGCACGAGCTGCGCGCGCGCGAGAGGTGAGCCACTCACGTAACACGCGCCTTTACTGGCTTTAGCACGCTGGCCGACCTTGTCTACAGTCCAGAGCTGCTCCGGCGAGCCCATCCCCCCGCACGAGCTGCGCGCACGCGAGAGGTGAGCCACTCACGTAACACGCGCCTTTACTGGCTTTAGCACGCTAGCCGACCTTCTCTACAGTCCAGAGCTGCTCCGGGGAGAACCTCGTGTAATTAATTAATCACACTATTCTACCTAATCGGTTTAAAGGATATTTAGGGTGGGTTGCACCAAACCGTTTGTAATCGTAAGCAGTGTTCGTTAAAAACTGATGTATAGTAGTTTGACCGGTTTGTATGGGATGACAGCTGCCGGCGCCATATTTGACGATGACCAACCTGTGATCGTATGTTGGTGCAACCGACCCTTAACCTTGCTTTAAACTCTTAAAACTACCATGGCACACCCATGGAATTACACTTGTAAACGGCCAAAACCTAACATATTTCCCGAGAAGTTTATACTTCGGACCTGAAACCATTCTTAAAATCAATGCCAACAGAACATATCCAAGTTTGATAGGTTCTATACTAATTAGGCCCTATTGATTTTATCACCAGGGCGAGAAGAAGAAAGAAGCTGGCAAAAGCGCTGGATCGACAGGCCCGGAAGCTGCGGGCTAAAGGCATCGCGGTGGACCTCGAGGCGCTGAAGGCGGAGTATCTAGCGCAGCACAGGAACAGCGGCCTGTACTCCGACTCCGACGGGGACGTTGACGGCGAGGAGTGCATGATCGACGTGGTCGGAGGGGACTCCTGCCACGACTCCGGCCCTGAGGACTTCTCCCTGTCCAGCCGTCTCCGAGCGCCCTCAAACGGAGACGCTATCAACAACTCCGACAGTTCCACCTCTGACGCACATTCCGGGAGGAACTTCAGCCCGCTGCCTGACCCTCAGCCCTTCTTCAAGCAATTCGGGCCTTCGAGCTTCGAGAAATTCGACTTCGATCCCAGCAGGGCCGTCTCCTTAGATCTCAGCGGTGGCAGCACGTCGGAACAGGACCTGACGAAGAACGGAGGCAGGAAACACAATCCGTTCAGTATAGAGTCGCTGCTTAATACGTGAAAGTGACTTTGATAACATAAACTAGTGATTATAGAGGCTCTTGGATCTTTCGTGTACTTGCCAGGTGTGAAGAGCCTGTTTACTTGTGGGAATACAGCTGCGTTTTTGTGGAATGTAGCGGTGTGTGACTCGAAATCAATTATGATGTCAATGTTGTGTAAGAAAGAGTACTTGACCTTTTTAATCGTATATGGAATGTGGAACACGATCAAAATCGAAATGGCAACTAGAGAGAATTATCGCGTTTATGTTAACATGTAGCAGTCGTCCCTCTCACACGTAAATAGATGCTCGTGCTATATCTCTGAAATAAACGCGAATCATGTTAGCTAAACAGATTTCGCAAATTTCATTCATTACACAACAATATGTACAACTTTTGATCGTGTTATGTCTAATATGCATTTAAAATTACGTCATTGATCTCACCGATCTCACGTAATGAGTAGCCTATTTCACAAAAGTGACAGATGATTTAACAGAGTTGCCATATACTAATCTGAAATGGACATAATTTTACCTATATCGAATTTATCTCTCATCTGTCACGATTATGAATAGGCATCTGTCAGTGGAGGCCTATCGCGATCTTCTAATAAGATTCTGATTTGCTCTTGCCTACCTTTTTCTGATACTGGACGCAACTTTCTCTTGCAAGTCAGGTTAGGGCATAAATATTTAATCGCATACGAGACGCTCACTATAGGTATTCAATCTAAGGTTAGATTTAGAGTTGTTCTGGATAATCGATACCTAGTGTACTGTTTGTATTGTCAAAACCTTTATAGGGACGTTATAGCATTTACTATCGACAACGTATGACTAAAAATGGATTAAATTCCTACAGAAACTGGCTGTTAGAAGATCGCAGTAAAAGCGCTGTTGGTTGGTGGTTAAATCCCAAAGCCGCGCGTGTTTGAAAATTGTAGATAGGTTGTTCATACCTGGACTTTTCAGTAATTACATGAAACGTTTGCTTTAATATATGAATGATTATCATTAGTTCTACTCCGCTTCAGTAAAGACTTGATAGTACTGTCAAAGACACGCTGTGACCATTCCGTAGCCGTTATTAGATTGATATAAGGTCTAAAATGGTCGCTTAAATGGATTAAAACCACTTTTGGTCGTCACACCTTAGAAAATATGTTGTGATACGCATTAGAAGTCCGTAACACAATTGAACTTGAATTACAAGCATGATAGCGTCGTCGACCGTCGTCTCTCAGAGAAAAAAAAACAAATGTATTCTTTTGTAATGAGCTCTGGGATCGGGTGGAATATAAAGCGTAATTTTGTTTTCAATTTTGTTGTTTGTTTTTGATTTTGATTTGTTGTATTTCATTTCATTTAAATATTCATCAACTAGCGACCCGCCCCGCACGGGTGCACTATTTAATGGATGTTATTATACATATAAACCTTCCTCTTCAATCACTCTATCTATTAAAAACCCGCATCAAAATCCGTTGCGTAGTTTTAAAGATTTATGCATACATAGGGATATAGGGACAGAGAAAGCGACTTTGTTTTATACTATGTAGTGATATTATTCGCCTGATACGTAGTGTTGAGTGTACCACGTGAATACCGTCACCGTGCTACTTCTATGATTATGTACAGTCAGCAGCGGAAGTAGCTACGCGGGCCTAGTGTTCAAAATGATCTACACACCAGTGGCGGAGCGTCCACACAACTCGATTCCCACCGGCTTGCCTAATTTTCAGCTGGTCCAGTTTTTTTTACTACGGCTCGTGAAGAATAAGAAAGGCAAATTATTTCCAGCTTCCCTAAAGACTACTTTTGACACGCCGCCACTGCTACACACGGACTCTAATGTCAAGAGAATAAGGCTCCATGTAGATCATTCTGAGTGTGTTATTTTGCTTAGCTACTAAGCAGATGAATATGAAATATAAATAATATCTGAGAGAAATACTTCAAATGGGTGTTAAAGTAAACCCGCAATTTCCTTTTTTTATTTATTTTTTCTTTTTTTTTAACCTGACTGTGGCTTTAGAGGCCGGGCCCAATAAAGCGATAGGAGTGCGCGGTTGGAAAGTAGCCTGGGGAAAATCCAGGGGAAAACCTCCGCCACGACCTCGCGTTACGAATTCATTCTTCTCTCTTATAATTTCCATTGCGTTACGTATCACAATACACTGTTCCGTTGTGTGACGGCCAAAATTTTGTCCGTGCCTTTACCATGAGTTTGCATGGTGCTCGCTAGCGACTGGGTAAACGATTTAATATGACGATTCTTAGTTCTATTGCGTAACCGCCAGAGGCGCTATACTTTTGCCCATACAAATGTTTACGCAGTCGCTAGCGAGTACGGTCATGTAAACTCATGGTAAAGGCACAGTACCCGTGTCTCGGACTGTATCAGATAAAGACAACATATCCAGTGTGAATAAACTAGGTTAATTGTATTATATAGTTAGTAGTTGTATATAGCAACGTATTTATTTTCTTCAATGTTAATTCTTTAATTCGGGGCAATAATTTATATTTAAAAGATTGTTGACGTGTTGTTTTCTTGACTGTTTTATATTTTATCGGAAAAGTCAAATTGGACGTGGAGACTGGTGGGTTTGTGGAGCTGCGATCTCGCTCTTTTTGGTTGACGGACTTCATATCGTGCCGTCCCTTTTACTCTCATGTTATTCACTATATGAGTAAGAGGGTTGATACGATACGAAGTTCGGAGAAGCCCCTCAGATTCGACGAAACAAGAATAAAGGTCAGTTGCACCGACATACGATCACAGGCCGGTCATCGTCAAATATGGCGCCGGCAGCTGTCATCCCATAGAAACTTGTCAAACTAACCCTAAGAGTGGGTTGCACCAAACCGTCTGTAATCGTAACCGGTGTTCGTTAAAATCTGATTGTATGGAAAGCTTGACAAGTAAAGAGTAAAGAGTAAATTTATTGATTCTAACACAAATGATACAACAGGTTACACGGGATTTCTGGTGCAGTCCAAACTAGGCGAGCCTGTATCTTGGAATGCACCATTTGTAGCAGTTACGAGTATAAAATATGAAAATTAATAAACTAAGTTAAAGTTTCTATGGGATGACAGCTGCCGGCGCCATATTTGACGATGACCTGTACCTAACTAACCCTAAGGGTGGGTTGCACCAAACCGTCTGTAATCGTAAGCGGTGTTCGTTAAAATCTGATTGTATGGAAAGTTTGACAAGTTTCTATGGGATGACAGCTGCCGGCGACATATTTGACGATGACCGGCCTGTGATCGCATGTTAGTGCAACCGACCCTCAGGGTGGGTTGCACCAAACCGTCTGTATCTAATCGTAAGCGGTGTTAGTTAAAATCTGATTGCATGGAAAGTTTGACAAGTTTCTATGGGATGACAGCTGCTTGCGCCATATTTGACGATGGCCGGCCTGTGATCGTATGTTGGTGCAACCGACCCTTAGATTTAGATATTCCTACACTATATTGAAATGTAACACCTAATTTTATGGTTATTTGGTCGAATCCGGGCTCACTGTAAGAGTTCAAATCTGTGCATATTGTCTGCTAAATCATTGTGTTTACTTAATATAAAACGACAGTTTTTTTAATAATACCTCTCCAAGAAATATTACTTCATTGCAATCGCCATCAATGGGAACTTATATCATTTACAAGTGTCTGAGCGAATCGCAGGCCACACAAATGCATCTGTCCTGTACCTTCAAAATTTATTTAGCCGTGTATTTAATTTTCTAGAAGAATGTAATCTTCTAGAAGATTAAAAACACGCCGTTTCAGCCCGGTCATATCATTTTTATACTTACAGAGGATAAAGTAATATACTTAACTGTTATTAATAGTACCAATACAATCATATATTACGAAATACATGTGTGAAATCTATGTTTGAGTTTTAATGCGTTTAAATGATAAACGCTCATTTCCACTGGTCGTTTGAGCCCGCATCCCGCATGCGGGGAGATATGCTTGATGAGATGTCTTTGTCAAACGGACAAGACAATAGCACCACTAACAACAACACCACCCTATATAGTTTAATAAAATTATTACTGAGACCAAAGTATTAGATACGATATAAAAACAATAACACAATTCTAGTAATATAGTCTTTGTGGTTATAAAACTAAGGAATATATTGTAACTTATCACTGAATGCTGATGATGAAGATACTACTGATTTAGGCAATAAATTAAGTGAGGCAACCTTAGACTACGGGAAATTAAAACTATAATCGAAAATATCTTCCGTATTACATCATTTACTATAGTGTTATCTATGCCCGGATAACGGAAAAGCGTTTGGGTCATTCTACTTTTTCATGACCTGAACCTAATAAAAGGAATTTATAGGTAAAAATACTTAAATATTAAAATATTGGTGTAAAAGCTGGGTACAGTAGTACCCAACTGATAAGGCGCGTCGTGAATCTTCGTCCGCGCAGAAAAGAAAGTATCGCTCCGAATATTAACGAAAGAATGCTTAAAACTTACAATTAACCTTAGATCCCTACTATAAGGTTCATAATACACTGTTCATAATGCGCGTGCACTCGATCAGAAGTATGGCGGCTGACTAACATGCCACGCGGCGCGCGCTAACATGGCGGCAGCTGCGGACCAATAGCGGTACAGGAAAAAGAAGCGCGGTGCGTGGAGCGTGCCAATTGGTCAATAGCATTTCCCGCGCTTTAAAAATTCATCTTCTGCGCAGGTACATCGGTAAACCATATCAGTTGGGTACTACTGTAACACAGTGTTAAAAACTATTTTTTCATACAAATCTCTCTCAGAGACTCGATTTATGGATTACTTAGGTTACTAAATCGTTTACGCAGTCGCTAGCGAGTACACTCATGGTAAAGGCACAGCTACTGCTTTAATATAAACAATTTCACATGTAGACCTTCGCAAATCCCTGTCGACCTACTTACCGCTAATGTAACGTCACTCCACAACCAAGTGAGCTTCATTAACTTAATTACGGCATTACGCAACTTCACGCCGCTTTGTTACACTCCATGCCTTGTTACTTTTAAACGTTTGTTTAATTATTTTGACATTCACTAGTGTAATTTTCAATCTAAGTGGAAAAAAAATTTTTTTCGCCACATGCGGGATTGACCCCACGACCTCTGGAATCCGTCTAGAGTTCAAATTCGAGTTTACAATTATAACAAAATTAATGTCATACAGTGAAGATAAACTTGCAAAGTTATCTATTACAAATATTACAACATTAGTAAAGTCAGAGATGTATGAGGTCTCAAGTCTGATTAAACAAGGAGTGTAATGAAATTAATATAATATCCCAGAGATGTAAATGGTCTCTGAGCGTCAAAATTAAGACTAATTTAATAATTTTAATATTCTTAGAGATGTAATACATCTCTAAGAATATATGGTCTCTAAGTAACTGATAATAAAAACGAACCCACAACAGGATGATGTTTCTCGTCAATTCTATAAAAAGACAATAAGTATTAACGTAGTCACTATGTCCTTGCAAGCATGAATATACCGGACTCCACAAACAGCACCCGATCACGAGTATGACGCGTATCTCAGCCATTAGGTATCACAGTACATACTGATTGTCATTTCCCGGTCAAAGGACTTTTGGCCAAGATGGGACTATCGGACAATCCAGAATGTAAGATGTGTGGTGAGGATGACGATACAATGGAAAACTTGTTGTGTGAATGTCACGCCCTTGCCAGACGGAGAATGAATGACTTTGGCAATGGTTATCCTGAACCAAAGGAATTCAGAGTATTCCCGCTGAGCTCCATCATTCGGTTTGTGAGAATGTTGGAGAACAGCTTGGAGTAGGTATAATTGAGGCAATTGCACAAAAGATTCCATTGAATCGAAGTGCACCCCCTTACGGAGATAAGATAACTCTGTTTCTTTTTTCTTTTCTTTGCACCTTTTATAAAGTATCTGTTTAGCCCAATGGTTGGCTGGTAGAGAATGCCATTTGGCATTAAGCCCGCCATTTGTACAATTTGTGTATTTTGTGCAATAAAGTTTAAATAAATAAATAAGATTTGACTGATTTACATTTTTTAATTCTATGTGCAATATACTAGTTTCTAGTTGACAGTAAAAATGTATTCCTACATAATAAAGAGACAAAAATTATAATTATAAAAAGAAAACAGCGTTCAGCTGTCCCTCCTCCGGCATGGACCCCAGGACGCTAGCTGCATTACCCCTTTGGATCGCAATGGCGATCCGTTGGCAAAGGTACCTGCCAGCCCTGGGATTTCCCGATGCGTGGATCAACCGAGACGACAATGCCTTTATAAAGCTTTTCATGTCGGCTGACCAGGGACCCATGGTTTCTACCGCAAGCGCCGCAAATTCATAATCTCTAATTAACAACAACAACCGAAATCACGAAAATACTCGGAAAATATCACGCATGTAATTAATATATAGCTAAAGATCAAAAATTGGCGCTGTTTGACCGTAAAAAGTGCGACGTCAACTGTTGCAATTTCCCTACAATAAGTACATACTTACCTAAAATAGCGTTATTGAAGTACGTCTAACGAAATGTTTTACCAAAATTTTCTGATCTGACTCTCAGCCAACATCTCAATTGTGCAGAAACAAAAAATCACATTACCTAGCAATGCTGTTGCCTTTGCGTGCCTTTGCGAAGAATTGAAAATACAAATCTAGAACGCTGCTGTGTAAACTCACAGTGTACAGACGAGTGTAAAAATATGGGTGCATGCAAGCTGCTCAAAAATATGTCCCATGGATCTTATGTCTACGCATTAAGGTTTCGGTACATATTTATGAGTGGATTCATTCAATACATATATTTACACTTGACTGTAACGGAAATCTCCGGGATGTGTGGGCAACGGCTAGTGTTCCGACAGATTTAAAACTTCTAAATGCAGCGGGAGGTACTTCTTATTCAGGTAATTTACGGACTCAGTGCCTTTACTATGAGCTTGCAGGACCGTACTCGCTAGCGACTGCGTAAAAATTTGTACGGGCAAAAGTACAACGCCTCTGGCGGTTACGCAATAGATTAGATTAGATTTTTTATTTCATAATATACAATTACAATACAAATTAAAGCTAGCTTAATCTATACGAATTTATATTATGATCGTCAATAATAAAATAAAATGTTATTCAATTTCATAAAATGACAAACTAATGATTATGAAATAATATTAATGTAGTCGAAATTTAATAAATGTCATCTGAGAATTATTTTACAAAAATTACATCACATAAGTTCGTCAAATTAAAAACTAATAACTGTATATAGAAAAACACGATATAATAATGATTGAAAACACGATTAACACTAAAATTTTAAATGTTAAAAACAGTTATAAAAATGATTTTGTTATGTCCGTATATTCATTAATATTATATAACGGATTTAAGAATAGCACTAAGAATCGGCATACTAAATCGCTTACGCAGTCGCTAGCGAGTACGGTCATGCAAACTCATGGTAAAGGCACAGGTTCCAGTTTATCGTAGTTGGAAATGAGGTTCGTTTGCAATCAATGGGGTCAAAACAAGACCATTTTATTCCATCAATGAATATTTTTCTAATGCACTAGACTAAGGCAAAAATTTAGGTACCCTAAGATATAAAATTAAAATTAATTGTATTTATTATTTTCCTTTGTATTTGCATGTATATCGATATACTTATGGCAAATAAAATAATTTGAATTTGAAAAATTCAAACCTTATACGTTCCATTCCCAAGCGTGATTATAAAAAAGCTTTTATAAACCGTAACAAAACATAAAACTATATAATTGTGGCTCACATAAAACCATAGTAATTGGTTTAATTATTGGAATAATTTACTGCACTGGAAACGAATTAGTTTCAATTCTTTGTCAATTATTGATATAGGTAACTCCGCAGAAAAGCTTGCCTCGTAAAATGGCCGCCCGATTTATGGTTGTACGCACAGACATAGATCTAGGTAGACCACGCAATAAATAAAAAAAAAAAAAATATTAGTGGACAATCTTACACAAATCGAACTAGCCCCACAGTAAGCTCAAGAAGGCTTGTGTTATATTTACGACGATATATTTAATAGACCAAGCAATGCACCAAGTAAGCAATCCAACGAACATGTACTGTTCTGAAGGGACGATAATATCATGAAAATACTGACGAAAATGGCGCACATTTTTATTATATTGGCGGTTGACAAATTGGTGAATCAGTTGTATCACTCCTTTTATTTATTCATTAAACCTGAATATATATATTTATAGCCAGATTACAATAAATAGGTATAGCATTTCGCATAAAGAAGAATTCGCGCGGAAAAAAAATTATCCTGACGATCCTATAACTTTTACACAGTTTCTAGTACATTATCTAGGTATATGTATGTTAGATAACCGGTGAAATTTAAGATAATTGAATATTGTTTTAACACAGTCGCCATAAATTACTTACGTACACTATAATTAATTAGGTTGATAAACCAACATATGTATATATATTTAAAATATTTTTCTGTATCATTGGCCAATAGAAAACGTGACGTGCATTTTTACAAAACAGAGGGTAACAAAAAGTTAATTTATACCTTCGTATCACCAATACGTTACCAAAGCGACAAAATTATTTGTACTCTGCCACGTTCGGATACTCTTGGCCTTTATAGTCTGTGCAAATATTTATAATGTCGTGTATATGCGGTGTCTAACTAAATACATGTCTGTGGTGGTCCGGAGCGGCCGATTTACGGCGTGCACCGATAAGACGGCCAATTAGTACAAGAAAATGGAGACGTTATTGCGTTTTTATTTGCTCCAGTACATATGTACGAGTATATACAGCCTTCTATGTATAGTGTCAGGTTTCGTTAAATAAAAGGCATATTATAAGGTCTCGTGGTACTGCATGGCATATGAAAATAAAAATGCGCAAATGAGTGTACGTTAGATACCTAGTTGTACGGATTCTAAATTTAAGTCTGTCGTGAAACAGACACTTATTTCAAAAGCATATTATAAGATAAACGATTATATCATGGATAGGGATGTTTGGCAGTGATAGCGTCCCGCACAAGTATTCTAACACAGAAATATTTTGTTCTTAATATTAAAAATATGTATGTATGTTTATATTGTAGCATTTGAATTCTGTAGTATTATGATACTGTTATTTTATATACATTGTATATTGTTTTGAAAAAATTACACCTCGAGTTTCTTACGCCGGTTCTTCTCGAGGCAGAGGTTTATTTTATGAACCGGTGGTAGTTTTTTGACATTTATAAGTGCATGTAACATGCCTAAATTGAAGAATAAATGATTTCATTTCAGTTAGTAAATTTAAAATTAAAGGGGAAAATTTCCGAAAATATACCAAATATCAGATGTCCAATGTCAGATGAATATATCAAGTATCACGTGCTAAGTTTCTTTAAAACCCCCAATGCCTTTACCGTGAGTTTGCATGACCGTACTCGCTAGCGACTGCGTAAACATTTTAGTATGCCGATTCTTAGTTCTATTGCGTAACCGCCAGAGGCGCTGTACTTTTGTCCATAGAATTTTTTACGCAGTCGCTAGCGAGTACGGTCATGCAATTCAAGTAAAGGCACAGGCAAAGGAGCGTTTCAAACATTTCTTCCCGTAGGTACCAAGTATGTATACGATGACAAATCTATGAACTAAATATTATGAATGCAGTTACCTGTAAACGAGTCCTTATCAGTTGAAAAACGCTTATCTATTTGACGATTTCCTGATTGAATTGACACGTATTTGTGACATTTTCTCAGTGTCACTATCTCGAACAGGACTATTGCGACCTAATGTCATAAATTTTAAATTGATTGTTTGCATTTTCGTTAAGAAATATCGTTTCAAACGTCACTCCAAATCGACCATTTTCAAGCTAAAAAGTGTTTTTCCGCTTAAATTCTAATACACACAATAAAATCAGAAATGGCTATGTTACTATCTAAAACTTTAATAAAATCATCGTATCCTTTAATCACTTTATTGGTATTATAAATAATTATGTCATAATTTGAAATTAAAACATTTAAAAACTTATAGTATTTTTTATGCATTTGTCAGGGTATATATGAATAAATAAATAATAAATATTTTGGGGACAATCTTACACAAATTGACCTAGTCCCAAACTAAGCAAAACTTATATTATGGGTACTAGGTGACGATATACATACTTATATAGAGAAATATATACTTAAATACATAGAAAACAAACCAGACTCAGGAACAAATATTCGTGCTGATCACACAAATAAATGCCCTGGCCGGGATTCGAACCCGGGACCTCCAGCTTCGTAAGCTAGGGCGGTTGTCAAAAATATTTGGTGTAAATGTTCTTCTTATTTGTATACATACATATAATGAAAGTTCGTGCTTCTGAGAAGCGTAGGTATTACGACGGTAATTTTACGACGTAAGTGCTAGGTACAAAGCGAGTGCTAATGGCCAGTGATGGCTGCGTGGTACCTTACATCAGCGAGAATGGGGCGATGTGGTGTATTATCACATGTTTTGTAAAGACCTTTAGCTAGTAATGCGGTCCGACCAAGAGCCGGATTAAGACTACTTGATGCCCTAAGTAATCCTCGCCTGTGGCCCCCCGTTCAAGATTTGCTAAAAGTGAATAGTTAACCAAGTGAAACGAAGATTTCCGTTTCAACCTCGACAAAAATGCTTTCGTATGTCCGGATGTTCACCTCTACAGGTCGCAATTTTGTGAGTGTTCGATAGTCATACCGATTACTTTTGTCGGGTCAGTTTTTGTAAATTTAAAAATTACTCAAAAATATTTTTAAACGTTTTTAGGTCTCACATACAGATAAAACAGGCCGCAATTTTTTTTACTATATACTAATATCCCCTTTCGAGTGTTCATGTGCTAGCAAATTATTTTTGGGTGCTGTTTCTGGTGCCACCCAAGACGTGGTGCCCTAAGCAATTGCTTAGTCTGCTTAAGGGTTAATCCGGCACTGGTCCGACCGCCGGCGAGTAGCGAGTAATCTCTATGACAGTACTCGCTGCTCGCCGGCGGGATTAGTGCCTAAGTAGCTACCTTAATAAATAAATAGAGATCCTATACGCGTGTTAACAAGAGTGACGGAAAAGGTCTTATGTCGATAAATTGAGAATTGGTTTAAAATAGCCGCCGGTTTGCCATAAAATACCTGCTTAACTTGGGCGGGTAATCGCTTGTGTGACGTAATTGAGCCCAACTGTCATATAAAATAAGTTGTGCTCGATAAAAAAAAAGTAAAACTATGACAGGGACAACAAATGATATGTAACTCTCTGTCGCTCTTATAAAAAGTCTCGCTCGGTAGTGGTATTGGTGGTGGGTCGCAGTTTGGCAGTGTAGTTAATTTTGTGTAAATTGATGTGTCTTTATGAAATAAACGATTAATTAATAATTAATTAATTATTACTTCCGTGTCGTCTCTGGTAGTGGTAAGTCTGTGGTAACCATACTGATATAATATTAATAAAAGATTAAACCTGAATCTTAGGTTTTATTACGCTAAAACTGACAAGAGTGACAATCAAAATCATGACATTCTTCCCTCCTTAGGCGACTGTCTCCAATCGTCACCTTGCTCCTAGGGGCATCCTTTTGCCGGAAACTAATACAAATAGAGATCCCGATTCCACTGAGTGCTTTGACCGTGATCTAAGCCAAGAAGAAGTACTACTGGATCCTCTCCCACCAACTTTAGATCCATCGTCAACCACAACCCCATCAACCCCACGTCCATCCATAGCTCCAGAGGCAACAGCGGACCCAGCTAACCCCGCTCCCGTCTCAGATGGACCGCGCCGCTCGATTCGAGATAGGAGACTACCTTCCTATCCGATTACGTTCACCACTAAGGAGGGAAGAATGTCATGATGAACTGACAAGAGTGACACTTGTCAGTTTTTAGCGTAATAAATTGATATCACTATGTAGTATAAAACAAAGTCGCTTTCTCTGTCCCTATATCCCTACCCTATGTATGCTTAAATCTTTAAAACTACGCAACGGATTTTGATGCGGTTTTTTTTTAATAGATAGAGTGATTGAAGAGGAAGGTTTATATGTATAATAACATCCATTAAATAGTGCACCCGTGCGAAGCCGGGGCGGGTCGCTAGTAATATTAATAAAAGATTAAACCTGAATCTTGGTGTTATTACGCAAAAACTGACAAGAGTGACAATCAAAATCATGACACATACACACTCTTATCTAGGGTGGTAACTACTGATAGGAATAAGAGCTATGCAATGAAAAAGGAGCTATGCGTATAAATTCGCCGCTAGAGGCGCTAGTGTACTGTCAGCTGTCAGGCATCCGAAATGTCAAATCTCATAGTTTGTGGGTGGATTTCACGAGTTTATTTCTAATTAGAATAATATGGTGAATATTTTACATTACCTGAGATCGATTATGGCAAATATGAGTTACGGGTCAACGAATTTCAGTGCTTTGAGACCATTTTATCTTTCGTAAAGTTATGTCCTAGTTTTTCGTTCGATATTTTTACAGCACGGTTTTGTATTAAATGCGATTTCCACGTAAACTTTGTTTTCGCACCCATAACAGACTTTGACAGTGACAGACACTGGCGCAGTGGCGCCAACTGGTGAGCATAAAAACGGTGGCCCTAATTGATCTGAGATCCATTGCCAAGACAAAACAACCGCTTTTTCACCAGATGTGACAACTGATGGGGGAAAGCAAAATAAAAATATTATTTTTTTACAATAACACAATATATTAGGGTTGGAAATTTAGTTCTAAAGTATTACATACACTAATGGGTGAAGATCCCAAAGGTTGTGGTACCCAAAAATTTGCAACAACAGGCGGCCTTATCGCTAAAAGCGATCTCTTCCAGACAGCTTTTAGCGATAAGGCCGCTGTTGTTGCAAATTTTTTTTTTGTAGTTTGTTTTTCACATTGTGGTGCACAATAAAGTATATATTATTATTATTATCTCTCCTTTGGGATATCACGGCACCATGTCCGGTCCTTTTGGAAGGCGTTCATGGGGATACAGATCCAACACGAAGAGGCCCCTTTGAGATACGATAATATATTGGGATGTGTACACCTAGCGTTATTATTATTATTATTTCGCTATTCCTATAATAGCAATAATGTAACCGTTACATATTGAATGTAATAGTTACACACTATTCCCAATCTTAAATTGATTTCAAAAATAAGTGAATTATGATAGTTTATACTATACATGGCAACGCTTTCTGATTAGAAATAATTACCTACGACAATTTGTTTCTAATCAGTAAATTTTTTGGCACTATACAATATTTACGGGGACGTCGGGGACTTGAAAAATTTGAGGAAAATACGGCCACCTCAAAAAAGGTAAATAAATTTTAATTGTGCTCGATGGTGTATTAAGAAAAACACTGACTTACGACAAATATCACGATTTATTTCCTTGGTGTACTTCTACAGACTCAACTTAATGCTAGCGCTCGTAACAGAATGCCCTCTCTGCCCAGACATCGGCTTTTTGTTCTCGTATCCCCACCCGAAAAGGGTAGGGAGTCAAGATCAAACGTCCGAGCTGGTATTACAATATTATTGCTTACCCTCATATTTAAACAAATTATTTACAAATTACCCTACATTTTACAAAATCATCACAGGTGTATGGCGTACCCTGCCTGTAGGTTGCCAGGTACCATTCTAGTTGAGTTCATAGATTGCGCTATTGTGTAAAGCCACAGCCCATATTTTATAAACATTGGCAAACTATTATTAATTGACTAGTCTCTGGTTATACCGCATTCTTTAAACAATTAAAAACTTAAGTAAATACAAACCAACACAATGCCCACTTATTTTTAAACTGCCAACCGCCGCGAATCGGCGCAAGA
Source organism: Epiblema foenella (assembly GCA_963556455.1). Taxonomy (NCBI): domain Eukaryota; kingdom Metazoa; phylum Arthropoda; class Insecta; order Lepidoptera; family Tortricidae; genus Epiblema; species Epiblema foenella. The sequence continues at coordinate 835,681 of OY747106.1, forward strand.
GTGTATCGCGTTAACCATTTTAAATGTGAGCAAATTACACGCCAAACATTTACGCATAGCTATTCTGGACATTTCTACAGACCTGCCGTCCCTTACACACGTACGATTTCTGAGTGAAACAACATAATAAGTCGCTGGTTCGCGTCGTTCTTTTGTTTTTCAGCGTAACATTCACGAGCTCGTATGCTTTGCGTTTTCATGTAAAAGCAAGTTTATTTTATTGTGTTACGGTTCATTTTGAAGCAGGGTTGATTGAGATATGAGTTTGTGAAGGTGAGTGGCGGTTATGAGTTTGGAAAACGGCCTGCTTTGATATGTGATAACCGTGTAATACCGGCATAATTGTTGAACGCGTGACATCCAAATGAACGTAATGAACCGGGGTTGGAATAACGCAAATGATTTCACGTTTGGTGACATTTTGTTTTACAAATGTATTACATTACACGGTTATTGCTCGTGTCATTAAACCCAACCTATATTCGATGTATTCGACAGGATCTGACTGATTCAGAAATTTTTAATCATTGTTCATGCAACATTGATGTTTGAACTGAAAACCAGTATGTTATATGTGTATTTTTTTTGGTGGTAGTGACGGCGACACTGCGAAAAAAGCGAACCAGGAAGAGGGTAGATCGCTATGATGTGTGGGTAGACCACAACTAAAACTCGCAGCACGTCAGTTAATCCTTGATAATGGCGCTTGCAACAGTGCCGAAATATCGGGAACTCACAAATACGAATATACATGGTAAATATCCCGTTTCAAATCGTAATTCTAATTACCTCAAACGTCTCTCCCTTATTTAAATACCACTTTTGTCCCGCTTAACGAGCCTTCATGCATATTTTTATGCATATCTCATATGTAGATTACACATTGGAATTAGTTTGGTAGTAGGTACAAAGTTATGCTGATCGATATAATTATGTTTATCGATATATACAATACAATACAAATACTCTTCATTGCACACCTCAATTAAAGGACACAGTATACAGTACAAAATCACAATGAGTAGAGGCAAACAACGGGCGGTCTTATCGATAAATAGCGATATATACCTTCACTATTTATTTTTTTCTACTTCTTGCATCTTATCTGTCAGTTTACTTCGGCTAATTGTGTACTTACACGAAAAAGTGTAATGAATAAACATTATTACTAAACATAAACCTAATAAAGATCCCCAAATCGATCCCCTGTGGCAGGCTGCCCACAAGGCTGGCTACATTCCCCGCTGGATCGCAATGCCTATCCTTTGGCAGAGGAATGAGCCAGCCCTGCGATCTGCGTTGGACTCCCGTAGTTTTTTATTTATATTTTTTATTAAATTGTGATAATCCACATCGAAAGGGACCTTATGGCGGCAGGCGCTTACGTTGCAGCTATATTCACTATTGTATTGGAACAGCGGCAATAAAGGCGTAAGTGCCGGCCGCCATAAGGTCCCTTTCGATATGGATTATCACAATTGTGTACTTTAGTTTCGTTGTAATGTACACAAATGCGAGTTATAACCAGAGATTGGACAAATTTGCGTCATTGCTCGCAATAATGTGGACGTGACTTCATAATTAATCAAAATGTTACTCAATTAATTATTTCTTGAAGTAAAATTTGAATCTCCGGAGATAATAGTTTATACGTGCTTATAATTATTAGCAAAATGTCATTTAAAGTGGTTATCGTTTTCGTAAATATTTTTATATAATTTAATAAAGAAGTTACGATTTTAAACTGACCCGATTATTTACACTAGAAATAATACTCAACAACTACTACATGGTAAATATCCTGATATGATTATTATTTCTGATGTAGAAGTTTTCTAGTGGATTGCGAGCGGAATTTTTCAGCACTTAAGTATATTTTAGATGTAAAACGAAATGGACTGACTGCAGAAAATTTGGAAAAAATATTGATTATTTCCTTTGATAAATATGTACTTTTGTATTTATTGACTAGGAATCAAATTATATGTTAAGTAAGACATTAATTAATTGAATAACATTTTGATTAATTTTGGAGTCATGTCCACATTATTGCGAGCAGCGACGCGAATTTGTCCGATCTCTGGTTATAATTACGGATATTATCTAATTACTCTATAATAAAGTTACGTTTCTTGTCCTAACACTTACAGAGATACTCATAACGTACAATTAAAAATGTTAATTTCCAAATTAGACACGAATCATCATTGTCGTTAGGTAATTTAAACGTCAGCCAATATAATTCGATGTTAATTTAACGTTATAAGTGTTTATTAGCTAGGTTTAATAGCTGTTTTAGTGATATTACAGTTTTAATGCGGTGCTCACGGGCACCTGGTGTGGAACAACTGGCCTTGCGTCCGTCGGATCTTAACGGCTCGGTTTATAATTAACAGGATACGATTATTATATAATGGTTATTAAATAAGTCTATAGATAGAGTTTTTTTTAATAATTTTAATTACTTATTAGTAAGGTTCTGTGATTGCTCTGAAGCACGCCGTAGGCTACGGTGTCTGATTACCATCAGGTAAAGCGTATGCTTGTTTGCCACCCACCAAAAAATACACATATACATGGTAAATATCCCGTTTCAAATCGTAATTCTAATGTAAATGACCATGTAAGCTTGAAATCCTATGTTTGAGGTAATGTTGCCAAATTATTTCAATGTAGGTTAGCGTGGTCAGATCTGTCTTACCTATTTATTGCAACAAGTTTCAATTACAATTTATTCATCCCGCTCACACATTAAGCCGTCCAAACTTACAATGAACAAGCACGCAATAACTCAGTCGGATGCATTAATTACTAACTAATTACCTCGTATGGAAATGAAGCCATTCATTTCCGAATGATTCGAAGGCGGTTTGGAATGATTCAATTCTGTTTGGGGCCACTTTTCATTTCGGCCGGTTATCGCTCGCATTAATCTTTCTAAAATCGAGGCAAGCGTTGGTAATGGTGGGTATTGTGGTCGATAGTGGAATTTGTGAACATTTTGTTATATGACAGTGTCAAATTAGCTTAAGGCCTGATTGTTAGAAGACGCCATAGCTTATGGTTGCTTGTGATTCCAGAAGAATCACAAGATTCTTTATTAACTTGAAGAGTCATTGTGTTGACAGCTAGACATATATGTACACGGAGAGAAAAAATTGTACAAAACGAGTAAAAAATATTAATCATTAGTAAAATTTTACTGAATCGGAGGACAAGGAGATTATAGAATAGAATAGAATAGAATAGAAAAATCTTTACTACCTATCTAAAATCTCCTATCCTATCTTTAATACTAATGATTACAAACCAGTTTTAATAAGGTTTATTGCAAAATGAAAATCGATTATCGTTTAAATAATAATCCATTTTTAATAGATTTTTTAATAATCAATTATTTTCTGACATCCGTATTGGTGCTATAGTATACCATTTATAAACTCAAAAAAAGTTTTATACAATTTATACAACTCTGTTATTCCGAGTAAAGAATATTAATTTCACTATGAAGTAAAACCATTTTGTATTTCGTATACTATGATATTAATAAAATTTCCTTCAAATTATATTATTTTCTATTGCCTATATTTAAAAAAACGGAGTGTGATATTCCCATCTTTTAGAAATCAGGTTATTAATTCGAATGTTTAAATAAAATTAGGAGATTAAATAGATTGCGCTTTGATATATGCTTACCGTAGTTTTTTTTTATGAATGACTGAACAGCGATTAGCCTTAGTCTTGCCTGATGGAAAGCGATGAGGCCTAAGATGTAGCTCGCTGGTTCAGTAATAGCCTAGTCACTATTGCCTTGAAGAGGCCTGGAATATAATTAGCCGGAGATACAGAAGACGGGAGCAACATTCCTCGCATTAGAAAAGAGGAAGGACACTAAATATTTTTTATTTCTTATTTCACACCGCTTCGTACGAATAAACAGAAGACTAACAACATAAGGCGGCACCGCTCCCCTCGTCCGATATCGTCGTATAGTAGTAATAGCCTATTCACTCTTGCCTTGAAGACGCTTGGATGTTGAGATCCGTGATCAAGTAAAATGTATGAAGTTGTTAGAGTGCTTTGTTTAAAGTCACAACAATGACTAGTGTAGTTGTGACTTTAAACCGTATTATTACTAAAATGCGTAATTGTTGACATGTATTTTAGTTTAAAATAATCGGTACATAAGTGGTTCATTGGCTATCAGAAAAAGGCCTTTTTTATCATGAAATTGCAAGTATTTTTTTCAGAATCATTGCAAATTAACTCTAGTATAAATCCCTTTACGGAGTAGGTCGAATTACTAAATACATTAAGTTTGTAATTTAATCACCTTTGCATGTATTTTTGATTTGTAAACTCGGTTCATTGGGCTACAGAATTACTACGTTACTCAAGTCACTCAAATTAAAATATGATTACATATATATGTACATGTTTTTTTTCCAATCATTGAGGATGAACCGAGTTTACAGATTTGTAAACTCGGTTCATTGGGCTACAGAATTACTACGTTACTCAAGGCGCTCAAATTAAAATATGATGTACATGTTTTTTTTCCAACCATTGAGGATGAACCGAGTTTACAGATTTGTAAACTCGGTTCATTGGGCTACAGAATTACTACGTTACTCAAGTCACTCAAATTAAAATATGATTACATATATATGTACATGTTTTTTTTCCAACCATTGAGGATGAACCGAGTTTACAGATTTGTAAACTCGGTTCATTGGGCTACAGAATTATTACGTTACTCAAGGCGCTCAAATTAAAATATGATTACATATATATGTACATGTTTTTTTTCGAATCATTGAGGATGAACCGAGTTTACAGATTTGTAAACTCGGTTCATTGGGCTACAGAATTACTACGTTACTCAAGGCGCTCAAATTAAAATATGATTACATATATATGTACATGTTTTTTTCCTCAATGATTAGGGGTCGACTCTGTGTTCGGAAACCTCGGTGCGAGAGTCAGACTCGCCCTTGACCTGTTTTTTTTCCTTTTATATCGTTATGAAAGCCTAATATTAACAATTAATCATAACTTATCTTCCTAACCTCTAACAACTTCATTAAACTCGAATAAACATAGAAATCCATTATGATATGAAATTGGAATGGCTACGTAAACCGCCATTAAGGAGTGACATTAAAAATATATTTTCTAATGCTGAGGTTAACCTGGATCAGATAAGGGGGGGTGTACATGCGTCGGCGCCGCGCAATTATAAGGGTATTAGCGTAAACACAGCGCCTTCAATGGGCACAAATTGATATAATAAAAATAGGCTTGGTTAGCATGGACAGAGGTAGGGTCGGCGAGCGAAAATAGGGATATCATTTTTTGTAACACAATTTTTTTTTTCATCAAAATCAAAATATTTATTCTGCAAATAGGCCTCAAGGGCACTTTTACAAGTCAAAATCAACATGAAAATAATAAAACCTAATAAATAAATATCCTCAGAGATGTATAAGGTCTCTGAGCGGCAGTCTAAAAATAAAATCAAATGAGAACAGAGCGAAGTCTCTCATCATGTCAATTCCGCTGAACACTAGTACGAAGTTACTAGTCCTTGCAAACATGAACAGACCGGACTCCACAAACAGCACCCGTTCACGAGTATGACGCGGGCCGGGAGAAGGTGGACATTGCTTGAAAGGAAGATAACAGCGAAAGGCCACTGTTAAAATAAATATCATTCGATATTTATTTTAACAGTGGCCTTTCGCTGAAATCGTCGTGAAACGATCGCGACAACACAGAGACATATAGTCCCTATTCATCCCGGTATCACAGCATACCAGGTAGTCAGTCCGACCCAGGTCTGGCCTAGCTTAATTTCTTGCTGGGCTCTTCTAGGTTAGATTTAGTGAACCAGCGACAAAACTCCCAGTAGCTCGATTCCACTCAGATCTGGTTGAAGCCGCTCATCCAATCTCACCGGAGCGCAAACTCTTAGAGTATTCCAGTGTTTAAACCGCCCGCGTGGTCGTGTGGGCGGTTTCCCTTGGATTGTCTCCAGTGCCTTTACCGTGAGTTTGCATGACCGTACTCGCTAGCGACTGCGTAAACGATTTAGTATGGCGATTCTTAGTTCTATTGCGTAAACGCCAGAGGCGCTGTACTTTTGCTGATACAAATTTTTACGCAGTCGCTAGCGAGTACGGTCATGTAAACTCATGGTAAAGGCACAGACCACTCTCCAACCGCGCGCTACCTATCGCTTTACTGGGCCCAGCCTTAGCGTCAGGTTTAAAAAAAGCTTGAAGGTTGATGATATATGATTCCCCAAAAACTAATATGATCGGCAGCCCTAGGACGCTAAGGTGTCGCCCAATAATTAAGTGATTACGTTAGAGCGCGTGTCGGCCCGATTTGTATCACTGTGCCGTCATTAGTGGCTCCCCGACCCGGCCCGGCTGCCCGAAGCTACCCGGTACGGTATAGGAGGCAATGTATAATCCACTTTATTTTAACCTAGAATAGAATAGAACCATTAGAATTACGATTTGAAACGGGATATTTACCATGTATATTTGTATTTTTGAGTTATTAAATATATTAAAAAAAAGCGAACCAGGAAGAGGGTAGATCGCTATGGTGTGTGGGTAGACCACAACTAAAACTCGCAGCACGTCAGTTAATCCTTGATAATGGCGCTTGCAACAGTGCCGAAATATCGGGAACTCCAAAATACAAATATACATGGTAAATATCCCGTTTCAAATCGTAATTCTAATGTAAATGACCATGTAAGCTTGAAATTTTAGAATAGAACCAAATTTATTGCACACCAAAATAACAACACATTACAATTTAAAACTTAATACCTAGAAACTTAAAAATAGCTTAAAAATACCTACATACATGAGATGAGACTAAGTATAAAGAGCAGGGGTGCTATTAGCGATGTGACAGACAGACAAAGTGAAACCATAACGATTCCTTTTTTACCATTTTGGTACGGTACTTACCCTAAAAACGAAAAATAGGTGTACTTTGGTCTCATTCACCCCGCTCTCCGTACGCACAGGGGACGAATCTGACTTCCCTCCAATGAGAGCTTACGTTTTTGTGCTCGCCACTGTCGAGTAAGGTCCAGCTGTCAAAAATTCTTATTGTTTATTATGGGCGTGAGAACGAAGTTTACATTTAAAACATATTTAATACCTTAAAACCGTGCCGTAAAAATATCGAATATCCCGCATTGTAGCACCGTCCCGTTTTGTTCGGAAAAAAGGAGGAAATAGGTTTCCGAAAGACAAAACTGTTTCAAAGAACTGACAGCCATTGACCCGTAACTCATATTTGCCGCAATCAAGCTCAGGTATTGCAAAATAGTCACAATATTATTCCAATTAGATATTAAGCCGCGTAGCGCAACCACAAAGAGTGAAATTTGACATTTCGAAGACCTCACACACACTACACTAGTGCCTTTAGCGGCGAATTCATATGCGATAGCCCTCATTCTCCAAATGTTCACCATGGAATATTCATTCATGCTAATATTTTTTTTGCTTTTAACCCGAAGCGCATAATCATGTCGAAATTCCGAGCTTAGCATACTTACTAATAGCGAGTCTAGTCGCCATAAGCAAAATAGTTAAGTTAGAATTACGATTTGAAACGGGATATTTACCATGTATATTTGTATATTTGAGTTCCCGATATTTCGGCACTGTTGCAAGCGCCATTATCAAGGATTAACTGACGTGCTGCGAGTTTTAGTTGTGGTCTACCCACACACCATAGCGATCTACCCTCTTCCTGGTTCGCTTTTTTCGCACAGTGTCACCGTCACTACCACCGTCCGCCTTGATAATGGCGCTTGCAACAGTGCCAAAATATCAGGAACTCAAATATACAAATATACATGGTAAATATCCCGTTTCAAATCGTAATTCTAATGTATGACCTTGTAAGCTTGAAATCTTAAAATAGTTAAGTAACTCTTTATACTGGAAGTACAGAGTCGGGTGTTCGGCTGTTGTGAATACCATAGAGGTATAATAAATGAACTGTGAAAAACAATTTCAAGTAGTTGCGTGCACACGCCATGGAGGAATACGGCGCCAGTCATGATTGTGTCGTACCTAACCGATTTCAATAACAAACTATGATTGTTTCGTCTAGAATCTAATGTTTATTTAGGCATCTTTATGGTCTTGTACACAGATATACTGCTACGCACATCGACAGGCAGTATCCCACTTGTCACAATACCTGTTGTATGTGCGCCTGACAATGTGCGAACAAAATCAAAATAAAAGAAGACATAATTTATTTTATTTTGATTTTGTTATTAATTTTTTTTTCTTTTTAGTGAAGGGGGGAATACTGTAGTGTAGGTACTCGTAAAAAGATATACTGCTACGCACATCGACGGGCAGTTTTCCACTTGCCGCCATACCTGTTGTAATACGCAGTTATTAATAAATAATCATTATAAGTATAAAGAGACATTTAATTTCACGTCCTTGAGTAGGACCACCAAAGTCTATAAGCATGTAATATTTGGGTTCACACACACACACGCACACACACACACACACACACACACGCACACGCACACACACACGCACACTTACACGCACACGCACACGCACACACACACACGCGCGCGCGCGCGAATAGCCGATCCAAAAACATGACATTAAACCCCAATAATGTGTTATATATACACAATATCGCAAAACAATTTTAAGGCAGCTAGATCCCGATAAAAAACTCTATAGGATTTAACATTTAATATTCTTATCGTTTTCACGAGAAATGTTACGAAATTGGCAGTGTAACATGAAGTCCAGACAAATTGTTCTAAAAACGACGTAAACGCTTTAAAATTGCATGGTTTTATGCACTTTTGCAGTTGAGGCGTGTAGTGAACCCATATCGCGCCATCGCGAACTTAACAAGGAGCAATTTTTTACATTTCCCACTCTTTCCTAGTATGCGGAAATGGAAGGTGACCAGGCTTTGTGAGACACTCGTTTAAGTAACTTTTTTGAGAGATATTAATCTCCCAAAGGCTTTTATACAATCCACTAAATTAAAAATACATCATCACCGAAGATGCCTCGGATCGAATAGGAGCCCGGGACCAACTTTGGCACCTAAACGAAGGCGACCCCAGACGGAAATCGAAACCTTGCTGGAACCAGAGGGGCTACCGGGAACCACAAACGAAGTTTTCCCTCTCTGTCTCACTTATGTGCAAACTTGCAAGTGCGACAGAGAGGGAAAATTTCGAATGCCGTTCGCGGTAGCGCCCCAGATCGTTTCCTTCCTCGCTTTTTGTTTCTGGCGATATTCGTTTTTTAGAAGCCATTGTATCCATAAGGATAAGACTGGTGCCGGCCCGGCAATACATACATACAAAGATGTGCGAGAAAGATGCAAGCATAGACACCAACACACGTGGGAACGAGATAATCAAATACATTACATTTAAACAGATGTTATTTGCAAAGTAAAAGGTAGGGTAGGGTATAGCAGAAATATCTTTCAGACTAAATTTAGATGTCAATTAGAACTAAATTTAAATTAAATTAATAACAAAAATAAAATTTGAAAATTTCAAAGGTTGTTTCATCATCACTACATCAGTATAAAACAAAGTCGCTTTTCTGTCCCTATATCCCTATGTATGCTTAAATCTTTAAAACTACGCAACGGATTTTGATGCGGTTTTTTTTAATAGATAGAGTGATTGAAGAGGAAGGTTTATATGTATAATGACATCCATTAAATGTGCACCCGTGCGAAGCCGGGGCGGGTCGCTAGTAAATAATAAGATACAATTATTTGGATTAAGAATTTGATCCTTTTTCGAGAAAATTTGGTCAACATCCCTATTTTTTTTTCAAAAATGACTGAAACTGATTTCCCATGGACACCCTACAGCTGGCGAGCGGAGAAGCTTCCGGGTGGTAATGAAGTTATTACGGCACCTCCGACCGCACTACTTATTCAATTATTGCCTCGCTTCATATTTACGGCCGGATATTTCCGCAATTAACCCATATTTTAATGGAAATCATATTCTAATTGGGGATCAAGTCGATAAAAAGTGTTCTACGTGATATATGATGTTAAGGGTCCTTATCAGTTAAAAAACGCTCATCTATTTACGCCATTTTCTGATTGAATTGACACGCATCTTGACATTTTCTCAATGTTACTATCTAGAACAGGACTATTGCGACCTGATGTCATAAACTTTAAATGTATTTTTTGGATTTTTCATTAAAAACTTGTTTTATCCGCTTAAATTCTACTACACACAATAAAATCAAAAAATGGCTATGTTACTATCTAAAACTTTAATGAAATCATCGTATCCTTTAATAACTTTATTGGTATTATCAATACTTTTGTCATAATTTGAAATCAAAACATATTAGCTAGATACCTTAGTATTGTAATTGAGGGTATATACATGTTTTCTGCCAACAAACTGTAATACAGTTTGGCAGATGAGAAATATTTATGTAAATTTTACGTATATTAATAAATTAAACAAAAAAACTGACAAGTTTTGTTGCACGCGCGTAGCAATATGCGCTGCCGTAGCTCGTAGCAGGGTAATCTCGGTGTATAGCAAAAACACGTCGTAGTTTTTTATCAGCGAAGGGCGTAAAAAACAGATTCATACTTAACTGACGTAATGCGGTCTGACGACGTGACGCTTTTTTTTTTGTAGAGCACGGTTGAAGAGTAGCCTGGAGAAAATCCAGGGGATCCGTTAGTTAGGAAGGCTGTCGACTACGTTCCCATCCCTCCCCCCCCCTCTGTCGTTACTCGGAGATCACTGATTAGGGGCCGCACGGTCCGGCATCCTAGACACAGACTTACGGATCCGGACGACGTAATCACAGCGTCTATCGAAAGATGGAACGCTGCGCTTACGGCGTCCAACTCTGACACGACGCGTACACTTAGGCATTCCCGCCGGCGGGAACGTCCACCGCGCGATCGCGACAACAGTGACACATATAGTCCCTATTCGTCCCGGTACCGCCGCACACCGGGTAGAGTCAGTCCGCCCCAGGTCGGGCCTAGCTGAGTTTCTTGCTGGACGCTTCTCAGCTAGGCTAGGTTTAGTGAACCAGCGACAAAATTCCCAGTAGCTCGATTCCACTCACACCTCAGATTCGGTTGAAACCGCAAGCAATCTCACTGGAGCGCAAACTCTTAGAGTATTCAAGTGTTCCAAACCACACGCGCGGTCGTGTCGGAGGTTTCCTCTCGATTTTCCCCAGGCTACTCTCCGACCGCGCACTCCTATCGCTTTATTGGGCCCGGCCTTTAAAGCCACAATCAGGTTAATATATAATTTAAAATTTGTCATTTGTTTCGTTTTTACGAATAAAATATTTTCTTTTTTCTTTCTATCGCCTCAGTATTGCCAGATTTAGGGTCGGTTGCACCAACATACGGTCACAGGCCGGTCATCGTCAAATATGGCGCCGGCAGCTGTCATCCCATAGAAACTTGTCAAACTTTACATACAATCAGATTTTAACGAACACCGCTTACGATTACAGACGGTTTGGTGCAACCTTATTAAACTTAAAATAACTCATAGCCTAGTAGCATTAAACCTTGGTCAGATTAGGTTTTTATATGAATTTATACTGGGTATATTACTTTTTATGATCTGATATAAAACCTCAGATTATAAACCAATACCAATGACTATAAACACCCACGGTAGCGTTCATAAGCCAACAGCCCCAATAAACCTTCGCAGTCAATCGCCAATGATTTATTTAGCCGTCTGTGATTGGTGTAAACCGCTCGATTACCGGCCATTACACAAAGTCATGCTTAATATTATCATTTATTGTTGTTTATTATGCTTAACCGCTAAGGTTCAGTTTTTATTGGCGGTTCAACCGAAGGCCCCTATTTCACCGATGTGACGGGCGGACAATTGCGTATACTGATCATTCGTGAAGCTTATTACAACGAGATAAGGTCTACTAATGGTCAGTGAAATGTGTCATAGTCAGAGATCGGACAAATTTGCGTCATTGCTAGCAATAACGTGGACATGACTCCAAAATTAATCAAAATATAAATCAATTAATTATTTTTAAGAATAAAATCGGAATTTCCGGAGATAAATAGTTTATACGTGCTTATAATTATTAACAAAATGTTATTTAAAACCACTTTAATCATTTAAGTAATTTTTTTTATATAATAAAGAAGTTCCAATTTTAAATTATTAACACGATTATTTGCACTAGAAATAATACCCAACAATTACTACATGGTAAATATGCTGCTATGATTATTATTTCTGACGAAGAAGTTTTCTAGTGGTTTGCGAGCTGAGTTTTTCAGCACTTAAGTATATTTTTGATGTAAAAAAAATAGAGTGACTGCAGAAAGTTTGGAAAAAATACTATTTTCTTTCATAAATATATACTTCAACAAACCGTTGTATCTATTGATTAGGGATCAAATTATATGTCAACAAGTAAGAAATCAATTAATTGATTAACATTTTGATTAATTTTGGCGTCATGTGTACATTATTGCGAGCAATGACACAAATTTGTCAGATCTCTGGTCATAAGTAGAGTTGGTAGGTGGGTTTACGGCATGTTAATTTGATGCGCCAGTTTGCGGCCACTTGGATGAGTTGATGAACTGAAAGGATATTTTCTTGCTTTTTTAATATATTCTTATTCTTTATCTACTAATTAAAACGCATACGACTCACTATTTCTTTAGCGCATGTAAAAATGTAAATATGTTTAAGGGTCCTTATCAGTTAAAAAACACCCATCTATTTAGGCCATTTTCTGTTTGAATTGATACGTATCTTGATATTTTCTCGATGTTACTATCTAGAACAGGACTATTGCGACCTTATGACATAAACTTTTAAGGTATTTTTTGGATTTTTCAGTAAGAAATATCATTTCAAACATCACTCCAAATCGACTATTTTCAAACTAAAAACTAGTTTTTTCCGCTTAAATTCTACTACATACAATAAAATCAAAAATGGCTATGTTACTATTTAAAACTTTAATAAAATCATCTTAGCCTTTAATCAATTTATTGGAATTATCAATACTTTGGTCATAATTTGAAATCAAAACATTTTAAAACTTATAAGGCCTCTTAATTGAAAAAACTTCGTTCTTCATAAAGCACGTCAGACGAATGTGAATCTAACCGTACTGTACTTAATGTAGAAAACCGATATCGTTATGTCTCGACATGATAATGTCAGATGAATATGAAGCCGATTTTACTGTTACCTTGTTGTATACATACCTAGGGGCCTACTCCGAACTTCGAAATCCGAACTTCGTATCGCGCCGTCCCTTTCATTCTCGTGTTATACACTATATGAGAAAGGGACGGCACGATACGAAGTTCGGAGTAGGCCCTATATAACATTACAAATTATCTGGCGATTGAAAAATCGACCTTCAGTGTACGAAAGAACAAACTTTCTATAGCTTCACTGGTTCCGAAATTCTAATAGCTGGTAAGCTTTAGGTACAGACATCGTCTCCCACCAATATGATGCAGACCACTGACCTGTGATTTCTACAAGCTGGCCAGCTCCGTACCACGCCCTCCGTGCAGTCTATTATAGTATGCAAATTGTCCACACAGACTCGAAATATATGAGCATTGTCAAAAGAGCGCTATTCTCATATATGGCAACAGGTCAGTAATGTCACTATAGTCGGAATAATGTCATTTACACTTGATTACCTGTCAGTTCTGATATTAATTTTGAAATGTTTTCTAGCGAAATTAATAATTATTAATTATTATTTGTGGACAATCTTACACAAATCAACCTAGTTATAGGGGCAAACGAGCAGACGGATCGCCTGATGGTAAGCAATTACCGTCGCCCATAAACACCTGCAACACCAGAGGAGTCGCAAGTGCGTTGCCGGCCTTTCAGAAGGGAATACGCTCTTTTCTTGAAGGTTTGAAGTTCATATCGGCCCGGAAATATCGCAGGCGACAGTTGATTCCATAGTTTGTAACAATAGTCGCCGATAGATGGCGCTGTACCCATGGCGTCCAATTTCCACACCATGTTGTTAAGATTTTCCTGATTAAGGGTCGGTTGCACCAACATACGATCACAGGCCGGTCATCGTCAAATATGGCGCTGACAACTGTCATCCCATAGAAACTTGTCAAATTTTCCATACAATCAGATTTTAACGAACACCGCTTACGATTACAGACGGTTTGGTGCAACCCACCCTTAATAGGGTTGGAATCGGTACACATCTGTATACGGAACCTTCGGTGCGCGAGTCCGACTTGCACTTAACCGGATTTTTTTTGAAGGGCCATCATTACCACTGGTGTGGATCGGGCATCATAAGATGTGATGTGTGTGTGACTTAATGGTTCTGTCGGAAGATCAGCGCTGGTAATCGCGCCAGCACTACGCTGAGACAGAACCATTTCGTGCAATACCTTGTTCTTCTATTTTTATTTATTTTCTTGTTCTTTTTGTTTTGCACGAATAAATATTTCTGATTTCTGATAGAAGTGGCATAGAGCACTTTATGTGAGCGTAATTTCGTAGGCGTGTTTGAAATTCATTTATTTCATCAAACCTAACTTGTTCATTAAAATATCCCAAATTATGTTATCAATGCTGTGCCAGTAAGTGGTCGTAAATAACAGACACAGGAAAAAACTGTTCGAGACATTGAAACAATCACTCAGATTTAAATATAAAAGAGCTTAAGTCATACGAAATGATATGAAATATAAGTCTTTATTACCAACAAGGCAACAATCCCTCTCCCATCAAGTTAAAGTAACCTATTTCAAAACATCGATAATTTCGTGTTGACTCCAAGCAAAGGTGCCTAAAGTATAAATTCCAACGCTTCGTATTCAAATAAAGTCATTTCATATCTAAACCCAACGTCTGTAGCCAAATAATTGTATCTAACGACGCCCAACCATATAATCAAAAGTGTATCAAACAAAAATCAATTTTTCATCGAACGAAACGATTTAAAAATTATCATACAAACCGGACCGGTCCGACCATTTAAACTTGATCCGCAGCTAAGGCTAGTATTCGGCCGTTCTGGTCCTTTCTTCAGCTGTTTGAGGGTTGAGGGACAGGTCTGGATCAGTTGGTTGGCCAGTAATTACTTAACAAGTATGCAGTGCTAACCGTTGGCCAATAAAATTGATTTAGATTCACGCGGCATTGAGATACGCTAACAAATTGTTGGGTATATAATTGTAGTCGGCACTTTACACTGCCGCTCTAGGATGTTATTTAGAAATAATTACATCTAGAAGTCACGTCTACTACGGGTTTTACGTCGGTATACGATTTATTTTCACAAATGTGTTATTGTGTCAATAATCACAATCATAACAATATACATCGTGGGCATCAATAATCAGAAATACATAATTAAACCACGTATTTTTGACGACAGTACGAATAAATAATGCTATATCAACATGGGTCCTATTATGTGTATTATTTAAATTACTATTTCAGTATAAGTAACCCGTTGGCACTGCTGTGTCAACTGCATTGCTGAGTGGAGACCTTTTCGGTGGCACATCTGTTTGTTAGCTTTTAAGGTGTATTACATAGATACTTGTGTTATCCGAATAAATATCTTTCTTTCTTTCTTCATAAATTAAATCATATTAATTGACCCGCTTCTTTGTGAACAAACCTTTACTTCAGAAAGTGAGCGAGTTTAATTAATCTCATGTTGAGAAACAAAGAGCGAGCATTGTCATTTTTGTGACATCAGCTTCAAACTATCAGCCAGTTATCAGTGAAGGTAAATAGTTTGCACTAGCGATTGAGGACTGAACAAAACTTTCGATAATGAAACCTTTTTGTAGCATAGATACCAAACTTAATTAAGTGAAACTGGCTGACAAAGATGCAGTTAGTACGTCTGCGTGTAAAAGTGGAAGGTGGCTGCGTCACGCCCTTAGGGTGTATTAGAATTGAGATTTTTTAACTTGTGATTTGTTTTAAATAATTAATATCTCTTAAATTATAGGTTTTTGGACTATATGTTATATAACTTTATGTACTCTAATTAGGCTCTAAAATCGGTAGTTTAAATCTTTCGGGTTATTAACGCCCACGGTGTATATCCATAGATAAGCTATTGAAAAGTATATACACCTCATAGCTCGATTCCACTCACACTTCATATAGCTCGATTCCACTCACACCTCATAGCTCGATTCCACTCAAACCTCATATAACTCGATTCCAAAAGGAGTTTCCACTTCCATAGACATATAGACATAGACATAGAAATATTTTATTTAACATCACAAGGCATGACATAACAGTAGCAGTTACATGTACAAATATCTTAAAATTAAACTTAACATGTTAACATAGAATAACCATGCGGACATAATTATGTGATGCTAAAAAGGGGCTTGCCTCAGCATAATGTTGCAGCAAGTTCACTACAACGCTGGTTTTCAGGCAGACCCTGGTAACTACAATAAAAAATATCCATTGCTCGCTATTGTTCGGAAACGAAGTGTCTCATCTCATTTATGAATGAATAGTGTAAATATGTGCGCGCGGGAACGTGTGTGTATTGTATGTATGTGTGAGTGGGTGTGTGCGCGTGTGTCCCTCTGTGTGTGTTTAACTTGGAATACAAGAAGAAGTATTGTTTTATTTGACCTGCGAATATATATATATATATAAGCATGTGTATGTATTAAAATATATATTCAAACTAATTAACGCTAGTGCCACTAATGATAATAAATATTAATGCATTCGTCACATATATGACGGGACAGCTCGACTGCCGGGGGGAAGTGTCTGTTGTATCTGCAGAAGGTGTCGTTTGAACTGAAATTTAAAACTATTTATGGGACATTTCTTGAGTGGTAGAGGTATGTTATTCCAGCACTTAGTTGCTGTGTATTTGAAGCTTCCTCGAAAAGCGGCAGTACGGTGACGTGGAGGTAGCAATTCCTTGCAGACCGATCTAATGCCGTGAAGGCTGGATCTGCTTGTGCGCCAGGTGAACTTTTTGAGTAAGTACTCAGGCTCTGACGAGTTTAAGACGCCAAACAAAAGAGAAGAAAGATGAAGTTCTCTTCTGAATGTCATTTTGAGGATACCTGCAGAATTCAGATAAGGTGTCACATGGGTTCGTGGCGGAATACCAAAACAGTATCGTGCACACGCATTTTGCACCCTTTGAACTATACGCTGCGTTCGAGCCAAAAGTCTCGGCCCATAAACCACATCCGCATAATCAAACCGTGAAAGCACTAGGGAATCGCATAACTTAACACGCAAATCTATACTGAGGAAATCGCGAATACGATAAAGTACCTTGAGTCTGTAAAATGAGGCCCTGGCAACATTCGCGACATGACTGTCAAAACGTAGTGTTTCGTCAAATTTCGGGCCTCTGATACGCGCTCCACCTTATCACCCGATATAATGACAGCTGGTTTGTGGTGATCTATTTGTTTTAATTGTTTTTTCGAGCCGAACACGATTATTTTAGATTTGCTGGGATTTAAAACCAAAGAGTTTGACTCGGACCAGTTTTCTATATTTGCTAAATCGTCGTTTAGTTTATTAACAGCTTCATCTGTGTCAGTTGGATTGCATGATATGTAAATTTGAATATCATCAGCATACAGGTGGTAATTACAATTCTTTATAACATCTTGGACATCTGCGGTATATAATATAAATAGAAGCGGACCCAGGAAGCGGAGCCCTGAGGCACTCCTCTGGATACAGCCAAAGGCATTGACTTCACGTTGGAACCACTATTGTCCTGAAGCGTAACTACTTGGCTACGGCCACTAAGATAGCTGGTAAACCACAAAATTGTTCTGGACTCAAAGCCATAGTACTTCATTTTGGATATCAATAATTTTGTATTAATTGCATCAAAAGCACGAGAGAAATCAAGAAGTGCCATTATCGTACCACGACCCACATCTTGCGATGATAAAATATTGTCAACCACATCCAGGAGTGCTGTTGATGTGCTACGAGACTTGCGGAAGCCGGATTGCAAACTAGGAAGAACTTTATTTTTTTCAAGAAATGAAGACAGCTGCATATATACTACCCGTTCTAAGATTTTAGATATACAAGGAAGAATGCTTATTGGTCGTAGATCTTTCAAATTGATTGACTTCCAAGTGATGACTCAAATGGTTTCTCCGCGGCGCTCGGTCGGTAGCGCCGCAGCCAAGTTCGTGAGTGCAACAATATGTGTGCCAATTTACTCGTCACCCGCCTCACGCGCATGCAATTACATGAAGAAATCTTTCATGTGATTCAGTAAAAAACACGTCTTCAAGTTCTATACCCAACCACAAATCATAATACCAAGCTACTCACACTCACACAGGAATCACAAACCGGTTTTATTTAATACCTGTATAGAAATTGACAAACTATTACCGCTAATAAAAGAATAAGTACCTATATTCTAATTAGAGATGCTGTTGTCATGCCGCTTTTATCTATGCCTCTATGTATGGGTTATTTACGATATTAAATACCTGTATTCAATACCGCTATTCGTTGCACTTGAAAGGTAAGATGTCAATTAAACATTACTACTAAAACGCAACAAGTAGGTATTTACACCTATACCTACTTTTTAAAAATTTAGCAATACGCCAGTTTGCAGAAACAAATAATCGACTATATTGACACTCACAGCTATTACCGGTAATTGTTTTTATGTGTAAAGTGTCAAATAGAGGTATTGTTGTCAATTGGCGAAACCGCTCATATTTGAATACTGGTTTTGATTATACCGCTAATCAGAGCTTTAGCGATATAAATAGCGAAATGCAATTATACGGTTATACCTTATTTAAAACCGGTAGTAAGAATACCGGTAACGATCTCTACTCACACAGCGCACCAACTTCAACAAACACCTAAAAAAAGTGGTGTTATTAAGCTGCGGTATTCTGCTCCAATTAAGAGCGCTTTAATAAAATGTAACAGGTCCACTAGCGCCACTCGTAAATAATTGTAATTATTTAATTTTAACGATATATAACTAAAAAAGGGGGCCGCTACGTACTGTAGTTTGTATTTAAGTACTTTTTGAATCCATCAAACTAGTTATTATATACGTTGCTGGATTCATCAATCTATGTTTCCAAAGTTAAACGGCCGTTTTAATTTTGAGCTCATGGAGAGATGAATCTAGCAACGTAAGAACTAGTTTGATGGATTCAAAAAGTACTTAAATACAAACTACAGTATGTAGCGGCCTCCTTTTTTAGGTTTATATCGTTAAATTTAAATAATAACAATTATTTACAAGTGGCGCTAGTGGACTTGTTACATTTTATTAAAGCGCTCTTAAAACAGAAAACTTTAGCCAAAGATCAAAAAAAAAAACATTAAAATGTGAAAAAACAGATAGATATAAAATCTACAAAATTCTCACGTACCCACTACACCCAAACATTTCTAATGACACTTAAAATTGTGTAAAACCGTTCCGTGGCGCTCGGTAGCGCCGCGGCGCGCCAAGTTCGTGCGCGCCACAATTTACGGGCTAATTTACTCGTCACCCGTCGCTCAATTATTAGAACGTGCGAGCGGGAGCGAATTCATTAACACTTACACTCACGAGCGCCTCACGAAGGGTATGTGGCGATCATTAGCCTTTGTTAGTCGCTTTACCTTCAGGAAATTTACGTTTTTAAGTTTAATCTAGTTATTAGGAGAAAGAGTGCCTACATTATATGCATCGGCAATGCGCACGTGACTCCTTTGGAATTGCGGGAGTCTATAGGCTGCGGTGGCCGCTTACCATCAGGTGGACCGTACGATTGTTTGCCACCGGCGTTGTATAAAAAAAATCAGAATATTTAATAAGATTCCAGCGGCTCCAAAATCGTTGCCATACGCCAAATTTAAATTATAACTTCATAAATTACTACAAATAATCATTAACATTATAAAAACAATACATACGTTTTTATAGTGTTAATGGTTTTTTTAGCTGTAAGTTTCAGTTCTAAGACTATAAATAATGTATCTATTAAAAGTAAAAACACACTCACAAAAAAAATACACATACCTGATGGTCGAATATAATATGTAAGTGCATGCATTGTATGACTGTATATTGCATGTATTTATGTTTATGTTCTTGTGAATAAATCCATTCATTCATTCATTAAGCTTTCCACCATGAGTGTTTGACGACCGGTTTATCCTAGTGGGTAGTGTACCTGCCTGTGAAGCTGACGGTCCTGAGTTCGAATCCCGGTCAGGGCAAATATTTGTGTGATGAGCATGAATATTTATTTCTGAGTCTTGGATGTTTTCTATGTATTTAAGTATTTATATCTATTAAATATATCGTCGTCTAGTACCCATAACACAAGCCTTCTTGAGCTTACTGTGGGGCTAGTTCGATTTGTGTAAGATTGTCCTCTAATATTTATTTATTTGTTTTATTTATTTATGAGTATCTGAAGGTGTGTGGTGTGCCTACTCACGTGTACTGTGTATGTGATATACGCCAAACTATAGTTTCTATTGGTGAGTAAGGTCACCAGAGCTTTTGAGGTTGGGTTGTGTTGCGTTGGACACGAAAAACTTGTATTTATGAAGTGAAAAATTAGTTTCAGTTTCAGTTTAAACATATTTATTCTCAAAAAAGACAATGGAAGTCACTTATATGAGAACATAGATTTAGGAACATTTCAAGAAAAGTAGACATTTGTTAATTGTTTTGTGTGTTCTCGCTTAAGGTATTCTTAAAGAGGGTATTGTTCATAAATATGAACCGCTAATTTACTTTTGAAAACCTTAAGTGGGCCTACAGCTTTTAAAACAGGCGGTAATTTGTTATATAATTGTGCACCTTCATAAGTAAACATTTTTTTTCCCTAGTTGAGTCCTTATTTTCGGCAATACCAGAAAACTTGCACGGCGGGTGTTTCGTTTCCTTATTTGCTTAAACTTCATAAAAGATAAGTTTGTGTGGAAATTAAAAATGCGGAATTCGAACTCAAACGTGCTCGAATCAATTTTTGAAGTAAAAATATCTAGTCTGGAATTTTAGACAGAAAAGCGTCCATTATTGTAATAAGTTTGCTAACAGACACTAATTGCTTCAACTGATCGCGTGACTTGACGCGACAGGATCTCCATTTCATTCTGTTTAGCACTGCGCGACAGAGACAGCTTACATGATGGCGTGACAAACAAGTGTCGTTGTTATTTGTCAAAAGATACCCATATTCCATCTTCAGTTCAATGATTGGAAATTGTTTGCCAACCCCTCGTCTACCAGTCCCGGGGAAGCCCGGGATCGTTACAAAAGAATGCTATTGTTTATTTTTTTCGCCAGGAGACCACGGCTTAATACTAATTATAATGATTTGTTATTGTTCAAATATATCAGGTATGAACATACCTGATGGGTCATTGTCAGATTTAGGTTCGCGTCTTTTCGGTGGACATATCAAAAGTTAAAGGCCACAAAGCTTTATTTTGGATTGGTCTAGTAACCCGCATAGACGGTGTTTCCATAACTATAAATCCATGTAATAAAAACACAACTTACACTTACATAAGCCGTTAACTATTGATGTGGACAACTTTTGTTTTTACAATTGACAATGACCCTGATATATTTGAACAATAACAAAACTACTCAAAGATCATGTAAGCGAGGCAACATGATCGAGCCTCACACGCGACCCACACCCACAAAAACAGTCAACTAACAGATTACAATCCAATTTGAGCCATCAAAACACATAGAATCAATGCCGGCTTCGTGACGGTATAAAAGCTTGTATAGAAACGAAACCCAACCGACAATTTGCCCACCATCACATTCAATCACCTCCAGCTAACGATCGCCGGCAAAAAACCAACGACAGACTCTCAGGAAGTCGGACAACAATAAAAAAACAAATAAGTAACCCGAGCAAATTAAGTTATAACCTAAAACACGTATGAAGCCATCATCTCAACATGTAATCATATTAACGACTACAAAAGGAGCGGCAAAAAACGTAAAAATTAGAGGATCGGGAAATGTGGGCCAAACAAAAACGCAGCGCCTAATTATAGCTCTTGTTCGAAAAAACAATTTTATGTGCGGCGCCGAGCACACGGGCGGGTTCCGAAACGAACCAGCCGAGCCTGCGAGGGTTCCGAACCGAACCAGACATGCCTGCGAGGGTTCCGAACCGAACCAGGCATGCCTGCGAGGGTTCCGAACCGAACCAGATAAGCCTGCGACGCTTCGCGGGTAACACGTATGCATTGCTGCAACCGATATCGGTGCTCGTACGAATATCAAAATCAAAACATTTATTCTGCAAGTAGGCCTTAAGGACACTTTTACAAGTCAAAATCTATCTATATCAAATAAAAATAATACAATAATCAAAGTATCATTAATTAAATGTAGTGTTACATGTCAAAAATAAGACTAAGAAACTAATAACAATCGAGATTTGTTAGAGATGTATAAGATCTCTAAGCGTCAAGATAAAAGATAGGTACACTAATCATAATAAAATATTGTGAGATATATCTCTAAGCGTCAACATGAAAATAATAAAATCTGATAAATAAATATCCTCAGAGATGTGTAAGGTCTCTGAGCGTCAGTCTAAAAATAAAATCAAGTGAGAACAGAGCGAAGTTTCTCATCATGTCAATTCACTGAACACTAGTACGTACAAAGGGCTGCATTGCCTGACGGACTTTAAGAATAATAACCATAGATTAGCACTATCATAACTTACCTGTGACATTTTGTTTAAGCTAGGTTAGCTGGTTTTAAAACACCTATTCAATTTCAAGGGCTGAAATCATTAATTCTGTTAATATACAGGGTATCCAGTTTTCAGGTAGATGTCTCTTTAAGCATAAATCATTTCATATTTACAGTTAAAAGTAAATTAAGTTTACGTCACGCAGATCTAAATCTTATTTGTAGTATGGAAAGATATTTAGATCATCCTCAGACACGCTCTGGTTACGGGAACCGCCCCGTGTGCGCCAGCGCGCCCGAATCCTTTATTATTTCGACGTGTATATTTTTATTTTCGTTCCTCCACGATTATTATTTATGAATTATTATTATTTGGGAATTTATTATTACCACGGCGAGCAAGCGCGTCTTTTTCAATTTGCCACGAGACAGGTATGTGGGATGTGATCTTTTTTTATAATACCCCGGCATTTGTTTTCAGTGTGCTAATCAAATTGGTTCTCATCCGTACAAATTAGTTTTTGTTGTAATTTAATTAAGTTCTTAATGCGTTTGTGTTGGCTGTTTAAAGGTGTTTTCAGGTAATTAAGAGGTCCCAGGATTGATGTGTAACGGGTCTGGTTTGGGAGATAATAACGGGTATAAAGGTGTTTTGCTAGCCCTGAGTGTCTGCTACAATCAACAGGCCTGTATTTAAATAAACTTTGTTATATATGTCCATCACTTTCTGCTGTTCTGAGCTATCTTTCAGCCATGGGCTCCACGGAAGACCAGCGCTGCGGCATTGTAAAATGTCACAGCATTATGCTGAGTGGTGTCCAATTGCGGCCACTATAGCGGCACTCCTGCTCTTTATACTTAGTTCACTTCATGTATGTAGGTATTTTTAAGCTAGTTTCTAGGTATTAAGTTTTAAATTGTAATGTGTTGTTATTTTGGTGTGCAATAAATTTGGTTCTATTGTTAATTCAATATCATAAATATGTACACAGTTTTCGGTCTTATCGCTAAACAATAAAGTCCTAGAATACCAATACTTTTTATTTTAGGGATCTGAGGCCCATATTACAAATAAATAAATAAATATTTGTGGACAATCTTACACAAATCAACCTGGTCCCAAACTAAGCAAAGCTTGTACTATGGGTACTAAGCGACGATATACGTACTTATATAGATAAATATATACTTAAATACATAGAAAACATCCAAGACTCAATAACCCTAAATACCTTAAAGACTATCATACTTATGATTTTATTATTTAAAATAAGTCAGGATATGTATGTATGTAATTGTAAGCACTTTATTGTACACAATAACAATATATTGAATAAATGGTTTTTATTTCTTTCTTTCAATCAATTTATTGGCAAAAAATACAGTACATAATAGATGTCATAATTGAAATTCTAATAATTGTATTAATAATTGTTTTTCTTTCTTAACAGGTTAAAACAATATACATGTGACATAAAATTTGAGTACAAAGGCGAACTTATATGTCTATATGCGAATATATTATGATGCTGAAACTCAATTGGGTGAGATTTGAATATGGTCAACACATTGATGGACATAAACGTCTAAAGGCGTAATTGTGTTCGTTATTTACATCGACTTGACGAGAGCACTACCGTGCCGTGCATTGTACCTATAGTGTCAAATTCAAATTCAAATTCAAAATTATTTATTTGCTACGAATACAGTTTTTCACTGGATGTTACATAATTATTTGTCTCTTGTATTCAGCCCATCTACAGGCGTGCAAATATTATACATTACAATTCATTAATAATTACAACTTAATTACAACACATAATTATAAGTATATACATCTAGAATGGTCATTATTTTATATATTCAATTAATATTTGCCGAGAAAAAGTCTGACTTCATAGAAGCACTTCCCCAATAGCCATCTGCTCAGTTTTACTTTAAAAGCTTTTCCCTGAAGAGATCTGATGTCCTCGGGTAAATGATTAAAAATTTCAATGCACATATTTGAAACATTGCGTTCATAAATAGCTTTGCTGCTTGCTGGTCTGTACAGAAGGTTTTTTCCTCTGAGTCTCATCTGTCTTAACGTAGTCTCCTCACTCAGTGTCCGCAGAACAAACTGACGACCGAGTTGATAGCGCTATCTCTTACATACTTGAACGGTGTTACAAAGTGTGTCTCGTATTTTTTATGGTAGGGGTAGTCAGTTTGGTTTGCGCGCGCGCACTATAGTGGAATGTCAGTCAATTCATTAAATATTTACCTAAATAAGGTATGATATAAATAAAAATACAGTAAGTTTAGCGGGAGGTAGTACCAAATACTAAGAATGTCTAAGAAAGCATAACACGTAATGCAATATCATACCTCAGTGTAAATCACTTAGCTCTTTTCAATGAACATAATTATTGCTAATTATTTGATACAGAGAACAAATACAAAGAACAATGAACTGTAATCTCGCACGCAGCCTGAGGCGGGAATCGAACCCGCGCTGGTTTGCCGGACCCTTACCCCTAGACTACTCAGATCACTTCAACACCCCATCTCCAGCAACGACTAAGGGTGGGTTGCATTGAATAAAAAAAAATTATCGAATGGCAATTATTTCGAACCGTGAGATCTTCGAGAAGACAGTACGGTTGCCAGTTTTGTTGCACTTTTAGCGTGCGTTGCATTGTATTGTATTATGGGTCATACACGGATTTAGGTTCGCGTCTTTTCCGTGGACATACCAAAAGTGAAGGGCTACAAAGCTTAATTTTGGATTGGACCAGTAACCCGCATAAACAGTGTCTCCGTTTCTATAAATCCCTGTGATAAAAACATGGCTAACATGCACATAAGCCGTTAACTATTGACCACTACGGGACGACTTTTGGTTTTTCAACTAAGTATGACCCTTATAGAATGTGTATTAAGTATTTTTAAGGTTAATCACCCCAAATCGCGTCTAACTCTTTGCATAAACGTGCCAGACCCTGTTTTGTGGTGTTAATGCACTTCACCCGTCTTATCATTTAATAAGGGCCACAGACAGCTATTTAATTTGCCGAGGCGAGGTGTGTGTTTGAGAAATTACCCGCCGATACTGCACATTGTTATTCGCTGTTATAAATTACTTGACGCGATGGAGGGGTTAAATACCCCGATGATTTTTAGTAGTAATGTTATGGTAATTTAAAGTTTGTTAGGTAGGTAAATGTGTTAGGAATAGAACTGTCAAATTCATGACGTTATTTTTTGGTCATTTTTACTACTAATTATAGGCATACTATAAGGTGCAGCGGGGCAATATAGACTGCGGGAAATTAATATTGATCCAAAATATCATCATGACACGACAACACATGTAAATATTACTTATAATTGACATGTAAAATTACTTATAATTTTATCAATAAATATCTCAATCTCAATCTCAATTTACTACAAAAGAGAAAAGAGATTAAAAAATACATTATTAGAATTATACAGTAGCAAAAATATTTAAAGTTCCCAACGTCTTGTAACTTGCATGCCCTCGTAAATTCATTAGTACCTAATAAAATAGAATAGGATAACTCACATTTGTAAAAACAATTACCTTACGTTAAAAAGTAAACTGAGCGCGACGCGCCAACAAACTGTTCGCTACAGTTTGGCGCATTTCGTGAACTGTATTATGTAATTGTTTTTACCTGAATAAACGATTTCTATCTATCTATCTACTATATGTGGAGCTGGCGAAGCGGCTCGTGGAGGCAACTGGGGACCAGAGGGCTAGCGCCTATTTCGCCCAACGGATTGCGATAGCAATCCAGCGAGACAATGCCGCCAGCCTTCTGGGCACCTTGCCCCACGGCACCGACCTTGGGCCAGTTTTTATTTGTGAATATTTGGATTTATTTTATTTTAGTTTATAGTTAGGTTTACTAGAGTGCTATCTTTTACAGCTCAATGCGCTCCTGGCATCGACACCGGAGTGCGACTTGTTTGCGTGGCGATGGGCGGCAGTGTGTAGGGAATGTTTGAGATTTTGTGAGGCGATGAATGCCAGGTGCTCAACTGTTCCAATATGAATTATTTGTTACCTTTTATTGTTATCCTAAGTTTCGTGACGCATTGGTCATACTGTAATGTCATGTTAACGATTTTTATATAAATAAATAAATCTATGCCCGGATAGCGGAAAAGCACTTTCACAATTTCATCAAAATGGCATTTTTATGGCATTTAGTAAATGATGTAAAATACGGAAAATATTTCGATGAGCTTATATTTCCCGCAGTTTAGATTAGATTGCCGCGGCGCATCTTAACTACACAAATACAACTACGAACGTTTGGTTGATAACTATTAAAATAAGACTAGTTTCTTGTACATAATCAATAAAGACTAGGAGTCTACTCATTGTTTATAATTTGTGAGTTACGCAATTGAAGACGACCCAAAACTAATGTTCCAATTACATGAAACGTTTAGAACATTAAACCATTCAAAACTACAAGATATTTTCAAAAGTCTAGACCAGAGAGTAGACCAATGATGAGAACATGGTAACTTCCAAAGTTGGGTAACCAAAAGGAGCCAAAAGAACTACTTACATTTCTGCTCAGACCCTAACCAGTTAAATCATGAATAACACTCTCATTCAAACTCAAACTCAAAATATTCTTTATTCAAATAGGCCTAGCAACAAGCACTTTTGAATCTTCAGTTATATATTACATAAATTGAATCTAATTATTCAGAGCAATTTATTGATGCATATGAAATTTTAAAAAAGACATGAATTACTGTAATGTATGTCAAAAGAGAGTATAATAAATTCACAAAAAGATTGTCAATATGTAAAATAAAAACATGAAAAATTGTGTAATCTAGACAGTTCCTAGAATAAAATCTAAATGTCAAGAGGAAAATTTAACGTCAACATCTAATGTCATAGTTCTTTACCATTGATTCTTTCGCTGCATACGTACGTTGTCAATAGTAAATCTCATTCCTACCCAAAGTGGCACCTGTCAGATTAGCAACAAGAAAGCACCTAAATCTCTGTATGACCTCAGAGGTGGTGTGTACAGCACTAAACCCGCTATCTACCATCTCCTTGCGTCTGCGCAGCTCACGCCCTGCCATCAATATGAACCGCCTCACCATTGGTACCACAACGACGCAAGCGCCTTCAAACTCCTTGTCTCTTACACTCTGTATCTTCTACGGCGTTTAACACTAGGGTTATACTTATTTTAATACATTACTCTTTAAACTAAGGAGGTACACGTATTAAGTTAAAAGGATAAATTGCAATGATCAAGGAAGCAGAGTTCAGTGTAAAATAATACTATTTGCTAAGACGATACCTATATACATAAGTGTTTGTTGTATTTTATTATAGCCACCTGTTTTAAACCCTTTGCACTTAAATCTAAGCTCCGATTACGTTTAACCGTTATCAATTTCGAGGTTCAATTACAGTTAACGAGACGAGACTGAACAAACGACTGAGTGACTGAAGAACGGTTGAAGAATTTGGGACCGGGTTGCAGTTGCACCTATAGCTCAGTTGGTGAGTGCCGGGAGGTCGCACGTTCAAATCCTGCTCGGTGCCTACATTTTTCAATTTTTCCTTCATTTCTAACTTTGTAGTTTGCGTTAGCAGCGGAACTGCTTAATACAAAATTAATTACAGTTAACGAGATTTACGAGTATCTCTGTTCTTTTGACAGCTGTCATCCCAATACAATTTCTGTCATTTTATGTCAAAATAACAATGACAATTCTCGTTAACTGTATAAGGGTAACTGTAAATGTAGAACAAGCTAAACAAATGTCCATCATCCGACATCCCAGCATCTCCATCATGTGACTTGTATGAAAATGTAATAAACACATGCATGTCTAAATGTAATTTTCTATTATCACGGTGGCGAACAAGCTTAGGACCTGCCTAATACCGTAGTTCACGGACGCTTGCGACTGCTAAAAGCGTGTTGACAGTAAAAATAAATGTAGCTTCTTCACTCTCAACTCAACACACCGCATCCTCGGGGGCTCTGCCAACTATACTCAACAGAAGGTACAGCATGAGCAAGGAGTGATTTTATTACGGCCTTTTCTTTTATTCAGGCCTTCGGTCTCCTCTGTTCAAATGCTAGAAGAAAGAAAACAGACAATTATTAAAAGGTGAAAAAAAAGCGTAAGGTGACTTATAACAATTGTTACTAATAAAATTTTGTATTTTGCTATATAACCAGAAACGATTAAAAGATTAATACTTCCAGTTCATTTTTGTGCAATTAAACAATGCTGATAATTAGTTGATATCCAGAAACGATTACGATTAATTCTTTCAGTTAACTTTTGAGCAATTAGACAATGCTGATAATCAGTTGCCTAATTTAGAGTCTTTAGTTAAACAAGTACTTAGTAGCCCTGTACTCTGAACTTCGAAATGCGAACTTCGTATCGTGCCGTCCCTTTCACTTTCATGTTATACACTATATGAGTGAAAGAAACGGCACGATACGAAGTTCGGGATGTAAAGGAGCAGTACGGTGAGCAATGAACTAACCTACGTAAGCAAACAATAGTAGATTGTGTCTCAAGGGAGCAAAATGATATATTTACGGCGAGGGCGGTATATTGAATTCTGAGTGAAGCGAAAGATTCTACAATAGAATCCTGAGCGTAGAGAGGGATTCTAAAGTAGAATCTTGAGCGTAGCGAGGGATTCAAGTGTTTACGCCCAAGACGGAAATAATTTTGCTACCGTGTGACACATACTGCTTTTCACACCGTCTATGAGGCCCGCTGCTAAAACCATGTAATATCTTACAAATGATTTTACTAAAGATTGTCACATACTGCTTTTCACACCTTCTATGAGGAAAAGAGTCATTGTTGCCCTCAAATGAGGGAAGAAAAGTATATCTTTCATCCATCATTCGAAGGCAAAAATAACTCTTTTCTGAATAGCAGGTGTGAAAAGCACATTTTAACCTCATCACATTGTCGCTTATGCTGCTGACTGTACCTGTTTAAAATAGACAAAATAACTCGCAAACTTTTTGACCAGTAATATTGCGCACTTCTAAAGCCTCGACGTTAATAATCAAACTATTAATCTTCATGAAATGTGCGCTTTCCATATTTCACATTCGGAGCTATTCGATGTTAAGGCAACTGCCTCACAAGAATGGTAACTAAAATTAACGTGATCACATCATCATCAAACTCATTTTCAGCCTGTAATCATAGGTCTCTCTTCGAGTCCAATCGTGAGCAGGGACCCGAACCGGTTACCATTAAAGGGGTTTTGGCTACGAGACTTGATAGAATTGTTTTCAGAAACCCTATCAATTCGGTAACCGTATACGACGACTAACCCCAACCAAAGGGTAACCAAATTGATATAGTTAATTCGGGTAAGCGCTTACCAACATAAAAAACCCTTAATAGGGTTACCCTATTAAGTGTTATTAGAACGCGATCAAGCTATTTTAATCTCTGCTCACAGAACATTCGGCTTATTATTGCAGAACCTTAAAGGCGAATGGCTACTGTTAGCTGAATGGCTGAATATATTATGGGAAGAATATGAAGTAAGATCTTATGTAAAACCATATATAGTCGGGTTACCAGCAAAAGTCACTAAGTAACAAATACCTACTTAAAATAAAGCTCGTATATAAGCATCGTTTCAGTACTAAGATACGAGGTTTCGAAGAGTAGTGACAGATTTGATAGTGAGTTTTGCTTCTCACCCGACGATATTCAATATGAATAAACCATTCATTCATTCATTCATTCCACATATTATGACTAAAGTGCTCAACCAATTTTGATGATATACATCAAGCCGTAGAGAACTTATAAGCCAACTGTTTTTTGAAATCCACTTTTTTTTATACAACGCCGGTGGCAAACAACCTTACGGTCCACCTGATGGTAAGCGGCCACCGCAGCCTATAGACGCCCGCAACTCCAAAGGAGTCACGTACGCATTGCCAACCCTTTATAAAATTTGAGGATGCACTGTGTTGACAACAGAAGGGACAAATTTAGGTCCCTCGCTTTCAACACACTGCATCCTCGGGAGCTCTGGCAACCGTGCTCACCTCCAGGAACACAACACTACATACTAGTATAGTAGATAATGTTATTATGGCTGTGGTCTTCTGCAAGGCGGAGGTACTTCCCCAGTTGGGCTGCTCCAGATTCGAGCAAGATGACATTTTGCTGTGCCCTACCTCTTCCAAATTCGACTTCTTAAAGCAACCGAGCCCACAGCTAATTATTCGTCTAGTAATCATTAATTATACGTACACGGCACTCAGTGCTCATCCTGAAGAGGAAGTTATGAGAAGTTCGAAACATGTTGCTTTTATAGGGGATTGACGAGAGACATCATCCTGTTGTGGATTCGTTTTTATTATCAGTGACTTAGAGACCATATACATCTCTAACAATATTAAATTAATTTTAATTTTGACGCTCAGAGACCATGTACATCTCTGGGATAATATATTAATTTCACTCCTTGTTTAATCTTGAGACCTTATACATCTCTAACTTTACTGATGTTGTAATATTTGTAATAGATAACTTTGCAAGTTTATCTTCACTGTATGACATTAATTTTGTTATAATTGTTAAACTCGAAATTATTATTCCTTCTTGAACTGTAAATTAATATTTTGACATGAAAAATGTATTACTTATTATAGTCAGACTTTCTTAAATTGTAAATTAATATTTTGACATGTAAAAGTGCCCTTGTGGCCTATTTGCAGAATAAATGTTTGTATTTGTATTTAGTAGCGATAATACGGAGCACTTTCCTCATTATTTTTTTTTTTTTTTTATTAAAAATGGGATCGCTCTTGGCCAGCATCTAGCCAGGGGGCAAAGATGAGGCCGACGATGAAGCGAGCTCACCCAGAAGGTGCCTATTCACTCGTGCCTTAAAAAGGTCATTACTTCCTTTTTAAAATCACGACTCCACAGCACTTCCCCTTAACCGGTATCAGGCATCGCATTATTTTTCATGGTAATGGTTATTATTATTACTATTAGTCCCGCGTTACGGCGCTTAACAAACTATTAACCTGGCCTTAATGCCTTATTATTTTGATTAACTCAGTGATTGTCCTTTCTTTTGAGTTTTAGCTGGATTGGGATGTGGAATTTCCTTTTTCGATTATTTGGTGGAAATTAATTGAGGTCACTTTTTTAACCTGACTGTGGCTTTATGGCTAGTGGGAATGGGATCTTGCGGATGATCGCTGATAGTTTGGACTCGGCCGTCCTCGTCCGCTTCATTGATCGATGAAGAGGGGGAGGAGGGGGCCTTTTTGGTTTTTATTATTGTTGTCATTATTTCTCATGTCTAACTTAAATATTAAGTAAAGAAATTGTTACTAACAAAATATGGAACTGCAGTAATCTGAAATAAATGTTTTTTTTTTTTATCTTTATAGGCCGGGCACAATAAAGCGATAGGAGTGCGCGGTTGGAGAGTAGCCTGGGGAAAATCCAGGGGAAATCCTTAGACACGACCACGCGTGTGGTTTGGAACACTGGAATACTCTAAGAGCTTGCGCTCCAGTGAGATTGGTTGAGCGGTTTCAACCTAATCTGAGGTGTGAGTGGAATCGAGCTACCGGGAGTTTTGCTGGTTCACTAAACCTAGCCTAATTGAGAAGAGTCCAGCAAGAAACTCAGCTAGGCCCGAACTGGGTCGGACTGACTATAGTCGGTGTGCGGCGGTACCGGGACGAAAGGACTCAATGTGTCAGTGTTGTCGCGATCACGCGGTGGACGTCCCCGCTGTGAGGTCACTAGATACCTATTGTTCACCTTTACTGGTACGACTTAAGATTGAATGTGTCAATTATTGGGCCAGTGTCGAGCACTGGGACTTACCTTAGGTTTGAAAATTACCATAAATTATCTATCCATGAGCTTCAACCCGTCGTTAGATAAGTACTTTCTGTAAATATTGAATTTAGTGGTACAGTCAAGTGCAAATACATTGTACCCATTTAGGATGGGTTGCACCAAACCGTCTGTAATCGTAAGCGGTGTTCGTTATAATCTGATTGTATGGAAAGATTGACAAGTTTCTATGGGATGACAGCTGCCGGCGCCATATTTGACGATGACAGGCCTGTGATCGTATGTTTGTGCAACCGACCCTTAATCTTCTCATAAATCTAAAGAAACCTTAATCAACCGACATCAGGGGCCATACTTTTAAGTTAGTTGTATACCTATTTGATTATTATATTTTAATACCAAAGATACCGGGTAATTAATTTAATGAACAATTAATTATTTTTTAACGACTGCTAAAAAAAGGAGTGTAATGTTTTCAGGGTTCATGTACGTATGTATGTGAGATTGTTTGTTCCCTCAGAACTTCTCAACGCCTTAACCGATTTAGATGTGTGAGGTATCGCATGCAACGTCATATGTTGCAATAACATCAGTATAGCGGACTGTGTACTCCATTTTGTGTGTACTGAAAAAAATTGATCTTATCAAGTGGGGTATCAAAAAAAAATGAGGCATTTGAAAAGACGATTTCAAATATATATATAATGTAATATTCAAACACACAAAAAAATTTACGGCATGACATACTTTTAAATGAAAATCATAAATTGTGCAATAAAATAATAATTTAAAAAATGTATATATTTTTTTTAATTTTGTACATTTTATTTTTTTAATTTAAAATTTTACCTGTTAGTCAATGTTTCAAGGATTTCGGCTAGAATTTAGTTGTGAATGCATAATCTCATGAAAAATATCTCCTAAAGAAGAATCCTTTGTTAAGTCCGATCTATTCGATATGTGTAGCATAATATTAATGGCCGCCAATAAACCAAAGCTTAAGTATTTCTATCGAAGCCGTGACCCTTGATGGCTATCTGGTCAGCCCGGACCACAACCACACCACATGAAAACGACACAAGTTACTTCGCACCCTGTAGCTACTTAAGTCGGTCTATCCAAGCGAACCAGTCGTGGCAAACTCGATCTTAATACAATAACGTAGTACGTCTCTAGGAACTAATGAGGCGGATAAGTCGTTGTTATTCCGAGCGTGAAAGTTACGGGAAACAGATATCTTCGCAAAACCGCATGAAGAAACGTAGTCGATACAATTGTGGCTTAATGTGGTGGTCGCAAGGTAGGTTTTGCTGAAGGCGTTTGTGGAGGATAGGAGGTTGTGTAAGCGATGTGCGGGTGCGAGAAATAATGATGCTCATTAACAATTAAATAGCCTGCCTGGTTTTTGACTGCGCAGGATTGGGTGCGCTCCGCTTCGGGCCAAGTCCTGTACCAGGTCTGTCCCACTTGAAGATTTTGTGAAAGGACACTAGTCTTTGGACCTAGGTCTAAGTTGTTAGAGTTATTGTCATTTTAAATATTTAAATTTTACTAAAATGGTAAACAAATAATGATGAAAGAAAAAAGAGGCCTTATAAGTTTTTAAATGTTTTGATTTCAAATTATGACAAAAATATTGATAATACCAATAAAGTGATTAAAGGATGCTTGGATTTTCTCAATGTTACTATCTAGAACACGACTATTTCGACGTAATGTCATAAATTTTAAACGATTTTTTTGGATTTTTCATTAAGAAATATCGTTTCAAACATCACTCTAAATCGACCATTTTACAGCTAAAAACTGTGTCTTTCCTCTTAAATTCTAACACTGACAATAAAATAAATTAATTGGCTATGTTACTATCTAAAACTTTAATAAAATTATCATTTCATTTAATCACTATATTGGTATTATGAATACTTTTGTCATAATTTGAAATCAAAACATTTTGAAACTTATAAGGCCTCTTGAAGCCTCTAAAAAAATTAGTCTTCATTTTCAGTTTCAAACAGTCATCCTTTTCATAGGTCACAGAATTCTTGTTTCTCCATCTTTTTGATGGTTGGCCATTCCATTGCATTTTGTTTCGTACTTGTTCATTAATTTTGTAGGCCCAATTTAGTAAATCCTGTATCTCCCCATATTTAAATAATTATTTCTCGTTTACTGTCAGGTTAGAATAGTCGTATCCGTCTTTCCGACTATGGAAATAGGTTTACAGTGTATTATGGGCGATGGATGGCCTAGTATTTATTTAGGTTATCACTGTAATTTTATGCATCTTTACAGGCACGTATCCAGAGGGGGGGATAGTTGGGATTTATCCCCCTCCGGAAATACTAAAATACTTATAAGTGTGTAACTAAACTACGGACGGTACTTCTTTAAGTTATTAAAAATTATAGTACAGTGATTACAGCGATTTTTACACAGTTCACTTGATTGTTTCAATGTTTGCCCCCCCCCCCCCCCCCCCGAACCAAAAGTCGGGATACGTGCCTGCATCTTTAAACTGTTTAGAAATATCATTGAAATTATTTTTTTTCTTAAGAAAATTTACAGCTAAAGTAATAAAATAGGTCGCGACATAGAAACAGTAAGCCAACAAGTTTCCACAAGTAGAAAACTGCGTAAAGTTCATGACGTGCGTGATCACAAAATTTATAATATCTATTAGGTACGCTTATAATTAAGTATACAGCTTGACAGCGGGAATGAGTTTAAACAGTGAACGAGAACAAAAGAGAAAGAAACAGGATAAAATTACATAAGTATTAACAGTGGGAGAAATCTAGGCTCATTAGATTGCGTATACCTATCTATGTTATATGCCTACCGATACCGGTATTTAAAAAAACCCTGAATTAGCCCAATATTTTGGATTATTTTTTGCTCTTTACGTAGGGCTAAATCATGTATTTAGGTAACAACGTCGTATTATTAGATTGTCCCATTAAAAACGAAATAATGAACCGGTAACCGTAATAATACCGGTATTTTTCTATGGAGAAAATACCGGTATCCGATCCCTGGTTATATGTAGTCAATCTTTTGACTACGACTAATGCCCAGTGGGCCCAAGCGGCGCGCGCGCCGGCGCGGGTCACAATAACACTTTGCAGCGGCAAATGAAACGCTTTATGTAATTGCCCGGCGCACAGTGGGCCGCAGCCGCCCGCAAACCAGACAACACGTTAATTTGCTTTTTCAATCATTAACCCGAATATACTTTGTATGTATGTTTTGCTTGGATACACGTGTTGGACAGTATAACTTATTTGAACATAGTGTATGAACTTAGACAAAAATGTAACCTCGTATTATTACACGTTGAATAATCAAATATGGTCGACTGGTAGAGAATGCCACATGGCATTAAGTCCGCCCTTTGTACTTTTTTATGTTATAGGGGGCAAACGAGCAGACGGATCGCCTGATGGTAAGCAATTACCGTCGCCCATAAACACCTGCAACACCAGAGGAGTCGCAAGTGCGTTGCCGGCCTTTCAGAAGGGAATATGCTCTTATCTTGAAGGTTTGAAGGTCATATCGGTCCGGAACTACCGCAGGCGACAGTTCATTCCATAGTTCGGTTGTGCGAGGCAGAAAATTTCTTGAGAAACGCACAGTTTTGGACTGCCAACCATCTAAATGGTGAGGATGGAAATGCTGACGCGTAGGGCGATGACGAAAAGATGCGGCAGGGATCATTCCGAACAATTCCTTCGAGCACTCCCCGTGATACAAGCAATACTTATATTGTTTGTGCAATAACTTTTAAATAAATAATAATACGAGGCAAAATTACACGTTGAGTTCGTGAAACTCTCCTATGATCCTAAAAAAATTGGACAAGAAGACTTGAGAATCTTGAGGCTGGCCAAAATATGATCTTCCTTCTTTTGACTGTGACCAGCAATTCAATCTTTTTCCTCATTCTCCTCAGTACTTCCGTAATTGTAATTTTATATCGATCCAATTTAAGTATTCAATACGTCAATAAACCACATTTCAAATTAGTTTTGTATTAAGCAGTACCGCTGCTAACGTAGCAGGTTCAAATCTTGCTCGGTGCCTAAATTCTTCAATTGTTCCTCTATTTCTAAATTCACATTTCAAATGTCACGAATTTATTTTCCATATTGGTTTAAGGTCCAATTAAGTTTCGTAACCATAGTAAAGTAACAGGCAATTTAATGGCTAAAGATCTATCTTCCAGACAACCTTTGGAAAGCGGTTTCAGCCGTCGTCACCCGGTGAATTTTTTTTTATTGTTTTGTTTATTTTGTAACGAGCCCTGGGATCCCAGGGACCGGTTAACTATAATAATAATAATAAACAATTAAAAGTACTTTGACCATCAAACAATGTTACCGCCACCACCGTGTTGTGGGCGGGGCGCGCTGTTTTTTACGATTGGCATCAAACGTGCCTGCGCCCGCGTTCCTATATTTACACGAAACGAAGTATTTTCATACAATTAACGAGGCATTTACGCCCTTTATAATGACGGCACCACAATGCTTCATGCCCTCGTAATAATTAGTTATTTTCTTATTAATTAGGGGTTCACCGGTGTCTTGAGTATTTCTTTTTTCTGAATTTATTTTCATAATGTATTAAGGTTAAGGTCAGATTGGGGAAGAGAAACACTGATATAAAGTCATTGTCAATTTTGACAGCTGTAACGAAGACGAGGTACCTACTTTACACTTTCACTTGTACTCTCAATATAATATACTTTTCTGTGTTCATTGCTGTTAATTATAAGGTCAGCATCTACGTATTGTTAAGGGATGTTTAGTGTTGCACTGGCCGTTATTTTATAAGGTTCTGGCAGAATGCCAGCGCTGTGGCATGCCGCAGCATTTATACTGAGCCAGCGCCTATTCTCTGCCACTTCTAAGTCTAAGTCTTAGTTCTTAAGTAGTTGTATGTTATTACTTATATACTGTCAGAGTTAATATTTTATTTAATTGTAGTACTGTGTTATGCCATGTATGTTGTGGATATGAATAAAGAGTTTATCTATCTATCTATCTACTTTAATCGCGACAGTGCCATCATCGGGATATCGATTTAGATAGGTCTCATTTCCAGGGTTTTTGTGTATTTATTCAGCAAATCTCGGTATCAGAAACCGAGAATGAAAGAATATGATAAAATAGGTACATACTTTTAATACAGTTCATGACCAAGTGGGCGATTTTTGAATGTCGAACGCTCGACTTTTCACTAGACATCTGTCAAATCAATGTAATTTTTTTAAGAACTAAGAATCGGCATAACGATCGTTTACGCAGTCGCTAGCGAGTACGGTCATGCAAACTCATGGTAAAGGCACAGATGCGTGGAATGCGAAAACGTACCCTTCTTATTATTATTCTGTACTTACAAATAACTACATATTTAGTTCATAAGAATAATTGAAATTGATAATGTAATTGCAATGGGGGGCTATCGTTTTTGTGCTCACCAGTTGGCGCCACTGTCGAGTAAGGTCTAGCTGTCCAAATTTGTTATTGGTTATTATGGACATGAGAACGAGGTTTACATTTAAATCATATTCAATACCTTAAAACCGTACCGTAAAAATATCGAACATACCGCATTGTAGCGCGGTCCCGTTTTGTGCGGATAAAAGGAGGAAATAAGTTTCCGAAAGACAAATCTGTCTCAAAGCCCTGACAGTCATTGACCCGTAACTCATATTTGCCATAATCAAGCGCAATTGCAAAATAGTCACCATATTGTTCCAATTAGATATTAACCCGCGTATAGCGCAACCACAAACAGTGACATTTGACGTTTCAGAGACCCCACGCTACACTAGCGCCTCTAGCGGCGAATCCATATGAGATAGCCCTCATTCCTAATACCTAAAGATAAGACTGTTATATACTGTATGACATTTACTATTATTGTATATGCTACGCCCTACCAGACATGTGAGACTATTTTGTTCTCATAAGGTCTGTAAAATACCATGGTTGCAATAAAGATTAGTATTATGATTATGATTATGAAACCGTAAATAGTGAAAAGCGCCTACGAGACGTGCATCCACCCAGCGGGTTCCGATACTGAAAGTGTGTATACCACAGAGTTAGGCATGTTTGCGTCACGCTAAAATTACTAAAACGAGATATTTACCATGTATTTTTGTTTTCGTGAGTTCCCGATATTTCTGCAAGCACCATTATTGTAGGATTAACTGAACTTGTTTTTTTATACCACGTCGGTGGCAAACAAGCTGACAGCCCACCTGATGGTAAGTGGTTACCGTCGCCTACAGACGCTTGCAACACCAGAGGCGTTCCTCGCGCGTTGCCGACCCGTAAGAAACCTTTTCACGCCTTTTTTGAAGAGTCCCATTCTGTAGCCCATTGGGAATACCTCACAACCCAAGTGTTCTCGGTACAAAGTGTCTCTTGAATCGTGCTGTACGAGAAAGCAAGGGCTCCAGATGTGGGGATGAGCTCTCTGCCGTTGGCGAGCTGTGCGTTGATGAAAGGTGGCCGTGGGCATCATGTCAAACAGTTCTTCAGAGCATATCCAATCCCTGTATAACGATACAGGGAGGAGATCACGCACAAGGAGGCAAATTCCCTCCCGAGACCAAGCGGTTCAAATGAGGATTCCTTAATTTAGGATTGTCTTATAAAAAACAATTTCGTGAAAACTTTTCGTATTTGTTTCTGGTACAAAACCAAAATCACATGACAGTGACAACTCAAAAAACAAACGCCACGCCGCCGACCGATATTAAAAATTTTGGGCTGTGTCAGAAACGCTTCAAATATCATTTCAAGCCTATTATAACTGTCAGTCCAGAAAATTTCAACCTGCTGGCATGCTGGGGCCATATTGTAGCATGGCATAGAGTGCTTTATTTAATCTATAAATAAATTTGTAAACAATCCATTACTTATTGCAATGCATTTTAAAATGAAATTGCAATAGACAATACCTGCGTTACAGTCCGACCACGCTAACTCTGCATTGGAATAATTTGGCAACACTACCTAAAACGTCACATTTTCATACAAATATGACGTATAATGCACAGTGTTGCCAAATTATTCCTTGCAGAGTTAGCGTTGGTCGGACTCTACCTATCAATTTTATTAAATGAACAGCATATGTATACTTTATTGATTTAATGGGTATTCGAATTTGTCTCAAACTTTTTCGACCAGATTATACAGTTTGCAATACTTTAGCATTTTAAATGTGAAATATCGATCGGAATATTTCATGGAAAAATCATTATTTCCGGGAAAACTTATTTTAAAGTGTTTATTCAATATGTGCGTGATATATACACATACTACTAGCGATACTTCCTAATTTTTTTTAACATTGAATTAAAATTATATTTATTTATAAAATAAAATAAAAAATTATAACAATACCTAACTTAAAAGTAGAACTAATAAATAATAAAAACGAATAAAAATCTAAAAAAGGTCCCTGCGGCATGGTTCCTAGAATGCTGGCAGCATTTCCTCGCTGTATGGCGATACCAAGGCGTTGTGCGAGTAAACTGCCAGCTCTCTTGTCCCCTGTGACGTCAACCAGTCTCTTCGCCAGTTGTTGGAAGAGATTTAAAAAATAATTATAAATAGGGTAGCGTTTAAGTCCCATTTGAACAAATGAAAAATGATAATCAAACAAGGTTTTAGATGTGGGAATGTAAAATAACTTCGTAAAGAAAGAATACCAGAGAACAATTAAGTAAAAGAAACTAAACAGGCAAGAATGTGCAAATAAGTAAAAAACCTGTTAGCAATTCTATCCCACAACAATTACAATCAAAGGTCACATGCCCGCAAATCTATTTTTAATTCGCACGTTTCCAAGCGAGAGAATCGAGCAATTTACAATAAATTAAACATTCAATTACAATCTGCAGTTAATTAAGTCGTCGAGTGAAGTTAATATAATTTAATTACATACTTAACTTACTTGAAAAGATGTAAGGGTATCAGTTATGGTACAACTTACGCCCATTTGAAAGTCAGCAAAAACTATCTACCGTCAGACCGAACACGTTACTTTTTTCTTTTGCGGTGAACCTGAGCCGAGCTTCAGTTTATGTTTTCGAAGAATCCTCATTCGAATGTTTACGATTTAGTTCACAACAGATTCAATTTTGTAGACGCTTTTAATTTTACTTGAAAACGATATGAAATTTTTCCATTGGGTATATTTCAGAACATGGTCGTATCCTGGA
Source organism: Epiblema foenella (assembly GCA_963556455.1). Taxonomy (NCBI): domain Eukaryota; kingdom Metazoa; phylum Arthropoda; class Insecta; order Lepidoptera; family Tortricidae; genus Epiblema; species Epiblema foenella. The sequence goes on from OY747106.1 coordinate 876,601, forward strand.
TTAATTACCTAATTGAAGGCTCCGAAAACGTCAAGTTACCTATCTAAAACTAAGTTAGGAAAGTAGATGCTGCTACCAATGGATACGCGTGAACATACATATTATAATCATCTGGTCCGTAATGGGGGCTATCGTTTTTGTGCTCACCAGTTGGCGCCACTGTCGAGTAAGGTCCAGCTGCCAAAAATTGTTATTGATTATTATGGACATGAGAACGAAGTTTACATTTAAATCATATTCAATACCTTAAAACCGTACCGTAAAAATATCGAACATACCGCATTGTAGCGCGGTCCCGTTTTGTGCGGAAAAAAGGAGAAAATAAGTTTCCGAAAGACAAAACGGTCTCAAAGCCCTGACAGTCATTGACCCTTAACTCTTATTTGTCATAATCAAGCTGAGGTATTGCAAAATAGTCACCATATTGTTCCAATTAGATATTAAGCGTAGCGCAACCACAAATAGTGACATTTGATATTTCGGAGACCCCACGCTACACTAGCGCCTCTAGCAGCGAATTCATACGCGATAGCCCTCATTGAATTTAGAAATGTATTTGTGGCGTCGCTCCTGTCAACTGTCAAATCTGACATGTTCTGCATCGCGCTATCGAAGTTTCTTAAGTCAGTTGCATAAATATAACTCCCAACCAACTCTGATTGGACTTCGGTCCCTGAGAGATCTCTCCATTGTCGTTTCTTCCTGTGTCTCCTATATATTGTATATATGTATATAATATAATTTGTAGATACTCCCATTCTTGTATATAATCCACGCTTGTATATTGTAATCTTTATAGGAGCAACATTACTTGCCTACATATTTTTACCTGACTAGTTAGGTACCTATACTAAAGCGTTATGATTTTTGCAGTTATGTATAGTTTATAGGTACCATTCAGCATAGTACACAATTAGCATAATGGTACATGGTATTAATGATGATTTTGATTTATCGAAATCGAAAATAATTTTTACTCAAACAATACTGGTTCACATGTTTCAGTTTCAGTTTTTAATATACAATATTAAAGTAAAATATAATCGATTTCATAAAAATAATCACACAATTAAACAATAAAAATAGGATAATAATAATAATAATAAAAGATTCAAAAATGTCACCTATACAAATAAAAATAGTTATTAAAAATCATTTATGTCATAAAAGCATTTTTCTAATAAATACGTTTTTAATCTATTCTTAAATACTGTGGAGCTTCTAATTATTTTAAATTCAGTAGGCATCTTATTAAACAACATGTAACCAAATGTGTAACAACGAGGTTATAAATAACTTGAACATGAAGTAAATACGTATGGATTTATCTGTTACATTATATTCTGCTGAATGCCAGCCCTGTATCATGTTTCGACAAATGTATTCACAGACTTTGAACAAAAGACAACACTGGTTTTAATGAAGCGAGTGAGCTTGTTTCAGTGCAGGTAATAAAATATTGACAGCGCACAATGGGATGTAATGATTGAGCCCCGGACAGTTATTGAATCGGACAACATTCCGATTAGCCGCCTTTCAATGGAGGAGGCATTGCTTCAATACTATGTCTTCTTCATTGAATGATGGGTAACAAGACCACAAGTATTGTCATACGTCCTATTCGATCCAAAAACGAGTGATAGGATGTGCTCTCAAGAGCTCCCGAGGCTGCGATGTGTTAAGAGGGACAGATTTGGATATAAACGCTTATGATTACCTACTTATTCATCATCATCAAAACTTAAGAGCTTCGCTCTTGTCGGTGGAGTAACCGCCACTCTTCTCTATTCATTGCCAGTTTCTTGACTTCCCCATACGAATCGGCAACTTCCTCCCTCACTTGGTTAAAGTAAGTCACTCTAGGTCTTCCTCTTCCTCTCGTGCCTTCAATTTTGCCCTCTAAGATGTTTAAGAAGAAGCTGTCGTGCCGTATCAGGTGTCCCATCATCCTGCCTCTTCTATTTCTAATTGTTTCCAGTAAACTTCTTTTCTTAACATCAATATTACATAATATGATAGTCTTAAAGGTCATACAGAAAGCCTTCTTGTTATGATTTCTGCCAACGATCTAAGCTGAGACGAAACTTGTCTGTGGTCATTTGAAATTATGTTGTCTTGGATGAAGAATTTCGTTGAATTCTAAGTCTGGTTAAGTTTACATGCCCGAACTTGGCAAGTCTGCCGGGCCTGCTTTTTTCGTTGGAAAGAAGAAATTATAAATTTATTGAAGGAAAAAATATTGGTAAATGGAGGGGAAAACTGATTGGACAATAAAATATTGGTAAATTCACTGTCTGAATGCACACCATAAATTAAAGAAAACAGTTACCCAAAAGCAACCGAGCCTGAGGGCATACAAACATAAACCAGTGTAAAATTAAATTTATTAACTTCGTGTGTTATCTTCGTACATCTCCGACGAGCGGCGCGGGCGCACGTACAAAGGAAAAAACACATTTAATCGCCTTAACTCCATTTCCCCTGTCCTACAGTATTGAATCTTATTTGTAAAGATTTTAGGTTGGATTTAGAAGTATGTTCATGGAAGTTATGGGTCAGTTTAACGAGGTATCGTTGAGAAGAAAGCCAATTCGCTCTCAAGGTGTGAAGCTGTCATGGGAGATATGATGACTCCATTATTAAGAGAGGTGCTCGGACGTTTATGGCCTCGTTTATGCATGCTCCGTCTCTCTCACACTCTCGGAGACAGACGGGGATATATTTACGTCTTTTTGCGGAGTTAGGAACGCTAGACATTCCTGAGTTTCTTGGGTGCTTTAGAAGTTGTGGTATTTGTAGCAGGTTTGTTCAAAGAACATGTTTATCAACTAGGCTTTTCTGTGCTTTGAGATCATTCTGTCATTACTCTCCGGTCCCTGACTTTTTTTAAATATTATTACGTTTTGTTATCATCACTACATAGTATAAAACAAAGTCGCTTTCTCTGTCCCTATATCCCTATGTATGCTTAAATCTTTAAAACTACGCAACGGATTTTGATGTGGTTTTTTTAATAGATAGAGTGATTGAAGAGGAAGGTTTATATGTATAATAACATCCATTAAATAGTGCACCCATGCGAAGCCGGGGCGGGTCGCTAGTGTCAAATAAAATAGCTGGGTAACTACCTATTTCGTACCTTTTCCACAGGATTGAAGAATACGGGACTTTTCCCTTAACTGTTCGTCAGTTAAGGAAAAAGTTCACTTGACATCAATTTTGAATGATAAGAATAAACTATAGAAATACAGAATACAAACATAAACAGCTCTTCTACTTTACTTATTAACTAAATCTACAAGAAAGATTGAAATCATTTCACATCATCAGAACAATCGGCCCGTCACAATGACAAACGACCACTATCGTTTGATGATACTTGATTAAATCGCACAATAGTCATCAGCACATCATTAGCTCCCCCCCACAATTAACGATGCGCATTGTCAGCTTTTGTTTCTGGCCACGCCCCCTGGCGCGGCGACCAATGGCGGCGCTGCGCAAGAGACTGTTATCTGTAATTAAAAATAGTTTTGTTCGGTTGGACTGGATTATGGTGTTATGGTATTCGTAGATTAAGGGGTTGCACAAAGCCCACGAAACCGTCTGTAATTGTAAGCTGCGTTCGTTAAAAACTGATTGTATGGAAAGTTATATATAACGGCGCCGGCGGTGGCATCTATGATCGTAAGTTGGTGCAACCCGCGGGGTAATCACGTAACTTTTGTACTACCATTAGGTAGATTTTAAGGTGAAATTTTAATTGTCAGCTCATACATAAATACTTCAAAATTGACAGTAAAATCTATCTACCGATATACCGTTAGTACATAAAGTTACGTGATTCGCCTGCCGCTGTAAGAGGTTGGAGTATTTTTATTGTCATTGTTATTTACACTTTAAGTTATGATAAATAATCATTATGACATGTAGGCATGTTACATAAACTTGCTATTAAAGTTTGTCTTGAGTTCTAGCATCAAATCGGAAGTTCTTTATACCTATATAAATAAAATATAATAGTACACGTTACATTTCAAAATACTACCTAGACATAAAAAACCAAACGTCAACTGGTATTGAATTAGTCTCAAAATTCACAAGGTTTCACGGGAATATTACCGTATCTCAGAAATGGGTGTGGGACTTATATTACTTGGCGGCAAATGACAAAAGCATCCTTTGTGATGATACGCGCCTTATTTGGAATGCGAGCTTTAGGCGTCGGCGCTTGGGCCATAACCGAAGCGTTTAGCGGAAACTGAAAGGGTTTTTTCCACGTTTATTCCGTTTTACTTTTAGTTTTTTTTCTAATTGGATCTTTGAATACCTACGCGGCTGTCAGGAAAACTTAGTAACTAGCGAGTTTTAGGGTCGGTTGCACCAACATACGATCACAGGCCGGTCATCGTCAAATATGGCGCCGGCAGCTGTCATCCCATAGAAACTTGTCAAACTTTCCATACAATCAGATTTTAACGAACACCGCTTACGATTACAGACGGTTTGGTGCAACCCACCCTTAGAGAAAGTTAGCGGCTTAAAATAGCGTTTGGCAAAGAAACTTGGAGATTAGCCGAGAAAATGAAGATAGAAACCGCGCAACTTGTATGAAACTTATTAACTTAGCGACTGGCATAGAAAAATAGGAACTTACATGAAACAGCGTTTATGTGAATGTAAGTGCTAGAGTTTAGCCGAGAAACTCTAGGACGGATAGTTTGCACGACTGTCAGGAAAACACCTTTTTTTATAATCTGACAGTGGCTTATAGCCGCTCCCAAGCGATAGGAGTGCGCGGTTGGCGAGTAGCCTGGGGAAAATCCAAGGGGAAACCTTTAGCACGGCCACGCGTGTCAAGAAAACACATTACGGTAACTATTAAGCAGCAGGCTTGGGAAAATCAGCATTTTGCGAAAAAACTCAGCGATACTGGCCGAGAAACTGGGCTAAGGCCAAGAGACTTATGAAAAACTAAACTTGGAAACTTGCATGTTGAGAAATGCTTCTTATAGAAATACTGTGTATCAGAACCGCTTGTTTTTAATTAGCTTTTGTGCTGGGAAAAATATCTTGGCTCTTAGTCCAGGGTTAGTGACCCTGCCTACGAAGCAATCCCGTCAGGGCAAATATAACCCCACTAACATAGATATAAGTACAATAATGTTACTAACCATATATGGATTTCATCCGAAATAAAATTATTTAAATTTGAATTTGAAATATTTGTGCGATGAGCATATTTATTTCGGAACCCTGGAAGATTTCTATGAATTTAAGTAGGTATTTGGTAGGGGCAAACCAGGGACCGATACCGGTATGTTTAAAAAACCCTGAATTAGCCCAATATTTTGGATTATTTTTTGCTCTTTACGTAGGGCTGAATCATGTATTTAGGTAACAACGTCGTATTATTACATTGTCCCATTAAAAACGAAATAATGAACCGGTGACCGTAATAATACCGGTATTTTTCTATGGAGAAAATACCGGTATCCGATCCCTGGGGCAAACTCTGAAGTGGGACTGAGACGGACATGTCTGCCGTATGCATCCGGAAAGATGGGCGAAAATAAGTACGCAGTGGACCCCACAAGATGGCTACCGGAACAGAGGCAGACCAAAAGGAGATGGCGGGACGACCTGGACGCATTTTCCTTAACTTAGCGGGAACAAACTAACAATAGGGATTTTTGTAAAGATTTCTAACAGTTCATCTCAATGTCATTTGTTACGAGTATTTCTATGCGAGGAATCCTGCCAGCATCTTTGGCACTATGCCGCGGAGGACCCCTTATTATTTTAGATTATTTATTTTTAAGTTTTTATTTTAAGTTTAGTTTGTAGGCCTTCTATCTAGTAGTTTAGTTTATATCCATCCATATTTCATATTGTTTAAATTAATTACAGTATCAAGATACTTTCTATCTAACATTTTATCTCAATGTAATTTTCCATACACAAATAACAGATCTCTATGTTACGTATTCAACTAGTCTAAAATAAAGAAGTATTATTAAATTTATTAAATAAGGGTCAATCCAAAAGGCTGTCACCAAACCTGAAAATTTATAGTCTCAGCGCGATACAACATTTCTCAGGTTTTTTTTATGTTAAGGATATTTAATGACATGTACGGTACGTGATTATAATATTCACAACTGGTTTCACCTCAACTCACCACTGTTCCAGGTATTGTTATGTGACGTCGAGATTTGATAGATATATATTCAGTGCATCCTCAAATTTTATAAAGGGTCGGCAACGCGTACGTGACTCCTTTGGAGTTGCGGGCGTCTATAGGCTGCGGTGGCTGCTTACCATCAGGTGGACTTTAAGCTTGTTTGCCACCGGCGTTGTATAAAAAATAAAAAATGTGTTACATACTTTACTTATACTCACGCTCGTATCCCATTGGAGTAGGCAGAGACCAAAGAAGGCCAAATACAGGACCGTTAGAGTCTCAACATATGTTTACTGGTTACAACATATGTTATCAGGTAATTGAAATTTGGAAGTAAACCGGGTACTTTGCTGTCTAGCCAAAATTTCGCAAAGCGATTTTTATGCAGATCGGAGGACAATGCAGGTAAAACTACCGTGAATTCCATAGGTCCTTACATACTTTTTTCACTTCAATCACATACATAATAAATTAAATACATAGTTTTTAATTAGGTTAGTCTTCAAGTTTTTGTTCCGTATATATGTTCTACATCAATCTATTAAACAACAATCACTTTCTTTAAAAGACTTTCACTAAAAGATCATTTAAAGGCTAATTAGTACATGTGAGGGAGAAAAGACTAAATAAAATGATAATTAGAAAATAACAACAACAATTTAACCCTAAACAAGTGAAGCAACTATTTTTTTTCTATTTGCGTAATAACATACATGCATAGACTAGACGACCTAAGGTAATGTCGAATTGAAATAATGAATTAAAAATAAGAGTAAGTCAGAAGTATAGTTCCTTATTAAGTCGGTGCCTAATCATCCGAAATTTTCGTGTTGTACTAAAGAATATTTGTATTGTATTGTACTCTCATCATCATCATCTTCTCCTAGTCGTATTCGGCCACAGCGACTGATTTTTATTGCTGAGTATGGCGCTAGTAGGCTCTCTGGTGACAGAGAAAGTCAATCTTGTGAATGTGGGGTTACATTCGCTGCAAGTTAGCTCCCCTGCGACATAGTTATATCTTATGGCCGCAGGTGGTCTGGCCCTAAGCTCGTCGCGCTTAGCATGAAGGTCTGCGCGTCGCCTAGTTTCAAAATCTTTAAGCATAAGAATAAGAATAAGAAGGAATGTATTGCCTATAAAAAACCTTAACCTAACAGATACAAAACAATCAACAAACAGCATATAAGCTAAACCATCAGAAAAAGGTGAGGCAATGGGTCCCAGGCTCAGCATGTGCTGGGCAGAAGTGCCAGGCGCTGGTTTCAGTCTGGTCCCAAGAACAAATATTAAATAAATAAATAAATATTTCACCCGAGTGAACACAGTTTACATTCACTCGGTGCGGACATCAGCTAATGTCGCCCAGATGGATGGATCTATGCTGGACATATTGATCTTCTTGACTCTAATAAAGCGTGAAAGGAGGAACGCGACTTTCAATCTGGAAATCGCCAGTTCAAGGCGCACCTTCGCACTGGGCTTCGAAGGAAAACATCAAGAGGAAACCGGGTCTAATTCCAACAGGGTCTCTCCGGGTTGGAAGGTCAGATTTTTTTTTATGTTATAGGGGACAAACGAGCAGACGGATCGCCTGATGGTAAGCAATTACCGTCGCCCATAAACACCTGCAACACCAGAGGAGTCGCAAGTGCGTTGCCGGCCTTTCAGAAGGGAATACGCTCTTTTCTTGAAGGTTTGAAGGTCATATCGGTCCGGAAATACCGCAGGCGACAGTTCATTCCATAGTTTGGTGGCAGATGGCAGTCATCTTGGGATAAGTGTTATAGCGGACTCCAGCCTCTTTAAGGATGAACGCGTGACCAGAGATCCGACTTGCGCTGGTCCACCTGAGCCGAGATGTGAAGCGTTGCGAACGACAGCACAGGTGTGCGCGGGCGCAGCGGGGGGCGCCGCGGGGCGCCTCGTTATTAGCACCTCGCGCCTCAAACGGACCGACAACAGGCACATAAGCTGGGCTCACGAGATCGGGGTATCTCTTAATTTTGATAGTTCCTTGTCTGATTATATTTAACTTCAATCATCAATCGGACTGACTAAGACGATTTATGGACAGGAGGATGGAAGGGCCGGAGGGGGCCACCAAAGCGAGGGTAATTTCTGCGATACTGAAAAAGACCAGGTCAGAAGTAACCGCAAGCGCATGGGGGTGTCGGGGTCTGTATGGGTGTGATTGAGGCGAAGGAGGTATAAATAATAAATAAATAAATATTAGAGGACAATCTTACACAAATCGAACTAGCCCCACAGTAAGCTCAAGAAGGCTTGTGTTATGGGTACTAGACGACGATATATTTAATAGATACAAATACTTAAATACATAGAAAATATCCAAGACTCAGAAACAAATATTCATGCTCATCACACAAATATTTGCCCTGACCGGGATTCGAACCCAGGACCGTCAGCTTCACAGGCAGGTGCACTACCCACCAGGCTAAACCGGTCGTCATGTATGTAGGTAAGGACCGTAGTAGGTACCTATTTGGGGTCCTTTGGTCTCTGCCTACCCAATAGAATACGGGCGTGAGTGTGTGTATGTATGTAATAAGTCGTCATCGTCAATTCGTCATCACATCCCAAATATCTCAATACAGTTACGTCCTGAAGGATGCCCGGGGTCCGCTACCTAATCCCAAGATTAGGCGTAGGCTCTAGTTTTTACGGAAGCGACTGCCATCTAACCATACTCAAGGGAGAAACTATACCTTATTGGGATTAGGCTTATAGAAGATTCCCTCCATATTTTATTACCTAACCTATCTTCTATAGCTTGTTAAATTTGGCCCCTACAAGAACAGCAACAGAAGGCTCAAAATATAAAGTTAACATTGCAATTGAGATATCACGGGCTTTATTAAGGGTAAACTAAACGCAGCACGATCTGCGCCGGCGCTGCCCTCAAAGCAAAGTACAAACAGAGTAGAAACAAACAACAGAGGGTTCAATATAATATTATACATATATATGGACGAACAATTTTTCTCAGTAGGTTTATTTCCGAAACCATGAAACCGTTTAGTTTTCTCTTTCTAAAACATCATACTTTAAGTTAGGTTAGGTTTTTGTTTTATAGCAATTGTGAAACATTATCAAAAAAATCATTTGGAAAAAACTATAATGCACGTTACGTTTGCCCATACCTGTACCATCATCAACATTGTACATTAAAGAGCTAGATTCTTGGCAGAGTATTTCAGATTCATCTCTTTCTTGGGAAATTTCCTTGATATTAGCATCATAGCTACTACACCTACTTTCCACAACGATTAAAAGTAATTCTGTTTCCTTTTATATTTCAATGAATCGATCATATCAGGAAACCTTTGTTCCAAACCGATATCGTAGATGGTGTTACGGCCGCAAAGCTGTAGGGTCTGGGCTGGACTAGTCTGCCGGATGCACCGAAGCGATGGGTCAAATTAGCCCCCGAATGGATCCCACAGATGGCTACCGAGTAAAGGCAGACCGAAAAGGAGATGACGGGACGATGCATGCGTTTTATACGGATTGGCGGGAGCTGGCACACAACCGAGACGAGTGGCGGAAAAGAGGGCTTCTGCCCAACAGTGGGACGCAGCTATAAAAAAGCAAAGGTTCTATTTCTGCAGGCACCTTTTTCCTTTCACCATGTTTACTATACCTGCACTAAAGTACCCAGGATACCTATAAGGGATATGTTCCCTACGCGGGCTGTCATTCAAGTCAAGCCGAAATAAATTCGGTCAATTTTTGTAATTTATAAACATGCTAGCAGCGCCCCGCGGTGTTACCCGCGGATAAAAGGTAGAATATGTTTTAATCCAGGGTATAAAGCTGCCTCCTTTCCAAATTTCAGCGAAATCCGTCCAGCCGTTTTTGAGATTAAGAGGAACATACGTCCATCCATCTATACATCAGCACGTTAGGTTAGGATTAGGATTGTATTACCTACTGAAACAAAAAGCGCAGTTGTTTCGTAAAAGCATTAAACTGCCTATCTGCTTATAACTTGTCTGTGTTTCAGAGCCCAGCAAATAATAGACTTCGTAAAACCTAACCCATCGGGAAACATTATCTCCTTGCATTGAAATAAAGGCTACTTTAGCATAGCAAACAGTGAAAAGTTGTGACACTGTTAATTTGACTGATAGCGAATTATCGATTTTGCGCGCCTTGTTCTAACTGTACTTGTGAGAATATTAATACCTTATAACGAACGGCATCGTGAGTTGCATCCGTTGTACTCGTAGTTTGTAAACTACTAGTAAAAGAGATAGTCGGTTCTTAAGGCAACTGTAGCTCCCATTTAGAATAGAATAGAATAGAATAAAATAGAATAGAATTGGGAGGAAGAAGCGCTCAATAGGGAGACCTGGAAAATGTTGAGATGTAGCGTTTTTAATATAGTATGAAACATGCTCACATGATCAACTTGACAGTTCCTCTATATAGTTAATCTGTATCCGGTTCCCGGGCAAACCTGACTGTCCTATACATATTTCTATCTCGCTAAAATTAATTTGTCTAATATAATAGTAATCGCTATATCCAATTCCTGCTTGCCTAAAATTAAAGAGCATAAGTGTGTCATAGCCTATCTGGTGGTTTTATTTCATGGGATCCAATCCAAGGGACTTCTCTGCGCTCTGCTGGCTAGAGCACCTGCCAACCTCCAAGAGAAAACATGGGGAGAGGCCTTTGCCCAGCAGTGGGACAGTCAATAGGCTATAAAGTAGTAGTAGTAGTAGTATAATAGAATAGAGTAGAGATTAACGGTACTGTTAAGTTTACTATAAGTTTTTAAGTAAGTAATTTAAATTTATACCTGTCTTTTTTAAGTGTCGCAATGAACAGTTTTTTTTTTAATTGAATGGAATATAATGCCATTTATTGTGTATTACAAGTGGACGATACAGATGTTAACGATTACATAGTTTTCTTTAATGTCTTACGACGTACAATAATTTGGTTTGTAGGGGATTGTCAAACAGACACTTTAGTACCTATGTCAAATGCATGAAACGTATCAAACAATGTATAAAGTCCAATAATATATTAAATTGTGTCATCTCTGTGTCAAATCAATACATTCTATCAGAATAATAATATTACCACTTCAAACAAATATATACTAACTATATTAATTTGTAACTCTGTCGAACATCAATTCATTTAAATTATAATCACATTTCTCTTTTCATAATTTACATAGTTTACATAATTTACCTTAACTATTGTTATGTGTTATTTGTGTTGTTGTTGTTACCGGTTTAGCCTAGTGGGTAGTGCACCTGCCTGTGAAGCTGACGGTCCTGGGTTCGAATCCCGGTCAGGGCAAATATTTGTGTGATGAGCATGAATATTTGTTTCTGAGTCTTGGATGTTTTCTATGTATTCAAGTATTTATATCTATAAAATATATCGTCATCTAGTACCCATAACACAGGCCTTCTTGAGCTTACTGTGGGGCTAGTTCGATTTGTGTAAGATTGTCCTCTAATATTTATTTATTTATTGTCAACTTTTTTGTATACCGTGTATCTCATCTCAATAATACCCTGCTATTCAGCCGTGAACGGACTGACTTATGATTTTTGAATAAAAAATAATATCGTCTAAACTAATGATAATGGTTGTGCCTACATAATTTAGACACAAACGAAGGTATTCGCAACATCTGTTCAGTATGCACTAAAATCTATCAGTGGCAACATGGTAGAGGTTTCATATTAATTGAATTTTCCTCTTTCGTAAAATCCCGCCTAAATGCTAGATGAATCCATCTACGCTTACAACCATATTAAAGTGACAGGAAAAACAATATCAAACTAACTAAAAGCGTTTTTAGCACAATTATTACCACCTCATTACATCATTTAATAGCGGTATTAGACAACGAAAAACGCCTCTACAAAAAGTCATAAACATTGAACGGTAACTGCAGTGTTGCCAGATGGTTACATTTCTTACATTTTTCGTAACTTTTGATCGGCTTGCGTAACATGTAAGTAACTTCTGTTGTAAAGCAATTGTTTGTAACTTTTAAGGATAATGAGACTGTATTTAAAAAGAAAGGGAATTTTATCTAACCGGGATCAAGCGACACAATTTATAGGCTTCCATACAGAAAAGGTGACAAAATAACCTACATAGTACGACTGTCTGTCCGTCTCTTGCAACTTTGTACGACATTTGGGACACCGCCCATTAGCTCGGCGTAATTCTGTCGCCGAACTCGCCGAATTGTAGCTGTATATGGCGACTCGCCCACGCACAATGGTCCGACTTACACGGACTAAGTGCGGAAAAAGGAGTCCACAACCATAACCATAACCATAATGGCGACTCGTTTCTTAGAATCGAATGTTTTGATAAGTAATTATGAACGTTTTGATAAGTAATTATGAACGTTTTGATAAGTAATTATGAAAAATATATAAAATGTAACTTTTGCATTAGAAAATGTAACTTTTCAAGAAAAGAAATGTAACTTTCGTCCCAACGGCCCTGGCAACACTGGGTACTTGGGCTAGTTTAGAACGACGCAGGCGCAGGTACCGCTGGGCCATTTGTTCCTGTCGCTGGACTGACGTGGTCTGATTGATTATAATCCAATGGGGGCTATCGCGTATGAATTCGCCGCTAGAGGCGTTAGTGTAGCGTGGGGTCCTCCGAAACGTCAAATGTCACTCTTTTTCGTTGCGCTACGCGGGTTAATATCTAATTGGAACAATATGGTCACTATTTTGCAATACCTGAGCTTGATTATGGCAAATATGAATTAAGGGTCAATGACTGTCGTGGCTTTGAGACAGATTTGTCTTTCGGAAAATTATTTCCTCCTTTTTTCCGAACAAAACGGGACCACGCTACAATACGGTATATTCGATATTCTTACGGTACGGTTTTAAGGTATTGAATATGATTTAAATGTAAACTTCGTTCTCATGTCCATAATAACCAATAACATTTTTTGACAGCTGGACCTTAGTCGACAGTGGCGCCAACTGGTGAGCAAAAAAACGATAGCCCCCATTGTTCGCATGTGTCGGGAGTTTGATGACTTGGTTCGCTTTTGTAAGGACCTTGATGTTTATGTTTCCAATATCTCTCAATTCAAAATCTGTATTTTTAGCTAAAAATAATTTAAAATAATTGAATAACTGTTTGTTCGCCTTTTGCTATTCACTTTCTCTGTAATTCAAACTACTTTTTTTATTTTCTCTCTAAATTATAACTCATAGCCATGATGTGTACATATATTTCTGGACTGTAATCTAGTCATGTGTGTCTTCTTATATATATTATTTCACTGTACGTTTCGATTACTGTCTGTTTTATGTACCTTTCGAAATAAAATAAAAATAAAAATTACTAAAGGCTATAACATTGTCCGTAATAGTGATCATAGATTTAGGGTTCCACATGGAAGAAACATACGGAACCCTAAGATCGCACGGCCCCTGCCAGTCACAATAGACAATTTTTAGATTTTATTTTAGGTATACATATGTACGTCATAATATAATAAATTTTAGCAATTATACAATAATACTTAGCAAGAACGTGTAGCAGGTGAAGTAGGGTCGGTAGGTGGGTTTACGGCCTGTTAATTTGATGCGCCAGTCTGCGACCACTTGGATGAGTTGATGAACTGAAAGGATATTTTCTTGTTTTTTATATATTCCCATTCGATAGCTACTAATTAAAACGCATACGACTCACTATGTCTTTAGGGCATGTAAAAATGTAAATATCTTTAGTTGAAAAAAAACTTAGTCCTTCAGAAGGCCGCAAACTGACGCAGGCCGCGTAACTGGCCTAGCGAACCTGAAAATCACCCGCGGAGACCGCATGAGAAAGATCTTGACAGATTACGAATAACTAAGTTGAAAACAATAACCATATCAGAAGAAAAGATTCAAACTGCCCAATTTTCTTTTTATTTACCCGCTCTTTTTAACCGACACTGGCGGTTAACTAACCTACTTACTACCTACTTGTCAGGAATCGGAAGAAAATATAGAAAAAAAGTAATTATCGAATCAACAAGTTTATTTCCACAGAACTGTCATAGGTACTATACAAATTACACTGCATTATCTTATGTAAATGCATGTACTCTAAGTAAAATGTGATAATAATAACCTTCTTATCTGTCAATCCGATTCTCCACGCCATCCCAGGGAACTTCGTATTCAAACTATACAACAATCAAAAAACAACTTAAAAACTCACGATGAAAACTCATTTTTCATTGCAGCTTTAAACTTTTTCCTTGTAAAACAAAGATAAACCATGTCGTATTGATAAAAGAGTGTCTTTTAGGATGAAGGAAACTTGAACGGTTAGATAGAATCTCACTGGCCAGTGACCGCACGACGTAATGACGTTGTCGGCAAAGAAGTCATTATTCATTTTTTTAATACAATGTTTTGTTGAAACGACAGTTTCACTACGTAATCACGGCACAGGTAATATATCAAGTCAATAAAAGAGGTTATTACTGAGGTGATTTCAATTTGACGTCTCCATCGATGTTGTCTCTACAATCGATTTGTTATCGAGTGAAGGCTTTATACACCGCGGTGAATCGATAATGTATACTCTAACAAATAATGGAGGCATTAACTTAATTATATAAACTATTTTATAATCATAGTTACCGTACGAGCCGACTTAAAAAATAAGTTTTTATGTCGGGTTTTAGTTTCTATTTAGTTAATCGGGGATCAGAGTGTTATATAATCAGAGTAGTAATGATCAGAGTCTATGTAAGAGTACTAATAAAATCCCAACTATATTAATTATGGTGCAAATAAAGGTTTGTGATACCTGCTTGTCCTTGCGTCGCAAGAATGCCGGTACCACTGTATTTCACCGATAGCAAGAAATGCTTACTTTGGGGAACATATGCAACTGTCGTTATTAATAATTACATTTTAGTGGTGAAGGGTGGTCAATGACCGCTATTGAGATGTTAAATGAATTCGAGTATACCTTCTTTAATTTCTTAACTATATTTACTAAACTGAATCAATCTAGAAGTACTATTTAATACGATGATTCTTGAGTTGTGGATAGGGCAGCAACAGATACAGCGGCAAGTGCCACAGATAATAACAAGGAAATACTGTATTTTTGACTAACCCATTATAAGTTAAAAAAACGCTCATCTATTTAGGCCATTTTTTGTTTGAATTTACACGTATCTGGGTCATACACGGATTTAGGTTCGCGTTTTTTCTGTGGACATACCAAAAGTTAAGGGCTAAAAGCTTAATTTTGGATTGGACTAGTAAACCGCATAAACAGTATCTCCGTTTCTATAAACCCCTGTAATAAAAACATAGCTAACATGCACATAAGCCGTTAACTATTGACCACAGGAGGGACGACTTTTGTTTTTTCAACTAAGTATGACCCATCTTGACATTATATCGTTTCTACCATCACTCCAAAACGACCATTTTCAAACTAAAAACGGCTTTTTTCCGCTTAAATTCTACTACGCACAAACTAATCAAAAAATGTCACTATCTAAAACTTTTATAAAGTCATCGTATCCCTTAATCACTTTAGGTATTGGTTTTGTATTGGTGGTATCAATGCTTTTGTCATAATTTGAAATCAAAACATTTTTTTAAATTTATTTAGGCAACAAACAGTCAAATACAAAAATGATATTTTTACATATTGTGGTAAAAGACCTTGAGTGCCATATCTTAAGATTACATAAACATTTTAACTTAAAGTAGCTTATTGTAGGAGCGGTAAGAAGCGAAACAATTTGCAAAAGAGTGCATTATTGGCTATTTGCTACACAAGTGCATTTTTTTAAATATGGTTTAGAAGACTACATGGATAATTACTAATACAGACAGTTTCTAACTGTGAGGTTATAGTTTCGATTTTAAGTGACAAATAATTTGATTTTTAAAACTTTGACAATATCTAATTGAAAAAATATCAATATTAGACAAGTTTACATTACAATAATTGAGATTTTAAAACTTATGAGGCCTCTTAAGATCGGTAGAATATCAGTAGTAGTACATTTGTACTCAGACAGAATCAGACAGGTTCGCTTGCCACCAACGTAATTAAAAAATATAAGTGGTGGTACGAGCCGGGTTTGGAAACATGACTTTCAGTACGCTTACCATGAGTTGGTATCGAAAACTCTTGTTACGTTACTACAGTCGCTAGCGTATTAACGCGTTTCGAATAGTTTTCTATTGCACTCGCACCATGAGTCAAGTACACGTTTACTACACTCGCTAACGTGAACTCGATCCATCGTGTAGTAATCGTTACGTCACGGAGTGACGTGCCTAACTTCACAGCTAACAAAGCAGGGGCGCTACCGCGACAGCAAACGAAGTTTTCCCTCTCTGTCGCACTTGCAAGTTTGCACATAAGTGAGACAGAGAGGAAAAACTTCGTTTGTGGTTCGCGGTGGCCCCTCAGGGGCGCTACCGCGACAACAAATGAAGTTTTCTCTCTCTGTCGCATTTACGTCCGAACGTGCAAGTGCGACAGAGATAGTGATAAGACACACAGGGCCTACCGCTAACCTAAAACGAAATATGTGCCTCTCTGTCGCACTAGTGAATCCGAGCGATAGAGAGGGAGATACATCGTTTCCGGTTCGTGGTTCGCAGAAAATACCTCTGTGGAAAATACAGCTAGCCATCCTCCATTCGCCAGTTCTTTAGCCAGCCATCCATCGATCATCTTCCATTAACATTAATTAAGCCGGTGACAGACACCCGATTAAGTCTTCGTTTTTACGGCTCTTAGTACGCGTACTTAAAAACCGCCGAGTAAGTTCGCCGGCGATCCAACAGGTAAACAAACAACAACAACAACAGGAGAAATAAAATTAATAACAAGTTAACACACATTTGGAGCTAAACTCAAAAAGATTCTATTTAAATAGTGTTTTCATGTAGTGGAGGAGTTTATGACACAGGTGAACAGAGGGACTACTCCGAAATTCGAAATCCTAACTTCGTATCGTGCCGTCCCTTTCACTCATATAGTGAAATCACGGAAGTGAAAGGAACGCCATGATACGAAGTGTATACCTTAATCTAAATGATATTGTGCATTATTGTAGTGTATTTATGTAAATGAATGTAAACTTATTATTAATTACCTAGCATGACATGAATTTTTGACATCTTTCCTAGATTGTTTTTATTTATATTTAATCCTAATCTATTTGTAATTTTCTTATTTGTTGCCTATTATTTCAAACACAATGAATGCATTGTTTATAAATAAAATAAAATTAAAAATTAAAAACTCGTGTGTCCAGACACTACCAGTTAAGGGGCGCTACCGCGACAGCAAACGAAGTTTTCCCTCTCTGTCGCACTTATGTCCGAACGTGCAAGTGCGACAGACAGGGAAAACTTCGTTTGCTGTTCGCCGTAGCACCTCTGGGCCTGTGGCGCTACCGCGATCAGCAAACGAAGTATTCCCTCTCTGTCGCACTTGCAAGTTTGCACATAAGTGAGATAGAGAGAAAAAACTTAGTTTGAGGTTCGCGGTAGCCCCTCTGGGGCGCTACCGCGACAGCAAACGAAGTTTTCGCTCTCTGTCGCACTTGCACGTTCGGACGTAAGGGCGACAGAGAGGGAAAACTTCGTTTGCTGAAGTTTTCCCTCTATGTCTCACTTATGTGCAAACTTGCAAGTGCGGCAGAGAGGGAAAACTTCGTTTGCTGTTCGCGGTAACGCCTCTGGGAACTGCAAACGAACGAAGTTCGAATATCTCCATATATAATAACAGAGGGGCTACCGCGAACTGAAAACGAACGAAGTTCGAATATCTCCCTCTCTGCCGCACGAATTAGCAAGTGCGACAGAGAAGGAGATATTCTAACTTCGTTCGTTTTCGGTTCGCGGTAGCCCCTCAGAGAGGGAGATTATTCGAACTTCGTTCGTTTTCTGTTCGCGGTAGCCCTACTGGGCCTGTCCTCTGAACTTTGTATCGTGCCGTCCCTTTCAGTCTCGTGTTATACACTATATGAGTGAACGAGACGGCACTATACGAAGTTCGGATTTAGAAGTTCTTATTAGACCCTCTGTACTCCTAACTTTGAAATCCGAACTTCGTATCGTGCCATCCCTTTCACTCTCGTGTTATACAATATACGAGTGATAGGGACGGCACGATACGAAGTTCTGAGTAGCCCCTCTGGTCTGTCACCCACTTTAATTCATTCGGCTGTCCACTCGTTGAAATGATTTTTATCGTTCACAATTTCTGAACGCACCCGCCATCAATGTCAATAAATAAAATCATAAATTTTCTGAACGCATCCGTCAATGGCAACAAACAAGTATGGCCACAATATGGCCGATCGTTTTTGTCATTATTTAGTATACAAACAGGAAATACGCGACAATCCGAGTTTTGCCGATATATGTTGTCGATTCAAAACTCTTATTTTTTTACGTTCTTCAATTGAAGATGGGTCTCGATGTACAGTTACCACGACTTGCTATAGAAAACTGACATTATTTTACTACAGTCGCTAGCGTGTTAACGCGGTTCGAATAGATTTCGATTGAACTGGCACCATGAGTCAATTAGACGTTTACTACGCTCGCTCACGTAAGCTCGATCCATCGTGTAGTAAAAGTTACGACGAGTGACGTACCTAACTTCACAGCAAACAAAGTTATCTCTCTTTCTAACTGTACTAAAAAGACAGAGCACGGACGATATTAGGCAAAAATCTAAGTATCCATCGCTTTTAAAAATATAGAAATAACCCGTGGCGCTACCGCGACAGCAAACGAAGTTTTCCCTCTCTGTCGCACTTGCAAGTTTGCATATAAGTGAGACAGAGAGGGAAAACTTCGTTTGTGGTTCGCGGTAGCCACTCCGTAGGTGACAGTCGTTTGTTTTTGTTATGATCTGAGGTTATGATTTATAAAAACGCGTACGAGTGCCTCGTAATTCCAGTTACTGGTTAATTAAATATGCAGCTGTAAGTATCTATTTTGG
Source organism: Epiblema foenella (assembly GCA_963556455.1). Lineage (NCBI taxonomy): Eukaryota > Metazoa > Arthropoda > Insecta > Lepidoptera > Tortricidae > Epiblema > Epiblema foenella. The sequence goes on from OY747106.1 coordinate 895,811, forward strand.
ACGAACATCTTAATAATGTTAATTGCTACCATCAACTGTTAAAGGTTTATTGTTTATATGGTTTTTTCGTCGGGAGATGACGGCTTAAGACAGTGTGATTTATATTTAATTTGTATCCTCCAGACAACAGAGAACACAAACAGAGTGAGACTGGCCTGTTGATTTATATTTTGTTTGTATTTTCCAGACTTGAGTGAGACGGGTCTGAATGGCCTAAGACACGGCGACGAACTTGCGCCTCGGCTCTCGAGAATATTTATCCAGCTACTGGTGCCAGACAGCATGTACCACAGTCACACGGCCTTACCGCCAATGCAGCGTCAGTGGGGAAGATGTCCAATGCAAAACCTCTCATCTGCCCACAGAAGGACTTACACAAGCACTTTTATTGGGTGTTGTCAAGAGATATCCTGTTCTGGATTAGCTTGGTTGGCATTGTCTTTGGAGACCACATATATCTATAACAATATTAAGCCGTTGCCTACCCATCTTGGAGATCTCCGGACACATGGCAAAAGAATGCTATTGTTGATTTTTTTCATCGGTCGAGGACCGGTTGGATTACTCTTCAAGTTTATTTTCACTATACGAGTTAAACCGTCATCTCCTAGTGAAAAAATAAACAATAGCATTTTTTTGTTATGATCCCTGGGATCCCAGGGACCTGTAGACGACGGGTACCATACCGTCTCCGAACCAACAAATGCTAACTAACTGACTTGTGGTTATTTATTTTTATTATTTTGTAATATCAAAAATTCTTGAATTGTAAATAAATATTTGACATTTAAAAATGTTTATTGTTATGTCAGACTTACCTAAGTACATATTTTTACACATAAAAGGCTGTTGTGGTCTGCAGAATAAATGTTTGATTCATTCACAGCATACAGCCGCATCCAATAATGTAAATTTGGCAGCAGTTTGAATTCACTTGACTAATAATTTGAGTGATTTGTGACAGAATATGGTTGCAAATCTATTTAAGTAAATAACTTATTAAGACACTCGTCCTTAGTAGCCTGGTAAAGGAGGTTAGAGTTACGAGACTTGGCCTACTGTTACCTGGAATGTTTTTTATGGGATCTCACTTCTTTTTGTAGGTAAACGTGTGAATACATGAAGGCATCTAGAACCAAAAACTTATCATAGATGCAAGAACTGCAAATTTATAACTTTGTATCTCATGTATTTGTATAGTATTACAAACTTACTTAGTTTGTATATATCTAAGGCGTGACTGAAATTGTAATATTTTTAGGTTTTTTATACTTGATAGGCTAAAACAGTGGTGGGCAAAGTACGGCCCGCGGGCCAACTGCGGCCCGCGAAAGCATTTTATCCGGCCCGCCGCCGATACATCGAATTAATTAGTACATGGCCCGCGATGATTATATTTTGACGGTTCAGCCAAAAATCAGAGCAGCGGTTTTATACAAAAGTGCAGTTTTGCTGCAATTATGGCCCTCCTCCGAAATTTCTCAAGCTTACTGGCCCGCCATGAAAAAAGTTTGCCCACCCCTGGGCTAAAATAGAATTATGTTTAAAATTAGAAGCTTGTGGGTCTGCTAGAAGTACCTTAGAATAATCAGCCAGTTAGTGTGTCAGTGACAAAACTGAGGAACTTTGACTGGCAATACTTAGTTCCTAAACTACATGTTTAAATTTAATAATATTGAGAATATATCTAAGTTATATTATACCCTATATGTTACTGAAATTTGTGGGTTCTAATCAGCCTTAAAGATAGTGGAACAATGGTTAGATTTGTTTGTACAATTTTTGGCATTAGGAAATAGAAATGAATATATTTTAATAAACTTTTTTTTTAATGTTTATGCATACTCTTTATTTTTTCTATTCAATAAAAAACAGAAAAGTAGGTATTTGCAAACAATACATTTCTAAAACAAGAATATACTGTGGCCGCCTTGATTCAAGTCTTCTAGCTAATTGATTCTGTAGAGCACTCCCATTAATAAGCACTGGCATCAACATTTTACAGCACCAAATTCTGTTGATGAATCTGAAAATTATAGTAAGAACAAATTGACATCTATAGATTTATGAACAGGTAATTGTTTGTTGCCTGCGAGGCAGGTTCGAATCCCAGTCAGGGCATTTATTTTGTGTGATGGGAATGAATATTTGTTCCCGAGTTCTGGATGTTATTTAAGTATATATTTATCTATATAAAGTATGTATATCGTCCCCTAGTACCCATAATACAAGCTTCGGCCTCAGGCGTTGGCGTAGGCCTACTAGGTTGACTTTGTAAGATTGTCCACAAATATTTATTTTTAAGTTATCTTCTGAACTACCAATCCAATTTCATAAATCCAGTATATAAATTGAAATAGACATAGGCGCAGCTAGTTTATATTAATTATTTTCTATTATAGAATAGGTAGGGTCGGTAGGTGAGTTTACGGCCTGTTAATTTGATGCGCCAGTTTGCGGCCACTTGGATGAGTTGGTGAACTGAAAGGATATTTTTTTGCTACTATTTCTTTAGGGCATGTAAAAATGATATCTTTAATTGACAAAATCTCGTTCTTCAAAAGGCCGCAAACTGACGCAGGCCGCGTAACTGGCCTAGCGACCCTACCTTGATTTTGTTCAGGTACTTACACCATCCAGATCATAACAGCTTGAAATTTTCTCTGTTCACGTCGTTCGTCATCATATGCAGCCTTTCGGTAACATATCCCACACTAAGTAATGCCTTGCAGACATTATCACATAAGAATTCCAATGTTTTCACGGCCCAATTAGCTAGTGAAATAGTTTACTATAGTCGATATCGTATTGTTCGATAGCATCTGTCAAGTTTGTAACTTATGGTACCGATTTTCTATGGAATCAGCTACAAAACGTCAGTCGCTAGCGTTTAGTTTTCGATAGGTAGTTTACCGTAGAACTGATCCTTAGTTCTATGAGTGACCGCCAGAGGCGCTGTGCTAATGTACATACAAATCGTTTACGCAGACGCTAGCGAGTACGGTCACTGTCGACTCATGGTAGCACTATAGTGAAATAGTTACTACACTCGATAGCGTATTATTCGATAGCATCTGTCAAGTTTGTAACTCATGGTGCCGATTTTCTACGGTAACAGCCATTTGACAGCTACAAAACGTCAGTCGCTAGCGTTTAGTTTTCGATAGGTAATTTACCGTAGAACTCATACTACCGATCCTTAGTTCTATGAGTGACCGCCAGAGGCGCTGTACTTTTGTGCATACAAATCGTTTACGCAGACGCTAGCGAGTACGGGCATTGTAAACTCATGGTAGTGCTACTGTAGCCTGACCGCTCGGCTACACTGGCTTCTATGGCCATATAAAGTTTCTAAGATAAGATAAGATAAGATAATTTATTTGCAAAATGTAGTGAGTACAGTTGGAATTGTCATTTTAAGAACTTACATTTTACTTAAAGAAGCATGCAAATATTTACTTACAAGCTATGAGTTATTATTTAATATATTAGGCATTATTATTACATTACTAATTAAATATTATACATGTCATTAACTATCAAAACATTAATACAATTATTTACCTACTACAATGTTAGTCATTATTCAAAATTATTTATCTTTTATTGGTTTCAAATAATCATTAATTCTATAATAACACTTATTTATGTAATTTGTATTTAAATTCGAGCATGTCAGAGTTCTCATATGTATGTATGTATGTTAATACTTTATTAAAAAATACAGAAAAATTCGGTTACATTGGTACAAAGGCGAACTTATGTCAAGATACGTGTCATACTCGTGATCGGGTGCTGTTTGTGGAGTCCGGTCTGTTCATGCTTGCTAGGACGTAGTGACTACGTTAACACTAGTGTCTTTTATAGGGGATTAACGAGACATCATCCTGTTGTGGATTCGTTTTTATTATCAGTGACCATACACATCTCTAACAATATTAAATTAGTCTTAATTTTGACGCTCAGAGACCATGTACATCTCTGGGATATTATATTAATTTCATTATACTCTTTGTTTAATCAGACTTGAAACCTTATACATCTCTAATTTTACTGATGTTGTAATATTTGTAATAATTGCAAGTTTATCTTCACTGTAAGACATTATTGTTGTTATAATTGTAAACTCGAAATATTATTCTTTCTTGAACTGTAAATTAATATTTTGACATGTAAAAGTGCCCTCGTGGGCTATTTGCAGAATAAATGTTTGATTTTCATTTTGATTTTATCCCTTCATCAAAAAAAAAATCCTAGCGTTATCCCACTACAGTTGCCTGCTGAAGGATGCCCGGGGTCCGCTACCTAATCCCAAGATTTGCCGTAGGCACTAGTTTTTACGAAAACCACTGTCATCTGACTTGGAAGGCCTACGGGGAAACCAGACCTTATTGGAATTAGTTTGACAAGACAAGTGAAAATGGATCTTAACTGTTAAAAGTTCTCAAGCCGCCCGACTTAACGACTACTATCATAGACAGCAGCCGGGATCAACGGCTTAACGTGCCTTCCAAAACTCAATATAAACTTTCTACGACATTGAATGAATATACAGCAAAATTTTACAGATCCAAAGAATAATTTTAAATGATTTTAATTGTTTTATTATTTATTTTTTTCTTTGACATTCTAATTTATTTATTAGTTAGTTAATGTATTGGATATAATGTTCTTAATGTAATAGTGTAATTTTGTGTTGTTGGGCTAAGCCTGAAATAAAGAATTATTATTATTATTAAAGACATTTTTCAAATAACTAACCCTTAAAAGTATTTCAGAACTAGTGGCTCACGTGTCGCTACCGCGTCGCCTGAAGCAACAACACAAACAGAACTTTCTCATCACAATAATAGGAACAGCTCGGCAACAAGATTTAAGTCGACCATAAGCCGCGGTAACCGCAGCAAATTTTAGTATACATCCTCATATGAGTTATGAAGGCTTACTTTGCGCAAACCTTGCTTACCCTTCAATTTATTCTAGGCTTTATTCAACACAGAATAAGGTAGCAAACAACGTGGCAGAGGGAGCGATGGCTCAATCACGAATATGTTAGACATGTCATCAGGTAAACAATTTTCTTTACAATGTATTGAGTTGCCTGTGTTTATTTCTTGCATTTTACGGCCCGGCCCGGTAAGGTCTGTTGCTTTGAAGTGGGATTTTGCATTTATAGTTATCGGCAAGTATTCTCTTAAGGGGCTACCAATGAGGTTGAAGAACTTAATTTTTACCGTCTATTTTAAGAGCGCATCGTGTTTATGTCTGAATGTAAAAGATTTGTTCGGCAAATATAGTGGTCTCGGCGCCGAATACTTGTTCACGCCTTTCGGCGTCGAGACACTCGGTCCGTGGGGTCCTGGCGCTCTAAGCCTCTTCAAGGGACTATCGAAGAGGCTTATTGATGCCACAGCTGACCGAAGAGCTGACAGCTACCTCGGCCAACGAATAAGTTTGGCTATTCAAAGAGGAAATGCTGCCAGTATCTTCGGCACCATGCCGCGGGGGCCATTTTTAGATTTAATTTAGTTTTATATTTAGGTTTTAATTTAGTTGTAATTATATTTATTTTTGTTGGTTAATATGTTTATATTTATGAAAGTAATGTCATTGTATAAAGTAGTTTATTAAATAAATTTATTCAATATAAAGATTTATTCTCTTTTAGTAAGAACGTAAGGCCGAATACAATCAGTTACAGTGCAAGTTTATCTTCACTGTATGACATTAATTTTGTTATAATTGTAAACTCGAAATGATTATTCCTTCTTGAACTGTAAATTAATATTTTGACATGAAAAATGTATTACTTATTATAGTCAGACTTTCTTAAATTGTAAATTAATATTTTGACATGTAAAAGTGCCCTTGTGGTCTATTTGCAGAATAAATGTTTGATTTTGATTTTGACAAAATGAAATTTTCAATGTATTTGCGTTATTGATAGCTCTTAAAGTGCGATTGATCCAGCTTCAATCGGATGTTTCTTTTGATATGAAGTCTAGTCAAGAGAGAAATATTGCCTTTTTGACCCTTTAACCGCCATACACAGTATCGGTGTATTTTGCTGGAAAGTATTAGCCTTAATATCCTAGTAGGTAAGACCTATATATACAGGGTGTCCCACGGCTATGCCACATGGAGGGAAAGTACCTTGAATATTGTAGATGGAACATTTTACTGAAAGAAGACATTATTTTAACATTTTTAATACAAAATTAATCAATTGATCACGTCACGTGTAAAAGGTTCGATTCCCGGTTCAACCACAAAATTATTTAAAAATCTGTGAATTCAGTTTAAATTGTTTTTTAAATTCAAATAATGTCTTCTTTCAGTAAAATGATCCATCTACAATATTTAAGGTACTTTCCCTCCATGTGGCATAGCAGTGGGACGCCCTGTATATATATTGCAAGAATTCGGGCTGTGATTTCTACTTTAAAAAACCGCAAATTGATTTTATTATTTCTTAGCTTATTGTTTATATATGTGTTGTTATTCTTGTTGTATAAATATGTGCTAGGTGCAGTTTCAATGTTATAATTAAAATACATCGTAAGTGTTTTTGTGTCAAACTGTTAACTTACGTGTGAATAAATGATTATTATTACTATTATCTTCTGATATCAGCCAATGACAATGTAAATGACACCTTTCTGATTTCTTTATCTGATATTTACTTTCGGCGGTTAAGGGGTTAATGACCCAAATGTCAAAATTATTGGTAAAATTATTCGCCGAGACGATCAATCTCGATCAATCAATATTTCCATCGATCTCTTTCACGTAAATGCCACTGACAATGGCTTCATTTACAATATGGATGAAAAAAACCGGCCAAGTGCGCAAAATGATGTTGGTTGTAATGGGAAGAATGAGGGTATTTCACAGAAAACATCTTATTAATCAATGTTTTGGTTTTTGTTGGTAAAATGTAAGTAAATATTAATGAAATTACGTGGCGATACAGACTGTCCTGAGCTCGTAGCACGAATTGTTAGGCTCGCTATCCCGTTTCTGCCTAAAAATTTCCTAAGACCGCGAAGTCCCAACCTTTTTTCAGTCCCAATTACACGCACTGTGGCGCATAGAAGCTCGCCAGCTGTACGCGCTCTGCGACTGCTGAACTCGCTTCTGTCATGGGCACCAGAATGTGATATGTTTGAAAGTCGATGGACGGTTGTGTATCGAATATGTCTGCGGTACTGTGAGATGATGGATGAGAGTTGATTGATATTTGAATTTTCCTATTGTGAATTATGTGTTTTATAACCTAAATTATACAGTGCCTTGGCTTCGACTGTAATGCTGTATATGTTTTGTTTGCAATAAATAAATGAAAAATAAATAAATAAATGAATATTATAACTAAATTCTAAAGGTTCTCGAGTGGCGGCCTCGCACGGAAAGACGAAGCGTTGGACGGCCTCCCACTAGGTGGACTGATGACTTGGTCAAGGCAGCGGGGAGTCGCTGGATGCGGGTGGCTCGCGACCGTGTGCTGTGGCGCCCTTGGGGGAGGCCTATATCCAGCAGTGGATGTCTTCCGGCTGAATGATGATGATAACTATATTTCAAGTGCATAGGTTAATCAGAACTCAAAATATCATGTAGATTACGTTTGTGATAAATTAAGAATACTGCTTGGCAAGTGTTATCACTTAAGTCTTAAAGTTCCTTTGAATACGTTAAAATATTTGTACAAATCACTAGTGGAATCTATTATAGGCTACGCCCTTACCTGTTATGGATTAACTTTTAAGAGAAATTTAAGTAGAATAGAAAAATTGCAATTAAGATTCCTAAAATTTCTAGTCAACAAAAAGACTGAAAATAAATGTAAAACAGATTATAACAAACATTTTAAGATATGTAAGATTCTCCCAGTAAGCCTTAAGCATAAATTCATCCTAGCACTTAATCACCATGGGAGTCAAGAACATGGCCTATCTCATTTATGTCACACTTACGGCACCAGGTCGGTAGCTGCGGGCAAGTACGATATACCAAGGGTAACCAACTACTATGGCGATAGATGCCTGCGGAAACGCATACCCTACATTTTAAACTGCGTGCCAACAGATATCAGGCTGGAGGCCAATAGAGCAACATATAAAAGAAAATTATTTAATAGCATAGTAGACACTAGTAAATAGTGATAGTATATAGTAATAGTCATGTATGTGAATTTAGTTACTGAAGAGACTCCGATCCCACAGTCAAACTGTGTAAACCGTTTTGTGGGACAAACACTAATTGTAAAATTGTACCTTTTTATAATAATAAAAAAAAAACTCTTCGGGACAAAATTTATTAAAAGAAAATAAACAGTGTATTTACTAAACGCGCTCTAAACCGATACCCCACTCGATGGGGCACTCAGGTCAATTTCTTTTTGCGCGATTTCTTTGACAATTTATATGGCTTCGAGTCGACAACATTTTTATACTGTGAAAATTTGAAGACTGTAGCTTATAACCGTTTGTCTTTGGACAGACTGACGCGTGAGTGACAGCAATATATATATTGCACAGAACCCTAAAAAAACACCACAGTTAACTCTTTCATTTGGGTTTTTTTAAGTACCTGACTGTGGCTTTATAGGCCGGGCCCAATAAAGCGATAGGAGTGCGCGGTTGGAGAGTAGCCTGGGGAAAATTCAGGGGAAAACCTCCGGCACGACCACGCGTGTGGTTTGGAACACTGGAATACTCTAAGAGTTTGCGCTCCAGTGAGATTGGTTGAGCGGTTTCAACCGAATCTGAGGTGTGAGTGGAATCGAGCTACTGGGAGTTTTGTCGCTGGTTCACTAAACCTAGCCTACCTGAGAAGGGTCCAGCAAGAAACTCAGCTAGGCCCGACCTGGGTCGGACTGACTCTATCCGGTGTGCGGCGGTACCGGGACGAATAGGGACTATATGTGTCCCGTTCATTTAGGTATAATTATGCTAGAGGAAGAAATAGTTAACACCAATCTCTGGGATCTCCATTGACACGAATATTTAGCGAATCTTAGGCACTGGTCCCACCGCCGGCGAGCAGCGAGTACTTCCATAGTAATTCTACTCGTTTTCTCGCTCAAGCGAGTAGAATTACTATGAGATTACTCGCTACTCGACCAGTGCCTAATTTGCAGTTTCTAAACAGAGACTATAGCGCGATTTAGGATTCACGTCGCACATAAAAATGATAAAAAACACAGGATTACTGTTAAACATACTTTATTAGTTAAACCATAGTACCTAGTAAATAGATATGCACATTTTACATAATATACACTCATCGATAGTAAATCTACCAAATACATATTTAGATATCGACAATCATAATTATCTAAGCAAAGTTACAATATAAGCCAATTCGCATTATTAATTATGATTGTTAATATTTAACAATCATAATTAATAACAATACATATTTATTAAAGTAAGATACTTAGGTTGACACTATCCACTTCTTGTCACCTTCACGGCCGCCGAGCAAGAGAGCTCCGTGGAAGGTGCCTGGGTATTTATCAACTCTGCTTTGTGACGTCACCGGTGAGACGGGATTGATACCGTCAGTGTTGCCAGTACCGCCAAGTGATGGTCTCGACACCCGAAATAACTCGGGCGACAACAAAAGCGACATCTGCCGGCTAATTGAGACATCAAAACATCGAGAACACGGTAAAGAGCGGCCGTCAGCCTTCGTTAACCCGCTCATATAATTAAGGAGGCGAGGTGAACTAAAACATATAAATCATAATAATTTAATGCACCTCGCTTTTGTGGGACGTTCTAGGGGTCCCTGGGCAGGGAAAATATTTTTATGTTATGTTCATGTTTGCAAGGACTAGTAACTACGTACTAGTGTTCAGTGGAATTGACATGATGAGAGACTTCGCTCTGTTCTCATTTGATTTTATTTTTAGACTGACGCTCAGAGACCTTATACATCTCTGAGGATATTTATTTATTAGATTTTATTATTTCCATGTTGACGTGTTGTAATAGATATAGCTCAAAATATTTTATTATGATTAGTATACCTACTTTATTACCTTTTATCTTGACGCTTAGAGACTTATACATCTCTAACAAATCTCGATTGTTATTAGTTTCTTAGTCTTATTTTTGACATGTAACACTACATTTAATTAATGATGCTTTGATTATTGAATTATTTTTATTTGATGTACTTAGATAGATTTTGACTTGTAAAAGTGCCCTTGAGGCCTATTTGCAGAATAAATGTTTTGATTTTGATTTTATTTATAACACGGCGATTGGCAAAACAGGATACCAACTGAGTTGGGAGGTCAGGGGCCTATACCACGAAACTTTACAAGCGTACATCATCATCATCAGAACTTAAGAGCTTCGCTCTTGTCGGTGGAGTAACCGCCACTCTTGTTTTTATGTTATAGGGGGCAAACGAGCAGACAGATCGCCTGATGGTAAGCAATTACCGTCGCCCATAAACACCTGCAACAACAGAGCAGTCGCAAGTGCGTGCCGGCCTTTCAGAAGGGAATACGCACTTTTCTTGAAGGTTATATCGGTCCGGAAATACCGCAGGCGATAATTCATTCCATAGTTTGGTTGTGCGAGGCAGGAAATCTTCTCTATGCATTGCCAGTTTCTTCTTCCCCATACGACTCGGCAACTTCCTCCCTCACTTGGTTAAAGTAAGTCAGCCTAGGGCTTCCTCTTTCTCTCCTACGTAGGTAAAAAAAAATGCACAATTTTCCATACAAAAAGTTGGCAAAAATGCCAAATTGTATGCTTGTAAAGTTTTGTGGTATACGCCCCAGGTGATGGCACTCGCTTTCTTAAAACTCATTCCTAAATTAAATAGATGAAAATAAGACATGTTTTCGCGATTTTTATCTATCGAGCCAATTTTATTCCAGTATGGTTTTGTTCAGACTCAAAAACAGCAAATATGATCTAGTTTTCGTATGATTTTTTTGTGGCATTTGCGCTTGATTGTGATGAGTAAATATTCAATCTAAAAACTGCAATTTTGCGTGGTGCCCCCTCTTAAAGTGCACTCTGGGCTCGTTAGAGCACAACCGAGAAAATTTGCCTAGACGAGTAATATAACGATAAATATGTCACCCCATTAAGTCTATTCTTTAAGAAACTGAAGTGTGCGTATACCAAATGATTTAGCTTTAGTGAAAAAATAATTACTTTTATGGTTTTTTTTTATTTATTTAACTCAAAAATATAACTTACAGTAGGTATATGATTTTACCTCGCCAAACTGTATATGCGTTTCGCCGGTGGCGCGCTCACCACGTAATTAATAACAAATTAACATAACAAAGTCCAGGTCACAAAAGATAACGTCACGTAACACATTTTTTTTTTTGCTAGCTGGACAAAGGCCTCCCCTCTTTTCCTCCATTCGGCCCTATTGTTAGTTTTTTCCCGCCAAGTTAAGGAAAATGCGTCCAGGTCGTCCCGCCATCTCCTTTTTGGTCTGCCTCTGTTCCAGTAGCCATCTTGGTTTTCCACTGCGTACTTAACTCATATCATTAAAAAAATCTAACTCTGATATATTTTATAAGGACTTTTAATTAAGGAACCCTGAGTGAGTATACCTCAGTCCAATCTTGACCTTTTTTTCAAGAATTACGTACCATCTGCCGGCTCCAATCCAATGGGAGCCAATTCACAGCTTTATAAATACAAAAAAAACTAAATACTTTACGTATGCCTGAGAGCCAGGATGACCTAAAACAAATTAAGCCATATTACGCATTTATGTAACAATTACATATAAACCTTTTTAAAATGAAACCTTAACGTTTTTACATTAAAGTTCACTAAAAACGAACATAACAAAATGAATACTATTATAACATAGCTAACTAAGAAATATGCACGTTTGTCTTTCAATCATTATCAAGTTTATTATTAGCTATTTGCTAAATATTTTGGTCTTGACTGTCAATAGATAGAGTGAAACTAATTATAAATATTCCCTTCTGAAAGGCCGGCAACGCACTTGCGACTCCTCTGGTGTTGCAGGTGTTTATGGGCGACGGTAATTGCTTACCATCAGGCGATCTGTCTGCTCGCTTGCCCCCTATAACATAAAAAAAATGAAGCGCGGATTTGAGTTTTCTTTTATTGCAACCATGTTTACGTTAGATGTTATGGAAAACACACGGTCACTGGTTAGACAGAGGCATTTAGTTTAACAATGATTTTTACTCCATAGCTTGAAAAACGGAACAAATGCCTACCAAATCGAATAAACCAGTTTTTTTTTATATTTAAAATACTCGGGCCAAGTGAATAAAGTTCATGTTAATGATAAATTATACGTCACTTAATTCCTTTCCAATTGGAAACACATTGTTATTTATATCATCCGACGCGTTAAGTGGGTTCGACACACAATGAGAATTATTGGGCGCATGATATATTACAAGGAAAGGTGTTCACACATTCATTGCCTGTTCCAGGGTGACACTTGTTATATTGATACAATATTCACACATTATTATTAGTATTAGTAAACGGGACTTAGTCCTGTATTAACCCTTTATTGAACCTTTTTTCGTATCGAATTTTACTGACCTCGACGATGACACGCAAACGTGACAACCCTGATTTAAGTGTTTCTCGCTGTCAAACATCGATTTTGTTAGACAGTGAACCTTCTGTACCTATGTAAGTACATAATATATTGATTTTGTAGTTCTACTGGCTAGTCAAAAGTTATTGATGTTATTGTTATGCTAGCGGTATTACTTGCCCCATACATTTAATACCTATAAATATAGAAAATCAGTAGAAATCTTTCATTGGCAGTTAAACAATGATTTACGATTAAAACATTGTATGATCGGAGAGAGCTGCCATCATTAAAGATAATGGCACTATTAAGGTTTCTACAGACTAGCCATTAGGCTGGCTACACACAAACCTAAAGCCATAAATTTTACTTCCATCTGTTATTTGATTTTAAACTCTGTGTAGGAGAACGTGAAGTATAATTTTATTAGTACGTGTTTGTGTTGAATCTCAAGTTTGTTTACCTACAATAACCCTCGGAAAGCTAGAGTAGGTAAGTAGCTAAGAATTAACGTTGAAAAGTATAGTGTTGTTCTTAGTGATTATGTCATATTTATTAAAAGCAATCTTCCAACGGGGAAATTATTCAGAGCATAAATATCCTTTATTTAGAGAACCAATAGCTAAATTTATATGGCTGCAGCTTATTTACAAATTTAGTAAATAATATTTACTAAAAACTTGAGTTTAATACAGCAATAACCAAATATATAGACATCCTAGACTCAGAAACACATATTTGCCCTGTGCCTTTACCATGAGTTTACATGACCGTACTCGATAGCGACTGCGTAAACGACTTAGGCTCGGTTTTATAAAGGTCCGTTAGACCTAATGTCAGTTTTTTATGTCAAAAAATGTACTGAGTTACTGAAATTTGATCTGAAGTTCGGTCTAACGGATCTTTATAAAACCCGGCCTTAGTATGCCGATTCTTAATTCTATTGCGTAACCAGCCTGAAGCGCTATACTTTTGCCCATATAAATTTTTACGCAGTCGCTAGCGAGTACGGTCATGTAAACTCATGGTAAAGGCACTGACGGAGATTCCAACCCAGACCGTCAGCTTCGTAGAGTCACGGACCACTAGGCTGAACCGGTCGCCAAAACTTTGCTCTTTCTTTGCTTATTCTGGCTGGACAGGCGGGCTGTCGATCGCTCCTGGCGTTTAGGCACTGGTCCCACCGCCGGCGAGCAGCAAGTACTCTCATAGTAATTCTACTCGTTTTCTCGCTCAAGCGAGAAGAATTACTATGAGAATACTCGTTACTCGCCGGCGGTGGGACCAGTACCTCGTGCAGCCCAATTCCCCATCGCTGGGGCTAGGGTTGTTGTCCCGACAGCGTTCCCGGACCAACATCTTCTTCAAACCTTCCTGTTGTCCTACAAAACAAACGGACATCCTTTATGTTGACATCCCTCAGTTCCTTCTCTAACTTATTTCTACCGAATGTGTAAAATCGCGCTGCCGCTGTGGGCAGGAGTGGTCTCTATCTATCCCTATAATATGAAAGTGCAGGTGAGGGTGTTATACCGATATGACCTTCAAGAAAAGAGCATATTCCCTTCTGAAAGGCCGGCAACGCACTTGCGACTCCTCTGGTGTTGCAGGTGTTTATGGGCGACGGTAATTGCTTACCATCAGGCGATCCGTCTGCTCGTTTGCCCCCTATAACATAAAAAATGCATGTAGGTATCTTAAAGATACTAAATATACTATCTTTAGGCACCTAATAAGAATTTAACGAGATCTGAGAACGAAATCTGTGTAGTCAGTAACATAAATCGTAGAGACAAGTTAATTAAAAGTAGTAGGTACCGTGTTGGAACCGACAATGATTTCTTAATTGAAAAATTTAAATAGCTTCTATTAACTGGACTGAGTTACGGTGGAGTTTCTTATGAGCAGATACACAATTATTGGATTCGATGAGTTTTTAACAAAGCCTCAAATACCCCGACTGACAACCGCTGTCAGTTCGCGCGGGAAACGGTAGATTTGACAGTTGTTGCTAAGCTTGGGTAGGCGCGTATAATGTTGCTCTGTGTTCATAAATTGTTAATTTAATGCAGATTCTTTGTATATTTGTAGAAACAGCGATTACAATTTATTATTTATCGATTTTATGTTTTTCAATTCTAAAACAATATTATCTTACTGTTGTTACTTCGACGTTACTAAGATTTTTTAAATGTATAAAATAAGCCTTTAAATGAGAAACCCTGCCACAGTAAAAGAAGCTTTCTTACTCTTCTTTAAATGAAATGAAGCTTTACGCTGTTTTCAAAGATTTGTGGCGTCACTCCTGTAAACTGTCAAATGTGACATGTTCTGCATCGCGCTATCGAAGTTTCTTAAGTCAGTTGCATTAAATATAACTCCCAACCGACTCTCATTGGACTTCGGTCCCTGAGAGATCTCTCTATTGTCGTTTCTTCCTGTGTCTCCTATCTATATGTATGAGACCCTCGGGCCATGGGGTCCAAGTGCTCGTCGCCTATATAAGGACATCGCAAGGCGCCTTATAGAGGCTTCCGGTGACCAGAGGGCTGGCCACTATTTCGCCCAGTGGATTAGCATAGCTATCCAGCGTGGCAATGCGGCCAGCCTTCTGGGAACCGAGCACCGAAGACTTGGGCAAATGTTTTATATGTATATAATTTGTAGATACTCCGTTTCCTGTATATCTCCGATATTGTATGTACATTATCCTTTATAGGAGCACATTACTTATCTACAGATTCCATTTACTTATATTATTTAGATTTAGGTAAGCTGGTATGTAATAGGTAAGTACTATTCTGTGCTACTGAACCGATTGAGTTGAAAGTTACACATATGAAGTCGGTGAACCAAAGACGGTCAGTGGAAAGTGAATACGTAAATGAACCTTAAACGTAGGGGGCACTTAAGGGAACATACCCAAACTACATGACCCATTTAGGGGGGAGGGGGGTCGTCAAAGTACCACTCTTGGTCACCGGGGGGAGGGGGGGGTCGGTTTCTTGTCACGTATCCGGTAGAATACTTTTGAGAAACATTCTAATTGAAGCGGACTCACGCGCCACGGTTTAACCCCATCACTAAAACTTGTCCAGTTTCGCCACATCACTAATTGTACTGTTTCTTCTTGATATATTTTTTACTAAATACAATTACAATTGAATAGCTACGCTATACCACGCTTGCACTCTCGAAGTATGCATTTTTAGGGGCCGTATGAGAAAATACAAAGAAAAGCCATTATTTTTTCAACTTTCCGCAAAAGTTTTTTTATAAAATATACTACGTAAAAACTAGGGGGGGGGGGGGGGGGTCTTGGCATATACTACGCTTGGTCACCTAGGGGGGGGAGGAGGATAAAAAACGCAAAAAAATTGGTCACTTAGTTTGGGTATGTTCCCTAAGCAGTAAATAAGTAGTAGTATTACGAAACACTTGGCCGGTTTTATTTAGATCATGATTCCTTTCCTTGCCTTATGTGAATGGCAATTTTAAAGTACGCCATTGCTTAGAACACCGACTATCGTCACAGAGGAACCTCACTCTAACCGCACAGGAATGAGCAATGCGTTAAAAAGTGCTTAATGATAATTAGACACGCGAAGCAGCTATAAACAAAACTGGAATCTCGCTTAACCTACAACCGGCAGTAAATCTAGCTACTTCCGGTTATAAGGAAGACGAAAAAGGGTTAGCGAGTACAGTCATGTGCTAAAATATATATCGAATCATACTACGTAATTTTATAAATGCGAAAGTTTAGATATTTGGGATTTTTGGATGTTTAGATGTTTGGGACTCAATCACGCAAAAACGGCTCAACGGAATACTATTGGTATGTATACAGATAGCTCAGCGTTATTATCTAGAATAGGACTATTTTAAATGGCGTATTTGAATTTTTCGTTAAGAAATATCGTTTCAAACATCACTCCAAAACGACCATTTTCAAGCTAAAAATATTGTTTCTTAGAGTCTGGCTAATGAAAGCTGAGGCTAGAAAAGAGCGGAAATTTTAGAAAATCCACGTGATGCAACACTGTGTATAATGTGACAAAACAATAATGATACTTGGGCAACACAATAAAATGTTCGCACTACATAGTTCAGTACGTACTGTGCTATGATATAACATTAAAATAAATATTACCAAAACGAAGATTTATGATTTATTTATAGATTAATTATATTTAAATATTCCGAGTCTGTCATGCAAGTAGCTATTCATGACGACCGCTTTAGCCTAGTTGGTAGTGACCCTGCCTTCGAAGCTGGAGGTCCCGGGTTCGAATCCCGGTCGGGGCATGTATTTGTGTGATGAACACGAATATTGGTTCCTGAGTCTTGGATGTTTTCTATGTATTTAAGTATTTATTTATCTATATAAGTATGTATATCGTCACTTGATACCCATAGTACAAGTTTTGCTTAGTTTGGGACTAGGTTGATTTGTGTAAGATTGTCCAAAAATATTTATTTATTTAATAATGCACTATGATACGATTTGCTGTATCCTGTTTCTGACCCGTAAAGGATCAAGCCATGTTTGTCTCCATTGACACTGGACATTAAGTGACGTTTGACACATTTGACGTAGATATAGTTGCCATTTAAAAAGTTTTAAATAAATCTCAGCCTCAGCTTTCATAAGCCGGACTCTATTTATATTTCATCACCCATTTACATTGTTTTCGATGTCAAACCATAGTAAATAATGGCCATTATCATACTCATTACCAATCACAGCTGCCAATATAACTCCACGATAATTACATCTTAATCCAACCCATTATTCAATCGATTTGCATCCTAACATCTCAAGTCTCAACGGTAGCTCCGGAATTTAAGAAAAAAAAATTAATAACATGGCTCCATCAGGTACGGCACCGCTTATGAGCTGAGATGAAATAATTTTCTCGATAATCCCAAAAATATATCGACCGTAAATAATCTCTCGTATGGCCGCCTGTCCAAACCCTATTATAGTGATGGGACCTTCCATACGAATACATTTTATCGATATGTAGCTTGAAGACCTCTTAATTGTAAGCACTTGACTTGACGATTACTCCTCCTGATTTTTTAATTAGATAGAACATATTGTTCTTGAGTATGATATCGTTCCGATATTATTTAACTCCTAAATTTATAACAATATTGATAGTCGTATATTGGTTTACAGTGTATGTTTTGAGAGTATAAATCCACTACGCGAATTGAACTCATATGTAGATTATTTATTATTCATACAACAGCTAATTTGTTTTACATACACTTGCTCTTGCGTAAGCGCATAACCAAGTGTATGTGAGCGCGACCCACTAATATTGAAATGGCAATTTTTACGTATAACATTTAAGTTGAATTTCCAATCAATCAATCAGTCAATTTATTTGCAAAAAAATACAGCACATAATAGATGTCATAATTGAAATTTCAGAATCATGTATTTTGCTAGTCGCCAAGGAGAGCCTTTTATTCCACCTTAAATAAATATCATCTCTGCTCCTATCGACAACTAACGCCCATCACTACCAACCAATTCCAAATCACCGGGCCCAGTGAGACATTTGTATAGATTAAAATATATATGGGTTAATAATGTATTAGCAGTTATTAAACGTTTATTTTATCACCGGTCGTCGGTCGGGCGTTTAACTTTATGTTCACAGTTTTACTTATTAAAGAACTTATGCGACAAGCTTACGTGATTAACATGAGTTTTTTTTTAAGATGTGATGTCAGTGTTGCCCGATTTCACGCTTTTGTAATTCCTCGTGACGGTTCAATTTGTTATAATGTGATTTTGGTTTGGGAAACGTTTAGTGATGTGCTGTTTTGTTTTTTTTGTTCGATAGGAGGATAAACAGGCCATAGGTACTGGCTGTTTGTAGTTTTTTTTTTCAATAAGCTGGATTTTAACGTCCTTTGTGTTATTTCTTCAAAAAGTCTATTAAGGAATTCATGTTTTTATCGGCCATCTAGGATGGAGAGTCGCGACTACATGTATTTTTTTAAATATTAGTTACCTAGCTTGGACAAAACAATATATATATCTATCTTTGGACAATCTTACACAAATCAACCTAGCCCCAAACTAAGCAAAGCTTGCACTATGGGTACCAAGTGACGATATACACACTTATATAGATAAATAGATACTTAAATACATAGAAAACATCCAAGACTCAAGAACAAATATTCCTATTCATCACACAAATACATGCCTTGACCGGGATTCGAACCCGGGACCTTCAGCTTCGAAGGCAGGGTCATTACCAACTAGGCTAAAGCGGTCGTGATATTCCATTAACAAGAAAGCTTCTTGGCCAAACTCTTCTCATCTAAATCCGTTCAGGGGTTTAAGCTTGTAAAGGTAACAGACAGATAGTTAGGTACTTTCGCATTCATAATATTTGTATGGATGGATGCATGATACAATAATATACTGTGCCAGGTGCAATCAGTGGTGCTACCGCGAACAGCAAACGAAGTTTTCCCTCTCTGTCGCACTTGCAAGTTTGCACATAAGTGAGACAGAGAGGGAAAACTTCGTTTGTGGTTCGCGGTAGCCCCTCAGGTACATCGGTTAGTAGTGTGGGTGACACGTTCTACCTCATCGGCATATCGACGGTATACGGATGTAAGTAGGGTTTGCAATTCGAATATTCGAATATTCGAATTATTCGCTACATATATTATTCGAATTCGATGACATCCATTATTCGAATAAAACGAATATTTCGAATAGTACAGAAATTTGACTGAAATTATTTACCTTCGCGAAAAACTATAATAAAATGCCAAGATCTATTATCCTCTACATTAACAACCCGTAGAAATAATCTTAAATATTAAAAAGAAGTTTTAATCAAAGACAAACAGCATATTATTTTTCTTTTCACTTGCCAAAAACAAACTTTCTAATCTATATATGTATCACGCGAGGCCGATGTTTGTACACCCCATCAGATCTACAGTTATGGTCAGATTTTAATAAATGATGTGTCATAAGATTCGTCTCATGCTGGAGAGTTGCATAAAACTTTTATTTTTTCATATTTTTTAGGAAAAAGGACTAAAAAATTGATTTTAAAAAACTACTGTGCGCTGACCACGTGATTTTGGCCGCGTGACGTCACGCGACGTGGCTCCTGTTTTGAATTGACATAACACAGTAAAAAAATAAACAATAATTGAACTCAAACCTGTAGTAAGTTCTTCAGCATGAGAAAATATACGTTTTGAGTCGGCGACATATATACACAACCCCAAGAAAATTAACAAAATACTAAATAAACGATCTTTTTGCAATGTTTACAACACAGACTGTTTACAATTTACGAGTATATGAATGACAGACGTATTGTATCGTTATTTAAAAATTCAACGCGCCTTGCGCGCCGATAGGAGTACAATTCCTATTGGCGATTTAGCCTTAAGGCGCCGTAGGTTCAACGAAAAATATCATGTCAGGGGGTGAGGTAACCAGCCGCGCGGGGAGCGCCCTGCTCACTGGCACACTCGCGCGCTTACAGTGAGAATACACAGTAAACTCACTAAGCAGTACTGCAACGAAGTGGGAAATAAATTGACTAATGCAGGCTGGCGATTCTGCGACTTAATGCAAAAATTTAGTATTAGTGTCATACCTTTTATGGAATATTAAGTATGCCTCATGTCATTTGAATCACATGCATAAATACCCTGTCCGTCTAGGACTGAAAAAATACTATCCATCGCATTTGAATATTTTTAAACAACTTCAAGTTAGTAAAATAAAAGAAATATATTTACCCGATTACACTCATCGGGATATCAGTTTGAGAGTTAATAAAATATTGACACTATTGTTTCCCTATAAAAAGAGATTTCCCTATAGAGAAATATAGATAAATTATACGCCAAAACCATCCCGAACAATCAAGGTACATATTGGTGATTATCAAGCCGTTTTCGAGTTCTTTTTACTGGCGAAAAAAGTAACGCAAAAGAATAAATAATTACATAATTATAAGTCTTCAAAGTTTTAACCATGAAGTTTAAAATTCTGAAAAAAATTGAGGTGGTGTGCATTAATAAATACTTTCAACGATTTTTGGTTTGGACAAGACAGGTTTTACGATTTTTCAGTTTTCGCTGAAAAACTGTCTTGCCCAAACAAAAGGTTGTAAGTGCCGTGAGTTCCATGAAGATACGACCTTTTTAGATTCAATGTATTGGATAGTGGTTTTAAATGTGGACTAGTAGGTGTTGGTACCGAACCCTTCATTGTGCGTGATCCGACACGCACTAGGCCGGTATTTTTTTGAGATAATTTCAATGGAATTTTCACCATTTGAGATATATATTTTTTTGGTTTCTTTTGGAGTAGTCAAATTTTGAGTCAATAACAAAATACTATATAAATAAATTTATGACGGCGGTAAACAAGCATACCTACGACCTGCCTGATGGTAAGCAGACACCGTAAACTACGGACCCTTGCATAGTTTGGCTTATAGCTTTAATTGATATTAAAGCATGTATATAAGTGTATGAGCATTACGAGGCATCAATTTATAAAATAAAAGTTAGCAAGAGAAGAGATCATTGTATATTTTCTGGGCACGTTTTAATTAAACGATGTGGACGGACTATGTGGATTGTTTAGAAGATACTCCTCTTATCGGCATACCTCTCGCTTGCCGCGAGTCTACCAATTCAGGCAATAAATGATCCATGTAAAAATCTATCAGCTTCTTCTCCATCTTGGACCGCTAAAACTGATCATCTCGTTTAATGTAAAGAACTTCCAGGGGTTGTCTTTCACCTCCCAATATTGCAAAAATACACCTTTGACTACCCGATACGTGTAACTGGCCTTGTGCTTGGTAGTACCAGCTGCTGTTAGTATTAACGTAGTCATCCCAGATTTCTTGTTATATTTTAAAATCTGGATTTTGTTTTCTTTTACGGCATCTACCGTACCGTATTTGGAGCCAGGACCGTCAGCTTTTGTAGGCAGAGACACTTCGTTAAACTTGAAGTAAAATAAGTTTCTGTGAGAAAATTCATTATTGGTACAAGCTTTTATTGCCGACTGTACTTTTTTTTCACAGTCATCATTACTTGTAGAGACGGTTTCAATGAGCCCAAACACGACGAGTTTATCTTGTGCAGTTTAGGAGTTGCTATGGCCACCTTCTGTCTCCATCATCAGATCAGCTCGGTACTACCATAATATTGCATTGTTATTGAATTTACATAAGTGTGCCAAATTTAGGCTCAATCGGATACCGGCAAGTGGTTGAAAAAAGAATTGCAATTTTTTTACATACTTACTAACAGTGCAAATTAAACAAATACTTGTAATATATAAATTTATCGATTCATACTAGTCTTACTTTTATACTATAATTGTACTTCTACTAGGCCTGGGTTGGGCGGTTGCCCAGTGCACAACTCGCCTTCTAAAGAGTGAAAAGGTATAAGTACTACTGTATGTAAGAATTTCTACTGTGGGTACACGTATTTAGTACTTACCGTATTGCATTCGTTCTTCTAGCATTCACTCTGCATGTAATTAAACGCTTAAGCCGACTACGCTTTATTTTATTCCTCTTGTTACCCATATTTATGCGAAAATTGTACTTAATGGTGCGGAGTTGGAGCAGAGTTGAAATGGCACAGGTCCGACCTCGAACGCAGCTCGCTGAGCACTGAGCGGGCGTCCGGGTCAGCCGCGCACGAGCGGCTTCGCGGAAAATAGTATATTTGAATGATTATTTTTCATTGCTTTTTATGCAAAAAAAGTAATCGCTTAATGTCATGAAGTACAACATTACGAATTTATTGATATAATTTTCATGTAAATAGCTAATGTGCAAAAATAGTTACAAATTTTTAAAGGTTTGCTTTAGACGCAAGTTTGCGATTTTTTTCTATCGAGCGAAAGTTGGTTAATCGTGTTTTGAATCGCTTTTGGCACTACAGGAAGGTCTCAAAATTGTTGTGCATATTTTTTGGAAACCATAACATCATTTACAAACGCGTTATGATTTTTCAAAATCTCTGTTACGTGAACTCACGGCGCCTTAAGAAGATTTTTCTATCCTCGGTATGTAGCATAACGCCCCCCTCTCCTAAAAATACTACTAATTTACCCCTCCCCGAAAATATAAAAATAAAGAATAGAAATAATTATGAAGTTTTACTTGAAGTTTTATTTGTGTCGTAACTAATGGCCAGAACGTGATCGCTAGTGGTAGGACCCCCTTATAGTTATGAACCGTAAGAACCCAAAGCTCTATGATAGTTGACGGAACCCTGAATCTCTCATCCCTCGGTACGCAATAAATATTTACACTAATGTCCCTAAGACGAACTTTAAGTTTGAAGTAATAATAGTAAGTTGATGTAAAATTAGAGGATTTTATTGAGATAGGTTAATGGGTTTTAAATAAGTTTTAGGCCTAAGTATGTATGTCAAGCTCAACGCACCTATGTCTTAAACCTAGTATACAGAGTTGTGCTAACCCTATCAAATTAGGATTTTTAGCAGGTTTGTAGGGATTAAGAATTATTTTATTTTTGGTATAGGCTGGGCCCCTCCAGACCGCCCGAGAGATTGCTATCTCTCTCTGTTGTTAAACAGAAACCAGTGGCTCTCGACCCAGACTTGGACAAGCCCCCTCCAATATTTTCTAACACTATTCGGAGTGTAAAATCAATGTCATAAATTAATAACACTATGGGAGAGTTATGCTGGGATTATTTAACCGCATTGTCTCAGGACGCAACGATCAAATACCCCTTTGTAACTCTCGGGTTTAGAATTTGTTCTAGAAAAAGGTGATCAGACAATTATAACAATTGAGTCTACTAGTATTTCGAAATCCGCGCCAATAGATAAGGAGAAATACTGCAAGACCTTATCTATGGTGTCAGGCGAAATCCTAGCGTTACTACGCCGGAATCTGGCCCTAAACAAAACTCCTGCCAAATATCCTAACCCGGAAATATGTACTACCAATCTCCTAACTACTACCCAAGACGAGTAAGAAAATAACTATTAAGCTAGATCGCTAGCTTGCCTGAGTCTAGATTACCTACGCGGTTGTTTGAAAATTGGATTACCGTACCCTATCATTTGGAGTCTATATTTGCCTATGACGAATATTCCCGATTCATTATATTATCGTATGAATTTCTCGCGACCTATAACGTAATTCCTAACTTAAACCAAGTTAACCCAATGCGTAAGAATCTAATTTTCCTACTTCCCTCATAATTGTGTGTGAATTTACCCTAATTCTACCCCCATTTAGAACTAAACTGTTGAAACTAATATCCCTTACCTAGGATTTAGTTTCAATGAATGCGTATTCCCTAAATTAAGCTGTAACAGTTCGGCAGGCTACTCCGATGTTTTGCAACCTATCAGCCAGTGTATGTACCTCCCCCTGCACGTCCGTGGACAAGGCGGTGCAGGTAAGGTGCCCTAGCGTGTATATAAGATAATATATAAATATATTTAACAAGTCCGTTCTCCAAATACTGCACAATTTCAACGAGCGAGGATCACCCTCTATGCTGACCCAAACTATGGCAGCCTCGTTTACGTTGCCAGCTGGACATTGTGAGAACGTGAAGGATAGATCGTCTCCTGTGTTGGTAAAAAGGAGACGTCAGGCCACCTTCAGACCTGATAACAAGGGCTCTGAGTCATTCCCATTTGTACACCGTTAGGCGAGAATAACCCCTCAGGCATACTGTAAACCTGGACAGAGAACTGGCTTTTAAAATATCTAATAAAGTTCATCCCCAAAGAAAATAACACAAAGAGAAAAATTAATTAAACAAAGAAAAGTTAAGCATTATGATTAAAATCCCTTTGCAAAGTGCAGATATTCCACACAGCATTGGGAATTTGATCACAGTTTCTAGGTAACGGGACCCACCAATAAATTCGCGGTACGCTAAGCCAGTATCCGTGTCAGCCCGTTGACGAAAGTGAAGTGAAGCTAACCGCTCCGACCCAGCCTTTTATACCCCTCAAAACCGCGGACAATCTGGACAATCCGGACAGTGCAGACAACGCAGATAACGCGGTTAACGCAGACATCCCGGACACACTTTGTGAGGTTCAACTACCAGGCTATCATAAAATTTAAAGAGGTTGCAGTTAATAGACTAAACTATCCAAGTGATGTCATCAACCAATCATAACCTTAATGGGCGCGGCTAATACCCATTAGTCCATGATTGGCTATGTCATTCCGATATATTATCTTATATCATTTATATACATCACTCCGCCATCTTGCGAACGAACGAAAACCACTCCTACCGACAAGAAAAATCTTACAGTATTCACCTGGACTAACTTTACCCCATTGTTAATAAGACCGAATCTAGCTAATCAGCTATCAAATACTTTATAGATTAGATCGCTAAGAATGCGCACTCATCCCACGCACGTTATGTCGCCCTAGTAAAATTAAAGAAAATCTTGTTTCCAATGTAGTCTTAATGATCACTACGTCAGCCAGTATATAGGTATTTAGGTAAGACTAGCAATCTTTCTTTCACGAACTAATGTATTCCCGATATTTTAATAATTTATATCCCCATAATGAATCATTTCCTCATATTATTTACTTATAAAGGCATCTCATTTTTGGTAAAAATAAGGTTTAATTAGCCCCCCTATTCTAAGTCTATTACATCTCGCCCCCATGAAGCTTTCACAATGAAATACTTATAATATTTCATGAAGAAACTTCATCCTAGGTCCTTGACTTGTTGGAAATTCCCCATCCCTGTTTAATCGCGTGGTGTGTATATCCAATACTAAGTTATCACCAATGTCCAAAACACCTGATGTAACCTCATGAATTCCAGTCATGAATCATGATAGTCTTTTCCCCAAGTTTTTCCGTCTTGTCAGAGATACCGGGTTGTGAGGCCGATAGGTTCTAATAACCCGAATTCGCAGTATCATGTTGGATGTCTAGATCTGGCCGGGCATCTATCGATCCATGTCCACATTGCCCGGACGCATGATACCCCAAAAGCTCCCCATACAAAACAAAAAAGTGTTTGGAATAGGTACTGAGGCTCTCAGACTTCATTACTCAATTCTGGCCATATTCAGGTTGTTTTGTCCACCCATAATCACCGGTTCTTGGTGAATGTTTCATGTTTGCAAAGTAAGCCAAATTTTATAATAATGTTGTAATGATAATACCCTTTTGTGTTTTGAATTATATACCTGTTAACCCATACCTTGTGTAAAAATTATTCAACCAATCCATAATTCAACTTACTTCACAAAACATGAGGTGTGTAGAAACCATCGAATGTGTTCAGTATTAGTCACCAAAATCTACCCTTTTACAATGGGTCGAACTGTTCATGACAGTTTTAACCTACTAATAAAACTTTAGTGACTAGTTGTGTCTCGTTCCCCCACAAATTCCAACAATCCAAGTTTGGATTATATTCCAACTATTGTCAGTCTGTATCAGTCCATTTTCACAAAAAAAATAACATTTCTTCTCACTTCAAAACATCCCTTCACGCTGTACCTTATTTTCGCTTTACATTAGTACTGTCCATCATTATCGTTCACATTCCTTCCTCATTCGCCTGATCGCTCGACCTTTACAGACCGCCAAAGCTTCCGTAATACAATCCTTAAGAAAATAATTTGACTGACCGCATTATTTACCTTGCAATGCAATAAACCCCCATTTGTCTTTAAATCGTATCCAAAAGTAACACAACCCCCGCATCGCGCCGTCACATCAGTATACCGCAAACGAAAACAACTTATGAAACAATGAATAAGAAAGCTTTTACCTTAAGGCTGGGGCCCCGCTTTGGTAATCCAATATTAAACACACTAATCTATCACTTTTGCAACGATTACACGCACTGTTACGAATATTATATTGATTCACTCCTGGATCTCGGCCCCTCATTACTACAATTATATTATTTCCTATTTGAAACACCGTGTTATTATAAATTTCCCGAAACTCCGAAGAACTTGTTAAAAATAAACGCCAGTCAAAACGTCAACTGAGTGTCGAGGGAGCTGCCGTTCATAAACCATTCTAAAGTACTTCTTACACAGCGATTTTTTTCCCGCTATACCGTAGTGATAATATTATCGCGATATTTCTAAGCCATATGGACTTTTACTTCAGTATTCAACAATACTCATGATACATACATCGTAATCGCGCAACAAACCATATTTGCCAAGGCTGGCAATTTCTTGATAAAAGAGACAGCTATATTGTAATTGTTATAAGAGAGAATATAGAGGCGAAACATTTCGTCCTTAGCTTTTATTTGGCCGTTTATAGATTCTTGTACCCAAATAGTGAAGCAAAACTACCAGTGTGTAAACCGGTCGAATCGTGCAGTCCAAATTTCTATTTGAATATCTTTCTATTTTTTTTTTTTCACTCCGCAATTTGTTGATGCCTCCAAATCTATTCGTATATTCTGTGACAACCTTTATTGTCTATGATTCTCCTTTTTTCTAGCTTCCTAAAGACGTAATCCCTCCCTTACGTAATTTAATGCGCGTCCATTGGAAGAGAAAGATAACAATACTTCTATCCCCCTCTATCTATTAATTGAATTTACTCTAGACGCGACAAGCAAATAACAACACCACAATTGAGCGAGACAGCCACATACATTTTCGTATAAGAACGACAGAGAGCTACAGACCACCTGCTGTCCTTGTCACAGCCTCATTTCTTTTTCCCGAGTACAACTTTTTATATGATACCTGTGCCCAAATACGTCACACAAGCAATTTCTCGTCAGAGTTAAAGAATTAGATATGATAACCCCGGCAGCCATTTTAAATCAATTCTCAATCCATTTACATAAGACCCCTTCAGACACTCTTGGTGGCCCGTGTATAGGATTTCCTTTAGAAATATTCATACTCTAAGGATTTTAATATTACTTTTAGTTACTCATAACGCCATCTATCACTGTCTGTGGAACCTCTCGTCTTTAAAAGACTGAAAACTACTTTGTATTCTGATGATATTTGGTAAAAAGACAACGAAAATCGTCTCCAATTTCCATGATACAATCCTAGTTATTATTATTTTTTTATAATCCTATTGGACGTTATTATTTATTTATGCTCGCTTCTATCTTTGATCGCTTATAATGCCATCTCGCGTCGAGTAGCGTATCAAATGGGAAAGTGTGCGAGATCCTACCGATAACTTAACCATTTTTCTAGAACATTCTATCATAATTCTTGAATGCATTACTACGCTATCGATATTTGTTGTTGTGTAGCTACATGATTATCCCAACCGTACACGATTACCGCGATTCCTGTTGTCGAGTGGAGTAACTATACGCTAACCATAGATAATCGATCTAATTCGTTCGTGTATAATGTATAATACACTTAAATACTTTCCCTCGTATTCATAAAACTTAACAAACCTCTGCTAACCAAAATGTCTGTTGTCACTGTCTCACAAGCACATGTGTCAACGTGACAGATAAGGACAAACGAACTTTAGCGGCTAGTTCACTAATATAGGTTTAATAGACGTTTATGAATAAGGGGGTTTGTTATTATTATTTGAAAATACTATTTTCTTATCTATTAAATATGTTTTTGAATATACCTACCTAAGATAAACAATTTATCATAAATAATTTATTTAGCTAAAATCGACCATAGCGCATGTTTTTTTCATTTGACATTTGACATTAGTGGTTTCGTTTTCTACCGCGAAACTTAATAAAACCGTCTGCCCTGCCGTCCCGTTGTTGATTTGATACCAAAATAATTAGTTTCTTTGTGTCGGTAATAGTTCCAACTGCAAACCGGAGCGCCTAAGCTTAAGATAATCGCCACGCCTATACTAATCAAGACGCATAATGAAATGAACTGAAACTACTTCGTGTTTTCAAACAAAGTTCATGGTTACTTTGTTGAAGTTATTTAGATGGAAAGTGAATATTGGGCAACTGGTAAGTCAGTTTCGTTTTCTCCTATCTATTGATTAAAATAATTTACGCATATCCACTTTGCTGAATAGTTCCCGTACTTACTTGCTTACTTACTTGAGAAACGTCAAACTTTTGTTTGGAACAAAGTACTTATTCATCATAATAACAAAACACTTAATTCGAAACTAATAGTTCACTGCTATATAACTTACTAGGTACTTAGTCGTAAAACGGTCGAAAATGCTGTGAAACAGCTTTCTGTTCGAAATGCTGTTTTTTATTTTTTTCAGAAAAGTAGGTTTTTTTGTGAGCTTTTATTGTAGTTAAAAAGTTCTTATCTACAAGTAATCACGAATGATCATATTGATGATGATGAGATTTC
Source organism: Epiblema foenella (assembly GCA_963556455.1). Taxonomy (NCBI): domain Eukaryota; kingdom Metazoa; phylum Arthropoda; class Insecta; order Lepidoptera; family Tortricidae; genus Epiblema; species Epiblema foenella. The sequence goes on from OY747106.1 coordinate 924,762, forward strand.
GACCGACTTCTGTCTCAGTGATAAACTACAATTGACTATACCGTTTATAAGTGAATATATGTTTCCCAGTCCGTCAAAATGTATGAGACCTGATCACTAATGGGATTTTCGCTAACCTACTGCCTATTTTGTCTCCAAGTTGACTAGGTTTTGTTATAATGAGACACTATAACTATTTCAAAATTTTACATAACTTGGATACTCCATTCATCAAAATAAATAAATGTTCTTTTATTATAATATATTACTATATTACCCTTTTTTTTCAGTTCAATGATGATTAAGCCTACATCTAGCAATGATCTATTCATTAATTTGATAACTTGATGAGCTACAAACAACACAGTCATTTTGTGGAAATTTGTTCCGGCCCGCTAACTCCAAAAATACTACTGCCCTTTCTTCTACCAAAATATATGGATGACTTGAAACGTAAGTACATGTAATTAAACAATCTATTGACTATAACCAAATTTGAAGAATACCCAGTACAACCTTAATGTACCTAGTCAAATTTAAATTTTAAGTTTCACCGTGCTTCCCGCAGACCCCCAGTCCATTCAAAGATTTTGCAAAAAAGCTCAAATTATACTCCCAGTGTCTAAAATATTTTGTATAAGTAGTAATTTTATTTATTCCCAATGTCTAAAAGTACATATATTAATGATACTCTCATTTAATGCTAATTTTTATACTTTTTCATTTTCAGTTGTGAATGTTCAATAGTAGTCACTACTATTGAACTAGCCTACTCGCTGGTTGATTGACAAGCTACTTATTTCCTAACTACTGCAGTACCCCGAAGGTAATTATTTCATTTATTCTGTATGTAATGATAACACATTTTTGTTTGAAAACAAAACTAGTGCCTACGCCAAGTCACGGAATCAGACAACTGACTCTCGATATGCGACTATACGGGTATAATTAAGATATTGATGATAACCATATAACTTCGAAAACATAAAACTAGTGCCTACGCCAAATCATACGATCAGATAACGAACCCCGGCGATCTCCCAACATAAAAGTGCACTGTACAACTAAGATATTGATGATGATGAACTTTGCACAAAAGATCCCATTGGTTCGAAGTGCATTCTTAAGGGCCCTCACCTAGATAAGATAAGATAAGATGAGATGATGATGAACTTATGTAAGTTATAACTAACGCCCCCAATATACTAAACTCTTATTTTTTTTTACTTCTTATTAATGAATACTTGTCGGCCCAGTTGGTATCGACCCCACCCACAAAGCCAGAAGTTCCGGATTCGAATCCCGGTAGGAGCATCTATTTACATAGCAAAACAAACCCACCGATATTTATTGTTATGTACTATAAACTAGTCAAAATCATAATAATGTTCGCGTCTATTCGTATTCAACCGTAATAAGTGTAAAACATTTTGTTAAGGGGCCTTATGATTTGATTTCAAATTGATAAAAGTATTATCAGTAACAATACTAGCGCCCCCAATATTACTAAACTTTTATTATTTTATTAATGAACACTTGTCGGCCCAGTTGGTATCGACCCCACCCACAAAGCCAGAAGTCCCGGATTCGAATCCCGGTAGGAGCATCTATTTACATAGCAAAATAAATCCACCGATCTTAATTGTTATCTACTATAAACTAGTCAAAATCATAATAATGTTCGCGTCTATTCGCATTCAACCGTAATAAGTGTAAAACATTTTGTTAAGAGGCCTTATAAATTTTTAAATGATTTGATTTCAAATTGACAAAAGTATTATCAGTAACAATAAAGTGATTAACGAATACGACGACTGTTTCAAAGCTCCAGATAGTATCAATACCATTCCTTAATTCTCCCATGTGTATTAGAATTTAAGAGGAAAACACAGTTTTTAGCTCGAAAATCGTAAATTTGAAGCGATATCTCCCAATGGAAAATCCATAAAAATGCATTTAAAAGTTATGACATTAGATCTAAATCTCCCCTGTTCTAGATAACAACACTGAGAAAACGCCAAGACACGCGTCAACTCAATCAGAAAATCGCCCAAATAGACGACCGTTTCCAACTGATAAGGGCTCTTAAATTCAACCGATGAACTCTTAACAATATGTAACCTTGTCCCTAGCGCCGATATATTTTCGTGTTTTCCGCGACCATATACTCATTTATTTCTATTGCGTCTAACAGTACCCTAAGTGCGTCGTCTGTTCCCTAGTTCACGCAGGTCTACCCGTTTTAGTAATAAAAAAAATAACTTATTTTTTCGCCCCCAGTTTTTATTTTCTTATTATTTAATAATAGTAAACGTTTCATTATTTTCAGATACGGATTCTAACAACTAGCTGCCCGAGTCCCTAGCAAGATTAATGGATGAGAGAACCAGACCCCGTCAAAATCACATCGCTTGCACCGCAACAAACTGTAGCCTCCAAAGAGACTACTGAACTTCGCTTGCTGAACCGGAGCCCTAGGGCTTCGGAACATCGTGGTCACGGTCTCACCAAACTGTAGCATAACGCCCCCCTCTCCTAAAAATACTACTAATTTACCCCTCCCCGAAAATATAAAAATAAAGAATAGAAATAATTATGAAGTTTTACTTGAAGTTTTATTTGTGTCGTAACTAATGGCCAGAACGTGATCGCTAGTGGTAGGACCCCCTTATAGTTATGAACCGTAAGAACCCAAAGCTCTATGATAGTTGACGGAACCCTGAATCTCTCATCCCTCGGTACGCAATAAATATTTACACTAATGTCCCTAAGACGAACTTTAAGTTTGAAGTAATAATAGTAAGTTGATGTAAAATTAGAGGATTTTATTGAGATAGGTTAATGGGTTTTAAATAAGTTTTAGGCCTAAGTATGTATGTCAAGCTCAACGCACCTATGTCTTAAACCTAGTATACAGAGTTGTGCTAACCCTATCAAATTAGGATTTTTAGCAGGTTTGTAGGGATTAAGAATTATTTTATTTTTGGTATAGGCTGGGCCCCTCCAGACCGCCCGAGAGATTGCTATCTCTCTCTGTTGTTAAACAGAAACCAGTGGCTCTCGACCCAGACTTGGACAAGCCCCCTCCAATATTTTCTAACACTATTCGGAGTGTAAAATCAATGTCATAAATTAATAACACTATGGGAGAGTTATGCTGGGATTATTTAACCGCATTGTCTCAGGACGCAACGATCAAATACCCCTTTGTAACTCTCGGGTTTAGAATTTGTTCTAGAAAAAGGTGATCAGACAATTATAACAATTGAGTCTACTAGTATTTCGAAATCCGCGCCAATAGATAAGGAGAAATACTGCAAGACCTTATCTATGGTGTCAGGCGAAATCCTAGCGTTACTACGCCGGAATCTGGCCCTAAACAAAACTCCTGCCAAATATCCTAACCCGGAAATATGTACTACCAATCTCCTAACTACTACCCAAGACGAGTAAGAAAATAACTATTAAGCTAGATCGCTAGCTTGCCTGAGTCTAGATTACCTACGCGGTTGTTTGAAGATTGGATTACCGTACCCTATCATTTGGAGTCTATATTTGCCTATGACGAATATTCCCGATTCATTATATTATCGTATGAATTTCTCGCGACCTATAACGTAATTCCTAACTTAAACCAAGTTAACCCAATGCGTAAGAATCTAATTTTCCTACTTCCCTCATAATTGTGTGTGAATTTACCCTAATTCTACCCCCATTTAGAACTAAACTGTTGAAACTAATATCCCTTACCTAGGATTTAGTTTCAATGAATGCGTATTCCCTAAATTAAGCTGTAACAGTTCGGCAGGCTACTCCGATGTTTTGCAACCTATCAGCCAGTGTATGTACCTCCCCCTGCACGTCCGTGGACAAGGCGGTGCAGGTAAGGTGCCCTAGCGTGTATATAAGATAATATATAAATATATTTAACAAGTCCGTTCTCCAAATACTGCACAATTTCAACGAGCGAGGATCACCCTCTATGCTGACCCAAACTATGGCAGCCTCGTTTACGTTGCCAGCTGGACATTGTGAGAACGTGAAGGATAGATCGTCTCCTGTGTTGGTAAAAAGGAGACGTCAGGCCACCTTCAGACCTGATAACAAGGGCTCTGAGTCATTCCCATTTGTACACCGTTAGGCGAGAATAACCCCTCAGGCATACTGTAAACCTGGACAGAGAACTGGCTTTTAAAATATCTAATAAAGTTCATCCCCAAAGAAAATAACACAAAGAGAAAAATTAATTAAACAAAGAAAAGTTAAGCATTATGATTAAAATCCCTTTGCAAAGTGCAGATATTCCACACAGCATTGGGAATTTGATCACAGTTTCTAGGTAACGGGACCCACCAATAAATTCGCGGTACGCTAAGCCAGTATCCGTGTCAGCCCGTTGACGAAAGTGAAGTGAAGCTAACCGCTCCGACCCAGCCTTTTATACCCCTCAAAACCGCGGACAATCTGGACAATCCGGACAGTGCAGACAACGCAGATAACGCGGTTAACGCAGACATCCCGGACACACTTTGTGAGGTTCAACTACCAGGCTATCATAAAATTTAAAGAGGTTGCAGTTAATAGACTAAACTATCCAAGTGATGTCATCAACCAATCATAACCTTAATGGGCGCGGCTAATACCCATTAGTCCATGATTGGCTATGTCATTCCGATATATTATCTTATATCATTTATATACATCACTCCGCCATCTTGCGAACGAACGAAAACCACTCCTACCGACAAGAAAAATCTTACAGTATTCACCTGGACTAACTTTACCCCATTGTTAATAAGACCGAATCTAGCTAATCAGCTATCAAATACTTTATAGATTAGATCGCTAAGAATGCGCACTCATCCCACGCACGTTATGTCGCCCTAGTAAAATTAAAGAAAATCTTGTTTCCAATGTAGTCTTAATGATCACTACGTCAGCCAGTATATAGGTATTTAGGTAAGACTAGCAATCTTTCTTTCACGAACTAATGTATTCCCGATATTTTAATAATTTATATCCCCATAATGAATCATTTCCTCATATTATTTACTTATAAAGGCATCTCATTTTTGGTAAAAATAAGGTTTAATTAGCCCCCCTATTCTAAGTCTATTACAGGTATAGCAAATCGCCCAGCGGACTCCCCTTCCGGGTGGAAACCCATGGCCCATGATATTGCTTGACGAGACCGGGAATAAGTTGGAAAGAATCCTCGCTTCCTGGATTGGGAAGCAATAAGAAAATGCGGGCCCAAATGTCACTCCAATATCAAGGAGTCCCTTACCTGAGGCGCATAGTGGAGCGGGTACTATTGTTAAATTTTAAGAAGATACTGTAAATGTAAATGTTTTTAATTGCAAGGTCATTACATTTTACATACACACACCACATCACACACATACACACTCATTACATACTTTACAATGATTATTTTGTTTTATTTTCAAAAATATTCGTTTTATTCGAAATATTCGAATATTCGAATATTGGAAATTTATGTATTCGTATTATTCGAATACTAAAATTGGACGAATATTGCAAACCCTAGATGTAAGTGTGTGTGTGTCGACAGTGACGTATGTGGTGTCATGCTCAGGGTTGTCGGACCTTGTTTTCTTAGGGTGGGCTGCACTAAACCGTCTGTAATCGTAAGCAGTGTTCGTTAAAATCTGACTGTATGGAAAGTTTGACAAGTTTCTACGGGATGACAACTGCCGGCGCCATATTTGACGATGACCGACCTGTGATCGTATGTAAATCTCGGAAACTCAGCCACGTCATAGGTCGTAGGGTCTATAATCACCTTCCAGGTGACATTACCGCTTCACAAAGTGGTCCAATATTTAAAGTCAAACTAGAAAAATGGCTTCTCGAGCAGGCGTTCTATGACCATAGAGAGTTATTTTATAGAATTTAAGATAATGACATGACCTGTATTTAATATAAATTGACATGTAATATGAGAACAACGGTTGAAACTCACTTGGAAAGTCACTATTTGCGACATGTTTCGGACTACAATTGGAGTCCTTCATCAGGTGGAGTTTTGCGCGGTCGGTTGCCTTGATAACACTCAACCTGATGAAGGACTCGAATTGTAGTCCGAAACATGTCGCAAATAGTGACTTTCCAAGTGAGTTCCAACCGTTGTTCTCATATTAAGTGTAAATATGTCTCACGTTAGTGTAAATTTATGTAAATTGACATGTAATCGGATATTATCAATAAAACTGAATATGAATATGTTGGTGCAACCGACCGTTAGACCATGGATGGATGCTATCTGCCAATAAGTAGGTATGTATGCTGCCGTCTAGTTTATTAATTAAAATCTCACGCTTTTTTACATAGGATGAGTCTATTACAATTTCAGAGCCCATACAACAAGCGGTGACTCACAATAAGCCCCGGCTTTATCTCCATTGTGTTCTTACTTATTAACTCGCCACAAAAACTTTCCAAGCAACAACAGAAACAAGTTCCTTATTTATAAACAGGCCAGCACGCCCTATTCTATTCCACCAGGTTAATTGAGCAATATAATTTGACACCTCACAGCTAGTGAATAGCCAATTATTATTATAGCGGCTTGATTAATTGTGATATCAGCATTTAATTTTCGTGTTAACAGACGCGCGCGGCCGCCATTGTGCGCCGTGACGTTTCAATTTTGAATAAATTAAATTTCGAACGCTTCTTTTTTTTCGTAGGTTTTTGGCTCGGGCGGAATGAGCCGCCGGCCAGTGTCATAATTTACTGTCGTTTTAAACTAAGATTAGTTTTCTGGGCATTTATATTGGATTCCGTAGTGTATTATTTGGATTTTGAAATGTATGCCGCAATTGCATAACCTATGGAGTATTTTTTGGAGCAGAGCGGTGTCTGATAGACTAGTTAACTGAGATGTAAACTATAGCTATATCACTGGACGAATCTAAATTATCTATCCACATTAATTACCGCTATAAAATGCAAGTATAGCACTTGTTATTGTTTAACCAGCTCTTATTTCGTATTTCAGAAAATAAAAAAAAACAGTTCACCGTAAAACGGAATTTCAAAGCTGGTGTTTGTAAAACCCGACCAGAGGGACTACCGCGAACTAAAAACGAACGAAGTTCGAATATCTCCCTCTCTGCCGCACGAATTAGCAAGTGCGACAGAGAGGGAGATATTCGAACTTCGTTTTCGGTTCGCGGTAGCCGCTCAGAAAATATGACTGTGCGCCATCTTGTAGAATTTCATTGGAACTCATTTTCTTCATGAGTAAAAGCGTTACTTTTCGATCACCGTTACTGTTGTTCCCGTTCCAAAAAATCAGTGAAAAGTCACAGTGATTTCGGTCACGACATTGACTTTTCGACCGTTCCCGGCGCTGTTACTGATGTTACTTTGTGACTAGAGTTAATACGTTTTACTCCTAACTTCACAATATACTTTCCGACAAATAAAACTCTTTGAATCTTTGAGCGTTACAACAATCGCGAATTAGCGATCACATGAACGCCACCTCTAACTAGAAACTATTGCGCTGCAAAACATTTCATAATTAACATCAGAACTGACACTAAACAAGTCAAAATGTCATTAGTATGTTGCCATATAAAGCAGAATATTAGCCCCTTCAAGGGTCATACATTTCCGGTCGGGCTTTAACTTATGCTGCTTTATTACTGTATCCTTTGATTGAGGTGTGCAATAAAGAGTATTTGTATTGTATTGTATGCTGGTAAGTACGCAAATTGATAAAAACTTATATCAACAAATTAGGGTACATAATATTTGCATGGTACATTAAGCAGAGGATGGTGGTCCATCTATCTAAACTGCTACTTAACAGCTATTGTAACTTCTCAGCAAAAGAAATATAAGGTGTCTTCGGGTAATTTCGAATGTCGGGTAATTCCGAAAATAACAAATTCCAGTCTAACTAAGCTATTTTATTGCATCTCATCATCATCACCATCAAAAAGAAATGTTCATTTTTTTTTGATGTTTGGGTAGTGCAACAAAATCACTTAGCTAGACAGAAATCTGTTATTTTCGAAATTACCCGAAGACACCATATTTCATTTCATTTTTTTTAAAAAAAGCGGTGTCTTTAGAGACATCCGCAATAACACATAATTCGCCGAGTAGTAAACTCGTGTAGGAAGCATTACACGATTTATTTAATTTATTGGACAACGTGTGGCTCGAATGTGATTCATAAATTATTAATTTGCTTTTATTAATAGTTTTATTTTTAAATGTCAAGATGAAAAATTTACGGCCAACGTTAATTGGATAAAGACCTGCTCAATCCAGATTGTGAGTTACAAATTAATGTGTTTCAATAATAAAAGGTAAATTAACGAATTTAAATGGCCGAACATTAAAATTTAAAATTAGTTTCAGCGACTACCGGCCAATGAGCTTGGTAACCGTAATATCCGTAATCGCGGCAATTTGAAAGTGGTGTTCGAAATTCGAATACGCCCCGTTAAATTCAATCAGGGCGTTTCGTTCCACCTTTTTGTGTTCTTAAAAAAGGTTACTATTCTATGAAACGTTATAAATCTATAAAGTATGTTTACTTAAGTATTTTAAGGTATTTTTATTTCATATGGCAAAGCTAACGGAATGGCTGCTAGTCTTGAAGTATACAGACACGGGTAAGCTCTTTATTTATGAAGTTGTCAACGTAGATTATCTACTTATGCTAGTCGTAAAACGTGTAAGTAAATTCCCCGCCGTATTATGATCGAACGTAGACACAATAAGTCATAAACATTGTGCTAAAAAAAGATTCTTACGAGATTTATAAATTTAATTGTAACTATAAGCACCAAAACCCTAGTTACTTTATATCTGGTATCGCTGGTTCACTAAACCTAGCCTAGCTGAGAAGAGTCCAGCAAAACACAATTGACATGTTAAATAAAGCAGCAAGCAAAAATGCCTGCCGCATCTTTTCGTCATCGTCCTACGCGTCAGCATTTCCATCCTCACCATTTAGTTGGTTGGCAGTCCAAAACTGTGCGTTTCTCGAGAAATGTCTTGCCTCGCACAACCAAACTATGGAATGAACTGTCGCCTGCGGTATTTCCGGACCGATATGACCTTCAAACATCAAGAAAAGAGCGTATTCCCTTCTGAAAGGCCGCAACGCACTTGCGACTCCTCTGGTGTTGCAGGTGTTTATGGGCGACGGTAATTGCTTACCATCAGGCGATCCGTCTGCTCGTCTGCAAAGACAAGCAACTCTTTTAACATTATAGGGCCGCGTATTTTCAATAGGATACCTACGGAAATAAAAGATGCTACCTCAGATGGTTTCGCACATAAGCTCAAGTGTGTCTTGGTCCAAAAGGCCTTTTACTCGGTTACGGAATTTTTACACCGATAGACATACATGTTCACTGCCTCACCGTATTGGAACAATTTACTACACCTTAATTAAGAATGTGTTAAAATTTAAACTTTATTCATTTCAGTGTGAATTTATATAGCTCATGGTTATTATTTTTGACATGTATATATATATATATTGTTGGAATCGATGAATTTTTAAGAAAGCCTCAAATACCCCGACTGGTTACCGCTGTCAGTTCGCGCGGGAAACGGTAGATTTGACAGTTGTTGCTAAGATTGGTTAGGCGCGTATAAGGTTGCTCTGTGTCCATAAATTGTTAATTTAATGCAGATTCTTTGTATATTTGTAGAAACAGCGATTACAATTTGTTATTTATCGATTTTATGTTTTTTTATTCCAAAAAAGAATATATATATACATGTCAAAAATAATAACCATATATATATATAAAGCATTTAATATGACGTCAAACTATTCTATGTTGCAACAGATTACGGCTAACCAAACGTCCATTAATAGTTTTTGATAGTTGAATACTTAACAATACAGTTAATGGGCCGCGAAAAGCCGCGTTTGATCGCGATAGCGATAATGGTTTGTTTACACGAGACGAGTACACTCTAATGCGTAAGCGCTGTTCCGCCAGCTTTATTACAGATAGCCTTATTATACTCGTAGATAAATCCGCTGCGTGTCACTTAAATAACGGTGATAAACGAGATTACAATGACTAATTGGTAGAGTTTTGAGCTTAGGTCACAGTATAATTAATACTTATGTACAAGGTATCTTCGGGTAAGTTCGAATGTCGGCTAATTCCGAAAAAACAAATTCCTGTCTATTTTTGGAATAAATCAGAATAGAATAATAGACTTAGAACTTAATATTGATGCGTATTTTGCAATATAGGGTAAGTTGCACCAAACCGTTCATATGTCCAACCGTATATGTGGAGTTACGGGCGTCTATAGGCTGCGGTGGCCGCTTACCATCAGGTGGACCGTACGCTTGCCACCGGCGTTGTATAAAAAAATATATATATAAGCAGTAAGTAGATTTAATCAGAATATTCTCTACTGTGGCTTTATAGGCCGGGCACAATAAAGCGATAGGAGTGCGCGGTTGGAGAGTAGCCTGGGGAAAATCCAGGGGGAAACCTCCGACAAACCACGCGGGTGGTTTGGAACACTGGATTACTCAGAGTTTGCGCTCCAGTGAGATTGATTGAGCGGTTTCAACCGAATCTGAGGTGTGAGTGGGATCGGGCTACTGGGAGATTTGTTGCTGGTTCACTAAACCTAACCTAGCCGAGAAGAGTCCAGCAAGGAACTCAGCTAGGCCCGACCTGGGTCATATTGACACTACTCGGTATGCAGCGGTATCGGGACGACGAGGGGCTATTTGTGTCTGCGGTGGACGTCCCCGCTGGCGGGGTAATTTTGTGTCTGTCCTAAGGACCCATAGAAATTGTTACGAATCTTTTTCGTTACTATAGGTCAGTTTATCCAAAATACTAATTCAATGTAGGTACCATGAAAGCAGTGATTACCTAGCTGATTAGTTATAAACAATCACTGGGAGGTACAGGTAGTACAGGTTTTGTCCTATAGTCGTCCAGCTTCCACCTAAATTCGGTCTTCAGCTGTCCGCCGGTTTTATCAGGCTTTGTGTCGTATTTCTTTAAGTTAGGAGCTAGCTATACGTACTAAACGTAGCTCGCGTAGCCTAGCTGAGAAGAGTCCAGCAAGAAACTCAGCTAGGCCCATAACAATACAACCGTTTACTAGTGTTACTGCACCCGATTCCCAAGTCGCTTTCAATGACACATTATACTAAAAATGGCTGCATGAATGAAAGCTCATTTTCAGCGCGACAGCGAATGATGGCGGCCATTACGGCTGTCAACGGCCGTGGATTGATATGGGAACGACATCGATTGACTAGGTAACCCACGAGTTGGTCGAGTACAGGATATTTTGGTAACTGTCTAAAAGCATAGACAAACAAAAAAAAATCAAAATCAAAAATCAAAACATTTATTCTGCAAATAGGCCTCAAGGGCACTTTTACAAGTCAAAATCTATCTAAGTACATCAAATAAAAATAATACAATAATCAAAGTATCATTATTTAAATGTAGTGTTACATGTCAAAAATAAGACTAAGAAACTAATAACAATCGAGATTTGTTAGAGATGTATAAGGTCTCTAAGCGTCAAGATAAAAGGTAATAAAGTAGGTACACTAATCATAATAAAATATTTTGAGCTATATCCATAACATGTCAACATGGAAATAATAAAATGTAATAAATAAATATCCTTAGAGATGTATAAGGTCTCTGAGCATCAGTCTAAGAGAAACGAAACGTCTTTTTTTTGGATTCCGAACTTGAATAATGTGCAGCATCTCAGTGAAATTGTGAAAGCGCTTTTCCGCTATCTATATAATTGAATAAACGAGAGTATTTAAGTACGAATTCAGGATTGTCCAAAAATTCTCAGGCCCCATCCAATCAAAAAACAAAAAATTGTTCTGCAAATAGGCCTCAAGGGCGTCAAATAAAAATATGACAGTATTCAAAGTATCGTTCATTAAATGTTGTGCTACATGTCAAAAATAAGACTAAGACACTAATAATTTATATTTACTATAGTTTGGGAAATTCTGTTCTAACCTAACCTAGATATCCTACATGTACTTTACAGATTACTATGAAATTATTTACCCACACGCTCTACATTTCATTTAACAAAAGTTGGTATAAAAATACTATATGTAGTCATCAAGAGCGTAAAACCCAACTTGAAAATTACAAGATCTCTCGGCACTGACAAATTTTTATGAACCCTATTTAAGAGATCGTGAGCAAACGAATGAGTGAACGAAGAACGAATGAGCGGAGTTCTCACGAGCCACAGATACCTTTAATTCAACTTTAATGACCTACTCGCGTGAATGAAATTGATTTGACAGCCAGTGTTGTGAATAATATTGTCTCTGGTTTTTTGTTGTGACTTTCTTAAGTTGTAACTGATGACAATTGCCGGTTAAAGTGGCGGCCATTTTGATTTTTGATGGTTAGCAATTGTTACTTATATTTTAATTTGGGTTGAGTGTTAGTTGATAATGTTATTCACATTATGTTTTTTAAAGCTTTATAGCGGCTTATAAGTTATATTTCGGGATTGTATTGGTGTAAAAGGCATAAGGGAGTTTAGGTATCGACAGTCTGTCGGTAAACCAAGGTAGAGTCGTTGGCCTGGTTACGCGACCGGCGTCAGTTTGCAACCACCTGAAGAACCAAACTTTTTCAATTAAAGAATTTAACATTTTTCGATCGCCATATGTATTTTATTTGGTAGTTACTGAATGGGGATCTATTAAAAAAACCGGACAAGTGCGAGTTCAACTCGCCCACCGAGGCCAGAGGGTTCCGTACAAATTTGTAAGCATTGATTACGTATCTTAAATAAAGGCTACATTTTATATGATTTAACTACAAATCTATAGTTTTCAGATTTTTCCCTGTACTTGTAGTATAAGACGATATTCCTTGCCAAATTTCATGGTAAGTTTTTTTTCCGTTTCTTTGTTTAATCGGCGATCAGTCCAAAGACTATAAGTCGATGTGTTAATTGTCAGTATGGCATGTCGAGTGTGCTCTCCAGCGAGAGCATCCCCTCATATTTGGAGTCTGGTGCTATTCTCTATTTTGTAGCTCCAAGATGTTATGCCTTCTCAGTCGTCTTATGTGGTTCTGGACGGTCAGTTGTCGTGCTAATGTATTGGGGTGGTTTGTTAGTCGCTCCTTATATTTCCCCGACATGTTTCGGATTTCTTCCTTAACCGTGCCTATTGACAGGTGTTGATGTAGTTCAATGTTGTTTATATACCATGGTACATTTGCTATAGATCGCCGGATCTTGTTTTGCATTGTCATGGTAAGTGTCAACGGAAAGTAGCCTATAAATTTTGATTCCCTTGAGAGTGTCAAAATATAAGGTTTTTGCGGCATAAACGGCCGTATCTTTTTTTACGTTAACTTAAAACAATAAAAAATCACACAAATCTGAATATCAGTCCTTATCTTTTCTATGCTTTCTAAAGTCGAAAGTGTGAAGTTGAAGTCTACGCTGTATTATCATTAACCCGTACTCTTGTTTGCCACGGTTAGTTATAAAAAGCCCTCGACCCGTGCGCCCGCGCCGCCGTAATGACACGGTAGTGGAGGAAGGCGTCAAGTAATTATAAACGCATCTATGCCTCGAAGGAAGTTTCTGTAATTACCAGACTTGCAACAGAGTTGTATTGTTAACTAGACAAATCCAAATAGTACTAAGTTGCTGTACATACGCATAAGCATTGCTATACAGCGAGGAAATGCTGCCAGCATCTTTGGCACTATGCCGCGGGGGGACCCCTTATTTTAGATTATTTATTTTTAAGTTTTTATTTTAAGTTTAGTTTGTAGGCCTTTTATTATATTGTATATTATATTATGTTATGATTTGTAAATGATAGTAGCTGTTGGTTCTTCGAATAAATATTTGAGACTTCTTAAAAATAGTACTAAGTACATTTATTTGATGTGTTGTTGTGCTATGAACCTCCAGGTCTTTGTCTTAAAATCAATTAAAATAAAACTCAGACGTTTATTCTGCAAATAAGCCACAAGGGCACTTTTTCATGTCAAAATATTTATTTACAATTTAAGAAAGTGACTACTTATGATAATACATTTTTCATGTCAAAATATTAATTTACAGTTCAAGAAAGAATAATAATTTCGAGTTTACAATTATAAAAATGTTAATGTCATACAGTGAAGATAAACTTGCAAAGTTATCTATTACAAATATTACAACATCAAAGTTAGAGATGTATAAGATCTCAGTCTGATTAAATAAAGAGTATAATGAAATTAATATAATATCCCAGAGATGTAAATGGTCTCTGAGCGTCAAAATTAAGATTAATTTAATATTGCTAGAGATGTCTCTCGTCAATCCCCAATAAAAAGACACTAGTATTAATGTAGTCACTATGTCCTTGCAAGCATGAACAGACCGGACTTCACAAACAGCACCCGGTCACGAGTATGACGCGTATCTCAGCCATCGCCTCCCTCGACCATCTGTTAGGGAAAATTAATGTTTCTAAGTAAACTACTTATACTATAGTTATAATTTGAATATGCGGCTGATTGTGTTCTAAATAGATTTTTTAAAAAGTCCCAGCGTTCTTGATAAAAATCTCCAGCCGCGCACTTCTATCGCTGTATTGGGTCCGGCGTATAAAACCACATTCAGGTTAAAAAAAGAGATTTGAAGTTTAATTAATTAATTTATACTTCATTGCATAAAAAATACAGTGTACAAACGGCGGACTTAATTCCAAATGGCATTGTCTACCAGTCAACCACAGGGCTAAACAGAACACTTAAAAACGGTGCAGGAGAATGTAAAAACGTTGAGAGTGCAAAACAGACTGATAAAATTAAAATTAAAAAATTGTAAGGAAATTAATGAAGGTATACTAAATTGTGGGTCTTATAAAGCAACAAACAATAACTTCTGCTGGTGGGAAAGTTACAGAAAACCGCAGCAACTCGCTTTAAACAACTTATTAAAGCTTTTTTTTTAATGTGAAGGATGACTTGTCATTGTTGACAGGTCTGGAGTGTTTGCGCGGGAATTGGTATTGGTGACGAGCTTCCGGTGTTAATGGTCCGGGCGTCACTTCCGGTGGGGTCAATTTAGGAAATGAACCTAAGTGCGGATTTCTAAGTGTGTTTAATTAAGAGTATGACTTTGTGTGATGGACAAATTGATGGTGACTATGCGCATACTAGTGGCATACGTTTTCGCTTAACCATGTTCTAAAGTTATAAATCAATGATGCCCCAAATAAAAATAAATAAATAAATAAAATAAATGTAATGTTTTTTATTTTGGAATTGGGCCTCATGGAAAAATTGCCATTGAGGCTTACCAGTCATACTCGTACAATAAGAAAAAATTATATAATATTGCCTTATGGCATATATCATGACCCGACCACATGAATAACAGACTAAATATGGTTATTAACTGAACGCTCCAGTGCTTTGGAAGGCGTGTTAAGCCGTTGGTCCCGGCTGCTGTCTATAATAGCAGTCGCACATAGTCGTGTGGGGTATCGATGGATAGGCCTTTAAAAATAATATGGAGGTTTCTAAAAAACTTGTCAACTGTTCGTGAGATATTAGCTGTCAAAGTCATAGAAAGTGTGTCCCCCCCTCTAATTTCCAAACTATAAAGTTTAAAATTCTGAAAAAAATTGAGGTGGTGTGTTTTAGTAAATGCTTTCAACAATTTTTGGTTTGAACAATATAGATTTTACGGTTTTTTAATTTTCGCTTAAAAACTATCTTGCCCAAACAAAAGGTCGTAAGTGCCGTGAGTTCCCTATGAAGATACGACTTTTTTAGATTCAATGTATTCGATAGTGATTTTAAATGTGGACTAGTAGGTGTTGGTTCGGAAACCTTCATTATGCGTGGTCCGACACGCACTTGGCCGGTTTTTTTATATATTCCCATTCAATAGCTACCAATATAAGATTTCAAGCTGACATGGTCATTTACATTAGGGTGACACTGTGCGAAAAAAACGAACCAGGAAGAGGGTAGATCGCTATGGTGTGTGGGTAGACCACAACTAAAACTCGCAGCACGTCAGTTAATCCTTGATAATGGCGCTTGCAACAGTGCCGAAATATCGGGAACTCAAAAATACAAATATACATGGTAAATAACCCGTTTCAAATCGTAATTCCAATAGCTACCAGTTAAAGCGCATACAACTCACTACGTTTAGGGCATACAAAAATGTAAATATCTTTAATTGAAAAAATTTCGTTCTTCAGATGTCCGCAAACTGACGCTGGCCGCGTAACTGGCCTAGCGACCCTATAAATTTTTCAATTTATTTAATTCAGACAATGTCCATAAAAAATGTTAGTAAAAAGGCCTTAATTACTATGTTAGTTTGACATCTCATACAACAAATTATAGATACTCCTCCCTCTAGACTCCATGTGTATGGAGTCCCAATGCTTCCACATTGAGCTGGCCGGAAACTCCACCAATAACTTTAGGAGGCTGTTGGGACTCTCACGCACGCGCCGCATCAGGGAGGCAGTTCTCTTGCGTATTATCGCGATAAAACTATCCACAGTGCACAGTGTTGCCCAATTATTCCTTGCAGAGTGTGGTCGGACACTAAAAATATCACAAATCTGATAAGTACCTCATCAATCACAGCCGTACGTTTCTATTAGGGCATCAATCCAGCGTCGCCTCTAACTATGTTTTAATTATGCTGCGCGAGCGCGTTGTTGGTAATTATATACCGCGGTGTGCTGCCTTTAGTGCGGACAATAAGTTAGCTACTTGAATGTACAGTGGAATCCGGATAAAGCGACAGTCAAGGGACCGGTGATATTACGTCGCACTGACAGGACGTCACACAAAACGGACTGATTTACTTTGAAAATGTTTGGTGTCAAATCCAATGTGTTTGCGATTTCGAAGTCGTTAAAAGCGGTAAAATGTTATAAGCGGAGTCGTTATAAGCGGATTCTACTGTATTATCCCCGGCAAACTGCAAAAGCAGGAAGAGGTCTATTATAGGGATAAGTTGCCTTTGTACTTCAATCTCTTGTGACTTGTACGTATTTTAACATGTTATTATGTACAATAAAGTGCTTACATACATACATACATACATACCTACGGTGGCTCTTTGAATGGCCAATTGCGGTTCTCAAAAATATAGTGCTACTACTACTCAAAACTATAATGAGAATCTAGAAACAGATATTTGCGCCATTCTACTTTTTCATGTACACAATTTTCAGACATTTTTTGTTTAATGCAGATTTTGGAATACTTGGCCCTCACTTCATATTTTTGTATTGTTATTTAGAAAGAGATTTAATTGCAGTAACACTTCCGATAGTTTTGGTAATTAGCGAACCACAGCTAATATCCATAAATCGGGTAACTCAGTGGTGCTTGGATGTCTCACCTTTTGTATGTATAATGGTTTTTACCACTGTGCTAACCACCTTTTACAGAAATATATGTATAGTATGTATACGTAAGTATTTTTGCCTATAAATTCCTTTTATTAGGTTCCGGTATTATTTTACACTAATTCAATAGATATATTTTTTTGTAATAGAAAACTGGTCATGAAAAAGTAGAATAACCCATTTGCGCCTCTCTGCTCTTGAAATTCTATGTTTCCCGAAAAGGTTTGCGACCCCTACGCCCCCCTACCTCTCCCGTCTACTCAGATATTTTTTATATCAAGGAATGTATCTACAGTCGAGTACTAACTAGGTCACTCTTTGTGGTTGCACTCACTCTTTGTGGTTGCGCTACGCGGGTTAATATCTAATTGGAACAACACGGTGACTATTTTGCAATACCTGAGCTTGATTATGGCAAATGGGTCATTCTACTTTTTCATGACCAGTTTTCTATTACAGTAAAAACTCTATATGTATTGAACTCGTGTACAAAAAAAGGATTTAGAAATACTACCTGTAGCTAATAAAAGAAATTTATAAGTTAAATGACTTAAATATTAACATATTGCTGTAAAATGTGGGTAACACAGTGGTAAATCCATTATTTCATACAAATGGTGAGACATCCAAAGACCACTGAGTTACTCGATTTATGGATAGTAGCTGTGGTTAGTTAATTACCAAAACTATCGGAAGTGATACTGAAATTAAACCTCTTTCTAAATAACAATACAAAAATAGGAAGTGAGGTCCAAGTATTCCAAAATCTGCATTTAAAAAAAAATGTCTGAAAATTATGTACATTAAAAAGTAGAATGGCCCAAATACGAGTTACGGGTCAATTAACATTTTTTTCCGAACTAAACGGGACTGCGCTACAATGCGGGATGTTCGATATTTTTACGGTACGGTTTTAAGGTATTAAATATAATTTAAATGTAAACTTCGTTCTCATGCCCATAATAACCAATAATAATTTTTGACAGTTGGACCATACTCGACAGTGGCGCCAACTGGTGAATACAAAAACGATAGCCCTTATTATTTCACTATCAAGTAGTGCCGACTACTTGAGCGATTTACTTGCTTGCCTTAAGCAAGTAAATCGCTCTCCAAACGAAGCTCGGGGGCGGGATAACGCCTTCACCAACCTATGTATCCGTAATTGTTGATACGTAATTAGAGCTCAAACGCACTTTATTATCTCCACGACTCGCACAAAACGAGGCAAGCCAGTAGAAAACAGTACGGAGATACGACGTTTCGAATATGGCGGTTTGGACGCCGAGTGTTCTGATTCGTGTGATAATTAGTGGTAATTAAGACGAGGTTTGAGTTAATAACGGGATATGTCAAAGATTTCCCGTACCTTTGGGATATTTAGTCTATGAAACGGGAAACGATGCGGGCACATAAGCAGATCATCTATTGGGACCCCGGGAGCTTTCCTATATTGAGGGAGAGCAGTCTATCGACTAGTGTTTTTGACGACCGGTTTAGCCTAGTGGGTAGTGCATCTGCCTGTGAAGCTGACGGTCCTGGGTTCGAATCCCGGTCAGGGCAAATATTTGTGTGATGAGCATGAATATTTGTTTCTGAGTCTTGGATGTTTTCTATGTATTTAAGTATTTATATCTATTAAATAATCGTCGTCTAGTACCCATAACACAAGCCTTCTTGAGCTTACTGTGGGGCTAGTTCGATTTGTATGTAAGATTGTCCTCTAATATTTATTTATTTATTTATTATTTATTTAGTGTCATTTTTTAGGGTTCCGTAGCCAAAATGGCAAAAACGGAACACTTATAGATTCGTCATGTCTGTCCGTCCGTATGTCACAGCCGATTTACTCGGAGACTATAGGCACTACAATTATGACATTTGGTAGGAAGGTGTACTCTATGAACCGCTACATAAAAGTGATGTGAAATTACAAAAAAATAATAAATTAGGGATTTTTTGGATGATGGTTTTTTTTCATTCACCGGTTACATGTATGGAGTCCATACATGTAACGCACATAGTTGTGTGGGGTATCGATGGATAGGCCTTTAAAAATGATATGGAGGTTTCTACAAAACTTGTCCATTTAAGTCAACCGTTGGTGAGATATTATCTGTCAAAGTCATAGAAAGTGTCCCCCCCCCCTCCACCCCTCTAATTTCCTAACTATAAAGTTTAAAATCTGAAAAAAATTGAGGTGGTGTGCATTAGTAAATAATTTCAACGATTTTTGGTTTGAACAATATAGGTTTTACGGTTTTTGAGCTGCGCTTAAAAACTGTCTTGCCCAAACAAAAGGTAGTAAGTGCCGTGAGTTCCCTATGAAGATACGACTTTTTTAAATTCAATGTATTGGATAGTGATTTTAAATGTGGACTAGTAGGTGTTGGTACGGAACCCTTCATTGCGTTTAGTTTAGTTTAGTTTATTTTATCTCACTATACAAGTTTCATATAATACAACACCTTTGTTTATACTACTAATCATATCGTGATCGTTTAACACAATAATAATTAACAATGGGCAATAGATTACAATTTGCAGCACATATACAAAACATATAGCTACAGTTAATGAAAATGCGTGGTCCGACACGCACTTGGCCGGTTTTTTTGAACCTGACTGTGGCTTTATAGGAAAAATGTACTGAAATGTCACCGTACAGCACAAACTTAAAAAAGCACTATACTTAGCTAATTTGAAATCAAAATTTCGTTAGCAGACGTTTCTGTGGGGCTAGCACAACTTGCTGACAAATCGTATCTCGCGCGACTCAGCGATTCCTGTCTCGGTCGAACTGTGCGGGTTAGGAAGAGGGTAGATTTTTCTCTACTCGCGTCGCGTTGCAGCGGTAGTTGTGCTGCCCCCCTGATAGGTAAATATGGTTCTCTGTGAACAATGCCGCTTATATCCTCCTAAGACCCCGCGTCCTATATAAAGGACAAAATATGGTCAACGGAAAATAAGTTAAATTTTGAAGTGATAGAATTGCATTTGTTTTGGTTTGATTGATTTGACATAAAATAAAATTCCCCACCTCTTCCCGTGGGTTTCGTAGGAGGCGAATAAGGGAAAATCGGAGGGTGGGCAGGAGCATCCTTCGATCATTACCACCATCAAACTGCGGTCGCCAACCCGCTTGCCAAGCGTGGCGACTATGGCAAATCCCCCCAAGGGAAAAATAAAAAACATGGGGAGGCCTATGTTCAGCAGTGGACGTCTTTCGGCTGAAATGATGATGATGATGATGAATCGGAACTGTTAGGTTCAAATTCGATTGTATTTTTATTTGTATGGTGGGTCTCAGGAGGCTATAATGGGCCTCATTTCAGCCTGCTGTAAACACACGCCTCCGCGGCGGCCGGTACGTTTATTACTGCTTATTCGCTCTCTAACTGTATCAGCATCCTTATTCTGGATTAGGCCTTGACGAAAATGTATCGGCGAGCACTCGTCCTTCCATAAAACTAGTGTCAGAATGAGGGGGTACATAAAACACGTTGAAATCATTGAACCTCAGAGTTTTGTCTCAACTCAAACATTTATTCTGCAAATAGGTATTGTAAATCTATCTATCTATACATATAATAAAGCTGTAGAGGTTCGAAAGTCTGTACATAGAAGATATTAGCAAAAAAATCGACGGAGGGGTCTTAGAATCGATAACAGAACACATTTCAACAGTTTTTAGAATTTGTGTCTGTTTGTCTGTCTGTTTATTTGTCTCACCATCACGCGAAAACTAGCCAATAGATTTCAATACAACCTTCACTAATACTTTTAATTGATCTTCGGACGGGTTATAGGCTATAAAAATCATACAGATTGGGGATGAAAGGGGGTGAAAAGAGGGGTTGAACTTTGTATGAGAAGTCCTTCAATTCGTGACTTAAAGGCTTGAAAATTGGTAAGCATATAATTGGAAGCAAAATAAAAAGAATCTTATTCGAAAATTGTACAATAAACAGAAAATATGTGAAAAACTGGAGGGTAAAAAAGTGCTTACCGACAAATAACCATAAATCTCTCAACCCTTAGTGACTGTTTGAAATGAGAGATTTAATTATGTTAGTCATTGTCAAACCAGTGCCTTGAACTTCGTCTACCTAGAATTGATATATATTCGTTGTTCGTGTGGTCGAGTGTGATAATGGTGTCATTGTGGAGGGTGGAGGGCCTACAAAAAACAGCAAATACCTACTATTCCCACTAATATTATAAATGTGAAAGTTCGAATGTTTAGATGTTTGGATATTTATTACTCAATCACGCAAAAACGGCTGACCGGATTATGATAAAACTTGGTACACAACGAGTTTATAGCATGGATTAACATATAGGATACTTTTTATCCCTTAGTCATCCCTCAAATAGATAAATTCAGGGGTGGAAGTTGAATTTCATAGATCCAGAATCATGTAGAATATTTACAATACCCGCTGACTTACGCAAATTCGACTCAGATGAACCAGTGTAAGTCTGAGCTCCAAATATGCACATAGTTGTCACGAATCGTAGGGTCAAGACACAGTAAGGACGTATCGTGAGGCGAATGTAGACTGTTGTAAATTCACGATATTTGACATTTGGTTGACAAAGTCGTGCCATTACACAGATGCCATTCGTTCAAGTCGAATCGAAGTTAATATAGATTATTTACTACTTGCACAATTCAATAATTTGAGTCTTATAGTTGCTAAGATAAAGTACATATTTTCATGTAAAGTTTTTAGTTTTACTATCGTAGTTATAAACTGAGTAATGTCGCTACCAATTGATTATGATGAGCTATTATTATGAAAGATTTCGGATATTTGTGACTCTTAGAGCTTAATTATCTCAAAACCAAAGCGACTCATGTGAATGTGAATGTTTACCGCATTTCAGTACTTACCTGAAGTTCTATTAATTATTTACATGCATAATTGTAAGAAGTACCTAAATAACGCAAATCTATTATGTTTTAGATTTGCGTTATTTAGGTACTGACTTACAGCCTTTAAAGCGCTTGCGTTTTATATCAAAACTTGCTGACCCATTGAGCCTAAATAACTTTACTGTTTATAAAATTGGAGATTAAATAGATTGGAAGTAGACGATTGTTGTCAGCATTGACTGACCAGCGCTTTGATATATGCCTACATAAAAATTACAGAAATTCCACTCCACTCTATTCTTTTTATTGAAAAATAATGGATGGTTGAAAAATGTAAAACAGATTTTTTTTTCTTGAACGATAGTGAGTGCGCTATTGTTTGGAGAGTGGCCTGGCGAAAATCCAGGAGAAACCTCCAACGCGACCACACGGGGGGTTTAAACGCTGCAACTGGAATACTCTAAGAGTATGCGCTCCAGTGAGATTGGTTGAGCGGCCTCAACCAAATCTGAGGTGTGGGTGGAATCAAACTACTGGGAGTTTTATCGCTGTTTCACTAAACCAAGCCTAGCTGAGAAGAGACCAGCTAGGAACTCAGCCAGACCCGACCTAGGTCGGACTGACTCTACCCGGTATGCAGCGGTATCGGGACGAATAGGGACTATATGTGTCTGCGATATCGCGATCGTGCGGTGGATATCCCCGCCGGCAGGGTAATTTTGTGTCTATCCTAAGGACCCATAGAAACCGTAACAAATCTTTTTGGTTACTATAGGTCAGCTTATCCAAAATACTAATTCAATGTAGGTAAGTAAACATGGTACAGGTATGAAAACATGGATTACCTGACTGATTAGTTGTAAAACGATAATATGCGCGTAGGTAGTTAAAAATATTACTACTGTTTTAAATTACAAGTTGAAGTTAAGGAAACGCGAGTCTTTTTGGTAGATGTCACTCTGAGTACGCATCCCCAAGGCTTTGAAGAAGAGAAGAAAGAATTGGTTGAAGGATTTGGTAACCGAGTGTGATTACTGATTTTTCATGCAGACAGCTTAGTTAAATGAAATGAAATGAAATGAAATGAAATAATTTTATTCCAGACAAATGTCCATAAATTAATAACATTTAAAGTGATTGGCTGCGTATGTTAGGATGTCACCGGTTCGATTGTACGTTTTGGAAAGTGTTTCTTCACTAGAAAAATACCTATGATTAAGGGAGAAAATTTAACACTTTTGTAAACGTGTTTGTCTTAGTCAACTGCAAGTACATATGAAAAAAAATTCTTAGTAAACTAGAAGTATTAAATAAAGTTTCATACAGAGGGATAATGCGTAGAGACATGTGCCCAAGGTGTTCACTGCAAGTAGAGCGTGTCATATTGTTGTAGGTCATTACACATCTTGGGTTATAATGTAGGACTCCTAACACGCTGCAATTCGAGAAACATCGAAGTTTTTGTTCATCCAATCCATCCATTCAATCATAATATGTTTTCCCCTGTAGTCGCTACATCGAGCATGTCAGTACTAAGGCTCGGAAAGTAGGGAATTGGGAAACTTCATAGAACAAGAACGAATATGTATACGTACGTAACATCTAACCATGACACCACTATGCTACATGGATTTGATGACGTAGTTTCTTAGCACACATTGTGTTTCGTTACGTAGTATAAGAAATCATAAAAATTATTTGTACGTATATATGCTATATGGGATCGAGTCGACGGCGTTCTCCGGGCTAAAATGAAATGTGTATTTAACGTCTGACTTTCTTGGCCAGTACCCTTCTTGACCAGTACCTATTGAAAAATCATATTACCCATTTTGTTTCATTATCCGCCTATTACATCCTACTTCAAGACACATGCCTTTTTTCATGAAAAAGGGGGCCCATTTCACTTGCTAATATATTTATATGAATAAGAAACTTTGTAAGGTTGTGACTTTGAGACGTAAAAACGTTTCAGTACATTTTGAGTGAGTCACTCAAAGTTAAGTAGTTTATAACCTAACCTGCAGAATATATCTACCAAGGGGAAGGAATAGTCAGTAGACGTTCACGCGAACGAAGTCGCGGGCAAAGGCTAGTTTAGAATAAAGGAAAAATTGAAAAATTAAGTCACCGAGCAGGATTCGAACCTGCGACCTCCCGGCACTCGCGGCCAGTCGCTCTAGCCAACTGAGCTATAGGTGCAAATGGTGCAATTGCCACCCAGTCCCAAATTCATCAACCATTCCTTCGTATTAAGCAGTACCGCTGCTAACGTAAACTATATTTCTATACAAATGCGTTAAAAAAAATGTAGGTATTGTGTCAGTCAGTGTTAATGTGTTTCATCGTGTCTCTTAAAAGTACATAATTTTACCCTAAAATTGTAAAAACAAGATATATAATAATTTAAAAAATAATATATTTAGATAGTGCAATATATTGATTAATAAAAAATCGATTATGAGGTTCACAGCCGATTAATTGTAACATAATTTATCAAAGAATATTGTAAGCCACCACCTTCGACATGAGAATATTAGACGTCTACAAAGTCCTAGTAAAGACTCCGGCATTATGAGGACATTTCTAGCAATGAAGTTAATATTGAAGCCACGCCCCTTAGGTATCACGGATTTCAAAATATCCTGATTTGTTCAGATATTATCACGATACTGCAATATAATTCTTGTGATACTAATCATATCGAAGCGACTGCCATCTGACCTTCCAACCCGAGGGAAAACCAGACCTTATTGGAATTAGGCTTGTCAAGTGAGTGGGCAACTTGACTGTTAGAAGTTCTCGAGCCGCCCGAAGGCCTCTAACTTGGCTTAACGACTGCTATCATAGACAGCAGCCGGAATCAACGGCTTAACGTGCCTTCCAAAGCATGGGATGCTCAGTTAATAACCACTCAAAGCGGTCACCCATCCAATAACTGACCTGGGCCGACGTTGCTTAACCTCGCATACCGCACGCAGTACGCAGACGCCGCTGGGCCACGAGTGCTCCGCGATCTATTAACTTGTTTGCGGTAAAGGTGAAGAATTTTGCGAATACCGTGCTGGACTGCCAAACGCACTAATGTATCGATCCTCACGCAACTCCACATCAAAGATCGCCTATCCACTATATGCCACCGCCGTATTCTTTCATACTTTGGCCATGTTACGAGGCGAGGAGACAACAGCCTCGAGTTCCGCCAACAGTCCTATGAGCTCCCCATTCAATGAGTTTATGCTTATATACATTAATATACCTAGTCAAATTACAAGTGAAAAACTGTATTAATTAATAATTCAATAATTTAATATACTGACGTGTTAGTACTTAACCCTGACCTGTAACTTGGCGTTATTAATAAAGTATTTGTATTTGTATTTGTATTTGAAACTGGTCATAGTTGGAAACGTGGAAGGGAAACGCGCCCGTAGTAGATCTCCGACGCGATGGACCGACCAAATCAAGGATAAGACCAGCAAGTTCTACGATGTGGTGCAGATGGCCACCAACAGAAGCCGTTGGAAGCAAGTCGTGCTGTCCAGCAAGACTGCAGATGATCACGATCTTCAGTCATGAAGGAACGACTACAAAGAAGCGGTAAATACAAATACAAATACAAACATTTATTCTGCAAATAGGCCACAAGGGCACTTTTACATGTCAAAATATTAATTTACAATTTAAGAAAGTCTGACTATAATAAGTAATACATTTTTCATGTCAAAATATTAATTTACAGTTCAAGAAGGAATAATAATCTCGACTTTAACAATTATAACAAAATTAATGTCATACAGTGAAGATAAACTTGCAAAGTTATCTATTACAAATATTAAGTTAGAGATGTATAAGGTCTCAAGATTAAACAAGGAGTGAAATTAATTTATTATCCCAGAGATGTACATGGTCTCTGAGCGTCAAAATTAAAATTAATTTAATATTGTTAGAGATGTATATGGTCTCTAAGTTACTGATAATAAAAACGAATCCACAACAGGATGATGTCTCTCGTCAATCCCCTATAAAAAGACACTAGTATTAACGTAGTCACTATGTCCTAGCAAGCATGAACAGACCGGACTCCACAAACAGCACCCGATCACGAGTATGACGCGTATCTCAGCCATCGCCTCCCTCGACCATCTGTTAGGGAAGGTGGCGACCCGATCAACGACGGTAAAGGTATTTTCTCCAGAATAGGACTGGCGCGCTGCACGCCGCCATTACGCTGTCACTCCGTTTATCTTAATTCTCACAACGCTGATCGACACTAATAGCGTTTATTGATATGCCTAGCGTTGCCGCGGCTTCCATGACTACAGGGCAGTAACTAGGTGGGTGTAGCGCTTTATAAACGCTGTGCTCCAAACCACACGCGTGGTCGTGTCTAAGGTTTTCCCCTGGATTTTCCTCAGGCTACTCTCCAACCTCTACTACTACTCTCTCTCTATTTTCTTTATTGAAAATAATAGAAAACAGAAGAGGAAAAATGATAGGACATCTCATACGCCATGACGAATGGATCAGAACAATAATTAGAAGGAAAGATAGAGGGAAAAAGGAAAAGGGGAAGACCTAGAATGACGTACATGGAGCAAATAAAACATAAAATAAATGCTACGTCATACAGAGAAGTGAAGGACAAAGCTGAATGTAGAATAAGCTGGCAATTACTCCACCGACGAGAGCCAAACTCTTAAATATTATGATGATGACTCTCCAACCGCGCACTCCTATCGCTTTATTGAGCGCGGCCTATAAAGCCACAGTCAGGTTCGAAAAAAAAAGAAAAAACGCTGTGCGACTATTTGAGAATTCGCAGTAATGTCAGCTGCAGACAAATGCAGCTCTAAAACGGTGCATCGAGCCTGTGGCGCCTAGCGGCTTTCTTCACCATCACTACATAGTATAAAACAAAGTCGCTTTCTCTGTCCCTATATCCCTATGTATGCTTAAATCTTTAAAACTACACAACGGATTTTTTTAATAGAGTGATTGAAGAGGAAGGTTTATATGTATAATAACATCCATTAAATAGTGCACCCGTGCGAGGCCGGGGCGGGTCGCTAGTCCCTTGTAAAAGGATCTTCGGGTCTTCTTTGACCTTCGCCCCCGTAAATACGCTTTAGAAATGTATGTACAGCGAACATAAAATGTATGTAACGGTTTACAAACATCTGGAGACTATGATATATAACCTCTTGTAAAAGGTGGACGAATGTATTTATAAACTTTGCACAAAACAAATGAGTACAAATGGCCAACTTAATGTCTCAAGGCATTCTCTACCCAAAGGTGCAAGAGACAGACTAACAAGCAAAAATCTTCAGATAATAACAATATATACATTCAAACTACTTATAGAAATAATATATACAAACAAACACAAATGACTGTTGCAAATGTATGGCTACAATTTTCCGCTAGGAATCTAGCAGGTCAACACGACGTCCTATCTTGAGGATTCTGCTTTGCTGCGTCTTCATATTAAAACTGTGCCTTTACCATGAGTTTGCATGACTGTACTCGCTAGCGACTGCGTAAACGATTTAGTATGCTGATTCTTAGTTCTATTGCGTAACCGCCAGAGGCGCTGTACTTTTGCCCTTACAATCTTTTACGCAGTCGCTAGCGAGTACGGTCATGTAAACGCATGGTAAAGGCACTCGTTTTCAGGGCAAACGAAACTGCTCTTCAAAGAGCAATCAGCTGTTCTTGGCAGAACAGCTATTTTCTGAAGTCCATCCTAATTCTATCCGTTTCTTGGTGGTTTCTTGTGAAACAAACCACACGTCAATCACTGGGCTTAGATTCCACTCACACCTCAGATTCGGTTGAAACCGCTCAACTAATCTCACTGGAGCGCAAACTCTTAAAGTATTCCAGTGTTTCAAACCACACGCGTGGTCGTGTCGGAGGTTTTCCCCTCGATTTTCTCCAGGCTACTCTCCAACCACGCACTCCTATCGCTTTATTGGGCCCGGCCTATAAAACCACAGTCAGGTTCAAAATAAAAATAATGTAAATTGCTTCAAACCTACAGTACATTATAGTGCCTATGTTCGCTTCAAATAACTAATTTGTGCATTAAATTAAAATACCTGACTTAAGTGGCCAATTATTCACGACTGGTGTTAAAATAACGCCGTTGGCGCCGAATTACGAAAAAACGGTTGGTTATTAATTGGATTAGCAGGCTTTGAAATGATCTATCATAAATTTAAGTTGTCAGTGTCATGTTCGCTTGTCGTGGGCCGATTATCGATTTAAATTTACGGTTGAATATGAAACGACAATAATTTAATCGTTCAAGTGTTCTTAAAACTAATCTATTATTATGTATATATGTATGTATGTAAATAAATACTTTATTGTACACAAGACAAGTAAAATAAATTATACAGAATAAAAACAGATCAATCATGTACAAAGGCGAACTTATCCCTGTAAGGGGTCTCTTCCAGTTAACCTTTGAGCAATTGAGTGAAGAATAGGAACTAAACTGTAGACAAACCAACACGTGTACAAAGATGTATTTTTATAAATATTCTAGATATACAACTACACATTATTAATTCATTAGTTTATACCATCTCTATAGTTAGCTTATGTCAAAACTAGTCGTTCGCGCGGCCTCGTTCGCGTAGATTTCATATAATTCAAATTCAAGCGATTAATCTTGCTCCCATAAATACCTATACCGTACGTTCCTACATTTAATAAATGGCATGTAGCATTTCGACTCGCTTACGAAGGGTTCCGCACCATTATCTATAAAAACCTTATAGATTTTGTATTTATGGGTAAATATAATCTACGCGAACGAAGCCGCGCGAACAACTAGTTTTGACATAAGCTAACTATAGCCAGACATACGACAGAGATATATATATAGCCGCATGTTCATATATTGGTGAATAATAGGACCTTATAGTACCTAAGTTATGGGTGGTTATGGGTAACAGAGGCCCTGTAATGGATTCATGATTATTCATAGCTCATCTTAATATTACTAAAAGCCGAGTTTTCCCGAGGTATATTCAGCAGTATAATTTCACCGCGCTTGGCTGCGGGGCAGCTAGCAAGTTTGTTTTCTTTATGGGTTAGGTAATAAGATGAGTTAGTAAATATAAGAGTTATTTTTGGGTATAATTTGACCCTTCGTACGTGACCTAATAGATTATACTTGTTCCTATAATAGTAGATCTGTCACCTAAATTGAATCACCAAATAATATTAAAAGGCTTACCTAAATATTAGGGATGCGCTGATATTCGGTTATTATTCGGTATTCGGCATGTTTTTGAATGTTCGGTATTCGGCCGAATTATTCGGTTCAGCTGCCGAATATTTACCGAACAATTTTGAGAGGGTTTTGTCACAAGTACAAGAGTGCATTACTTATAGTTACTGCTTGATTTAACTTGTTCGCGCATGTGACATCCCAGGAGTTTCGTGGCTATTTTCTGTATTTTGGTGTTATGTTAATTTGTAATGTGTCTGTGCCACGAATAAATGTTTTTTCTTTCTTTCTTTCTTTCTTTAGTTGCAAGCGTTCATAGGCTACGGTGGCCGCTTCCCATCAGGCGGGTCGTACGCTTGTTTGCCGACGTGGTATAAAAAGAAACACCATAACCGAACAAAGAAACACAATAATCGAACAAAATATTGAACAATGCCTTGGTGCCTTGGTTTATCAGTTTCAATGTGAAATGTAAGATGACCAATGATTTTATTGCCCCCGAACCCGTAAATTATCGTAGGCCAGCCGTAGACATATTTCAGAGAGAATCACATATAATAAATCTATACATAAAAAAAATGATCGTGTGAGAAACGAAACGCAGGCGACATCTACCGACGAAAAAAAAACTGTTAACAACCATTCTTCGTTGATAGTGCCATCTATTGCTGAGTAGTGAATGTATATTTAAAAGTTGTCTAAAAAGTAACTTAATGCGCATGTATTTTTAAAATTATTTATCAATAATAACTGAAAATTAACTAGACTTCATGTATTACAATAATTTGATATTTTTGTGGACACATTTTATCTGACGTAATCTGCGTGTACAGAAACACAACGACTCAGTGCTGCCAGGACATAAGGTTTTCCCTACAACGAGGTTAATTAGTAACACATAACAACAGTATACTCTTTAGTTTATCAATGCTCATCTAATATTTACTAACTTGTAACACACATAGCACAATTAAATCACATAAATAACGGTATACTAAATAATTTTGTTAATTAATACACTGATGAAATGGGTACTTCATCAATATAATATGAATCACATGGGATTTTTTTGGTTTGTAGTAGCAACACTTGACTTTTTCTTTCATTTCACCCATTCGAAACTTCAATAAGTTTCTATTTCATTTCGTGCAGTTTCTCATGTTATTTATTGCACTTGTTTATTTTGTTATTCGCCGGTTGTTTCTCTGTTACTGATGAAGAAATCAGAAATATTTGCGTTTTAGGATAACTATCTCATATCTAACACGGAGACCTGCTGATCATTCATCACGATGTAAATATCTTAGAATGAATATCGGGTAGTTTATAGTTTTTAAATGTATCACGTGTATAAATATGAATGTTTTCAGGAGTTTCGTGGATTTAGCTACCTTGACGATGCATCGTCGCCATGAGATGGAAGACAGAATCAGCACGTTCGCTGGTAAATGTGACCAAGCGATCAACAACATCAGAAAACTAAAATCGCAGGTAGGTACATAACGTGCTTAGTAAATAAAATTGGATCCAGTTTCAGTTAACGCAATGGAACTGACGCGTAATTGAGAATCGTGAACTCTGTCAGCAAATTGCATATTGCTAAATTCTTCTTTTATATTCCTTGGGATTTTAATAATATAAACTAATATTATATATGCTAAAGTTTGGATGTTTGGATATTTAGATGTTTGTTACTCAATCATACAAAAACGACTGAACGGATTATGATGAAAATTGGTATACAATGAGTTTATAGCCTGGATTAACATATTTCTGATCCGCTCGACTCCTTGGCATTGTATAGAGATGTAGCCTCACTCTGCATTTTCTATCGCTTGTATCACGGGGAGTGCTTGGAGGAATTGTTCAGAATGATCCCTGCCGTTTCTCAAAAAATTTCCTGCCTCACACAACCGAACTATGGGATGAACTGCCGCCTGCAGTATTTCCGGACCGATATGACCTTCAAGAAAAGATTGTATTCCCTTCTGAAAGGCCGGCAACGCACTTGCGACTCCTCTGGTGTTGCAAGTGTTTATGGGCGACGGTAATTGCTTACCATCAGGCAATCCGTCTGCTCGTTTGACCCCTTTAACATGAAAAAAAATATATATTTATTTAAGCTTTATTTATTCCATAGTATTTTTTAGTTAACAATATATCATCGGGTTACAAGCAAAAGTAACAAATACCTACTTAAAATAAAACTCGTATATGGGTCATTGTCAGTTGCAAAAACAAAAGTTGGTCCATTTGGTGGTAAATAGTTAACGGCTTATGTGCATGTAAGCTACGTTTTAGTGGATGGATTTATAGCACCGGAGACACTGTTTTTTCGGATTACTAGACCAATCCAAAATTAAGCTTTGTAGCCTTAATTTTGATATGCCTACCGAAAAGATGCAAACCTAAATCTGACAATGACCCATATCAGCATTGTTTCAGTACTGAGATATGAGGTTTCGAAGAGTAGTGACAGATTTGATGGTGAGTTTTGCTTCTTAACTGGCAATATAATGTTTTTATAAATTTCACGTTCTTGTCATATGCTTGGGTAAAAGCCCATCCTTTGCCATTTTTCCTGGTCTTCGGCTAATTGCATCCGGCTTGGTCCTGCAGCCTGCTATGTCATGAATACATCTTCTCCGTGGTTGTCCTATCTTTCCTCTTGGGCCTGACCATTTTGTTGCTTCCAGTGCCCATCACTACATAGTATAAAACAAAGTTGCTTTCTCTGTCCCTATATCCCTATGTATGCTTAAATTTTTAAAATTACGCAACGGATTTTGATGCGGTTTTTTTCAATAGTTAGGGTGATTGAAGAGGAAGGTTTATATGTAAACTAACATCCATTAAATTGTGCACCCGTGCGAAGCCGGGGCGGGTCGCTAGTCTTAGATATAAAGAGAAAAGATGGGATTAACATATAGCATACTTTTTATCCTGAAAAATCCCTTGAAGGAATTCAATAGGGAGTGGAAGTTTATGCGGATGACGTCACGAGCAAAAGCTAGTAAAATAATTCCCATTTGTTTTAATTTAATTAGCGCTGAGAATGTGGAGACCTGATTGAGACATATAAGAGTACTGGACATTACAACCAAAGATGTCCACAAGAATAGAATAGAATACTTTTTATTTGTAAAACACAGGTGGTAACATTAACGTCTTAAATAAAATATAATACAGAACTCTGTGTTTTGCCTCTTGGCGTACAAATGTTATTTAAAGTCTAGTTATTAATACTTGAATTTGGACATATACATCATTACATTTCATTAAATTGTCAATTAATAACATCAATAATTCACAAAAAAATAAATGTATATATATTAATCCTATAGCATTCCATTGGTACAAAGTTATGTAATTATTTTATGTCACTATTGTCATCAAAATATTTGAACAGAACAATAACACTCAACTCAAAGGTCGTCACTTAAAACTGGTCACTCGCATCTCACAACAACCCCCACAGACTTCCTAAGCAACAGTGGTGAAGGCGTGGAATAGACTGCCCGATGATGTGGTTTCGGCTCGCATTATCAACCAATTTAAGACTAAATTAGGCAGGCATATTTCAAATTCACATTTACAGAAAGAAAAACAAACACAGGGGTTCTGGATTTGATAGGAGAGAAGAGACTACTTTTGAGGACGATCGAGAGAAGAGGAAACATGCTGGGGCACCTGATACGACATGTCAATTACATAAAAACCATAATTGAAGGAAAGGTAGAGGGGAGGAGAGGCAGGGGAAGACCGAGACGTGCGTTTATAGATCAAGCAAAAGAGAAGGTCAATGTAATGTCGTATCAGGAGCTCAAAGTCTTGGCGGAGAACCGAACAGAATGGCGATTACTCCACCGATAAGAGCTAGGCTAGGCTCTTAAATATATGATGATGATGTCGAATTCAGCTCTAGAATGATATTTTAGTGCAATTAAAATATATATGATATTTAAAGATAACTGGATACAGGCTTCGTCAGTTGATTGTACAACCTGTCTGATTAATAAATAATTATAATAATAATTTAACGCAGTTTAAAGTGCCTCACTGCAACTTAATGCGTACTACAATCTGTACATGCTCTCAAGGACATAGTGACTACGTTAATACTAGTGTATTTTTATAGGGTATTGACGAGAGACATCATCCTGTTGTGGTTTTGTTTTTATTATCAGTGACTTAGAGACCATATACATTTCTAACAATATTAAATTAGTCTTATTTTTGTCGCTCAGAGACCATGTACATCTCTGGGATATTGTATTAATTTCATTATATTCTTTGTTCAATCATACTTGAGACCTTATTCATCTCTAACTTTACTGATTTGTAATAGATAACTTTGCAAGTTTATCTTCACTATATGACATTAATTTTGTTATAATTGTATGTACACTCGAAATTATTATTCTTTCTTGAAGTGTAATAGTAGATTGTGTCTCAAGGGAGCAAAATTATATATTTACGGCGAGGGCGGTATATTGAATTCTGAGTGAAGCGAAAGATTCTACAATAGAATCCTGAGCGTAGAGAGGGATTCAAGCGTTTACACATACTGCTTTTCACACCGTCTATGAGGCCCGCTGCTAAAATCCTGAAATATCTTACAAATGATTTTACTACAGAGTGTCACATACTGCTTTTCACATGTTCTGTGAGGAAAAAAGTCATTGTTGCCCTCAAATAAGGGATGAAAAGTGCATCTTTGATCCCTCATTCGAAGGCAACAATAACTCATTTCTGAATAGCAGGTGTGAAAATTAATATTTGGACATGAAAAATGTACTATTATAGTCAGATTTTCTTAAATTGTAAATTCATATTTTGACACGTAAAAGTGCCCTTGTGGCCTATTTGCGGAATGTTTGATTTTGATTTTATGGTTTGTTTTTTATAGAACGCTGGTGGCAAATAAGCGTACGGTCCACCCGGTGGTAACCGGCCACCGCAGCCTATAGACGCCCGCAACTCCAAAGGAGTCACGTACGCGTTGCCGACCCTTTATGAAATTTGAGAATTTACTGTGTTGACAGCAGAAGGGATAAAAGGTCCCTCTCTCTCAACACTGCATCCTCGGGAGCTCTGGCAACCTTGCTCACCTCCAGGAACACAACACTACAATTTAAATTAACTGTAAATGTTAGGTATCTATATTGTACGTCCGAAATGGGCAAGCTGTTGAAACTAATTGTATAAAATGGCATCCTATTAATGTACACATTTTTTTTTAATTTTTTTTATTGAGTGTCTTCAAGATTGGCCTCCAATGGGGCCAGTTTCTTTTTTCGGAGACACGCTCGACCCGGCCTTTGGGCCGAGACGAGGCCAAGAAGAAGAGGAAATATAACAGAAGGACAGCACCGAAAGTATAGAAGAAGAGAAAGTGAAAAGAGTTATTAATGTTCACAGTTCATGACAATAATCGCTTATCTTATCTTACGGATATTTTCATTTGTTTCTGTTTGTGTGTCCAGGCAAGAACCTTTGTGAACCAGCTGAACTGCGAGCCCCCAGAGCTGAAGGAGCGGTTCCTGTCCTGCATGAAGCGGCTCGACGAGTACATATATCTGATGACTGAGTTCAATTTGTCTATTGATAACTTTGGTGAGTCCACTATTCAACCCGCAAAGCCTATCGCTTGGAGATGGGCCATTGTCAGTTGTAAAAACCAGGGTTCGAAAGGATAATTATCAATGATAATTATCAAGATAATTATCAAGATAATTACTTATCGTGATTTTTATGCTTTGATAATTATCGATTTGATAATAAACAAAAATTGTAAATTCGGCATGAGTCTTAAAAAAATACGTGCGTGAATTCGAACGTTAATAATTGCGCTCTGTATATGTGTTTTAATGATGTTGTAATGATTAATTGATTATATTTTAATAAAATACTAGTAAAATATTGTATAGCAACTATTTATTTTGCAGCCTAAAACACCATATTTTTTTATATATTAGTAAAGAGTACAGTCTTTATTGGTAAAAATACATTTTACAGGTCATATCATACATCGGAAAATAAATTTAACTAATAAAATAACGTATACTACTCTACCCATAAGAGGGATAATTATCGCGATAATTATCAAAGACCATAATTATCTTGATAATTTCGAACTCTGGTAAAAACAAAAGATGTCCCAAGTGATTTATAGTTACGGAAACACAGTTTGTGCGGGTTACTAGACCAATCCAAAATTAAGCTCTTTGGTCCTTAATTTTTGATATGTCCACCAAAAAGACGCGAACCTAAATCTGACAATGACCCAGATGTATGTGCTCAGGTATGGGCAATTTCTGGCTGAGAATGATGATAATAAATAATAAATAAATATTAGAGGACAATCTTACACAAATCGAACTAGCCCCAGAGGGCTTGTGTTATGGGTACTAGACGACGATATATTTAATAGATATAAATACTTAAATACATAGAAAACATCCAAGACTCAGAAACAAATATTCATGCTCATCACACAAATATTTGCCCTGACCGGGATTCGAACCCAGGACCGTCAGCTTCACAGGCAGGTGCACTACCCACTAGGCTAAACCGGTCGTCAAATGATGATGATATTGATATAATTCTATTTTAACTATTTAAGCCCCTTATCCTGAACTTTACTATTTTTTTTTGATTGATACAATTAGCTGTCGACGAGAGTAGAGCACAGCAGTATGTTGTCTCACTTATATTCGAAATGACTGAATGATGGAAACCCAACTGGGAAGGTACCTCCACCATAGAAAAGAATATAATAATGGAAGATAATAATTACGTCAACAGAAAGAAACGACAGCATAGAACTCGCCCCGGTCCACGACAACTCCTACAAGAACTACCCAGTGCTGACTCCGACCAACCTCATGGACGTGCTCAGCGAGCCGGCCCCGACAGCGTCCGCCGCCTGCGCCAACATGTGCCCGGAGAAGCCGGTGCGACGCAGGCCGAAGGCTCAGCAGCTCTTAATAGAGTTCTCGAGCACATCATGCTCAGCTGAGAGCGTGCCGGGGAACACGGTGGAGAAAGAGGTGCAGTGTGTCTCAGAGGAGATTGAGGATCTCACTATTATAGGTAAGGAAGAGAGACAGATTAGGCGTGCGATGCCGTTCTTTGTATTCAATACAATATCTGTTAATAGTCGGCATTGCTAAATATTCATGTATCTCTGTAGTTTTTGCAAACCATGGTGCGCTTGATATAGCCCTTAGGAGATAATCTTGGAACCTTTGCAGAATCTCCGAAAAACCGAAAACCTAAACAAATTACCTGAAACAAACTGAACTCTAAATACACACACACGCACAGCGGGGGATTCTTGACCATAGCAAAAATTATCACTTCAAAGCTTAATATCACGCCAACCGATTCGTGAATCAAAGAATGCCTTTAGACACCTTATAATATTTTTGAAAGAGCTATCCAACGATACCCCACACGATGGGGATTGGAAGAAAAAAAAATTGCACCACCACTTTACATGTAGGGGAGGTACCCTAAAAAAAAATTTTTCTTATGATTTTATTCTACCGTTTTGTCGGCGTCATTGATATGTATACTCATGCCAAATTACAGCTTTCTAATACTCACGGTTACTGAGAAAAGTGGGGGACAGACGGACGGACATGGCGAAACTATAAGGGTTCCTTGTTTACTACGGAACCCTAAAAAGGTTGCAACACAGCCAGTTGCCAACAATGATTTATTCTCAAGAATACGTTTCTATGTTTCATTCTAACTTTTTGCAGGCTAGTAAAGACCAAAAAGTCGTTCTTGGGAAATTGTATAAAATTCTACAATAAAATTCCAAGACACATTACTGAACTTACGGATTCTAAATTTAAATTTGTTGTGAAACAAACACTTTTTTCCAAAGCATATTATAAGATAAACTATTATATCATGGATAGGGATGTTTGGCAGTGATAGCGTCCCGCACAAGTAATCTAACACAGAAAATTTTGTCCTAAATATTTCAAAAATATATGTGTATGTTTTATATTGTAGCATTTTAATTCTGTTTATATTATACATTGTATGCTGTTTTGAATAAATGACACCTCACCGAGTTTCTTACGCCGGTTCTTCTCGAGATTTATTTTATGAACCGGTGGTAGTTTTCTGACATTCATAAGTGCATGTAACATGCCTAAATTGAAGAATAAATGATTTCATTTCATATGACATTAATTTTGTTATAATTGTAAACTCGAAATTATTATTCTTCTTGAACTGTAAATTAATATTTTGACATGAAAAATGTATTACTTATTGTAGTCAGACTTTCTTAAATTGTAAATTAATATTTTGACATGTAAAAGTGCCCTTGTGGCCTATTTGCAGAATAAATGTTTGATTGATTGATTGATATGATCGTCAGATCCGAAAGTCCAGGTGACGCTGCCCCGCCAGCCGCTGCTGGACACGGAGCGCGCGCACGAGGCCACCGTCATGTGGGTGGACGGACACAGCTTCTGGGTCGTGGTGGAGCAGACCGACGTCTACAAGTGAGTCGTTTGTTGTGCGAAGCGTGCCCGCGTCAGCATGGACACGTATGACCCCGAGGATTCTCTTGAAATTTTGTGAGCAGTTTCTATAATAATCATCAGTCGTTCCCACAATACTGAGAACCGTGATAGATAATTAAATCTAAAGTCGCACAAAGTCAAAGTATTTATTGTTTGGGAGAATTTCGTTACATTAAATAAATAAATATTAGAGGACAATAAATATTAGAGGCCAATCTTACACCAATCGAACTAGCCCCACAGTAAGCTGAAGAAGGCTTGTGTTATGGGTACTAGACGACGATATATTTAATACATATAAATACTTAAATACATAGAAAACATTCAAGACTCAGAAACAAATGTTCATGCTCATCACACAAATATTTGCCCTGACCGGGATTCGAACCCAGGACCGTCAGCTTCACAGGCAGGTGCACTACCCACTAGGCTAAACCGGTCGCCAAATTGCAGGTATAATAAACAATATTACACATAGAGTTTCATCAAGATTACCTTTTCAGGTGTACAAACAAAACTATTAAATTTAAATATAACATCATATGTCAAAATATTAGAAAAACACTATTATCATATCATAAACTACTACTGTAGTACATAAAATAATAATAAATTCATGCGATATAATGGTAGGAGTCCATTATAGTTACAACTCATACTCGTGATCGGGTGCTGTTTGTGGAGTCCGGTCTGTTCACGCTTGCTAGGACATAGTGACTACGTTAATACTAGTGTCTTTTTATAGGGGATTGACGAGAGACATCATCCTGTTGTGGATTCGTTTTTATTATGTGACTTAGAGACCATATACATCTCTAACAATATTAAATTAATCTTAATTTTGACGCTCAGAGACCATTTACATCTCTGGGATATTATATTAATTTCATTATACTCCTTGTTTAATCTTGAGACCTTATACATCTTCAACTTTACTGATGTTGTAATATTTGCAATAGATAACTTTGCAAGTTTATCTTCACTGACTTCAATGACATTAATTTTGTTATAATTGCAAACTCGAAATTATTACTCTTTCTTGAACTGTAAATTAATATTTTGACATGAAAAATGTATTAATTATAGTCAGAATTTCTCAAATTTTAAATTAATATTTTGACATGTAAAAGTGCCCTTGTGACCTATTTGCAGAATAAATGTTTGATTTTGAACTCAAGTTTTACTGTTTCTCATGCTGCCGACGCTTCAAAACTAAGTTTATGTTTGCGAGTCACACTCGGGCGCGTGCAAGTAGATAACATCACATATAATCAATTTGTCAAGATGTCGAGGCACAGCAAAATGTCATCTCGCTCGAATTTGGAGCAGCCCAACTGGGCAAGTACCTCCGCCTTGCAGAAGACCATAGCCATAATAACATTATCTACTATACAAGTATGTAGTGTTGTGTTCCTGGAGGTGAACAAGGTTGCCAGAGCTCCCGAGGATGCACTGTGTTGAGAGCGAGGGACCGTTTGTCCCTTCTGCTGTCAACACAGTGCATCCTCAAATCAAGCACGTGACACCTGTGGAGTTGCGGGAGTTGCGGCCTGCGGCGGCCGCTTACCATCAGGTGGACCGTACGCTTGTTTGCCACCGGCGTTGTATATAAAAAAAATGTCACCGTCGACGGATACGTCTGGGAGGGGATAATCATAACGAAATGTATTCGCTATCAGCTTGTATTTCTGCAGGCGAATCACGTAACTTTTTGTACTAACGGTAGATAGATTTTACTGTCAATTTTGAAGTATAAATGTATGAGCTGACAATTAGAATTTGACATTAAAATCTACCTAACGGTAGTACATAAGGTTACATAATTACTCCACTGGTTGCAGTTTGGTGCAAGAGATGACTGCATACTACTCTCAAGAGAAGAACCAAGTGTCTCTCTCGTTGGACGAGTTACCCAACTTCACATGCTGTGTGTACCACGACGCGGACGACACGAACGGATATCTCAGGGCTATGTTTTTGAAGACCGAGGTGAGTCTTGGTAATATCTGCCGACTTCTTCATTAAAAAAAAAAATCAAAACATTTATTCTGCAAATAGGCCTCAAGGGCACTTTTGCAAGTCAAAATCTGTCTAGGTACATCAAATAAAAATAATACAATAATCAAAGTATCATTAATTAAATGTAGTGTTACATGTCAAAAATAAGACTAAGAAACTAATAACAATCGATTCACAAGTAGCATCATTATTCACAAGTAGTTATGAGAAATAATAATTAACTACAAGACATATATATTTTTCTCTTTTTTTGTATGATTTTAATGGACTAGACTGCGAATTAGACTCATACCCCCGTATTCATAAAACTTAACAAACCTCTGCTAACTAAAAAGTTCTTTGTCCCATTCTCACAAACGTCAATGTCAAAGTGATAGATAAGGACAAACGAACTTTAGCGGCTAGTTAACTAATATAGGTTTGACAGACGTTTATGAATAAGGGGGTTAGGCTGTGGCAGAATAACAGCGTTGCAGTTTGCACAGCAAATAGCAACACATACCTATTACATGGAGAGAAGAAGAGCGCAGTCGTAGCTCATTGCTGGGCAAGCACATCATGCGCCCGGGTGAGATTAAGTGTCTCGGGTACAGGAAAATCCTGCGATTCTTTGAGATTGCAGGACTTGACCGAGAATTGTAGTATGTGGCGATCACAATAGATCAGAAATGGTCTAAAAACACATGCTGAGTCTCAGCCTTTTCTTTATGGCACACATTGCTGGACTCATTGTGCACCTTCACTCACTGTGTATTTATGTGTATTATCTTACACCTATTTATTATGACCGGTTGTGTGTGCTTTATTGAATAAATGGTTTTTCTTTCTTTCTTTCATTACGATCCACTAAACAACAATTCATGACTTGTGAGTGGCCATCATCTGAGAGTCCTGAGAAATGTAAGGGACGTCCATCCTCCGGTAAGGCAGGGCTCTCTTTTCTGGGATATGATAGGTAATTTCAAATTTCAAACCTAATCTCCAGATGATTGAACATAGCTCCCAAATTCAAAGCGTTAAAATATTTAATAAATTACCCATACATCTCAAATGTATAACTAACTATAATATTTTCAACTCACGTCTCCGAGACTTTCTCCTTAAGGGCTGTTATTACAACATTGACGACACATGATTTACATATTATATTACGACTTGTAATTAAGAATGTCTCTTTTTTATTTTTATTATTTTATTGTGTGACATTATGCTTGTAAATATATAATATTTCAATGTAATATATTATGTATGACATTTATATTCAAACACAATTAATGTATTGTTCTTGAATAAACGAACTATGAACTATAATGATCTAATACCTTGATCATGGAGCCATTACTACAGGGATTAGAAAAAGTGTGTAGAATCTTTTCGTAGACAATTTTATGTAGATTACTCATGTCTAAGAATATTTTGCTATAGGCCACCGTTTACGTGCTTTCAACAAAAAATTAAAAAAGGGACTTTTATACCGGTCATCGTCAAATATGGCGGCGGCAGCTGTCATCCCATAGAAACTTATCAAACTTTACATACAATCAGATTTTAACGAACACCGTTTACGATTACAGACGGTTTGGTGCGACCCACCCTTAGGGCGGTATTCCACTTGTCCAATTTGTTTGTGATGATTTGATCAAACTTGGAAGGAACACCGACATTTGATTAAACATTGGCGACGAGTGAAAAAAACTTGGAGTAAGATATTGGTTAAATGAAATAGGCCTCCGTCATAGACACTTGATCAAAGATTGGACAAAGAAAATGGATATCTGGAATGATTCAGATTCATTTATTCACAATATAAGATTACGATATAAATTACATGTCAATTTACAAGAATCTCTATTGTGATCGTCAACTACATTAAATAAAACAAAATAAATTAAAAATCAATGAATAAAATAGCAGTTAAATAATACAATGAGTATGATAAAATTCACCTGAGAGGATTTGATATATTACTTAGTACAGGACGATCCGAATATTACTGAGCACAATCATAAACATTTAACCGACATTAGTATATGCTTTTAATTATAAGTATAATAGTAAGAAATGAATATGTTTTTAAGAAAAACGACATTATGTATTTGATCTTGATTGATGAGGCATGCTCTATCTTATTTAGCATCGTGTACTATACAAAATGTTAAATGTGTGAGTGTGACAATAAATGATTCTGATTCTGATTCTGATCGTCATGAAATACAACTCAATACAATGCAATAAAGTCAGAATTAAGATTAAAATTATATTTATGCTGTTATGTC
The DNA here is from genome assembly GCA_963556455.1 of Epiblema foenella. NCBI lineage: Eukaryota > Metazoa > Arthropoda > Insecta > Lepidoptera > Tortricidae > Epiblema > Epiblema foenella. The sequence goes on from OY747106.1 coordinate 967,147, forward strand.
CAAAAATTCGCTTACAGAATACAGAGGAGTTTTCAGTAGAAAGTTTCTCCATGCCACCTGTACTCGTTTTTTTGGATCTTGATAGCTTTGGGGCGGTCTCCATTCGCTAATAGTGACTCCGGGGCGCCCCGGGGGACAAGAAAAACAAAGGACAATGGGGGTGCCTAAGACCCAAAGGTTGGCAGGACTTTTCCTAAGTGAGGAATGAGGGCTGTCGTTTTTGTGCTCACCAGTTGGCGCCACTGTCAAGTAAGGTCCAGCTGTCAATAATTGTTATTGATTATTATGGGCATAAGAACGAAGTTTACACTTAAATCATGTTTAAAACCCTACCGTAAAAATATCGAACATCCCGCATTGTAGCGCAGTCCCGTTTTGTTCGGAAAAAAAGGGGGAAATAAGTTTCCGAAAGACAAAACTGTCTCAAAGCACTGACAGTCATTGACCCGTAACTTACATTTGCCATAATGAAGCTCAGGTATTGAAAAATACTCACCATATTGTTCCAATTAGATATTAACCCGCGTACCGCAACCACAAAGAGTGACATTTCGGATACCTCACGCTACACTAGCGCCTCTAGCTGCGAATTCATACGCGATAGCCCCCATTACGTTGATTTTTCCGCCAGTGCGTATTGTGTTGATGGAAATGACTATAAGTTTCAAAGAGGTTTATCTCCCGGCAGGCCAGTACGGGCACACACCAGGTGTTCCTGGTGGACACGGGCGAGCTCCGGCCCGTCACCACGCCGCTGTACCCGCTGCTGTCTCGCTTCCGCGCGGCCGCGCCCGCGGCGCACTGCTGCCACCTGGCCGATGTGAGTTACTCGCTAGTGGACACGGGCGGCCGCGGGTGTACAGCCGCTGCTGCCACCTGGCCGATGTAACGATGATTAAACTCATCATCCGGGTCTTCTCACACTCCCTTATGTCCGTCTTCAAAGCTAAATTGAAAAAATTGCTAATAGATACCCTCTAAATACATATTTTATTTTAGGTTTTAAGGTAGATAGGTATATTAATTTGTTAAGAGCATGAGTGCATTACTCGCCAATAAACGTTGTGTTTGGCGAACGTTTGTTAATGTAAAACTGTATCTAACTTTTTTGGTAAATAAATTAAAAAAAAAAAATGTGAGGGGCGTGGGGTGGCCATATCAGGGCTTGGCGGCTTTTTGTCGCGGCCCATAACGATGGGCCGGTCGTTTTAATGCCTTCTTCGGCTTTTATACCTCAATTGAGACTGCCATCTTGGCTTGAAGTCAGAGATGGCCTGTCGGCGGCTTTGGGCGGGGGATAGTTGGCCTATCTGTGGCTTTGTGGGTCCTGGAGGGGGCTGGACAGGGGCTCATTTGTGGGCGGCGCGGTTGAACATCCTGCGCGCGAGTTGTTCGACGAAGTCGTCCAGGTTTTGATGTTTTAGGTCTCTCTTTATGTAGCTATTCCTTGATTGAACTGGCGGCTGAAACGGTTTATATACGCTCCGCGCGCCGCATTCGGATGCGTTCGGCTCGATCGGCCGGCCGAGCGAGATGGTAGTTGCTGTGCGAGCGGGAAAGTATTCGGGCCCGCGCGCCTCGCGTGCATTACATGTTATTGTATTAAGTGATGTCGCTTCATTGTTTATTTTCGAAAGATCGTAACACAAGACGTTACAGTATAGTGACCCTAATGTTACATTACACTGTCTCTCCGCCAGGTGGAGTTTCTGAGCAACAAGAAAAGGGAAATTGAGGATTTCCTTAAGCAATTCGTGGGGAACATTTACACCATGAAAATAGACGATAAGTATGTTTTCTTCTATCTATACTTACATTTTATCTGCTCTGACTTTTTTAACAATAAAACGAACTTAAGGGCCAGTTTTCAGTTAAAAAACGCGCATCTATTTACGCCATTTTCTATTTGAAATGACACGTATCTTGACATTTCCTCGATGTTACTATCTAGAACAGGACTATTGCGACCTTATGTCATAAACTTTAGATGATTTTTTTGGATTTTTCATTAAGAAATATCGTTTTAAACTTCACTCTAAATCGACCATTTTTAAGCTAAAAACTTGTTTTTTCCGCTTAAATTCTACTACACACAATAAAATCAAAACATGGCTATCTTACTATCTAAAACTTTGATAAAATTATCTTAGCCTTTAAGAGCGCTTTAATAAAATGTAACAGGTCCACTAGCGCCACTCGTAAATAATTGTAATTATTAGTCATACTAACGACCCGCCCCGGCTTCGCACGGGTGCAATGCTGATGCATGTATTATACATATAAACCTTCCCTTGAGTCACTCTATCTATTAAAAAAAACCGCATCAAAATCCGTTGCGTAGTTTTAAAGATCTAAGCATACATAGGGATATAGGGATATAGGGACATAGGGACAGAGAAAGCTTATTGCAATCGGTGAGCGTACAGAACATAATTATAATAATTTTAATTATGTTCTGTATAATTATAATTATGTTCTGTACGCTCACCGATTACAATAGTATACCTTCTAATATGAAAGCATGTTTAAGAATTCTCATGTAAGTGAATATGTATTCTTATTCTTATGAGAAATAAAGATCTTTGAACCTAAAGCGACTTTGTTTTATACTATGTAGTGATTCTGAGGACCCAGTGTGAATAATCTGTATGATTTCCAGTGTGTCGGAATCCTTGGGGGTGTACTTGTTTCTGGATGAAGAGAACACGATCAACGAGCTCGTGTTGCAGGAGGGGCTGGCGACAGCCTGTGAGTATTACCGCACTGTATTATTATCGGTTTTTTTACCAGTTCCTTTTTGACAGTTTGGTCATTCTACTTTTTCATGACCAGTTTTCTGTTAAAAAATCTATCATATGTATTGTATGAGTGTACAAAAATAGGATTTCGAAATAGCACCTGAACCTAATAAAAGGAGTTTATAGGTAAAATACTTAAATATTAATATATTGCTGTAAAAGGTGGGTAACACAATGGTAAAAACCATTTTTTCATAGATAACGGCGTCTAAGGACCACTGAGTTACTCGATTTATGGATATTAGATTCGTTAATTACCGAAATTATTGGAACTGATACTGCAATTAAACCTCTTTCTAAATAACAATACAAAATATGAAGTGAGGGCCAAGTATTCCAAAATCTGCATTTCAAAAAAAGTGTCTGAAAATCATGTACATGAAAAAGTAGAATGGCCCAGTAATCACAAAATTTTACTACTTACTCCAAAAGAAATATGGCCAAAATATATGCCATACGGTGAAAATCCTATTCAAATACATATCTCAAAAATTGGGGATTCAAACCGGGATCCCGGGATCCCGAAATACCGATATTGAAACAGACCAATACCGATAGATGGGAATACCGGTATTGAAGATTTTGCGTTAAATTTACAAAAAAATTTTATTTCAAGAAATAACTAATTGATTAAAATACTTTATTTCCGACATAATATAACAATACAATATAAATTATCCTAAGTCAATAAACGCATATATTATTAAATAAACCAAAGATACATACTTACAACTACAACAAAGAAACAAATAAAACCAATTACAAAAAAAAACACTCCATCTAAAAGTTCTGCCTGCGGCATGGACCCCAAAACGCTGGCGGCGTTACCCCTCTGAACCGCAAGAGCGATCCGTTGGGAGAGGTACGCGCCAGCTCTGGGGTCCCCTGAGGCGTGGACCAGCCGTGACGACAAGGCCTTCATGAAGATTGAAAAAAATTAAAAATCTTATTTATTCGTAAAATTTATATCATATTGTTGCCTACAAACAATAAGAATAGTTACTATTTGTTATTATTCTCTTTCCTACATAATTTTTCTACTTATGTATTCATATTCATATACATTTATTCATTGCTTTGTGTGTACAAATAAGATCTTAAACATAATACATAGGTATCAACATAACCATGTGAGGGCATTGCAATTTAATACAGTAATTTATTAGATTGACATTAAATATTGAATACACAAAACCGGCCAAGTGCGAGTCGGGCTCGCGCACAAAGGGTTCCGTAGCAGCAAATATAATAAACTTATTATCTCAAAAACTATAAGAGATACTTTGATCAAACCAAAAATCGTTGAAAGAGTTAATTAGCATGCATCACCTCTATTTTTTTTAGAATTTTATACCCCGTAGTTATAAAAATAGAGGGGGGGGGACATACTTTTTACGACTTTGAGAGCTGATATCTCAAAAACCGTTCACTTTAAGAAAAATGTTTTTTAGAAAACTTTATATCATTTTAAAAGACCTTTCCATTGATACCCCACACGGGTATGTACATCGAAAAAAAAATTTTCATCCCTCAGTTACATGTATGGGGGGCCCCACCCCCAATTCTTTTTTTTACTATTTAGTGTCATAATTTTGTAGCGGTTCATACAACACATATTCCCATCAAATTTCATCACTGTAGTACTTATAGTTTCCGAGTAAATCGGCTGTGACAGACGGACAGACGGACAGACGGACAGACGGACATGACGAAACTATAAGGGTTCCGTTTTTGCCATTTTGGCTACGGAACCCTAACAAAAAAAGATCACAGTAAAAAATTAAAATTTGTAAAAAAAAAAAAAACGAAAAAATCAGTTATAATGTATAACATAGATAGTCACAAGGTGACGGTAAATTGTCACTATCTCGTATTTTCAGATGAAAAATCCCGGGATCCTGAAATGCCGAAATCCCGGGATTGCAGTCACATACCGGATTGCAATCCCGGGATTGAAATCAAATACCGGATTACAATCCCGGGATTGAGAATCGTCCGGTATTGCATGGTCTATGTACGATTAAATACAGTGGTATCAATCCAGCGAACTTTAATAGGATGCGGGGGCAGTGGGGTGAGACGGGAAGCAAGCCGAACCGAGTTGTATACAGAGCGTTATTAGACAACGCGGTATCTAAATTGAAGGGAAGGCTCTGCGGCGCGCGTTTTAAGTATTTATTATCATTTTGCTCCGTTTTAGTCACAGTGTTGCATTCTTGCTATTTCTTAAATGGCTTCTTTCATGCACTAATTGTATAATCTACTATTATCTCACGCCCGGCCACAAATTGGCAATTGCCTCACGCTGCGCCTACGAAAATCCCACTTTCCGGCGCATAAAATATATTTGCTGGCGGTAATAAAATATATTTACTGGCGGTAATAAAATATATTTGCTGGCGGTAATAAAGAAAACCTCCGATCGCATATTTAGGCCCCTCGCCTTCGGCTCGGGCGTCAAGTACTTCCGATCGGAGACATTGTTTTACCGCTTACACAGTAAGGGTGGGTTGCACCAAACCGTCTGTAATCGTAAGCGGTGTTCGTCAAAATCTGATTGTATGTAAAGTTTGACAAGTTTCTATGGGATGACAGCTGCCGGCGCCATATTTGACGATGACCAGCCTGGGATGCAACCGACTCTAAGGCTCGATTGCACCAACATACGATCACAGGCCGGTCATCGTCAAATACGGCGCCGGCAGCTGTCATTCCATAGAAACTTGTCAAACTTTCCATACAATCAGATTTTAACGAACACCGCTTACGATTACAGACGGTTTGGTGCAACCCACCCTAAGTAATGTACTAAATAAATAAATAAATAATAAATAAATAAGTATTAGAGGACAATCTTACACAAATCGAACTAGCCCCACAGTAAGCTCAAGAAGGCTTGTGTTATGGGTACTAGACGACGATATATTGAATAGATATAAATACTTAAATACATAGAAAACATCCAAGACTCAGAAACAAATATTCATGCTCATCACACAAATATTTGCCCTGACCGGGATTCGAACCCAGGGCCGTCAATTTCACAGGCAGGTGCACTACCCACTAGGCTAAACCGGTCGTCATCTCATCAATGTACTATTAGAACATGTGTTATATGTAAGCAGTGGACAAGCCGGCCCGGCCGGCGCCGGCGCCCGCGCCCGGCCCGCCGGAGCCGAGCGCCTCCAGCGAGGACCTCGACTACTGCGGCCCGCTCGAACCTGTTACCGTGAGTCACTACCAGAATCTATTTACTAGTGCCTCTGTGACTTTTACACCTCAAAATTATTGTTTTTTTTTTTAATTTTATTTAAAAAAAATGGTTTCGATTATTTAATGACTACGTTAATACTAGTGTCATTTTATAGCGGATTGATGAGAGACATCAACCTGTTGTGGATTCGTTTTTATTATCAGTGACTTAGAGACCATATACATCTCTAACAGTATTCAATTAATTTTAATTTTGACGCTCAGAGACCATGTACGTCTCTGGGATATTATATTAATTTCATTATCCTTACCTTATACATCTTTAACTTTACTGATGTTGTAATATTTGTAATAGATAACTTTGCAAGTTTATCTTCACTGTATGACATTAATTTTGTTATAATTGTAAACTCGAAATTATTATTTCTTCTTGAACTGTAAATTAGTATTTTGGCGTGAAAAATGTATTACTTATTATAGTCAGACTCTTAAATTGTAAATTTATAGTTTGACATGTAAAAGTGCCCTTGTGGCCTATTTGCAGAATAAATGTTTGATTTTGATTTTTTGATTTTACGAAAAGTGAATCTACTAAAATATTCTATATAATTACCGAACCTGCTCACAAAATTTCACGAGAATCGATTGAGGAATCCGACCTGAAGAAGAGCACAAACCGTTATTATTTTTTTTATATTTTCCAAAAACTGACTCGACAAAAATATCTATATAAATTTCTTCAGCGCTACTGCCACTGCGACGTAACATGAGTATGTGCCCAGCTAGGATTAGGATGTATGTCTAAGCGTCAATATAGGTATTTTTAAAAAGCCCTGAATTAGCCCAATATTTTGGATTATTTTTTGCTCTTTACGTAGGGCTGAATCATGTATTTAGGTAACAACATCGTCGTCGTCGTCGTCGTCGGTATTAGATTGTCCCATTAAAAACGAAATAATGAACCGGTGACCGTAATAATACCGGTATTTTTCTGTGGAGAAAATACCGGTATCCGATCCCTGAAAAAAAACTAGTTTCTAAAAATCAAAGAATGGTCGAACGACGTGTTCCCAGGACTACAGCAACCGCGGCGAGTTGGGCGTCTGCGGGCACTACCAGGGCGGGCCGGAGAGGACCTGCTTCAAGGGCGCCAAGTGCAAGAAGCGACATGTCATCAAACACCCAGGTACAGTAGTACCCAACTGATATGGCTTACCGATGTACCTGCGCAGAAGATGAATTTTTAAAGCGCGGGAAATGCTATTGACCAATCAGCGCGCTCCACGCACCGCGCTTCTTGTTCCTGTACCGCTATTGGTCCGCAGCTGCCGCCATGTTAGCGCGCCGCGTGGCATGTTAGTCAGCCGCCATACTTCTGATCGAGTGCACGCGCATTATGAACCTTATAGTAGTGATCTAAGGTTAATTGTAAGTTTTAAGCATTCTTTCGTTAATCTTCGGAGCGATACTTTCTTTTCTGCGCGAACGAAGATTCACGACGCGCCTTATCAGTTGGGTACTACTGTATGTCGACGAACTAGCCATAATGATATGCAAACAGGTAACAAACTGTTTTTTTTAATAATTTTATTCCGTCTGAGCTGAGGAAGTTTCTACAGGGTGTCCCAGAAGTACCACGCCACAGTGACACTGGATGTAGGTTAGCTCATGATAGACCTAACATGACACCTGTAAAAGTTGGTTTCCGAGTTGCCCAATTAAAATTATATGTTTATTTAAAACGAATACTAAAATAAAATAATAATAATAATAATTTTCCTCATTGGTCTACCTCCTGCACCCGCCTTTGCAAATTTCTGTTTGGCCCAATGGTTGACTGGTAGAGAATGCCTTGAGGCATTAAGTCCGCCATTTGTACTCATTTGTTTTATGCAATAAAGTTTAAATTAATTAATTAAAACGAGGACTAAGTGTGGGTTGCACCAAACCGCCTGCAATTGTAAGCGGGTGTTCGTTAAAATCTGATTGTATGGAAAGTTTGACAAGTTTCTATGGGATGACAGCTGCCGGCGCCATATTTGACGATGACCGGCCTGTGATCGTATGTTGGTGCAACCGAGCCTAGTCGTTTGTTTATGTATATTTTTATACCTTTAATTTTATTTCACTGTTACATTTATTTTTATTTTATTTATTTATTTTTTGCAATTGTACGGTGTTCCGTGACTCACTGATGGTACTGGCTGAAAATCAGCGCTGTAGGTGTCAGTGATCTCAGTATAATGCTGAGACAGTGTCCGTTTCACTGCCGCGGGGACACACATGATATACAATACAATACTCTTTATTGCACACCTCAGTTAAAGGACACAGTACAGTATAAAAACACAATGAGTAGAGGCAAACAACAGGCGGTCTTATCGCTTAAGAACGATTTCTCCCAGACAACATTAGGGGAAATGAAATCTAATTATAACGATTCATAGCAGGTGGTGCGGAATGAATACATATGAACCTACTAATATGTTATGTGCGTTATTTGTATTTTTTTCTTATAATGTATGTGAATTTTATTCATTTATACTTTATTGTACAAACAATGTAAGTACAACGGGCAATTTTCTTCTTTCTTGATGTACACATTCGTGATGTGATTACAGCTAATTCGAAGGCTATGTCCTTATATATTCATTGTATTCCGTATGTCCGAGCGATTGCAAAGGTGGACTAGGCTATTTCCGCGAAACCATATTTTAACCTCCTACGACCCAATTTCGAAGACGGTACTTCCGAGGAAGACCCAATGTCCTAATATTAGAACTAATTAATAAAGTACTGAACGCCCGGACCAAAAATTGTTCATATCTGGTTAACCGTATATTTTGTTCTAGTACTATCACAGTGGGTCATTGCTCCAACTCTCTGTTAAAATACTTGGGCTTTCACTGTAAACTGATTTTGTCCTAGTATTATCACTTTGAACCCCAGGAGGTTAAGGAATACCGGATAATGACGTTGCCGTCCGTGGCAATATATCAGGTAGCTTTGTACGTTAGATCCCATCTCGACGAATACGCCAGGCGAGCGGATGGTCACAATCGTAACTTACGGAACGGCCAAAGAGTCGTGGGCGTCAAGCACCACGGTATTTATTTATTAATTATTATATTTGACACACCAACAAGATACTAAGCTAATACATTAATAAGAACATAAAGTTAGATGACGCAAGTCTTGCCTGTATCTCAATAACAGGCGTGCAACATCATTAAGTTAAGATACCAGGTCAGTATAACAATAAAAATAACCAAAATAATATACAACCGACTGCCGGCACGAGTGACGGATGCCTCGTCACCGGCCAGCTTCAAATCGCAGCTCAAGCGATGGCTTATCGAGCACACTTTCTACAGTGTTAACGATTTTATTGAGTACAAGTGTAGTACCTAAATTATTGTATTGTATAAAACTATTGTATTTTAATATTGTGGGTGGATCAACTATTCTTTGTTGCTCGTTACCATGGTTACGTCTCCTGAGTCACTCTTTAAAACTATGATTTTATAGGCTTTAAATCTACCAAACATGAGTTTTAGCGGTATCTGTCCATTTGGACATGGGTCATCTCCTGAGCATGCTTGAAGTACACATTATAATCATTTTTCTACGAAACTCTGTTACTGTTGTCTCCTCGCTGACGGGACAGAATAACAACAAAGAAAGGTTGATTGACCCATGTGCGTTATTTGTATTTTTTTCTTATAATGTATGTGAATTTTATTTATTTATACAAACAATGTAAGTACAACGGGCAATTTTCTTCTTTCTTGGTGAACATTCGTGATGTGACTACAGCTAATTCGAACGCTATGTCCTTATATATACATTGTACTGATTGTCCTCAGACGGGTGGGCGGCGGAGAGGGCGCCGACCCCGAAGTGCCGCGCGCCGGCGCTGCCGCCGCCGGGCTCGTGGCACAAGGTGCTGGTGACGTGCGTGGCGCACTTCGACCGCCTCTACGTGCACCTGCAGCAGGACGCCGCAGGTGACGCCGGGGGGGGGGCCTTGCGGCACGTGCCGCAGACAGAGACAGCTACACTTCAGACAGTGTCGGTCGCAAACAAACTAACCTATAAGATTTCTAGCTTATATGGTCATTTACATTAGAATTACGATTTGAAACGGGATATTTACCATGTATATTTGTATTTTTGAGTTCCCGATATTTCGGCACTGTTGCAAGCGCCATTATCAAGGATTAACTTGAGTAGGTACATGACATCCAGCTAAGGCACATAATGTTTACAAGTGTATGAGAACACAATGCGTACGAAAAATATTTATATTCTAATCGCAATGCCAAGTTCTGTTATTAATAAATTCCAATTTTAGTAAAGAATTTCCTTTTTTATAGATTCTAAATACACTGTCAAGTTTGTTAATTAATTATTCTAATTATAATGTCAAATTTGTTCTGAATAATATATCATAAATCTTCTTTTTGGTAATGTTATCGCATAGTATGTACTGAACTATGTAGTGCGAACATTTTTTTTTGTTGCCCAAGTATCATTATTGTTTTGTCACATTATACACAGTGTTGCAACACGTAGATTTCTTAAATTTGTCGCTTTTTTTTTAGTCTCAGCTTTCATTAGCCAGAGCAATTTTCTTTATCTACACCCGTATAGTAAAATCTGTTTAGGCCGGGTTTTATAAACATCCATTAGACCAAATGTCAGATGACATGTCGGTTTCTTATCTTTGCACATAAGAAACCGACATAAGGTCTAAAGGATCTTTATAAAACTGAGCCTTAATGTGCTCAAAAAGTGTAGGTAAAGACCAGCTTTACAATATACCGTGGCCCGCGCCCCCCGGCCCGGGGCGGGGATGGCCATAACCGCATTATGAATTGAATGGTTATCGATGTAGATAAACTAAGGTTACCGACATAGCTCAGCGAATTAGTAAGCTGAAGTGGCAGTGGGCAGGTCACATATGTCGCAGAACCGATGGCCGTTGGGGCAGACTGGTTCTTGAGTGGAGACCGCGTGTCGGCAAACGTAGTGTAGGACGCCCTGTAACTGGGTAGGGCGATGATATTCGTGAGGCAGTGGGCAGAGATTGGAGGAGACGAGCTGAAGACCGAGCTCAGTGGCGTGCCATTGGAGAGGCCTATGTCCAGCAGTGAACTGACACAGGCTGATGATGATGATGTAGATAAACTAGTGTATCGTCGGGTGAGAAGAAAAACTCACTATCAAATCTGTCACTACTCTTCGAAACCTCGTATCTCAGCACTGAAACGATGCTGATATACGAGCTTTGTTTTAAGTAGGTATTTGTTACTTAGTGACTTGCTTTTAACCCGACCATATGTAACTGTACATAATACATATTTAGGCATTAAACCCTTGTGTGGTTTTATTATGAAACTCTCCTTCGGCTCCTTTCTTAAAACCACGCTCGTGTTTTAATGCCTCTCATTATATAGCAGTTGCATAATAGTAGTTTATGCAATCGTTATATAATGTATGCTTTTTTAGTCGAGAACTGCGTTTAGACCACGAGGCTTGCCGAGTGGTCTAATTAAGGTTCGAGACTTAAAAAGCTAATTATATAACTATTGCATACACTACTTTTTCTACGAGTCAACGGAAATTAATTAAACGAACCGAAACTATCAAACAAACTAGTCCTGCGGCAATGAACATTAGGCACATGGGCGCCCGCTCGTTGGTCTTTTGTTCTATGTCCGCGACGTTACGTGATTTGTCAATTTCATAAGAGTACTTTAATGGTGACACGTGATTGGCCAATTTCAAAAGAGTACAGTAAAAGGCGACACGTGATTGGTCTATTTCATAAGAGTTCACTTGAAGGGAACCAATAGAGAAATGTATGTGATTTTAGTTTTGTCTACTATATCGTAATTCAAACATTGAAATCGACGAGTAGAAAATAGTACATTACTTACCGAGGGCGGTTAAACAAAGAATATCTCAGATCGCAGGTATTTGACGCCCGAGCCGAAGGCAAGGGCGATAATTATGCGATCTGAGGCTTTCTTAATTACCGCCCGAGGTATAAACTAATTTATGTCACACCTGGCCATAAAGTGGCAATTACCGCACGCTCCGCGCGCGGAAAATCCCACTACCTGGCCAGGGGGTGACATAAAATTTTGTACTAACCTCGGGCGGTAATTAAGAAAGCCTCAGATCGCATAATTATCGCCCTTGCCTTCGGCTCGGGCGTCAAATACCTGCGATCTGAGACATTCTTTGTTTTACCGCCCTCGGTAAGTAATGTACTATTATAATACGTATTGACAAAATATGAAACGAAAACCAGCTGGATAGGTTCAGCAGTTTGATTGTGTGGTGTGGTGTGCAGAGCCCGCGGAGCTGCCGAGCTTCGGGCTGGTGCTGCCGCCGGCGAGCCTGGCGGCGCTGGTGCGCGCCATGAACAGCCCCGCCACCTACGCCGCCTTCAACACGCTGCAGGTACTCGCGCAGACACACCCTGTATATTATATACAGGCTCGCTCATTTACATCGGCCACTATGGGGAAGTCTCAAACTATAATATACAGGGCATCCCACGGCTATGCCACGTGGAAGGAAAGCACCTTAAATATTGTAGATGGAATATTTTACTGAAAGAAGACATTATTTGAATTTAAAAAACAATTTAAACTGAATTCACAAATATTTAAATAATTTTGTGGTTGAACCGGGAATCGAACCCTTTATACGTGATCAATTGATTAATTTTGTATTAAAAATGTTAAAATTCATAGTCTTCCTTTTATTTCTGATACTATGTTATTTAGCAAAAAATAATCCATATGATGAAGCCTTTCGATTGGTATGATAAAGCTACAGGGTAATTATTTTTCTTGTGTAACGAGTTCGATTCCCGGTTCACGATTTAATTATTATTTAAATGTCTGTGAATGCAGTTTAAATTGTTTTAAAAATTAAAATAATGTCTTCTTTCAGTAAAATGTTCCATCTACAATATTCAAGGTACTTTCCCTCCATGTGGCATAGCCGTGGGACACCCGTATATACCCTATATATTACACGGTGGCTCATTTACATCGGCCACTATGTGAAAGTCTCAAACTATAATATATACTAGGGTGGATCAACTATTTTTTGTTGCTGGTTACCATGGTTACGTTTCCTGAGTCACTCTTTAAAACTGTGTATTTATAGGATATTAAAGATGTGCGATTGATGCTGTTTGTTTGTTCCTTAATAAATAATAAATAAATACTTTATTCATTTTAGTAGGTGTTCGAAGTGACCACCGTTACAATATGCAACAAGTTCAGGCATGTAAAATTGTCTCTATTCTTATTTTTTATATCATATAGTTTCAGACTTTCCCATACTGACCGATCTAAATGAGCCACCCTGTGTACTCACACACCGTCCTCTAGCTAGAAACTTTGGGCGCTAAGTATCCGACACGGTACATTAATGCAGAGGCCGCGAAATAGGGGCTTGCCGACAATCCCTTGTGGGCAGGGTTCGAAAGGATAATTATCAATGATAATTATCAAGATAATTATCAGTTTGATAATAACCGAAAATTATAAACTCGGCATGAGTCTTAAAAAAATACGTGCGTGAATTCGAACGTTAATAATTGCGCTCTGTATATGTGTTTTAATGATGTTGTAATGATTAATTGATCATATTTTAATGGTTAATAAAAAAACTAGTAAAATATTGTATAGCAACTATTTATTTTGCAGCCTAAAACACTATAACCTTTTATGTATTAGTACAGAGTACAGTCTTTATTTGGCAAAAATACATTTTACAGGATATATCATACATAGGAAAATAAATTTTACTAATAAAATAACGTATAATACTCTACCCATAAGAGGGATAATTATCGCGATAATTATCAAAGACCATAATTATCTTGATAATTTCGAACCTTGCTTGGGGGCTACTACGAACTTCTAAATCCGAACTTCGTATCGTGCCGTCCCTTTCACTCCTATAGTGTATAACACGAGAGTGAATGTTGATGTCTGTGTAATAGCGACGTTGACGCCAAATAAGAAAATCAATAAGTTAGAATTATCTCGAAAAAGGATCAAATTCTTAATTAAAAAGCGAAAAAAGGTACTCAAAAGAATAACCCCCTTATTCATAAAAAATAACAAACCTCTGCTAACTAAAAAGTCTGTTGTCACTGTCTCACAAGCACGTGTGTCAAAGTGACAGATAAGGGCAAACGAACTTTAGCGGCTAGTTAACTAATATAGGTTTGATAGACGTTTATGAATAAGCGAGTAAATAATTACATAATTATAAGTCTTTAATGTTTTAAGAGGCACAACGCACCTTTTTGGACCTGGAATTGGAACGATCGTCATTTTGTCGGTTTGAGCCTGTACTTCGAACTCCGAAATCCGAATTTCGTATCGTGCCGTCCCTTTTACTCTCGTGATATTCACTATATGAGTGAGAGGAACGGCATGATACGAAGTTCGGAATAGGTCCTCTGCTCTGTGTTAGTCGACTTAACACTACTAGTGCTGTATATGTGCACTTGGTAAATTATGCGCTTATTGATCATGCTGTGTGCACTTGCTTGGGACGTCATGCCGGTCTATAAGCTAATGATTTTGTGCAAACTTAACTGTATCATTTATCGTGTGATGTCTGTAAAGTGTACCTTTTTTAAATAAATAAATATTTTTTCTATGGCGCTCGAAATCAGTGACGTCACTGATCTGTCGCGCTTTCTCTCTAACCAGCGACATTAAGGGTGGGTTGCACCAAACCGTCTGTAATCGTAAGCGGTGTTCGTTAAAATCTGATTGTATGGAAACTTTGATAAGTTTCTATGGGATGACAGCTGCCGGCGCCATATTTGACGACGACCGGCCTGTGATCGTATGTTGGTGCAGCCGACCCTAAAACGCTTGTAACTTCGTTATTTTTTGAGATATTTGAGAATTTTCACCATTTGGCATATTTTTGTGTCTTGTTCCTTATGAAGTAGGTAAATTTTGTGTCATCAACTATATGTGTGTGTGTGTGCGTGTGCGCAGGCCGCGCCGGCGCCGGGCGAGCTGGTGGCGGCGCAGTACCGCGACGGGCTGTGGTACCGCGCGCGCGTCAACGCCTCCTCACGCGCCGACCAGAACGTAGAGGTAACTGTGTGTGTGCGTGTGTGTGTGTGTGTGGGTGTCCGACTGTCTTCCGCGGTATGTCATTAATATATTTTTCACACCTGCTATTCAGAAAAGAGTTATTGTTGCCTTCGAATGAGGGATCAAAGATGTACTTTTCTTCCCTCATTCGAGGGCAACAATAAGTCTTTTCCTCATAGAAAGTGTGAAAAGCAGTATGTGACACTGTAGTAAAATCATTTGTAAGACATTTCATGTTTTTAGCAGCGGGCCTCATAGACGGTGTGAAAAGCAGTATGTGTCACACGGTAGCAAAATTATTTCCGTCTTGGGCGTAAACACTTGAATCCCTCGCTACGCTCAAGATTCTACTTTAGAATCCCTCGCTACGCTCAGGATTCTATTGTAGAATCTTTCGCTTCACTCAGAATTCAATATACCGCCCTCGCCGTAAATATATCATTTTGCTCCCTTGAGACACAATCTACTATTATCTACACCCATACAGTAAATCCTCTTTAATGTGCTCAAAAAGTGAACGTAAGGACCAGCTTTACAATATCGTGCCGGCCCAGGGCGGAGATGGCCATAATAACATCGACAACGGTATCGTTATGGCCATCTCCGCCCATAACGATACAGGCTCGTGCTCAAAAGACTTCAACGGGCTCACGCTCGACCTGACTACACTTGCAACGCAATGGTTCCTGAACACATGAATGAGGATTTAATAACGGATGTAGATAAAGTAGTGTATGCAACTGCAATTAGGCCTTAAAACACTCGTGTGATCCTATTATGAAACCACACTCGTGTTTTAAGACCTCTCATTATGTATAAATTGCATAAACTACTATTTCTACTCCGGTACGCAAACGAATATAAAATCATGTCTTATGCAATTTCAAAAAAGTTTATCTAGTCTATTCTTCATAAAGACCTAGGGGTTATTATGTGATATAATGCAACTGCTAACAGAGGTGCCCTGTGAACCCAACAAATAAAAATAAAACAACACTAAATTTACAACAAAAATCAAAACTGCCAACTTAACAAACAACTGAGTTCATATGGTTTGAAACAATAACAAAACTAAAATAATTACTGCCAACATAAGAAAAAACGCAAGTCAGTAAATTACAGTTGAAATAATATTACCGTGTCTATGATTACGTTCTGTAGACTGTCATCTGTCACTATCCAACTTACCGCTCTTTCTTATGCTGTATTGCTGTTAAATTTTGTATTTTATTATTTAATCCCTAGTCGTAGAAAAAATAATGTATGCAACGTTGTATAAGTAGGTCAAAAAAGGCTCATGGCATCTCGGCTTCGCCTCAAATTGTTACACACGCCTCGAGCTCGATACCACTCGCACCTAAAATTTGATTGAATCCGCTCAACCAATCTCACTGGAGCGCAAACTCTTAGAGTATTCCAGTGTTCCAAACCACACACGTGGTCGTGCCGGAGGTTTTCCCCTGGATTTTCCCCAGGCTACTCTCCAACCGCGCACTCCTATCGCTTTATTGGGCCCGGCCTATAAAGCCACAGTCAGGTTAAAAGAACGATTAAAGACGGTATAGTCGAACCCGCTCTCAGTCCGCCTGTGAAACAGAGACAAAATGAAATAGTAGTAATTTATGCAACTGTCGTAACTATTATGCGTAATGAGAGGCATTAATGTAGTTTTATGACTCGAGCTGGAGGCGAGTTTCATAATAAGATCGCACAATATTAAAAAACTGGTCCTTACCCATTGTTTTTGTCGTTGTTCAAATTTAAACGATTAACTATGTTTGCTCGACATCCTAGATACTCAGGGAAATACCTCCCTCGCAACTAATTAGAATTAAAATTATAAGCAATATAATTAAATCGCATTAAAAACAACATACGAACCAAACACACGCGCAAGCACACAGACAACACACACAATTTTGCACACACATCGACCATGAACATAATTTATTTATTTATTTATAATTATCCCTCGAGCACAAAAACAGCTTAAATATCTTGACTAGCGACCACTCTCTCAGGGACCAGTTTGAAAACCAGCGCTGGGCTGCTAAGCTTGGCACATGCTGAAACTGGTACCCATTCGCCAACTTACACACTCAAAGTTTTTCTTATTATGAATTTAGTTAAGTTTATTTTCTCTCTCTTTCTTATTTTTTTTTTCTTTAAGTACCTTATTCGTCTCATTCAATTGTATGTGTTTTTCTTAATGGCAAATAAAAACACTCTTATTCTTATTCTTTTTGAATACGTTAAAGAGGATATACTATGTAGGTTGTAGATAATAGTACATTATTATCCAGGTGATGTACATCGACTACGGCAATGTGATGCCGGTGAAAGAGAACGAGATAATGGAGTTGGACCCTCGGTTCGCTGTGCTGCCGGCGCAGGCCGTGCGTTGCCGTCTAGCGGGGGTCAGCGCCAGCGAGGACTGCAGCAAAACCTGGGCCTCGGCCAAGCGGCAGCTCGCCGCGCTCGCGCAGGACCGCACCATGGAAGCGCACGTCATGTGAGTCAGACCGCGTGAGTCAGTGTAGCCCGCGTGAGTCAGTGTAGGTCGCGTGAGTCAGTGTAGACCACGTGTGTCAGTGTAGCTCGCGTGAGTCAGTGTGTCCCGCGTGAGTCAGGAAAATACTAAAACGAGGAAAATGCTAGATAAGAAAAACAACTTCAAAAAAAGAACCTGACATATGTAAAATCAGCCTTTATATTAACTACCATACAAATTGTCAGGAAATCTTATGTACAAATACAAGTACAAATACAAATACAAACATTTATTCTGCAAATAGGCCACAAGGGCACTTTTACATGTCAAAATATTAATTTATAATTTAAGAAAGTCTGACTATAATAAGTAATACATTTTTCATGTCAAAATATTAATTTACAGTTCAAGAAGGAATAATAATTTCGAGTTTAACAATTATAACAAAATTAATGTCATACAGTGAAGATAAACTTGCAAAGTTATCTATTACAAATATTAAGTTAGAGATGTATAAGGTCTCAAGATTAAACAAGGAGTGAAATTAATATATTATCCCAGAGATGTACATGGTCTCTGAGCGTCAAAATTAAAATTAAATTAATATTGTTAGAGATGTATATGGTCTCTAAGTCACGGATAATAAAAACGAATCCACAACAGGATGATGTCTCTCGTCAATCCCTTATAAAAGACACTAGTATTAACGTAGTCACTATGTCCTAGCAAGCATGAACAGACCGGACTCCACAAACAGCACCCGATCACGAGTATGACGCGTATCTCAGCCATACAGTCAGCAAAACTATTAGCTGATGATTAGATGGACGGAAATTGTCCTGTCTGGACTGGCCTTTACATGTTGTTATGTTTAAAAAAGAAACTAATAAGTTAATAACACGTTTGGATTTAAAATATTCTTTGCACTCTTGTGGATAAAATGCAGTTATGCTGCATTGCGTAGAGATGTAGCCTCACTCTGCATTTTCTATCGCTTGTATCACGGGGAGTGCTCGGAGGAATTGTTGGGAATGATCCCTGCCGCATCTTTCCATTGTCCTTCGCGTCAGCATTTCCATCCTCACCATTTAGATGGTTGGTAGTCCAAAACTGTGCGTTTCTCAAGAAATTTCCTGCCTCGCACAACCATACTATGGAATGAACTGTCGCCTGCGGCATTTCCGGACCGATATGACCTTCAAACCTTCAAGAAAAGAGCGTATTCCCTTCTGAAAGGCCGGCAACGCACTTGCGACTCCTCTGGTGTTGCAGGTGTTTATGGGCGACGGTAATTGCTTACCATCAGGCGATCCGTCTGCTCGTTTGCCCCCTATAACATAAAAAAACATACTAATGACTTTTCGGTTTCACCTATCAAAATATATTTGTGTTTGTAGCTCCCGCGACTACGACGAGCTGACGGTGGAACTCCGGGACTCGGAGGGGAACAACCTCGCGGAGCTGCTCGCGGCCGGGGGCGACGTCGTCTACGTCCGGGACTACGAGGTCGAGGACGATTCGCGCACTCGCTGCAGGCTCGTGCAGGCTTGACACACGTATAAATCCCACAAGTATCGTACAAAAGCTCGCATTGGGGTCGAGGATTCGCGCACTCGCCGCAGGCTCGTGCAGGCTTGACACACGTATAAATCCCACAAATATTGTACAAAATCTCGCATAGGGGTCGAAGATTCACGCACTCGCTGCAGGCTCGTGCAGGCTTGACACACGTATGAATCTCAGAAATGTACAAAACATCGCCTAATATGTTATATATTCAAGTTCAAATATAAGGTACATTTCAGACAAACTATAAGGGTACACCATTATATCGTCGAGTTACAAGCAAAAGTCATTAAGTAGCAAATACCTACTTAAAATAAAGCTCGTATATCAGCAACGTTTCAGTACTGAGATACGAGGTTTCGAAGAGTAGTGACAAATTTGATAGTGAGTTTTGCTTCTCACCCCGTCGTACTTTCCTGACGCAATAAGAAACCGTCCTTATTTAAATCTACATAGCAGGGCTTTTAGCTTAAGTATGTACACCAATAAATACCTTAGGTATTTTTTCCTTTTTCGTGATAGTTTTTTTTTTTCTTAAATAACGCAATGGAAATTAAATGCTATTTTATTTTGATGGTCAAAAGTTTCAATTGTCTTACATAGATTCTAAAAAAGATATATTATAGAAGAGATAACTAAGTTATATAGACTGCCAATATCTATACCGCGTACCTTTAAAATATTGAGCCTACTGTAGCTAGGTGTCACTATAAAGAGGTCGCTGTAGCAATCATTTTTTTTATTTTATTTTTTTTCCAAAAAAGTATGGTACAGTTTACATTTGTTTCCGTTTCGCCAAACGTTAAGTTTATCGGCGAAATATTACACTCACTTTCATTTTTTGTACCAAGTTATAGTATCTAATGACCTAAGTAATAAAGTAATTAATCCCTATCCTTTGAATATAAGACAAGATGGGTACTAGCTTATTTAATTAATATTAAGCTTCTTGCGGTTTTTTTTCGTATGACACATAGACCTCTGCTTAACACATTGGCGCCATCTATTAGGAGCTTGTTGTATTCATAGATGGCGCTATTGTGTTAAGCAGAGGTCTAAGTGTCAAACGAAAGTAATGGTATAGGAACCTCTCCTTAACACATTGGCGCCATCTATTAGGAGCTTGTTGTATTCATAGATGGCGCTATTGTGTTAAGCAGAGGTCTAGGTGTCAAACGAAATTAATGGTACAGGGACCTCTACATAGTGAAACTAGCTGCAGCAGGCTATTTGCTTGAAAAACTTCCCAAAGCTGTTGCATTAGTATTTAGTAAAATAAATTACGAAAATAACAATTTTTGATTAAACCGATAGACGGAGTACAAGTCAAGTAATTCACTTCATTATATATTCAGGCATTTTCTAAAAATATGATTGGTATTTCCCAATAATGATAAAACTCTTCTACTATTTTTTTTTTATTTAATACGAAGGAACGGTTGATGAATTTGGAACTGGGTAGCGATTGCACCTATAGCTCAGTTGGCTAGAGCGACTGGCCGCGAGTGCCGGGAGGCCGCAGGTTCGAATCCTGCTCGGTGCCTGAATTTTTCAATTTTTCCTTCATTCGAAACTCTTCTACTAGTTAGTTCTTTTCATTAATATAGCTGCTACTAGAGGTTAGAAAATTATATTAATACGCCCGTTCTTCTTTTTCATGTACATAATATTCGGACAGTTTTGGAATACTTGGCCCTCACTTCATATATTTGTCTTATTATTTAGAAAGAGGTTTAATTGCAGTATCACTTCCGATAGTTTTGGTAATTAACGAACCGCAGCTAATATCCATAAATCGAGTAACTCATTGGTTCTTGTATGTATCCATTTGTATGAAAAAATGGTTATTACCACTGTGTTACCCACCTTTTATAGCAATATGTTAATATTTAAGTATTTTTACATATAAATTCCTTTGATTAGGTTCAGGTACTACTTCGAAATCTTATTTTTGTACACTAATTCGATACATATCATAGTTTTTTTTGTAATAGAATACTGGTCATGAAAAAGTAGAATGACCCATTAATTTTTATATATTATTTTTTCACGCAATTTTTAGTAGGTACAGTCGTCATCAAATATATCTGTACTCTTCAGGGTACTCAAAAATAATGTTACTTTAACGCCTTGACAATAGATCTTCTTGTTCAGATATTTGTGATCACCTTGTTCGCTCCGATATATCTGATGGCGACTGTACCTATAGTTATTATAAGACAACAAAGTACAAAAATATGTGCCTAGAGGTCGATTTATCAATCGCAAGATAGAAATATCAGTTAGTTAAAATTATCGCTGTACTTTCTACATATGAAAGAAAAGGACAGAGCTAACATTTGTCTCACAGATACGTATACAGGGTGTACAATCCAAATGGGTCAGTATGGTGAAGTCGGAAACTATGAGAGATAGCGAGATCTGTTCTTAGGAACCATGACGTCGATTTTAGATTTAATAATAATTACATTCAAACTTTTTTATTAACTCTCATACCAACCCACCAAATTTGGCTATGACATCTTGTGTAAACACAACTGACAGTAAATTAGACTAAATGCCCACAGTTTTCTTAATTTGCAAAAAGTCGTGAATAATATGAATCGATCATCAATTATCTGAAGAGACCACTTATGCATATCTTATCTGAAATAAAATAATTATCTTATTGGTGGGTTTTTCTTTCAATTATTTAAACAAGATTCCATTAGTGTTGTGCTTCTTGCGACTTGCAGAATTTATACACATTGATTTTGACCAGGTTCGATTCCCGGTTATGTATGAGAGTTAATAAAAAAGTTTGAATGTAATTATTATTAAATCTAAAATCGACGTCATGGTTCCTAAGAACAGATCTCGCTATCTCTCATAGTTTCCGACTTCTCCATACTGACCCATTTGGATTGTACACCCGGTATATAGAGAATTCGGCCCTAGATCGATTAAATCAAACCTAGAGCCATGACGAATGTGATATTTTGATGGAAGATTTTAATTATTGTTAAGTTGACGATTGACGAAATTCTTCATATTGTTGCGTCGAGTTCATAGTTCAATCGCTCGTTAAATATAAGCCTTAAGTCGTTAGTTATAAGGGTTAATTTAGCTTAAAAGAAGTCTGTAACATTTTGTTAAAGAGTGCTGTATGGATGTTGATTGGTAATTAGTACTTTAAAGTATTATTTTTGTACTTATTAATTGTAAGAATAAATTAGTCGGCCGAAATATCTCTTGTCATTTTAACTACCTATCACCTTAGATGAATAAATATAATATGATTTCTTCTTATTAGTAAAAAAGACAATAAAATCAATATGTTGCTCTGTAGCCAAAGTTTTATTGACCGAGTGAAACGAAGGTCTCTGCTTCAGCTTCGACAAAAATTCTTTCGTATGTCCGGATTTCCGTTTGTTCTCGTCTACAGGTCGCAATTGTCAACCGATTCTCGTGAAATTTTGTGAGCAGGCTCGATATTCATAATTGATCTTTATTATAATGTCAGAATTTGGAAATGATAAAGAAACTCACGAACGAGGTCTACAGCTCATAGAGCCACTAGTTATTATTACGTCAGCTATGTTTGACTAATCTACTATAAAAAAAACTAGATATCTCACTATACCTACCTGTAACTAAAGAAACGACATTAAATGATAGTTTGTCCATCCGTAAATTAATTCAAGAGAGGAGGTAGGGCACAGCAAAATGTCATCTTGCTCGAATTTGGAGCAGCCTAACTGGGGAAGTACCTCCGCCTTGCAGAAGACCACAGCCATAATAAAATTATCTACTATATGTAGTGTTGTGTTCCTGGAGGTGAGCAAGGTGGCCAGAGCTCCCGAGGATGCACTGTGTTGAGAGCGAGGGACCTAAATGTGTTCCTTCTGCTGTCAACACAGTGCATCCTCAAATCTAATAAAGGATCGGCAACGCGCTCGACTCCTTTGGAGTTGCGGGCGTCTATAGGCTGCGGTGGCCGCTTACCATCAGGTGGACCGTACGCTTGTTTGCCACCGGCGTTGTATAAAAAAAAAATTCTCAATACAATATTTCATTTAAATATTTTTTTCTTGCACCATTCATGACAGCATATTTTTTGACATGACATCGCTGTCAGAGCCGCGCGCAGCTTAACTATAGGTTGAATAAAATAAGAGAAGTACTTTCTACATAAATATCCATTTAAGGTATATCACTACATAGTATAAAACAAAGTCGCTTTCTCTGTCCCTATATCCCTATGTATGCTTAAATCTTTAAAACTACGCAACGGATTTTGATGCGGTTTTTTGTAATAGATAGAGTGATTGAAGAGGAAGGTTTATATGTATAATAACATCCATTAAATAGCGCACCCGTGCGAAGCCGGGGCGGGTCGCTAGTAATACATATAGTCTAGTTTCCCTCTGGATTGGAAGGAAGAGTCGGTTTCATAAAACAAGTTCCTACGCCAAATCTAGATTAGGTGTCAAAGCACACTCAGTGCTCGGGCCACAGCCGGAAAATAGCTAGATGGACGACGGTTACCTGAGAATAAATGATATTGATTACATTTCTTGCATACATGGTCAATCAACTTCTTTTTGTTGTTATTCTATTCTGTCAGCGAGGAGACAACACTAACCGAGTTTCTTAGAAAAATGTTTATAATATTCTATTTTTTTTTTAAATATAATAAAGCCATAGGAGTGCGCGGTTGGAGAGCAGCCTGGGGAAAACCTCCGAAACGACCACGCGTGTGTTCCTGCGCAATTTCACTTGAGTGATTGTACATTTTCTTCTAACCTTTTGCCGGCGTCATATGATATGTATAAATATAGATACCCATTCCAAATTACAGTTGCAGGTTTTTTTTTTCAACCTGACTGTGGCTTTATAGGCCGGGCCCAATAAAGCGATAGGAGTGCGCGGTTGGAGAGTAGCCTGGGGAAAATCCAGGGGAAAACCTCCGGCACGACCACGCGTGTGATTTGGAACACTGGAATACTCTAAGAGTTTGCGCTCCAGTGAGATTGGTTGAGCGGTTTCAACCGAATCACAGGTGTGAGTGGAATCGAGCTACTGGGAGTTTTGTCGCTGTATATTCTCAAGAGATTACTCTTGTCCAAATGGATTTATGCACATCGCTAAAACTCATGTTTCGTAAATTTAAACCCTATAAAATCAGTTGTGACTCAAGAGACGTAACCATCCCAAGTCATTTTGAATAAAGTTTAAGTAAATGTCTATTCAGCTGGTATTCAAGCAATTTGGGCACATTTTTAAATGCTTTAGCCTGTATAACAGCGATGTAAAGTCTGGGTAATAGCTTAGTAATACTGTGGTATGATACCTACCTTAATACAACTTTTACTTAGCTTAAGGTATTAAAGATCTAAAGAGAATATTATTCAGAATTTGGCTATATTAATAGCCTTTACTCATACATTATGGAGATTATGATTAGATGACAAACTTAATTTTTTTATAAAATATTAATATACTATCTAACTAATTATAACTAAAAATAACATGAGAATATATGACTAAAAATTAAAACTAAAATATATTTAAAAAATTTGGTCCCCTAGGCATAGTCCCTAAGATGCTGGCAGCATTTCCTCGCTGAATCGCTATGCTGATGCGTTGAGCGAGGACGCTGCCAGCTCTATAATCCCCCGTGGAAACCACCAGCCTTTTAGAGAGGTCTTTAACTAGCTGACGGGCACTGGGACTGGGATCCCACGGGCCAAGGGTCTCGACACCGAACGGGATAAAAGTGTAACCAGTGCCGAGACTCCTATATTTGTGCCTTTTGAGCTTTTCCGCTGCTTCGGCCGCCGCACCTGGGTGATTGCTCGTCCCGTGGAGGTGAGAAGGCGCCAAAGTGTCTACACAGGTCTACATGATTAGATTATATTGCTATTACTCAAACCTTATTCAGCATGCTGTTACTTGGGATAGTGACGAGCAACAAAATAGTTGATCCACCCGCATAGCAGACATGACGAACTACTGCATGGAATGGAAAAGAAAATTATTTTTTAATTAAACGTAAGGCAATAAAGATTGAATTTAGATACGTCCTGGCACGCAATTGTAACTGATTCAACCACGTTGAACAAAGTTCAATGTTAAATGTAGTAATAGTGTGTACGGATACAGTTTCCTGTAGTGCTTGAGCTGTCAAAATGAATATTAATTGGAAAAAATCATCGATACAAAGAGATGTCCTCGTTGTGTTCGGTGTTATCTGTAATTAGACGTTGCAAGTTTAGTTTTCATAGCCTCCCGCTTTCAGCTAGGGCATGCAATACCGGACGATTCTCAACTCCGGGATTGAAAACCGGTATTGGACCGCAATCCCGGGATCCCGGGATTTTCCACCTGAGAATACGAGTAAGTGACAATTTACCGTCACATTGTAATCTGTGTTATATGCCATCATCATCATCATCCTAGCGTCATCCCGGTACAGTTGCATCGTGAAGGATGCCCGGGGTCCGCTACCTAATCACAAGATTTGGCGTAGGCACTAGTTTTTACGGAAGCGACTGCCATCTGACCTTCCAACCCGAGGCGAAACCAGACCTTATTGGAATTGGGCTTATCAAGTGAGTGGGTAACTTGACTGTTAGAAGTTCTCAAGCCGCCCGAAGGCCTCTAACTTGGCTTAACGACTGCTATCATAGATAGCAGCCGGGATCAAGGGCTTAACGTGCCTTCCAAAGCACGGTAGCGCTCAGTTAATAACCACTCAAGCGGTCACCCATCCAATAACTGACCTGGGCCGACGTTGCTTAACCTCGCATACCGCACGCGGTACGCGGGCGCCGCTGGGCCACGAGCGCTCCAACGCTGGGTTATATGTAAGTAGAAAAATAATGTAAGACAGTGAATGGTAACGAAATAATTATAAACACAACTCTCTTGTTGTTGCCTTTTTTCTATCAAAATTTAATGCAAAATCTTCAATACCGGTATTCAGATATTTCGGTATTGGTCTTTTTCAATCCCGGTAGTAAAATATCGTATAAATCGCCCTGAGATCCCGGTATTTCGGGATTCCGGTATCCCGGTTTGCATGCCCTACTATCAACATATCTCTGGCACATAACTAGAACCAAAATGGGGTGTCTATTATTTTATCGAAATATCTTACATCGATTTTCATTTCACCGAAAACTGTTCGACGAATTTCATTAGGTTTTTTTTTCTAATCACATAATCATCAATTCATTGCATTTTATATAATCGAACCACTTTTCATAGTTAATCGTTTCGAATCCGTCTCTAGCCGTAGCGTAACGGTACATCGAATTTACCTTTCATAGAAATATTCGTTATTCATAGTATTAATTTAACGAAACATGATCCACAGATAGTACGTTCCATATAGTATTCTTTCATCGAACAACCAAGCAAGCATGATTTTTCAAGGTGTATAATCTTTCTGGTCTAATATAAAAAAAATAACTTCGAAGATTAAGACGTCTTAATTTTCTAACCTATCCGCATTACAGTCGGTTTTGCCCTAACAGGTCTTTTGTACATTTTAGGTTTTGGGTATTTTTGTTTTTGAGTATTTTTGTTTTTGAGTACTTTTACAGAGTACACCACGAATCTGGGAAAATTTTAATTTTAGACTTACTTATATCAAGAATAGTAAACAGTGGTGGAATGATGTTCTAGGTAATAAGAATTTTGGGAACTGAAACCTTCGTTAAACCAAAATTATACTAAAGGCCATTCGATGAACGATTACGTCGATGAACAAATAAAATACTGAATTAAAATTCGATGAGTTGATTCTTGTGTAAAGGGTAATTCGATCAAATGTTTGAGCGATCTAACGAAGTTCGATGAATGATTCCTAAGTGATAATAGAATTCTGCGAATAGTGTTATAGGAAACGATAATCGATGTAACGATTTTCGGTAAAATGATGGATTCCCACCAAAATAACTTCGTGTTTGGGCCCCGCGCCACGCCATTTCTATGGCTAAAGGAAAGCCATTCATAACCTTCACGCCGGCCCCTCCATGTGTCTCCGCTGGCATCTAACCAGGCCTGTGCCTCTACCTCGGCTTTGGCACACCTCCGTGGTGTCAAGATTCACGTACACTATCGCGCTAGGAGCGAAAGAGCACGATGCGGCGAGCGGGATGCCATACTAAGTCAAACATTGCTTTTTTAGAAGAAAACCTTCTGTACGTAAGTACTGTTAATTATTCAGTCTACTAGGAGAATGGCGTTCATTTTAAAGCTAGTTTTAATCTACTTGCGTCCCGCCCCGCCTCCACGGCACGTAACGCCTCAAGTTACGCCTGACTACTGGGCAGTGCGTTTACCATGAATTTACATGACCGTACTCGCTAGCGTCTGCGTAAAAAATTGTATTGGCAAAAGGACATCGCCTCTGGCGGTTACGCAATAGAACTAAGAATCGGCATACTAAATCGTTTACGCAGTCGCTAGCGAGTACGGTCATGCAAAGTCATGGTAAAGGCACTGATTCTACTTATGCCAAGGATTATTTCTAGTCCGAGCCCCAGTTTTCTGCAGCAGCATTCATATTTATCTAACGTCTCGTATCTTGACGTGAGGGAACGAGTAGATACACATTCATTTGAAGCTTTTTGACGTGACGGCTCACTGTATTAGTGCCTTTACCATGAGTTTGCATGACCGTACTCGCTAGCGACTGCGTGAACGATTTAGTATGCCGATTCTTAGTTCTATTGCGTAACATCAGAGGCGCTGTACTTTGCCCATACATTTTTTTATGCAGTCGCTAGCGAGTACGGTCATTAACTCATGGTAAAGGCAGGGACCGATACCGGTATTTAAAAAAAAACCCTGAATTAGCCCAATATTTTGGATTATTTTTTGCTCTTTACGTAGGGCTGAATCATGTATTTAGGTAACAACGTCGTATTATTAGATTGTCCCATTAAAAACGAAGTAATTAACCGGTGACCGTAATAATACCGGTATTTTTCTATGGAGAAAATACCGGTATCCGATCCCTGGGTAAAGGCACAGGTGTCGGAAAGCGACACATCAGACCGTATTGAATCCGTTTCACACCGTTTTTTCAGGCTTGGCGTTTGCCGCTTACTGCCAAAAAAACAAGTCTAAGGCAAAATCTTACACCTTGCTTGAGGATAACCCAGCTTACGTCCAAAAATTCGTATCAAGGATGATGAGGTACGTGCTACCAAGGATACGTTGTGTTGAGATGGTTGAGAGTGAGAAATTGAGGTTTCACATCCCCAAATTGAGCGGGAATACGTCGGACTTCATTCAATTCAATTCATTTATTGCATAGGTACATGTTGTTAAGATTACATTGTGTTAATCTAAGCTTATGTATCAAACATGCACCCTGCAAGGGCATCGCAATGTAATACCTATAACTAAATTCACAACTCATGATTCTTTCGACACAATTGCTTACCTTAAATCTAGTAATATTATAGTCATTTGAGTTAGAGATACCATAGGTACGATAAATAAGTGGTAACACAACCAATCTTCGAATGATCCAAAAATCAATTATAAGGCGGCAACGCGGTTGTGAATCTTTTGTCAAATACGCAAGCGTCCATAGGCTAGTGTCTGCATATCATCAGACAGACGATGCCTACGCTGTCACTATCAAAGTTAAAAAGAAACCTGGATTCTACAGTGACGTTCTGTCAAAGAAATTGAGAGCCCATATTGCCGACTACTTTTTTTGCGACACGTGATGTTATCTTTGCTATGCATTACCAACTCAAAGAGTAAATATTGGTCAATTTTGTGTTATGCCTAAAATAGGTAATCTTATTGTTTTTTATTACTGTATTTACATAGTTGGATGGTGGAATTAATAGGTAAACGGCTCTTTTCGAGAATTTCTTACACTATTTTTCTAATACGAATTGACAAGTTTTTTGGACTGCAATTTCGCATCCTTTGTGTTACATTGTGTCACGTTATGTGACGTTACACAATTTTTTTCCCTTACAAATTAGCTATCAATTACTTCCTTTGTTTAACATTTTTGTGAATATTCCTATGCGTTACGTACAATTTTTTTGCAATCCACCTGTACACCTATGACTGGCATTAAGATGTACCGATTAGTATGTACAGTTAGACCAGCTTGATAGCACTGGCTTGCCACGAGGCGGTTTGGTCCACTTTTTTTGCACAGTCATCAAGGAAGTATAATCTAACATTATTATAAATGCGAGAGTTTGGATGGCGATGGATGTTTGTTAATCAACCACGCAAAAACGGCTGAACGGAGGATAGTAAAATTTGCTAGATATACAACGAGAGTGGCTTCCCACGAGTCGGTTTGACCCACTTTTTATGCACAGTCGTCAAGGAAATATAATCCTACTATAGTACATTACTTACCAAGGGCGGTAAAACAAAGAATGTCTCAGATCGCAGGTATTTGACGCCCGAGCCGAAGGCAAGGGCGATAATTATGCGATCTGAGGCTTTCTCAATTACCGCCCGAGGTAAGTGCAAAATTTTATGTCACCCCCTGGCCAGAAAGTGGGATTTTCCGCGCGCGGAGCGTGCGGTAATTGCCACTTTATGGCCAGGTGTGACATAAATATTATAAATGCGAGAGTTTGCATGATGCAAAAACGGTTGAACGGATGATGATAAAATTTGGTATACCAGTTTATAGCCTGGTTTAGCATATAGAATACATTTTGTCCCGAAAATCATCCCTCGAACCCTCGAAAGGATGAAATAGAGTGGAAATTTACGCGGACGAAGTCGCAGACAAAAGCTAGTTAAGCTAGTTGCTAGGTTTCTTGTTTGGCTGGCTATATTTCGCGAAGACTCGCGTGCTAACTTTTGTTAGAATCATATTAAATAAGGTTGTTTATTATTCTATGTATTACCCGGTATACGAAAAAGTTAAGATCAAAAATCAAAATCAAAATCAAAACATTTATTCTGCAAATAGGCCTCAAGGGCACTTTTACAAGTCAAAATCTATTTAGGTACATCAAATAAAAATAATACAATAATCAAAGTATCATTAATTAAATGGAGTGTTACATGTCAAAAATAAGAATAAGAAACTAATAACAATTGAGATTTGTTAGAGATGTATAAGGTCTCTAAGCGTCAAGATAAAATGTAATAAAGTAAGTACACTAATCATAATAAAATATGTTGAGCTATATCTATAACACGTCAACATGAAAATAATAAAATCTATTAAATAAATATCCTCAGAGATGTATAAGGTCTCTGAGCGTCAGTCTAAAAATAAAATCAAATGAGAACAGAGCGAAGTCTCTCATCATGTCAATTCCACTGAACACTAGTACGAAGTTACTAGTCCTTGCAAACATGAACAGACCGGACCCCACAAACGGCACCCGTTCACGAGTATGACGTGTATCTCAGCCATCGCCTCCCTCGACCATATGTTAGGGAAGGTTGCGACCCGATCAACGACGCCACCGTAAGCAAAGACCTTTAGGCGAGCATGACATATTCAAGCTGCAGGACATTTATAATCAAAGTAGTACTTAATAATAAAATATCGAATACAATGAGATACCTCATGATGTGCTCAAATGTATATGAAATGATTTTAGAACAGTAAAAATCCAGACTAAAATTGTAATTATACATGTCTACATTATAAACCATTACTAATTCTAGTAAATTAGACAACTGGCTTAAAAGCTTCTTGATCGTTTAAAAAATCATTGACGGAATAATACGCCTTGCTTACCAAGTGACTTTTAACGTGACACTTAAATCTGTTGAAGGGCAAATTCACTACATCCATGGGTATTTTATTATAAAAGCGTATACAATTCCCCACGAAGGACGTGCTAACTTTACGGAGACGACAGGCTGCCACTGCGAGCTTGTTTTTACTTCTTGTGTTGTAGTCGTGGACTTCGCTGTTAAGTTTGAATTCATGGAGATTTTTCCGTACATACATAATGTTCTCAAAAATGTATTGAGAAGCTACAGTGAGAATGTTTGCCTCTTTGAATTTTTCTCTTAAGGAAGCACGAGCTCCTAGTTCATAAATAGAACGCACTGCTCGTTTTTGTAGTACGAAGATAGTCTGGATATCCGCCGCTTTCCCCCACAGCAGGATTCCATATGACATAACACTGTGGAAGTAACTGTAGTACACCAATTTTGCTGTCTCGACGTTTGTCAGCTGCCTGATTCGCCTCACTGCATAGGCTGCGGAGCTAAGTTTTCCTGCTAATGTGGCTATATGTGCATGCCATTAAAGTTTTGAATCTAAGGTTATTCCCAAAAACACAGTCTTGTCTTCGAATTCTAGAATTTCGCCCTTTAATTTAATTTTTGAGTTGTTTATGTGCTTAACATTGGGTAAAATAAATTTTATGCACTTCGTCTTCTTTGCATTTAAAAGCAGGTTATTGGCTGTAAACCAATTTACAATAGTGGATAATACATCATTAACCTGTCGTCTACCACGCCCGCGAATTTCCGGCCTCAATTCCGGCCTACGAGTGGGTTCGAAACTCGCGTCACGTTGCACCGTCGTCTCATCGAGTCCGCGTATTCGCGGCCTCCATCTTGTATCCTATATACAATCAGCCCGCGTATTCGCGGGCTCGCTGACCCAAGTGAATAAATGCTTTATTAAAATGTTATACGTATAGTATTCTATTGGGCGTGTGATTATTCGACCACGACGAAGTTAGCAGCAGATTGGTGACCGACCTAAACTTCACTCGTAATAGATTCAAAAAGTTTTGGCCAGTTGAAAAACGTGGTGCATGTCGCGTAGTGTATCGAGAGGAAAGTCAACAATAAAGTGTTTTTTTCTTTTACTTGTTGTATAGAAAGTGTATACTTAATGTATATTATTCGAAAGTGCATTTCATGTACTCTTAGATAATTTATAACTATAAATCTTAGTGTTTGAGTATATGACAAGAAAAGTCGATTGAAAATACCCATCCCTTTTATTATAATTTTGTTCCAGTCTCGATATACTACCTGACAAAATATTGTTTTTACTATTTATAAGCAATTTTGCTATTTTATTTATGTTTTTCATTAGTATATTAACGTTACGAATAAAAAACAAACAAGATATATCTAATAATTACTTCACAACAAGATCTTGAAATTACGATATTGACGTGCGCAAAAAATGTTCTGCGCTCCGTACGTCACAGTTTTCAAGAACGAAAAAAAAAAAATTTTTACATGTAGCCCTTCAAGTAATTTACAATTATTGATAGCCTATATCTCAGAGACTCAGAATAAATAAAATATCATATAATTATAAATAAAAATCTTTATCTTTTTAGCGTTTCTTTAGACAATGCCGGAATTTTGTTCTTGTTGTGAAAGAAAGACGGTTTATATAGTGAAATATGCTGAGTATAGTATTTTCAATGCATTCAACGTGAAGTCTGTTTCATGCTCTTTAAAAAAACATAAACATTCATACTACTAAGTATAAACACTTGAGTAATACGAGCGATAACATTGGGTCAACCGGTTTGCTCGCGTCAGCTCTAGTACCGTGGGGAAATTCGAGATACATGCGGCAGCGGGCAAGCGGGGTACGCGAGGAGCAAAAATTCGGCCGTGAATAAGCGGGCTGGTCAAATAGAGGGATCAAAATTTCATAAGGTCTGCGCATAGGACAGGTTAATACAGTCGAAGCTTTTCTCTTTTCTATCCACTTTGAAAATTAGAGAAGTGTCATCTGCAAATAAAACTATATCATGTCTACCCTGCACAAGCTCTGGTAAGTCATTTATGTACACTAAAAATAAGAACGGTCCTAGGATGGATCCTTGCGGTACTCCAAGAGCAACGTTTGACCCTGCTGACGAGGTCCCATTGATGACTACTCGCTGTGTTCTGTTCGATAAATATGATGAAACGAGATCAAGCGCTCCATTCTTTATCCCATAGTGCCTAAGTTTTCTGATCAAATTTTCGTGATCAACGCAATCAAATGCTTTTGATAAATCACAGAAAACTCCAACAGCATCTTGAGCCTTTTCCCAGGCATCAAAAATATGTTTAATGAGTACCACACCGGCATCCGTGGTGGAACGGCCTCTAGTAAATCCGAATTGCTTACTGTTCAGCAGTTTATTACGATTGAAATGGGATAGAAGCTGATTAAGGACAAGTTTCTCGAAAATTTTGCTTAATGCCGGTAGTATTGAGATAGGTCTGAAGTTTGTGGGGTCTGATTTCGTTCCTGATTTGAACAACGGGATAATTTTACTATGTTTCATCAAGTCAGGAAAAACTCCAGTATCAATACTTCTATTAAAGATATCAGCTATATAAGGAGCAGTTAATTCTATTATGGAATGTAATACTTTGACAGACAGCCCCCAAAGATCTTCAGTTTTCTTGACATTCAATGATCTAAACGCTTTGGTAACGATGATAGGAGTCACATAATTGAAACTAAAGATTTCCGTACATTCCACTACATTTCCTTTCAATAATACTTCAGCAGCGTCTGGCGATGAATTTAAAGACTTTGATGTGTCTATGGGTATATTGGAAAAGAACCGCTCAAATTGATCCGCTACATCGAGATCGGAACTTACTAGAGTATCATTGATACGTAGGCTGTAGTGCGGATCTTTAATCTTTCTTTTTCCAGTTTCATTGCTTATTACTTGCCATACAGTCTTGACCTTATCACTAGAGTTTTGTATTTTTTTGGACAAGTAATCAGCTTTGGCGGCGACACATACTTTCTTAAAAGATTTGGAATAGTTTTTAACATACTCTAGAAATTCCGGTCTTTTATCCGTAGTTCTCGAATCATATAAGTCATAGAGTCGGCGTCTCTTCTCGTGAATATCTGGTGTAGCCCAGTCGCTAAACTTAACCTTGGACTTGCCTTGAATTTTCTTAGGACTAAAGCATTTGTCAAATTCTTTTTTTATACAATCATGCAAAACAGAACACATATAGTCGGGGTTTTCCTGGGGAAATGAAAGATGAAATAATCTTTTTGCAGTATTCTGACAAAATAGGTCGAGGCGTTTTTCTGAAATAGGTCTGCACATGAAGCCACAAGGCGCTTCCTCGATTTTCCCGCTGAAGGTAAGGGATTCAAACATCGATATCGACAGAAGCCTTAAATCATATCATTTATAGTTGTTAAGTGTTAAGTGGCGATACAGATGACGTACACACGTAGACAGTGGCGCCGCGCAGCGGTGGCCGATATGGGTAACTAATACGTTTGCCGCCTTTTCCACGGTCGCCTTGGCAGATGGGAAATTAAAAAGACATAAGGGCTTCTTGAAGAAATTATCGATTGTTAAAATTGTTGCTATAACGTTGTAAATTAATATAATGCAGAATAAGCATACTGATTGTACAAAAATACTATTGAGACAATTCATAATACAAGTATTTTATTTATGGAATAATAGATTCAAAGACTCAAAGAATTTATTTGCTCAGAATACATGATAATACACACAACACATGATGATACATGATAAGGTGTTGAAAATAAATACGTCCAATGCATTCAGCCTGCATGCAGGCGTGCAAACATTATTTAGGAGCGACATAATTAATCAATAATTTAATATATCTAAGTACACAATTTGCAAAATTTACGAAACAATGTCAAAGTAGTCAAAATTATAATAATGATACCAAAAAATAATAATAATAATTCATGAATTACAATGTCAATTAGGGTCCAAATATTTTCTTACACTATAAAAGCATTTGTCCAGAAGCCAGCCAGTCATTTTGTTCTTAAAACTATTGCCTTGTAGTAATTTCATGTCATCCGGCAGTTTATTATATATTACGATGCACGTGTTAAATATGTTCTTCGCATAGATCGTTTTGCGTTGGAGTTTCAGTTACACTTTTCTCTTTGAACAGCAAGTACCCCTTGGGTACGGAGAAGCCCCCGCGGGACTACACCGGCATGGAGGCCGGGCCCAACCTCGGCTACGAGCCCTACTGGTATAACGTACCCGACTTGACTTGGGAACAGAAGTGCGCTCGATGCCCTGATCTCTTCAAAAGGTTAGTACCATACTTATTATACTCTATGGTTAGTACATAGTGTGTTTCGTCTCAACGCCTCTTCTTAGTGTAATTTGAAACGATAAAACGTCACACGTCATCATTACAGATAATCTCACCTTGGTTTGGTGGAAGGTAGACAAGACGCGAATGAATGCGTAATCTGTATAGATTTTGGGTAATCAAAATCAAAACATTTATTCTGCAAATAGGCCTCAAGGGCACTTTTACAAGTCAAAATCTATCTAGGTACATCAAATAAAAATAATACAATAATCAAAGTATCATTAATTAAATATAGTGTCACATGTCAAAAATAAGACTAAGAAACTAATAACAATCGAGATTTGTTAGAGATGTATAAGGTCTCTAAGCGTCAAGAAAAAGTAGGTACACTAATCATAATAAAATATTTTGAGCTATATCTATAACACGTCAACATGAAAATAATAAAATTCGCGGCTTGACCTGGTACAATTGACCAGCGCGATGATTGATTGGATTAGTATTATTTCAGTAACGTAATTACTAATTAAGCCACAGTCAGGTTAAAAATAAATTAAGTAGGTATCGTAATAGACGCTCAATCCTACATTCGGTACCTGATACAAACGTGTTGCGATACATTTGACCAAAAAAACTCCCAGTAGCTCAATTCCACTCACACCTTACATTCGGTTGAAACCGCTCAACCACTCGCACTGGAGCGCAAACTCTTAGATTATTCCAGTGTTCCAAACCACATGCGTGGTCGTGTCGGAGGTTTTCCCCTGAATTTTCCCCAAGCTACTCTCCAACCGCGCACTACTATCGCTTTATTGGGCCCGGCCCAGGCACGTATCCAGAGGGGGGGAATAGTTGGGATTTATCCCCCCCGAAAATACTAAAATACTGAATATAAAATACTTATAAGTGTGTAACTAAACTTATAGTACAGTTATTAAAAATTATAGTACAGTGATTACAGCGATTTTTACACAATTCACATGAATGTTTGTCCCCCCCCCCGAACCAAAAGTCTGGATACGTGCCTGGCCCGGCCTATAAAGCCACAGTCAGAGGCCTACACCGAACTTCGCATCGTGCTGTCCCTTTTACTCTCGTGTTATAAAGTATATGAGTGAAAGGGACGGCATGATACGAAGGAGTAGGCCCTCTGGTCCAAAAAAAACCTTGTGGCCTACTTTGACTGACACTTGAAATGTTATTTTTAATTAATTTATGTTTGTTTTTCTTTTGTTTAATTGTTTTATTATGTGTTATTATTCTATTCAATGTATTGACGACCACAATAG
The DNA here is from genome assembly GCA_963556455.1 of Epiblema foenella. Classification (NCBI taxonomy): domain Eukaryota; kingdom Metazoa; phylum Arthropoda; class Insecta; order Lepidoptera; family Tortricidae; genus Epiblema; species Epiblema foenella. The sequence goes on from OY747106.1 coordinate 1,003,706, forward strand.
GGATTCTTTTAAATTGACTTAAATGTAATTTATAATGAAGTCTTGTATTGTGTAATAAATTAAATCTAAATCTAATTAAAAAAACGTTTTTAGGTACACAGCAGTGTGCGCCATAGACAGTACGGGATACGTCACAGTGAACATAAGCATGTGTAACCTCATGTGGCAGAACTGCTTAGCCGGCATTGCGTGTACGTATATATCTTACCTTACAGTATAAATATTTCTAAAGAGATCGTATAAATGAATTTAGAATGAAGGAAAAATTGAAAAATTTAGGCACCGAGCAGGATTCGAACCTGCGACCTCCCGGCACTCGCGGCCAGTCGCTCTAGCCAACTGAGCTATAGGTGCAATCGCTGCCCAGTTCCAAATTCATCAACCGTTCCTTCGTGCCGAACTATTTTTTTTTATACAAACGCCTTAAAAATCGTATAAATGGGCAGGAAAAAAAATGGGTTAAACGCTCATCTATTTACGCCATTTTCTGTGCGAATTGACACCTATCTTGATATTTCCTCAATGTTACATCTAGAACAGAACTATTGCGACCTTATGTCGTAAACTTTAAATGTATATTTTGGATTTTTCATTAAGAAATATCGTTTCAAACATCACTCCAAATTAACCATTTTTAAGCTAGAAACTTGTTTTTTCCGGTTAAATTCTACTACACACAATAAAATCAAAAAATGCCTATATTACTATCAGGGGCGTATTTTGAAATTCGCCGCCCCGGGCCAGAAAGTTTTGCCGCCCCAGAAGTCAAGAAAAAAAGATTTAAATGAAAATATACAGACTTTAATTATTTTTTAATAACGACTATATTTTTTTGCGGTGTACAAATTTATTTACAAAGTTTCAGTAATATTACGTACGGAGTCCGACACGTACTTGACCGGTTATTTTAATGTTAATTTTAAACGGAGATTGACAAGGAAAAATAAAAAAGGTCAGAAGTAAAAGTTGGTTGAATTGATGTAAAACCAAAGTAAAATGCAATTGGCCAGAGGCGGCGTCGCCCCGGGCCATGGCCCGGATGGCCCTAGGGTAAATACGCCCTTGATTACTATCTAAAACTTTAATAAACTCATCGTAGCCTTTAATAACTTCATTGGTATTATCAATACTTTTGTCATAATATGAAATCCAAACATTTTTAAACTTATAAGGCCTCTTAAGTTACTTTTTTCGCCATTTGATTAAGAATTTGATCCTTTTCAGAGATAATTCGAACTTATTGATTATTTTATTTGGTGTTAGTGAATTTTCGAACTTTTTTTTTTACTTATTTGGTGTCAACGTCCGTACTCAGATGGGCGGTCGACCGGCGTGAGGAACGACTTCCAGGGCGAGTACTTCGTGGTGGCTGACGGGTGGGCGCGGGTGGCCTTCCGCCAGCGCTACGGCGCGCTCATCCAATTGTCCACCACGACGGAGCCCGACAGCAATAAATACACGGTAACAAGGGCCGGCATTGCATTATTTATTTATTATGTTATTATTACGTAGTGGTGGAGCGCTCGTGGCCCAGCCGCGCTTAAGCAACGTCGGCCCAGGTCAGTTATTAATAATAATAATAAATAATCGTTTATGGGTCAATCAACTTTTTTTGTTGTTATTCTGTCCCGTCAGAGAGAAGACAACAGTAACCGTGTTTCTTAGAAAAATGTTTATAATATGGAATTCAAGCATGCTCTGATCCGGGTCATCTGACCCATATCACCTAAATGGATTTATACTTATCGCTAAAACTCATGTTTGGTTGATTTAAACCCTTTAAAATCACAATTTTAAAAAGTGATTCAGGAGACCTATCCATTGTAACAAGCAACAAAGAATAGTTGATCCACCCTTATTCACATAAATAACAAATGTTTACGCAACTTACGCACTTCTGCCAAACCACAGTGCGGTTTGTTGGTGAACCGCGCGATTAGATGGGTGACCGCTTGAGTGGTTATTAACCGAGCGCTCCCGTGCTTTGGAAGGCACGTTAAGCCGTTGATCCCGGCTGCTGTCTATGATGGCAGTCATTAAGCCAAGTTAGAGGCCCTCGGGTGGCTTGAGAACTTCTAACAGTCAAGTTGCCCACTCACTTGACAAGCCTAATTCCAATCGGGTCTGGTTTTCCCTCGGGTTGGAAGGTCAGATGGCAGTCGCTTCTATAAAAACTAGTGCCTACGCCAACTCTTGGGATTAGGTAGCGGACCCCGGGCATCCTTTAGGCTGCAACTGTACCGGGATAACACTAGGATGATGATGATGATGATGATGTTATTATTACGTAGCAACGCGCGTCTTACTAGAGTTAAGGGAATTTGACCCTTCTGTACAGATGTTAGATTTCACATTTACCTAAATGACATGCTGTCATTCTACTTTTTTATATACAGTCGACTGCAAAAATATGTTTACATTTTTCGCTTTACTTATTACAATCGAATAAGGTGCAAAACTGTAAACATATTTTTGCCGTGGACTGTACATAATTTTCAGACACTTATTTTATAAATTCAGATTTTGGAATACTTGGCCCTCACTTCACATTTTTGTATCGTTATTTAGAAATAGGTTTAATTGCAGTATCACTTCCGATAGTTTTGGTAATTAACGAACCACAACTAATATCCATAAATCGAGTACCTAACTCAGTGGTCCCACTGAGACAATGTCTCACCATATGAAAAAATGGTTTTTACAGCACGACCCAAGTAATAAGGCGTGTGGATTAAGCAATAATAGTCTCTCAGTCAACTACTTAAGAGCTTTGACGCGCGCCATATTAATTGTGTTCTCCTGTACCACTGTGTTACCCACCTTTTACAGCAATATGTTAATATTTAAGTATTTATACCTATAAATTCTTTATTACGGAATGCTATTTTTGTATGCTACTTAATTCAATACATATCGTACATTTTGTAATAGAAAACTGGTCATGAAAAAGTAGAATGACCAGCAAGCAATGGTCGCAAGCAGCAGCGAGTGAGCGACGTTGCGATTTAAATATGGACTGTACCTAACCATAACTAGAAAGTTCAAATTCATTTGGCTTTAGCTATAGTAACATGTGTGCCGACTGCGTTTGATTTGAATCCTACATTAGCCTCTCTTCAAGGTGGATTGATTCATTCTGCGACAATCAAAAGGGTACTCGAAAATTTTACCTTCCCTTGATTTTCTCATTCGACATTTTGGCGCCTAGAGCCGCTTCATTCGCTCTACCCTAGGCCCTTTTGGGAATATACATTTACGTATCCCACCCGGTGAAAGACCGGGGTGAGTTGGCCGACTATCCGGTTAGACCGTGGCGTCTAAAACCCCAAGAACGATAATGAGGTAGCAATACCGCATAATAGGACAATGAATTGGAATACAAGCATTTCCCAAATACTATACTTAGCATTGCGTCGGCGCTCTATCATACACATTACTGAACTTACGGATTCTAAATTGAAATCTGTCGTGAAACAGACACTTATTTCAAAAGCATATTATAAGATAAACGATTACATCATGGATAGGGATCTTTGGCAGTGATAGCGTCCCGCACAAGTAATCGAACACAGAAATATTTTGTCCTTAATATTAAAAAATATGTATGTATGTTTATACTGTAGCATTTGAATTTTGTACAATTTTTACTGTTATTTTATATACTTGTATATTGTTTTGAAAAAATGACACCTCGCCGAGTTTCTTACGCCGGTTCTTCTCGAGGCAGAGGTTTATTTTATGAACCGGTGGTAGTTTTTTTGACATTCATAAGTGCATGTAACATGCCTAAATTGAAGAATAAATGGTTTCATTTCATTTCATTTCATTTCATAGGCAATATTTCATTTTAAAATACTCCTTGAGTGGATCATTCTTGCTTTTGCGTTGCCCCCCCGCCACGGTCCTAACCCAAGTCAAATTAAGTGCAACAACTCTCTGTCGCACTTGCATATTCGAGCAACAGAGAGATATTTTTCGTTTTCGGTTCGCGGTAGCCAATCAGAGACTGCATTTCGTCCACAGATACAGATAGACGGCTGGTGGGGAGTATGGAGCGTTATTTACAGAAACGAGAAGCCTCTGAAGTGGTACAAGAGCTACTATACGTGCGTATTAAAAATTATCTTCATAATCATACATATAGGTAATAACAAGTTATCTAAATAAATAAAAAAACCTGACCGCAAAATTAACATACCTAAGAACCTCCGCCATTAAGACTTTCAGAAAAAGCCGCACTCAAATCGGTTCATTCACAAACATACACATATACAGATAATACAGATAAACTAGTTTATCTACATCCATACTAGTTTATCAATATCCAAGAGAGGTAGGGCACAGCAAAATGTCAACTTGCTCGAATTTGGAGCAGCCCAACTGGGGAAGTACCTCCACCTTCCAGAAGACCGCGGCCATAATAACATTATCTACTATATACAAGTATATGTGATAATCCATATTGAAAGGGACCTTATGGCGGCCGGCACTTACGCCTTTATTGCCGCTGTTCCAATACAATAGTGAATAGGTGCAACGTAAGCGCCTGCCGCCATAAGGTCCCTTTCGATGTGGATTATCACATATAGTGTTGTGTTCCTGGAGGTGAGCAAGGTTGCCAGAGCTCCCGAGGATGCACTGTGTTGAGAGCGAGGGACCTAAATTTGTCCCTTCTGCTGTCAACACAGTGAACTCTCAAATTTCATAAACGGTCGGCCACGCGTACGTGACTCCTTTGGAGTTGCGGGCGTTAAATCTCATAACAGTTCAATTTAGCATGCTGTTATGACCATCTCCGCCCGCCGCCCTGGCACGGTATATTATAAAAAGTCCTACGAGTTTTGAACATGTTAACGGCGATTTACTATATGGGCGCAGATAAAAAGTTATATATACATTTTTTTAATACAACGCCGGTGGCAAACAAGCGTACGGTCCACCTGATGGTAAGCGGACACCGCAGTCTATAGACGCCGGCAACTCGAAAGAAGTCACGTGCGCGTTGCCGACCCTTTATAAAATTTGAGGATTCACTGTGCTATATATATGTGGATATGCTATTGGTCTGTAAAAAATAAGGAGAGCAGACCAAATACATAAAGGCAATGGCTTGCGTCTTTCAGGCTTCATATAAGTAACCTGTAACGCGCCCGGCGCCCGCGTGCGCCGGCGCTACATAATCAACTGGTGCTGAGGCAGGATGCCGACGTGTTCGCAGATAGCTGGAGTACCCTGATCTCTAAAATAAGTGAATTGTGCGATTTATATTGTTAGTTAATATTAGGTCTATATTTTCTTTAATTTGTTACTGTTAGCACTGATGTTGCAAATCTCATAACATTATAGGCGCTTTGGTACCTCACTGTTAGCTTATAAATGTATGTTCTAAATAAATAAATAAATAAGACAATATACAGGGCGTCCCACGGCTATGCCACATGGAGGGAAAGTACCTTGAATATTGTAGATGGAACATTTTACTGAAGGAAGACATTATTTGAATTTAAAAAACAATTGTGACAATCCATATTGAAAGGGACCTTATGGCGGCCGGCACTTACGCCTTTATTGTCGCTATTCCAATACAATAGTGAATAGGTGCAACGTAAGCGCCTGCCGCCATAAGGTCCCTTTCGATGTGGATTATCACAATTTAAACTGCATTCACAGATATTTAAATAATTTTATGGTTGAACCGGGAATCAAAAATTTTGATCTGGATGTGATAGCAAATCCAGATCAAAGTCTAAGGGGGGTTAGAATTTCTATATCTACGTGTTTGATCTGAGGTGAGACCAAATTTGAGGTGTGAGAGGATAGTCTACTTTCATGCCAATATAATAGTTTCTATTAAGTACCTACCTACAGACACGATTGTTAGACAGTGTGTAAGTACCTACGTAATGGAAACTATAACCTATGTAATATATAATTTAGAGTATCAAACTGAACAAGAGCATAATGTCAGTGTCATACTTAAGTGAGTCATGGTATCCTGTAAGTATTATTGTTTACTAGATTTTGCCCGCGACTTCGTCCGCGTAAACTTCTACTCCCAATTTCATCCTTTTAAGGGATGACTTTCGCAATAAAAAGTATCCTATGTGTTAATCCAGGCTATAAACTCGTTGAATACCAAGTTTCATCATAATCCGTTAAGCCGTTTTTGCGTGATCGAGTAACAAACATCTAAAAATCTAAACTTTCGCATTTATAATAAGTATTAAGTAGTTTTTTTTTTGAATCTGACTGTGGCTTTATAGGCCGGGCCCAATAAAGCGATAGGAGTGCGCGGTTGGAGAGTAGCCTGGTGAAAATCCAGGGGAAAACCTCCGGCACGACCACGCGTGTGGTTTGGAACACTGGAATACTCTAAGAGTTTGCGCTCCAGTGAGATTGGTTGAGCGGTTTCAACCGAATCTGAGGTGTGAGTGGAATCGAGCTACTGGGTGTTTTGTCGCTGGTTCACTAAACCTAGCCTAGCTGAGAAGAGTCCAGCAAGAAACTCAGCTAGGCCCGACCTGGGTTGGACTGACTCTACCCGGTGTGCGGCGGTACCGGGACGAATAGCGACTATATGTGTCACTGAGTATTAAGTAGTACGATTAAGTACCTATTAGTGCAGGTGGGTGGATCAACTATTCTTTGTTGCTTGTTACCATGGTTACGTCTCCTGAGTCACTCTTTAAAACTGTAATTTTATAGGGTTTAAATCCATCAAACATGAGTTTTAGCGATAATCATAAATCCATTTGGACGTGGGTCATCTCCTGAGCATCCTTGAATTCCATATTATAAACATTTTTCTAAGAAACATGGTTACTGTTGTCTCCTCGCTGACGTGACAGAATAACAACAAGAAAAAGTTGATTGACCCAGGTACGTAATTACAGATCATTGAATCCTGAAATCTACATCGACTACGTGATGCGTTGGGACGAATCTGGTTGGTTCCTGATCACCAAGAAAGTCTACCAGAACTGGACACAGGCCTTCCACTTCAATATATCGGACCCCGAACCCTTTCCCATCAAATACCTCGCCGTCAGCGGTTTTCAGGGTTACAAAGGAGACTGGATCGTTAAAGGTACTGTGGTATCTAACGTGGTATATATATTAATACTGGGGTATACTGCACGAGAGGTACGGGTTTAGAGGTACGGGTTTAGAGGTACTGGGAGGAGATCGTAGCTAAAATATAACACTGGAAGCACATATGAAACTAGTATATTTCTTATTGTACTGAAACATATTTACAATTTGACGCATTCTCGAATCATAGTTTAAATTCAATTTGTGTAATAAGCAATTTAGCGATGTCGACTTGTTTGACTGCACCAAAACAACGTTAAAAAATCGTATTAGGTCATTATTAACGCATAGCGGTAACGAAGCATAGTATGTATTTATTTCCACTTCTCCAATTGTCGCTTACTGTCACGCACACACACACATATGAGGAAAATAGTCATTGTTGCCCTCAAATGAGGGAAGAAAAGTACATTTTTGATCCCTCATTCGAAGGCAACAATAACTCTTTTCTGAATAGCAGGTATGAAAAAGTTTTTGATTCATTTGTAAACATCAGAACAATCAATCTAGGTGTATACTATACTGAATCTTGATCTAGCAAATTTTTACTTTTTATTTATTTTACGTATTTTTTTTTTCTTAAATAACTGGATTGATGACTAATCAAGTATTGTTCTTTTACTTACTTATTTGGATGAATAGTTTATCTCATAGGAGAAGTGAAAAGAAGAGTGTATTACACGGCAGCAAAATTATTTCTAAGGGCGTGGCGGTTTGAATCCCTCACGACGCTCAGGATTCCACGTTAGAATCCCTCGCTAAGTTCGAGATTGTCCTGGAATCCTTCGATTCGACACGCTAGCCCTCGATGAAATATTGCATTTTGCTCCCCTGTAATACAATCTACTATTCTCTTTAAACAGTTTTAACCTACAATGCTAAAAGGGGATTATCCCTTTGTTTGGTTTTCAATCGAATAACCAAATTTCACGTGCCCATCACCAACTAATTTACAATCTATTCTGATATCCGTTTAGTCACACCATAGCATACATTATATGTGTGATAGGTAGCCAATCATCATAAACGAAGGTCGATCATTAGTGAGCATATGCGTAGTATTCTCCGACATAGTGATAAAAATACACCCTGTGTAGTGTGGGTATACTGTCAGGAGGGTTTTTTGAAATATGACGCCCCGGGCCAATAAGTTTCGCCGCCCCAGACGTCAAGAAAGAACGATATAAAAAAAATACAAAAAAAAAATTAACGTCTAAATTTTTGGCGTTGTACAAATTTTTTAAAAAAGTTTCACGGGGGGACTATGCCGCCCCTGGCGGATTGGCGCCCCGGGCCATGGCCCGGATGGCCCTAGGGTAAATACGCCCCTGTATACTGTGTTGTGACCGGAGTTTAGCATCTAATTCATTTATGTTTCATTCCAGACCTACCATCAGGTAAGAACTTCCAATTAAACCACGACGGGTGTACCTACAGTATAGGTTTGGAACAGGCGTGAAAGGAATCACATCCCAGCGAGGTCCATTCTTTTAGTAAATGGGTAATACATTTTTGGACCTTCATCATCATCATCAGCCTGTAATCGCCCACTGCTGAGCGCAGGTCTCTTTGATTTGGCGTAGGCTCTAGTTTTTATGGTAGCGACTGCCATCTGACCTTCCAACCCGAGGGGAAACCAGACCTTATTGGAATTGGGCTTGTCAAGTGAGTGGGCAACTTGAGTGTTAGAAGTTCTCAAGCCGCCCGAAGGCCTCTAACTTGGCTTAACGACTGCTATCATAGACAGCACCCGGGATCAACGGCTTAACGTGCCTTCCAAAGCACGGGAGCGCTCGGTTAATAACCACTCAAAGCGGTCACCCATCCAATAACTGACCTGGGCCGACGTTGTTTAACCTCGCATACCGCACGCGGTACGCGGGCGCCGCGCCGCTGGTCCACGAGCGCTCCCGCTGCGGTATTGCCGGCGTCATTTGATATGTATAAATATACCACTAACAAGTTTCGTGTCCGTAAAGTTTACAAGTCTTTTGTAGGTCAATGTGTTCGTTTTTATAATAAGTTACCCGATGAAATTTTGAATTTACCCTTTCCAGCTCTTAAAAATTACCTAAAAAAAACTTTGATGTCAAAGGCTTATTATAGGGTTGAGGACTATCTAACAGACGGAAATGCATGGCCCAAACCAAATACCTAAATAGCGTAAAGAGTCTAATATTTTCATTGTATCTAGTTGACACATTTCTTGCAGGAAAGCATATCAAACGATTCGACATGTTTTGTTTTCTTGTGTAACTACACATTGTAAATACCTATTGTTATTTTTTCCTCGTTTTTCTTTCAATTCTCTTTTGTTGTGTACCATTTACATTTACTTAAGTAGTTTAAGTAGTATCTACAATGATACTACTTAACCTACTATATAAGCATATTTTGGAGAAAATGACTGACTGGTCGAGTTTCTTTCGGCGTTTCTTCTCGGCAGTGGTCTCATGAGAAACGCTAGTAGTTTTTGACTTGTAAAAGTGCCTTTGCGGCCTACTTGCAGAATAAAGTTCATTTATTTCATTTATAGTACCCATTCCAAATTACAGTTGTACTAGTATAGCCCGCTGACGGACAGACATAACCATAAGGGTTCTTTTTAATTGCGTAACCCTAAGAATGATAGATCTACCTATCCCTTTGTAGGTTTCATGGTCTCTAGCCTGTACGCATGCGCAGAAGGCTCGGTGGCGCAGCCGCTGCCCACGAGCCCCACAGAGGTCGCCTACATCATGAAGAACGAGCCGAAGGTCAACAAAAATTACTTTGCGCGCTTCCATGAAGCGGGATTAGACAAAGAAAATATATCTTTCTTTACCAGGGAAGAATACTAGCTGGACAAAAAAAAAATTGAAATTTGAAAAAAAAAACAACGCCGAGAAAACAGCTAAGAATTATTTCCGCCATGAAGACTAGATTTAAAAAAAAACGCTTTCAAATTGGTTTATCCGTTAGGAAACTACGATACCACACCACAGATACACGAAATGGAAAACTTATTTCATCTTCAACGTTACGCCTAATAGGACATATTCATCATCATCATTTCAGCCGAAAGACGTCCACTGTTGAACATAGGCCTCCCCCAAGGCTCGCCATTTAGACCGGTCCTGTGCCGTTCGTTTCCACCGGATTCCCGCGACCTTCACCAGGTCATCACTCCACCTCGTCGGAGGCCTACCGACAGCTCGTCTTCCGGTGCGTGGACGCCACTCAAGCAGTTTCTGGCCCCATCGACCGTCAGTCCCGCGAGCAATGTGCCCTGCCCACTGCCACTTAAGTGACAGGACATATTCAATATAAGTTAATTGTGCAAACAGTTCTTGAAAAAAAGGTGCCCGAAATCTCGAGAATGCTCTCTGTTGGTAGTAAGGGGCATTCAGCTGTCAACACAACGGGTCGGTAACACGCGTCTGATTCCTCTAGAGCCAGCTGCAGGCGTCCACAGGCTACAGTGTCCGTTTACAATCAAACATTGAAAAAAAACTTAGCTCCGGCTGAGACACCACGTCACTGTGAGCCAATAATGTCGCGTAGACCTGGTTATCTCAATTGATAGGTCATTGTCAGATTTAGGTTCGCGTCTTTTCGGTGGACATGTCAAAAGTTAAGAGTCACAAAGCTTAATTTTGGATTGGTTTAGTAACCCGCATAAACGGTGTTTCCATAACTATAAATTCCTGCAATAAAACATAACTTATATGTAGGTACATAAGACGTTAACTATTGACCACAGGGTGGACAACTTCTGTTTTTACAACTGACAATGACCCAAGTATGATATTATTTTAGACCGCTATAAAACTGCATTACACAATTATATTGTGCGGGGCGAGAATAGGTATTTCGGAATATTCTCTCTGTTTCATCCGTCGGGGTCTTGCGCCCGCATCGTTCGATATTTTTTGTATGGAAAAATTCTGCTACAGAGTACTCTTAGTACTGTAAAACGAGAACTCCCCATCGGCATACAAGCCTCCCCAAGGTTTTGCCTACGATTAAGTAAAAAAAATGTTCATATTTTGATCAATAAAAAAAAAATTATATCTGCCTATTTTGCAGTTTATTATGGGACATGCGCTTGGGAAATTCTGTTAAATTTAGAATAAATCAAATCATCAAAGACCCGTTCTTTTAATAAATATCAATCCAATTGCGTAATTCAAAAGTATGAGTACTTCTTACAGCTATTGCAGTTACTGGTCATACAAATCAGGTACACGTTTCACGAAGGTACAAGCTCAAAGGAGGTATAAGGAGTATTTCACGATCGGTTGAACCTAATGGTTAGTAACCAATGAATTTCGTAGGTTTTGAGTCTTGGGATAATGTTATAATATATGTATTACTAGCGGCCCGCCCCGGCTTCACACGGGTGCACTATTTAATGGATGTTATTGTACATATAAATCTTCCTCTTCAATCACTCTATCTATTAAAAAAAACGGCATCAAAATCCGTTGCGTAGTTTTTAAGATTTAAGCATACATAAGGATTTAGGGATATAGGGACAGAGAAAGCGACTTTGTTTTATACTATGTAGTGAAGTATCAATGTGTTAGGCTGGGGTTTTATGTGGCCCGCCACACGCGACCAACGTGTGGAGATGCGTCACATATAGGTTCTCTGAATCAACCAAGCCATTTTTTTTTGAACCCGACTGTGGCTTTATAGGCCGGGCCCAATAAAGCAATAGGAGTGCGCGGTTGGAGAAAATCCAGAGGAAAACCTCCGACACGGCCACGCGTGTAGTTTGGAACACTGGAATACTCTAAGAGTTTGCGCTCCAGTGAGATTGGTTGAGCGGTTTCAATCGAATGAGGTGAGTTGGAATCGAGCTACTGGGAGTTTTGTCGCTGGTTCACTAAACCTAGCCTAGCTGAGAAACGTCAAGCAAGAAACTCATCTAGGCCCGACCTGGGTCGGACTGACTTTACCCGGTGTGCGGCGGTACCGGAACGAATAGGGACTATGTGTGTTAGTGGTGTCGCGATCGCGCGGTGGACGTCCCCGCCGGCGGGAATGCCTAAGTGTACGCGTCGTGTCCGAGTTGAACAAGTAACATGATAGAATAATATACTGCGCCAGGTATGGCAATCCGGTGACGGTTTGTGACACTTTTGAATTATTTGACATGGCGTTGAAAAAGTTAATTTCAACTTGGAGCTACGTGAAACGTGAAAATACGGACTTCGAATCGTGCCGTACGTTTCACTCATATAAAGTATACGAGAGTGAAAGGGACGACACGATGTACGGATTTCGAACCGGAGTACACGCCCTGAAATATTATATGTACATATATTCAGTGCTGAGGAGCTACCGCGAACCACAAACGAAGTTTTCCCTCTCTATCTCATCATCATCATCATCATCATTTCAGCCGAAAGATGTCCACTGCTGGACATAGGCCTCCCCCAAGGCTCGCCATTTAGACCGGCCCTGTGCCGTTCGTTTCCACCGGATTCCCGCGACCTTCACCAGGTCATCACTCCACCTTGTCGGAGGCCTACCGACAGCTCGTCTTCCGGTGCGCGGACGCCACTCAAGCAGTTTCTGGCCCCATCGACCGTCAGTCCTGCGAGCAATGTGCCCTGCCCACTGCCACTTAAGTCTCTATCTCACTTATGTGCAAACTTGCAAGTGTGACAGAGAGGGAAATTGTCGTTTGCTGTTCGCGGCAGCGCCCCTGGATACAAGTGAGAATATTGTTGGTATAACAACCAGGGCCGTCTTTAACCAATTGGAGGCCCTGGGCACATTAGGGTAAAGGGGCCCCTATACCCTTGACAGATCACTATTTTGTTAGAATAGACAAAGAAAGTAGCTAAACAAGGTTCTAACATTTATTTTTATTGACCGAGAGACGAAGGTCTCTGCTTCAGCTTCGACAAAAATGCTTTCTATGTCCCATTTTCCGGATTTCCGGTTGTTCTCCTGTACGTGTCGTATGATATGATCCACAAAAGTAACACTTAGTAATCACAGGTCAATGTTATGATTCTGTCAAAAATTTCATTTTTGTAGGTCGTTTGATTTTTTGAACTACCTAAATATTTTTTGGGTAATAAATATTGGTTATCGTTTGGTGATCTGGCAGGAACTAGGGGGCCCTATCGATCGCGGGGCCCTGGGCACTTGCCCAGAGAGCCCAATGGGAAAGATGGCCCTGATAACAACGATAACACGTACTTAGTTACAATGTTCAGGTAAAACAGCTATTTACGGCATATCAAAAGGCATTATAATGTTCCTCTTTTAAAAAAAAAATGTCTTTCTCAAGCAATAAGTACCACTATGCCGATAGCAATAACGATTTCTGTTTGCGTCAGTAAAAAATGGCGTCTTATTAACCACGCTAAAAGGCATCTTTTTCTTGAGAATGGCACAAATGTTATCACTACCTATCTATAAAAAGCAAGAAAATCCACGTCATTGCATTATCAACATAAACCTATACAATAGGGTAAATCGCCAGTAACTGGACACTTAAATTTGCGCAGTGAAGACCACCTTTGATAATTGCTTAGATTGCTAAATGTGACACTGAAATTGAATTTCTAAAAGCCTACCCCTTTTGGGAATACAGGCACGAGGTTATGTATATAAGACCGCCTTTAAGAAAATACATGAAATCAACTCTGAACCAAAATATTTTAGTTTTAGTATTTAATTACTTTATGACGACCGGTTTAGCCTAGTGGGTAGTGCACCTGCCTGTGAAGCTGACGGTCCTGGGTTCGAATCCCGGTCAGGGCAAATATTTGTGTGATGAGCATGAATATTTGTTTCCGAGTCTTGGATGTTTTCTATGTATTTAAGTATTTATATCTATTAAATATATCGTCGTCTAGTACCCATAAATCAAGCCTTCTTGAGCTTACTGTGGGACTAGTTCGATTTGTGTAAGCTTGTCCTGTAATATTTATTATTTATTTATTTAATTACAGAAATACCAATAATTGGTTCAGTTCCAATACCTGGCCACTTCGCAAAAATGTGGCCAATTATAAGCAATTTACCCTACTTTCCTAAACTATGTGTTTATACTTAGACCTTAAATATATTTCACAATGAGATGATTTTTTATAACATTTATGTACCACAATTCATATAGAAATAAACTAAACTATATTACTATTTAATACTTACAATATAAATGACTAGATCAGATGTCCTGTACTCCGAACTCGGATCGTGCCGTCCCTTTCACTCTCGTGTTATTCACTATACGAGTGAAAGGGACGGCACGATATGAAGTTCGGAGTAGTCCCTCAGCTAATTAACCTCACTATACAATTGGGCACTCTTCGGGTTAAACAATATTACTCTGTTTTGTAGTTGAAGCAAGCTAATGACAAGTTTTTTTTTTAACCTAATTGTGGCTTTATAGGCCGGACCTAATAAAGCGGTAGAAGTGCGTGGTAGGAGTAGTCTGAGGAAAATCCAGGGGAAACCTCCGACACTGGAATAGTCAAGAGTTTGCGCTCCAGTAAGATTGGTTAATGGCAAGAATGAGTATCCAATGAGCACCACAAGGCTACATCAGTAAATGAGATTAAACCAGGGACTGATACCGGTATTTTAAAAAAACCCTGAATTAGTCCAATATTTTGGATTATTTTTTGCTCTTTACGTAAGGCTGAATCATGTATTTAGGTAACAACGTCGTATTAATAGATTGTCCCATTAAAAACGAAATAATGAACCGGTGACCGTAATAATACCGGTATTTTTATATGGAGAAAATACCGGTATCCGATCCCTGGATTAAACATTGTTAGCAACAAATAACTTTGGCAATTCAGATTCCAACCGAATGACTCTGACTACTGATGCCAGATGTAAATCATATGGTTCCGATTCTTTGGTTGAGTACATTTCTGGCGCTACAAACGTACTGTAGTACGATATTAACTCATGCGAATGATCTCCGTCTAGGTCTGCAATCATTAGTGACTTCTCCTGATATTCCAAGTCAGGTTGGCATATCGGTTGTGGTGTAGGGGAGTCTACCGGCCCCCGCACACATATCTGGACAATATCTGTTTGACTGACATTCACATTATGTGTCTGCATATTATCATAAGACACTAGCACAATTCTCTCTGAAATATCATGAGCGGTGAAATTCTCATATTTAATACAGGTTGATATTGTAGAAACATTGATTACGGGCCGGTAATAGAATATGTCATATGTATTCTTCGGGCTACGATTCTGCATGTTATAGGGGACTACGTTGACTTTCTGCGCACCCTTTGCCAAGTGTGCGCTGTTCCACTGTCATAATTTTAATACAAAGCCTCTAATAGAGTTTGCAAAGGCAAACGAACTAGGTCTCATTGCATATACGTAATTCGCTGAATATTCCCAACTGATATTGCTTGAATTATTCCTGCCTAGAAGGAGACGTAACCTTACTTTGCAATCATTGGGGCAATCTCCAAAATTCTCCACAATCAATTTTCCAGGCCCGTTTGTGAAAATTTCTCTAGTATTCCCAATACTCTTTTTCAAGCTTATCCTCTGTTTCTTAGTGACATTTGTGATGGATGAAACATGGCTCACCACTGTTTGATCCAACTTGGCCAATTTCCTGCCAAGTGCAGAGTACGACGTCCACCTGAAAGCCTCTGAAGATCCATTTTTACATAGATATGTGATATTTACCAAGTCGGATTCGGTTAGTAACTTTACTGATAGGCAGTCTTCAATAGTCATTGGCTCACCGATAACCTCTCCGGTTGCCCCGGAAATGATAAGCAATGAATTGTGGTTCGTATTGGGCTCCACTGTGGCAACGGTGAGCAGATCATAAACCTTGTCCTTGTCTATATCCTTCATCAGTATCGGGAAGTCTATTGCTACTATCTTACCAAAAACATTACCTTCTCTATGCTTGTACCAGTGGTACGTTCCAGAAATGGGATTTAATGCCGCTAGAAGACCCTGGGAGCCAGAGACAATGCAGTCTTTCTGATTGTCTCTATTAACATCAATAAGATGACAGTCTATTTCAGTTGGGATTCTATCTTCCCGGGTGTACCAGCCAACCTTTCCGGAATTCCCCACAATAAGCAACACACCATTAACATTTCTGCCGTCTTCAACCTGCTGTGCCATATGATTGCCTCTATAAATGAAGATTAAATTCTTTGTATTAGGTATGACTCCATCTACAACTTGTATGGCGCCTGACAGCTCTATATCTTCGTATGGCAGCTCCCAACTAGTAGTTTTGTCTTGCCACTCATTACTTGCACAACTGTTGAGCTCCGAGCAAGGAATACCCCATAGGAATATGACCACAGTGAATATACAGACCAGTATGGACGCTATAAAAGCGCAGCGACGCGAGAAAGACATTTTACTCGACGTATCAGATTGAATAAAACTCACGTTATCCATTGTGCTCTCTATTGTATTCTCGTTTGTGTTGAAGTCATCCATATCGCTCAAGCTCACATTCTTCGAAGGCTGCAGCCCGCTGTTGATGTCCAAATTACAGTCGATAGCCCTGGCATCTTTGTGCTCGTCCTCTGAATCAGATTCGGTGAGTATTTGCTTCAAAGGAGCGTAATTTCCGCTATTTCCATTTACTGACATGGCGTTAATATTCAGCGCTACGGGTTCTCCACATTGTTCCCTTTAAACGCTGATTTGAAGCAGCAAGTTTATTTATAACTTTGATGAATAAATAAACGCGACAGATCAATACGAACCCCCCCCAGCTCAGCGACCATCCATATAGCGGCTGACTTTGACGTTTGACATTGACGTATCATTCATGCGTTCGGAACTTACCCCTACATGACCAATCAAGTACCTAACCTAACCCTAAATCGACAAACTCATTGAGATAAAAAGTATTAAAACAAGTTTAAGAGCGCTTTAATAAAATGTAGTGGGTCCACTAGCGCCACTCGTAAATAATTGTAATTATTTAAATTTAACGATATATAACTAAAAAAGGGGGCCGCTATGTACTGTAGTTTGTATTTAAGTACTTTTTAAATCCATCAAACTAGTTTTTACGTTGCTGGATTCGTCAATCTATGAGCTCAAAATTAAAACGGCCGTTTTAACTTTGGACGCATAAATTGACGAATCCAGCAACGTAAAAACTAGTTTGATGGATTTAAAAAGTACTTAAATACAAACTATAGTACGTAGCGGCCCCCTTTTTTAGTTATATATCGTTAAATTTAAATAATTACAATTATTTACGAGTGGCGCTAGTGGACCCACTACATTTTATTAAAGCGCTCTTAATTATAATGAGCAAATTGTAAGTAATTATTGAATTTTGAAATATTGTCTACTCAAGTTGTTCTTGTAGGGATCTTTTTATCAAAGGATATTACGTAGTATTTTGATGAAGGGATGAAAACACACTGGCAATGACAGACCTGGGTGCGTTCAGTTAAAACTACATTCAATGACCAATTTATAAAAAAATCGACCGAAGTTGTCCTGTCCATCCGTTTTTTTGCGCTACGAATAGTCATGGAAACGAATGGATGTTTATTAAATTTCCTGACCTTCTGACGTTAAAGTCGTACATAGCGAGACCTCACGACTGTATCTGTAGTCGACCAATAACCTGTTCACCACCATAGTAGATCCCGTAAGTTGTCTCTGTCTCACACGCTAGTCATTGTAGCAACAGACTGAAAATGAATCTTACATGATAGCACGAAGGTTGCCTTTACATCGATGTGTGTGTGGGGCATTAAATGTCATGACTATATATTAAGTCAATGCCGGCGAAAAGGTCAAGCGTTGAAAGATTGACATTATGGTGCCGTTGAGAATTGTCGTAAAGTCCGACCAGTGGCGCGACTAGCAAGTTTGCATATAAGTGAGACAGAGAGGGAAAACTTCGTTTGTGGTTCGCGGTAGCCTCTCAGGACCATATTTCACCAAAGCTGACAGGCGCGACAATTGTCAAATAACATTACAATTGTAGTTGGTGAAACAGTTTTCACATGAAAATTGTCGATTTGTCAACCAAGATATGTCAAATACATACATATGTCAACTTGGTGAAATAGAGACCAGAAATATAGGGCTACTGTCAAGAGGGCACTATTATTCTCGTTTATATGGCAACAGATCAGTAATATCAGGCAGTATAGTCAGAATAATGACATTTTGAGTTGTTTACCTGTCAGTTCTAAAGTTATTCTGAAATGTATTATAGCGAAATAGTTTTATGTGTGGAGCGTTTTGTTCTCAGAATTTTATTATATAAATTGTTATGACACTGACAACGGTGACAACCTATGATTAAAATTATTGCCAGTGTAAGAAATTAATTCAAATGAAATTCCGCACGGTTACTTAAGAGTTAATCACGGTCATATATTTCTGAGGGACTACCGCGAACCACAAACGAAGTTTTCCCTCTCTGTCTCACTTATATGCAATCTTGCAAGTGCGACAGAGAGGGAAAACTTCGTTTGCTGTTCACGGTAGCGCCACTGGTCGGGCTTTATCATAATATGTAATATCTGATAATGATCGTTACCTTTATCCAAGGAAATAGGAAAAAAATGTTCTACAAATAAAATCCGGTGTATTTAGTCAGAATGTATATTTTGTTTCTGTATATAAATTATTTGCAGGTTTATCATACATTAGTCTATACAACACACACACACCTCTCTATTATGTCACACTTATGTTGCACAATCGGTGATAAATCATTAGAAAATGTACAAATCTAATTTGACTCATGACTCATCCTTTCTGTCTTATTTTGTAAACAACTTTAAATTAAAAAAAAACACCTTTTTGGTGCGTTTAACTTTTAAAAGTTGGTTAACAAATAAGACAAGTATTGAATGGACTTCACATGAATTATTTCCCAAAATGTATTTACATAGTTAGCAATTTAGTAGTATTCTACTAGTGTTACTAAATAGTAAGAAATGTATACATGAATTTTGAGAAATATCCATTGATTATACTGTAGGGTAAGGTATTAAGCCCAATATAATATAATATAAGGCTTTACAATGAAAAAAGTAGTTCCACAGACTTACCAAATATTTAGCGAGTTAGGTTTACATGTTTCTGATAAGCTGCTGTGCCAAGGGGCACCATGATAATTATTTATTAAAAAAAAACATTATTTACTCTTTTTGTGATTAAAAAATCGGCGCCGAGTCTGAGGCAAAGACGTCGTCTCTCAGCCAAAAAATAAACAATAGTATTCTTTTTTAATGAGCCCTGGAATCCCAGGGACTGATAGACGGCGCGTTTGGTCTTCAGATATTTATAAGGGTGGGTTGCACCAAACCGTCTGTAATCGTAAGCGGTGCTCGTTAAAATCTGAGTGTATGGAAAGTTTGACAAGTTTCTATGGGGTGACAGTTTCCGGCGCCACATTTGATGATGACCGACTTGTGATCGTATGTTGGTACAACTGACCCTACTTCAATTTGTTTGATAGACATCTGTGGAGCCACCCCGAATTTCCATTTATACATAAAATCGGTGAACACTTAACAATTAAAGTAATTGAGATTATTGTAGGTACACGTTTATTCTATATTATTAGTGATCATCACAAGCCACCGGCCCTTGGTACACCGAGCGGTAGACCCGGACAGCAATCAACAGTTTCTAGGTTGTATGAGGGCTATTTTTTTTTTAAATAAAGCATTTGGGCCATTCTACTTTTTCATGTACATAATTTTCAGACACTTTTTCTTTAAATGCAGATTTTGGAATATTTGGCCCTCACTTTATATTTTTGTATTGTTATTTAGAAAGAGGTTTAATTGCAGTATCACTTCCGATGGTTTTGGATTAACGAACCACAGCTAATATTCATAAATCGAGTAACTCAGTGGTCCTTGGATGTCTCACCATTTGTATAAAAAAATGGTTTTTACCACAGTGTTACCCACCTTTTACAGCAATATGTTAATATTTAGGTATTTTTACCTATAAATTCTTTTTATTAGGTTCAGGTACTATTTCAAAATCCTATTCTTGTACACTAATTCAATACATATCATAGATTTTTTTTGGTAATAGAAAACTGGTCATGAAAAAGTAGAATGACCCATTTATTCACGAAAACAGTACTCTTTTACAACTTGTTATAACTTCCGCCAAACTGTATAACAGTTTGTTGGCAGAAATAAGCTCCCTTTCTTTACATTACTGTTTTAAGTTAGCTATATATTGTACAACAATTTGTAAATTGAACTAGGGGCCGTTAAGTATTACGTAAGCAGATTTATTACAATTATTTACCCCCCGTCCCCCCCTGTCAGCAAAAGTAAGCAAAGCTCTTACCCCCCCCCTCCCATGCTTACGTAAACATTGGTACCTACTATTTTTTTTGATTCATGAGCAACAGTTTTAATTCTATAAATAAGAAAAAAATTTTAGGATAGAAGACTTTAACGCACACAATATTAAATTACTACACAATTATATATATATTATTAGTGGGAATCCCCGAAAATGCGTTTCGTTTTCAAGTATAGACAATGTGTGGGTTACCATTTATGTAAAAAAAAAACACCTTTTTGGTACTTTTGTGTCTTTTCAAAGTTGGTTAACAAATAAGACAAGTATTGAATGGACCTCACATGAATTATTTCCAAAATGTATTTACAAAGTTTGCCATTTCGATGTCCCAAAATTTATGTAAAAAAATAAGTAACTATTGCTGACGTAATCACCATGTAGACCCCGCCACCCCCCATGTCATCAAAAATAAACAAAGCATAAACCCCCCCGCCCCTCTGTAGTGCTTACGTAATACTTGAACGGCCCCCTACGAGCTATCTCATCTTCTTTTTCGTATTCTTTAAATGAGAATTCTGGTTGTTACAAATTGTTTTGCTGACTGAGCCAATACCATGATCTCTCATTATGACTTGGACGCCATGGCGACTTCAGTACTGAGTAGCGATAGCTACGCGGTGGGGGTGAGTCTTAACTCAAAAGTGAGTTTCTACTATGTGACGGTCCATACAAAATATATGGAAAATTGGGGTCATACTTTTCACACTGAACAGGAAAAAAATAAAGTAAAAGGTACGTTTTTGAGTGAAAGCTCAATTTAGTGATCACTGTCAAGTTATCCCCCATCATTTAGGAACCATGTCAGCTAAACACTGTGTCTATACAGGCACGTATCCAGAGGGGGGGAAAGTTGGGATTTATCCCCTCCCGAAAACGTTTTTAGCCGTCTGTTTACAGTGATTACAGCGATTTTTACACAGTTCACATGGTTGTTTCAATGTTTGTCCCCCCCCCGAACGAAAAGTCTGGATACGTGCCTGTGTCTATAGTTGTATTAGTCAGCCATGAAAATAACCAGACCACTTTTGGATCTTAACACACAAATAATAGAGTCGAAAAGGTACTTAGACAACTTTCTTGGGCGACTGTTACATGTATTCCGTGAAACTGCGGACCGTTGTCGATGCCTCCGCACGGCATCCCTCTGTCGGGTGTAAACGCCAACCATTACATGGCGCGCGTTCATTATACTACTTAATTACACTACCACTAAGAAATAAATAGAAAACAAAACGAACTATTTACAAATTCAGCCTCAAACTAGCATTCTCAAGACGACACAGGCCAGCCAGTATCAAATTGTTAGTGGCAGCCAAAGTAGGCAAAATCGAAACACGCCTTTATTACCATAGGAGTAAGGACGTGTTAAAATGTAATTGGCTACTTTGAATGTTACTAAATAGGATGATGAAGTAACAGTAATAGATATGGTACATATCAATACAGAATTATTAAGAGCCAGGTCAGAATACATTTTACAATTATACATTTTCAACGAGATTGATTACGATTATAAATGGCAATATGTACAGTCGCCATCAAATATATCTGTACTCTTCAGGGTGCTCAAAAATATCTGAACATGCACTTTAACGCCTTGACAATAGTCTTGGTCAGATATTTGTGAGCACCTTGTTCGCTCCGATATATCTGATGGCGACTGTGCATCCGATTTTGTGTCACAGGACTCGCATGTACATTGTTATAATTATATGGTACCTACTTAGGTACATTCATTGCCATTTTTCCTTCATGGTTAATAATTATTGAAGCAATTTGAAGGCATCCAACAAATCCTTGATAATGTTATAATTGCTTGTATCACGGTCCTGTATGTCATGGCACTGTTTACATAAGTCGTCACATAATTAACTGAAAGAGAAGTAATTTTTCAACTGAATTTTCCAAATTTATAGGAACAGAATTTAACCTTCAGTACGTAAACTAATCCTTAATAGAAAAATAAATTAATTAAATAGTTTTCTAACAAAATAGTGTGATGATTTCTTACTTCGAATGGACAAGATGGGCATTAGGGCAGAGCAAAATCGTACATTCTACGAAAGAGTTATAGCAGTTAGAAATTACTGCGACATCGCTGCATGTCGGGTAAGTTGTGTCCATAAGCCATACAAATATAGTTTAAGTAATGAATGACAAAAAATAATAAACAAAAACCATGCCAATAAATAATAGATTCTATAATACATTACTGTAGAGGCCGGGAAATAGGGGATTGCCGGCCGAGTAGCTATCTAGAGACACGAGGTCGACAATCCCTGTTCGCGACGAGGCTTGTATAGCGCTTTTCTCGAAAAATGCAATGTAATTTGAAAATTATAAGAAAACTAGAAATTAAATTCTAATGATTCAGTAATAAAACGATCCACCGAAACAAAAAACGATCACTTTGCCGGCAATGTTGTACGAAATACCATTATGGGCGGCTCGTTGCACCGCACCCGAAAAGTAATACTTCGCAGGTGATAACGAACATAACGTCAATATTTCATTGCATGTTTGAGAAAAAAACTTTTTTTTTATACAACGCCGGTGGCAAACAAGCTTACGGTCCACCTGATGGTAAGCGGCCACCGCAGTCTATAGACGCCCGCAACTCCAAAGGAGTCACGTACGCGTTGCCGACCCTTTATTAAATTTGAGGATACACTGTGTTGACAACAGAAGGGACAAATTTAGGTGCCTCGCTCTCAACACAGTGCATCCTCGGGAGCCCTGGCAACCTTGCTCACCTCCAGGAACACAACACTACATACTTGTATTGTAGATAATGTTATTATGGCTGTGGTCTTCTGCAAGGCGAGTTACTTCCCCAGTTGGTTTTATTACCTATTACTTATTGGCTCAGTTTATTAATGGGATTTTTGTTCACCAGCCATTCAACTAGTTAATATCCTCGCATTGTAGCTGCATTTTAATGACAATTAGGCGGACTTACCTATAATTTGTTTAACTGACCAACGACTTTCTAACAGGGACCGATACCGGTATTTTTAAAAAACCCTGAATCAGCCCAATATTTTGGATTACTTTTTGCTCTTTACGCAGGGCTGTATCATGTATTTAGGTAACAACGTCGTATTATTAGATTGTCCCATTAAAAACGAAATAATGAACCGGTGACCGTAATAACCTCCTAAGACCCCGCGTCCTATATAAAGGATAAAATATGGTCAACGGAAAATAAGTTAAATTTTGAAGTGATAGAGTTGCATTTGTTTTGGTTTGATTGATTTGACATAAAATAAAATTCAAATTTGTAATCGGAACTGTTAGGTTCAAATTCGATTGTATTTTTATTTGTATGGTGGGTCTCAGGAGGATAATACCGGTATTTTTCTATGGAGAAAATACCGGTATCCGATCCCTGCTTTCTAATTATCCGTAAGTAGTACCAGATGTGTTTTCCTATTTCCAAATTTTTTCCACATATCTAAAAAAGTGATACAATGCAGCAACGCTCATCGGTAAGTAGTCACACAAGCACGTTTGAAATAGATGCTCTCGAAATCAGTCTTACATTAAAATAAACTTTATATACAAAACAGTGTTGGCTTATTTAAAAATAATCTGCAAAACATTCCACTAAAATACCGTAGTTGAGTCCCCCAGTTAGCTTAAAATTTAAAATACATTAAGGTTATAAATTAACAGTAAACGGTAATAGGTCCCTGCCTTGCTAAAGAAATATGCCCGGGGCGCTACCGCGAACAGCAAACGAAGTTTTCCATCTCTGTCGCACTTGCAAGTTTGCACATAAGTGAGACAGAGAGGGAAAACTTCGTTTGTGGTTCGCGGTAGCCCCTCCGGAACTAACTTGGCTTTGCCAGTGCGATATCGAAATATTGTAAAGCGTCCAGCGCTTTTACAATAGCATATGAAATATGCACGCACGAATGGAATGAACGAATCGAATGACATCACTCTCTCAAAGTTAACCCCTTGTCGCACTTAAAAAAATATTCGTTTAAATTTGAACCTTGATACGATGTAATCAGGTCTACAACGATATCTGCCATATATGGCTTCATATACGGTAAAGGGTTAAAAATCTTCCAGTTACTTTCAAATATTTTGTTCTTAATATTAAAAAATATGTATGTACGTTTATATTGTAGCATTTGAATTTTGTAGTATTATGATACTGTTATTTTATATACATAGTATAATGTTTTGAAAAAATGACACCTCGCCGAGTTTCTTACGCCGGTTCTTCTCGAGGCAGAGGTTTATTTTATGAACCGCTGGTAGTTTTTTGACGTTCATAAGTGCATGTAATATGCCTAAATTAATTTTCGGGCGCACTTCCCCCCTTGACCATATACACGCCTACTTATCATTCAATCGATACTATCCAGTAGCGCCTGCTTTCGAGAATTCTACCTATTATCATATCGGTTAAGATAACACGATTGTGATAAGTATTATATCTAAATGTCTAATGTTATCGTTCGCACTGGCCTAGCCACGTTAGATCGGGGTTCAATAGTCTATCTATAACTAGGATTGGCTAAATATGCTAGATCGAGTAGGGGTACTCGCCGAGGTAGTCTAGCAGCGTGGTTGGCAGCGGCAGGAGTCTGTGTTTGGGCGCGCTCCATAGCTTAGGGGATCTGGAATCAAAGGAATTAAATTAATAATTGATTGAGTAGTTTACATTCATATTCATCGTTGTGTGGGGCGTATTGCATAAAGGTATAGTTACATTGTTTACTTGGTACAGTAGTACCCAACTGATAAGGCGCGTCGTGAATCTTCGTTCGCGCAGAAAAGAAAGTATCGCTCCGAAGATTAACGAAAGAATGCTTAAAACTTACAATTAACCTTAGATCACTACTATAAGGTTCATAATACACTGTTCATAATGCGCGTGCACTCGATCGGAAGTATGGCGGCTGACTAACATGCCACGCGGCGCGCGCTAACATGGCGGCGGCTGCGGACCAATAGCGGTACAGAAAAAAGAAGCGCGGTGCGTGGAGCGTGCCGATTGGTCAATAGCATTTCCCGCGCTTTAAAAATTCATCTTCTGCGCAGGTACATCGGTAAGCCATATCAGTTGGGTACTACTGTACGCAGTAGAACCGCAGTGTATGGGATCCTAACACACCGTGCATACTGTGCATATTTACCTGGGGTCGGCGTCGAGCACGCGGTGTATGGCTAGTATCGCGGCGTGGAGTAGAGGCCAGGTGGCGGTGGCGCGGCGCACGCAGTAAAACCGCAGTGTATGGGGTCCAACCACAACGTGCACACTGTGCATATTTACCTAGGGTCGGCGTCGAGCGCGCGGTGTATGGCTAGCCTCGCGGCGTGGAGTAGAGGCCAGGTGGCGGTGGCGCGGCGTACGCAGCAGAACCGCAGTGTATGGGGTCCAACCGCAACGCGCATACTGTGCATATGTACCTGGGGTCGGCGTCGAGCGCGCGGTGCACGGCCAGGCGCGCGGCGTGGAGGAGGGAGGGCGGGCGGCGGCGGCGCGGCGCGCGCAGCAGCACGGCGGAGTGCGGCGCGCCCGCGCGGTCCCCCCACCCCCTGCATGCTGGGCACGCTCACCTGGGGTCGGCGTCGAGCGCGCGGTGCACGGCGAGCCGCGCGGCGTGGAGCAGGGAGGGCGGGCGGCGGCGGCGCGGCGCGCGCAGCAGCACGGCGGAGTGCGGCGCGCCCGCGCGGTCCCCCCACACCCTGCATGCTGGGCACGCTCACCTGGGGTCGGCGTCGAGCGCGCGGTGCACGGCGAGCCGCGCGGCGTGGAGCAGGGAGGGCGGGCGGCGGCGGCGCGGTCCCCCCACCCCCTGCATGCTGGGCACGCTCACCTGGGGTCGGCGTCGAGCGCGCGGTGCACGGCCAGCCTGGCGGCGTGGAGCAGGGAGGGCGGGCGGCGGCGGCGCGGCGCGCGCAGCAGCACGGCGGAGTGCGGCGCGCCCGCGCGGTCCCCCCACACCCTGCATGCTGGGCACGCTCACCTGGGGTCGGCGTCGAGCGCGCGGTGCACGGCGAGCCGCGCGGCGTGGAGCAGGGAGGGCGGGCGGCGGCGGCGCGGTCCCCCCACCCCCTGCATGCTGGGCACGCTCACCTGGGGTCGGCGTCGAGCGCGCGGTGCACGGCCAGCCTGGCGGCGTGGAGCAGGGAGGGCGGGCGGCGGCGGCGCGGCGCGCGCAGCAGCACGGCGGAGTGCGGCGCGCCCGCGCGGTCCCCCCACACCCTGCATGCTGGGCACGCTCACCTGGGGTCGGCGTCGAGCGCGCGGTGCACGGCTAGCCTGGCGGCGTGGAGCAGGGAGGGCGGGCGGCGGCGGCGCGGCGCGCGCAGCAGCACGGCGGAGTGCGGCGCGCCCGCGCGGTCCCCCCACACCCTGCATGCTGGGCACGCTCACCTGGGGTCGGCGTCGAGCGCGCGGTGCACGGCTAGCCTGGCGGCGTGGAGCAGGGAGGGCGGGCGGCGGCGGCGCGGCGCGCGCAGCAGCACGGCGGAGTGCGGCGCGCCCGCGCGGTCCCCCCACACCCTGCATGCTGGGCACGCTCACCTGGGGTCGGCGTCGAGCGCGCGGTGCACGGCTAGCCTGGCGGCGTGGAGCAGGGAGGGCGGGCGGCGGCGGCGCGGCGCGCGCAGCAGCACGGCGGAGTGCGGCGCGCCCGCGCGGTCCCCCCACACCCTGCATGCTGGGCACGCTCACCTGGGGTCGGCGTCGAGCGCGCGGTGCACGGCTAGCCTGGCGGCGTGGAGCAGGGAGGGCGGGCGGCGGCGGCGCGGCGCGCGCAGCAGCACGGCGGAGTGCGGCGCGCCCGCGCGGTCCCCCCACACCCTGCATGCTGGGCACGCTCACCTGGGGTCGGCGTCGAGCGCGCGGTGCACGGCTAGCCTGGCGGCGTGGAGCAGGGAGGGCGGGCGGCGGCGGCGCGGCGCGCGCAGCAGCACGGCGGAGTGCGGCGCGCCCGCGCGGTCCCCCCACACCCTGCATGCTGGGCACGCTCACCTGGGGTCGGCGTCGAGCGCGCGGTGCACGGCTAGCCTGGCGGCGTGGAGCAGGGAGGGCGGGCGGCGGCGGCGCGGCGCGCGCAGCAGCACGGCGGAGTGCGGCGCGCCCGCGCGGTCCACCCACACCGTGCCGGCGCACGACGCGCGCGCGCGCATGTAGTGCTGCACCAGCTCCACCACGCAGCGGAACCGCGGCATGTAGCGCGCCAGCGGCTTCTCGCAGTCTAGTCTGCAAGTCAACACATACAATCGATCAATCAATTATTCATTACTAGCGACCCGCCCCGGCTTCGCACGGGTGCACTATTTAATGGATGTTATTATACATATAAACCTTCCTCTTCAATCACACTATCTATTAAAAAAATCGCATCAAAATCCGTTGCGTAGTTTTAAAGATTTAAGCATACATACATTATAGCATACAGGGACAGAGAAAGCGACTTTGTTTTATACTATGTAGTGATTTACTGGAATACAAATAGGTCCCTCTCCCCTTTGTCCCTCCTATTGTCAACACAGTGTATCCTTAAATTTTATAAAGGGTCAGCAATGTGTACGTGACTCCTTTGGAGTTGCAGGCGTCTATAGGCTGCGGTGACCGCTTACCATCAGGTGGACCTTAGCTAGCTTGCCACCGGCTTGTATAAAAAAAAGGTCTTGTGGATTAAAATACCATGTATTCATTTCCAAAGGTTGTTATCAAAGATGCTTGGAAAAGAAGAATTTACGTTCGTCGGGTCGTACAGGTCGGTAATGGGATTTGTTAAGAAATTCCCGGTGAGTTCAACATTGCCGGCTCTTTGCTTACACTGATATTTCCTAACAATAAAAAAAACCGCCCTAATACGATTCGGACTCGCACACGAAGGGTTCCGTATGATTTCCTATATATCCTATCCTGATTCGTATATAACACACTCAACAGTATCACACTGTTACTAGTATCATCTACCGTATTCTCAAATGCACTATGACCTCGAATACTAACCTTGACTGAAGTTCAAGTAACACACATCGATATTACGTTCATTGAGTGGTCTTCCTTAAGGAAACTGACATATCTAAGACCCTAACAAGCAACCTATTGAGGAAATATGAATGCAACTACAACCAGGAAGTTGACAATAGGTGAAAGTATATTTATATTTTTTAACCTGACTGTGGTTTTATAGGCCGGGCCCAATAAAGCGATGTGAGTGCGCGGTTAGAGAGTAGCCTGGGGAAAATCCAGGGAAAACCTCCGGCACGACCACGCGGGGATATTATCATGTGATATATGAAGATAAATGTTTAAAGGAAATTGGGATATGAATAAGTATCTCTAGGAAATTGAGTTTAAGTGTTCTTTAAATGGCTTAACTCATTTTAAATAATTAGTTGTGGTTAGATACGTATCAATTGCGGAAGTGACACCAATTCTCGTTAGGGCAAGCTTCGCTATTACAGATAGCATTGTCAATCGATTCTCGTGATATTTTGTGAGCACGTTCGAAAATTAATGTGAATTGTTTTGTCGATTCAATTTTCGGAAAATTTTTAAATTGGCGGAGTGGAAAACGTATAAAATCCTCGAGAGGTCTGCATTTCACAGAGCGACTAGTATAGCATTGTTTCATGGGCCATTCTACTTTTTTTGAAAAAATGGTTTTTACCCCCGTGTTACCCACCCTTTAGCGCAATATGTTAAATTAGGTATTTTTACCTATAAATTCTTTTTATTAGTGATAGGCAGGCGCTTACGTTACACCTATTCACTATTGTATTGGAACAGCGGCAATAAAGGCGTAAGTGCCGGCCGCCATAAGGTCCCTTTCGATGTGGATTATCACATTAGGTTCAGGTACTATTTCGAAATCATATTTTTGTATACTAATTCAATACATATCATAGCTTCTTTTTTGGTAATAGAAAACTGGTAATGAAAAAGTAGAATGACCCTCATAACACATGTGGTTTGTATATAGGTGCGACATTGCGTGGCAGCATGCGGGCTGTTAACGAGCGCCGTTGATAACCGGCGCCCTGTCGCGCGCGCGTCGCGTTTAACTGACGATAAAACCAGACACCGGGAGGTTAACTAGGGGACACATTAAAATATTCGTATCGTTAAGCGGATAAGACATTTTAGTAGTTAGCTATACAGAACATAATATATGCCGGGAATGCGTAATACAGGGTGTAACAAAAACAGTGAGGATCCTTTTAGGAGGCCTTATAAGTTTTAAAATGTTTTGATTTCAAATTATGACAAAATTATTGATAATACCAATAAGCTTATTAAACGCTAGGATAATTTTATTAAAGTTTTAAATAGTAACATAGCCATTTTATGATTTTATTGTCTGTAGTTGAATTTAAGCGAAAAACACAAGTTTTTAGCCTGAAAATGGTCGATTTGGTGTTATGTTTGAAACGATATTTCTTAATGAAAAATACAAAAAATATGTATAAAGTTTATGACATAAGGTCGCAATAGTCCTGTTCTAGATAGTAACATTGAGAATATGTCAAGATGCGTGTCAATTCAAACAGAAAATGGCGTAAATAGATGAGCGTTTTTTAACTGATAAGGATCCTTAAGGGCATATTCGGTATCGTGTTCTAATGGGGGCTATCGTTTTTGTGCTCACCAGTTGGCGCCACTGTCGAGTAAGGTCCAGCTGTCAAAATTTTTTATTGGTTATTATGGGCATGAGAACGAAGTTTACGTTTAAATCATATTTAATACCTTAAAACCGTACCGTAAAAATATCCAACATCCCGCATTGTAGCGCAGTCCTGTTTTGTTAGGAAATAGTTTTTTAGGAGGAATAAATTTCCGAAAGACAAAACTGTCTCAAAAAACTGACAGTCATTGGCCCGTAACTCATATTTGCCGTAATCAAGCTCAGGTATTGCAAAATACTCACCATATTGTTCCAATTAGATATTAACCCGCGTAGCGCAACCACAAAGAGTGACATTTGACATTTCGGAGACCTCGCGCTACACTAGCGCCTCTAGCGGCGAATTCATATAGCCTCCATTGGGAAAAATAGAAGTTTTTTTTGACGGATTTTTTATTCTTTTTTTTTATGGGGCAGGTCGTCCAAGTCATCCAACTGTACATACAAGGGACAAAAATTTATTGCATCAAAAAAAATATTCTTCTACTTTCTCCTAATCAGAATACGATACCGAATATGCCTTTAAACGGACCCTCACTATTTATGCCGCTCTCGCATTGGCTTACACAGCCACGAAAGACGTTGTCTGCCTCCCTGACACTCATATAGAGTGTAATAGACGTAACATGATAACTCCGCTAATAGTAATGGCGCCGTACAGCTGCTAGCCCGACATACATACAACAGTCAACATCGAAAATATCATCATCCTCCTAGCGTTATCCCGGTACAGTTGCATCCTAAAGGATGCCCGGGGTCCGCTACCTAATCCCAAGATTTGGCGTAGGCACTAGTTTTTACGGAAGCGACTGCCATCTGACCTTCCAACCAGAGGGGAAACCAGACCTTATTGGAATTAGGCTTAGGGCAACTTGACTGTTAGAAGTTCTCAAGCCGCCCGAAGGCCTCTTAACTTGGCTTAAGAGTCCATTCATATTTTGTGGAAGAAAAAACAACAAAACTCAATTTTTGACGCATTTTTACTAAGAAACGGAAAGGTTTGGCAAAATTCAAATAATTGATTTAGAGAAGTTAATTCTTTATATTTTACATAGCGGCTTCAAATTTTAGTTTAAATCAATATTTTAGTTTTATTTAGCCGATTACTGACAGTCGATTTCTGAAGAGGGCGCGCAGGTATAAGTTTGACCTCTCAAAACGTGATGATGTTATTAGAAAACCTAATTATTTAAATATTGTTTTACAGCCGCTATACGTTGTTAATTTACGCTGCGGCCTCAATTTTTTATTATTTTTCATAGATACTCTTACAGAACCATTTTTCTTACGCTAATTTTTCAACAAAATTATGCTCAAAACACACGGTTTTTTTCAGTATTATTGAAGGATTATTACAATTATTTATATTACACATTAAAATTCATATATTTGGCAATATATTTCAGTAAAAACAATAATTATTATTTTAAAAATTATACTGTCAAAAAAGATTCAAAAGTTGTATATATTTGTTTGCGCGCGGGAAGAATCCTCAGTACGGCGCGAGCGCTTGTTGAGGCAGGACCTGTGTCAATTTCATACCAACCGCCATTTTTGCGGCGCGAACGCTCTGAACGTGATTATACCGCGATCAACCACATTTGATCGTCGATGTTTTTTAAAATTTATGTAGTTTTCTTATAGACTGATGTACCAATGTATTTTTAGCAAACTAATAATTACTTATTTCATGTTGATTGTAGCATGGGTCGCAAACAGTCGGTTTATACTTGTGTTAGGAAGAAAAAAAAATACTTCAAGTCTAAAAGAGGCAAACGAGGCAAGGTAAGTTAAGTTACACCCAACTTATGTAAATGTAAAGTTGGCGTAAATAATTAATATGTATTAGACAGATTTATTACGCTATTCGACTTTTAAAGACATTTCGATCTAAATAATTCTGTAAATATGCAATTATGCCTTCTACTTACCCTGTTCTTCGCTCACGTATGTCAAGATTTTGATGATGTTATGTTCATTGTAAGGTGATTTTCACTACTCAACTATCTTTCTTCTATCTAAATATATAAAAGAAGAAACTGACTGATTGACTGACTGATTGACTGACTGACTGACTGACTGACTGACTGACTGACATATCAACGCACAGCCCAAACCGCTGTTTCTAAAGATTCTAAATTTGGCACGTAGGTTCCTTATAAGGTCTAGGGGTGCACTAAGAAAGAATTTTTCAAAATTCACCCCCTAAAGGGGTGAAACGGGGGTCTAAAGTTTGTATGAAAAACCGTATTTATTAAAGTGAGAGACATGAAATTTTGTATATAGAGTCAGTGTTTAAATATATTAATGGCGTATTTCAGCGTTTTCTAAATTGCTCCCCTAAAAGGGTGAAACGGGGGTTTCAAGTATGTACGGGGAGCAAATCTTTTTTGAAGTGAGAGATTTAAAACTTCGTATATAGACTCTATGTTTAAATACAACAAAACGTATTTAAGCGTTTTTCGAAATTGCTCGCCTAAAGGGTTCAAAAGGGGGTTCCAAGTTTGTACGGAGAGCAAACCTTTTTTGAAATGAGAGATTTAAAACTTCGTACATAGACTCTTTGTTTAAATACAACAAAACATGTTTCAGCGTTTTTTGGAATTGCTCCCTTTAAGCGGTGAAAAGAGGGTTCCAAGTTTGAGCGGGGAGCAAATTTTTCCTTTTCTTAAAAATCGATATGGGTGTCATTTTCGAGATTCCTCGGGGTGCCGATTACGAAAATGACATTCATTTTCAAATTAAAGATGGCGGACATTTATTTTTCTTAAAAATCAATATGGGTGTCATTTTCGAGGTTCCTCTGGGTGCCGATTACGAAAATGACATTCATTTTCAAGTTAAAGATGGCGGACAATTATTTTTCTTAAAAATCAATATGGGTGTCATTTTCGTGGTTCCTCGGGGTGCAAATTACAAAAATGACATCTATTTTCAAATCGAAGATGGCGGACATTTATTTTTCTTAAAAATCAATATGGATGTCATTTTTGAGATTCCTCTGGGTGCTGATTACGAAAATGACACTCATTTTCAGATCAAAGATGGCAGATATTTATTTTTATAAAAATCGATATGGGTGTCGTCTTCGTGGTTCCTCGCGGTGCCGATTACGAAAATGGCATGCATTTTCAAATCCAAGATGGCGGACATTTATTTGTCTTATAAATCGATATGGTTGTCATCTTCGAGGTTCCTCGGGGTGCCAACTATGAAAATGACATCCATTTTCAAATCCAAGATGGCGGAAATTAATTTATCTTAAAAATTTATATAGGTGTCGTCTTTATGGTTCCACGGGGTGCCGATTACGGAAATAACATCCATACGTATCTACATACATACATACAAACATACGGATCAAACTGAGAACCTCCTTTTTTGTAGACGGTTAAAAATTACTTTTATAACGCGGGCGAAGCTGCGGGTAAAAGCTAGTAAATATATAAAAGAAGAAACTGACTGACTGACTGACATCAATGCACAGCCCAAGCCGCTGGTTCTAGAGATTCCAAATTTGGCACGTAGGTTCCTTATAAGACCTAAAGGTGCAATAAGAATGGATTTTTCAAAATTCACCCCCTAAGGGGATGAAACGGGGGTCCAAAGTTTGTATGAAAAACCGTATTTATTAAAGTGAGAGACATGAAACTTTGTATATAGAATCTGTGTTTATATATATCAATGGTGTATTTCAGCGTTTTTCTAAATTGCCCCACTAAAGGGGTGAAAAGGGGGTTCAAAGTTCGTGCGGGGAGCAAATTTTCTCTTTTCTTAAAATTTTTTTATTCTACATGTATATTATTTATTGCATAATTTATTCGCTCCACCAGTGCAATCAGGGTATTAGGAAAGTGAATTTGGTGTAGTATAGTACCTTTTGACGTTTCCATTACGTTTAGAATTTAATAGAGAAAATATGAATGTGAGTCAGTAGCAAACGCGGCAAATACATCAAACGGACCTGACGAGTGACGACAGGCTAGTGGAGTCGTATGAATAATATTCACTCAAAGAATCTTTATTTCCTGTAGTATATTGTAGCCTTACAAACATATACACACATTTCAATCTCGAAGTAAAAGATAGATTTAAAAAAATGATTAATTTTCAAACATCAAAATCGTTACCCGCCATCATCGCGAATTCCGTGTTGTCATTTGTCATACAAGTTGTAAGTAGACGTCTTTCACATGTCAGAATAAACCACCTATACGACTGTTCTATTATAGGTATAACATTGTCTCCGATTTCTGCCCGGTTTGCTTACACCCCGCGTTCGTTCGTTGAATTTGTGAATAATTAAATTCTAAATTATACTTTTGGGCTTTAATTGGTCTCGGAAAAATCTAATAAAACAATTATTAATAATGTAAAACCCTGTTCAAAGCATTGTCAAGCAGCGTATTAATTGGCTGTAATTAACTCTCAGAAAACCCCTTGTTACTGTCTATTATCAAAAACCACCTTCCTTTTTATTATTATTACAATAAAAAACTATCTGTTAAAGTATAGAAAGAAAATATGAGCACTAAAAACAAGATGATAACTGCCTCACTTAAGCGAAGTAAATGAAATATGTTGTTGGTTTGGTTTTCATTGACGCAAGTATCAAGCGCGTTCACTCCTTTGCGCCACCTCTACCGCAACCTTACCGTGCACGCTATCACTTTGTCCCTATATTATTTTTAGAAGGTTAGAAGAGGATGGCGCGCTTGGCTCGGGCGTTCTGGGTGTGAGTGTGTTTGTAGGGTCAGCTAGTAGCGTGTCTACACACACAAGCGCACTGTGCCGCGCGATCACTGTCTAAATACCGAATTTGAGCGAGCGCTTTTGGTGAACGCGCTCTTAACAACTGCTATCATAGACAGCAGCTGGGATCAACGGCTTAACGTGCCTTCCAAAGCACGGGAGCGCTCAGTTAATAACCACTCAAAGCGGTCACCCATCCCATAACTGACCTGGGCCGACGTTGCTTAACCTCGTATACCGCACACGGTA
Source organism: Epiblema foenella (assembly GCA_963556455.1). Classification (NCBI taxonomy): domain Eukaryota; kingdom Metazoa; phylum Arthropoda; class Insecta; order Lepidoptera; family Tortricidae; genus Epiblema; species Epiblema foenella. Next base: position 1,038,805 of record OY747106.1, read on the forward strand.
CGCGGGTGCCGCTGGGCCACGAGCGAAAACAACAACAAAATCGAAAATATGTAGTGAGAAAATGCATACGATAAGCTGACTAAATTAAAATGTATCAGACTGACACATCCATAAACACGATTCTGACAATTTATAATTAGTCGTGCTGTAGGCATATACACTGGCGCGAAATTTAAATTAAGTTTCGGTGACATATAACAGAAGACTAACACGAAAAGGAACAGGAGATGTCACATTGGATCTCGTTCCCACGTATGTTATTGTACTTATTGTCTATACTTACATCTCTTTCGCACTTTGCATATGTGTATTGTCGGCTCAAGTCTTATCGTTACTTCATGCTTTTTCATAAAATCAGTTTAACGAACACCTGTTTGGTGCAAACCGCCCTAATTATAAGGCTAGAATAGGTACCTGAAGAATCCGCATTCGTAGTGTAGCCTGACGGAGGTGGGCCCCCGCTCCGTCTGCACCGACAGGGAGAAAATGAAGTTCCTGTCGCCGGAGTCCCGCACCAGGAACGCGCCGACGCTCGCCTCCTTGAGCAGGCTTCTGGCTCCCTGCAAAACGAGCAACATTTATTATATTAAATCAAATGAAAACATTTATTCTTCAATTGAGGCATATTATATTTTGACGACCGGTTTGGCCTAGTGGGTAGTGCACCTGTCTGTGAAGCTGACGGTCCTGGGTTCGAATCCCGATCAGGGTAAGTATTTGTGTGATGAGCATGAATATTTGTTTCTGAGTCTTGGATGTTTTCTATGTATTTAAGTATTTATATCTATTAAATATATCGTCGTCTAGTACCCATAACACAAGCCTTCTTGAGCTTACTGTGGGGCTAGTTCGATTTGTATAAGATTGTCCTCTAATATTTATTATTATTTTATTTATTATATTACATGCACTTATGAATGTCAAAAAACTACCACCGGTTCATAAAATAAACCTCTGCCTCGAGAAGAACCGGCGTAAGAAACTCGGCGAGGTGTCATTTTTTTCAAAACAATATACAATGTATATAGAATAACAGTATCCTTGACACGAAACATTGCAACTTTCATAACTTGGCCGAATATTAAGGTCTAGCTGTTGCCAAACTGAATATTCGGCCGAATTATAAGTAATTCCTTCATCTATTGTTGTAAAACAGACTAATTGAATGGTAAAATTTCTGTTCATTGTCAAAGCGAAATATTTACAAAAAATAAGTTAAATCACTGTTAATAATGGGTCAAGTATTAATTTCACGAAGCAGTAACTATAATACATTCTTGTAACTTGTAACAAAACCCTCTCAAAATTGTTTGGTAAATATTTGCAGCTGAAATTCAAAAACATGCCCAATATCGAATAATAACCGAATATTCGGCGCATCCCTAATTAAAACTAATAGAAAATTTCTTCCGTGTTTTACATCATTTACTAGGAAAAGCGCTTTCACAATTTCATCAAGATGGCACTCTAGTAAAGATGCAAACACGGAAAATATTTCGGTTAGGTTTATTTTCCCGCAGTACCTTAGTTTAGTTAGGTTAGAGGGATTCTAATCTTGATAAATCAGTGGCGAATATTACAACGTAGAACCTACTTGCTGAAGCCATAGTGTTTAACTCAGATTAGAGCTAAATATACCACATACGTCCAGATAATACTATACTATTATCATGTTCAGCACATTTCCTGAATATGATAATTTTATCAACACCGAACTAAATTTTCCTTAAGTTGAGGAAAATCTCATCAATTTTGCGTATTGATAGATAACTAGGTGTATTATATAGGTACATATATCGTCGGTCATCATGATACGACGTAGCCATCATGATTTGAGACTTACAGTTGTTCACATAAAACTCAAATTGCATTAGAGATAACGGCGCCATGGCGCTTCAAGTTGCATTTTCGGCATTTATATGTTCTACTTTACTGTTTACTGCTCACTTTTCTGTATCTTCCCTCTTTAGTGACGTCATAAATATGGAAATAAGCCGAGGATAGCTTTAAAAATGATTATATATTATGTAGACTAAGTCACTAAAGTGCGTGTCATTCTGAGAGGGTTTTCGATCGAAACCAGTGTAAAATAGATTAACATCTTTGCAAGTATTGTAAATCATGATCACGCAATAAATATTTTGATTGATCGATTGATTATCCGACAACAATCGAAAGTCTAAAAATCTAGAATACGCTATTTGACTTGCTTTTTTATGGTGCCATTCGAACCAGCTTCTAGAGACGATCAAATGTCTATATGGGACCAATATATTAGAGCACAATAAATGCCAAAAATTAGGAATAAATCTAGCTCGACACTAGAGGCCCTGTAAGCGCCTCCTACAAATTGACACTATCTATTTAAAAAAAATCCGAATCATTGATGTTCAAATGAAATAAATGAACATTACTCTGCAAGTAGGCCGCTATGGCCCTTTTACAAGTGAAAAACTACTAGCGTTTCTCACGAGACAACTGCCGAGATGAAACGCAGAAGGAAACTCGACAGTCAGTCATTTTCTCCAAAAATATGCTTATTACAATGATACTAATAAAATTTTGTTAATTTTTGACCGTTTTTTTATCCATAGAGTGACACCATCTTATAAATGACACGTGTCAAATACCCAATTGTAGTAAACTAGCGACCCGCCCCGGCTTCGCACGGGTGCACTATTTAATGGATGTTATTATACATATAAACCTTCCTCCTCATACACTCTATCTATTAAAAAAAACCGCATCAAAATCCGTTGCGTAGTTTTAAAGATTTAAGCATACATAGGGATATAGGGACAGAGAAAGCGACTTTGTTTTATACTATGTAGGGACTAGCGACCCACGGGTGCACTATTTAATGGATGTTATTATACATATAAACCTTCCTCTTCAATCACTGTATTAAAAAAAACCGCATCAAAATCCGTTGCGTAGTTTTAAAGATTTAAGCATACAGGGATATAGGGACAGAGAAAGCGACTTTGTTTTATACTATGTAGTGACTAGCGACCCGCCCCGGCTTCGCACGTGTGCACTATTTAATGGATGTTATTATACATATAAACCTTCCTCTTCAATCACTCTATCTATTTAAAAAAACCGCATCAAAATCCGTTGCGTTGTTTTAATTTTTTTTTTGAACCTGACTGTGGCTTTATAGGCCGGGCCCAATAAAGCGATAGGAGTGCGCGGTTGGAGAGTAGCCTGGGGAATGGCATGACCACGCGTGTGGTTTGGATCACTGGAATACTCTAAGAGTTTGCGCTCCAGTGAGATTGGTTGAGCGGGTTCAACCGAATCTGAGGTGTGAGTGGAATCGAGTCGCTGGTTCACTAAAACCTAGCCTAGCTGAGAAGAGTCCCAGCAAGAAACTCAGCTAGGCCCGACCTGGGTCGGACTGACTCTACCCGGTGTGCGGCGGTACCGGGACGAATAGGGACTATATGTGCCACTAATGTCGTGATCGCGCGGTGGTAGTTTTAAAGATTTAAGCATACATAGGGATATAGGGACAGAGAAAGCGACTCTGTTTTATACTATGTAGTGAGGAACCCACCTGCCAATCCAAGTTCCCATAGTACCACCCGCACAGCCTCAGCGCTTTGACCGTGTCGGCGAGCCTCTTCAGCTCGTCGTTGTAGGGCGCTGGGCAGAGGGGGGAGGGCGTCGCGTACGCGGGGAGCGGGGAGTGGCTCTTGCACCCCACCACCAGCTGCTGGCGGCAGTTGGGACAGCACACGCCGGACCACCCGATCGGCACTGCCACTTCTGTTGCATCTGGAAACAAACGTTTACGATTAGTGTTTGACGCGGTGTTTGACAACGGTTTAACATTATCACGCATATAAGTATTACATTTAACAAAGAAAAATCAAAGATGTCTGTCTATTGCAGATATTTGACGCTCAAGTTGAAGGCATAGGGCGATAAATATATGATCTGGGTCTTTCTTTATTACCGCCCGAGGTAAAATTTTATTTCTCCCCAGGCCAGGAAATGGGACTTCGCACACGCGTAGCGTGCGGTAACTGCCACTTTATGGCCAGCTGTGACATACGTTATAGAAAACGTTTTCTCTGTAATACTAGTTTTAGGTTTGATTATAAAAGTAACTACTGTTACAATGAAATAAACAATTATAACCTTAACCGAATATCAGGGCCGTCTTTCCCACTGGGCACTAAGGGCACTTGCCCAGGGCCCCGCGATCGATAGGGGCCCACTACTTACTGCCAGATCACCAAACGATAACCAATATTTAGTGATTTGTCAAGGGCATAGGGGCCCCATTACCCTAGTGTGCCCAGGGCTTCCAATTGGTTAAAGTCGGCCTTGCCGAATATCATGAACACAATTAGGTAAAATATTGAAACATTGAGACTACAATACCCACATTACCTCCTACCTTTGAAATAGAGGAATTCAATAGAAAGTTACCACTTTCTATCTAGAGAAAGCATTGTCTACTTAAGTATCTTAGTCGTGTGCTTGCAACTATCTCTCCATTAAATATTTCAATAAACATACATTTTGCGTTTGCAATTCGGAACTAAATTGTACGAATATCAAAAATCTTAATCATTGCTGTATTGCAAACCCTTACATTTATTTACTTATTTAATAAGTAAGGGTGTGTTGCACCAAACCGTCTGTAATCGTAAGCGGTGTTCGTTAATATCTGATTGTATGGAAAGTTTGACAAGTTTCTATGGGATGACAGCTGCCGACGCCATATTTAACGATGATCGGCCTGTGATCGTATGTTGGTGCAACCGACCCTAAATCTTATGTACCATGTAAGAACATTACATATGTAGCAACAGTATACAGGACATATTCATTGCATCATAATGGGAAATGATTACTCATATCTCATAAGGATTAAGTTATCTGTAAATTTGACAGCTCATCAATACTTCAATTTAATTTGTGTGACTCAATATTATATCAATACCAGGAACTTCGTTTTCAAGTATTGAATGTAAAAATAAGTATAAATTATATTATAGCAGTCAATAGCTATATTCAAGCGCGAAGAGTCAAAAAAATCAAAATCAAACATTTATTCTGCAAATAGGCCACAAGGGCACTTTTACATGTCAAAATATTAATTTACAATTTAAGAAAGTCTGACTATAATAAGTAATACATTTTTCATGTCAAAATATTAATTTACAGTTCGAGTAGGAATAATAATTTCGAGTTTACAATTATAACACAATTAATGTCATACAGTGAAGATAAACTTGCAAAGTTGTCTATTACAAATATTACAACATCAGTAAAGTTAGAGATGTATAAGGTCTCAAGATTAAACAAGGAGTATAATGAAATTAATATAATATCCCAGAGATGTACATGGTCTCTGAGCGTCAAAATTAAGATTAATTTAATATTGCTAGTGATGTATGTGGTCTCTAAATCACGGTTAACAAAAACGAATCCACAACAGGATGATGTCTCTCGTCAATCCCCTATAAAAATACACTAGTATTAACGTAGTCACTATGTCCTAGCAAGAATAAACAGACCAGACTCCACAAACAGCACCCGATCACGAGTATGAGATAATTTCTAATTGAGTCTGTGATAATTTCGCATTTGTTATTTATAATTGAATGCTGTTATGCAATAATGTGTCAACGTAATAGGAAAACCTATAGTAGGTTGACACATTATTAAATAACAGCATCCAATTATCAAGATATCTTGGGTTCCCTTAGGATTCAATGGGGAAAATGCTCAGTGACTGATGTTATTACATACTGAATCATTGGCTGAGATTTTTTTACACAAAATTAAGAGCATATATTTCAGGTCTAAAGATCATGTTTTATCTCCAGCAATAGTGTATTTTGTTTATTTTTAATGTGTTTTTATGTGCAAATTTTCAATATATATATTACATTATTTTGATATTAGGAAAATTAACCATTATAATAACTGACATTTAAAATTGTTCTGTCTTTTTAGTGTATTCTGCTTATTTTTAATGTTTTTATGTACAAATATTTACAATGCAATGTAATGTTTATTGAATAAATGAACTGAACTGAACTGAATAAAGGCATACATTTGCTCACTTTATGTGCATTCATAATTTAAAAAGAATGCCTATCATGACATTCCGAAATGTATGTTTTGTGTAGATAAATGATCATAACAACAATCTCAGAGCCCACCTGGGGGAATAATAATCATTGTTTAAATAACATGGTGTCAAATAGATCCCATCATGTCCTTACAATGCTACTGAATTATCAGAAGAACAGCGAAGTTCATCAACACTTGAAAAACAGCTTGATAACAAGTTGATTACTCTATGTTCAGTACTTTGTGCTATTGGAGTATTCCACTATAAGACATGCTTATATAATACTGAACCATAAAACCACCCCAAACTACCCAGCTATAGTCCAGTCCACCCAACTATGGTCCAAATGAACTTGGATATCTATCTATATAATATAAGATTTCAAGCTTACATGGTCACGAAACAAGATAATCCTTGATAATGGCGCTTGCAACAGTGCCGAAATATCGGGAACTCAAAAATACAAATATACATGGTAAATGGGTGGATCAACTATTCTTTGTTGCTCGTTACCATGGTTACGTCTCCTGAGTCACTCTCTAAAACTGGCATTTTATAGGATTTAAATCTACCAAACATGAGTTTTAGTAATGAGCATATATCCATTTGGACATGGGTCATCTCTTGAGCATGCTTGAAGTCCATATTATAAAAAAAAATCTAAGAATCTTGGTTACTGTTGTCTCCTCGCTGACGGGACAGAATAACAACAAAAAAAAGTTGATTGACCCAAATATCCTGTTTCAAATCGTAATTCTAATGTTTATCTATATAATATATATAATATGCAATGTCGATTTTTGTACACCCCATCAGATGTACAGTTAGGGTCCCATTTTAATAAATGATATATCGTTAGCTTCACTCATATTGAAGAGTTGCATAAAACTCTTATTTTTCATATTTATGTAGAAAAAGCACTAATAATTGGATTTTAAAAAATTACTGTGTGCTGACCATGTGACATGGCTTGGCTCTTGTTCTGAACTGACATAACACAGTAAAAAAAACAAGAAATTAAAAAAAATATATAAAATTGCTGATAGAAAATGTATACTGACAGAAATTATGAAGCTATCTTTTGGACCACAGTGGACTATAGTTTTGACGCCCGTTTAGCCTAGTGGGTAGTGCATCTGCCTGTGAAGCTGACGGTCCTAAGTTCGAATCCCGGTCAGGGCAAATATTTGTGTGATGAGCATGAATATTTGTTTCTGAGTCTTGGATGTTTTCTATGTATTTAAGTATTTATATCTATTAAATATACCGTCGTCTAGTACCCATAACACAAGCCTTCTTGAGCTTACTGTGGGGCTAGTTCGATTTGTGTAAGATTGTCCTCTAATATTTATTTATTTATTTATAGTTGGGAGGTTTTACGGAAGTTCTTTTATAGTGTGCCCCTATTGGATCGATCAACCACTTCATGTAAAGGTCAATGCACCCTTATCCAAGTCCATGCTAAAAGTTGCCTTGAAAACTGTTTGTCCCCAAGATGTTTCTGGTACAGGATCTACCAGGTTAATAAGCAAGTTTCTTAGAATAAATCATAATATACCATGTATACCTACTATTTTAGTAACTAGGGTTTTAGTAGTATTTAAAACATCATAATAATCAACAAATATTTTTATCTTTATAGCAAAATAGCACGGTTTTAGTAGTATTTAAAACATCATAGTAATCAACAAATATTTTTACCTTTATAGCAAAATAGCACGGTTTTAGTAGTATTTAAAACATCATAGTAATCAACAAATATTTTTGTCTTTATAGCAAAATAGCACAAACCAGGCAAAAACAGGCCTCATTCATAAACAACTTAATCAAGCTTTATCATTCATTAAACATGAATGATGACTATTGAATTGGAAACTGGCAATAAGTCATGTTTGTGTTACCAGGAATGGCAGCTATTATTTTGCATTAACTGCCTACTCGGTGAGCTCCAACAACTAGCTGTCATTAAATATTCACCACCCCTATCTAAGGGATGTTGAAGGAAAAAAGCAGCATTTAAGCCGTTGTGAGTTAAAACGCTCATCTATTTAGGTCAAAATCTGATTGAATTGACACATATCTTTACATTTTCTCAGCGTTACTGTCTAGAACAGGACTATTGCGACCTTATGTCATAAACTTTGAATGTATTTTTTGGTTTTATTATTAAGAAATATTGTTTCAAACATCACTACAAAATAAAAATAAACTAAAAATGCCTTTTTTCCGCTTAAATTATACTACGCACAATAAAATAAAAAAATGGCTCTGTTACTATCTAAAACTTTTATAAACTCATTGCCTCCTTTAATCACTTTATTGGTATTATCAATACTTTTGTCATAATTTGAAAACATTTTAAAAGCTTTAAGGCCTTTTCCCCTTTTCCAACCAAGGCCAACATTTCCCTTTTCCCACAGTACAATCGTACGTCACATCTACAGCCCAATAGTAGACTAGCCCGACCTAATTCAAAAATGCAAATGATACACTCCAGTCCATTTGCTATGTCAGTTAACATATTTAATAAAATCCCGAAGACATTACAGGACGAAACTAACAAACATAGATTTAAAACACAATTAAAACGGCACTTGGTCAATAAAGCACACTATTCCGTCAAAGAGTTCTTAAATGAATAAGTAAGTAAGACTCAGATAAACATATATATAAATATTTTATTTTGTATAAAAAATTATGCCTAAGTTTTTAGCATGTACCAACCTAGTCTTAGTTGCGTTGCAATACCCTCACAGGGTTCATGTTGATACTATATATGTTTTTTATTACGATCACAATGTACACATGAAAAGCAATAAACCATTTGAATTTGAATTTTAACCCGTCCTCGACCTACGAAAAAAATAAACAATAGCTTTGTTATGTGCCCGGAGATCTCTGGGATTGGGTAGAAAACGTTTTAAAAACATTTGTAAACAATTACAATTTTCTAATTTTCATAAACAATGGAACCAATCAATAGTATAATAATGTGTGTGAATCAAAATATTCATGATAACCACTTATTGAGCCCATACATGTCCGCTGTAGTTACTATGCGAGTGATATTGTATATTTACAGAGTTAAAAATAACTACATTACATTGAAATTCTCTGAAACTTGTCCATGATGCCAAGGTTGTTTTAAATATAGGTGTAATAATTAAGTATCTTTGAAAGGAAGCCGTTTCGTTGACTTGTAAAAATACCATTGCGGCCTACTTGCAGCAGTTCATTTGAATTGTCTGATGTAAGCATTTGAAACGAGTATTCTAACTTACATCGTGTAATTTTTTAACCTATAATTTCTAAAAATTGTATTACTAATGCCAGTTGTTGTTGTTGTACAGATAGATAGATAGTATACATACTAAAAATAACTTACATTGTGGATATCCGGCTGCTAAAGTCATATTTAAAGGACTTATGTTCGCCCTCCGTTTCTCTAATAAACACATTTGTTGTGCACTAGCACTATCGGAATGCCCGCGGCCACACGGATGCTCTCTATCCTCGGCCACGATTTAACACAATAAAAAAACACCGCACAAATTCCAAACAGTCGTGATCACATCCATAATTTCCACGAAAATAACTTTGTAAAGTCGCTTCAAGTGAACTTTCGAAATCCGTATTTTTCCGACCGAAATGTCACAATTACAAATTTGACGCTAGCTAGTAGCTAGTGTTGGGCACTATGTGTGAATGAACGAAAATTGAATGAATGAGAAAACATTAAAAATTTAATACACGAAATAGCGCGCTGCTTATAACCGGACAAGACAGCCAACGGTGTCGAGCGACAGCTAACAACTGAACTGAGTCAACAGTCGGCGTCGCGTCTATATTTTACACTAAGTCCACAGTCGTCAGAACACGCGATACGACGCGACGCGATGCCTCCGCTACTACTAACGAACTGGCATGTCGATGCGAATGAAACTTGCCGCTGGCATGCCTACACTGTTTGTTTTCCTAGAATCCATTCACCTACCTACTAACAATGATTTAACCATTTTATCTAGTCATTGCCATTTTGCATTGTATATTGTTCGCATGTCGCGATATTTCCGAGTAATGCATAGTACAACGTGCTTTCACGCCGACTCAATACTTATATAAAATTTATTTTTGGATATCGACTTGCTCGAAATTTAGAAAGCGTGTCTAACGATTCTATTATTTTATCTCACACTTTTTATTATCTGTTAGATTATAAAAACGTGTAATTATTAAGAATTTTATAGGTTTCCAATTAACACATTGCGTCAGATACCTCCACACGAATTGTGAGACATGAAATGGATTCCAAGAATACACCCGCGAATGATATGCAACTTAAGCCCCGAAACGGATATGGTAATATCGTTCTTAAAACGAGATTTGCCTTGATGAGATAACGAGGACAGGCACTGGCCTACTATTACTCAAAGATTAATCGAAAACTAATTATGCACACTTCTCCTATCGCTTAATCATCAGAAATTCTCAGAATGTCCCTATTATTGATTCCTTATCTGTAAGTAGAACAATAAGAATGAGTAACAAGAATAAAATTATCGAGGGCATGCGATAAGTCAGAACTAAAGATGAAAAACACTATATAGTTCGACGTCCTTCGTACTGTTATTAGTAATTCGTTGAGTTCTCGTAACTGCGAGGGGCTGAGCTGAGCTGCGATTAGATATTGTGAGCACGTGCGATCGTGTAAGAGTTTTTTGATGATGTCTGTCTGAGTAATGGGTCATGAACGCACGTTTCTCTGCACGTAGGTATAAAAGGAAAGTTCTGTCTCCGACTTTTGAGCATTATCTCAATCATGTGGGCGAGCGAGCCACAGACCAACGTTTATGATCTGTGGTGCTAGCACCTTTGGTTTTAGGCTAATCGTCGTTTCGACATTATGCGGGTAATCATTTTGTGTTATCAAAAAACACAATGTAGTGTGAACAACCAATAGTAGCTCCAACAATCGGTTGATCATTCCCCATCGGCATTGACATCGTGCATTCAGGACGCAGGTGTTCGATTCGCGCTGCGGACTGCGCCTGCGCTATAGAGAGTGAGTTCTCCGTATTGCGATTATATTCGGCGTTCTCGGAATCCCTTACCTGCGCCCGCGCTTTCACAACCATCTGCCGCGCCGCATGTCGCGTCCAAATACGCAGCTGCTACGAGCACTTTCAAAATTTATCTCCGAGAATTCAATTTGGAACTAATTTCTTAGTCGGAATAAGTTTCTCAACGTGGAGAGTACATTTTATTTAAGTGCTTTGTTTAATTAACTTGCGTAAACAAGTACAGAAACGTGTTGCCTATATCATAATTACCAGTAAATTATGGTAATACCGAGGATTAAAATGATAACGCGTAACGCATTTAAGAGGTACCTATTACCTTACCTATACTACAATATGGAATAAAAACTTAAGCTACAATTTTATTTAATGTTTTTTCAGTAGGATTTCAAATTTTGACTCATGAACATTAGCGTGTTGTTTCGTAAGCAATGCCGTTTTCTCTCACTTGGGAATTAATGCATTTAGGTTAATTATGCTGTTTACCGTATTAAAATGGCATGTAAAAATACATAATACCTATCTATAATAATATTAACTTAGTAACTAACACATTACTGTGAATATCTTCTTTCAGTGAGTCTTTGACCCCTCAGTTCTTGTAACACTCAAGTCGAGGTGACTGACGGTGTCTTTCCGAGAAACAGTCTAGAGGCAATACGTTTTTTCTATAGAACGCCCATTGGTGTACTTACATACATACTCGTAACACACTTAGTATAATGTTGAGAATCTGTGCGTTTGATTATCTTTAAGTAGTAGAAGTATCTTCTAAATCACAGGTATACTAAGATAGCATTATTATTTTTAAACAACGTAGAAAATCACTTGGAAATGTTGGCATCACCTGATATTTAAAGTGACGGCTGATAGTTTAAATAAAAATAGTGTTGCGCCTGAGGGATCGAATGAATGATAGCATAGCTCAAAGCCCATTCACGAACGCTTGTTGAATAGGGTCTTACACGTATTTTTGAAAAATAGCCTAAATAAATCCGTACGTTTCAATTACCACGTGGAATTTTAATTTCTATTTTATGGAATCGATGAATACTAAAACGATAAGATTGAAATTTGCAGTTTTAATATCCGTTTAAAAACGCGAGCCGCCATTTCTGTGATGTCATACGGCACATAGTGTTGACAAAACGGCAATTCAAACGATTCGTTGTTATATCCGTCACTCGTGTCAGTTATCGAGTGATATTCCATCTGCTTATGTCAGTAGTTGTATTTTTGTTAACTCAAATATTTTACTATTATTTTATATTAGATTGTAGCTACGTTATTGTTTTTTTCTTATGTCGATCGATTCTAAACGATTATCTTTGTTTCGTAAACCATATCGATTATCGAAAAAACGGTATATGACTTTGATTGGCCGCATCACTAATCTGTCATAAGTGTCAAACACAGCTGTTAAGTCGGATGCACACAATGGGCTACATAGAAAGAGATTTATACCCAACGTAGAGGACGCAGTTATGGATTAAAGGGAGAAAGACATATTTTCATGTACGTTGTGCCCTCATCGTCCATTGTGTTCTCCGGCATTTTAGTGTCGTATGACGTCCATCTTGACATTCGTAATGGCGGCTACCGTTTTGCGATTTTTTAGCACAGATAAAATATGCATGAGTTTTAAAAGTATTTATAAAACTTATTTTACATGATCAGGATTTCAGTTAACTAATTGAGTGCAGACTGAACTACAACTAACGTTAAAATTTCGCAAAAAGCTGTTAAATTAGTTAGTGAGAACAGTGAGTCGACAAACCGGACTAGGTTCTTAGAAACTTAGGTATCTTGGGCGAGGTCCGGGCGACAACAGATTACGTCACGTTCGCTTCACGACTCCGTATCGCCATTCGCCATCCTTTTGAACACTAGATAGCCTGAATGACAGCCAAACTAAGGGTAGTTTATCCAGAAGTCACGCGTGGCTCCGAAGGGGGAGGGGGGGGCTTACGAACACCTCACGACTGATCACGTTGGGGGAGAAGTACAAGGTGACCTCACTTTTACCTTTTTACTGTACCTACAAAACCGTGAAATAATATTTACCGATGTAGGAAATTATAGATCTTAACTTCTTCTTTGCATAACGCATATACGAAGATAAACACAAGGTCAACTATTACAATACAATATCATCACTACATAGTATAAAAAACAAAGTCGCTTTCTCTGTCCCTATATCTCTATGTATGCTTAAGTCTTTAAAACTACGCAATGGATTTAGATGCGGTTTTTTTTAATAGATAGAGTGATTGAAGAGGAAGGTTTATATGTATAATAACATCCATTAAATAGTGCACCCGTGTGAAGCCGGGCGGGTCGCTAGTTTACTATAAAATTTAAATAGTGCATTAAATTAAATTCAAAAAATGCGCGTGATGTTTAGGCCTAGAACCTCACCAAAGATCACCAAGGCGGAGGGGGGTCTAAAAGTAGTCCGAGGACCTACCGTGAACTGAAAACGAACGAAGTCCGAATGCCTCTCTGTCTCGCGAATGCGCAAGTGCGACAGAGAAGGAGATATTCGAACTTCGTTCGTTTTCGGTTCACGGTAGGCCCTCCGAAAAACTTCCGAAAGCACTTAGCAAGTAATAATATATCGGATACATATCATTCGTTCTTATGAATACTATATGTCCAGCATACACGAGATTATGGTACGTTGCGAGTAATGGGCTTATGGGACCAAATTTTGTACCATAAGTAATTACAGGCATTTACCTAGTTTTTTTTTAATTTATTTATTTATTACACATGATTACACGTGAAGTTTACATATATATATTTTTTTCACATCTGCCATTGTATTACAGTTTGTTGGCAGAAAACATGTCCGACTATATAAGCCGGATTATCTGTATAAGCTACTTATACAATAATTTTCGTGTTACAACGGAATCATTTCAATTATAGTCGAATTAAAAGTTTTTTTGGTCCAAGAATTTGGTCTTTAGGTACCCGTTAGGGTCTAATACCTAGAAGGGTAAAGTCAAACCAGCGCCATTTTGTGTTTAGGTACTCTGTATTTGGTGGGGAGTCACTAAAGTCACTTTTAGATCATCTTAAAATGTTGATAGGACCGTAACGAAACGAGCGCCCGCCGGCGCCGCCCGAACACTTCGAATTGCGATTGGGCCATTATGTAGCTAGTAGTAAATACCGGTACTCATTGATTTTCGTCTAAGGAATGACGAAATGCTTGGCAATCGACGTGAAGGCTTGTTACAATCGATAAAAATACATCGAACAAAAACGTGCTCCTTATGCCAACCGGATGACTTCTTTCTTTCTAATTCTGGAAGGTGTGAATGTGGGTGTGAATGATGAGACATCTGTGTGTCTTTAAGGCTTGGTCTACATGGTTGCGGAATCACCGTCCGGGTGGAAGCGGCAGATATTGATACGTTTTTTTAATATCTTGAAATGAAGGCTGTCCAACAGCACAAGTAGGTAACGCTACAAAGGGAGGCAATGGACGGAAGTATTCACTAGCAGATCTTAAAACGAAACCAACAAAAACAGATCTATTTTTTAGGTGGCTAACGAAATCATCACTACATAGTATAAAACAAAGTCGCTTTCTCTGTCCCTATATCCCTATGTATGTTTAAATCTTTAAAACTACGCAACGGATTATGATGCGGTTTTTTTAAATAGATAGAGTGATTGAAGAGGAAGGTTTATATGTATAATAATATCCATTAAATAGTGCACCCGTGCGAAGCCGGGGCGGGTCGCTAGTATATAAAATAATAGTATTTCGGTTGATAGTGACTTATTCATAGATGACCCCTAACCCATTGTACGTTTCTATAAGAGGAAATGCATTTATATGCCCACCTACTTAGTATGTAAGTCAATTGCCTAGCTTCTTGTGACGCTTATTTTAGTTCACATGCTATAGTTTTTAAGCCACGGGGGTGGCAGAATAACAGCGTCTGTAGATAAGAGTCTTTAGTGGTCTCTTGGTACAGACACAAGCTGAGCCACCTACCCTTTCAATTGTTTTTGTATACTTTCATTTATTGTACCTGTCTTGGTTACCTGTAAATGTATACAATCATTGAATAAACGAATAATTATTATATGAGGAAATGTAGATTCTACAAAATGCTATATAGCAACACTGCCATAAACACAATCATGCTAGCTATAAGAGCGAGGCTGCACAAGCTATTGACCGGCGACCCCGCCTTTCGCCTGTTAGGTAGCTACAGCATGGACACTGTTACTGTGCAATATTGCACAGTGACCTTAATTGATTTCATAGAATAGAATCCGGAAGCACATTAATTGAAAATAGCTAGAGATGCGCCGAATATGGGTTTGACCGAATATGAATACACACACATACGTAACTTCACAAACACTCTCAAACAATATACATTATCACCCACGCATCCCCACTCACACACTTTATGTGCATATACTTAATGTTTCATTATTATTATTATTATTTTTTGTTACCACTAAGTTGGTTTTGTTAATAGTATTTCTGTGGACATCTGTCATTGGCTATTGTTTTAGTTCTTTAAGTATGGTATTTTTGTATTGTATTGCTGTTGATGCCCCAAATAAAAATAAATAAATAAATGAATAATCGGCCGAATATTAGTCCAGCTGTTGTCGAACCGAATTTAATATTTGGCCGAATTAGGCCCTTCATCTATTGTTGTAAAACAGACTAATTGAATAGTAAAATTCTTGTTCATTATCAAAGCGGAATATTGTCAAAAAATAAGTTACATCACTGTTAATAATGGGTCAAGTATTAATTTCACGAAGCAGTAACTATATACACTCTTGTAACTTGTAACAAAACCCTTTCAAAATAGTTCGGTAAATCGGCTGCTGAACCGAATAATTCGGCCGAATACCGAAAACATTCAAAAACATGCCGAATATGCCGAATATCGAATAGTAACCGAATATTCATCGCATCTCTAGAAAATACTAACCGAATTCGCTTTTCAACTAGTTTTGTTCATGATGCCATTGGATCTAGTTTAGGGAGAATTAATTGCTAATTTGCGGTCGTGGAATAGCGTGTTTGTTTTTTTAATGATAGATAGCGCTTAGTTTACAAGTGGAGCAAGCTTCTATTTATCTTTAAGCGATTTTGTGAAAGTCATTTGTCGTTTTAATTGTTTGCTGCTTTGTGTAATTTGACTATGTTGCTATAGGGTCGCGGTTGGTGGGTTAGTTTGCGGCCACTTGGATGATTTGATGAACTGAAAGGATATTTTCTTGCTTTTTAGGGTTCCGTAGCCAAAATGGCAAGGGTTCCGTAGCCAAAATGGCAAAAACGGAACCCTATAAGGGATTTTTCATGTCTATCCGTCCGTATGTCACAGCCGATTTACTCGGAGACTACAATTATGAAATTTTAATTTATTATTATTATTATTATAAGCGATCATCGTAGCCCCTCTGGAATGATTCTGGCGCTAAACTTTCCCAAGGTTAAATAAAAAAAACGCCTTGGGCTGACTCAGTTTTAGTTTTAAACGAGGCTATTTGTGGCACGACAATTTTACATTGTGACTGAAGTTCCTTGTATTCCGTTAATAGCGCGTTTACGCGCCTTTCAATTCTTAGGAACTGACACCGTTATTTGGGGCGCGGTACGGTTCTTACTTTCGATGGAATATGCTACCTGAGGGACTACTGCGAAACGAAAACGAACGAAGTTCGAATATCTCCGTCTCTGTCGCACTTGCTAATTGGTACGTAAGTGCGACAGAGAGGGAAAACTTCGTTAGCTGTTCGCGGTAGCGACCCTGGATATTTGGGTGACACGGGTCGCGTTCGGAGTTCGTTAATCGTACTTTTGTAGTACCGTAAACTGGGGTGACTTGAGAAAAAACGGGGCCACTTTGATAGATTTAGACGACTTATATAATCATCACCAAGTATTTCTAGCTTGATTCAGTAAAGTAAACAGTTGAGAAAATTACCAAGGTATTTTAATGACCTTATGTTAAACTAATAAAAACTAAAACATGGCATAAAAACTGGATTTTTAAAGTCGCTCCGCAATTGGAAAGTAACCCCGGTTGACGGTAATAAAAAAGCACCAGCGACAAAACTCCCAGTAGCTCGATTCCACTCACACCTCAGATTCGGTTGAAACCGCTCAACCAACCTCACTGGAGCGCAAACTCTTAGAGTATTCCAGTGTTCCAAACCACACGCGTGGTCGTGTCGGAGGTTTTCCCCTGGATTTTCCCCAGGCTACTTACTCTCCAACCGCGCACTCCTATCGCTTTATTGGGCCCGGCCTATAAAGCCACAGTCAGGTTCAAAAAAAAAGTAATAAAAAATGGGAAAAGACCGTCTTTTATACGAGTGTAGGTAGTCATTCTCAATACATTAATTAGATAATAATTTTTTTCATTACATTTTCCTTATTATTCCTATTAAAACCTACTTAATTTTGCGGTTGGTTCGAAACCCTAAATGTAAGAAGTCCGACACGCACTTGACCGGTTTTTTTAAACAAAATCGCAAGTATATTTTTCTACCGATTTCGCATTTGATTTGGGTAGGTACGACTTTTGTGCCCTCGCTTTATATGGCCACATTACCTTTTTAAAAAGTTTGACTAGTTACCTAACATTTCAGAGCCTGCAATGTTTTTATTTTTTTAAATATTTATCATTTCTATCTGACCATAGACTACACTATACCTTCCAATGTGTAGACAGCGAGTAAAGTTCACTTTGAGTGCCACTTTTGAGATTACTTTTTAACCGATCCGTTATATAAACATCAGCACTTATGTATAGTCGGAATTATTTAAAATGTCTGTCATTTTATAAAACTGTTTTTAGATTTAGAATCTACTTGCTTGGACACTAAAGTAGTTTTTTGAAAGGACTAATTTGATACAGCTCGGCCAGTTCAAATGATGTTACGTATCATCACCATCCGAGCGTCATTCCATATTACAGTTGCATCCAATTGCAAATGATGTTAATATACAATTACGTATATACAACTTATAATATGCTGTTTGTGTCATTCTCAAGCAAGAGGTGTCTTATTGTCGTTGACAACAGGGACGATTTGTGATTGCTTCTTTAAAGAAATGACACCTTGACGTGGACATAAGGTATCTGTTTGAATGACACCACATTTTATCTCGGAAACACATCTCGGATTTTTTGGTTATTGTAAATGTGAGAAATAAGGTATATTGAGTGGAGAATTTGGACCTAGAAAATACGAGTATACCTAACATAGAATGTGTGATTACAATTTGCCGATATCTCTGACCCACGGATATATAAATAACGCTATAGCTGAAGTTACACATTAATTAATGAAACTGAGGTTCGGTACACCTCAATGAGGGTTACCGCGTATGAAATAAAAATAGTAGATTGTATGACAAAGGTCTAAAATGAGCCATATTACCACGAGATAGTTATTTTCCGAACGAAGTGAGGGAAAATAGTTCGAGGGGTAATATGGCTTTTAGACCAGAGTTATACACTCTACTTTTCACTTCGATTGCGAGAAAATAAATAAACAAAGGTTAACCCACCCAAAATTAATAATAAATTCCACGGCGAAGATATATACTTTTGCAGCATGATTTTTTTTCTATAATCCTTTGACACACAAAACATAGACACTGCAGTTCGCGCGCAACATTCACGCGCGAAAAAAGCTATCTGACCTTCCATTAAGCGCTTCAAAGTGTTGCTCGAACGATTTAACCACTTTTTTTAATTATTGTGAAATAGGGACTACTACAAACTTAATCTTTAGACTCTTTAGAAAAATTAATTATGTTTCCAGATTGGTCGATTTTAGTAAAGCTGTATTCTGGTTGGTTAATACCCAATACCAAATATTTTTTTAAGAGTTAAATTAGTGTTCTGTGATTGGTGGATTTAATAGGTGAAGTATTTTGATTGGTCAAATTCAAATGGTTTGTAAATCATAAATATGTATTCATATTTTCCCTAGGGGTTAAATGTACTACTTTAGCCCCGCTTGACAAGTCTAATATGACACACTTTTCGAGCATGAGAAGTGAAAAAGCATTTATTTACCAATAAAGGTTACACCAATAATATAAAGGTTGGGACTTCCTAGTAAGTATGCAATACCTGTGTCAGGAAGTCCCGCTCATCTATAGTAATTTAGTCACAATGATTTGGCGAAATATAAAAACAATACACAGAAAGAAGACTAAATACAGAGATATTAAACTAAACGTTTTTTGTGACAGTTTCTATAATAATAAATCCTATTAAACTAATGAATTTACATTAGAGATTCCGCTCGAGTAAAAAAATAAGTAAGTATGAATTCGCCGCTAGAGGCGCTAGTGTAGCGTGAGGTCTCCGAAATGTCAAAGGTCACTCTTTGTGGTTGCGCTACGCGGGTTAATATCTAATTGGAACAATATGGTGACTTATTTTGCAATACCTGAGCTTCATTATGGAAAATATGAGTTAGGTACTGGTCAATGACTGTCACTGTTTTGAGACAGTTTTGTCTTTCGGAAACTTATGTCCTCCTTTTTTTCCTAACAAAACGGGACTGCGCTACAATAATAATAATAATAATAATAATAATAATGCTTTATTTTTGTACATAGCTACAAACAATCACAATACATCATAGAAATTCATCTGGACAGTACAACAACGCCTAAAAGTAGTGGTCGATATTTCCGACCCCCGAACTAGGTGGGAGACCTGTGTCTCGGGAGTTAGATTTATCTCTTCTTCAGTGTCAGATTACATAAATGCCGTTCGGACAATAGTAATTAGCATTTGAGATGAATCGGAGTATTAATAACAATGCGGGATGTTCGACATTTTTACGGTACGGTTTTAAGGTATTAAATATGATTTAAATGTAAACTTAGTTCTCATGCCCATAATAACCAATAACGATTTTTGATAGCTGGATCTTAGTAGATCTAGATCTTATCTAGATCTTAATCTTATAGGAATAGTGAATTCAGCCGCCCGTATCCTTCGCGGGGACTGTTTTTCTAATAACATAGAATGAAAAAAAAAGTCCGGGTAATAAATGATCCATCTGATTCAATCAAACTCCAAACTGATGTAGATAGTGTTAGCTGGATCTTACTCGACAGTGGCGGCAACTGGTGAACACAAAACGGTAGCTCTCATTCAAACGAAATTTCAACAATAACTCTAAAACCACTCCGCCAATGGTTTCCAAGAAAGTTTCAACAGTTCACGCAATGTGGAATTTTTAATGGCGCTGGCGGCCGCGGCCCGTGTTTATCTTACGCGAAACGTTTGAACGATCGCTTCATAACACAGGGTGTTCGCGAGCTATTTCGACTCGCCTCACCCAGGCGCGGATACAGGGGGGGGGGGCAACAGGGGCAATTGCCCCCCCCTGAAGCCTGTGACAGGGGAGGGCAATTGCCTATGTCCTGACGTAGGAAATATGTTCTAACAATAAAAACAGTTATCAAAAGTCAGTTTTATTTTCGGAAGGTTCGAAAGTGCCCCCCCCCTGAACAAAATCCTGGATCCGCGCCTGGCCTCACCTCGCTAGAGGCCGCGAAATAGCGTTATCCCGTACAGTTGCATCCTGAAGGATGCCCGGGGTCCGCTACTTGATCCCAAGATTCGGCGTACCCACTAGTTTTTAAGGAAACGACTGCCATCTGACCTTCCAACCTGGGGGGAAACCAGACCTTATTGGAATTAGGCTTGTCAAGTGAGTCATCATCATTATCATCATCATTTCAGCTGAAAGACGTCCACTGCTGAACATAGGCCTCCCCCAAGGCTCGCCATTTAGACCGGTCCTGTGCCGTTCGTCAAGTGAGTGAGACTGTCAAATATGCAAGTGTAACAAAGAGGCAGATATTTCGTTTGCAGTTCGTAGTAGGCCCTCAGGTTCAACCAAGTGCGAAGTTTCTTTCTTTAGCCACGTGGCACCTTCTTCCGGGTGGATATATATATATATAAAACATTACTCCCTATGAATGTCACACTATCAAAAACGTTTATTTTAGTATAATTTTCTATCCTTAAAGTTACGTATAATTGAAATAAAATGACTTTTAAGATTAAAAATAGAGGCATGTTTGGCTTTTTTTTCTATCGAACAAAGTTTATTTAATTACGTAACGGTTGCCCGACTGCATTAGTTAAAAGTCTCAAATATAACCCTATATATTTTTTTCATTGACCGAGTGAAACGGGTATTTTTTTTTGTTGATGGTGTCATAAATAATTTTACGTTTTATCATTATGTACATAAAGTTCACACTTTTTAACATATTGTTTTATTTAATTTGCGTTGTTTGTACGTAAATATTACAGGTGGAGGGAAAGGTAGCACGATAAATCAACAAGTCGCACATTTAAATTTCGGTTTTTGGAAATTTCCAAAAACAATTTTTTTATCAATGATTTTGTAAGTTTCTGCGTCCGAATTTCGGTTTGTTGTCCTCTACAGGTCGCATTTCTCAACCGCTTCTCGTGAAATTTTGTTAGCAGGATCGATATTCATAATTGATCTTTTTTATAATGTCCGATTTTGGAAATGATAAAAAAACTCACCACGAGGTCTACAGCTCACTGAGTCACTAGTTTTTAATATGTAGTATTTAAGAATAAAACCATGTTAAAAATCACATATTTTACGAGTAGCTGGCCAGGCAAGGACAGACTTAAGCTGGTTCGCCTTAAACAATTTATAAGTTGTGAATAAAGTAACCATTAAAGATTGTTCTTCGAAACGATAAAATAAGTACTTACTCATACTCGACTACGACGAAAAACGGCGGTTTATTGGACGGGTTGTACTTTGTTGCTCACGGGATTTATCGGTAATGTGTGGAGGGGGAGGCACCGCCCACTTTCCCCCTTTCTCTATTTACAAGGAATGTTTACTTTGACTTTGTGTGCAGCAACAAATATTAAAGATTCAGATTCAAATTAAGATAATTTTATTGGTAAAAGTATAAATACATTTTACAAGTCAATTTGGCATAATAATATTGTTTACATTCATTTTCATTAAGACGCGTATAACCGCGAACGACCTAAACATGTCTAGATAGTGAGCAGTAGCGATTTAAAAGGTTGAAAAATGTCTTATTTGATTTTTTTTTTGTTAGGACAATCTAGGCGTGTTGCAATTTCCGCAGCTCAGATTGAAGAGGACATATCAATTCTTCAAATATATTTTTTCGAGACCTATATTTCGGGCCAGTTTTGAGTTTTAGGCCTTTGAACGCCACCAAAATGTGGTATTTCACTCTATTACGCGCCTTAAATAACATAATCATTATTGCTATTGCTACATTAAAGGAACTAATCCGTTTTCCTTAGAATAAATTCATCTATGCTGTAACATGCTAGGTCAACTAGTAAGATTTTTAGTTTATTTATGAATGCTGCGTTACTTGGGCAGTTAACTATTTCAGTCGGAAGGGTGTTATATATCTTGACACCAGTGACACCGAGTGACTTCCGAGTTTTAGCAAGTACGTCGCGGGACCAGAAGGCAAGGCCGTCTTTCCCGCTGGGCACTAAGGGCACTTACCCAGGGCCCCGCGATCGATAGGGGCCCACTACTTACTGCCAGATCACCAAACGATAACCAATATTTAGTGATCTGTCAAGGGCATAGGGGCCCCATTACCCTAGTGTGCCCAGGGCTTCCAATTGGTTAAAGTCGGCCTTGCCAGAAGGAGACCTGTGTTAGCGTTGACTGCTCCAACAAATTGTCCAAGTCGACCAACAACATGAACATGTGAACATGTCGCAAATAGTGACTTTCCAAGTGAGTTCCAACCGTTGTTCTCTTATTAAGTGTAAATATGTCTCACGTTAGTGCAAATTTATGAATTCAAACCTTTTTGATTTGACGATTCGTTGACAGCTAGACCAATGTTCACTCAATAATTCATTCTATTCGGTGCCATTACCGAAAATTAAAGTCCAATACTGAAACGTTTACCTAATTATGTTTGATTTGATTTCAGTTTGGGTCCGTCATTTTTTTTATTTTTTTATTATGGTCTACAAAGTAGATGTTACAAGTTTTGAAGTACATTACAGTGGCTAGTTACACTCTTGTACATCCTAAAATAGTAGACACGTCATGCATAAAATATACGTGCAGGTTTTACAAAAACAAAATATGTAATAGTTTACAAAGTTTACAAAACAATGGTTATACTAATTTATAATTGAATTTAGTAAGTTCAGCTAAACAAAACTATGAAAAATGAATGAAACCGGGAAAGACATAAAAATAATAAGAAATAAAATAGCTACAATTAACTCACTTATTTGAAATATAAATATCCGTTGTCAAAGATAACAGTCTAGGTACTACATTCTCTTTATAAGAACCATTAAAATAGTTTAAAAAGAACTGCTCAGTGGAACAAATTTTCTAGGAATGAAATGATTATTACAAAGAAAGTTTCTTTGACATACATAAACGAATTGGTAGCGAAGTTACGAGCAAATTTCTTTTCACGTAAATAAGATTTCATAATCACTATAAAAATAAAAATAAATATGAAAAATGCGAGAACAATGAATAGTTATTACTGTTATTAGGTACAATAAAAGCTTGGGGCGCTACCGCGAACAGCAAACGAAGTTTTCCCTCTCTGTCGCACTTGCAAGTTTGCACATAAGTGAGACAGAGAGGGAAACTTCGTTTGTGGTTCGCGGTAGCACTCTTGGTAACACAGTGTACGTTCCGGTACGCACACGGTACGCAGCGCGACCGCTGCGCAACGGAACGTACGGTAACAGATTAGCGACGCCACACAGGATGCGCGAAACGAGATCGTTATAATTATCATACATTCCGGCGCGTAGCGGTCCATATTGAAAAAAAAAACCAAAATTAAAATATTTATTCTGCGAATAGGCCTTAAGGGCACTTTTAGAAGTCAAAATCTATCTATATCAAATAAAAATAATACAATAGTCAAAGGATCATTAAAATGTAGTGTTACATGTCAAAAATAAGACTAAGAAACTAATAACAATCGAGATGAACAATAGAACAATAGAGATGTAATAAGGTCTCTAAGCGTCAAGATAAAAGGTAATAAGGTAGGTACACTAATCATAATAAAATATTGAGGGATATATCTCTAAGCGTCAACATGAAAATAATAAAATATCCGTCCCAATACCGCCGCATACCGGGTAGTCAGTCCGACCTAGGTCGGGCCTAGCTGACTTTCTTGCTGGACTCTTTTCAGTGGCGCTGGTTCACTGAGAAGACAAAACCCTCAGTAGCTCGATTCCACTCACACACGAGCGCAAACTCTTACCCGTTTATTCATAAAACTTAACAAACCTCTGCTAACTAAAATGTTCTTTGTCCCATTCTCACAAACGTCAATGTCAAAGTGACAAATAAGGACAAAAGAACTTTAGCGGCTAGTTAACTAATATAGGTTTGATAGACGTTTATGAATAAGGGGGTTAGAGTATTCCACAGTTTAAACCGCCCGCGTGGTCATGCCAGAGGTTTCCCCTGGATTGTCCCCAGCCCACTCTCCAGCAGCGCACTCCTATCGCTTTATTAGGCCAGTCCTATAAAGTCACATTCAGGATAAAAACCGGCCAAGTGCATGTCGGACCACGCACAATGAAGGGTTCCGTACCAACACCTAGTAGTCCACATTTAAAACCACTGTCCAATACATAGAATCTAAAAAAAGTATATTCATAGGGAACTCACGGCTCTTACGACCTTGTGTTTGGGCAAGACAGTTTTTAGGCGAAAACTGTCTGATTATTCAAACCAAATATTGTTCAAACTAAAAATCGTTGAAAGTATTTACTAATGCACACCACCTCAATTTTTTTCACAATTTTAAACTTTATAGTTTGGAAATTAGAGGGGGGGGGACACACTTTTTATGACTTTGACAGCTCATATCTCACCAACGGTTGACTAAAATGGAAAAGTTTTTTAGAAACCTCCATATCATTTTTAAAGGCTTATCCATCGATACCGCACATGACTATGTGCGTTGGAATTTTTTTTCATCCACCGGTTACATGTATGGAGTGCCCCCCCCCCCCCCTAATTTAATATTTTTTTGTAATTTCACATCACTTTTATGTAGCGGTTCATAGAATACACCGTCGTACCAAATTTCATAATTGTGGTGCTTATAGTTTCCGAATAAATCGGCTGTGACATACGGACGGACAGACATGACGAATGTATAAGGGTTCCGTTTTTGCTATTTTGGCTACGGAACCCTAAAAAGATGCGCAGCGGTTGCGCTGGCTGCAGGTGATATAAGTACCTACTGCGAACTTGCGAAGGTGTTACCCAGAATTCCTAACGTTCCTACGCAATCTAACCTCCCTTTCACCCCTTGTCTAGAAAACTAACTACATAACATTAGCTTACCCTTTTGTTCTCAAAGCGGGTGGGTAGCATATGAAACGTAATTTTCCTAGAAATTGTATTTGAAGATTTGCCTATAGCTATACTAGCTTTTACCCGCGGCTTCGCCCGCGTAATAAAAGTAATTTTTAACCGTCTACAAAAAAGGAGATTCTCAGTCTGATCCGTATGTGTGTATGTATGTAGATACGTATGGATGTCATTTCCGTAATCGGCACCCCGTGGAACCATAAAGACGACACCTATATAATTGTTTAAGATAAATTAATTTCCGCCATCTTGGATTTGAAAATGCATGTCATTTTCGTAATCCGCACCCCGAGGAACCTCGGAGATGACACCCATATCGATTTTTAGGAAAAAAAATGACCGTATATCCATCATATAACGTCATCATATTTGAAAATGGTTGTCATTTTCGTAATCGGCACTAGGTAATTATAATAGGGACTAGGTATTAATAATGATGTAAAAAAAATAATCGACTATAAGTAAATCGATTTTAAATAAAGCCAGGGTTTGAATCCACGACTCCAGAATGTAAGTCTCTTACCGAAGTGCTTGATAACAGTAAATACCTACTCACTTCAATACAGTCTACAAATTGAAAAGTATCGACGTCAACCATTACAAGGTTTAATAAAATATTTACGAGTAAACAGAAAATGCGGCGAACGCATTCTCGGAAGCTTCAAGGCGTATTCCTGTTAAGGGTCCTTATCAGTTAAAAAACGCTCATCTATTACGCTATTTTCTGTTTGAATTGACACGTATCTTGACATTTTCTCAATGTTACTATCTAGAACAGGACTATTTCGATCTTATGTCGTAAACTTTAAATGTATTTTATATTTTTTTCATTAAGAAATATCGTTTCAAACATCACTCCAAATAGACCATTTTCAAGCTAAAAACTTGTATTTTCCGCTTAAATTCTACTACACACAATAAAATCAAAAAATGGCTATGTTACTATCTAAAAATTTAATAAAATCATCGTAGCCTTTAATAACTTTATTGGTATTATCAATACTTTTGTCATAATTTGGAATCAAAACATTTTCAAACTTATAAGGCCTCTTAAGGCTGCGTTTCCATCAGAACTGTGCGAGGATGTGTTTCCATACATTTGTGCTGGCTAACTTGCGAGGTATCAAATGTATGGAAACACATCCTCGCACAGCTCTGATGGAAACGCACCCTAAGGGTCCTTATCACAATAGGGTTCTTGTTAATATAATAATATAATGTATTTGAATCTTGTTAAAATAAAAATTTACCCCGTTATTCATAAAACTTAACAAACCTCTGCTAACTAAAATGTCTGCTGTCACTGTCTCACAAGCACATGCGTCAAAGTGATAGATAAGGACAAACGAACTTTAGCGGCTTGTTAACTAATACAGGTTTGATAGACGTTTATGAATAAGGCGGTTAATGTTTTGAATCATGTAATAATTTAATGAATAATAACTGACAAATAACATTTAAATCTTTTGACATATATATTTTATCCCATATTAAGTATATCATTCACAATCTGTATTTCTAACATTATTTGCTAATAAATCTAATAATTATTGTTTATAAAGATAATCAATCACAAATACAAATTATCCTCTCCCTGGAATTGTAATATTGCAGTGCCCATCAGGGTTCACAAAGCTCTACCTTATAAGTTTACCACCTGCGCAACTACTTTGTGAAATTTCAATAAAGTATTGAGTATTGAGTATTGGGTTTTTTTCTGTGGGAATTCACGCGTACGTTGATATTTTATCATCTGCACTATCTACTGCAGGACTATTACAGCCTGATATCGATTTTACATGTATTTTTATCATTATTCATTACGAAATATCTTTGCAAATATCGCTCCAAATGCTACAAATAAGTACAGTAAAAGTAAAAAATGGCTCTGTTAAGGCCTTACAAGTTTTTAAATTATGACAAAAGTATTGATAATACCAATAAAATGATTAAAGGATGCGATAGTTTAATTAAAATTTTTGGGTAGTAACACAGCCGTTATTGATTTCATTGTGTGTAATAAAATTTGAGCTGAGAAAACTGTTTCAGCATGATAATTTTGGATTTGGAATGCTGTTTGAAACGATATTTCTTTATGAAAAATACATAAAATACATTTAAAATTTATGACATTAGGTCGCAATTGTCCTGTTCTAGATAGTAAAGCTGAGAAAATGTCAAGATACGTATCAATTCAAAGAGAAAATGGCTTAAATAGGTAGATGACAATTTTGTAACTGATAAGGACTATCTAAAATTTTTGTCATCATTTGAGTTCAAAACATTATTTCACTTCTCATGCTCGAAAAGTGTGTCATATTAGGCTTATCAAGCGGGGCTAAAGTAGTACATTTAGCTGATTTAACCCCTCGGGAAAATATGAATACATATTTATGATTTACAAAACACTCTAATTTGACCAATCAAAATACTTCACCATATTAATACCACCAATTAGAAATAGAAAACACATATACAGCCAATTGGAACGTTGGGTTCTTTTTGGTACATACTTTGTACATAATTTAACTATTAAAAACATTAGGTAATTTTTCGTCCCTATTTCAACTATCTACCATAGTTAGCATAGTTAGCATTAAATAGGGACGAAAAATTGTTTTGACTCAGATACATATATCTGAGTCAAAACAGTTTTTAATAAAAGATGCCGCCATATTCTCATTGCATTTTATTATTGATGGTAATATTTGTTTTTTTATTTTCTCCAAATCGAAGTAAAAGTTACTATATACATAACTCTGGTCTTAAAGTCATATTACCACTCGAACTATTTTCCTCACCTTTATTTAAACCCTTGTCATACAATCTACTATAAAATTTACTGTAAGGCCTCTTAAAAATAAAGTACACGTACGTAATTTGTGAAAATGGTAACCAGATGTTCTTTTGATAAATATATATATCATAGTAAGGTCGATACCGATATTGCCATTTCTAGGAATACAGTGAAGTCACAAGTTTACAATATGCTTGTAATATTCGCTCAACTTTCTATAACGTGTCGATTTCACGAACAAGAATAGAGTCGTGTCCAAAATTAGTCTGTAGATACATGTGCAGCTACAATTTGACGTTTTTATCTCCAGCTTTTTTTTTAATTAATTTATTTATGGGAAACAAACAGGGTAAAATCGGGTCGGCAACGCCCGAGTAACGCCGCTGGTGTTGCAAGCGTCTATAGGCGATGGTAACCACTTCCCATCAGGTGGGCAGCTTGTTTGCCACTGACGTGGTAAAAAAAGTTACTCATACAAATACAACATTTAAATTTATACAACAGCCAAACCAGTTTCCACTAATGAGTTTTGACATCCGACCATAACCTTTTCAGCGATCTGTCAAATACAAACGCTGTCCTTCACACATTATGACATGGGACTGTCAAACGCGAAATTGAACCATATAGAAATGCATATGTAGGTTAATATCGCATTGGACGCCGTGACGGATATATATGCGTCGTTGGCGTCAAAACGATGGCGCGCATATATACGTCATTGGCATAGAAAAGGTTAATGCAAAATTACGCTTTGGTAACTTTGGATGGCACCATTATCACTGTCATTGGTAGGTATACTGGTAACTATCCTTTTTTGCTCGTTACCATGGACGTCTCCTGAGTCACTCTTTAAAACTGCGATTATAGGGTTTAAATCTTCCAAACATGAGTTCCAGCGATGAGCATATATCCATTTGGACATGGGTCATCTCTTGAGTATGCTTGGAGGCCATATTATAAACATAATTCTAAGAAACTCGGTTACTGTTTTCTCCTCGCTGACGGGACAGAATAACAACAAGAAAAACAAGTATGTAGTGTTGTGTTCCTGGAGGTGAGCAAGGTTGCCAGAGCTCCCGAGGATGCACTGTGTTGAGAGCGAGGGACCTAAATGTGTTCCTTCTGCTGTCAACACAGTGCATCCTCAAATCTTATAAAGTTGCGGGTGTCTATAGGCTGCGGTGGCCGCTTACCATCAGGTTGACCGTACGCTTGTTTGCCACCGGCGTTGTATATAAAAAAAAGTTGAATGACCCTTAAACATAAACAAAATGTGACTTTCCAATACTTCAACCCTCTTCAACACCCACACGAAGAAATAGGGTGGTGCTATTCTAACCCGAGTAGGTATTAGTTAGGTATCTATTTCATACTACAATGAGGGCCAGGCACGTATCCAGACTTTTGGTTCGAGGGGGAACGAACATTGAAACAACCATGTGAACTGTGTAAAAATCGCTGTAATCACTACTGGCTAAAAACGTTTTCGGGGGGGGGGGGATAAATCCCAACTATCCCCCCTCTGGATTCGTGCCTGATGAGGGCTATCGTTTTTATGCTCACCACTGTCGAGTAAGGTCCAGCTGTCAATTTTTTTTTTTGGTTATTATGAGCATGAGAACGAAGTTTATGTTTAGATCATACCTTAAAACCGTCAAAATATCGAACATACCGCATTGTAGCGGAGTCCCGTTTTTGGAAATAAAGGAGGAAATAAGTTACCGAAAGATAAAACTGTCTCAAAGCACTGACTGTCATTGACCCGTAATTCATATTTACCATAATCAAGCTCAGGTATTGCAAAATACTCACCATATTGTTCCAATTAGATATTAACCCGCGTAGCGCAACCACAAAGAGTGATATTTAAGTTGAATGATTTTATTGGAATTTGACCACGTTATGATCTTTATTTTTATTATTATGATGTTTCTTTTTCTCTATTGAGCTATTTTAATTATCATTTTTTATAATCTATCGTATATTTCATAATGTGACATAAAAATTTGATTTTGATATTGTAATGAAATATTGATATTGCTTAAAATTCTTTTGACATGTAAATTGGCTTTACGGATAAATGAGTATGAGTATGAGTATGACATGTGACATTTCGGAGACCTCGCGCTACACTAGCGCCTCTAGCGGCGAATTCATACTCGATAGCCCCCATTGACGGCATACTGTCATCCTCCCAAACAATATTGTTCCATTATTCCCGGAAACACACTTCCAACACACACATCTCACAAAGGAACCCTTAGAGAATATAATTCCATTTCCGAGAATCACTTGGAAGTAAATAAACGAGTTCCATGCTTGTGTAGAAACCTTCGCAAATAACACAGTTATTTTATGCATCGAGTCTTTGTCTTTTTCATTCTACACAAACGGTTCGCAGAAACGAAAGTCAAAGTTTCTTTATTGGACGCTTTTATGCAATAATGTACCAAACTACTACAGGTTTTCCTACTAGGTTGACACATTGCATAACAGCATCCAATTATTGTAGCTTATTTAGCGATAAGACCGTTTGTTGTTTTACCTCTGTTTCCCTGTATGTTTGTTTAGTGTGTCTACTAGCGCACGCACACAAACACACACACACACACACACACACACACACACACACACACACACACACACACACACACACACACACACACACACACACACACACACACACACACACACACACACACACACACACGCACACACGCACACACATCATTCTCACAGCATTCCCTTACCTTCCATACAGTACTTATTTTTACTCGAGCGGAATCTCTAATCTAAATTCATTAGTTTAATAGGATTTATTATTAAAGAAACTCTATTAAGTTTAATATCATAATATCTCTGTATTTAGTCTTCTTTCTGTGTATTGTTTTTATATTTCGTCAAATCATTGTGACTAAATTACTATAGAAGAGCGGGACTTCCTGACACAGGTATTGTATACTTACTAGGAAGTCCCAACCTTTATATTATTGGTGTAACCTTTATTGGTGAATAAATGCTTTTTATTTTATTTTATTATGTGTGCTTTGTATTGACACGGTCGGGTCGGTCGGCCTCACAAGCTAAACACTATTGTACCTTGTCGCTCTAAAGTCATGCATGAGCTGTCATACTAATTACTAAGCGACAAGGTACCAGTGTCCAGGTACTTAAATGTGAGGCCGACTGTACTAAGACATTGCGGATACTAACACTGCCCAGCCAGGGACTTCTGAACTTCGTATCGTGCCGTCCCTTTCGCTCTCGTGTTATACACTATATGAGTGAAAGGGACGGCACGACACGAAGTTCGGATTTCGAAGTTCGTAGTAGACTCTCTGAGCTCATTAGCGGCCCTCATTATCTCCGAACAACGCTGAAATTAGATCCTTTGACCGAGACAGCTCCTGGGAAAACCGTGTCGACGCCGAAGGCGGAAATAAATATTAAATCTAACCAAGAATTATACTCATTTCAACAAATAGGTAATGACTAGTAGATTTTTTGCTGTTCGCGGGAATAACGTCATAGACATTACGTAATAATAAGAAAATATCACCCGTTCTATGTGGTGTGTTGAAGATAGTTTATAGGTATTTTGCTTAAAACGCGCGCTTCCCACTTCACATTTTCATTGGTGACTATTTTGGTGTTTTTCTAAGCATTCAAAGGTAAAGTTAGATTTATAGGCATCATCTGTTAGTTGCTTACTGTATTATTCTCCTAACTGTATAGTATAGTATATGAATGTTTATATAATATTGTTTTCACTTCTAAATTTGCTGTTACAGCTGTCTGAGGGTTGGAGACCTGGTGACCTGACATACAGGTTTCCCCTAGTTCGGGCACCAGTCTCCACCGCACAAGTTTTGTACCTACTAATAAAATCATTTACTATAGTCACTGTATAAACTGTATACTTTGTGGTGGAGATAATAAATACTTTTTACTTTACTTTACTTTATAGGCTATAAATAGTTCATTTCTAGCGTCCAGGCCTCTCTCCTTGAATACCATGACTCTCGTATCTGTTCCTTCCGGCCAAGCCAATCGCCAAGGAAGGCATAAGCCATACCACTATCTTCCAGCTAGTCATGCGCAAAATATGTCACTAAAGATTGATATATCACTCATTTATTTCACTAGTTCAGTAGCTCAACAGATCCATCTACGATATAGAGTAATAATATCAGTCATTCATTCAATCATGGCATCTATGTCATTCCCGGAGCGAATGAGTAGGTAAACGATATGATTCATGAATTGGTCTGACTGAAGTATATGAATCCAAACTGAACTAGTGAATGAAAGAGTGAATGAGCGAGTGAGGTGAAATACTTCATTTGAATCATTCATTCGTGAACTACTACTCATGTCTCTCAAAACACCAACGAGCTCACGTGCACCAACATACGGTCACAGGCCGGTCATCGTCAAATATGGCGCCGGCAGCTGTCATCCCATAGAAACTTGTCAAACTTTCTATACAATCAGATTTTAACGAACACCGCTCACGATTACAGACGGTTTGGTGCAACCCAGCCTTATTAATTGAAATAAATAAATGATAAATAAATGAACTTTATTCTGCAAGTAGGCCGCAAAGGCATATTTACAAGTCAAAAACTACTAGCGTTTCTCATGAGACCACTGCCGAGAAGAAACGCCGAAAGAAACTCGACAGTCAGTCATTTTTTTCCAAAATATGCTTATTACAATGATACTACTTAACCTACTTAAGTAAATGTAAATGGTACACAACAAAAGAGAATTGAAAGAAAAACGAGGAAAAAATAACAATAGGTATTTACAATGTGTAGTTACACAAGAAAACAAAACATGTCTAATCGTTTGAAATGCTTTCCTGCAAGAAATGTGTCAACTAGATACAATGAAAATATTAGACTCTTTACGCTATTTAGGTATTTGGTTTAGGCCATGCATTTCTGTCTGTTAGATAGTCCTCAACCCTATAATAAGCTTTTGACATCAAAGTTTTTTTTAGGTAATTTTTAAGAGCTGGAAAGGGTAAATTCAAAATTTCATCGGGTAACTTGTTATAAAAACGAACACATTGACCTACAAAAGATTTGTAAACTTTACGGACGCGAAACTTGTTAGTGGCAATTTTATTTTTATTCCTGGTATATTGGCCCATGGAGTCCCAGTGCCCGTCTAGGAAATTTATAGGTTCCACGGGGGATCGTAGAACTGGCAGCTTCCTGGCTCTGCATCAGCATAGCGATTCAGCGAAGAAATGCTTGCATCTTGGACACTATGCTAGGGTTGCCAAAGACAGTTAAAGAAAAAGTAGTATAGCTAGAGCTCATGAAGAAAAATTGGAAGGACATCAGCGTAATGCCTCATCCCCAAAGTCAAAGCAGATGCGGGAGCGGGTCTGGTCTTTGCCGTAGGACGGCATCCTTCATGCGCGCGCGCCACGCAGGCATTGCCTGTCTTAAGCGTTAGGCTTATAGCCGTACATGCATAAGTACTTAAGCTGCTGGTCCCTACTAATTAACTATGCTTTTCAAACCGGGACAATTTGCTTAATGGGCGGGAAACTGGGACACCATGCTTCAAACCGGGACATGTCCCGGCATACCGGGACGTATGGCAACCCTACACTATGCCCGTTTTGGTGCAATAAAAAGCCGTATTCAATTTATATTCAGATAGAACTCGGTAGCGAGACCCTGGGGCCCCAAACGCAAGGCGTTCGCCGGAAGTCATACAAAATGATAACGGTGTTGACACTTCCTTCAAAGTGGGAAGTGTCCCAGAGCAATGACTTGCTATACAACCTTGCGGGGTTTTGACTGTACTGAACATTTATCATGTTCTGTGTATAAGGATGCTATAAGCAGGCGCGGATCCAGGATTTTGTTCAGGGGGGGGCACTTCCGAACTTTCCGAAAATAAAACTGACTTTTGATAACTGTTGTCAGAACATATTTCCTACGTCAGGACATAGGCAATTGCCCTGCCCTGACACAGGCTTCAGGGGGGGCAATTGCCCCTGTTGCCCCCCCCCCTGTATCCGCGCCTGGCTATAAGTCAATTGGAGGATGAGTGCCGAGGAATAAAAAGACCGCAATATTTGAGAGGTGATTTACTACTGCCGGTCGATCGTACACTGACTGTTTGTACAACTTATCTATACATATAATAAAGCTGTAGAGGTTCGAAAATCTGTACATTGATGATATTAGCAAAAAAATCGATGGAGGGGTCTTAGAATCGATAACAGAACACGTTTCAACAGTTTTTAAAATTTGTGTCTGTTTGTCTGTCTGTTTATTTGTCTCACCATCACGCGAAAACCAGCCAATAGATTTCAATACAACCTTCACTAATAAGTTTAATTGATCTTCGGCCAGGTTATAGGCTATAAAAATTATACAGATTGCGGATGGAAGGGGGTGAAAAGAGGGGTTGAACTTTGTATGACAAGTCCTTCAATTAATGACTTAAAGGCTAGAAAATTGGTAAGCATACAATTGGAAGCAAAATAAAAAGAATCCTATTCAAAAATTGTACAATAAATAGATAATATGTGAAAAAATGGAGAGTCCCTCAACCCATAGTAACTGTTTGAAATGAGAGATTTAATTATGTTAGTCAGTGGCTGTCAACATTGCCTATCTGCCTCCAGAGTCCATGGATGTTTACAATGCACGCTGACTTACGAAAATTCGTCTCAGTTGATCCAGTGTAAGTCTGAGCTCGAAATAAGCACATAGTTGTTACGAATCGTGTGGACAAGATACAATAAGGAAGTATCGTGAGGCGAATCAAGACAATTGTAAATATCACGATATTTGACGTTTGGCGTTTCGGAGTCGTGCCATTATACAGATGACATTCGGTTAAGTCGAATCAAAGTTAATGAAAATTATTTAGTACTTGCACAATTTAATAATTTGAGTCTTATAGTAGCGACGATAAAGTAGGTATTTGCATGGAAAGTTTTTATTTTTACCATCGTAGTTATAAACTGAGTAATGTGGTTATGATGATTGATCATGATGAGCTATTATTATGAAAGATTTAGTTCGGATATCAGTATATAAAGTTCTATTAATTACATGCATAATCGTAAGAAAAACAGAATAGGTTTGTGTTATTTAGGTACTGACTTACAGCCTCTAAGGCGCTTGCGTCTTAAGCCAAAACTTGCTGACCCATCGAGCCTTAATAACTTTACTCTTTATAAAATTGGAGATAGACGGTTGTTGTCAGCATTGACTGACCAGCGCTTTAATGTATGCCTACCTAAAATTAATCGAATTTCACTCCTATCGCTTTATTGGGCCCGGCCTATGAAGCCACAGTCAGGTTCAAAAAAATAATATTTTATATGTTGTATTTGTCTACAAAATGACAGAAAATCAACGTGTTTGAAATCCACTCCGAAATCTTTGTAGTAAAAACGGAAGGTTGAGAAATATAAAATAAGTTTCTTTTTTGAAGTTGACTGTGGCTTTATAGGCCGGGCCCAATAAAGCAATAAGAGTGCGCGGTTGGAGAGTAGCTTGGGGACAATCCAGGGGAAACCTCCGACACGACCACGCGGGCGTTTTATACACTGGAATACTCTAAACGTGTGCGCTCCAGTGAGATTGGTTGAGCGGCTTCAACCAAATCTGAGATGTGGGTGGAATCGGACTACTGGGAGTTTTGTCCATGGGTCACTAAAGCTAGCCTAGCTGAGAAGAGTCCAGCAAGGAGTTCCTTGCTGGACTCTTCTCAGCTAGGCCCGACCTGGGTCGGACTGACTCTACCCCGTATGCAGCGGTACCGGGACGAATAGGGACTATATATGTCTGTGTTGTCGCGATCGTGCGGTGGACGTCCCCGCAGGCAGGGTAATTTTGTGTCTGTCCTAAGGACCCATAGAGACTGTTACAAATCTTTTTGGTTACTATAGGTCAGTTTATCAAAAATATTAATTTAATTATTCATATTTTAAGGTTCTTAGAAACGAAAGTTAAGGAAAAAAGTACTTAAGCAGTTTGCCTCTCAGTCTTCGGACTTAGATTTCTTTTTAAATATAATTGTAAAACGATAATATGCGCGTAGATACTTAAAAATATTAATATGTTTTAAGCAGTAACATCTGCAAAAAGTTATAGATTGAAGTTAAGGAAGCGCGAGTCTTTTTGGTAGATATATGTCACTCTGCGTACGCCTCCCCAGGCTTTGTAAGAGAGAACTGGTTGAAGGACTTGGTAACCGAGTGTGATTACTTATTGTTATTATAGACGTTATATTATAGACAGCTCAGTTAAAGCGATTGGCTGCGTACGAGTATTTCAGGATGTCACAGGTTCGATTGTACGTTTTGGAGGTAGAACTTTCACAAGAAAAATACGCGATAAAGGGAGAATTCTGTGCAGATATTTTGAGAGGATGCTTAAAATTTTTGTAAATATATTTGTCTTAGTAAACTACAAGTACATATAAAAAACATTTTCTTAGTAAACTAGAAGTGTTCAATTAATTTTCATACAGAGGGATAATGCGTAGAGGTTTTCACTGCAAGTAGAGCGTATCATATTGTTGTAGAACATTAAAAAGTCTTGAGTTATGATGTTGTACTCCTAACACTTTGCATTTCGAGAAACATCAAAGTTTTTGTTCGATTCAAGCATGTCTTCCCGTGTAGTCGTTATATCGAGCATGTCAGTACTAAGGCTCGGAAAGTAAGGAATTGGGTAACGTCGTCGAACAAGAACGATGTGTAGACGTACGCGACATCGAACCATGACACCACTATGCTACATGGATGTGATAAGGTAGTTTCTTAGCAGATATTAGTGTTTTGTTACATAGTATAAGAGATCATCAAAAATAATTCATACGCATAAATGCTATATGGGATCGAGTCGACGTTGTTCTCCGGGCTGGAATGAAATGTGTAGTATTTAACGTCTGACTTACTTATCCAGTACCTATTACGAACATACATACATACGTACCTATATATAGATATTGATAAATCTTACCCATTTTGTTTCATTATCCGCCTATTACATCCTACTTCAGGACACATGCCTTTCATGGACAAGAGGGCCCATTTCACTTGCTAATTATTATATTTATATAAATTAGAAACTTTGTAAGGTTGTAACTATGAGATGTAAAAAAGTTGGAGTAAATTTTGAGTGAGTCACCCAAAGTTAAGTACTTTATAACCTAACCGGCATTTATCTACCAAGGGCAAGGAATAGTCAGTAGAAGTTCTCGCGAACGAAGTCGCGGGCAAAAGCTAGTAGTTAATAATGCACTTTAGCTACATCGGTACATGTGCGAGGTTAATAACTTTATTTGGGGCTAGTGCAAAGTACACATGCATCGTTGCAGAAAATAATGTACATCTTTGTACATTCTGTTATCATCGAATAATAGTAGATTGTTAAACAAGGGTTGAAAGCCAACCATTTCAGACTAGATACATGTTTTGCCAATATTTCAAGGCTGAAATGGTTGGTTTTACCAGAGTTATACACTGGTTTTTATATCGAATACGAGGAAACTAAAGAATGCCAAAATATGCATAAACATTTTCTGAATCAGCGAGTGTTGAGTGACGTTTACAGTGTTTGTGTTTGGACCATTTTTTTTTAATTCAGAATTAATCGTACCTACTTATATTTGTATGGGTACTACGATTTACAGTACGTTTTCTCGAGCAGAAAAATGCCACTTTCAGCACGCCATTTACATGCACAATGATCCACTTTCAGAGTATGAGAAATTAAAAGTCTATATGTAGGTGTGTGAAGGTAAAAATAAAAATACAGTAGAACATTTATAGAATAACAGGGACGAAGGAGCAGTTATCCCGAAGCGTTGATGACTGTTTTGTTTTATTATGAAACAAACGCAAAATCGAAACAAATGACGACCGCTTTAGCCTAGTTGGTAGTGACTCTGCCTACGAAGCTGGAAGTCCCGGGTTCGAATCCTGGTCAGGGCATGTATCTGTGTGATGAGCACGAATATTTGTTCCTGAGTCTTGGATGTTTTCTATGTATTTAAGTATCTATTTATCTATATAAGTATATATATCGTCGCCTAGTATCCATAGTACAAGCTTTGCTTAGTTTGGGACTAGGTCGATTTGTGTAAGATTGTCCACAAATAATTATATTTATTATTTATTTTTATAATTATTTAAATAATAACTAAAAATATACATATAATTAACATAAAATAAAAATTATCCCTATTTAAGGGATTTCTGGGGGAAATTCAATTCAATTCAATTCAATCATTTATTTATAAAATTTTACATTTTACACGTCATATAAATATATGTGATTACATTTAGTGTTACATTCATTAGGTACATTATTATAATACAGGTTATAGTGCAAGGCTGGGCAAGCGAACCGATTTCATTTTGAAATTTAAAACCTACTTAGCGCAGGTGTTAGCTCTCGAAAAAGGCATCGAGTGTGTAGTAGGCGTTGGATGCCAGTTTCATTTTAAGTTTTTTACTGAAAGATCCATAGCTAGTAGCTTGTCTTATTTCTAGCGGGATTTTATTATATACCTTGGGTCCTACCGTGTGTATACACTTTCCGGATTTGGCAAGTCGTGTTTTCGGTGGATAAAGTTCACCGTGCCTTCTTGAATTCGCATTACTGCGGGTCGGAAATTGTTTTAAATTGCGTCTTACATATTTTGCTACTTCGAAGATGTATAGACTCGGTAGGGTTAGAATTCCCGTTTTTTTGAACACAGAAACTATTTCAATCTCCTGTAAGGGAAAGTCTGGCGATAGCGCCATCTCTCGGGACGGGACAGTACTATTCATTCATGTCTCGGCGCCGCGCGGGCGAGTAGATCGCATCTCGCGCGCACGTCCGACCAAGAATTCCTTAATGGCCCTCCCACGGAAAGTAAGATCAGATCTGAAATGACAAGCGGAAGCTGTACAATAATGACGCGGAAACTTTGTATGTGCTCTTTAATATTAAGGCGAGGACATTCCATTGCAAATGTCCCGCTTCTAACACGCGTGACTTTGCTATTAAGAGCGCTTTAATAAAATGTAACAGCTCCACTAGCGCCACTCGTAAATAATTGTGATTGTTTAAATTTAACGATAGATATTTAAAAAAGGGGGCCGCTACGTACTGTATTTTGTATTTAGGTACGTTTTGAATCCATCAAACTAGTTATTACGTTGCTGGATTTGTCAATCTATGCGTTCAAAGTTAAAACGGCCGTTTTATTTTTGATCTCATAGAGAGACCAATCTAGCAACGTAAAAATTAGTTTGATGGATTGAAAAAATACATATAAACTACAGTACCTAGCGGCCCCCTTTTTTAGTTATATACCATTAAATTGAAATAATTACAATTATTTACGAGTGGCGCTAGTGGACCTGTTACATTTTATTAAAGCGCTCTTAAACCAGGCACGTATCCAGACTTTAGTTTCGGGGGGGGGGGGACAAACATTGAATCAACCATGTGAACTGTGTAAAAATCGCTGTAATCACTGTAAACAGACGGCTAAAAACGTTTTCGGGCGGGGATAAATCCCAACTATCCCCCCCTCTGGATACATGCCTGCTATTAACCATCCTCTCTACGGGAGCTCTGCGCGTAGTTTCGTAAATATTTAGTATCTTAATTGATTTTTGGAATACTGGATCACTAAAATTTATCCGGTTATTGTGTTAGAGCAAAAAAGCTAACCTTTTGTAAAAAATCATAGCAATTTACAATTGACAATTACGAAATCGGCAACATGAAAGTTTATTTTTAATATGATATTTAGGATTTATTGACAGTTACCAAGCCATTTTTGTTTTTGTTTTTTACACAGTCAGATATTTATCGAGATTAGACTAAAAAGGCCATTCCCGAAGAGTGTTGCATACCTTCTTGTCGAGCGCGAAAGATATAAGCGTCTCTTTCACGGGAGTGCGTGGCTGACCGAATCGAAGCATCCCCTTAAGTAATATTGCCTCTACAGGGTCGATAGGTCAGTTTCCGACCAGGTAATTTTGTCCACCGATTTGCGATGAGTTGATGAACTAAAAGAAAATTTTCTTTTTTTATATAGGTTCCCATTCAGTAACCCTCAAAATTAAATAAGGTGTATACAACATAATGTATTTTTGGGGCCTGTAAATATACAAATATCTTTTAAAAAACCTCGTACTTCTGATGGTTAAGAAACTAACGCTGGTAGCGTAACCGGCCTAGTGACCCTACTACAGTTAAGTAATATAATTAAACCTATTACCTATATAAGGAAAATTCGCAGGTAAAAGTAAGAAAGAAAGAAAAAACATCTATTCGTGGCACAGACAAAGTACAAATTAACATAATACCAAAATACAGAAAATAGCCACGAAATGGCCCCAAATCAGCATAGTGCTAGCCATTGGCTAGCGCTGGTCTTCCTTTGGGACCACGAGAAGCCACGAAAGACAAAAAACACTAAAGTCACAAACAACATAACAATTAAATAAATGTAGTGAGTTATCCTTAACACCTGACGTATACCATAAACTACAATTACATGGTCATGGGAATTATGAGAGCGTAATGCCGTTCTTAGGTAGATACGTAATTAGTTATAGTTAGTTTGGGAGA
Organism: Epiblema foenella; assembly: GCA_963556455.1. Taxonomy (NCBI): domain Eukaryota; kingdom Metazoa; phylum Arthropoda; class Insecta; order Lepidoptera; family Tortricidae; genus Epiblema; species Epiblema foenella. Next base: position 1,079,863 of record OY747106.1, read on the forward strand.
CAATGCCAAAATGCTGTAAATAAAGGCCGGCAATAACCGTTCCAATTCAATGTAAAGAGTTCAGCTCCAACGGACTTCTCGGAAACGTGCGCGCGCGCCGGGTTGCCAGCCGTCGCGGCTTTACCTGACTTATTACATTATTGTGTTTGGTTTCCGCGATAAAGGGCTTGTTTAAAACGGTATACTATGTAATAAATAACTTTATCTACGCCCGTATAGTAAACCCTCTTTAATATGTTCAACACCCGTAAGGACTCGCCTTCGGCTCGTTTCATAAAATGTGTGTTTTAATGCCTCTCATTATGTAGCAGTTGCATAAAATACAATTACTTAACCTTTAATCGCTGACTGTCAAAAACGGTACTAGCAAATTTCAACTTTTAAATTAATCAAGAGAATGTTATTTACACTGAAAATTTATAGTTTTCTCAAACCACCGGCCGTAATTTGACACGTAAATTGTTTTCTCAGACAAGGGCTCGAAATATCGGGACGCGATTACGTTGTCCAACTTCATTATAGTGCCTCATAATCATGGCTGGGGATTTAGATTGTTAGAGAAACGTAGCGACTTTACTTTTAAATTACTTTTGACTTTTTTTCTAAAGAACTTCACATAAAATAGGTAGTGTAGGTATCTATAATCCTAGCAGGCAGAATGGCAAAATTGACAAAGTACAAACAATATGCAATTTATTATTTATAAGTACAGTAGAATCCACTTATAACATTTTACCGCTTTTAACAACTTCGAAATCACCACACATTAGATTTGATATCAAACATTTTCAAAGTAAATCAGTCCGTTTTGTGCGGCGTCCTGTTAGTGCGACGTAATATCACCGGTCCCTTGACTGTCGCTTTATCCGGATTCCACTGTATATTTTAAAGTTAATTTATAAGTTAATTTTCCCCCGAGTGGTTACCGGGTAAGAATTGCGCCACCCCATCTCTTCCCGTGGGTTTCGTAGGAGGCGAATAAGGGAAAATCGGAGGGTGGGCAGCAGCATCCTTCGATCATTACCACCATCAAACTGCGGTCGCCAACCCGCTTGCCAAGCGTGGCGACTATGGCAAATCCCCCCCAAGGGAAAAATAAAAAACATGCTTGGGGGAGGCCTATGTTCAGCAGTGGACGTCTTTCGGCTGAAATGATGATGATGATGAAGTTAATTTTAAGTGTGTCATTAGATTTTCTTTCCTAATAAACTAACATTAAAAAAAAAAATTAAAAACATATGCAATTACAAACAAACTAAACAAATTTCTCTTATCAAACGACAGGAGAGTATGAACCTACCCATGTTAAATAGACTCTGAGTTGACTCACTTTAAATAGTTGTCAGTTCCTACAATAAATTGCTATAGTAGCAGCAGTGTAGCAGAATTTTTCCATACAAAAAGCGGCAACGTTTTTCTAACCCTTAATTTACACGATTTTTGTAAATGTTGTAGATATCATTAAATACTAGGTTTATACCTGCATGCAAGTCAAAATATGAACACTTATAGATTCGTTTGACTCTAAAACTTCGTCCTGATTTTCTGCTATTATATCATAAACGAGAAAGATTAACCAAAAAATCAAAACGTATAAACCTAGTTAAGGATGCTTACATCCTTAACTAGGTATTACACAGGCCTTTAAGGCATAAGAATTTCAACCGAGAAGATGGGTTTCAACTGTCAAGTGTCTGGCGTCCAGTGATCCGAAAGTTCTCAAATCGAAAAGAGACTGTTTCCGGAAAGAGCTCGCGTATTGATACTGTGAGTGTGGTGTCTCGTGACCGTAATCGAGTTTCAAGTGACAAGGCGGACGGTGGTAGTGACGGTGACACTGTGCGAAAAAAGCGAACCAGGAAGAGGGTAGATCGCTATGGTGTGTGGGTAGACCACAACTAAAACTCGCAGCACGTCAGTTAATCCTTGATTGTCGATTGAATCGCTTGCAACAGTGCCGAAATATCGGGTACTCAAAAATACAAATATACATGGTAAATATCCCGTTTCAAATCGTAATTCTAATAGAAAGAATATTTCATAATGCCTGATCCCGTTCCGCACGATAAGTTCACAATACTCCAAACTCGTGTTCTATCAAGACAAGCGCGGCATTCCCGGAAAAGCAGTTTGATTTTTTAAATAGAACGTTCCGTTCCACGTTACAATTCTCTCGATATGTGTTTTCGAGGTTATGCAACCGCCCTATATTTATTTTTATCTTCTCGTTTCCAAGTGAAAGGAAACTGGGCTCGTTAAACAGGTTGTGGTACTTTCCTTTATCGTGTACTTTTCAGGCGAGTTTCACTTCATACTAACTAGTTATGCTAGCGATTTTGTAAATCGCTAATTATATACAAACATCCACCCTGAGTTCACTTCCTCAAAGTATAAGTTACTGGATAAAAAAGTAGGTATTCTGAAAGTACAATGATCTCCATCTGATATTCATATAAATCGGTTCTGCGTGAGAAGATGAATTATAGATCGACTGACAAGCACAGAGACAAGCAGACAAACAGGCATATTAACAGCTGGTTACATTCGCAATGAAATAATTACCAACCAACCCACGTAACTCGCTTTTTTTTGCGAATACCTACTTCAAAAGTCTCGATTACTGTTTACGAAACGTTCCTTAAGTCATCAAAGCTGAAATAAAGTTTATTTTAAAATTCCCGAGTAGAGCGTGCGAATACGCGACTGAACATTTGAAAATAACGAATGTCGATGTATCTACATGATTGCCAAATTTAAAACGAATGCAGCTGACGATATTAAACCAACTTATAAACAAAGGTCCTCTCAACTCCTACTTATTAACTCGATTAGGTATTTTGTTCTCAGAAAGCATAATTTCCGCACCATAATGATTAATGAAGTCGGTTGCTAATTTTTATTTTAGTAGGTAGTTATAAGTGTTTCTTATCATTTTTTCAACACAACGGCGCGTCAAATCGTCTATCGCTCCGATCTATCGTGACGACTTATTTATCATTTAATACATAATTCATAAAGCACGTGTGTAAGTGTGACATCATGGCAGGCCCACACACATAGTCACACACAGACAACACAGCCATTAAAGGTGACCTAATCGCATATCATATTTTTAAGAACATCTCATTACAAACGACATTTCGAAATAAGCTCAACAATAATCTTAATATTCTTTATCAAAATGACTTCTCGGAATTTCGCATTCGTAGTAACACTCTAGAATTATAAGCATGTTATTTTTGATCTGAACCACTTAGTTGATGTTCATAACCACCTACATTTTTATTTTTAAAGTTTTTGAGATGCTTCGAAAAGCGTTCAGGGAATCGGTAAATTAAAATGGAAAGTTAGTTCGGTTATGAGCCTTGGATGGTTGAGATTGGGGTTAGATTGGCATGTGCAAGTCGTATTTCAATCAGTTCGTTAGTCGCACGGAGCGCTGTTATTCACAACCATTTTACGTTTACTGATCGCACCACTGCATACGAACCACTGTAACTTCAACGAAATTGAGCGTAGTGTTTAACGCGTCCGGGACCAAGATATGATAGAAGCGAATTCGAAATTGTTTCGTTTCATGAATAGACACGGGTTCGCAGTAATCCGCCATTGAAATTTAAACTAGCCGACTGTTCCGGGAAAGCGGCTCGTGTCTTTTTGCTTCGTTTTCTTCGGTCCTAGCCCAACGAATCAAGAGATGCCCCCGTGGGAGGCGAATCAATGAATCTTTCGGAGGAAATGTAATAGGTGTAATGTCACGTAAATAAATAAATAAATAAATAAATAAATATTAGAGGACAATCTTACACAAATCGAACTAGCCCCACAGTAAGCTCAAGAAGGCTTGTGTTATGGGTACTAGACGACGATATATTTAATAGATATAAATACTTAAATACATAAAAAACATCCAAGACTCAGAAACAAATATTCATGCTCATCACACAAATATTTGCCCTGACCGGGATTCGAACCCAGGACCGTCAGCTTCACAAGCAGGTGCACTACCCACTAGGCTATACCGGTCGTCAAAAAAAGAACCCTTTTATTGTAGAAGGCACTAAGTCCGTTTTTTCAGAATAAAATGCTTGCTAGCGACTCGCTGTTGCGCCATACCTACGGCGAAAAAACGTGTCTGCTATTTTTTTTTACTTTGCGTCATACGTTACGCGCCGTATGACGCAAAGCAAATTAGCCGTGAATTTTTACGACGAAAAAATGCACTATAGGCTTCGCATTCAATTTGAATGATTTTATTTAGAGTAAGAAATGCGTCATTTATGCGATTGTAATTCGATAGTTACTGTTACATTACGAGTAAGTTTATAAACATGTACGTATATTTATACTAGTGTAATCAGAGTAATCAGCGTTGTGAAAGTGATATCACTGATATCACGATTTCCCCTGTTAGTCTTAGCAGTACACCCCGATTCGGAAAATGCTACAAATGGTGAAAATTGGAACGATTGATCTTTAGGCCATATGAATCAATTTGATCTATAGGACTAAAAAATGAATATAAAAGGAGAGAAGTTATGACGATGAAATATCATGACATATCAGTTTGGGTTTCTCCAGATACGATACACTTGAATTATTTTTTGTAAAATATACCTCAAATGATGCCTAATGTCCTCATATCTCATACGCGTCATACTCGCGATCGGGTGCTGTTTGTGGAGTCCGGTCTGTTCATGTTTCCAAGGACATAGTGACTACGTTAATACTAGTGTCTTTTTATAGGGGATTGCCGAGAGACATCATCCTGTTGTGGAATCGTTTTTATTATCAGTGACTCTTAGAGACCATATACATCTCTAACAATATTAAATTAGTCTTAATTTTGACGCTCTGAGAGACATGGTCATCTAAGGACGTTAGAATAGTAACTATTAATAGGGATATTACATCTCTGGGATATTATATTAATTTAATTATACTCCCTGTTTAATCTTGAGACCTTATACATCTGGGTCATTGTCAGTTGTAAAAACGAAAGTTGTCCACCCGGTGGTCAATAGTTAACGGCTTATGTATATTTAAGTTATGTTTTTATTACATGGATTTATAGTTACGGAAACACCGTTTGTGCGGGTTACTAGACCAATCCACAATTAAGCTTTGTGGCCCTTAACTTTTGATATGTCCACCGAAAAGACGCGAACCTAAATCTGACAATGACCCATCTCTAACTTTACTCATGTTGTAATATTTGTAATAGATAACATTGCATGTTTATCTTCACTGCATGACATTAATTTTGTTATAATTGTAAACTCGAAATTATTATTCTTTCTTCAACTGTAAATTAATATTTTGACATGAAACTATTAATTTACAGTTGAAGAACATACTAACAATGGGGCCGAATGGAAGAAACGAGGGAAGGCCTTTGCCTAGCAGTGGGACACTCAAATAGGCTTTTAAAAAAAAAGAAAAAATCTTAATTGCATTTGATTTTTCAAGTTCTATTTTTACTTTAATACAGTTCAGTTTTATACCTAACATGAAAATTTTGCTGCTGCCTAACATCATATTGACCTTAAATGTTAAAAAAAAAGTTGATGGTTGGCTGGAAGAGATCGCTCTTTAGCGATAAGACCGCCTGTCTACCTCTGCTTATATCTAGCTATGTTATATTTCTGACCTGCTTTGTATTTTTATTGAGGTGTGCAATAAAGAGTATTTGTATTGTTGTATTATATTGTAATCTTTCTGTGCACAGATAATATAGTTACAGACCAGCTCTAATTGGCTATTTGACTACAATTTTTTTATGGTGCCATTCGAACCAGTTTTTGGAGACGATCAAGTGTTTGTATGGGACCCACTACAATTAGAGCAAGACAAAAGACGAAAACGAGAGGTAAAGTACAGAATTGCTGACGAGCACTGAAAACGCTCCATACTAATAGGCAGTGAAATGTGACGTCACAGTGTAATGGCGTCGTAATCCCGCTGTATGGAAAAACGAGTAATTTGCCATTTGTCGTGAAATATTGCGTTTAAGAACATAGTTTCCGTACAATTTATTTTTTATTGAAACATGAGAATTCTATTGGTAACTTTTAATTTACATATGGGCTTTAAAAAAAAACAACATTTTTGCGAATCTTTAAAGTTCCATATATTTTTATGATTTTGATTAATTTGTCTAATTTACTATTTTTTGTGATAATTAGACGGTTTTCTATTTATGTAGCTACACTATAGTATAAATTTTAACATGTGCCAAATACCCAATTGTTAACCCTTATCTTATAGTCTGAAATGCCTGTAATTTAATTGTTTTTTTGAAATGAAATATATTTATTTGCTTAACATTATGTACATATGAAGATGGTGAGTTAAATGATAAATAGCGTACATATAATGTCAATATGTTTTGTGAACTTTATTAAATTTTCAATTTCAAATACAAATATCTTTATTTTGCTTAAAAATGCGGTACAAAAGCTGGTATATATTTAGGATAGACACACACATTTCACGAGAAACTGGTGTGCAAAAGTCAACACAGCGAATTAAAACTAAGAACAAAAAATATATATACATACAATGAGACGCTCTAGTGCAGATACAATATTAAGTAAAATCATTAATATTATCTTGTCTATGTTCTTTTTAATACCAAAATTACTAATGTTTCACAATCATAATGTTATTTAATCCAAATCTAATAAAAAATAAAATAAAAAAGAATACATGGTCAGCTTAGTTCTTTAAAATAATCAATATACTCGTCAACAGAATAAAAGCATTCTGTATTAACCATTTTCTGAGTTTCGCCTTGAATAACCTAATTGGCAAATCTTTGATGTCATCATGCAAACGATTAAAAATGTCAATGGACTTACAATATGCGTTCTTGCTATACAATTGTATCACTTTAGCCTAGTTGGTAGTGACCCTGCCTTCGAAGCTGGAGGTCCCGGGTTCGAATCCCGGTCAGGGCATGTATTTGTGTGATGAACACGAATATTTGTTCCTGAGTCATGGATGTTTTCTATGTATTTAAGTATCTATTTTTCTATATAAGTATGTATATCGTCACTTGGTACCCATAGTACAAGCTTTGCTTAGTTTGGGACTAGGTTGATTTGTGTAAGATTGTCCAAAAATATTTACTACCATAGACGGTGCCAGTATTGATCGGTCGGTAACTGGCGCTTAATCCTGGACTCGTGAATAACCATTCTCCTCACAAAGGTCAAAGGCGAACGTTAAACCATTGTCAATTTCCACGAACAATAACCACACAAATTTCGAGACAATGCTAAAAAAATGAAGTCATAATGGCGATTCTCGTAACAACCCTTGGAGGGTTCCGAGGATTAATTACGGGTTCTTCGTAGCTCGCCACCGGGGCTCGGCCGGGCTCGGCGGCCGTTCCGAGTAGCGAGTCGAAAAAGGAGCAAAAACGGCCGCGTTCCGGGAACACGCATACCTGCGCTGCGCCCGCGCCGGCCGCGCATCTTCCGAGTATTGCGGTGTTGCCAGTCCATAATTCGATTTTAAATAAAATAAATATAAATAAATAAATAATATATAAATAAATATTTTTGGACAATCTTACACAAATCAACCTAGTCCCAAACTAAGCAAAGCTTGTACTATGGGTACCAAGTGACGATATACATACTTATATAGGTAAATAGATACTTAAATACATAGAAAACATCCAAGACTCAGGAACAAATATTCGTGTTCATCACACAAATAAATGCCCTGACCGGGATTCGAACCCGGGACCTCCAGCTTCGAAGGCAGGGTCACTACCAACTAGGCTAAAGCGGTCGTCGGGCGGTTTTACTATAAATCTCTGATATTTTATAGATTATGTGTCATAATCATAATCATTTATTTTGCAAAAACATACACAGATGGTACAGTAGTCATGTCAGTGGTATTACATTTTCATGAATGCATGTTCCGCCACAGCTGGCATGCAAAATTATTAAGATTAAAACAATTACAATAATTCAGTATCGATAAAATTTACATTCACATTTAAATTGCAGTTTGGATATACATAAAAAGAAAAAGAAAAAAGTAGGTATCTAGTCAATCAAGCATGTTTTCAAAATATTCCCTTAGTTTGGGACTAGGTTATGTAGGTTTGATAAAATATATAACAAATTACCGAAGAATCTATCCAAAATACAAGATTTGGTAGATTTCAAAGAAAGCCTGTATACACTTTTAGTCGGAAAAGCGTACTATTCACTGAAGGAATACTTTACGGATTTTGAATTGTAGGTGTATCGTGATGCTTTCTTTATACCCATTAATTGCTATTTTTAAACAATACTGTATGCATGCTCCATCCTGACATAAAATATTTGTATGCCTAAATGGCAAAACATAGTGATACCTAATTTAAGTTTATTTTTACCAGCCTTAAACCTATGTTTACAAATAAATGATTTTGACTTTTGACGTTTGACTTTTTGAATTATAATAGGTGTATCATAACTAGTCATAAGTGGAACCATTTTTGTTATGCACCAACAAAGGCCGCGTGAAAATATAATTCTGAGCGAAGCGAATGGTTTAATAACAGAATCCTGAGCGTAGCTGAGTGTTACAACACACGAGACTTAAAATAATTTTGCAGCCATGTAACACGAATCTTCACCTCACCACAACCTCACTAAAGCGAGGAAAATACTACATAAGAAAAAACAACTGAAATATGTAAAATCAGCCTTTATTTTAACCAAGTAGTACACAAATAACAAGGGTAGGTACGAAAAAAAAACACAAATTGGTAGGAAATGTTATATACAGTCAGCAAAACTATCAATCGATGTTTAGAGGGGCGAAAATTGTCCTTTATGGACTGGCCTTTACATGTTTTACGTTTAAAAAAATAACTAATAACACATTCGGATTTCAAACATTCGTTCCAATCTTGTGGATAAAATTCAGTGTTGCTCTGTTTTTAAAGGATAAAAAAGGGCTTTCCGATTTCCGAGCTAGTGAGGTGAAAATATTTTTTTTTATTCTAAATAGGTTTGCGCTTGACCACAAATCACCTGATGGTAAGCAATATTGTGGTTTAGGATGGAACGCGCTTACCTAGTAAAAACCGATTCACTCTCGCTTTGAAGACCAAAAGGTTGTAGTATATTTTTTTACAGCTAAGTTAGTTAACGATAGTCAATTAATACGTAATTGAAATATTAATCATAATCGTCGCGAGTTTCGCGCATGAGTAACGCCGGTTCGTTGAATTCATCGATCGACTGCCATTCCGAGTTATGTTTATATCTGAAATTAATTTCCGTTGTTGCGGTCATTTCCACTGATTTGTTTTTCCAAGTACAGTCAGTCTGATAAGAAGCTGAACACTTTGGTACTTTGGCGCTTCAGCCCGATAAAGCCGAGCATAGAGAAATATTGCGTTCTTTAAAACGCTGTTCTGCCCAGACGAGGAAAATAAGGATTGATTTTCATATATGTAATTATTGAATATATGTTTGTCTTTCTGACAATAGCCGAAACATGATTACTTAAAATTTTCTCAATGGGCAAAAATTCAAAGTTGAGTCTTTAATAAAATTTCGTCTATATTCACGTCGTGCTTTGTATAGTAACTGGCGCTAGCTATTTATATACATTTGGAACGTTATCATCAAAAACATGATAAAGGTAGCGTCATAAAGTGATAATTACTAGGGATACGCCGAATATTCGGTTATTATTCGGTATTCGGCATATTCAGCATGTTTTTGAATGTTCGGTATTCGGCCGAATTATTCGGTTCAGCTGCCGAATATTTACCGAACAATTTTGAGAGGGTTTTGTTACAAGTTACAAGAGTGTATTATAGTTACTGCTTCGTGAAATTAATACATGACCCATTATTAACATTGATTTAACTTATTTTTTGACAATATTCCGCTTTGATAATGAACAAGAATTTTACTATTCAATTAGTCTGTTTTACAACAATAGATCAAGGAATTACGTTGAACCGAATAATTTGGCCGAATATTCGGTTCGGCAACAGCTAGACTTAATATTCGGCCGAATGTTCGTATTCGGTCAAACCCATATTCGGCGCAAAGTCGCTTTCTCTATCCCTATGTCCCTATATCCCTATGTATGCTTAAATCTTTAAAACTACGCAACGGATTTTGATGCGGTTTTTTTATAAAGGGACTCAAGGGGAAGGTTTATATGTTTAATACATGCATCAGCATTGCACCCGTGCGAAGCCGGGGCGGGTCGCCAGTCTCTAATAATTAATCTATTTTTGCTGATATTTTTATTGAGATTATCTCTGTACTTGTTTGTTTGTTATATTTTATTTATTGACGTGTACCACTATTGTTATTTTAAATTTATTGCATTTTAACGATCCTGACTACCGGGAGATAGGATTTATTTGTAGCACAACCATGAGTTTACAATGACCATACTCGCTAGCGTCTGCGTAAACGATTTGTATGCACAAAAGTACAGCGCCTCTGGCGGTCACTCATAGAACTAAGGATCGGTAGTATGAGTTCTACGGTAAATTACCTATCTAAAACTAAACGCTAGCGACTGACGTTTTGTAGCTGTCAAATGGCTGTTACCGTAGAAAATCGGTACCATGAGTTACAAACTTGACAGATGCTATCGAATAATACGCTATCGAGTGTAGTAACTATTTCACTATAGCGCTACCATGAGTCGACAGTGACCGTACTCGCTAGCGTCTGCGTAAACGATTTGTATGTACATTAGTACAGCGCCTCTGGAAATGTATTGCATTTGTTTGAATATTTTTATATTATTTTTGACGATCGTGATGTAAATTCTTATAATTTTGACTTATGCAAATTTGTATTGCAATTTCACATGCGTTAACATTTAATACGCGGTTTCCAAAGGAGCCCATGATAAATTCTCTTTTAATTCCTAGAAAAGAATGATGACCATTTATTCTGCTTAAACAATAACGCGTTGGTAACAATAGACAATTAGTTTCGAGTCTCGAGTAAGTGCCGGCAATGCCGGCTGGGCAGGATAAAGAGCCGACCATAAACTATCCTTTCTTGTATTTATTGTTTTGTCCTTTACTTAGTAACCAACTGAGTATTCGCGATCAAACGTTTGCCGACTACATATAGGCCCTATTCGTGGCGGTACCGCCGCACACCGGGAACAGTCAGTCTGACCCAGGCCTAGCTGAGTTTCTTGCTGGACTCTTCTCAGCTATGCTGGCGACAAAATTCCCAGTAGCTCGATTCCACTCATACCTCAGATTCAGTTGAAACCGCTCATGCAATCTCACTGGAGCGCAAACTCGAGTATTCCAGTGTTCCAAAACACACGCGTGCTCGTGTCGGAGGTTTTCCCCTGGATTTTTCCCAGGCTACTCTCCAACCGCGCACTCCTATTACTTTATTGGGCCCGGCCTGTAAAGCCACAGTCAGGTTCAAAATAAAACTTGCCGACAGAACTAGTTTAGACAGGCATTCTGCGTTAGAGTCCGTGACTTAGTCAGCGAAAACTTCCCTATTTCATCGCTTCAAGGGATGATTTTCATCATAAAAGTACTCTATATGTTAAACCATATTTGTATACCAAGTTTCATCATAATCCGTTAAACCGTTTTTGCGTGGTTGAGTAACAAATATCCAAATGATATTAGTGTGATTATTAATGTGAACACATCGAAAGGGACCTTATGGCGGCAGGCGCTTACGTTGCACCTATTCACTATTGTATTGGAACAGCGGCAATAAAGGCGTAAGTGCCGGCCGCCATAAGGTTTCAATATGGATTATCACAAATTTCATTGTAGTCAAATTAATATTTTCATTTTTTCTCTTCGCTACTATTGCGGACTACTGCGGCCTTGTATCATACATTTAATGTTTTTTTGGGTTTCTCATAATACCCATTGAAATTGACGACCGGTTTAGCCTAGTGGGTAGTGCACCTGCCTGTGAAGCTGACGGTTCTGGGTTCGAATCCCGGTCAGGGCAAATATTTGTATGATGAGCATGAATATTTGTTTCTGAGTTTGGATGTTTTCTATGTATTTAAGTATTTATATCTATTAAATATATCGTCGTCTAGTACCCATAACACAAGCCTTCTCGAGCTTACTGTGGGACTAGTTCGATTTGTGTAAGATTGTCCTCTAATATTTATTTATTATTTATTTATTATTAAATATCACTAAAAACTGATATTGCGCACGCAAAAAGCAAAACATGGGTCCACTTGGGAAATTTTGAAATCAAAACATTTTATTATTTGTAAGGAAGGCCTCGGTGAAAAAGAACGTCGTGAGAAAACCGGTCTATTCCTAACACTGTCTAGTTTTGCCTCTGGATTGGAAGGTCAGACCCACACCCTATCTCTTTTGAATTGTACTCTCTTCACCCCTGCAACTCCACGCTATCTCAAAGAGCGTTTTACTTATCTTCGTTCCGTTAGGTCCTCCCGAAGCTTGCTTCTCACTGTTCCATCTTCCTCATCAAAATTTTATAATTCTTCTTTCACTTTCCGAGCTATTCGGCTTTGGAATTCTTTATCTCCTGATGTGAGGCGTGCTGAACCTCTTGCTGTCTTTAAAAAACAGCTTAAAGATCACTATTTGTCTCCCTCAGGACACACTTAAGACTTAGCTCCTTTAGACTATGTGGCTGACTATATATTTGTATATGTTTATGTACGTATATTTTTATACTATATTTATGTATGTTTATTTATTCTTAATTAAATGTTATTGTTGTAATTATTAGTAGGCTTCATATGTATTAACTCTGCACCACCTGCTATGGAATCGTTCTGATTAGATTTCCGCTACCCTAAGGTTGTCTGGAAAAAATCGCTCTTTAGCGATAAGACGGCCTGTTGTTTGCCTCTTCTCATTGTGTTTTTGTACTGTACTGTATCCTTTGATTGAGGTGTGCAATAAAGAGTATTTGTATTGTATTGTATTGCCAGATGGCAGTCGCCTTCGTAAAACTAATTCCTGCCACAAATTAGGGACGGTAAGCGGACCCCGGACTCATTAGGACCCAACCGGGAAAACGCGGATGACGAACATGCACTTTTTAAGCACTCCGGCTGTATAGTTAACTTCTGACTGCATAAACAAAGAAGTTCCCAGTAGGCCGCGACTTCGCGGTAGCTTCAACAATGTGCGATTGTCAACGAGATACTCATCACCACACAGACAATTTTAAACCTTAACAATGCAAGGCAACGTTGAAAATCGTTAGTTTGTGGGTACAATATTCAATCCTGGTTGTGCGTAATGTGGGTAGGGTCGAGACAAAGGAAACCACTATCAGAAAAACAGAAATCCAATTCCGGACACCTTTTGACGTATTGTATTTCTGGATTCGTGTATTGCGCATGGCTGTATGTGTATGTGTGACTGGAACACATAGATATTTATTTCCCTTGTCATACTCGTGAACGGGTGCTGTTTGTGGGGTCCAGTCTGTTCATGTTTGCAAGGACTAGTAACTTCGTACTAGTGTTCAGTGGAATTGACATGATAAGAGACTTCACTGTTCTCATTTGAATATTTATTTATTAGATTTTATTATTTTCATGTTGACGTGTTATAGATATAGCTCAAAATATTTTATTATGATTACTGTACCTACTTTATTACCTTTTATCTTGACGCTTAGAGACCTTATACATCTCTAACAAATCTCGATTGTTATTAGTTTCTTAGTCTTATTTTTGACAAGTAACACTAGGTACATTTAATTAATGATACTTTGATTATTGTATTATTTTTATTTGATGTACCTAGATAGATTTTGACTTGTAAAAGTGCCGTTGAGGCCTATCTATACATATAATAAAGCTGTAGAGGTTCGAAAATCTGTACATTGAAGATATTAGCAAAAAAATCGATTGAGGGGTCTTAGAATCGATATCAGAACACATTTCAACAGTTTTTAAAATTTGTGTCTGTTTGTCTGTCTGTTTATTTGTCTCACCATCACGCGAAAACTAGCCAATAGATTTCGGTACAAACTTCACTAATAAGTTTAACGGATCTTCGGACAGGTCATAGGCTATAAAAAACATACAGATTGGGGATGGACGGGGGTGAAAAGAGGGGTTAAACTTTGTATGACAAGTTCTTTAATTAATGACTTAAAGGCTTGAAAATTGGTAAGCATATAATTGGAAGCAAAATAAAAAGAACCCCATTCAAAAATTGTACAATAAACAGATAATATGTGAAAAAATGGAGGGTAAAATAGTGCTTAGGGGACAAATAACCAAAAATCCCTCAACCCATTGTAACTGTTTCAAATGAGAGATTTAATTATGTTAGTCAGTTGTTGTCTACATTGTCAAACCAGTGCCTTGAACTTCGTCTACCTATAATTGATATATCTATGTTGTTAGAGTGGTCGAGTGTGATAATGGTGTCATCTAAGGGCCTACAAAATACCACAAATTCCCACTATTCCCACTAATATTATAAATGTGAAAGTTCAGATGTTTAGATGTTTGGATATTTATTACTCAATCACGCAAAAACGGCTGACCGGATTATGATGAAACTTGGTACGCAACGAGTTTATAACCTGGATTAACATATAGGATACTTTATATCCCTTCATCATCCCTCAAAAAGATAAATTCGGAGGTGGAAGTTGAATTTCATAGATCCAGAATCATGTAGAATATTTACAATACCCGCTGACTTACGAAAATTCGCCTCAGATAAGAGAGAACCAGTGTAAGTCTGAGCTCCAAAAATGTACATAGTTGTCACGAATCGTAGGGTCAAGATACAATAAGGACGCATCGTGAGGCGAGTGTAGACTGTTGTAAATTCACGATATTTGACGTTTGGCGTGTCAGAGAGTTGCCATTACACAGATGCCATTCGTTCAAGTCGAATCGAAGTTAATGTAGATTATTTACTACTTGCACAATTCAATAATTTGAGTCTTATAGTTGCTAAGATAAAGTAGGTATTTTCATGTAAAGTTTTTAGTTTTACCATCGTAGTTATAAACTAAGTAATGTCGCTACCAATTGATTATAATGAGCTATTATTATGAAATGCATATTTGTAAGCAAAACATAATAGATTTGCATTATTTAGGTACTGAATTACAGCCTATAAAGCGCTGGGGTTTTAAATAAAAACTTGCTGACCCATTGAGCCTAAATAACTTTACTGTTGTGCGTTGTGGTTGAGCGGCTTCAACCAAATCTGAGGTGTGGGTGCAATCAAACTACTGGGAGTTTTGTCGCTGTTTCACTAAACCAAACCTAGCTGAGAAGAGACCAGCTAGGAACTCGTGTTTGTCTTAGTAAACTACAAGTACATATGAAAAAGATTTTCTTAGTAAACTAGAAGTATAAATTTCCATACAGAGGGATAATGCGTAGAGACATGTGCCCAAGGTGTTCACTGCAAGTGGAGCGTGTCATATTGTTGTAGGTCATTACAGATTTTGGGTCATAATGTAGGACTCCTAACACGTTGCAGTTCGAGAAACATAGAAGTTTTTGTTCCATTCAATCATAATATGTTTTCCCCTGTAGTACATCTAGCCTTAGTACTACATCTAGCATGTCAGTACTAAGGCTCGGAAAGTAGGGAATTGGGAAACTTCATAGAACAAGAACGAATGTGTAACCTATACGTACGCTACATCGAACCATGACACCACTATGCTACATGGATTTGATGAGGTAGTTTCTTAGCACACATTGTGTTTCGTTACGTAGTATAAGAAATCATAAAAACTATTTGTACGTATAAATGCTATATGGGATCGAGTCGAAGGCGTTCTCGGGGCTGGAATGAAATGTGTATTTAACGTCCGACTTTCTTGGCCAGTACCTATTACCAACATACATATATATATATAGGTATTGAAAAATCATATTACCCATTTTGTTTCATTATCCGCCTATTACATCCTACTTCGAGACACATGCCTCCTTTCATGAACAAGGGGGCTCATTTCACTAGCTAATATATTTATATAAATAAGAAACTTTGTAAGGCTGTAACTTTGAAACGTAAAAACGTTTCAGTACATTTTGAGTGAGTTACTCAAAGTTAAGTAGTTTATAACCTAACCTGCAGAATATATGTATCTACCAAGGGGAAGGAATAGTCAGTAGACGTTCACGCGAACGAAGTCGCGGGCAAAAGCTAGTTTGTAGAATAAATGTTTTGATTTTGTTTTTTTTTGATTTTTAGATAAATAAAGTTGCTGGCGCTCACCGTGCGCTGGACTTGCTCGAAAATATATTTACATGGCGTCAGTAACCTGCCAGCGCTGGCAATGCTGGCGTCCAGCGAAACTGGCATCAGGAACTGGATTCATCTAGCACTGCTATACCACGACAGTGACGAACAAGAATACGGCCTGCCTGATAGACTAAGTCAAAGTCAAAAGTAATTTATTTGCTATAATACAGTCAAGCGGATGTTAATAATGATAATATTCGTACAATGTATTCTGCCTGCTACTGGGCATGCAAATTATACTACAATTAAAATTACAATGTTAAGAGTTAAGTTAAAGGTTAGTCAAAATTTAATTTAATTATTAGGGGAGATTTAATAAATATCAGGCTTATAATTTAGACTGAGGGATAGATAGCATTTTTTTTGAAACGCTTCTTTGCGTCAGTGCATGCACACTATTGCACACCTACAGTACGGAACCAAAATTGGGGCCAGTCCCTTTACCATGAGTTTGCGTGACCGTACTCGCTAGCGACTGCGTAAACGGTTAGTATGCCGATTCTTAGTTTTATTGCTTAACGGCCAGAGGCGCTGTACTTTTGCACATACAATTTTTTACGCAGTCGCTAGCGAGTACGGTCATATAAACTCATGGTAAAGCCACAGAGCCGCAGATTGTGAGCGATCTTTCAGACTCCAAAAACGCATCGGGATCAACGGCTTAACGTGCCTTCCAAAGCGCGGGAGCGCTCAGTTAATAACCACTCAAAGCGGTCACCCATCCAATAACTGACCTGGGCCGATGTTGCTTAACCTCGCATACCGCACGCGGTAAGTACGCGGGCGCCGCTGGGCCACGAGCGCTCCTGTTATTTAATGTTATGATTATGAAATTTAATTTGATTAAACCTGACCCGTAATTGATATTGACCAATGAAACGAATACGAATATTAACCCCACAGATTTACCAGTGTAAGTTGACCTCTGATTACCTACACTTGATACGAATATCTAGTTCAATTTATACTGGGCCAGCTTAACAATCGAAACAATGTTAATAAACATTACCTGGAAATACTGCAATTCATTTTTACGCTTAAAATTGCTGCAATTGACTACGGCAAATTAGTTACGCAGTCGGTATACTGGCACAACCAACAACTCGCTTCACCACACCCAGTATATCACTGAGCTATGATCCCGTACAGTTGCTATGAAGTTGGGGACCAAGTTACATTGGATAAACGGGAGTTGAAGTGAATAACGAACGAGCAATTTGATTTTTTCCAAGAATTTGTTCATTACAGTACGTCGTAGTGTCATCAAAAAACAAATAATTCCCTACAAATGCAGGTTTTGCATGAGCTGCATTTATCACGATTACAATTTTAGATTTTTTTTTATACAAACGCCTTAAGGGTCCTTATCAGTTAAAAAATGCTCATCTATTTACGCCATTTTCTGTTTGAATTGACACATGACATTTTCTCAATGTTGCTATCTAGAACAGGACTATTGCAACCTAATGTTATAAATTTTAAATGTATTTTTTGGATTTTTCATTAAGAAATATCGTTTCAAACATCACTCCAAATCGACCATTTTCGGGCTAAAAACTGGTTTTTTGCTTTTAAATTCTACTACACACAATAAAATCAAAAATTGGCTATGTTACTATCTAAAACTTTAATAAAATCATCGTAGCCTTTAAGAATTTTATTGGTATTATCAATACTTTTGTCATAATTTGAAATCAAAACATTTTAAAACTTATAAGGCCTCTTAAGGGAGGGCGATTGCACCTATAACTCAGTTGGCTAGAGCGACTGGCTCGAGTGCCGGGAGGTCGCAGGTTCGAATCTTATCCTGCTCGGTGCCTAAATTTTTCAATTTTTCCTTCATTCTAAATTTTAGATTTTTTTGAATTAGATCGAAGATGCCTGCGTTAATAAATACGTAAGTTACGAGGTTCGGAATTCGGCTATTTATTTATCGTATGGCAATTATTTCGAACCGTGAGATCTTTGAAAAGACAGTAAAGGTTGCCAGTTGTTGTTGACGCTTAGAGATATATCTCTCAATATTTTATTATGATTAGTGGTACTTACCTTTACCTGTTGTCTTGACGCTTAGAGACCTTATACATCTCTAACAAATCTCGATTGTTATTAGTTTCTCTCTCTTATTCTTGACATGTAACACTACATTTAATTAATGATACTTTGATTATTGTATTATTTTTATTTGATATAGATAGATTTTGACTTGTAAAAGTGCCCTTGAGGCCTATTTGCAGAATAAATGTTTTGATTTTGATTGATTTTGCTGCACTTTTAGCACCACCCAGGGATCACGTGTAGGGTAGCGGTGGGATACTCCCTACGGACGTGGTGCAACTTCGACCCCCCTTGTCAAGTGAGTGGGCAACTTGACTGTTAGAAGTTCTCAAGCCGCCCGGAGGCCTCTAATTCGGCTTAACGACCGCTATCATAGACAGCAGCCGTCATCAACGGTTTAACGTGCCTTCCAAAGCACGTGAGCGCTCAGATAATAACCTCTAAAAGCGGTCACCCATCCAAGAACTGACCTGGCCCGACGTTGCTTAACCTCGCATACCGCATGCGTTGCGCGGGCGCCGCTGGGCCCCGAGCGCCCTGCGGTTGTAAGTTACTTTGAGTACCTATGTTATGCTATTCTGTAAAAAAATAGTTATCGCTAATACTTTAGGCTCCGAGCGAGATTCGAACCTGCGAAATTCTAGCATTCGCGGCAAATCGCTCTAGCCACTAAGCTACCGATGCAACCTTGCTCGGAACCTAATGTTTCCCTTATACTGAAATTTGTACTTAATTAGTTATTGGGCTCAAACATCAGACATTAATTCTGTACTAGCGACCCGCCCCGGCTTCGCACGGGTGCAATGCTGATGCATGTATTATACATATAGACCTTCCCCTTGAGTCACTCTATCTATTAAAAAAAACCATCAAAATCCTTTGCGTAGTTTTAAAGATTTAAGCATAGGTAGGGATATAGGGACATAGGGACAGAGAAAGCGACTTTGTTTTATACTATGTAGTGAAGTAGGCCTCACTCAAGGGCTCTTTTACAGGTCAAAAACATAGTTAGTACCTATAGTGAAAGTACACAGCAATAAGTGAACAATAAAACAGACATGAATAACCTGGGCACGCGTTTGCAGAGAGATGTATAGTCTCCGGGTCTATAATACCTTTTAATTGTATAAACTTAAGTAATAACTAAGAGATGTAAAGAGTCTCTGGTACTAAGGCTTACATATACTAAGCTACACATAATTACTTACATTAAACTACGCCTATATTGCAACGTCAATGTTTGTAGTTAATTATAACTACGTAGGTATATTAATACTCTTACCACATCACTATCGGTACTATTAAAAACCAGTCTTATCTGTAGATAACCACTCTATTCCTGTTATTCATACATATGCAAATAACGTATTATTAACAGGAAACATTTCTCTCATCCACATTCATGCTTCGACGGAGCTGATCGAGTTTATAAATAGACAATATCTATAACAGTCACCATGTATAAGATAAACTACAAAACTGCCAGTAGCTCGATTCCACTCACACCTCAGATTAGGTTGAAACCGCTCAACTAATCTCACTGGAGCGCAAACTTAGAGTATTCCAGTGTTCCAAACCACACGCGTGGTCGTGTCGGAGGTTTTCCCCTGGATTCTCCCGAGGCTAATCTTGAACCACGCATTCCTATCGCTTTATTGGGCCCGGTCTATAAAGCCACAATCAGATAAAAAAAACTGGTCTATTTCAGAAAGGTAACAGGTACCAATAAGACCGCTATTAGTTTGGATTCCCAATTCCCAATAACTGTCAATTGATTACATTTTAAAATAAGTAGTTATTGAAAAAGTAGTACCTACCTCTTAACTCATTCTAATAGCGAAAAGGTAACAGTGAATTGGAATCGGTTTTGTGGATGAATCCAAAATACGTCTTGACGAATAGACCCCTTTTAGTAATATTAAAAAGTTGCGTACAACATTCAAAACAGTGTAAATTATTCTATTCAAAAACCTTTTGAAAACAGGTAGTTACCTGAAATAATATGACAGGAAAAAAAGAGTGAAAATAATTCACAAAACTACGGTAGACTCGTTAGATCAGATCAGATATTTTTCAGAGCATAACACGAAAATAAGTTCTAGGTAATTGAATGTATAGTGATTATCGCTTCAGAACTTAAAAAAATAGTTGAATTATTTTTAAATTCCATAAACTTCATTCAAAATAACCAATTATTTCGAAAACAGCAGCTGAATTGACCAAAAAGTACCACTTAAATCCAAACGCACGTATTTGAACGATACGCAGACCCTTGTTTCTCACGATATCGTAAACAAGTTGTTAAAGTTCAATTTCGTTAATAAAACAGTTATCTTCAAGTTATCGTTATCTGAGGCGCCAGCATCTGCGTGTTTGTATAAACATATGTGATGTGATGTAATTGCATCGTCACAGACATCGCTGTTATTCGCTTGGCGTCACGCCGCTTAACCTTAAGACCTTTATATATCGATAAGAACCTATTATTGACGATCACTTGGCAGTTAGTTAATTATAGTTCCAAAAATACATGTTAAAGTTAGATAAACAACATATTCACCTGGTATTTTGACCACCATTTGAGGTGAAAGCCTTCTGGGATCCAACGTAAACGCTTAAATGACAACACTACACGGAACACTTATAATTACAGATATTTCCTCAAATCCACTTCGCGTTCGTTTCTCGGTAAACTCTTTATGCGGTTTCTTAGAAGTTCGCCAGAGAAATTATTTTGCAGTAATCACAGTAACAGGTGAGAGGTTCTTAGAACTCATGCATACAATTTCACTGGTATATATCACAGATGTCGATATCACGAGGTGAAAGTTCGGGAGGCGTAGCGCCTCGCAGGAACGTGTCTCTTCCAAGCACTGAAGTAGACTACTGACTGATCGAGCGAGTGAACAGAACAGGCGCGCGGAACGCACGCGCGAGAGCGGGACGCGCGATCCGTAGAATAGCCCTTTATAGTATTATATTATCTGTGCCCACAACATTCCTCATGGTAACGTATAACGTGTACGTTTAATTCAGCCTCGACTGGCAGCTTCCTCTCACCCTTGCCAATTAAAATGGAAGGTCGGTGGGCCAAATACTTCTGTACACTTGTATGAACGGTTCTTAGAATTAACTTCAACTAGCGCGCTAGTTTCTGGTCTGGTAACGGCATTGAGTTATTTAAAAAAAAAAACATTTTTTTCTTTTTTTCTTCTTGGGCCTTGGCGTGTTGACCTCCGGCCGACATCCAGCAACAATGTGTATAAATTGGACGGATTTAATCAATCACATCTCCTCGGGGCAACGGAAAGTTCATTCACATTCGATCTATTTGTGTGGGTGGGTGGGCCACGAATTTCCGAGGCCAGGGAGGCTTCAGTCGACATGTATAGAGTATTCACGGGTATTCAGACATTTACTCTCTTGAATCAGGGTGAAATACGTCTAAAACCGGCTCCAAGTCGGACTCCCAAAATACCCGAATTTTTACCGTGTAGGTAGTACAGGAACTCTATAAGTTTTTTTCGAAACAAAACACATACAAACGCGTTTGCATTTAGTCTCAATACGTTGCCATACAATTTGAGACTAAAAGCAAACGCATTCGTTTGGTACAGTAAGAGAGGTATGGCACAGCAAAATGTCATCTTGCTCGAATTTGGAGCGGACCAACTGGGGTACCTCCGCCTTGCAGAAGACCACAGTCATAACAACATTATCTACTATACAAGTATGTAGTGTTGTGTTCCTGGAGGTGAGCAAGGTTGCCAGAGCTCCCGAGGATGCACTATGTTGAGAGCGAGGGACCTACATGTGTCCCTTCTGCTATCAACACAGTGGATCCTCAAATTTTATGAATGAATGAATGAATGAATAACATTTATTTCAGATTTTAAAAATCCATAGTTTTGTTAGTAGGTACACAGTATAATATTTGTTAGTAAAGTTTATAAAGGGTCGGTAACGCTTAGGAGACTCCTTTGGAGTTGCGGGCGTCTATAGACTGCGGTGGTCGCTTACCATCAGATGGGCCGTTCGCTTGTTTGCCACCGGCGTTGTATAAAGAAAAAAAAAACAGTAGTGAGAGGTAATCTTAAACTGACTACTAAACTGACGCCCCACTTCTTTGTGAGCATTATAGGCGCAATACATAGAAAACGTGGGTTAGAAGGTCATTATGGCTACGAGAGCTGCAGCTGAGGAGAAATACGTAAATAAACTATTAAATTTAGAAGGATCTGAGGGCGTCATTCCAATTAACGAGATTTATCACTGTTCTTTTGACAGCTGTCATTCCAGTAGAATTTATGTTTTATTATATATCTATGCATGAAGTAAGGATAAGACTGGAGTCGTGCACACATACATGAATGTGCGAAAGAGATGTAAGCATAAACAATAAAATACGTGGGAACGAGATGCAAATAGTCATCTCATGTCATTCATCGCGTATTATTTGTCACCGGCACCGGCCTGTGTCACCGAAACGTCATTAATGTATTCAAGCCTATTGGCTTAATTTAAATTTGGTGCCAATGTATATACAGCACGACTAAATACGAGATGTCAGAACTGTGCTTCATCAGTAAATAAATAAATAATAAATAAATATTAGAGGACAATCTTATACAAATCGAACCAGCCCCACAGTAAGCACAAGAAGGCTTGTGTTATGGGTACTAGACGACGATATATTTAATAGATATAAATACTTAAATACATAGAAAACATCCAAGACTCAGAAACAAATATTCATGCTCGTCACACAAATATTTGCCCTGACCGGGATTCGAACCCAGGACCGTTAGCTTCACAGGCAGGTGCACTACCCACTAGGCTAAACCGGTCAAATTACTACTGACTGAATTGAGACGTATCAGTATTCTGATACATCTCAATTTAGTCAGCCTATCATAAGTCTGTCCCCGTTGGTGATTCGCTAATTGTCCTTTTATCTAATCCTCATCATACTGAAGACAAGGCAGTAAGACCTCTGGCTATAGCCTGTCCGTAAGGACGAATTAAAAAAAAATCTAATCCTCATATTTGACGTTTCTCGTACTACATGACAGCTGTCAAAAAACAGTCATAAATCTCGTTAACTTAACAATACAATACAAATAATCTTTATTGCACACCTCAATAAGAATACAAAGCAGGTCAGAAACATAACATAGCGAGATATAAATAGAGGTAGACAACAGGCGGTCTTATCGCTAAAGCGCGTTCTCTTCCAGACAACCTTTGGGTTATCGGAGAAGAACTAAACACACAATAGGGTCGGTAGGTGGGTTTACGGCCTGTTAATTTGATGCGCCAGTTTGCGGCCACTTGGATGAGTTGATGAACTGAAAGGATATTTTCTTGCTTTTTTAATATATTCCCATTAAATAGCTACTAATTAAAACGCATACGACTCACTATTTCATTAGGGCATGTAAAAATGTAAATATCTTTAATTGAAAAAACTTTGTTCTTCAGAAGGCCGCAAACTGACGCAGGCCGTGTAACTGGCCTAGCGACCCTATTCAGTGGGTGGTGCAAAAATAAAAATAAAAACTAGCTACTGGAATATATAAGTAAAACGTTAGTCTTTCAATTTTACGGAGTGTCTAAAAAATATTGTTGCACACATACACACTATACACAGTTGCATAAACTCAAAAAACAAATTACCCTTAGCGCGGCAGTCGGCTAACACAAACAGGCAATCACGTTGAAAGCTTACTAAAGCTTATAAAAGCTTATACAACTTACACACTTGCACATGCGCAATAAGCCCTCGTGTGCTGCAATTCCAATATTGAAGATTTCCAGAACAATTGCATCAATATGCGTTAGGAATTTATTTGCTGGAATTCAAAAATCAAAATCAAACACTTAGGGTTGCACCAAACCGTCTGTAATCGTAAGCGGTGTTCGTTAAAATCTGATTGTATGGAAAGTTTGACAAGTTTCTATGGGAGGACAGCTGCCGGCGCCATATTTGACAATGACCGGCCTGTGATCGTATGTTGGAGCAACCGACCCTTAGGGTGGGTTGCACCAAACCGTCTGTAATCGTAAGCGGTGTTCGTTAAAATTTGATTGTATGGAAAGTTTGACAAGTTTCTATGGGGCGCCATATTTGACGATGACCGGCCTGTGATCATATGTCGGTGCAACCGACCCTTATTCTGCAAACAGCGGGGTAATCACGTAACTTTTTTACTACCGTTAGATAGATTTTAATGTCAAATTTTAACTGTCAGCTCATACATTCATACTTCAAAATTGACAGAAAAATCTATCTACCGTTAGTACATAAAGTTACGTGATTCGCCAGCAGGCCACAAGGGCACTTTTACATGTCAAAATATTAATTTACAATTTAAGAGTGTCTGACTATAATAATACATTTTTCATGTCAAAATATTAATTTACAGTTCAAGGAAGAATAATAATTTCGAGTTTACAATTATAACAAAATTTATGTCATACAGTGAAGATAAACTTGCAAAGTTATCTATTACAAATATTACAACTTCAGTAAAGTTAGAGATGTATAAGGTCTTGCCCTAATTGATTTGCCCGCGGCTTTGCGTCTCTCATCGCCAGAAACCTAGTTTTTTTTATTGCACAACCTCAACAAAAGAATATACAACAAAGTACAGTACATAATAACAACGAGTAGACGCAAACAACAGGCGGTCTTATCGCAAAAGAGCGACCCTTTCCAGACAACCTCAGTAACTATAATATACTCTACAAGACTTGTAACAAAACCCTCTCAAAGATGTTCAGTAAATATTCGGCAGCTGAACCGAATAATTCAGCCGAATACCGAACATTCAAAAACATGCCGAGTATGCCGAATACACTTATAATATTGGCATGGACAGGACTGCGAAGCGCACTTTGCATGTATTGAATTTCATGCTCTTCAATAAATACCAAATAAATTGATGAAACTATTGAAAAACCGTCGAAAACAATAATAAAATGGCCGGTTCGAGGCTGCTGACTCGGCCAATTAAAATGTTATCGCTATGCATCATAGCCAGTAGCGCACTTTTGATAAAATGTTTTACGTAACATTCTGTTTTTTATGTAACACTAGCGACCCGCCCCGGCTTCGCACGGGTGTATTATTTAATGGATGTTATTATACATATAAACCTTCCTCTTCAATCACTCTATCTATTAAAAAACCGCATCAAAATCCGTTGCGTAGTTTTAAAAATTTAAGCATACATACATTTAAGCAGGGATATAGGGACATAGGGACAGAGAAAGCAACTTTGTTTTATACTATGTAGTGATGAGTATCGCACTGTTTCTCGCCGAACAGTAAGTATTCTACATTCTACATTAGTGCAAAGGCCGCGAAGGAAGTGGCTGCCGTATGCGTTTTTAAGAGAGGTAGGGCACAGCAAAATGTCATCTTGCTCGAATTTGGAGCAGCCCAACTGGGTAAGTACCTCCGCCTTGCAGAAGACCACAGCCATAATAACATTATTTACTATACAAGTATTTAGTGTTGTGTTCCTGGAGGTGAGCAAGGTTGCCAGAGCTCCCGAGGATGCACGTGTCGAGAGCGAGGTACCTAAATGCGTTCCTTCTGCTGTCAACACAGTGCATCCTCAAATCTTATAAAGGATCGGCAACGCGCACGTGACTCCTTTGGTGTTGCGGGCGTCCATAGATTTTGACGACCGCTTTAGCCTAGTTGATAGTGACCCTGCCTACGAAGCTGGAGATCCCGGGTTCGAATCCCGGTCAGGGCATTTATTTGTGTGATGTACTCGAATATTTGTTCCTGAGTCTTGGATGTTTTCTATGTATTTAAGTATATATTTATCTATATAAGTATGTATATGCATACTTATATCGTCGCCTAATAGTACCCATAGTACAAGCTTTGCTTAGTTTGGGACTAGGTCGATTTGTGTAAGATTGTCCACAAATATTTATTATATTTTATTTATTATTTATAGGCTGCGGTGGCCGCTTACCATCAGATGAACCGTACGCTTGTTTGCCACCGGCGTTGTATAAAAATGCCGAGTAAGTAATAGATACCGTCTAGTGATACGAGAGCGGGCAATCCCTGTCCCGGCCGAAGCCCAATAATTCGAGGCTGAAATGAGTGGTTTCACCTTTGAGTTAAACACTCAGCTTTTCATTTCGAATAGGAAGTAACTAAAAACAATGCTAAGTAACATTTTCTGAATCAGTGAAAGAACCATTTTGGCGGGAATAGGGATGTTGACTCAAAATTTATTGGTATCTAAATTATTATCCAAAAGAAAGAAGACATAAAACTATGCCAAATGGTGAAAATCCCATTAAAATATCTCAAAAAATAACGAAGCTACAACCGTTAGAATGTTGTTAATAAGAGTGAGAAAGCACTAATTTGTAGTGACGTTACTGACTTAAAGCGCCATAGTAAATGAAGATCGTTCCATACAGAGGTGCGTTTTGCGAAAAAGGGACAGAACATGCCCCCACTTAAAACTTTGATGACTTGTAATTATGTAATTATTTATTTTTTTGAGTTACTTTTTTCGCTATTTGGTTGAGAATTTGATCCTTTTTCGAGAAAATTTGAAGTAGTTGAGTTTCTTACTTAGTGTCAACATCCCTAGATGTTTGTGTATGGACCAATTTATTTTATTTATTTTTATAAGGATTTAATCGTACTTACGCTCAGACTAACCAGACTCGGCCACTACCGAGCGAGATAGTAGTATACAACTTTATATAAGAGCGACAGAGGGTGACATATCATTTTTTGTCCTATAAGTTTCACTTTTCAATTTATCTGGGGCGTTACCGCGAACAGCAAACGAAGTTTTCCCTCTCTGTCGCACTTGCAAGTTTGCATATAAGTGAGACAGAGAGGGAAAACTTCGTTTGTGGTTCGCGGTAGCCCCTCTGCATGGTGGCACGCGTATGATATCTGTAGAACCTTTACTCTTTGTATTATGTCTGTATAGGTTACAGCCGTTGCCCCATATAACTCCGACTCACCACACTATTTATTTTTTTGTAATTTTTCTGCTCTAGGGCAGAAATGGACCACTTCCAGCACCCCACTTAGATGAACAATGACCCACTTTCAGAGTATGAGAAATAAATAAATAAATAAATATTAGAGGACAATCTTACACAAATCGAACTAGCCCCACAGTAAGCTCAAGAAGGCTTGTGTTATGGGTACTAGACGACGATATATTTAATAGATATAAATACTTAAATACATAGAAAACATCCAAGACTCAGAAACAAATATTCATGCTCATCACACAAATATTTGCCCTGACCGGGATTCGAACCCAGGACCGTCAGCTTCACAGGCAGGTGCACTACCCACTAGGCTAAACCGGTCGTCAACCAATTGAATCTGCTAAAGCTGTTAATTGCCTTGATTGCGCCTAATATGTTTATGGGCTTTGCTTACGGTGGCATCGTTGATCGGGTCGTGCATAACACGTAACACATTGTTAAGCTCAGGCTGAGATATGTCTCCTGCTAACTTATGCCAGTCAATTTGCGACCAAGGATGTTGTGACACATTAGGAACGTCGAGTGACCTTAAAGATGCAAGTAAATGTTGTTAAATAATGGACTGTAGCTAAGTGCGATAACGAGGCTAGATTTTAGGTACCGGTAATTTAGTGCCTTGATGGAAGAAGGTAGACAACTCACCTTGTGTTTGGAGGGTGCGAAGCTTCGATGAACAGACTGAAGGGCCACTGAATCTCAGAGAGCGAGCGCCGATTTACCTCACGAGACCTTAGGTTACCTTGCAGTCTCTGAAATGCACCACTAAGAGCATCTATCTCCTTTCTTCTCAAGGCACACGATGTAGACCGAACTCTAAATAGGCTGCGTTCCAGGCGCGCTGTCCGATATGGAAAAGAATATATGCGCGCTCACGCCGCTCAAGCGAACACGAATCGAACAAGAAATTAATAGAACCTTTTTTTTTAAAACTATTTGACGGTTTGAAAGGAAATGTTATTCTCCTATCCAGTAGGTACAATATCAAAGTATAGTTATGTGGTTCCACGTTCACTTTATGATGTTCTGAACTATCTTGCAGCCCTGGGATCCACGGAAGACCAGCGCTGTGTGCAAAATGTCAGAGCATTATGCTGAGTGGTATCCAATTGTGGCCATTACAGCAGCACCTCTGTTCTTTGTAAATACTTTCTTTTTGAGTTAAGTAGTTTTTATGTAGATAGATAGATAAACACTTTATTCATTCCCGCAATTTACATGGCATACATTAAGAAAAGAACGCACCTTAAGGACTAACATGATTATTAATCAGAAAAAAAAAATAGAAAGCAAATAAACTAAAAGTGATACGATATGAACCATGTGTTGTGATCTGTCATGGCATGGATTCTCTGGAATGGGCGCTGGCTCAGCTCAATGATGCGGCAGGTACCTAGCCACATCGCTGATATTCTGCCAGGACCCTAGTACTAATGTATTGTAGCTCCTAGGGATTAAGTTTTAAATTGTGATATTTATGATGTTATTTTGGTTTGTAATAAATTTGATTCTATTCTATTTTATTATGCTATTAAGTGCGGTTTACTGATAATAATCAATAATAAATGTCATTATTGTTTACAGAAAAACATTACAGAAATACACATCTACTGTAATCATCATTATTCCGTATATCGTAACTACGTATTTACTATAATTTGTGCGATACACGAGGTAGGTTGCTAATGTCATTACTTTCCAAGAATCATGGTGTTTTTCTTACAATAGCTAATCCAATGATTGCTTCTATGCAATGACAATGATCTCATGGTTTTTGTTGGCGGTAAAGGCCCGCGGTTTGCAAGCTGCGATAAACATGCACCTAGAACCATCTAACTGGAATGAGCATCTTTCAAAGAATGTAAAGAGAAAGAAAAGAAAGAAAGAAAAAACATTTATTCGTGGCACAGATACAGTACAAATTAACATAACACCAAAATACATAAAATAGCCACGAAATGGCCCCAAATCAGTATAGTGCTAGCCATTGGCTAGCGCTGGTCTTGTTTTGGGACCACGAGAAGCCACGAAAGACAAATAACACTAAAGTCACAAACAACATAACACAATTTAAACAGACAAGAACAGATAAACATTTCAACAAGAGCACTTTAAGCCTATTTACACACGTACGAGACTCGAATATGAGTTTCTTTACATCAAACCGCGCAATGCTAGTTAAACGCGAATGGGAGTCTCGTATATGGGTGCCATTATCATCATCCTATCGTTATCCCGCTACAGTTGCATCCTGAAGGATGCCCGGGGTCCGCTACCTCCCGCTATCCCAAGAGTTGGCGTAGGCATTAGTTTTTACGGAAGCGACTGCCATCTGACCTTCCAGCCCAAGGGAAAACCAGACCTTATTGGAATTAGGCTTGTCAAGTGAGTGGGCAACTTGATTGTTAGAAGCTCTCAAGCTGCCCGAAGACCTCTAACTTGGCTTAACGACTGCTATCATAGACAACAGCCGGGAACAATAGGTTAACGTGACTTCCAAAGCACGGGAGCGCTCAGTTAATAACCACTCAAAGAGGTCACCCATCCAATAACTGACCTGGGCCGACGTTGCTTAACCTCGCATACGTTTCTGCCCAAAAAATTCCTAAGATCGCGAAGTCACAACCTTTTGGCAGTCCCAATTACACACACTGTGGCACACCTCAGATTCGGTTGAAACCGCTCAACCAATCTCACTGGAGCGCAAACTCTTAGAATATTCCAGTGTTCCAAACCACACGCGTGGTCGTGTCGGAGGTTTTCCCCTCGATTTTCCCCAGGCTACTCTCCAACCGCGCACTCCTATCGCTTTATTGGGCCCGGCCTATAAAGCCACAGTCAGGTTCAATAAAATAAAAAAAAACACTATGGCGCATAGAAGCTCGACAGCTGTACGCGCTCTGCGACTGCGGAACTCGCTTCTGTCATGGGCACCAGTATGAGATATGTTTGCAAGTCGATGGACGGTTGTGTATCGAATGTGTCTGCGGTACTGTGAGATGATGGATGGGAGTTGATTGATATTTGAATTTTCCTATTGTGAATGTGTTTTATAAGCTAAATTATACAGTGCCTTGGTTTCGACTGTAATGCGACACGATTTATTTCCTTGGTGTACTTCTACAGACTCAACTTAATGCTAGCGCTTGTAACAGAATGCGCTCTCTGCCCAGACATCGGCTTTTTGTTCTCGTATCCCCACCCAAAAAGGGTAGGGAGTCAAGATCAAACGTCCGAGCTGGTATTACAATATTATTGCTTACCCTCATATTTAAACAAATTATTTATAAATTACCCTACATTTTACAAAATCATCACACAATAAATAAATAAATACCACACGCGGTACGCGGGCGCCGCTGGGCCACGAGCGCTCCTAAGATATTGTTCTGTATTCCTCTAGATTATTCGTATTTTTAGGTCCGTGCCTATACAAAAAGCTAAATGCCAAGCTCGCTATACACCCTCTCACTACGCTAGGAAATAAAATTATTAAGTACACCTTCCAGTTGTAACGCGCTTAATAACTCCGCGTCAACAATGACCAATTTCTCTGTGCAATAAGAGGGCACTCGGCCGTTCCTCGAAGGCGTGTGACATGCGCTTCTGCGAACGAGCGTCGTCGGTACCGGCGCGCGCGCAGGTCTACATACAACAATACGAGTGATATCTTTTGTTATCAACCCCTACAGTATCGCCATCACTACATAGTATAAAACAAAGTCGCTTTCTCTGTCCCTATATCCCTATGTATGCTTAATTCTTTAAAACTACGCAACGGATTTTGATGCGGTTTCTTTTAATAGATAGAGTGATTGAAGAAGGTTTATATGTATAATAACATCCATTAAATAGTGCACCCGTGCGAAGCCGGGGCGAGTCGAGTTTTGAATAATATCCGATATGAAATTAAATCAATTCTTCAATTTAGGCATATTACATGCACTTACGAATGTCAAAAAAACTACCACCGGTTCATAAAATAAACCTCTGCCTCGAGAAGAACCGGCGTAAGAAACTCGGCGAGGTGTCATTTTTTCAAAAAATATATAATGTATATAAAAAATATATATATATTGAATAACCCACAACGGATGTACAGTGAAAAATGTTTCCTGCAGCGCCCCCTGGTGAGTTATCATCGTACCACCCAGCTAAAATTCGTCTCGACTAAACTACAAATCTATTGCCGAAAACCGCTTCTAAATCGGTCAAGCCGTTTTGAAGATATTGATGTGCACACACAAACAAACAAACAACCTCTCACCCTAAACGTATATACCTTCTCCGTTCCGTCGTGGGTAAAAATAACAGTATACTACAGAATTGAAATGCCATAATATAAAACATTTCTGTGTTAGATTACTTGTGCGGGACGCTATCACTGCCAAACATCCCTATCCATGATGTAATCGTTTATCTTATAATATAAGCGAAAACTACAAATCGTCAAATCTATACAGGGTGTAACAACACTATTGAGGATCCGTTTAAGGGCATATTCGGTATCGTGTTCTGATTAGGAAAAAGTAGAAGAATTTTTTTTGACGCAATACATTTTTGGCCTTTTTATGGACAATTGGCTGACTTGGACGACCTGCCCCATAGAAAAAAAAATTGTTTTTACGTCAAAAAAAATTTCTTCTACTTTTTCCTAATCAGAACTCGATACCGAATATGCCCTTAAACAGATCCTCACTAGTTTTGTTACACCCTGTATAATTATCGAAACTGCTTAAAAAAATTCACGAGAATGTGTAATGCGACCTGTGGACAATGGAGTTAACTGTGATTTCATTTCATTCATTTATTTCATTTATTTATTTCATTTATTTATTTTGCTCACAGAAAGTTCCATGCAAAAGATGTCTGTGTGACAGTTAATTACAATAACAAACACAATATACAAACAAAATGGTAATAGCTACACACTAGGATTAATAAGTAGGTATTCAAACAACTGTCAAACATCAATTAAATTTTAAATTACAGCTTCTTGGTATAACCATAAATATTGGCTGACATTGTCCTAATTATAAATAATTAAATCTTAATTAAATAGTAATTCATACATGCAATAAGGGACCATCCATAAATTACGTCACACGTTAAGGGGGCGGGAGGGGATCGACGAAGTGTGACATTGTGTGACAAGGGGAGGGAGGGGTCCCACCTTTTGTGACGTCACATTTCAAAATCCAAAACATCTAATGAGTTAAAATGCCAAATATGGACTATTAACGAAAAACTTAGAAGTGCATATACAAATAGAGTTGGAAAAACTCTATTTGTATATGCATAAGGTTTAAATTGTGTGTTGGCGATAATTTATTGTTATGTTATTTTTTTCAAATGTTTGAGTTGATGTTGGTTAGTAGTTAATTTCGGAATATGTGACGTCACACTATCTCACAAATGTGACCAACTGTGGCAAGGATGGGGGAGGGGTCAAAAAATCACAAAATTAGTGTGACATACTTTATGGATGACCCCTAATATCAATCGAACAATTTTCCTATAAATTCATTGAGACTGTAAAAAGACCTTTGATTTAAATAACTTTTGAGTTTTCTCGTAAAGTCATTAAGTCGATTCGAATCCTTTATATCATTTGGAAGATGCTTTGGATGGTGATGCTGATGGTGAGCCGATTAAAGTACTCGTCCGAGTACGTCGACGAGTATTTTATTCGGCGACTGTACCCAGGAGCGAAGAAACGTCCTAAAGCAGGTGTTAGCGACGCATAATGTGGTATTATTTGGTATATTTTTTTATTAAATAGGGTAGACTATGTATTTGATGGTGAGCCGATTAAAGTACTCGTTCGAGTACGTCGACGAGTATTTTACTCGGCGACTGTACCCAGGAGCAAAGAAACGTCCTAAAGCAGGTGTTAGCGACGCATAATGTGGTATTATTTGTTTTTTTTGTTAAAAAGGGTAGAGTAAGTATTTTTAGAAATAAAGGTAGTTTTAACTGTAGCTGCGCTCCTATATGTATATTTGTATGTGTGCGGTGTCGCCAGTCACGAGTCAGTCGGGTCTACGCTATCCGCGTGAAACGCTCGTACACATAGGGGGCGTCCATAAATTACGTGAGGTGTTTTTTTAAATTTTTTGTCCCTCCCTCCCCCTCTGGTGAGATGTCGTGAGATTTTATTCAACTCAACAAAATGTCGTGAGATTGGGGGTTGGGGGAGGGCCCCCAACCCCCAATCTCACGTGAGATTTTTTAAAATGTGGGTTTCTTACGTTAACGCGTTGGATTGTTATTGTAAAAAGAAAAAAAAAATTGCTTCGTGCTTTTATTTACGACTAGTTAAGACTAGTAATCAGTATTGCTGAGAGTTAACGTCGAAGTATGAATGAAATTATTCTCTTTCGAACGAATTGGTGAATAATCTTAATCGTATTACGATTACGCTTAAAATTAAATCTTATAAGCGTGTACAATCTGGATTAAATGGACCAAAATAGTATAATATTTTTTTGTTTCAATCAGAAAAAAAATGCGTGATATTTGCCGAGAACCCCCCTCTCTGCAACGTAAGATTAGATGAGATTTGACTCGACCCCCTCCCCCCCTTAAACATCTCACGTAATTTATGGACGCCCCCATACCTATTGTTTTCGAATATTATACTTAATATTTTGTGTGTGCGATTGGCAAAATATAAGCTTAAAACGTTCTCAAGTGGTCACCATTTCACCCCGCGGAAGGTTGCCAACCCCTGACAACCTTCCGCGACCCCATAACAGCAGAGGTCGGCAACCTTTAAGCGCCACCCAAGTAAACAGCATGTTGAATAAAGTTTGAGTAATAGCAATTCGCAAATTTTTACACCTCTTATCAGCAATAGTCTCCATAATGTGTGAGTAAAGGCTATTAATATAGCTAAATTCTGTTGTATATTAATATAGCTTCCCCTTGAGTCACTCTATGGAATACTCTAAGAGTTTGCGCTCCAGTGAGATTGGTTGAGCGGTTTCAACCGAATCTGAGGTGTGAGTGGAATTCTCATCTTTCAATACAAAAGAAATTGTATGTCAATTATGTCCGTAAACGCATTATTTCACTACTAAAATGGTAAATTACTCGTTTTTCCATACAACGGGATTACGACGCCATTCATTACACTGTGACGTCACATTTCACTGCCCATCAGTATAGAGTGTTTTCAGTGCTTGTCAACAATTCTGTACTTTGCCTCTCGTTTTCGCTTTTTGTCTTGCTCTAATTGTAGTTGGTCCGATACAAACATTTGATCGTCTCTAAAAACTGGTTCGAA
This sequence comes from Epiblema foenella, assembly GCA_963556455.1. NCBI lineage: Eukaryota > Metazoa > Arthropoda > Insecta > Lepidoptera > Tortricidae > Epiblema > Epiblema foenella. The sequence goes on from OY747106.1 coordinate 1,114,521, forward strand.
TGGCATCATAAAAAACTTTTAGTGAAATAGCCAATTGACCCGCCTGCAGATTCGAGAGCTGACCAGTGTTGCCAGGGCCCTTTGGACGAAAATTACGTTTCGTTTCTTGAAAAGTTACATTTTTGATGCAAAAGTTACATTTTTTATATTTTTCGTAATTACTTATCAAAATGTTTGATTTTAAGAAATGAGTAGCCATATACAGCTACAATTCGGCGAGTTCGGCTGCAGCCAGTCTGACGGGCGGTATCTCAAATGTCATAGATAATATATGATAGATAGTTGCAACAGACGGGCAGACAAGGTTCTATACCATGTAGGTTTCTTTGTCACCTTTTCTGTATGGAAGCCTATAAATTGTCTCGCTTGGTCCCGGTTAGATACAATTGACCTTTCTTTTTAAATAGTTTCATTATTCTCAAAAGTTACGAAAATTTTCTTTGCAACAGAAGTTACTTACATGGCAACACTGGAGCTGACGCTCACAGCCCGTGATGTTATATTAGTTTCTAAAAATACGGTACAACGGGATTCCCAACATTTTTACTGAATCGTTCAACGTTCTATCGCACTTGTGTTGTAGATATAGGATTTCCCTGGTTGATATCCGCGAATTAACAATTTTAGCAATTTGTTTAATTATATTCTCTAGGTATTAAGGTATTGAACTCAAACTCAAACTCAGATTATTCTTTATTCAAATAGGCCTAGCAACAAGCACTTTTGAATAGTCAGTTATATATTACATAAATTGAATCTAATTATTCAGAGCAATTTATTGATGCATATGAACTTAAAAAAAAGAAATGAATTACTGTAATGTATGTCAAAAGAGAGTATAATAAATTCACAAAAAGATCGTCAATATATAAAAATTAGTATAATCTAGACAGTTTTTAGAATAAAATCTGAATGTCAAGAGGAAAATCGTTGTTTAAATTTCTAGCTACCAAAGCATACTATTCGATACAAGAATATTTAAACGATCCTAACATAACATAAGCGTATAATAGCATAATTAACGATTTTATATTTAGTGTGTAAATATGCATGCTGCATGGTATTTTGTGGCTATTTGTATGCCTTAACAGGCAAGACATAGTGATACAATCCGTAAACTGAAACACCGATGTACATACCTATGTTTAACAAATAAAATATTTTGTATTTGTATTTGTATTTGAAAATTAACGTCAACATCTAATGTCATAGTTATGAAAATAATCATTAAGATGTAATGTCATGATTATTAAAATATAATTAGTATTTCAAACACAATTATACCTACGGTGTTTTATCATTCACGTAGTCTTTTGTGCTATAATATGCTTTCGATATGAGTTTACGCTTTACATGTCTTGAATTTGTGCATGTTGATAGGGCTGTTAAACTTCAAAAAAAGTGTGTACGTGCAATTACGAATGCGTGGATCACAGATAGGTGCAGACATATTTTAAAAAAATACATTATTTTACCTCTGGCATGCAGTTATATTAAAAAAGTCTGCATCTTTGTAAAAACTCATATGGGATTTTTTAAGTTACGCTCAGATGTGTTTAAAGGGAATCATAGAGCGCAATATAGGACCCTTCTGTATCAACCTCCCTGCCGATGCCGTGCGGATATGTATAAACGGAATGTCTACAATATTCGTATAGAATTTTTTAATAAACTTCCTGATAGTATTAAGCTGTTAAATGACCTAGAATTTAAGCGTAAATTGACAAAGTGGCTTCAAGAATATTGTTTTTATTCAGTAAAGGAATATATGGAAATGAGATTTTAACAAATAAGGGTTAGATAAATAGATTTTACATTTTGAACATTTGCATGTGGTTTCGGCTGAATACTGTGACTATGTTTAATATTATGTAGACGACCGCTTTAGCCTAGTTGGTATTGACCCTGCCTACGAAGCTGGAGGTCCCGGGTTCGAAAACCGGTCAGGGCATTTATTTGTGTGATGAACACGAATATTTGTTCCTGAGTCTTGGATGTTTTCTATGTATTTAAGTATAGATTCATCTACTTATATACGTATGTATATCGTCGCTTAGTACCCATAATACAAGCTTTGCTTAGTTTGGGACTTTGGGACTAGGTCGATTTGTGTAAGATTGTCCACAAATATTTATTTATTTATGTAACACCTGTATCTACGTATTCTTGCAAATAAACATTTCTATTCTATTCAAATTACCTCTACACACAGTTCCACCTTACAAACTAATAAACACCAGTTTCGGGGAAACTAACATTCGCAACGAATTGGACTTAACGGAGTCCTTTCTATCTTGTGACATAAGATATATAGCTATACCTATGTTACGAAATTACCTTTGGTATAGTCGTTGGATTTTGGTTGTGTCCAGTCCATTGTCCTATTTTGCGGGTTTGGCACATTATCGTCCGACATAAAAGATAATATATAAAAATATACACCGTAGACAAAGACTACATGTGTTACCATTTTAACGAATTATTTTATATGTGTATACTTCCGGTTCTCACCTCATCATCATCATCATCATCATTTTAGCCGAAAGACGTCCACTGCTGAACATAGGCCTCCCCCAAGGCTCGCCATTTAGACCGGTCCTGTGCCGTTCGTTTCCACCGGATTCCCGCGACCTTCACCAGGTCATCACTCCACCTCGTCGGAGGCCTACCGACAGCTCGTCTTCCGGTGCGTGGACGCCACTCAAGCAGTTTCTGGCCCCACCTACCGACCCTAAATATCCAAAACACCGGGATATCCGGATGGCAAACCATACTCGACACGCTTAGAAGCAATTACGTGAAACACCATGATATAACATTTGGATGTGAAATGTAAGTGATGTACCATCCGCCTTGTACAGTCGCCATCAAATATATCTATACTCTTCAGGGTGCTCAAAATATCTGAACATGCACTTTAACGCCTTGACAATAGAGTCGTGTTCAGATATTTGTGAGCACCTTGTTCGCTCCGATGTATCTGATGGCGATTGTATCAGAGGAGACACGCTTGTCTTATCAGTTACCTAGATGCTTCTCAAGACTTATTTACTATTATTATAGCAGTATCAGTCAGTGCATCCTCAAATCTTATAAAGGGTCGGCAACGCGCACGTGACTCCTTTGGAGTTGCGGGCGTCTATAGGCTGCGGTGGCCGCTTACCATCAGGTGGACCGTGCGCTTGTATGCCACCGGCGTTGTATTAAAAAAAGTATATAACAGAAATAGTATTACTTCATTACTGGATTGGTCTCTAAACGATGTATTACCCTTTCGAAACTGTCAATACATGGAAACCCCGAATCAAGAAAGGGTCGGCAGCGAGCTTCTGAGTTGCAAGCGTCCATAGCCTACGGTGTCTTGCATTGCCAATAAAAAACAAGCAAGTATACTCGAAAAACATGACGTTAAAACATTTTTTTCCGATTTTAAGACATGAATATAATAAAATGGACGCAATTTCTTAAAACACCATAGAGAGAGTTTTTAAAATGTAATGAGGGCTATCGCGTATGAATTCGCCGCTAGAGGCGCTAGTGTAGCGCGAGGTCTCCGAAATGTCAAATGTCGCTCTTTGTGGTTGCGCTACGCGGGTTAATATCTAATTGGAGCAATATGGTGACTATTTTGCAATACCTGAGCTTGATTATGGCAAATACGAGTTAAGGGTCAATGACTTTCAGGGCTTTAAGACAGTTTTGGCTCTCGGAGACGTATTTCCTCCTTTTTTCCGAACAAAACGGGACCGCGCTACAATGCGGTATGTTCGATATTTTTACGGTACGGTTTTAAGCTATTGAATATGATTTAAATGTAAACTTCGTTCTCAAGTTCATAATAACCAATAACTGTTTTTGACAGCTGGACCTTACTCGACAGTGGCGCCAACTGGTGAGCACAAAAACGATAGCCCCCATTGATACCTAGTAAAATTGATTTTACTTATCAATGATCATACCTATTTAGCACACAAATCCTTCCCTCGCTTGTATTATCTGTTTTACTGCACCCGCTTAATGTACACCCAATTAATTTGTCGTTTGATTGCGTCCACACAAGTCCGTTAATGAGGTTTTAATCGCCATTTAATTGGTTAATGTGGGACAACGCAGTCACAGTTCACAGAATTTGGTAATGATCGCGGCAGGATGCGCGCTCATGCGCGCTACGTACTTCGTAGAAGCACTGACTTTTTTTTAATTTACCTGCGTTTCAGAGAGCGGTGGAAGTCGCTCTTGATGCCAGCAGTTAGGTACCTACTGTGTCGACTTTTTTAATTGGATACCTCCAGTTTACAATTGTGTAGACTGTAGATAGTTACGTAATATAAATAAATAAATAAATAAATAAATAAATATTAGAGGACAATCTTACACAAATCGAACTAGCCCCACAGTAAGCTCAAGAAGGCTTGTGTTATGGGTACTAGACGACGATATATTTAATAGATATAAATACTTAAATACATAGAAAACATCCAAGACTCAGAAATAAATATTCATGCTCATCACACAAATATTTGCCCTGACCGGGATTCGAACCCAGGACCGTCAGCTTCGCAGGCAGGTGCACTACCCACTAGGCTAAACCGGTCGTAATACATGGTTTTGCAAAACATTTTATCGGTTTTCTTACACAGAAAACCTTCTGTATATAAGTATTAGCTGTAAGTATTGTTTTATTGGCTGAGAGCGCAAGAGTGCGATGCCTCAAAATGCCTTGGTTACCCCTATGGACCTTTCCACTGTATTTGTTAATTATGGCCCTATAGTGGGTGGATAATGTGGACTGTATGAGTTTTATATAGGCGGCGCCAGGGACAATGAAAAACACTTTTCTTCTTGGACTAGAGAGGCGAGATCGGAGGGGGCTTCTAGAGATGTTTTCGCTGTGATTCTACTTAAATATTGCACACTATTTATTTACAATACGCATTTTGTTATTCGTCGTGAGCAGTATTTATGCCCTATAACACAGAGTAAATAGGCCTATAATATAGTTATGTGTTCGAATAGCACTAATAGTGACAAAGTAGTAAAATATTCAACACACACGTTTTGATGGAAATTAAACCTCAAGATTTTTATACCTTAAATTGCGAGTGTTGCCCTGCGAAAAAATTATGTCATTGTTACCCCCCTATTCATAAACGTCTATCAAGCCTATATTAGTTAACTAGCCGCTAAAGTTCGTTTGTCCTTATCTGTCACTTTGACATATGTGCGTGTGCGATAGTGACAACAGACATTTTAGTTAGCAGACGTTTGTTAACTTTTATGAATACGGGGGTTAGTCTATGACATTGCTTTTTTATGTCAGTTATGTGGCCGGTGATCTCCAGACCCGGGAGATGATGGCTTGTAATCTAACTGTCTCGTTTTCCCACTACACCCAAGCAACCGCAATACTCTTCCGTCATTTTTATCAGGAAAACTTCGAGAAAGCCGTCCGCTCTTTGGAGTTCCAGGAACGCCAGCAATGCTGTTAACGTCTTCATCCGATTATAGCAAAAACTTCTCCCCTTAGACACAAGACTTACGGTTCAGTATCCCGTGGCAGCGCGTCCCGTACCGCGTATAGTACAAACAAGGCGTCGTACTGTTTGTTCTTGCTTGTGTTTACCGCGAAGAATGGAGTCGTTCGACGATAAAATTGCAGTTCTTAAGTTTGAAAAGTAGGGCATTTGTGAAGTCTTTGTGGGAGCAACCAGTTAAAAGAGCAAGCTTGAGAAATTTAATAAAAGTGTAGCTATTATTTCCTTTTGATCGTAGGTCATGCCGCATTCGGTGCCAATCGATATCATAATATCCTAAGTGTAATAAAAAAACAAAAACCAAAAATAATAATAATTAAAAGCAATTAAAAAAAACTAACAATTTAAGTGTTATGTCTTGAATGATGCTCTGTAGGTATCATAACTTTTTAAATACATGCATGTTTCTCTTGTGTCACATTGTGTAAATTATCAATTCTTAGCGTACCTATTGTGTTATTTTAAAGTTTCGTTTTTTGGTCTGAGCAACAGATTTTGTATTAGTCAGTAGTGGAAAATGTTTGGCTAATGTTATGTTTATTATGATTAACTTGATGTAATATTTTTGCCTGTTTGTTTCCCAAATAAATAAATAAATCATACTTTTATGTCGTTAGCAATCCTATTCATGGCTTTTCCTTGTTTGTATATGCGGTATTAAACAACAATAACAAAATATCATTTTAGTTTTATGTTTTAAATATTATATTTTACTATGGAAGAAAAACGTAATCAAATCATTTGTAATGTTTAAACAAAGCAGCAAATAGATTGTTAATATTTTTATCTTGGAATTCATTATTATAGTTACAGCAAAATAATTTTAAACAATAATAATTACGGAATTAGTTACATTGCAAAAAACTATTATTATGAAGTTACAAAAGAAACAAAATTTCTTAGCCGTTCGTCCTACACGAATTTGGTCCAGAAACTTACAAAAATACTCGCAAACATCAAACTTCTTTATACTATTTAACAAAATACATAAAGATGAAAAAAAACCGCCCAAGTGCGTGTCGGACCACGCACAATGAAGGGTTCCGTATCAACACCCAATCTAAAAAAGTCGTATCTTCATAGGGAATTCACGGCACTTACGACCTTTTGTTTGGGCAAGACAGTTTTTAAGCGAAAACAAAAACCGTAAAGCCTATATATATTGTTCAAACTAAAAATCGTTGAAAGTATTTACTAATGCACACCACCTCAATTTTTTTCAGAATTTTAAACTTTATAGTTTGGAAATTAGAGGGGGTAGGACACAGTTTCTATGACTTTGACAGCTAATATCTCACCAACGGTTGACTTAAATGGACAAGTTTTTTAGAAACCTCCATATCATTTTTAAAGGCCTATCCATCGATACCCCACAGGACTATGTGCGTTGAATTTTTTTTTTTCATTCACCGGTTAGAGTACACCTTCCTACCAAATTTCATAATTGTAGTGCTTATAGTCTCCGAGTAAATCGGCTGTGACATACGGACGGACATGACGAATGTATAAGGGTTCCGTTTTTGCCATTTTGGCTACGGAACCCTAAAAAGGAAGCAGTCCGGTCATCGAAAATTGTGACGTCATAAGTATTTATGTAGTGTAGTGTGTTAAGTATGAGGCTTAAATGAAGGTCATGGAGTACGTGTTTCGAGTATTAACGTTGAGTCAGGGCAGGTTTATAATATCCAACGTATTATTTCTCCGGTGGCAAGACGTGAGACGTGAGGCCAACAGGTGTATGTAACCTACATAACATAATTCAGAAAATTTTAATGCATAGACGTTGCGCAATGTAAACCAAACTCGATCTAAATAAGTATTTCTTTTTAGTTATAATAATCAGGGACTGCATAACCGGAAAATAAAGGTAGCATTTTAAAACGGTATGACGTCATACCGTTTCGTTTCGTTTAGGTTTCGATACCGCAAAAGAAATTTTTCGGTAGCGGAATATAACGGTACCGCTATTTTTTTCGATACCTGAATTGTTTTCATTAAGGTATCGGTCCGATCAGCGCTAGTTATTGGGTCAATGCCTAAAATACCCATTTTTGTTAAATTTCGTTCAGCGATATATTACTGACGCTGTTCGCTGTTGGTCGCGCTTACGTACCCATCGTAAAAGTTACGTTCGAAAATTTTTGATACCGAAATAATACCGGTTGGCTACCGTTATAATAAAGGTTTGAGTACACCTATGAAAAATAGCGATATCGTTATTTTATACCGGCAGCGTACCTTTATATTTCAACCGCTATACCGGTTGAAATATAAAGCTTCGTTATAAAGGTAGAACAATTTCTACCTTTATAACGAAGCGGTATCGATATCCAATACCGCTACCATACCGTTTATACCGTACCGAAAACGGTCCCTGACTCAAACCTTTATAATAACGGTAGCCAACCGGCACCAAAAAAATTCGAACGATTTAGACCATAGTTAGATGTAACTATGGTCTAAATTAACTTTGAATATTACCCGTTGAGGTATGACTAGTGGGGATATATTTGGGAAGCAAGAAGTATAATTACCTACACAAAAAAAACGTATATAATAACCAAACGAAAATAACAGTTATATTTGTTTTTTTTTTAAATGGGATTGCTCTTAGCCAGCATCTAGCCAGGCCAGGAGGCAAAGTTGAGGGCGACGAGGAAGCAAGTTCACCCAAAAGATGCCTATTCACTCGTGCCTCAAAAAGGTTTATAGGTTATCACTACATAGTATAAAACAAAGTCGCTTTCTCTTTCCTTATATCCCTATGTATGCTTAAATCTTTAAAACTACGCAACGGATTTTGATGCGGTTTTTTTAATAGATAGAGTGATTGAAGAGGAAGATTTATATGTATAATAACATCCATTAAATAGTGCACCCGTGCGAAGCCGAGGCGGGTCGCTAGTAAGTAATAACGCTGAGAGCAATGTGCTTCTAACGTGGCGTCAGGCAGTCTGTTAACCCCAACCATAGGTATATCCATTACCTACTTACTAGTAGGAACCTTAGTGCCTACGCCCATTCATATTTCCTAGTAACTACGCAACAAAGGACCGAGTTCCGAGACTCACCCCGCCCACTGTCATACTTGGTAAAACCGCAAAAAGCAATATTGCATGAAATCAATATGTTGAAAACGTGGAATGTAGAAATAATAGAAATGGCAACGTGTGCTTTTAATAGTTACATTACTCACAATACTCACTCAGAACGGTAAAACAGAAATAATCATTTTATAAAATTCAAAATTCTAATATTTATTCTGCAAGTAGGCCTCAAGGGCTCTTTTACGTACATGTCAGAGTTTTACAAATAAATTTACAGTGGTATTGTTAAGAGTCTATTCATATTTTGTGTGAGAAAAAACAACAAAACTGGATTTTTGTCGCTCTGTTACTAAGAAACGAAAAGGTTTAGCAAAATACAAATAATTGATTTAGAGAGGTTAATTCTTTTTATTTTACGCAGCGGCTTCAAATTTTAGTTTAACTCAATATTTTAGTTTTATTTACCCGATTACCGACAGTCGATTTCTGAAGAGGGCGCGGAGGTATAAGTTTGACCTCTCAAAACGTGATGATATTATTAGGTAACCTAATTGTTAAAAAATTGATTTACAACCGCAATATGTTGTTAATTTACGCTACGGCCTCAATTTTTTATTATTCTTCATAAATATTCTTACAGAAAAATATTTCTTACGCTAATTTCTCATCAAAATTATGCTCAAAACACACGGTTTTTCTCAGTATTATTGAAAGATTGTTACGATTATTTATATTCCACATTAAAATTCATGTATTTGGAAATATATTTCAGTAAAAAAAACTATACTGTCTAAAAAGATTCAAAAGTTGTATATATTTGTTTGCGCGCGGGAAGAATCTTCAGTACAAGTAAGGTTCCTTATTTACTACGGAACCCTAAAAAAAAAGACTAAGAAACTAATAACAATTGAGATTTGTTAGAGATGTACTTATAAGGCCTCTAAACGTCAAGATAAAAGGTAATAAGTTATTAGGTACACTAATCATAATAAAATATTGTGAGATATATCTCTAAGCGTCAACATGAAAATAATAAAATCTAATAAATAAATATCCTCAGAGATGTACAAGGTCTCCGAGCGTCAGTCTAAAAATAAAATCAAATGAGAACAGAGCGAAGTCTCTCATCATGTCAATTCCACTGAACACTAGTACGAAGTTACTAGATCCTTGCAAACATGAACAGTGCCTTTACCATGAGTTTACATGACCGTACTCGCTACCGACTGCGTAATAAATTGTATGCGCAAAAGTACAGCGCCTCTGGCGGTTACGCAATAGAACTAAGAATCGGCATACTAAATCGTTTACGCAGTCGCTAGCGAGTACGATCATGCAAACTGATGGTAAAGGCACAGATATACACATGAAATCCTAACACCCCTCTCACTGTGTAAAAAAAATAATGTATGCTATTGATTTAATTTTGTATGGTTCTGTTTTACGTGAACTTATACCTACCTACATACTTCAATAACATTATAAGATATCAATGTCCAAACCTAACGAAATCATTTAAAAGCGTACGAGTTAGTATACTCAGCATCAAATGTAGTACGCATATCAAGAAGTAAAGACATTCCCTCGTAATAGAGGCTCGGCTTTCGACCTCTAGGTTCACTAATATAGGCATTATGGACCTTAATGACAAAGGCATAGAGAGAAAAGGTGTATTAATGAACCCGACTGTACAGGATGCGTTTGTGTTCCCAATCTGTTTGCCGTGCACCCACGCGGCGGACAAATATCTGCAGCAAATGGATGCATTTCAATGTCCAATGTGATTTCCGGTGAAATCCGATTACTTACGCCCGGCTTTGTAAAGATCCCATTAGACCAAAATGTCACATAACACTTTGGTAACTCTGTACATTTTTCAGAATCAGAATCAGAATATATTTTATTGCCTCAAATTAATATAAATAGATAGATAGGTACGAACTCTTTACAGACTAAACATAAACAGTAATACTTAATATCTACAGTTAAAATTTACAACAAAACATTGGTTGGCAAAGGGTTCCAGTCTCAGCTTGTGCCAAGCACAGGGCCTGACGCTGGTTTTCAGAAAGGACCCTAGAGAGATCGGTCGGTCGATCACTGGTTAACAAATTACAGTGCTTATAATAATAATATATTAATAAAATAAAATGTGAAAGACAATACAAATTACATTATTATTATTAATTTTTTGACATATCTAAGGACGGGTTTTATAAAGATCCGTTAGACCAAATTTCAGATCAAATTTCAGGCACTCAGTACATTTTTTGACGTAACAAACCGACATAAGGTCTAACGGGTGGTTATAAAACGGAGCCTAAGGCCGAGTTTTATAAAAATGCGTTAAACCAAATGTCAGATCAAATTTCAGTAACTCAGTACATTTTTTGACATAACAAACCGACATAAGGTCTAACGGATCTTTATAAAGCCGAGCCTAAATATATAAAAGATGAAACTGACTGACTGACTGATTGACTGGCTGACATATATCAATGCACAGCCCATACCGCTGATTCTAGAGATTCCAAATTTGGCACGTAGGTTTCTTATAAGGTCTAGGAGTGCACTAAGAAAGAATTTTTCAAAATTCATCCCTTAAGGGGGTGAAATGGGGGTCCAAAGTTTGTATGAAGACACGTATTTATTGAAGTGTGAGATTTGAAACTTATATATATTAGACTCTCCGTTTAAATATATTAATGGCGTATTTCAGCGTTTTTTCTAAATTGCTCTCCTAAAAAAGCTAGTATTTGAAAAAACCGCTTTGGAATATAATCGCAAGATTTGTCGTAGACACTAGTTTTATGAAAGCGATTGACACCTGATCTTCCAACCTACAGGGACTAGAAGAGCTTGTTAGGATTAGACCGCGGGTAATTTACCTAGTTTTCATCAAATTATAATTCGTATAAGTACATAAGTTTTTTGTACCACCCATTTACCTAATTCATATACTTAACACAATATAAGTATGTATGTATGTATGTATGTAAGCACTTTATTGCACACAATAACAGGTTAAAACAATATACATGTCACATAAGATTAGAGTACAAAGGCGAACTAATCCCTATGAGGGATCTCTTCCAGCTAACCTTTGAGGAATTGAGTGTAGAGTGGGAGAATGAGGTAGACAAACTTACACAGGATACTAAAACTTTTCAATAAGGAAACTTATAGCTAAAACCAGAACTAAATAAATAAAAATAAATAAAATAAATAATTTCTTTAAATTACTCTTGAGTGAGGCGACAGACTGGGACTGTCTTATTGACAAGGGCAACTCGTTCCACAACTAAGTATGTTTAATAACTATAAATTGCTCATCTTTACAGTTACAGGGATTTGAACCCGGAACCGCTAGATTGGTAGGCATCGTCACTAACCACTAGGAAAAGCCGGGCGCCATTTGATTCGATATACCTAATCCATTCCCTGTGTCAGTGGGAATCTGAATTGAACGATTTCGGGGTTGGCTTAATGGAAAACGTCCGGTTGGTCATCCCAGATACAACTGGAATTATTCAAAGACCTAGCCACAGATCAAAGAATCCAATCTCGTAAGGTAGCGCAGTGCCTTTACCATGAGTTTACATGACCGTACTCGCTAGCGACTGAGTAAAAATGTGTATGGACAAAAGTATAGCGCCTCTGGCGGTTACGCAATAGAACTAAGAATCGGCATACTAAATCGTTTACGCAGTCGCTAGCGAGTACGGTCATGCAAACTATAATAAACTTGCATTTGTAACCTGCACTACTTACAGCAGTTGATGTACCTAAACAGCTAACTTAAAACAGTAATATAAAGAAAGGGAGCTTATTTCTGCCAACAAACTGTTATACAGTTTGCCGGAAGTTATAACAAGTTGTAAAAGAGTACTGTTTTCGTGAATAAATACTTTATTTATTTTATTTATTCATGGTAAAGGCACAGAATAATAATTATTGTCCAATATAATTTTCGTTCAGAACGAATCACCGCTATGGTTTGTTTTTTGCGAGAAAAAATACTAAACATTATCATGTTTAGAAATCCATGCCGTAAGACAGGGAAAACCTCAGCTCGCAAGGGTTTTTACAAAGTCGACGATTGTCGACTCTCACGCACATTCCCGGACGGAAGCAGGTTTTCCTTCATGTTTCCTCATAGTGTGTCGGAGGAGCATTGCGGACAGTTGAAGCAATGGACTTACCTAACCTTTCTAAACATTGTAACCGACACCCTTTTCGAGTGTAAATGGATATTCAAACAATATTGAATATATGGGTCAGTCTACTTTTTCATGACCAGTTTTCTATTAATAAAAAATCTCTGATATGTATTGAATTAGTGTACAAAAATAGTATTTCGAAATAGTACCTGAGCCTAATAAAAGGAATTTATGAGTAAAAATACTTAAATAATAACATATTGCTGTAAAAGGTGGGTAACGCAGTAGTAAAATCTATTTTTTCATACAAATAGTGAGACATCCAAGGACCACTGAGTTACTCGGTTTATGGATATTAGCTGTGGTTCGTTAATTACCATAACTATCGGAAGTGATACTGCAATTAAACCTCTTTTAAATAACAACACAAAAATATGAAGCGAGGGCCAAGTATTCCAAAATCTGCATTTAAAAAAAGTGTCTGAAAATGATGTACATGAAAAAATAGAATGGCCCATATATATTTACGCTCGGTGGCAAACAAGTTTACGGCCCACCTGATTGTAAATGGTCTACTAAAAACTACGTATCGGACTAGGACTAACAAAAAGGCCTCATTATAACCCACATCCCACACGTCATTGGTACAAGGATGAATTTCAAATATTGTGTAACCAAAATTAGTCACACCAATGGATAGGTACCTACAGTCACCTCAATGAACGCAAGCCACTATACCTACTTTTAATACCACATCGGTAGTGAACACCGTAGTCCATAGACGCTTGCGTTTCCTATCATTTATTCAATTTGAATATTCGTAGTGTTAGCAAGAGGAGACAAATGGGTCATTCAACTTTTTCATGACCAGTCTTCTATTACAAAAAACCTATGATATGTATTGAATTAGTGTACAAAAATAGGATTTCGAAATAGTACCTGAACTTAATAAAAGGAATTTATAGGTAAAAATACTTAAATATTAACATATTGCTATAAAAGGTGGGTAACACGGTAGTAAAATCTATTTTTTCATACAAATAGTGAGACATCCAAGGACTACTGAGTTACTCGATTTATGGATAATAGCTGTGGTTCGTTAATTACCAAAACTATCGGTAGTGATACTGCAATTAAATCTCTTTATAAATAACAATACATAAATATACGACCGCTTTAGCCTAGTTGGTAGTGACCCTGCCTTCGAAGCTGGAGGTCCCGGGTTCGAATTCCGGTCAGGGCATTTATTAGTGTGATGAACACAAATATTTGTTCCTGAGTCATGGATGTTTTCTATGTATTTAATTAAGTATCTATTTATCTATATAAGTATGTATATCGTCACTTAGTACCCATAGTACAAGCTTTGCTTAGTTTGGGACTAGGTTGATTTGTGTAAGATTGTCCACAAATATTTATTTATTTATTTTCATTTATTTTATATTGCTGTAAAAGGTGGGTAACACAGTGGTAAATAACCATTTTTTCATACAAATGATGAGACATCCAAGGACCACTGAGTTACTCGATTTATGGATATTAGCTGTGGTTCGTTAATTACCAAAACTATCGGAAGTGATACTGCAATTAAACCTCTTTCTAAATAACAATACAAAAATATGAAGTGAAGGCCAAGTATCCCAAAATCTGCATTTAATAAAAAAGTATAGAATGGCCCAATATCAAAGCAACGTCACTATAGTTGAGGAAGATATTTGAATAATAATACTATTGGATTCGATGAGTTTTTAACAAAGCCTCAAATACCCCGACTGACGACCGCTGTCAGTTCGCGCGGGAAACGGTAGATTTGACAGTTGTTGCTAAGATTGGTTAGGCGCGTATAATGTTGCTCTATGTCCATAAATTGTTAATTTAATGCAGATTCTTTGTATATTTGTAGAAACAGCGATTACATTTTGTTATTTATCGATTTTATGTCTTTCACTTCTAAAAATACCAATAACAGTCCCTAGTGTAAACCCGCCATTAACCGTGTTTAGTATGTATAATATACCAATTAGCTACGTTTTCCTCTTATGAAATCTGTGCCTCACTGTCGTAATAGGTATTTCATTCAATCCTCGAGTTATCCTCTCACCAACTTTCCTGGTGGTGACGACAGGCAGGCCCATTATGAGGAGTTTCTAACCGGACCAATATGAAATGACGCACGCAGGAAATTTTCAATGGGTAGCATAAATACGATATCAAAATTACCGAGTATCCTCAAGGCCGACTTTAACCAATTGGAAGCCCTGGGCACATTAGGGTAATGGGGCCCCTATGCCCTTGACAGATCACTATTTTGTTAGAATATACAAAGAAAGTGGCTAAACAAGATTCTACATTTATTTTTATTGACCGAGTGAAACGAGGTTCTCTGCTTCAACTTCGGCAAAAATGCTTTCTATGTCCCAATTTCCGGATTTCCGGTTGTTATAGGTAGAAGAAAATTATATATTTAGATAAAAGACATGGTACGTGACTGTTTTAATGGTGAATATTGTCATAAATTACTACGGATCTGTGATAGAAAAAAATATAGATTCATTTTTGATTGCTTGTTTGATTTTTTGATCAAAACATTTTTCGGTAATAAATATTGGTTATCGTTTAGTGATCTGGCAGGAAGTAGTGGGCCCCTATCGATCGCGGGGCCCTGGGCAAGTGCCCTTAGTGCCCAGTGGCAAAGACGGCCCTGAGTGTCCTAATACTAATACACGTTTTGTAGACCACATTATATTTATGGTCACCAAAAGTTCCTGCATGTAAAATGTAATGACTAAAATTTAGAAATGTTGACGCATTGTAGGGACTACAGTATGGGGTTCTTCAAGAAAGGAGAGTATTCATTTTTAAAGGGTCGGCAACACGCATGTGACACCCCAGGAGTTGCAAGCGTCCATAGGCTACGGTGACCGCTTACCATCAGCAGGCGTGGTATAAAAAAAATATATAGATTAAGCACCAGATACATACCTATATTCAGAGGGAAGCATTCGTGTATTAACCTCTTTCACTTGAGTAATAAAGAAATAAAAACCGTCTCCAAAAAACACAAAAAGTAAAAAATAATTGCCTTACTTCTAACATGAGACTTTACGTTTCTTATTGAACAATGTAGACGTACCTATTGTATTTTTTGAAGTCGGTGCCACTGCCATCCAAAGATATTGTCTAAAGTTGACGAAATGGCACCGACTACAAAAATTACAATAGGTACGTCTTTGCAACTCCTGGCGTGTCACATGCGCATTGCCGACCCTTTAAAAATTTATACACTTCTTTCTTGAAGAACCCCATACTGTAGTCCCTCGGGAAAACCTGGGCAGGGAGCTCATGCCACAAACGGAGCGTCCGTGGGAGGAAATTCCTCTGAAGCCGTACCGTACGCGGCCATTTCGGTTCTAAGGTGTGAGGATGCCCTGCCGATGGCGGAGGGTGCGATGGTAGAAAGCGGCTGTGGACATCATGTCTGCTTAACAGACAAAATATTCTTTGTATCATCACTACATAGTATAAAACAAAGTCGCTTTCTCTGTCCCTATATCCCTATGTATGCTTAAATCTTTTAAACTACGCAACGGATTTTGATGCGGTTTTTTTTAATAGATAGAGTGATTGAAGAGGAAGGTTTATATGTATAACTAGCGACCTGCCCCGGCTTCGCACGGGTGCAATGCTGAAGCATGTATTATACATATAAACCTTCCCCTTGAGTCACTCTATCTATTAAAAAAAACCGCATCAAAATCCGTTGCGTAGTTTTACAGATTTAAGCATACATAGGGATAGGGACATAGGGACAGAGAAAGCGACTTTGTTTTATACTATGTAGTGATAACATCCATTAAATAGTGCACCCGCGCGAAGCCTGGGCGGGTCGCTAGTTGAACATAAAGCATAAATGTATATTTTTGTTATCCCTGACTTTTTTGGAGTCTCCTGATATTCTATTCATTGCCTCCTGCATTATCAGGTTGGAGTTTGCAGTATTGACGATAGCCTTCCTTCTAATGGTACTTCCTAGAAACTACGTTTCAACACGATACGTAATCTAGGTAATATAGATGCCCCAGAATTTCTAAGAAGCAGCCAAATCAATTTACTCTCTGCCTGCCGTATCGAGGTGTCGATAAGATATCGAATCTAGGAAACGTTGAGATGTATCAAGTTAATTTCAATATGCAAAAGTAAACCTTATTCTGTGCTAATTAAAGTTGGCTGTAGAATCATAATAAAATCTGCCTGTTTTTCTTTTGTTGTATCGTTTTGTCACGGATAAATGTTTCTATGCATTGTATTCTAAAAATTATTGTGCAATCAAAACAGAACATAGTCGGTAGGTGTTAATTTGATGCGCCAGTTTGCGGCCACTTGGAAGAGTTGATGAACTGAAAGGATATATTTTCGCTTTTTTATTATATTCCCATTCAATATAGCGACCCTACCTAGAGTCTGGCAAATGACAGATGAAAATCAGTCTTTTATGATTTTTTTTATATAACAACACAACCTGAATTGTCAAATGTCATTGTTCTATGAGATATCAGTTTTGATACTTACGTTTATACTATATATTTACTCGTCGCTACTCATTATCTAATACGAGTATAATAAAATTACGTGCGGACTTATGTCATGAAATTTGGTATGGGGATCGATTATAACACGGGTCAAAATTAAGGATACTTTTTAACTCATGAATCAGTCAAGTTAAGATGTGTCATGCGGACGAAGTCGCAGGGCACACATCAATCAAATCAAATCAGAGCTCGGAATAGGTAGTGCCTATTTACCTAAACTTCACGGGAGGACGTAACTAAGAGTGGTTACAAGCACCAAAAATAATTATTTCTTTTTAATGAATGCGGGATTTCCCGGGATTTACTGTATTATTCTAGAGGCTTAATACATTTCTCTTTACTTATAAATCTTGTTATATTGCATATTATTTGTTTAATTACCTTGAAATAACAATCAGTCATTAAAAATATAATATGGATCAAATTGAATTAAAAGGATTCCGAAATTTGATAGTTTTTAGTTGACTTAGACAGAGTTATACTCCTTTCTTCCATGAGAGGGGACCTGTGTCTAGCAGTCGGACGTATATATATTAGTGATGAGACAGAACTATGATATGGCATAGAAGATATCATACAGATGTATTCTAATTTATTTCTAATATGGTGGTAGTAAAACTATTTTTCAACCGATTATATCGCGTATAATGAATTTAAAATACATTCCGTGACCACGAGTGCTGTAAAGGACTCGAAACGTCGGAATGAATGTCGGAATTTTCTATACAATATCATAGTTCTGTCTCATCACCAATCTATATACGCCCTAATGCTGGACACAGGTCCCCTGTCATGGAAGAAAGGAGTATAATTATGTCTAAGTCAACTAAGAAGTATCAAATTTCGGAATCCTTTTGATTCAATTTGATCCATATTATATTTTTAATGACTGGTTGTAATTTAAAGGTAATTAAACAAATAATATGCAATATAACAAGATTTATAAGTAAAGAGAAATGTATTAAGCCTCTAGAATAATACAGTAAATCCCGGGAAACCCCACATTCAATAAAAAGAAGTAATTATTTTTGGTGCTTGTAACCACTCTTAGTTACGTCCTCCCGCAAAATTTAGGTAAATAGGCACTACCTATTCCGAGCTCTGTTTATAATATTAAGTAGTTTTGTATTGTACTGTGGATAAGAGAAATATACAATATCGGATATGTATAGGAAAGGGAGTAGCTACATATTATATACATTATATACAATAGATATGAGACACAGGAAGAAACGACAATGGAGAGATCTCTCAGGGACCGAAGCCCAATGGGAGTTGGTTGGAAGTTATATTTATGTAACTGACTTAAGAAACTTCGACAGCGCGATGCAGAACATGTCAGATTTGACAGTTGACAGGAGTGCCGCCACAGTACTATCTACAGGTAAATTGATAAAATCGTTTTAAATTTTAAATATATTACAAGTGTCAAGCTTTTCGCGTTACACGTCAGGGATACCGCACTCTGAATTTTTGAATTTGCCGCCATTTTTCATTCTCACCTTTCGTTTGCCAGACTTTATGTTCAGATTGTTTATATTGACAATCCATCACTGTTATCTCAGTCAGTGCGATATTTCAGACTGTTTCATGGAATTGATAACGCGGAAATTTATTTATTTAGGGCTTATCCAGAAATCACGTGAGGGTTTTTTTGCCCCACTTTTAGTCCCCCCCCTTGGGGATCTTTGGTGGTTTAGACTGAAATAGTATTGTGTTTATTTTCGTATATGCGTGACGTATTTTCGTATACGTGTAACGCTCCAAATTTCAAAAAACGTAAATAGACTCGCTGTTTTTACGTGCGAAATTATGGATTATAATTTCCTAAATGAATAGATCGGCCATTCTACTTTTCATGTACATAATTTTCAGACACTTTTTATTTAAATGCAGATTTTGGAATACTTGGCCCTCACTTCATATTTTTGTATTGTTATTTAGAAAGAGGTTTAATTGCAGTATCACTTCCGATAGTTTTGGTAATTAACGAACCACAGCTAATATCCATAAATCGAGTAACTCAGTGGCCCTTGGATGTCTCACCATTTGTATGAAAAAATGGTATTTACCACTGTGTTACCCACCTCTTACAGCAATATGTTAATATTTAAGTAGTTTTAGCTATAAATTCCTTTTATTAGGTGCAGCGGGGTAATCACGTAACTTTTTTTCTACCGTTAGGTAGATTTTAATGTCAAATTCTAATTGTCAGCTCATACAGTTATACTTCAAAATTGACAGTAAAATCTATCTACCGTTAGTACATAAAGTTACGTGATTCGCCTGCAGGTACTATTTCGAAATCCTTTTTGTACACTAAATCAATACATATCATAGATTTTTTTTGTAATAGAAAACTGGTCATGAAAAATTAGAATGATCCAGATATTATTTTTCGGTTTTGTAGGTACAGGAAAAAAATACACGTGAAGTCTAGGCATCCCCTTAAGCTGCAGTCATTCTTAATCTGACTTGATGTGACGCCCTTTGATGCACGCCTCTGTATCTGCTCTGCTAGTACTATTGAACATAGAACACGAATCTAGAAGGCACCAAATGACATTCTAATAATCGGCGACTGCTATCTGACCTTGTAAACCGAGGGGAAACCAGACCTTTTCGAATTAGTCGTGTCAAGTCAAGTGAGTGGGCAATTTGACTGTTAGAAGTTCTCAAGCCGCCCGAAGGTCTCTAACTTGGCTTAACGACTGCTATCATAGACAGCAGTTTGGATCGACGGCCGTGCCTTCCAAAACACAGCCCTCAGTTAATAATAAATAAAATAAATAAATATTAGAGGACAATCTTACACAAATCGAACTAGCCCCACAGGAAGCTCAAGAAGGCTTGTGTTATGGGTACTAGACGACGATATATTTAATAGATATAAATACTTAAATACATAGAAAACATCCAAGACTCAGAAACAAATATTCATGCTCATCACACAAATATTTGCCCTGACCGGGATTCGAACCCAGGACCGTCAGCTTCACAGGCAGGCATAATCAAAGCGGTCACCCATCCAAGAACTGACCTCGGCCCACGTGGGCGGCACGCGGGCGCCGCTGGGCCGTGCGCTCCACACTTCTAATCCTATTCACCGAAATTTCGTAGTACGCAAACGTTATCGGTTATCTACACGCGAACAAATAACTGTATTACTGATAACAGACGACTCATTAAGTACTGGGTTCGGAGTATCCTTATCTTAAGTTCCATGAATTACAAATAAGTACTAAAGTACACTGAAATCCCTTGTCTGACCAATTTGTAGAATGGATTAACAGGCGGATAATTAGAATTGCGCAATACTATACAATACACACATATTTCTCATTGGATATATACGTATCTTCGTGCGGTTTGAGAACTTCCAACAGTCAAGTTGCCAACTCACTTGAAAAGCCTTATGCCAATAAAGTCTGGTTTGCATTATTTATTTATTATGTTATTATTACGTAGTGGTGGAGCGCTCGTGGCCCAGCGGCGCCCGCGTACCGCGTTCGGCCCAGGTCAGTTATTGGATGGGTGACCGCTTGAGTGGTTATTAACTGAGCGCCCCCGTGCTTTGGAAGGCACGTTAAGCCGTTGATCCCGGCTGCTGTCTATGATAGCAGTCGTTAAGCCAAGTTAGAGGCCTTCGGGCGGCTCGAGAACTTCTAACAGTCAATTGACTCACTTGACAAGCCTAATTCCGATAGGGTCTGGTTTTCCCTCGGGTTGGAAGGTCAGATGGCAATCGTTTCCGTAAAAACTAGTGCCTACACCAAATCTTGGGATTAGGTAGCGGACCCCGAGCATCCTTCAGGATGCAACTGTACTGGGATAACGCTAGGAGGATGATGAAATACATATCCTTTTAGGCTTTAGTTATTATGGCTGCTATCTGTAACGTAAAGCCAACATTGACAATAAAATATCTATACGCAGTACAGTGACTATGCGAACACGACTTTAATGATAGGAGTGTAAGAGCGTACAAAAATATATCTTTGTCGCGTTGAGAATGTACATATAAATAATAAAATAATAAATAAATAAATATTAGAGGACAATCTTACACAAATCGAACTAGCCCCACAGTAAGCTCAAGAAGGCTTGTGTTATGGGTACTAGACGACGATATATTTAATAGATATAAATACTTAAATACATAGAAAACATCCATGACTCAGAAACAAATATTCATGCTCATCACACAAATATTTGCCCTGACCGGGATTCGAACCCAGGACCGTCAGCTTCACAGGCAGGTGCACTACCCACTAGGCTAAACCGGTCGTCATATGTATATTTAATACTTCCCCACTTCCTACGCGTCAGCATTTCCATCCTCACCACTTAGATGGTTGGCAGTCCACAGCTGTGCGTTTCTCAAGAAATTTTCTGCCTCGCACTACCAAACTATGGAATGAACTGTCGCCTGCGGTATTTCCGGACCGATATGACTTTCAAACCTTCAAGAAAAGAGCGTATTCCCTTCTGAACGCACTTGCGACTCATTTGGTGTTGCAGGTGTCTATGGGCGACGGTAATCGCTTACCATCGGGCGGTCCGTCTGCTCGTTTGCCCCCTATAACATAAAAAAAATTGCCCTGCTCTAAATATAAGCATTCGGCTGTGCTATCGAATGTCATCTCTCTAAAACATGACTTATGGGGCCCCACGCGCTATTCGTCGATTATTGACGAGTTTTCAATTGATATAGCTCTGTCAAAACTGAAGATATATTTATGGCGCAAACGATTATCGGTTCTTCAATTCTTCATCTACATTTGTAAGAGCCAAATTTTGGAAAAACGGACTACTTACTTATTTTTTTCAAACATGGTCCAAAAAAGCTCTAATTTCGATACTAGTATATTGTGTACTAGCGACCCGCCCCGGCTTCGCACGGATGCAATGCTGATGCTTGTATTATACATATAAACCTTCCCCTTGAGTCACTCTATCTATTAAAAAAAAACCGCATCAAAATCCGTTGCGTAGTTTTAAAGATTCAAGCATACATAGGGATATAGGGACATAGGGACAGAGAAAGCGACTTTGTTTTATACTATGTAGTGATGCACGTATATATAAGTAATGTACATATAACTGTCCCTTATTGACGTCTCTAACAACGCAAGAGAGATTTTTATTTTTAACTCATCTACACAAAAGTTACGTCCAAAAAACTGTTTTTTTGGCCTAAAATTGCCAAAGTTTGATGCCATATATCTCAAAGACAGTGTAAGTTTTGAAGTAAATATATACTATTTCTTTAAACCTCGTTGTTTTAAATACGATAAGCCATTAAAAACAAGAGGAAACGGAGAGTCGCACTGAAAGTTATACGCTGCTGCGCTTTAGGTAAAAAATCATAGGTATGACCTTCTATTTATCTACCCTCGGGTGTGTTATAGCTCAAAATATTTTATTGTGATTAGTGTACCTACTTTATTACCTTTTATCTTGACGCTTAGAGACCTTATACATCTCTAACAAATCTCGATTGTTATTAGTTTCTTAGTCTTATTTTTGACATGTAACACTAAATTTAATTAATGATACTTTGATTATTGTATTATTTTTATTTGATGTACTTAGATAGATTTTGACTTGTAAAATTGCCCTTGACTATTTGCAGAATAAATGTTTTGATTTTGATTTTGATTTGATTTTGGTGTGGTGACATTTTCTGATACGGTATGGGAAATTTGGTTCTCAGTCATTTAATGGATGGTTTAATGAAAAAAAAATAGAAGAATATTAAAATCGGTTTTCTATCTTGTCTAAAATAGACCTAAAATAAGGGTCATACGTAGTTGAAAAAACAAAAGTCGTCCCTCCTGTGGTCAATAGATGTGGCTTTATATAGATTTATAGAAACGGAGACACCGTTTATGCGGGTTACTGGTCCAATCCAAAAGTAAACTTTGTAGCCCTTAACTTTTGGTATGTTCACAGGAAAGACGCGAACCTAAATCCGTGTATGAATGATTAATCCTTCGGTTAAACTTTTCAATTAACTCTTATCAGTGCAAAACACCAGTAACTCATTTCAGCGAATTCTATATGTGTGTGTAAGTAACTAATGTTGTAATTACCTACACCAAAACCACAAAAATATTATGTTCTTTTT
This sequence comes from Epiblema foenella, assembly GCA_963556455.1. Taxonomy (NCBI): domain Eukaryota; kingdom Metazoa; phylum Arthropoda; class Insecta; order Lepidoptera; family Tortricidae; genus Epiblema; species Epiblema foenella. Next base: position 1,137,981 of record OY747106.1, read on the forward strand.
TGTTGCGTGGCTGAACCCTATAGCCTTGGCATAAGGTTGGTTATCGTAACTCACCGCATGAAACTATGCCTACAGTAATCACAGCTAAATAAATTGTAATACTTCCACTCTAAATCCGGGAGTTTTGCCACTTTACCTGAAAATGAAACGGGAAAATAGCGTGTAGTTACTTTTATCTGAAATACCTATTTATATTGAAGTTGGTACTTCAATATAAAGAAAGGAAGAAAGCATTTATTCATTGCACGAAAAGACACACCGTTACAAACAGAATAGACTCACAGTACATTGAACATATTATTATAAAGTGCGTCTTCGCAGCAGTGAATCGGTTGCTGTCTCAGCATTATACAGAGGTGTCAGACACCTGCAGCGCTGGCGGGGACGTCCACCGCGCGATCGCGACAATACTGACACATATAGTCCCGGTACCGCCACACACCGGGTAGTCAGTCCGACCCAGGTTGAGCCTAGCTGAGTTTCTTGCTGAACTCTTCTCAGCTAGGCTAGGTTTAGTGTACCAGCGACAAAACTCCCAGTAGCTCGATTCCACTCACTCCTATCAACCAATCTCACTGGAGCGCAAACTCTTAGAGTATTCCAGTGTTCCAAACCACACGCGTGGTCGTGCCGGAGGTTTTCCCCAGGCTACTCTCCAATCGCGCACTCTTATCGCTTTATTGGGCCCGGCCTATAAAGCTGGATTTTATTTCAGATAGCACCGTACGTGATCCACGGAACGCAACACAACATACTATATAGGAAAGGTGTATATACATACAATAAATAAAAATCAAAGAACGTTTGATTGGACCTTTGATTTACACCTAGAGGTTTGATTTACAGACAGAAGACATTCGCTTATCCATCACCTCACAGAGCTTCATGCACTCTACACATATAAGTATTCATCCAACTATACTTGTACTAATCACTTCCAAAAATTTCAGTCTGATGCGAACACCGCGTACAATTAGAGAGTGGAGACATCCCACAGCACACAGGTAGGTAGTCACCGAGGACTAGGAATGTCATTTGGTGCCTTCTAGATTCGTGTTCTATGTTCAATAGTACTAGCAGAGCAGATACAGACAGAGGCGTGCATCAAAGGGCGTCACATCAAGTCAGATTAAGAATGACTGCAGCTTAAGAGCGCTTTAATAAAATGTAACAGGTCCACTAGCGCCACTCGTAAATTGGTCTCTCTATGAGCTCAAAAACAAAACGGCCGTTTTAACTTTGGACGCATAGATTGACGAATCCAGCAACGTAATAACTAGTTTGATGGATTCAAAACGTACTTAAATACAAAATACAGTACGTAGCGGCCCCTTTTTAAGATATCTATCGTAAAATTTAAATAATTACAATTATTTACGAGTGGCGCTAGTGGACCTGTTACATTTTATTAAAGCGCTCTTAAGGGGATGCCTAGACCTCAGGTGTACTTTTTTCCTGTACCTACAAAACCGAAAAATAATATAGCTACTCATGCTTTTCTTAGGTACTGGAGAAGAGGACAAGTGCGGGGACGGAGATTAACTTTGAGTTGCGATAGTGAACGGACTAACCAAGCGTACCAACTGCGTAACTAATTCTGAACATTGAATATTTTTATTAAAAATGGGATTGATCTAGCCTGGAGGTTAAGATGAGCTCTCCCAGAAGACGCCTATTCACGCATGCCTTAATACAACTTTTACTAATCTTAAAGAGGTATAAAAGAGATATTATTCAGAATTTGGCTTTATTAATAGCCTTTACTCATACATTATGGAGATTATTGCTGAATAGTGGTGTAAACTTTGCGAATTACTATTACTCAAACTTTATTCAGCATGCTGTGTTACTTGGAATGGTATTGGTTAGGGGTTTCTGTATTGACGCAGATGTAACCTAGAGCGTAAGCGTAATACTTAGTCAATATGGTTTTTATGATTTATTACGAGTATTATGACTCTGTCTCGTACGTAGGTACATTATATTACTACTACTTATTACTCAGATTGGTGGCCAATTACAGGCAAAAGCGTCGGTCGTCCATCGGCACGATGGGTTGACATTAAAAAGACTATACGGGTTACTATTGGATGAGACTAGCAAGGGACCGGGATGAGTAGCGTACTAGAAGAGAGGCCTGCGCTCAGCAGTGGGCAATTACAGACTGATGATGATGATGATGATGATGATTATTCAGGCTAAACAATTAGGTACTGTTTAAAAGTTTCGTTCAACTAGCCCTGTAAACAAGTTAAGTAGCTATGACTGGCATAAGAAAAGGTAGCCTAATATATTCCTGTTACTTAACACTTAAATTTTAGCTTTACGTTAGAACCAATAGGGTCTATTCTTTGTTTTAATTTTACTCTTCTCGGTCTCGTAAGTTTAAAAATACAACTGTTTGTTGAATAATTGTCACATTGAAATGCTTGCTTATTGCATAACTTGTAAGATTGTTTTAGATACTTAACTATTTAAAAGTTGTGTTGTAAGTGAAATTTCTGTAATTTCTTTAGACAATAAAGTTTCTTTAAACCGAAAACAATTAAGTTCTAATCCCACTACCGGACGAGCGTTGGTCGTATACAAATTGGGATAAATGCGGTAAGCTATATATTTTCGGGTTACAAGCAAAAATCAGTAAGTAACAAATACCTACTTAACCAGTAACAAAAGTGGTAGGACGTGCAACGAGAAATATAGCGTTTTTTGAAACGCTGTTCTGCCTAGGCGAGAAAACAATAAGGATTGATTTTCAGATATATGATTCTTGACTATATGGCTGTGTTTCTGACTATAGCCGAAACATGATCGCTTAAAATTTTCTCGATAGAAAAAAAATCCGAAGTTGAGTCTTTATTTTCCATTTTTTACTCAACCTACTAAAACAACGCATTATTAAACGACACACTTAAATTAAAACCATGGTATTTTATCTCATCTAAACTCTGTCAAGAGGAAATTTAATAAAACTGCACACAGTCAGATATTTATCGAGATTTGTCTAAAAATGCCACTCCCGAAGAGTGTTGCATCCCGTTTTGTCGTGCGCGAAAGACATAAGCGTGTCTCTTTCACGGGGGGCGTGGCTGACCGAATCGAGGCATCCCCTTAAAATAAAGCTCGTATATCAGCATCGTTTCAGTACTGAGATACGAGGTTACGAAGAGTAGCGACAGATTTGATAGCGAGTTTTGCTTCTCACTCGACGATGTCATTAACTCCTGACGCGCAACGCTAAATAGGGGTGTTATAGGAAAGTTTAACATCTAAACGTAGACGTATAGACACACAAATATTTTATTTAACATCACAAGGCATGACTTAACAGTAACAGTTACATGTACAAATACCTTAAAAATTTAACTTAATCAAATTTAGAATAAAGGAAAAATTGAAAAATTTAGGCACCGAGCAGGATTCGAACCTGCGACCTCCCGGCACTGGCGGCCAGTCGCTCTAGCCAACTGAGTTATAGGTGCAATCGCTACCCAGTTCCAAATTCATCAACCGTTCCTTCGTATTAAGCAGTACCGCTGCTAACGTAAACAATAATGCTATTAATACTATTTTAATTTTTAATTTTTTTAACGTAAAAAAAAATTAACTTAATGACTTTAAATAATAATGCAGTTACAATTATGTGATGGCAAAAAGGGGCTTGCCTCAGCATAATGTCGCAGATAGTTCACTACAACGCTCGTTTTCAAGGCAGACCATGGTCACTACAATAAAACTTATCCATTGCTCGTTGTTGTTCGGAAACGAGTCTCATATTATTTATTTATTTAACCTATATTGCACAAAAAGAAATCTTAACGTACAAAAGACGGATTATGAATGAATAATGTAAATACGTGCGCGCGTGGGCGCGTGTGTTTGTGTACATTTCTTGGGTGGTAGAGGCATATTATTCCAGCACTTAGTAGCTTCCTCGAAAAGCGGCGGTACGGTGACTTGGAGGTAGCATTGAATGTTGAAGCAATCAGCGCTTTTGATCTGGACGCTATGAGTGCGCCTGGTTAGGACACCTACAGGTTGAGTGAAGTAATAATACTACCTTTTGTGCTGCAGACCCCGGTTTATTTATACATACACATATGCCATATATGTGTCCTATATAATCAAGGTTACATACCTTTTAAATGTATTAAATTAAATATTAAAGCAAATGTAATCTAAGCGTGCGTCCGCCATTGACGTAAGGGTGAAAAAGAGAAGGGAAGGTTACCACAGTAGAAAATACTAAACGCATCATTATTAGCATACCATATGCAAAAATAATTTCAACATTGAATACATTGCAGCCCGATATAATGCCGTATAAGCTGGATCTGCTTGCAGGCCAGGTGAACATATCGAGTACTTATTATCCTTGCAATCATTACTCAAAAAGTACATCGGAATGTCTGTCAAATTAGACCAGCCTGACAGGACCGGGTTCCCGTGAGGCGGCTCGACTCCAAGTAAGTAAGGCTCTGACGTTATACGTGAAACAGTAGGTGACAAACAACGCACGGATAGTTATTAAAGCGGTACAAAGAAAAGCAATATTACACGAGAAAAATGGCAAATTTCCTTGTTTCCATGACGTCACGCCTGCGTGCAGTGTTGCCAGATGGTTACATTTCTTACGTTTTTCGTAACTTTTGACCGGCTCGCGTAACATGTAAGTAACTTCTGTTGTAACTGAAATATTCGTAACTTTTGAGACAATGAAACTGTATTTAAAAAGAAAGGTGACAAAAGAACCTACATGGTACGGCTCTGTCTATGACATGACGACTCTGTCTCTGTATATGACATTTGAGATACCACCCATCAACCTGACGTTGTTCTGTCGCCGAACTCGCCGAATTGTAGCTGTACGTGGCTACTCATTTCTTAGAATCGAACGTTTTCACAAGTAATTATGAAAAATATAAAAAATGTAACGTTTGCATCAAAAATGTAACTTTTCAAGAAAAGAAACATAATTTTTGTCCCAAGGGCCCTGGCAACACTGCCTGCGTGTGTATGAATCAGTATGAAGCGTTTTCAGTGCTTGTTAACTATGCTGAACTTTGCCTCTCATTTTCGACTGTTGCTCTAATTGTAGTTGATCCCATACAAACATTTGATCGTCTCTAAAAACTGGTTTGAACGGCATGCATTTTTTGTCATCATCATCATGCCTATTGTGAGATGTATCAAAAATCAAACATTTATTTTGCAAATAGGCCACAACCGCGTTTTTATATGTCAAAATATTCCTTCTGTTCCTTCTGCTGTCAACACAATGCATCCTCAAATCTTATAAAGGGTCGGCAACGCGCACGTGACTCCGTTGGAGTTGCGGGCGTCTATAGGCTGCAGTGGCCGCTTACCATCAGGTGGACCGTACGCTTATTTGCCACCGGCGTTGTATAAAATAACAAATTAAAATAACGCCGGTGGCAAACAAGCTTACGGTCCACCTGATGGTAAGCGGCCACCGCAGCCTATAGACGCCCGCAACTCCAACGGAGTCACGTAAGCGTTACCGACCCTTTATAAAATTTGAGGATGCACTTTAATTTACAATTTACGGAAATCTGACTATAATAATACATTTTTCATGTCTAAATATTAATTTACAGTTCAAGAAAGAATGAGAATTTCGAATTTACAATTATAACAAAATTAATGTCATACACTGAAGATAAACTTGCAAAGTTATCTATTACAAATATTACAACATCAGTAAAGTTAGAGATGTATAAGGTCTCAAGATTAAACAAGGAGTATAATGAAATTAATATAATATCTCAGAGATGTACATGGTCTCTGAGTGTCAAAATTAAGATTAATTTAATATTGTTACAGATGTATATGGTCTCTAAGTTACTGATAATAAAAACGAATCCACAACAGGATGATGTCTCATCAATCCCCTATAAAAGACACTAGTATTAACGTAGTCACTATGTCCTAGCAAGCATGAACAGACCGGACTCCACAAACGTATAGAACGCTAAACACAGCCGTTGAAACACCCCCTTACGCTCACAGTTTACACACATTGTCGTCATAATTACGTCGCAAAAACTAATTGGTCTTGTGCAAAATGGCGATAATTCTCCGAAACATCCGAATGGCTAGAGCAATTACTCGCTCTGAGGGGCCGCGGCGCTACGCCGAAGTAATTAGGTCCTGATTACTGTACCAAGAACCGTGAGATGCTGGTTTTAGTGAAAAAAACAATTCAGTCGAGCAGATATAAAGATGTCGGTATGATGTGTGCGCTGCCGAGCGGAGAGAATATGGAAAACTAGCTTTTATCCTTTTAGCTTTTAAGGATCTTAATGACATTTAAAAAGATTCCAACGAATCGAGAACCTCTTTTTAAAGTCGGATAATAAAGTAGAGTCGGATAATACCTTTTATTCCTAGACTAGCGACCCGCCCCGGCTTCGCACGGGTGCAATGCTAATGCATGTATCATACATATAAACCTTCCCCTTGAGTCACTCTATCTATTAAAAAAACCGCATCAAATTCCGATGCGTAGTTTTAAAGATTTAAGCATACATAGGGATATAGGGACATAGGGACAGAGAAAGCGACTTTGTTTTATACTATGTAGTGATATTTCTGAGGGAAGTGATGTGTAACGATATATTTTAGCCAATTTAAATAAACCCCCAGTGAATTATACACAACTTTCAGCATGAAACTCTCCTACATTAGTGAAAACAATATGTAAATCGTTTCGGTAATTTTTGAGTCCATTGGGAATAGACGTACAGACAGACGCGGCGGGGATTTTCTGGATATCTTTAGGGATGTGGAGTTGTTTTTCAGCAAGTAAGGCAATGCATTTGTCTCTAGCTGTAAACACAACGAATCCTCAAATCGATAAAGGGTCGGCAACTTCTAAAAGTAAAAATACAAGAATGCTTCCTGCATTAACCCACTAAAACGCAGGAATTTTTTTGTGTTTTTGAATTAAGATTTCTCTCGTAAGTATGTACCTGCCCAATTTAGTAAAAGTTCAAAACGGAATAAGCTGGCCCTGGGACGATAACATAATTAATTAATAACAATACTTTCTCCAAAAAATAAATATTAAGTAAAAGCAATCTTAGACTGCTCGCAGGACTGACGGTCGATGGGGCCAGAAACTGCTTGAGTGGCGTCCACGCACCGGAAGACGAGCTGTCGGTAGGCCTCCGACAAGGTGGAGTGATGACCTGGTGAAGGTCGCGGGAATCCGGTGGAAACGAACGGCAAAGGACCGGTCTGAATGGCGAGCCTTGGGGGAGGCCTATGTTCAGCAGTGGACGTCTTTCGGCTGAAATGATGATGATGATGATGAATCTTAGACTGATCGCCACTCTAGGGTGTTTCCTCTCATCTGACGTAAGTAAAATATAATATGGTGACGGTCACCAATATGCATATTTTTTTCTCTCCTCCTGATTCCGTTGAAATGAAGTTCAATAGTCCATTATATTTTATACAAACGCCTTAAGGGAGGCGTACAGCGACATCTACCAGAAGACTCATGCTTCATTGACGGCACTAACGTCTCAAATCATATTGAGAATCGTCAGTTACAATGCGCCATCCCATACCCAAATTTAGAATAAAGGAAAAATTGAAAAATTTAGGCACCGAGCAGGATTCGGGGAGGTCGCAGGTTCAAATCCTGCTCGGTGCCTAAATTTTTAAATTTTTCCTTTATTCTAAATTTGGCAATAGTCCATTGCCTACATATTTATGCCCTCGACTATACTCAAAACGCATAAACTCACATATTTAAACAATGTCCTACTATTAGGAGAGAGGCGAACATTACAAAAATTGATTTTACTAAAATCTGTATCGTACACAGATACATACACTTTCGCTACTTCACTTTAACTATTCTAACGAGTGTATTCTATACATGTTCATATAGATTTTCCAATTTTTTCACAATGGTTTCAAAGCAACTGCACATAAGAATCAATGAAACATGATAGGTCACACTTGACCTAAGTAAACTAGCTGTGCCTCCTAAGTAAATTAGCTGTGGTTTAGTAAGCTATAGAGCTTGCAAGTTTAGAGAGAGCGAAAGACGGATCATATTTTTTTTGGAAATTTTTAAAAACTGGAATGACAAAATCTAATTCTTGAACCTGCTCACTAAATTTGACGTTTCCCTTTTTTTTTTTTTTATTTAACTCAAAAATATAAATTACAGTAGGCATATGATTTTACCTCGCCAAACTGTATATGCAGTTTGTTGGCGAGTGTTGCGCTCTCTCACTTACAGGTTCGGAACTTACACCTACTTCTTTCCTATAAACTAAATCATGCAATGCTAATGACAGACTAACAAATCTAACAATAACTACCTAAGATACGTAGTGTGTGCACCAACGACGCTACGCCGTACCGGTCAGCCTCTTGTCTTTAGTTTTTACCATGGGGAAGAAATATCTATTTTCTGTTCCGTAATATCTGTATCAAAGAAGACAGTCTAGAGATGGGCGTAACTTTTGGAATTAATTACACGATTATATTCCAGTAATCCTGATCCGTATTCGATTACTTGGATAATCAAAATTACTGTAATACTACTATGAAAACATTTGTAATCCATTCCTTTGGAATCGGTATTGTAACCCAGTACTGTAATCTTGATTCCTCAGTAATCAAGTACTTAAGTAATCTGAATTACTTTACTCCAATTCCAGACTAGATTACCTACTTCATTGGCAGACCTTATTTTATAATTTTTTACCACGACTTAATATGCATAGAACTCGTTTATAGCGACAGAATTTTATTGCATTTTACCCCATTAAGCATTACACCCCCTTAAGAGATGATTTCCGCTATATAGTCCAGTTCCCCGGTACCCAAACTATCTCCATAACAAATTTTATCTAAATCGGTTGAGCGGTTTAAGCGTGAAGAGGTAACAAACACTAAGACAGACAGACATATTTTCGCATTTATAATTTTAGTATTGATTATTATTACTAAGGCCCGGTTTTATAAAAATCCGTTAGACCTTATGTCGGTTTGTTATGTCAAAAAATGTACTGAGGTACTGAAATTTGATCTGACATTTGGTCTAACGGATCTTTATAAAACCCGGCCTAAATATCGACGCTGGAAAGGCAAAATGGGATAACCGACACGAGGTGAATTTTACAGGAGATCCAAAAAACTGCGAGGTTTTTGAAAAAAAAACATTAAAATTCGTCTAATGGGCCAAATACTTAAATAAAGCATTCGATATGATCGTATTGATGTTTTCTACATGATGTGTATGTTATTTTGCCTATAAGTAAACTATTTCAGGATTTAGTGTCGCTTAAGCAAAATGATCACGGGAAAAGATATAGGTAAAATTATCTAACCGACAGGTTTCTCGTGAAATTTGTCAGGTAAAAGGGTCCAACCAAAATTTTACACTACAATTTATGGAGGTAAAATATCTAACTGCAAAATATACTTGCTTTATAGTCAGGTAAAAAAACATAATATATATCTATTCATCTGATTAATCGAGAGGTCTCCAGCTCACAGATCCAGCAGAGTAAGTAATTCAATTCAGTTGCATCAACGGTATTAGTATAGTTAGGTCTCTTCCCTCTCTGTACATTTCCAGTAAACAAGGACTGTTTGCGGGAAAGTAATATCACAAGTGCAGGAAGAGAAAAAGTTTAATAACAACGTTGCGTTGCGTACCGAGAACTGGCGGCGGCTGGAAATTATATAGAAATCCCACATGCCGCCTAACCGCACCACAACCGTTGGTTGCGTGTTAAACCAATATTTTGTAACTACAGGCGGTTACAATGTAACGTAGTGCATTTTAAAACGGATGCAATTGTATTGTAGAAGCGACTGTAGCCGAGCACATGGCATGAGACCTTTTGGAGATTGTGGGTTCGAAAACCGACTGACATTTTTATGTTTCTATAAAAAGTTATACACAAAGTATCATAATGTATACCCCTGGCAATATATGAATATTTCTGGTCCGGTGCACCATGTTGCGGATTTTAATTGCAACTAATTACACTATTATAATGCCAATAAGGTCTAGTTTTACGCCTGGGTTGGAAGGTTAAGTGGTATTCGCTTTCGAGAAACGAGTGCGGCGCCAAATCCTGGGATTCGGCACCAAAGCGCCAGGGCTCGGAAACCGGTTTCGTCTTCATACAATTAACCGGTTACAAATTTCGGTTAATTGCGTTTTACAATATTTTTTTGTACTTTAAATCATTTATTCCAAACATGAAGGCTAACAAAAGCAAATATTAAAATAAAAATGGAGATATGAGAAGTACTTTTGGAGATATCTCCAAAATAGTAAAAACCGGTTCCGAGCCCTGCAAAGCGGACCCCGCCGGACAATAACAGGAAAGACGCTAGGAAGAAGGATATACATTGTAAGTATTATAGTTGTTGCATGACACAATAATATGGTGTCCCCTTGTTTTGCAGACAGAAATTTCATAGAATTTTGTTTCGCAGAAAATGTTTCAAATAATATTTGGTCCTTGTATTTTTATTTCGACTATTATTGTTTCAATGACTATTTACTTGAATGAAAAATATTTCACAGAAACACAATTCAATGAATTTTGTAATATCATTTTTTTATTTTACAAATTTATCAAACAGTAGTATTATGTTTGGAGTTTCATTGTTTCGCATACATAAAATTCATAGAATTTCGTTTTACAGAAACTTACATTAAATAATATTTGATCTTTGTATTTTTATTTTTAATATTATTGTATCACCGCTTATTCACTTCACAGAAATATATTTTGTTGTTAAACAATTCAAAAACAATATCTATATATATAATAGAGGTTATTTTTTAATAAAAGCCCAGAAAGACCTGTTGGGGCAAAATCGACTCTAACGCGGATAGGTTAGAAGATTAAAATTCTATGAAATTTCTGTCTGCAAAACAAGGGGACGCCTAAAATTTCAGTTTTTTTCGATTTTTTCTCATATTTCAATTTCTGAATAATCTTGTTTACGCTGTAGAATCCGATCAATATGATCATATTTATCCATGTACTTACGTTTTTTAACATAACTAAATAACGTGAGGTCTAAGAACATATGATTTGTAATTATATCGTAATGAATATCGAAACATTAAATTTTCTTTGTAAAAAAATCTACGATAAAAATTTCTACAAAGTAATTATTTTACGAATTGATTATTCTATGAAATGATAATATGAGATTTATTTTATGAGCAACAAAATTCTGTACAACTATTGTCTTGGTAATATTTTTTACGTAAACTAAATAATATGAGAAAAAATAATATTTCATTTGTAGTTCTATGATATGAATATCGAAATATTAAAAAAATATTGATATCAAAAATCATTGATTTGAGTTTCTATAAAGTTAGTGTTCGGTGTAATGATTATTCTGTGAAACGATAATATGAGAACCATTTTCTGCGAAATGAAATTCTTTAAAAATGTTGTCTATAAAACAGTGTACAACCCAATAATATACTACGCCAGGTACGCAAACCGGTACATCGGTTAGTAGTGTGAGTGACACGAGCTACGGCATCAACCTATCGACGGTATGCGGACGCAAGTGTGAGTGTCGTCGACAGTGACGTGTGATCGTGTCTCGATCCGGATTGTCACACCCTGTTTTATTAGATCATGGTGGTGTTGTAAGTGTCGGTGTTTGGTGTTAGTAAAGTCGCCAGAGAGCGCGCTGTTTTGAGGGCGAGGAACCAGAGAACGCGCTGTTTTGAGGGTGAGGGACCAGAGAACGCGCTGTTTTGAGGGCGAGGGACCAGAGAACGCGCTGTTTTGAGGGCAAGGGACCAGATAATGCGCTGTTTTGAGGGCGAGGGACCAGAGAACGCGCTGTTTTGAGGGTGAGGTGGCTGTTAACGTATCTAATCCTTAAATTGGCGCAGCAAGCGTCCATTGGCTACACTAGGTGTTTGCTAAAATCATGCAGGCTGTAACTAACTTGCCCTTACCGTTGTATAAAGAAAGTCAAATATATCATGCTGTATATATATAGTGTAGCCATATAATACTATAGAGCGATAGACAAAACCATTTCGAAGAAAAACGGAGCATTTCAATGCATACTATTATTATAAATGCAAAAGTGTGTATGTTACGTTACGCCTTGTTAAGCTTAAACCACTAGAACGGTTTGCATGGCATTTGGTGTGTGTAATTGACACTATACATATGTATAGTAAAATATCAAAATATAGATATTATAGGTATATATTATATTATATTATAAATATTATGGGACGGCTCCTCAAACGATGAGGCACATACTGTCCTGCCCAGGGTGACCGCGCGCCTGAGGGCCAAAACCAAACTTGGAAATCCGAACTTCGTATCGTGCCGTCCCTTACACTCATATAGTGTATAACACGAGAGTGAAAGGGACGACACGATCGGATTAGGCCCTCTGCTCTGAGCAGGACCTTCGAGACGCGACAGACAGGGCAATAAGCGTCGCCACCCTCTGGTCCCGCACAGTCTGAAACCATCGACAGGAGAAGATGACGAGACGAATGTATATATACATTTTAAATTGTCCAAGATTATCATGCAGAGCTCTTCTGCGAGCAGTCAGTCCGACCCAGGTCGGGCCTAGCTGAGTTTCTCGCTGGACTCTTCTCAGCTAGGCTGGGTGTAGTGAACCAGCGACAATACTCCCAGTGGCTCGGTTCCACTCACACCTCAGATTCGGTTGAAACCGCTCAACCAATCTCACTAGAGCGCAAACTCTTAGAGTATTCCAGTATTCAAAACGACCCTCGTGGTCTCGTCGGAGGTTTTCCCCTGGATTTTCTCCAGGCTACCCTCCAACCGCGCACTCCTATCGCTTTATTGTGCCCGGCCTATAAAGCCACAGTCAGGTTCAAAAATTTTTTTCTGCGAGACCTACGTCCCTAATAGAAAGAAAGAAAGAATGAAAAACATTTATTCGTGACGATAATAAAATAGGATATAACAGGGGCTCATTATCATCATGTAGGTAATGAAAAGATAGTATATTAGGTAGGTAACGATAAATATTTAAGGCGCGTAATAGAGTGAAATACCACATTTTGGTCGAGTTCAAAGGCCTAAAACTCAAAACTGGCCCGAAATATAGGTCTCGAAAAGTTATACTTGAAGAATTGATATGTCCTCTTCAATCTGAGCGATGGAAATTGCAACACGCCTAGATTGTCCTAACAAAAAAGAAATATCAAATAAGGCATTTTTCAACCTTTTAAATCGCTACTGCTCACTATCTAGACATGTTTTTTACACGGGATATTCAGAAAATAAAACTTAATTCAGTTTTTCATAATCTGTGCGACGGATATTGTAAAATAATCATTACTTTTGTCAAAAACCTGGAATAACTACCACACCGTCATAAAAGTTGGGGCGGATACGTGCGCGGGCGACGGGCGGCAGTCTGCCACCGGCTCTCGGACGGGAAGGCTGTGTCGCTTTGCGCGCGACGCTAAAATATAAGAGTTCGGTTCTGAGACAATATACCTACTTAACTATTTTATATATTTAATTACTTCAAACATTCCTACGTATTTAGAAAATAATAATATAAAAAATACATACACACATACAAAAAATCTGCAAAAACCTGTTACAGCGGGGGGGGCGCGGGTAGTGCGGCAGGAAAGGCTAAGCCACGCCCCAACGCGCAAGGTCGTTCGCGGGTATAGGCGCCTTAAAACATAGCAATAACTTTTATATCAATTATTGTGACGGTTGCACTATCCAAATAGTGACACAAAGTACTTACTCAAATCCTCCGTGTGAGTTGTAGATATTTTTTTCCTTGTTAACCCACACATTTTCCAGAATCCGACTAGCTAAAAAAATTCAAATAATTATCAGTTGAATCTGCTCACAAAATCTCACGAGAATCGGTTGATAAATGCTATCTGCTTCATAAAGCGCCTCTCAGTCTCGCAATACACACACTAAATTTAGTTGCTGACAAAAGTGATCTGTTTTATTGTTCAATGTCTGAATTTGTGAATGTATATATGTTTGTGTTTAGTGTCCAATTATTCTAATTAGGTTAAGTAAATCTTAGTTAAGGCACTATTGCATTAGGGTCAACCTGTAATGATAGTTGCTGTATATTATAGATAAATAAATAAACAAAATGTCAAAAATAAATCTGTAAAGGAGAACAGTGCCTTTACCATGAGTTTGCATGACCGTACTCGCTAGCGACTGCGTAAACGATTTAGTATGCTCTTAGTTCTATTGCGTAACCGCCAGAGGCGCTGTACTTTTGCCCATACAATTTTTTACGCAGTCGCTAGCGAGTACGGTCATGTAAACTCATGGTAAAGGCACTTGTCCATTACTGATGATGTTACCCTACAACCAAGATAAACCTAAGATAGGGTTTACACCAAATTGACAATGTCGCCATACCGATTAACAGTCCTTATACATTATAGTATTAAGACTATCTGCAGCCGAATCACGTAACTTTATGTACTAATAATGTACTTTATGTAATTTTAATTGTCATCTCATACATTTATACTTCAAAGTTGACAGTAAAATCTATCTAACGGTAGTACAAAAGTTACGTGATTACCCCGCTGAACACAATATACTGCAGTCATCAGTAGATCATGTAAACTCATGGTAAAGACACAGCGGATGGACGTGCAGAAATCTGCAGACCATACGAAAGCATTTTCCCAAGCTGGAACAAAGAGCATGACCGACGCACCGGGCCGCGGTCGCGTTAATTGACATGTTATATGACGTTCCTGGAAACGTCTGTTACCTACAGGACAGATACGGGAATATTACCGCAATTACGACCGGTTTAGCCTAGTGGGTGCACCTGCCTGTGAAGCTGACGGTCCTGGGTTCGAATCCCGGTCAGGGCAAATATTTGTGTGATGAGCATGAATATTTGTTTCTGAGTCTTGGATGTTTTCTATATATTTAAGTATTTATATCTATTAAATATATCGTCGTCTTGCACCCATAACACAAGCCTTCTAGAGCTTACTGTGGGGCTAGTTCGATTTGTGTAAGATTGTCCTCTAATATTTATTTATTTATTTTAATTATTTAACTAGAACCGGAGACTAGTAAATTATATAGAAATACACCTAATGGTATTGACCTATACATTTTGACGTACCAGTTATAATCAGCCTGTTGTGGCCAGGGACCGGAACCTCTTACCCTCACGGTTACGGTTTTTAACCCATCGTCTATATATTCATCTCTGAGGATATTTATTTATTAGATTTTATAATTTCCATGTTGACGTGTTATAGATATAGCTCAAAATATTTTATTATGATTAGTGTACCTACTTTATTACCTTTTATCTTGACGCTTAGAGACCTTACACATCTCTAACAAATCTCGATTGTTATTAGTTTCTTAGTCTTATTTTTGACATGTAACACTACATTTAATTAATGATACTTTGATTATTGTATTATTTTTATTTGATGTACTTAGATAGATTTTGACATGTAAAAGTGCCCTTGAGGCCAATTTGCTGAATAAATGTTTTGATTTTGATTTGATTTTGTCTACTGATCCCAGTAATATACTGCGCCAGGATTGTACGAGTATCATGAATGTGTAGACATTGACAGTTAATTTACTAAATAGGTATCCGCTAGGACGCAAGGATATAATGGCAGTCCATGTATTTAACATTATAGGCAGTCTTACTCTGACTTGAAGTCCTAGGAGCAGAGGACATCGACAGAGGGTGTCGCCATCGCTCTGTTTCAGGCTCTTGCTACCCCATGAGAGTCCGACTGCCTTCAACTTGAGTAACTGAGGGTTACTGAACGCCACCAGGATCACTTGGAGGACCACATTTCCTCTTGCCTTGTGAAGTCCAGTTGTGTAGGCCTTATGAAGTCCAGTTGTGTAGGCCTTGTGAAGTCCAGTTGTGTAGGTCTTGTCTCCAGGCATTTCTCTCTGATCATTCTAAAAAGAATAGAAACAATATTTATTGTCACGCAACTGATACAACAAATAGGTAAATACAGTCGAAGAAAGTGATTTTTTGTAACTTTTGGAATTTAATTCTATTGATATAGATAGTCCAAAAGTAACAGACATTCAGTTTTCTCGACTGTACATAGGCACAAAGTGACAAAGAGAACGAACTGAGTTGTGGTCGGGATTCTTTCCCCGTGTGTGACGAGTGAGTTCAAAGGAAAATGGTTAAAACTTTGTTTCAGGAAAGCTTTTAAACGAAGTAGAGCTTGCGAACCATACTTTTTGCGAGAATATAACTAGTGAATCTGTGAACGAGTATTTTATCTTTTTCCCAATAATTGACGCGTTAGCATGATGTAGCATGATTTTCGTGGCGCGTCTGTTCTATGGTCAACATCGTCTATTTTTTTCTAAGGTACCTATTTAAAAATATTTATTTAATAATATTTTTGCTTTTGTCAACTACCCTGTTCACGTGTACTAAGTAGGAATTCCTATGGATATCCGTCGTCATCATCAGACCAGCTTGGTGGGCCAAGGTTGCTTTAATCTCTTCACCGCCACAGTATATTTCGTAAGTTGTGTCTGACACGCCAAAGTCAGAGAGCAAAAGACCGAAAATAAACCTTAATTGATACTACGTAGGTTGTTTTACATCTACTTGATTCAAGTCAATAGCGTGAAAAGTTTAAAAATAAACATTTATTTCTTGACTACTAGGCCCTACGCACAACAACACGGGACACGAAGCGCTAGCGGTATTCCGAGAAGTCCAAATAGTAATTAAGGCTAGTCGATTATCATTCCATGGCACCAATACGTGATATACCGTTAAGTAATTATATCAGGGGGTAATTCACTAACCACATCGATTAGGAATCGGTTTGAATTGGCGCTCGCTTTAAGACCGACTTAAATGGTGCAGGAACTTATACGCGGTCAGGCGCGGATACAGGGGGGGGGGGCAACAGGGGCAATTGCCCCCCCCTGAAGCCTGTGTCAGGGGAGGGCAATTGCCTATGTCCTGACGTAGGAAATATGTTCTGACAATATAAACAGTTACCTATCTAAAGTCAGTTTTACTTTCGGAAAGTTCGAAAGTGCCCCCCCCTGAACAAAATCCTGGATCCGCGCCTATACGCGGTTCTCATTACATTGCGGGTTTGCCGAGTACCGAGATAAGACGAGTACAATCTAACCCTGCAATGTAATGAAAATCGCGTGTAAGGTTTTCCACTGGGTCTACATTCTTCAATAGCTGATGTAACGACCTACGGCCACATTCTACCATCGCACCGCTCGTCGGCATTTATCGGCGTTCATCCTCACACGTCGGAACGTGAATGGTCGCGCTCAGAACATTCCAGAGGATGTTCCTCCCACAAAAACTCCAGGTGTGGAATGAACTCTGCCGCAAAATTACCGAGGGACTACAGAGATGTAGTGTAGGGACGCCTGGCCGGAAGCAGGCGGGCTGTCGATCGCAGGTCAGGATCATTCAGCCCAATTTCCTTGAAGTCAGAGCTTAAGGTTGCTGTCCCGGCGGCATTCCCACACAGTCTTCTTCCATTCTTCCTATTTTTCTGCAGAAGAGAAGGACATCTTTACCAATAAAGTATGAGTATGAGTATGAGGGACTAGAGTATCTCTTCAAGAATAAAGCTTACCGGATTTAAAAGGGCCACCAGCCCCTGGAACTGCAGGTGTTTGCTATGGTAATCCAACGGTAATCGTTAGGCCCAGGCAACATTGTTTTTCTCCCTCCACAGACTACTTAGAAGATACTACGTTCTCCCTCTCTTGACAGGTATCTCCCACTATACACTCTTACGTTTTATTAAGTAATTTTATTCACCGTTCACTCCATTCACGCCATTGTTTCGATTATTTTGTTGCGAATTTTCAACAAATCGAATCTACAATCTTACAGAATAAATATAATATTTATGTTATTCTGTCAGACCTGTCATAATGTCAATATCATAAAAAACCTTTAATAATCTAGAATAGGAGGGCATGCTGTCTGTCTCACAATATTTTACAGTATGCACTCACATCATAGGTGGGTATATTCACTTGGGTGGCCTTCAGGAATTATTTTAATAGATAAATGAGATAAATTCCTCTTTTGCTCATGATTACCAATACATTGGAAAACCTGCCTTGGACAACTTAATAATAATAAATAGATATATCTTGAATACATAAACTGTTCTTACCGGGCATGTATTAAAAGTACTTTAGTTAAATCGGAATTTATCAATTAAGGTTTTCCGCTTCATGCCGAATATCTCATACAGATCTGTGTATGAGATATTCTAGTTGATAATATACATATTCTGATCAAACTGGAGCGTAGAACGAACCAAAATTACTGAACTCATTCTTTAGCATTATTATCACACGATACACTCATATCACAATACGTATTACATGTGTTATTCATGAATATAGAAGCAAAATCCAGATAATTTTGAATACCACGATAATATTGACACCCCAGTAATGTGAGTAATAATCACCGTGAAACTGATGCCATTCACTTACTAGTTTTCCTTGGTTCGCTGGTTAATCCAGTAGGAAGGTACTATCAGCAACTATTTAGCGTTATAATCGGTTTTTCGATTTTTGACGAAGTTGCGTTCGGCGCTCGAGATCACAAACTTGGATTATTCATTGGGACATCATAAACAAGTCTGCAAAAAATCAGAACTACCGGATTTGACGCAAGCTCTGAATTTATAAAATTACTGGATTGGGTGTGAACGTAAAGAAACTTTTCTAGTCTTCAGTCGTAGTAAGACTTTAGTCAGTGTATAGACGGCATTTATATTCCATAGACACAACACACGAAAAATAATTAAAGACTGGCTGGCCACTACCTACACTAATAAAATATTCAGTGTCCATTTCAAAAACCGAACCAGTTGAAAATTTTCGAACGCCACAATTCTCATATAAATTGCCCACATCCTTCCAGACATCATCACTCAATTCTCATACTTCAAACCCACAACAGCCGCAATAAAAATAAAAAAAATACAAAAAAAAGTGTCGTGTCACAATCTCTCTCAGTCCGTAACGAAGAATCTTGAAGATGTGTTATCCGTGCTGTAGCCCTTGCTGCGCCCCGTGCTGCGGGCCCTGCTACTCGTGCTGTTCGCCGTGCTGCGCCCCGTGCTGCGGCTACCGCTGCTGCTAAACCATGGGGCTGCCAGCGGCTACCGCTGCTAACCCTGGAGCCAGCAGGATTGCGTGCACGAGTCCTGCTGTGGGATGGTGCACAGCCTCGCAGCGTCCGCGAGGTTCTTCGTGTCAACGCGGCAAAGCCGTATAGTGCAGTGTCGGAAGCTTGTTTAGTTTTTTGATAAGAAATATAACGTATTACAAAATCAACTTCGTAATTTTTTTGATTCAAACGCATTAGGGCGCCAGGTTACTTTCTCCGAATGGAAAGCAGCCACCTACAGTACGAGAACCGTGGGATCATCGACATTGGGGGCACTTTGCCTTTTTTCAGGAGCTCATCCCTCAATGCAGTCACGTTCCCATACTGGATGCTCAGTCCAACTGTCAGTCCGTGACATTGTCAGATCATTTTGTATGGGGAAGTGAACCATAGTACTCAACTGTACGCTTACCATGAGTTGGTATCGAAAACTCTTGTTACGTTACTACAGTCGCTAGCGTATTAACGCGTTTCGAATAGTTTTCTATTGCGCTCGCACCATGAGTCAAGTACACGTTTACTACACTCGCTAACGTGAACTCGATCCATCGTGTAGTAATCATTACGTCACGGAGTGACGTGCCTAACTTCACAGCTAACAAAGCAGGGGCGCTACCGCGAACAGAAAACGAAGTTTTCGCTCTCTGTCGCACTTGCAAGTTTGCACATAAGTGAGACAGAGAGGAAAAACTTCGTTTGTGGTTCGCAGTAGCCCCTCAGGGGCGCTACCGCGACCACAAATGAAGTTTTCTCTCTCTGTCGCATTTACGTCCGAACGTGCAAGTGCGACAGAGAGCGAAAACTTCGTTTGCTGTCGCGGTAGCGCCCCAGGGTTGCCAGATCTAATCTGAAAAAACCAGAAGATACATTGTCCTAAAAAACAGAGGGCCTACCGCGAACCGAAAACGAACGAAGTTCGAATATCTCCCTCTCTGTCGCACTTGCTAATTCGTGCGTCAGAGAGGGAGATATTCGAACTTCGTTCGTTTTCAGCTCGCGGTAACCCCTCAGGAGATTATGAAATAAAAACGTTAAACAAAAACTATTCTATAAAACTTACCTAAAAGCATGAGTTAGAACAGAAAAAAAAGAAGACCAAATCAGACCAATCAACCATTGCACGATTTTGTATGCAGCCAAAATATATAAAAAAAACGCTAGATAGTTTACAATGGAGTGCTTGTTCCTACGTTGACGTATGGAAATGGCAGGAAAAGCACGAGAGTAGAGTAAATGCGGTAGAAATGAAAGCGTTAGAAGTATGTGTGGAGTACGTTTGTGTGAGCTAATAAAAAACAGTGTTACAAGATAAAGATTCGGAATAGAACACGATGTAGTGTTCGGTGGTTCGGGCATGTTGAGAGGATGTATGAAAACAGACTGACTAAGAGGATTTATGGTCAAGAGATGGATACAAGGGTAGGAAGGGGCCGGCCAAGACGAGGCTGTCTTGATTAAATTTCTGCGATATATATCACTGCGAAGTGCGCCAAGATCCTTTGACGTGTGCACGAAAAACCGATACTGTTCGGTTGGCCAGCTAGCGTTGGCGCCAACTACAAACATACAGCCAAGTAGGTCTCTATACGTTAACCTAACGTGCTGGCCCAATGTGTACAGCAGACATCAGTTTTGTCAAATCACAGAGAGTTTTTGGTTTATTAAATTATTTTAGAACTAGCGACCCGCCCCGGCATCGCACGGGTGCACTATTTAATGGATGTTATTATACATATAAACCTTCCTCTTCAATCACTCTATCTATTATATAATCCGTTGCGTAGTTTTAAAGATTTAAGCATACATAGGGATATAGGGACAGAGAAAGCGACTTTGTTTTATACTATGTAGTGATAGTGATAAGACACACAGGGCCTACCGCTAACCTAAAACGAAATATGTGCCTCTCTGTCGCACTAGTGAATCTGAGCGATAGAGAGGGAGATACATCGTTTCCGGTTCGTGGTTCGCAGAAGATACCTCTGTGGAAAATACAGCTAGCCATCCTCCATTCGCCAGTTCTTTAGCCAGCCATCCATCGATCATCTTCCATTAACATTAATTAAGCCGGTGACAGACACCCGATTAAGTCTTCGTTTTTACGGCTCGTCGACCTTACTCGCAAGTGTAGCACCCTTAGTACGCGTACTTAAAAACCGCCGAGTAAGTTCGCCGGCGATCCAACAGGTAAACAAACAACAACAACAGGAGAAATAAAATTAATAACAAGTTAACACAGATTCTATTTAAATAGTGTTTTCATGTAGTGGAGGAGTTTATGACACTTGACAGGTGAACAGAGGGACTACTCCGAAATTCGAAATCCTAACTTCGTATCGTGCCGTCCCTTTCACTCATGTAGTGAAATCACGGGATTGAAAGCAACGCCATGATACGAAGTTCTGTTTTCGAAGTATAGGCCCAGACACTTAGTCTTTGACAGTAAGTACATTATTTTATAAAGTGTATACCTTAATCTAGATGATATTGTGCATTATTGTAGTGTATTTATGTAAATGAATGTAAATTTATTATTAATTACCTAGCATGACATGAATTTTTGACATCTTTCCTAGATTGTTTTTATTTATATTTAATCCTAATCTATTTGTAATTGTCTAATTTGTTGCCTATTATTTCAAACACAATTAATGCATTGTTTATGAATAAAATAAAAAATGTAAAACTCGTGTGTCCAGACACTACCAGTTAAGGGGCGCTCGCGGTAGCTTACGGTAGCTTACTTACGTCCGAACGTGCAAGTGCGACAGACAGGGAAAACTTCGTTTGCTGTTCGCGGTAGCACCCCTGAGGGGCTACCGCGAACCACAAACGAAGTTTTCTCTCTCTGTCTTACTTATATGCAAACTTGCAAGTACGACAGAGAGGGAAAACTTCGTTTGCCGTTCGCGGTAGCGCCCCTGGGCCTGGGAACTGCAAACGAACGAAGTTCGAATATCTCCATATATAATAACAGAGAGGGAGATTATTCGAACTTCGTTCGTTTTCTGTTCGCGGTAGCCCTACTGGGTCTGTCCTCCGAACTTTGTATCGTGCCGTCCCTTTCACTCTCGTGTTATACACTATATGAGTGAAAGAGACGGCACTATACGAAGTTCGGATTTAGAAGTTCTTATTAGCCCCTCTGTACTCCTAACTTTGAAATCCGAACTTCGTATCGTGCCATCCCTTTCACTCTCGTGTTATACAATATACGAGTGATAGGGACGGCACGATACGAAGTTCTGAGTAGCCCCTCTGGTCTGTCACCCACTTTAATTCATTCGGCTGTCCACTCGTTGAAATGATTTTTATCGTTCACAATTCCTGAACGCACCCGCCATCAATGTCAATAAATAAAATCATAAATTTTCTGAACGCATCCGTCAATGGCAACAAACAAGTATGGCCACAATATGGCCGATCGTTTTTGTCATTATTTAGTATACAAACAGGAAATACGCGACAATCCGAGTTTTGCCGATATATGTTGTCGATTCAAAACTCTTATTTTTTTACGTTCTTCAATTGAAGATGGGTCTCGATGTACATTTACCATGACTTGCTATAGAAAAATGACATTATTTTACTACAGTCGCTAGCGTGTTAACGCGGTTCGAATAGATTTCGATTGAACTGGCACCATGAGTCAATTAGACGTTTACTACGCTCGCTCACGTAAGCTCGATCCATCGTGTAGTAAAAGTTACGACGAGTGACGTACCTAACTTCACAGCAAACAAAGCTATCTCTCTTTCTAACTATACTAAAAAGACAGAGCACGGACGATACTAGGCAAAAATCTAAGTATCCATCCCTTTTAAAAATATAAAAATAACCCGTAGGTGACAGTCGTTTGTTTTTGTTATGATCTGAGGTTATGATTTATAAAAAAGCGTACAAGTGCCTCGTAATTCCAGTTACTGGTTAAATAAATATGCAGCAGTAAGTATCTATTTTTTACGAACATCTTAATAATGTTAATTGCTACCATCAACTGTTAAAGGTGGAAATTATTTATGTCTGCGTCCTTGTCTAGCGGGCCTAACATAAGGCTCCCTTGTACAGACAATAATGTCTTTATTTAAACCTGTCGTTTACCGGTCCCTGGGATCCCCGTGATCATAATAAAATAATGCTATTGTTTATTTTTTTCGTCGGGAGGCGACGGCTTAAGACAGTGTGTTTTATATTTAATTTGTATCCTCCAGACAACAGAGAACACAAACAGAGTGAGACTGGCCTGTTGATTTATATTTTGTTTGTATTTTCCAGACTTGAGTGAGACGGGTCTAAATGGCCTAATACACGGCGACGAACTTGCGCCTCGGCTCTCGAGAATATTTATCCAGCTACTGGTGCCAGACAGCATGTACCACAGGCACACGGCCTTACCGCCAATGCAGCGTCAGTGGGGAAGATATCCAATGCAAAACCTCTCATCTGCCCACAGAAGGACTTACACAAGCACTTTTATTGGGTGTTGTCAAGAGATATCCTGTTCTGGATTAGCTTGGTTGGCATTGTCTTTGGAGACCACATCTATAACAATATTAAGCCGTTGTCTACCCATCTTGGAGATCTCTGGACACATGGCAAAAGAATGCTATTGTTGATTTTTTACATCGGTCGAGGACAGGTTAGATTACTCTTCAAGTTTATTTTCACTATACGAGTTAAACCGTCATCTCCTAGTGAAAAAATAAACAATAGCATTTTTTTGTTATGATCCCTGGGATCCCAGGGACCTGTAGACGACGGGTATCATACCGTCTCCGAACCAACAAATGCTAACTAACTGACTTGTGGTTATTTATTTTTATTATTTTGTAATATCAAAAATTCTTGAATTGTAAATAAATATTTGACATTTAAAATTTTTTATTGTTATGTCAGACTTAGCTAAGTACATATTTTTACATGTAAAAGGCTGTTGTGGTCTGCAGAATAAATGTTTGATTCATTCACAGCATACAGCCGCATCCAATAATGTAGATTTGGCAGCAGTTTGAATTCACTTGACTAATAATTTGAGTGATTTGTGACAGAATATGGTTGCGAATCTATTTAAGTAAATAACTTATTAAGACACTCGTTCTTAGTAGCCTGGTAAAGGAGGTTAGAGTTACGAGACTTGGTCTACTGTTACCTGGAATGTTTTTTATGGGATCTCACTTCTTTTTGTAGGTAAACGTTTGAATACAAATTTATGAAGGCATCTAGAACCAAAAACTTATCATAGATACAAGAACTGCAAATTTATAACTTTGTATCTCATGTATTTGTATAGTATTACAAACTTACTTATGCAGTTTGTATATATCTAAGGCGTAACTGAAATTGTAATATTTTTAGGTTTTTTATACTTGATAGGCTAAAATAGAATTATGTTTAAAATTAGAAGCTTGTGGGTCTGCTAGAAGTAACTTAGAATAATGATCATCGGTCAGCCAGTTAGTGTGTCAGTGACAAAACAGAGGAACTTTGACTGGCAATACTTAGTTCCTAAACTACATGTTTATTGAGAATATATCTAAGTTATATTACACCCTATATGTTACTGAAATTTGTGGGTTCTAAAGATAGTGGAACAATGGTTAGATTTGTTTGTACAATTTTTGGCATTAGGAAATAGAAATGAATATATTTTAATAAACTTTTTTTTTAATGTACTCTTTATTTTTTCTATTCAATAAAAAACAGAAAAGTAGGTATTTGCAAACAATACATTTCTAAAACAAGAATATACTGTTTCCGCCGCCTTGATTCAAGTCTTCTAGCTAATTGATTCTGTAGAGCACTCCCATTAATAAGACACTGGCATCAACATTTTCCAGCACCAAATTCTGTTGATGAATCTGAAAATTATAAGTAAGAACAAATTGACATCTATAAATTTATGAACAGGTAATTGTTTGTTGCCTGCAAGGCAGGTTCGAATCCCAGTCAGGGCATTTATTTTGTGTGATGGGAATGAATATTTGTTCCCGAGTTTTGGATGTTATTTAAGTATATATTTATCTATATAAAGTATGTATATCGTCTCCTAGTACCCATAATACAAGCCTCGGCCTCAGGCGTTGGCGTAGGCCTACTAGGTTGATTTTGTAAGATTGTTCACAAATATTTATTTTTAAGTTATCTTCTGAACTACCAATCCAATTTCATAAATCCAGTATATAAATAGACATAAGCTACATCTCGTCCCATCTCGCGGGTCCGCCTACGTTCTCGGTACTTAGTATATTATGAGGGCGCAGCTAGTTTATATTATTTTCTATTATAGAATAGGTAGGGTCGGTAGGTGAGTTTACGGCCTGTTAATTTGATGCGCCAGTTTGCGGCCACTTGGATGAGTTGGTGAACTGAAAGGATATTTTTTTGCTACTATTTCTTTAGGGCATGTAAAAATGTTATCATTAATTGACAATATCTCGTTCTTCAAAAGGCCGCAAACTGACGCAGGCCGCGTAACTGGCCTAGCGACCCTACCTTGATTTTGTTCAGGTACTTACACCATCCAGATCATAACAGCTTGAAATTTTCTCTGTTTACGTCGTTCGTCTTCATATGCAGCCTTTCGGTAACATATCCCACACTAAGTAATGCCTTGCAGACATTATCACATAAGAATTCCAATGTTTTCACGGCCCAATGTGCTAGTGAAATAGTTTACTATAGTCGATATCGTATTGTTCGATAGCATCTGTCAAGTTTGTAACTTATGGTACCGATTTTCTATAGAATCAGCTACAAAACGTCAGTCGCTAGCGTTTAGTTTTCGATAGGTAGTTTACCGTAGAACTGATCCTTAGTTCTATGAGTGACCGCCAGAGGCGCTGTACTAATGTACATACAAATCGTTTACGCAGACGCTAGCGAGTACGGTAACTGTCGACTCATGGTAGCGCTATAGTGAAATAGTTACTACACTCGATAGCGTATTATTCGATAGCATCTGTCAAGTTTGTAACTCATGGTGCCGATTTTCTACGGTAACAGCCATTTGACAGCTACAAAACGTCAGTCGCTAGCGTTTAGGTTTCGATAGGTAATTTACCGTAGAACTCATACTACCGATCCTTAGTTCTATGAGTGACCGCCAGAGGCGCTGTACCTTTGTGCATACAAATCGTTTACGCAGACGCTAGCGAGTATGATCATTGTAAACTCACGGTAGTGCTACTGCTTCAGTAGAAAAAGACTTCGCGTTATACGCCTAGGCCAATCGATAGGTGGCCGCATTTAGACTTTTAGGCCTTTGCGTTTCCAAAAGCGAATTTGGCAGTGAGGCACTGGTGCCACCGCTGGCGAGCAGCGAGTACTCTCTTAGTAATTCTACTAGTTTCCTCGCTCATATAGTAGAATTACTATGAGATTACTCGCTACTCGCCGGCGGTGGGACCGGTGCCTGAGACTTGAACTTGATTTGTCCATAGCCGCAAATCTGACAGGCACGACAATTGTCAAAAAACATTACAATTGTAGTTGGTGAAACGGTTTTCACATGAAAATTGTCGATTTGTCAGCCTACATATGTCAAATACATATTGGGGCCAGACCGTTTAGACAATGACTATTTTCAGCAGCCTAAATCACGCCGCCAGTGACCAGAAAATTGACACTAGTCGTTTACACGGTGCCTTTTCAGTACAAATATGCGGGGAGCAGCGAGAGACGCGGGCGGAGGTCACTGGCGCTAAAAAATAGGCGCGTGGGGGGTTATATACAGTGTCAGCGCTGGTATGCCTCGAAAATTAGGCGGCTGAAAATAGTCTTCGTCTAAATCGACCATAAAGGAATCTGACATGCGTATTTCTCTTTATGTGGGATCAGTTGACCACGAAGGGGACTGTGGCGATCAAGTTAACGCGTAGTGATATTCTTTGGTTAACGCAGTTTTATTGACATTCCTGAGTATGCCTTGAACGCGAATGACCCCTTCGTGGGCAACTGAGCCCACACACGACTCATCACGCGGGCTCAATATCATCATCATCATCATCATCAGCCTGTGTCAGTCCATGGACGTGGACTTGCTGTATAGCATCACACCATGGCACGCCACTCAGCTCGGTCTTCAGCTCTTCTCCTCCAATCCCTGCCCACTGCCACGTACCACAACCACACGACAACCACAACCACACGCGCATATTTTGTATGTTTAATAAATAGTACAATTCACACGTACACACATTACCAGTCTATGGTAACCACTGCTTGACCGCATTTTAACGCTGCGACGTGGTGGGGTTGTGGTACGTGTGAAACAACTCTTAGGTGTTACAGGGCGTCCTACACTACGGTTCCACCAGTAGACACCAGTTCACCGCTAATATATGGTCTACTCAGCCCGCGGGCTTAGTTGGCACAGTTCACCCGCTATATGGTCTACACGGCCCAATTGGCTTGACCCTGGGGGATTGAATTTTACTTCGAAAACTACAATAAGGCACTGGTCCCACCACCGGCTACAAACTATAAGCGAGTGAAACTATAAACTACAAACTAGTGGGCGAGCGGCGAGAAGCGAGTATAGTTTTACTAGTTTAGACGCTGAGCTATAAGCGAGTGTTTGCGTGCGACGGGCGATTACTCGCTCCACTAGCTCAGCCGGCCCAGCATAAAGGTAAAAAACTTAAGAGGGCCCTATTCGCCAATTACCTATACAGGGTGGAAATAGATTTTGGGTCAGTGAGTGCAGCCACCAGATTCCGTACTGCTAAGCGAAAATGGTCTTAGAAGACCTTCCTTCTATTTCAAATTAATAAAGATTGGCGTTTAAAGATTTTTGAAAAAACATACGGGGTGCGAGAAAATTTTTGACAAACTTTTTTATTATGTCTATCGATTCTATTCCTATCCAGTATCAATAGTTTCCGTGGGTCAGCTTTCGGTAATGTACAAAAAAGTCAAAAAAAAAAAATGTTTTCGTACATTTACTATGAAGAAAAATTTACAATTGAGTGTTACAAAAATAGGTACCTTATTAGTGCGGCAGAGACAGGTAGATGCGATTAACCCACAATTTTTTCCTTTATATAATAAGTTCGATCGACCACTTGCAAAGTATGGTTAACTATGTACAAGGTATATTTAATTGCCGCAGCCAAGGTGTTAAAAAAAAGAAAATCCGAACTGGACAACAAAGATAGTTCATATGATTGTTTTAAATTCATTGTTAATACGTGCACTCGCATCCACCTCATAAGGTAAAATGATCGGTCTGATCGCCAAGCAGGCACCGGCGAGTACCGCTGAGCTAGTTTTATAGTCGATAGCTTTTATCGCGGCGGTCAACTAGTAAACAGTGGTCCCACCGCCAACTATCAGCGAGCTCGGCTATCAACTAGTAAAATTATGTACTAGAAACAGTTGACAATCAGCGGGCGGCGAGTAAACATTGTATGGAATTATCGCTTACTCGCCGGGCGGTGGGAGAGTGTTTTCGCCGGCGGTGTGAACAAGCCAGCTATGAACTATAAATATATATCTCTCTCTTTTATTTACACGAAAGCGACTATCTTTTGTTCGTTTCTTGAGCTAGAAAATAGCCGATAGTTCATAGCTTACTAGCTCTCGGTGGGACCAGTGCCTAAGGCACTTGTCGCACCGCCGGCGAGTAGCGAGTAATCTCATAGTAATTCCACTCGCTTGAGCGAGAAAACGAGTAGAATTACTATGAGTACTCGCTGCTCGCCGGCGGTGGGACAAGTGCCTCAAATATCTTGTGAGAGTCAGGATGGCGGGAACCTGTGAACGTTTATATGCGTTCAAGGCACTGAGCAAAGTCCGACGCCTGGCGAAAGTGCGGGAAAAATGCCGGCAGTGAGGCACTGGTCCCACCGCCAGCGAGCAGCCAGTACTCATAGTAATTCTTCGCTACTCGCCGGCGGTAAGACCAGTGCCTGAATACGTTAAATTGCAATCTGGCCTGGCCCGCCCAAAGGAAAACTGAGCACGTCAGCATATAGTATGTAGCAGCCGAAGTGGCCGAATAGTTCGGTACACCATATATTTTGTGTATGGTGTACAGAGTACCAAAATACTTGCCCACTAGCGGCTACATACTTATGACGCCACTTAGTCACATTTCTCTTTATTTTCTATACGGGGCATGTGGCAGTAGGGGTATACCCTTTATGGAATAGAGGGAATATGAAATCTTATCGTAAAGCAGAATGACAAAGTACGTCACAACTATAGTAGTCATTGGCGTCTTATGCACAACACGCGAAACCTTTACACGTTCTTGGCTTTCAAAGGGTTGAGCCTTTCACACGCACAACCACAACGCCGCGGCAAAAAAGTGAATAGCGTAGCTGCAGCTTTTTGCAGTGAAGTTGTGGGGACTCCAAAACGTTGATACACGAACACAAATAACACAAAAGACAAAGCAAACAATATATTCTTATAAACAATTCAATCTTACACTGTAACACGGACCGCACACGGCGTCCAAAATCACGTGACAACGACAGTACAGCACTTAGCAAGGACCGCAGGGAGGTGGGCACGGTGCGCAGGAGGGCGGGGGGCAGGGTGAGCAGGAAGGCGGGCCGCAGCAAGGCGAGGGGCCGCAGCAAGGCTTGCAGCAGGGGCCGCAAGGGCCGCATCCACCACAGCACGGGCCGCCACAGCACGGCTTGCAAGGGCCGCAGCAGCCGCCGCACGGCCCACAGCAAGGGCCACAGCAGCCGCCGCACGGACCGCAGCAGCCGCCGCACGGTCCACAGCAAGGGCCACAGCAACCGCCGCACGGTCCACAGCAGCCGCCGCACGGTCCACAGCAAGGACCACAGCAGCCGCCGCACGGGCCGCAGCACCCTCCACACGGTCCACAACACATTATGCTTATTTACTTAAATTGTAAAATGTAAAAGTGAAATAACTTGCGTAATTTTGAATAGTATTTTTTGATTTTAGTTATTTAAAATGTTTTTATTTTTAATTTTTTAATGCTACATGTGTCTTGTACAAAATTGTGTAAAATAATGACTTCGATTGAGAGAAAATTGCATAACGTCAAGTTCGAATTCATATTTCAAATGATTTTTCTGTTTTAGTAGCTGGCCAGCATCATATTAAATACGACCACATACGAGCGGCCACATACAGTCGGAATTCCGTTTCGGAATTTCGATTCGAAATATCGATTCGAGAGGTCGATACTGGTAAATCTATACAAATCTGTGAACTTCTATCACATACAATACAGTAGATTTCCTTTCGAACTATTCTACTGTATGTATGTGATAGGTTCATAGATTTGTATGGATTTACTGCGTTCGAAATTTCGAATCGAAATTCGGGAACGGAATTGCTAGAGCTAGATAGACAAAATATCACCACACTGAGACGCTCCGGCCCTAGTCGTGCAGCAATTTTTTTTATACCACGTCAATGGCAAACAAGCTGACAGCCCACCTGATGGTAAGTGGTTACCACACGCGTTGCCGACCCATAAGAAACCTAAACACAATGTTATGTTATTTCAACAGTTCTATTTGCTATATCTAAGTCCACAACGTCCGTCATCGCCCGCCTTGAGACGTCAACCGACTATGGAGATTGTTCCCATGTGGACATCCACGTCCTAGGTACATACCCAGGATCATGGACCCATAGATGATTCCTAACCAGTGGGGTTATCCACGTGAGAACAAGATTTCCTAGGACTGTCAATTAGTAGGTAAATTATATCGAAGGATACCTTATATATATCCTATATACTATATAATATTATAAACGTGAAAGTTTGGGCGGATGGATGTACGTTCCGCTTAATCTCAAAAACTACTGAACGGATCGCCCAGAACCGTATTGCCCAGCAGTAGAAAATCATCAAATGTGTAAAACTCGCAAACTACGAATTAGATGGCTGAAGTTTTTACTGTATATTTGAGTACAAATTTGGTACAAAAAATTGAGATATTAACATTAGTTGATAATTGGTAGGATCACACTTTTCCCAGGTACACCTGCCATCCTGACTGTCAGGATGGCGGGTGTACCTTCACTTTGTAATAACTTTAAATACGGAAGGGTACAATTTTTTTCTAAAGTGGTACAAAATAGTACAAATTTAGTACAAATTTTTGGTACATTTTATTTATATATTTGTTTAGGTACACCCGCCATCCTGACTCTCACAAACTTTCCAGTATTGTAGCTTAGACATCAGAATAGGACATAGGCTACCTTTTATCCGCGGGTAACACCGCAGAGCGCTGCAAGTACATATATAGCTCCGCCTGAAAATCTACTCCGAACTTCGAAATTTGACCTTCGCATCGTGACGTTCCTCTCACTCATATGGTGTATAACACGAGAGTGAAGAGGACGGCACGATACTTAGTTCGGATTTCGAAGTAGGCCCTCTGTAACGGGCTTAAATCGCCAGATATTCGACAAGGTAGGTATTTGTTTGAAATCGTAATATCTATATCCGGACTTAAATAAAAACAACCTCCTTTAGTGAGTATTTTATTGTTTGAAAACAACTGACAACTTCCGACTGCCATTTATTCAGAAGACTGTCACATTTATAGAAAAAATCCAAAAAATTTCAAAAAAAATCTCCAATATCCTTAATTTTTCGAAAACTGTATCTAATCCAAAATGCCGTGCTGCTGTGGAAGTTGCGGGACGCCGGCGTGCGCGCAGTGGGCCGGGTGCGCGTTCCCAGCCCCCTTCTCCGGGCCCTGCTGCGGCGTGTGCAAGAGTCCTTGCGGCAGGCCCTTCGGAGTGTACAGCTGGAGATACCGCAGCGGATGCTGCCCTTAGTACTGCTTTTCTTGGGGCCCTGCGTGCTATGAAAATACTCGTGTAAGGTCAATATTCAGCGTTTACAACTGGAGAATATGGCTCTGCATTCTGCCCTTACACCTTCGTATCTCATTTGTCAGGGCCCTGCAAGAAACCTTTCAAAGTATGCTTTTACCTTTTTGCTTGTCTGTGTGTAAAAGTAGATTAAACAGTTTGGTTGTGAATGGTTGTTTAATTGAATACTCTCCAAGGATTTTATTCCTATGAAAAAACTTACGTAGGAAGCTCTAATAGGGATTTTGGGTTTAGCTAGCATGATCGCATATATGTCGGACATATAGCATTCATCCCTTACTAGCAAGTACTCAAGTGCGAGAGGTACGAATGCTACATAAAGGCTTATTTATATTTGCAAGAACATGCATGCAAATTACAATGTATTGCAGTGCCTGCGCTCGCGACTGCGTAAACGATTTAGTATGCCGATTCTTAGTTCTATTGCTTTTGTGATTAATGAAATCATTTGTCAACACGCAACACGCTAACACACACGCGCACGCACGCACGCACGCACGCACACACACACACACATACACATAAACACACACACACACACACAAACAAACGTTTTTGTAATGATTATTATTATTCTTTTGTAAATTTATATTACTGTTGTATCGAAAACTAAACTGTCAAATTTATATAAGTTCCTTGTATCAACCAGTCTGTATATAACTCCGGATAGGAGGAGCGGCTTCTCCTAACACAAGTATTGTCATACTTACCTGGAGGGGTCGGCCACATCATATGTTACAACCAACAAGATACCAAATAAATACTTTTGTATTTTTTGTATTTTGTATTGCGTAACCGCCAGAGGCGCTGTACTTTTGCCCATACAAATTTTTACACAGTCGCTAGCGACTACGGTCATGTAAACTCATGGTAAAGGCACTGGATTTGATCGTACTCGTTCTAGGTATCCCGCTGTAGGTAGCGGTCACTACCGTTACCTATAATGAAAACTGCATGCGTTCTTGCAGATGTAAATCGGTCATGTTGTTTTGCGGTTGGATGGATACTGTAGACTTTATGCTTTATTGAGCCCGGCCTATAAAGCCACTATCAGGTTTAAAGAAACCGATTTGCAGTGCTAGCTACGCGGACCTATTGCTCAAAATGATCTACACAGGGTGTAAAATATGGCAGTGCAAATTAAACTCGCATACGATCAACATCAACTGAAGGAACGGCCAATTGTACTATGTTGTACCTACTTTTAAATAATAAGACAGTTTCATAACTGTATCTGTATCTAGTGTATGGGCTAACTGGCTCATACACAGGGACTCTATAAATAAAATAAAAAAGTTAATAATCTTTATTTAGGCAATAATCCCATCACAATTACAATTACAGAAACATATATTATTAGAGAAATTACAGAAATTTAAATTGCTTAAGTGTAACAAGTACAGTACGTCGTCCGGTCCTTTATATATTTGGAATGGAGGATACAATATCCAAGTAACAGCTGGTGAATATGTTAGTAACAATTGTGTTAGGGAACATACACAAACTACGTGACCCGTTTAGGGGGGAGAGGGGGGTCGTTAAAGTACCACTCTTGGTCACCGGGGGGAGGGGGGGGGGGGGGTCGGTTTCTTGTCACGTAGCCGGTAGAATACTTTTGAGAAACATTCTAATTGAAGCGGACTCACGCGCCACGGTTTAACCCCATCACCCCTCTTTCTTCAGAAACCACCGCCCCCGTTATACATAACGTTTCCGAGTGGATCGACTCTGGAAACGTTTTATTGAAAACATTTAATAATTAATTTAATAAATAGTTCATTGTCTTTCTTGTATTTTGATTTTATTTTTTTCCCAGCAAATATGATCAAAATCATTGTGAAGGGCGGAAAAAGGGAAGGCAGACTCAAGCCAATAAACTTGACAAAATTACCTTTATAGGCACTTAATTGTAATCCTTTTTTAACCGCCCTTGGTGCGCAATGTACTGTTTCTTCTTGATATATTTTTTACTAAATACAATTACAATTGAATAGCTACGCTTTACCACGCGTGCACTCTCGAAGTATGTATTTTTAGGGGCCGTATGAGAAAATACAAAGAAAAGCCATTATTTTTTTCAACTTTCCGCAAAAATTTTTTTATAAAATATACTACGTGAAAACTAGGGGGAGAGGGGGGGGGGGGGGTCTTGGCATATACTACGCTTGGTCACCTAGGGGGGGGAGGGGGGTAAAAAACGCAAAAAAAAATGGTCACGTAGTTTGTGTATGTTCCCTTACATGAGTTACTCAGCCTATTCAGAAAGGACCACTGTCGCTTTCGCATCAAAGCGAATCTCTGCCATCTGTGGAGATAATTCTGAGCGTGTTATATTGCTCAGCTACTTCTGCTGTTGTCTGTGCCACGTCGGTGTCAAACAAGCAGACGGCCAGCCTGACGTAAATAAAGAGATATTTATTTATCGTATGGCAATTATTTCGAACCGTGAGATTTTCGAGAAGACAGTACGGTTGCCAGTTTTTGTTGCACTTTTAGGACCACCCAGGGATCACGAGTAGGGTAGCGGTGGGTACTCCCTACGGACGTGGTGCAACTTCGACCCTCCTTGTCAAGTGAGTGGGCAACTTGACTGTTAGAAGTTCTCTAGCCGCCCGGAGGCCTCTAACTCGGCTTACCGACTGCTATCATAGATAGCAGCCGGGATCAACGACTTAACGTGCCTTCCAAAGCAAGGGAGCGCTCAGATAATAACCACTCAAAGCGATCACCCATCCAAGAACTGACCTGGCCCTACGTTGCTTAACCTCGCATATCGCACGCGGTACGCGGGCGCCGCTGGGCCACGAGCGCTCCATAATAATAAATAAATAAGTAATAATTCTTTATTTCAGATTTTTACATCCATATGTTGTTAGTACATTGCAATAGTAAATATAAACAAAAAACTTATCCGCTAAGGTTAGTAAAAAATAAAATAATCAAAAACTAATTGCCAGCTACAAGCTCCATCTGCTATCATCTGTTCCGGCGCAATGCAAGCTGTTCCAGTGCCTAAGCAATGGAGCATCCAACTTGGCAACCAACGTCTTCAGGATACCATTCCCACTATCACTCAGCCGCCGCATTAGTGACGCCGTCCTGATAATAAAGAGATATGACAAATGCAGTATATCTGAGAAATACTAATCTAATCAAGAATGCCTCCCTGTACCTAACCTACAGATTCCAGGAATAATCTTGGCCCGCGTCAGTGCACCAGAGTTCCGTGTAACCATTGAATGACTGAGCGCCGTATGCCTGCTAATTACTGATTCCTGCGATGAGTAATTTGCCGAATCAGTTCGCACATTTTAGGACCAGCTGGTGGGCAGATGAGGTGGCAACATGATATTACCTGTATCTATTAACCCGAAGAACCAAGCTGTGAAAATTCAGCAAACAGCAGCTCAGAGTTATAACTGGAGTGTTTGCAGGGCTCTTGGCAAACTTATATGTAATTTGGTAGCATGTTTTTTTTTCTAAACTACTTTCATGCTTTGACACACAAAATAGACACGGCGGTTCGCGCGCAACATTCACGCGCAAAAAAGCTAACTCACCTTCCATTGAGCGCTTCAAAGCGTTGCTCGAACGAAGTAATCACTTTTTTAATTATTGTGAAATAGGGACTACTCCAAACTTAATCTTTAGACTCTTTAGAGAAATGAATTCTGTTTTCTGATTGGTCGATTTTAGTAAAGCTGTATTCTGGTTTGTTAATACCTAATACCAAATATTTTTTAAAGAGTTATATTAGTGTTTTGTGATTGGTGGATTTAATTGGTGAAGTATTATGATTGGTCTAAATTGAATGTTTCGTAAATCATAAATATGTATTCATATTTTCCCTAGGGGTTAAATGTATTACTTTAGCCCCGCTTGACAAGTCTAATATGACACACTTTTCGAGCATAAGAAGTGAAAAAGTCATTTATATAAATTGTAATAGGTATCATGGTCTGATTGCGTTTTTTGTATAATAACCCTTTGCCTTTTACGTAGATTATTTCCCGCTAAAATAGACATATTAATCTAAACATCAGCCAATACACATTGCGTGCCAGTTAACACGCATTATATGAAATGACACGCTCGCGGCAACAGGTCGACGAAAACCGAAGCAGCAGTGACAATCCAATGCAAGCTGGCCCCGGATATCCTAACCAGGACATGGGCCCACGGGTCAACGATACCTGGACACTTTTTGTGTGTCGATGGGGGCCGTTTTCACAGAAGTCCGGGGGGACCTTTCTACGAAAATAACCCCCTTCAATGTCATTGTGTTTATTTTAAGATCGCCTGATTTTGAGAATCCATCATAGTTAAGTTCTTGGTAGCGTTATTATGGTTTCGCTAAGGTTAGTGGTTCAATTTAATAATGGAATCGATATTAGCTATGCCCGCTTAGGTATAATCGCACTCATCTGATAATAACTTTTCCTGTTTTTGTCCCCTAAGGAATGATTACGGGTATATAAAAAGAACATACCTACAAGCGAATTGAGAGCGTTATCCTTCTTTATGAAGTAAATAAATAAATAGATAAATAAATAAATATTAGAGGACAATCTTACACAAATCGAACTAGCCCCACAGTAAGCTCAAGAAGGCTTGTGTTATGGGTACTAGACGACGATATATTTAATAGATATAAATACTTAAATACATAGAAAACATCCAAGACTCACAAACAAATATTCATGCTCATCACACAAATATTTGCCCTGACCGGGATTCGAACCCAGGACCGTCAGCTTCACAGGCAGGTGCACTACCCACTAGGCTAAACCGGTCGTCAACAAGGTCGTAGGTTAAAAAGTTCAGAGAGTGATATTAATTAGACTTAAATCATCTGCATAGATGTTTGTCTTTAAAAAAATAGGCAACCGGGTCGTACGCAGTTGATAAACCGGTCAAGTGCGAGTTTCATTCGCGCACCGAGGGTTTAGGCCGTGTCCCACGTGGGCGAAATCCTCGCGAACGCGAAGCGAAGCGGCGCGACGCGATGCGATGCGGCGGCGTTGTCCTACGTACAGTCGCCATCAAATATATCTGTACTCTTCAGGGTGCTCAAAAATATCTGAACATGCACTTTAACGCCTTGATAAGAGAGTCGTGTTCAGATATTTGTGAGCACCTCGTCCGCTCCGATATATCTGATGGCGACTGTACGTGCGAATCGCCCAACAAACAACTCGGACGGCCGCGCCGCCGCGTCTCATTCGCGCGAAAGTATCAAACCAACTGCAACGCCGCGCCTGTATTGGTCACGTAGGACACTTCAATAGAGCGTCGACTGAGTTTCTTGCTGGACTCTTCTCAGGTAGGCTAGGTTTAGTGAACCAGCGACAAAACTCCCAGTAGCTCGATTCACTGGAGCGCAAACTCTTAGGTCGGGTTTTATAAAGATCCGTTAGACCAAATGTCAGATCAGATTTCAGTACCTCAGTACATTTTTTGACATAACAAACCGAACTAAGTCTAACGGATTTTTATAAAACCGAGCCTTAGAGTATTCCAGTGTTCCAAACCACACGCGTGGTCGTGCCGGAGGCTCTCCCCTGGATTTTCCCCAGGCTACTCTCCAACCGCATACTCCTATCGCTTTATGGGCCCGGCATATAAAGCCACAGTCAGGTTAAAAAAAAGCGCGTAGACTGTTTGTTTTTTCGCGCCGCGCCGCTTCGCTTCGCATTCGCGAGGATTTCGCCCAAGAAGGACACCGCGTTACAGAGATCGTGTTACCCGTCCCGACCCCTTTTAAGAGTCCTTATCAGTTAAAAACGCTCATCTATTTAGGCGATTTGCTGATTGAATTGTCACGTATCTGGACATTTTCTCAATGTTACTATCTAGAACACTATTGCGACCTAATGTCATAAATTTTAAATGTATGATTTTTCATTAAGAAATATAGTTTCAAACATCACTCCAAATCGACCATTTTCAAGCTAAAAACTGTGTTTTTCCTCTTAAATTCCAATACACCCAATGAAATCAAAAAATGGCTATGTCACTACATCTACAACTTTAATAAAATCATCGTAACCTTTAATCACTTTATTGTTATTATCAATACTTTTGTCATCATTTGAAATCACAACATTTTAAAACTTATAAGGCCTCTTAATTCACTAAAAATCTTAATAATAGCGCGATGAACAAATTGAACGCCTTTTAGCGAATTTTGTTACTAAGAGCGTCTCAATAATGTATATTGTGGTATGTTGGTTTCTCGAGGTTTTTTATCACATGAACCGATTTCAATTGACCGAGATAAGTCAATTTAGGCCTGCCTCTAACCTCTCTTGCCATCTATTCTCCCTCCGACATGTGAAAAAAGAAGCTATCCAATTGTTTTATACAAACGTAAATTGATATAATAAATTCCATACGTTTTGTCACATAACAATTTTAGTAATAAGTAGGTAACTAAAAATAATTCTAATCGATAGATTCTGTGTCGATAGCGTGTCATGGTAGCGGTCAAAATGACTATCAGTTATTATTATTATAATTAGCTACTAATGGTAGTGTCATTATGTTAATGTAATGCGTACTAGCATGTCATGGACATGAAGTCTGCTTTTGTACGTTAAGAGTTCATAAAATAAATATTCAAGGGTGCTCCCACAACAAACGTGATTGGCCCAATAAAACGATAGGAGTGCGCGGTTGGAGAGTATAGCCTGGGGAAAACCTCCGAAATGATCACGCGTGTGGTTTGGACCACTGGAATACTTTAAGAGTTTGCGCTCTAGTGAGATTGGTTGAGCGGTTTCAACCGAATCTCAGGTGAATGGAATCGAGCTACTGGGAGTTTTGTCGCTGGTTCACTAAACCTAGCCTAGCTGGGAAGAGTCCAGCAAGAAACTCAGCTAGGCCCGACCTGGGAAAAATTCTCTTTTAGTATGTATACATATACTAGTTGTTCTATATTTATTTAGTTCTGGTTTTAGCTATAAGTTTCCTTATTGAAAAGTTTTAGTACACTGTGTAAGTTTGTCTATCTCATTCTCCCACTCTACACTCAATCCCTCAAAGGTTAGCTGGAAGAGATCCCTCATAGGGATAAGTTCGCCTTTGTACTCTAATCTTATGTGACATGTATATTGTTTTAACCTGTTATTGTGTACAATAAAGTGCTTACATACATACATACATAGTAGTATGCGCGATGAGTATGGGGAGTCCAGCCGAGCTCAGCGATCCTTGAAATTACAACTGCTAGATGGTAAATGCAGTGCATAACCCTTGTCCTACTCGTTAAGTACTCTAACAGTTACGGAGAAGCGATGTCACAGCCGCGTAATTGCTGTAATGCAACGACGGCGCTTCCATGGAAGTGGGTTTCATGAACTGGATGGTAGGGGTGATGTTAAAGGAGACAAGGGTCCTTGGCACCTATTCCAAAGATTTGCGTAAGCGACTGCCATCGGACTTTCCAAGCCAGTGCAAAAACTAGACCTGTAAAATATATATCACCATGTGCCATGTTGCGGAATATCTTTGGAACTAATTTCTTACACTGGCAATAATTATAATGATTGTCACTTGTCAGTGTCACAGTTGCGATTCTTCAATAATAGTAAAGTATGGACACTCCCCTCATTGCCCTTCTCATCAAATACATTCAAGAACACAATATTAAATTATAATATAACCGTCGATTTACTTTTATTACAGTGTTAACTTATATTTCTTTTCTTCTCCATTTTTTCCTCTATGTTGGCATGCCTAACCGTCTGTCACCCACTTCCCGCTTTTTTTTAACTGTACAAACGTCCTGTATTGTCTGTGCCGTCCTTAATATGTGTTATTATTTGTTTTAGGTTCCCAGACATACCTTTCCACAAAAATCAAATTTTTTAACTATGATCATTCTCCTCTCGTGTGATATGTCTGTATACGGCGACATTGGCGAAATACCCCTTGTATTGAAAAATAAATGATAATTGACAGAAGATGCCCAAAATCTATCACAGTCAAGAGCGGAAAAGCTGCTGAAAGAAAAACGCCAGTAAAATGAAACTATTTCTGAAAACCATTTTAAATTTGACATCAGAGCTGACAGATAAACAAAGTCAAAATGTCATTTAGTCTGTTGCCACATAAAGCAGAATAATAGCGCTTGTCAAGAGTCATATATTTCTGGTCAGACTTTGACTCTAGTATAAGTTTTGTTCGAAACAAAACACATTCGAACACGCGTTGTGTTTTGTTTCGAAAAAAGTTATACTGAGCCTGTACTCCGAACTTCGAAATCCGAACTTCGTATCGTGCCGTCCCTTTCACTCTCGTGTTATTCACTATACGAGTGAGAGGGACGGCACCATACGACGTTCGGATTTCGAGTTCGGAGTAGCCCCTCTGGAGGTACAATACAATACAATACAAATACTCTTTATTGCACACCTCAATCAAAGGATACAGTACAGTACAAAAACACAATGAGAAGAGGCAAACAACAGGCGGTCTTATCGCTAAAGAGCGATTTCTTCCAGACAACCTTAGGAGGACCTTAGGGGAGGTAATGGTTGGTATTCGAGCGGTTTCCTTACAATGCTCTGTCACTGAAAAAAAAGATAGTCATACATTTATAAGCGTTTTGAGATTGAAAATCGTGTGGTTGGATAAAAACTCAAAGTATGGTTAGGTACTAGATCAGGTTTGGTATCATATGAAAAGGCTTAAGGGGGTGCCTCGATTTCGTCATCACGTCCCTTGTGAAAGGGACACGCTTATGTCTTTCGCACTCGACAAAACAAGTTACGTAGATTTTTTAATTGTAGGTTTAATAGTACTTAAGTCACACCTAAATACTTCGTTTATCTGGGTTCTGTGAGTCAGCGCTCTTTATATTCAAAGGAACCCCCGAGAGGGACTTTTCTGACAGTCCAATCTATTTTATTTGTTTACTTAGGTATTAATTAATTAAAATTCAAGGAATTAATTAGTAATTATAAAAAAAAATAATATTAGAGTACAATCTTACACAAATCGAACTAGCCCCACAGTAAGCTCAAGAAGGCTTGTGTTATGGGTACTAGACGACGATATATTTAATAGATATAAATACTTAAATACATAGAAAACATCCAAGACTCAGAAACAAATATTCATGCTCATCACACAAATATTTGCCCTGACCGGGATTCGAACCCAGGACCGTCAGCTTCACAGGCAGGTGCACTACCCACTAGGCTAAACCGGTCGCCATAGGCAGGGTTTTATTAATAACTTAGCATACTGTTCGTAGGTCGTCGATTTTGAATTGTCTTCGTTATCTTGTTTTTGAACCTGACTGTGGCTTTATAGGCCAATAAAGCGAAAGAAGTGCGCGGTTAGAGAGCAGCCTGGGTAAGGTCCAGGGGAAAACCTCCGACACGACCACGCGTGTGGTTTGGAACACTGGAATACTCTAAGAGTTTGCGCTCCAGTGAGATTGGTTGAGCGTTTCAACCGAATCTGAGGTGTGAGTGGAATCGAGCCACTGGGAGTTTTGTCGCTGGTACACTAAACCTAGCCTAGCTGAGAAGAACCCAGCAAGAAACTCAGCTAGACCCGAACTGGGTCGGACTGACTATCCGGTGTGCGGCGGTACCGGGACCAATAGGGACTATATATGTCTGTCGTCGCGTGTTATCGCGATCGCGCAGTGGACGTCCCCGCCGGCGGAAACGCCTAAGTGTACGCGTCGTATCTGAGTTGGACACCGTAAGCGCAGCGTTCCATCTTACGATGGATGCTGTGATTACGTCGTCCGAGTCCGTGAGTGTGTGCCTGGGACGCCGGACAGAGGGGGGAGGGATGGGAACGTAGTCGACAGCCTTCGAAACTAACGGATTTCTATGATGGGGAGCGTTGTCAAAATAACGTCTGGCAGTCTGCTTAAAACCAGCAAGGTACATTGGTAAGCCCCCATCCCCCAGAGTTCGACGTACGGTATATAGGAATCACGGTGGTTGAGTAACGTAACGTTAGGGAGGCGTTTAACCGCTTCCTGCGCGCTTCCACGGAGCGGCGCCCGCGCAGGCGCCGCAGCTTACTACTTCTCACGCCACTTGCAAAAATACCAACAAAATCGACACCAATTTTGTACTTCGCAATTCCACTTTTTCATATTATAAAGTGAAATAATAGTAATAATTAATATTTTTAAATGAATGCTTAATAATGTTTTAATTGTAAGTCATTTCTCAGTGTGACATTATTATTGACATTTGCATGTTGTGAGGCAAAATAGTTGAGCTGAACTGTGTCTGTTGTATTTATATTGTAATTTACATCTATGAAATAAATGAATCTGAATCTGAATCTGTTGACCATCTTATTGGACACTATTTTATGCAAATAAATTACTTACTTACATGGCACATTTTCGGATAGTAATGCTGTAGTCAATATAGAAAGTAAAAATGTTGATCTGATGAATGAACCACCATTCCATTGAAGTCGGTTTAAAGTTGATCCAATGTAAGTTAAAGCACACTTTGTAGGTACGGTCGACCTCACAAGGCCCTCAACACACTTGTGCCTTGTCCGTCACGTATAAACCGTCATATCAAATTCAAAATGACAGCGGCAGCAATAAAATACCAAAGTATTCAGCGGGGCTAGCACAACAGCCGCTGCGACGCGACGAGAGTAGAGAAAAATCTACCCTCCTCTTTCTAATTCGCACAGCTCAAGTGAAACAGGAATCGCTAAGTCGCGCGAGATACGACTCGGCCTCAAGTTGTGCTAGCCCACCAGCTAGTTATTTGTTCGACTGTACATACGGGGTTCTTCAAGAAAGGAGAGTAGAAGCGCTTATGCGGGTCCCCAAAAGTTTCAATTCCATTATGCAGATGGTAAGCAGCCTGTTCGCGTCCCTAGGCTGCGGTAACTGCATACCATCAGCACCGTATGCATGCCAAAACTCCGCGTCGAACGCATCAGGGCTGCTACCGCAAACTACAAACGAAGTTTTCCCTCTCTGTTGCGCTTGAAAATTTGCACATAAGTACGACAGAGAGGGAAAACTTCGTTTGTGGTTCGCAGTAGCACTCCAGGGCTTAGGTACGTGACGTGTCTTTTTTAACACTTAAGCAAATAAATAACCTCTTCTTGTTCCTCAAAATATGATAAAACACCGTGGGTATAATTGTGGTTAAAATACTAATTATATTTTAATACTTATGACATTACATCTTAATGACTATTTTCATAACTATGACATTAGATGTTGACGTTAATTTTTCCTCTTGACATTCAGATTTTATTCTAGAAATTGTCTAGATTATACTATTTTTTATGTTTTTATTTTACATATTGACGATCTTTTTGTGAATTTATTATACTCTCTTTTGACATACATAATATTAATCCATGTCTTTTTTAAAATTTCATATGCATTAATAAATTGCTCTGAATAATTAGATTCAATTTATGTAATATATAACTGACGATTCAAAAGTGCTTGTTGCTAGGCCTATTTGAATAAAGAATATTTTGAGTTGAGTTGAGTTGTATCTCAAAATATCACAAGGAAAAAATGAGACGGTATCATGGCAGCGTTTTACTGGGCGAGTGCACTCGCTACGCTGCAGCGCTGCGGCGCGCGACCGTCACAGACGATGCGTACGCGCTCACGCACTAGCCGTTAAACTACCAGGGGTGCACGACTGTAGGCGTTTCGTTGGCTTCACATTTTATAACACGTACAAAAATACATAATAATTCTATTTATGAATGTTTAGTATTGTATCTATATGCTCACAACATTACTATAATGTTATAGTTAGTTGTAGACTGTTTCTTAGTTGTAGTGGATTGCTATGCTCGAAAGGGTACATGTTGAAACAAATTGTATTTTAACACCAATGGACAGTAGAATCGGCTTATAACGACTCCGCTTATAACATTTTACCGCTTTTAACGACTTCGAAATCACCACACATTAGATTTGATATCAAACATTTTCAAAGTAAATCAGTCCGTTTTGTGCGACGTCCTGTTAGTGCGACGTAATATCACCGGTCCCTTGACTGTCGCTTTATCCGGAACCACTGTATATCCAATAAATAATATGAATATAAACATGTATTCCCCGAAGGATTGTCAGAGCACATGAAAATTAATTTAACTAATAATTTTATATCTTTAATTTCTTACACAAAAATAGCAAAAGTCCAATAGTTCAATCCTTGCTGACCGGGAATACTTCTCGAAACAAAAGTGCT
Source organism: Epiblema foenella (assembly GCA_963556455.1). Taxonomy (NCBI): domain Eukaryota; kingdom Metazoa; phylum Arthropoda; class Insecta; order Lepidoptera; family Tortricidae; genus Epiblema; species Epiblema foenella. Next base: position 1,182,284 of record OY747106.1, read on the forward strand.
CAAAAAAATGCGCAGAAGCAGTCGAAGATACTGTCCAGCCGGCTGCACATTATCGAATTAAAGGTTAACTTTCAGTGTCACTTTCAGCCATTATGAGTATAAAGATGGGGTAAATGTGACATTTCATTACTGGCAGCGCCAATATAATTTTAAGAATACGAAATATTTTAGTTTATACTCTTTATTTTTATTAATTTTTTTCTTTAACATAAACACTCATCTAGAACGTATCCATTACATAATACGCATGACAACTATCCCATCTCCCCCCACCCACCTCAAACAAAATCAGTGCAAAAAATACAACCAACCGCGCGTGTGCTTAAAACTCTGAATAACTTTATAAATAATCAAATCGCAAGAACTGTGCACTAAAGAGAGCTCTAGTGTTGTGAATATTATATGTGTGAGATGTGAATACCGAAAAATCTATCGTGTATGCTGAAACACGATCGCAATAAGAGGGGCTACCGCGAACTGAAAACGAACGAAGTTCGAATATCTCCCTCTCTGCCGCACGAATTAGCAAGTGCGACAGAGAGGGAGATATTCGAACTTCGTTCGTTTTCGGTTCTCGGTAGCCCCTCTGGGCTGTGGCTGGCGCCGCTTCATGAGGTTTGTCCTGCCGCTCCAATTCAGTGACAGCTTCCTCTCCTTTTACCAACAACGCACTACCCAAAAACAAAATTGTACTATCTCTAACAAAAATTTTTTTTCGCAAGTTTTGAAAAAGGTGTTTGACCCCTATCTGTTAGGGAGACTTCCGCCGTGTCTTCCCACGCCACTCATTTGTAGATACTCCAAATTACAGTCGACGTCTCTACCATAAAAACAACCATGGTTGGCTGGTAGAGGATGCCATCTGGCATTAAGCCCGCTATTTATACAATTTTTGTATTTTGTGCAATAAAGTATAAATGAATAACTATTCACGAAAGGTTTAGTCTCGATTGGTTTAATTCTAGTGTAACATGATCTCCGTGAGATGGACTGGATCGTGGGGTCGCCCCCCCCCCGAAGAACGTTACCTATATTTTGGAATTTTTATGAAGATCAGTCAATTTTTTTTTGGAGATGTTTGAGTTTTGACGGTAGGTACATACATCAGTTTATTTTTAAACCAACAGTCCTGGTACGAGCCGTGGTAAGAAGTCATATTGAAAGTCGCGTTTTTTTTAACCTAACTGTGGCTTTATAGGCCGGGCCCAATAAAGCGATAGGAGTGCGCGGTTGGAGATTAACCTGGGGAAAACCTCCGACACGACCATGCGGGTGGTTTGGAACACTGGAATACTCTAAGAGTTTACGCTCCAGTGAGATTGGTTGAGCATTTCAACCGAATGAGTGGAATCAAGCTACTGGGAGTTTTGTCGCTGAATGAAAGTCGCGTGTTAAAGTAGCTACCGTACACTTAGTACGCAGAAAAATAAATCTTTTTGGATAATCTTACACAAAGCAACCTAGTCCCAAACAAAGCAAAACCTGTACTATGTGTACTAAGCGACGATAAACATTCTTACATAGATTAATAGATACTTAAATATATAGATAATTACTTTATATACAGGAAGATTTCCGCGTCACCACGCTCTCAACGACATCATAAGGAGGGCTTTAATATCCGCCAACATCCCCTGTGTACTAGAGCCTCCGGGCCTTTGCCGCGCCGATGGCAACTATGGCAAGAGGCCAGACGGCTTGCCGTTAGTGCCTTGGCAGAAGGGGAAGTGTCTGCTGTGGGACGCCACGTGCGTGAGTACGTTCGCCGCCTCGCATCTCGGCCGTACAGTGCGTACGGCTGGTGCCGCGGTCAAAAAGCGCAATAAACATGAGGTCCTGGGCGGTAGCTTATTTTGTGCCCCTGGCCTTTGAGACTACTGGGTGCTGGGGGTCGCTATGGCTTTCATTAGGGAAGTGGGACGCCGAATTAGGGAGAGGGGGTCTGACGCCCGCGCGGGTTTGTACCTGGTGCAAAGGTTGTCCGTCGCCATTCAACGCGGTAACGCGGCTAGTGTGATGGGTACCTTTGCGCCAGGGACAATCCGAGGGGGACTATTTCACTAGGCTTAAGCTAGTCTTAAGTTAAGAGTTTATTGTTTATTTATTTTTTGTATATGATTTAAAATGAAACTGAAATCAATCAATGTTAGGGAAGTTTCGTTCGTTCCTTCGGTTGTGCAAAAATTTCTTAAATATATTTTATATTTTTTGGACAATATTACACAAATCAACCTAGTCCCAAACTAAGCAAAGCTTGTACTATGGGTACCAAGTGACGATATACATACTTATAAAGATAATTAGATACTTAAATACATAGAAAACATCCAAGACTCAGGAACAAATATTCGTGTTCATCACACAAATACATGCCCTGACCGGGATTCGAACCCGGGACCTCCAGCTTCGAAGGCAGGGTCACTACCAACTAGGCTAAAGCGGTCGTTGTCGTCGTTAAATGATCTTGTTTACTCAATTGCTTGTCGGATATAATTAAAATTAACTGCTAACTTTATTTTATAACTACCTACATAACAGCGGCCTCAACAAACAAACTAACTTTCCATGAGGCTGCGTGCTTGCATCATTTTCCGCGAAAGAGAGTCATTACTTCACAATACTTTTATGGCATGAGGTAGTTTTCCTATTATCCGCGTTTCCTGGATGCTGCGATCTCAACATGTTTGTTTACTATTACTAGGAGTATTGCGATGTTTTGATTCAGATTCATTTATTTCACAGATGTAAATTACAATATAAATTTGCATTCATGTCAAAAGTATACGAATTCACATCATGCTCGTCAATTAAGATATAAATAATAATGGAATAGCATTTGAACATATTCACCGAATAAGGATCATATAAGATCATAACATAATTGAACACACAAAAAATATAAATAAAATACAAATGGAATTTAAGACAACAATATGGTGGCAATTAAATAAATGGTTAATTCGAATGTAATGACACAATTTTAAAAAAATGTCAAAAAAAATTAATCACATAATATATAATAAAAACAGTTTATCAGCAAAATTTCCGTAAGTATTATCAATTTGTGCATCACTACATAGTATAAAACAAAGTCGCTTTCTCTGTCCCTATATCCCTAATGTATGCTTAAATCTTTAAAACTACGCAACGGATTTTGATGCGGTTTTTTTAATAGATAGAGTGATTAAAGAGGAAGGTTTATATGTATAATAACATCCATTAAATAGTGCACCCGTGCGAAGCCGGGGCGGGTCGCTAGTAGTTTAATAAATAGAACCGGTGCTAGGGTAGAGGGGGAAGGAGAGGCATCTCTATACTCGTATTCATTTAACATTTCAATAGCGGTCATCAACTTGACTTTCATCCCGATATCGTAATTTTTTTGCGACAAATCAATTATCTATACAAAACTGTCGCAAAAATGTCATCGCTTGTGTATCATAGTACAGGGTAGGATGGAGCCACGGAGTCACTAGGTACGCATAACATTAGTCAATTACTGATAAAATGACAATTTTACAGCCAAAAATAAAATCTAAATGCATTTAAGTTTGTTTGTTTATGTGCACATGGAGACGAAGTCATTTCAAATAACAAAAACGTCAACTGAACAGTTATGCCACCGGTAGTCACCGCTAGCCGTTCAGCTACCCGCGGCCGTCAATACCACGGCCTTATGTTTTATGACCCGATTCGGAGGCGTCGAGTCAGGGGAGCGGTACGCTCGGTCCGCCATTTTGACGAACGGAATGAAAATAATCAATAAATTATTTAAATAAAAACTGCTTTTTAAATATAGTAATTCATAGTACCTATACCTTATTATAACTGTGTATAATACTTTCGTTATTTATAGTCTAGCTACTAGGTCACTAAAGCCTTTTTTATCGTGCTATTTTATTCGCACCTGTACGACCTTAGGTAGTGTGAGTCACTCTAGTACAAAGGGTGACCGCCCGACTTTTATTGCCCTAGTCGCCAAATGATGTTACGGAAAGTAAAACAGTATTACCTAAAGTAGCGTCTAAACCAATGTTCCGATGGGGTAATAAAACCAGGTAGAATAATAGACCGGCTTTTCACCAACAATAGGCGACTTAGATTTTATTACCCCATCGGAACGTTCGTTAAGACGGCTACTCAAAATATAAACGATAACATCGGATAATATAAAAACCTAAAACGTACAATTCAATATAAATCAGTTTTGTATGAAAGCCAAAATTAAATATATAACTATAAAAATCTTTGTCATCACTGCTGTATTATAGACAAGATATATGTACTTACAAAGCGTTACTGTCTCAATAGTATTTTTTTAATGCTTCAGTTTTGATTGTTTTCGACGGCTATACTTTGACATTTAGTTACCGTTTTACTTTTGTATGTTCTACGCTTTTAAAAGTTAAACAATGAACAAATAATATATATATATATATATATATATATATAAATATATATAATAATATATATATATATATATATATATATATATAGTCTTTCGAATACTTTACTTTCTGATTCCTTCTTTTACTTTGCTAGTCTATGTAAGAGTACTAATAAAATCCCAACTATATTAATTATGGTGCAAATAAAGGTTTGCGATACCTGCTTGTCCTTGCGTCGCAAGGATGCCGGTACCACTGTATTTCACCGATAGCAAGAAATGCTTACTTTGGGGAACATATGCAACTGTCGTTATTGATAATTACATTTTAGTGGTGAAGGGTGGTCAATGACCGCTATTGAAATGTTAAATGGATTCGGGTATAGGTGCCATAGTGCCTACGGGCGCTTAAGCAGAATGAGAATTGATAAAGGAAATGATACAATTTTGAAAGCGCCTTTAAAGGTTCGCGGAATGAGTCACTCTACCCTGTGGAAATAATTAATAAACATTTAACGAAACACTTTCCTTTATAAACCATTTGAAAGATATAACGTTTCAACCAAAACACGTAGCGATCCTGGAATTGTGCTGATGAGAAAGTTTTCACGACAGTGGAGTTTCAATCCTTTGTTCAAGCTCGCTTCCACAAGTAAGTATGTAGATAATGTTTAATTCATCTTTACATTTTATTATAGGCGAATTATTATCGGAAAAATATGGTTCAATAATTTTAGGTTTAAATGTAACCTTAAAATTATGAACATCGTTAGTTCACACGAACCTACAGATAACTAGCTAACCTAAACTAACAAACTATTTCAAACCTCATTTGAAAAACTTGCCTACGTATGTAGGTACATACTTTGTTACCTAACTAATAGATAATTAGATAGTTACTGAACTAGATTATTAAATAACGTTCCTTACAATTTTAAGATTTCTAATTTATGCTTGCTCACACCATTGTTATACCTATTAGTATTTATTAGGTACGTATGGGAATTCTGTAATGGTATACTTAAAATCATTTGAATTTACCGAGATGAATCAAATTAGTTCGTTCAAAAAGTAACATTTACTGTCCAAGCAAGAAGATTCAAAATCGAATGACATGTTCATAAAATATCGGACATTTTAAATAATTTCTACTATAGGCATCTTTCGCTATTCGTCATCACTTTTGGCAACTGCGAAGTGAGAATCCCAGCGATTCTTAATTTAAAAGACAATTGTGCTGAGGGATTATCCTGGATAACTGCTAGCTATGAACATCCTCATAGCTATGATCATTGATCAAGTGATCGGCGCCCACACGAAGTGCCCCAAACTCCAGAAAGTAATAGAATAAATGATGAACGGGTCCGACTTGCGCACCGAGGTTTCGTACACAGATGTGTACCGGTTCCAACCCTGTCACTTATAAAACCAAGCTCTGTAGCAAAAATAGTTATGCCATGGCAATCAAACTGTATAATAATTTTACCAATTGCCATAAGACGGCTTGCCCTAAAACCATTCACATCTGCATTACACAAATGGCTAGTAGACAAATGTTTTTACTCGATACAAGAATTTTTTACGTACAATAATAGAATAAATTAATATAATAATAAATTGTAATGAAAAAAGTAATACGTGCTGATCCTTTACAAAGTTGTTCCACCTTATTGTTAACCATGTCTCAAGCAAATAAATTTCATTTCATTTCTATTAATTCAGGAAAATCTCAACAACATGGTTTAGGAATTGAACGCCATGCGTACAGCGCCATCTAGCGGCGAATTTTGTTACAATTTTGAGCGGCTGAATAAATTAGTAGGTATGGTAATTTTTCAAAAGATAATTCTTTATGGCGTAGGTAAACCAATTTATTTATTTATTTTTTCATTTGAAAGAAGGTACTTTCAGCATAATCAGGTAGGAATTTATGAAACAGAAATACATGCAAACTTGATTAAATTACAGACTTAGTATAGTCATTTATTGATCATAAATAAAAGAAAAACTAGATAGAGTTATAGTTATATTTTTCCTGTGAAATAAATTTTATGTAATAATTCGGAGATAAGGGGGGGGGGGGGGGGGGGGGGTATTATCATATCACCTCATAAATCAAAAATGACTCAACTTAAAAAATAAAAAAATCTTCATATGATACCCCACTTGACATATTCTCTGTCATTTTTCACTGAAAATAAAACAAAACATAAAAAAAAGAAATTCTATGCATCTAGGTTACCCTTCTTTACTTAACTGTTCCAAATTTCAAATCGATAGTTCTTAGATTTTTAGCGATGTGACAGACAGACAAAGTGAAACCATAAGGGTTTCTTTTTTACCATTTTGGTACGGAACCCTAAAGACAATATTACTTTATGTGTTTTTTTTGTAAGAATACCGATTTCACATGTTCTGACGTTGTACAGTCCCGTTTATAAATACGTACGTAATGTACGTTCCCAAAGCTGCAAATATACTCCGCTGTTTCATATACCTCTCTACAGGACCTACAGTTAGTAAAGTCCATTGCACACTTCTTTAAATATGTTACCGATTAGTACATCACTAGAGATCAGCTACAACTCTACGAGTACGTACGACTCCAGAAAGAAGCAGTGTTGCCAGATGTTTACATTTCTTACATTTTTCGTAACTTTTGACCGGCTCGCGTAACATGTAAGTAACTTCTGTTCTAAAGGATTTTTTTTTAACTTTTGGGAACAATGAAACTCTATTTAAAAAGAAAGTTCAATTGTATCTAACCGGGACCAAGCGAGACAATTTATAGGCTTCCATACAGAAAAATGACAAAAGAACCTACATGGTACGAATCGTCTGTCTGTCAGTCTGTTGCAACATTGACATTTGAGATACCGCCCATTAGCCTGGCGTAATTCTGTCTCCTAACTCGCTGAATTGTAGCTGTATGTTATTTCTATGGCTATTCATTTCTTTAAATCGAATGTTTTCATAAGTAATTATGAAATATATAAAAAATGTAACTTTTGCATCAAAAATTTAACTTTTCGAGAAAAGAAACGTAATTTTCGTTCCAAAGGCCCTGGCAACACTGGAAAGAAGATTTAAAATCAGAACAAGAACATAATAAGTACAAGGCCAGCAACACACTTGCGACTCATCTGGTGTTGCAGGTGTCTATGGGCAACGGTAATCGCTTACCATCAGGCGATCCGTCTGCTAGTTTGCCCCCTGTAACATAAAAAAACGGCCAAGTGCGTGTCGGGCCACCCACAGTGTAGGGTTCCGTAGTTGCCCGTCCATCACGTCACCGGTCATATGCGGAATTTCGGACCCGTAGAAGGGTTTTTACTGATCTTAGTACTCATGATGTACTTTTTTGAGATGTTGTGTTGTATACATATTTTTGCCCATTACGGTAATGACTACTTAGCTGTGATAGTTTTCCTTTTAAAATCATCGTATGTACTATACCATGATTTTTTGACATGCCTAGTAGCCACCATTTAGCTGGCAGGGGGGGGGGGGGGACCATAACAAAAATTATCACTTCAAAGCTTAATATCACGCCAACCGATTCTTGAATTAAAAAATGCTTTTAGAAACCTTAAAGAGCTATCCAACGATACCCCGATAATTGGAAGAAAAAAAAATTGCACCACCACTTTACATGTAGGGGAGGTACCGTAAAAAAATTTTTTTATTTTTTTATACTACCGTTTTGTCGACGTTATTGATATATATACCCATGCCAAATTACAACTTTCTAGTACTAACGGTTACTGAGAAAAGCGGGGGACGGACGGATGGACATGGCGAAACTATAAGGGTTCCTTGTTTACTACGGAACCCTAAAAAAGTACGCAGAAAGCGCGGCTATTTCACTGACTGTACGTACTAATCTTATAATTTATAAATATAAATAGCTCATAATTACGCAGCTGTCCCGTGCCGCCAAGGTCTCCGAAATAAACGATATAAACAAGCTAATGAAATTTCTGAGAAACTCCCGTGTTTACCAAACTGTTTGCGGGCGTCTCGCGCCATTGCGAGCCTGGCTCACGTGATATTTGTTTTCTACGAATACTACAAACAAACAAATTAGTAAACATCATTTTAGGTATATAGTTATTTCTTCAGGGTATACGTATAGTCAACTACAACGAGATGTAATACAATTTTGGACCTTATTAAAAAGGGCAAATATTTGTGTGATGAGCATGAATATTTGTTTCTGAGTCTTGGATGTTTTCTATGTATTTATTTATTATTATTATTATTGTTAGTTGTGGGCCTTCTTTGCCGCCTCGACCAGTATTGATCTATTGTGGCAGCCCTTAAAGTTCTTTGCTTATACCCGTTGCCTCCAGGAATTTCCAGATTCTTTGGGTCGCAATCTGTTGTATCTCCTCTGTGGGCATAATGTGCCTCCCTAGATAGATACTTCTTTTTCGCATAAGTGGTCCACAGGAGCAGAGGATATGAATGGCAGTTTCCTCCGACTCCTGGCAGAACCTGCATGCTGCACTTTGTTTTATACCCATTTGGGATAGATGTTTGTTAAGTTTGCAATGACCAGTGAGTATTCTTGTCACTGCGCTGGTTTTGTGTCTTTTGAGTTGTAATAGCTCTTTAGACAACTTGGCATTGTAGCCTTTTATTAAAGCTTTTGATTGTTTTAGTCCTTTAGTGAACTTCCACAATTCTATAGCTTCCGATTTATTGCTTAGCAGAGAGGTTACTTTCTGTTTGGTGATCCCACAGAAAGGTTCTGGGCCGATGAAAGGTGTATCTGCACCCTTCCTAGCGAGTTTGTCTGCTACTTCGTTTCCGTCAATATCGGAGTGACCCGGTACCCATCTAAGTATTACTTTATTGGATTTTGCCAGGTCGTTAAGGTTATCTTTACAGTTCTGGACTATTTTAGAGTTAGACTCTAGAGATGCTAGTGCCAGCAGGCCAGCCTGGCTGTAAAACGTAACGTTCAAGCTGAAAATCCCCGCGCACACTCTGTCTGGTTCCGGCAGAATACCAGCGCCGTGACAGCAATGTCACAGCACATGCTGAGTCGGCACCTTTTCGCGGCTATATCATGACAATAGTATAGGCATTAGTATAGTTTTGTGTCCATTAGCACTGTTTTTATTTTATAAGTGTGATTATTGTAAGAGTAGTTCTTTCTAAATTGTCAAGTCATATCCGTCAATAAAGTTTTTATCTATCTATCTACTTCCAGCAATTCTGCTGCGGACTGTACAGTTCCGGGAGTTTCGGTTCGCGGTATTCATTTCCCTGCGTAACAATAATGGATTCAGGTTTTGGTGCATTGGACCTGACAATAACTGAACACTACGAATACTGCTCCATTTTTCCGCATTATTGTTATACCTAAAAGTTATTAGTATTATGTAGGTACAGTATAGATATATTCGACGACCGGTTTAGCCTAGTGGGTAGTGCACCTGCCTGTGAAGCTGACGGTCCTGGGTTCGAATCCCGGTCAGGGCAAATATTTATGTGATGAGCATGAATATTTGTTTCTGAGTCTTGGATGTTTTCTATGTATTTAAGTATTTATATCTATTAAATATATCGTCGTCTAGTACCCATAACACAAGCCTTCTTGAGCTTACTGTGGGGCTAGCTCGATTTGTGTAAGATTGTCCTGTAATATTTATTTATTTATTTTATTTATTTATTAAAATAGCATAAAGTAATAAAGTGGGTAGCTAGTGGGTGGCCTAGCTCCGACACACGACTGGAGTTTAGGTACTCTTTACGGACGATTATGAAATAATATAGGGTCACTAGGCCAGTTACGCGGCCTGCGTCAGTTTGTAGCCCTCTAAAGAACGAAGTTTTTTTCAATTAAGATATTCGGATATTTCGGTCAGGGCAAATATTTGAGTGATGAGCATGAATATTTGTTTCTGAGTCTTGGATGTTTTCTATGTATTTAAGTATTTATATCTATTAAATATATCGTCGTCTAGTACCCATAACACAAGCTTTCTTGAGCTTACTGTGGGGCTAGTTCGATTTGTGTAAGATTGTCCTCTAATATTTATTTTATTTATTTATTTATTTACATTTTTATATGCCCTAAAGACATAGTGAGTCGTATGCATTTTGACTAGTAGCTATTGAATGGGAATATATTAAAAAAGCAAGAAAATATCCTTTCAGTTCATCAACTCATCCAAGTGGCCGCAAACTGGCACATCAAATTAACAGGCCGTAAACCCACCAACCGACCCTACATCTCTTTGTAGTTTACTGTACATGCGGTCAATCACAAAAACTAGCTATTTGTTGAATACCTCGATAAAAAATACAAAACAGTTCAGAACAGAGCATAGCGAGATAAGCAAAGGTATGAGGGCCTTCCAGACAACTACCAAAACAGACAGATATAGTAAAACCAATCCTCGGTGTAAGAAAACATCGAGAGCAAACCCTCACACCTCAGATTCGGCTGAAACCGCTCAACCAATCTCACTGGAGCGCAAACTCTTAGAGTATTCCAGTGTTCCAACCCACACGCGTGGTCGTGCCGGAGGTTTTCCCCAGGCTACTCTCCAACCGCGCAGGTTAAAAAAAAAGAGCAAACTTGCAAATTTACACCATGAGATGAGCCTTGTCACTTGTGTAGAAAATGGTTGCATAAGACTCTGAAAAAAATCACGGTTAGGAGTTTCTATTTATTATTTAGTGGCTGATTTGGGTAGACCCCATTTATTCCGAAAATTTGATCTTTTTTATCGTGCAGGAAAAGCTTTCTGCACCTAATCTATGCGTCTTCGGCGCAATGCCGCAGGGGGCATTTTTAGATTTAGTTTCGTTTTTAATTATTTTTTTTATTTTATAGACTTAAGATTTATCTTAATATTATGTAATTGTTGTAGTATTTTATTTTCGTTTGTTTCAATAAAAACATATTAGTAAAAAATCTATGTAAGTAAATATTTTCTTGCGACCTACTTTGTATCGGCCCAATGATCAAATACTCAGTTTACAGTTTTTTACCGTACTTTCTCCCAAATTATTATACTCTTTGCTTACACCTTCATTTAAGGCGGATTATGTTTTAGTAAAAAGACAGAATGATTAATGGTATGAATAATTATCACTTCAATCGCTTCGCTTTAATCGATAAAGATCAGCATTTTTTGCTTTGCGGTTCCCATCTCATAAGATGACTCGATAAATTAATGTTGACCACTAAATTCAACCGAATTGGGACGATTAGGTTTTGGGACGAACTTTAAGATCATTACTTACTTAAAAATAAAAAAGTGAGTCTCAAGGTATTGTCAAAATTCGCAGGAAATACCGATCTAAAGTTGTTTGTCCGATGCTGCAAATGAGTATACAAATCATGCGAGGTGATAAAGCAATTCTTGCATCGCGTCGTCTGTCCACGTCGAGGAAAACCCAGACGGGTTAACCAGTTCAGCTTGTTTTATATAGTTATTGATTAAGTTAGTTGTTTATTTTATTCTGTTATAATTTTTATTTTTATAAGTTTCTAATATGTCTTAAATTTTATAGTAGTGTAATAGGGTGAGGTGGTCAAAAAAAAGTTTTTTTGAATTTATACTTCCTCCACATGTTTATTAGGGTTCCGTACCAATATGGTAAAAAAGGTACCCTTATGGTTTCACTTTGTCTGTCTGTCACATCGCTAAATATCTCAAGAACTACTCATGCTATCGATTTGAAAATTGGAATAGTTACAAATAAGGTTAACCTAGTTGTATAGATTTTTTGTCTAGTCATTTTCGATTTATGAAAGAAAACGTACAAAAAATATCGTTCCCTCCTTATCTCCGAAGTTTCATCATCATCATCATCATTTCAGCCGAAAGACGTCCACTGCTGAACATAGGCCTCCCCCAATTTATTTTTCCCTTGGGGGGGATTTGCCATAGTCGCCACGCTTGGCAAGCGGGTTGGCGACCGCAGTTTGATGGTGGTAACTGGTAATGATCGAAGGATGCTGCTGCCCACCCTCCGATTTTTCCTTATTCGCCTCCTACGAAACCCACGGGAAGAGATGGGGTGGCGCAATTCTTACCCGGCAACCACACGGGGTGTCTCCGAAGTTTACCAAGGAAAAAATGTGGAATTTTTACATGATATTAATATGAACGTATATTTTACAGGAAATATATAACCATAGTTCAGCTTCATAGGTAGTTATTCATGTACTTATTCGTGTATTCCCGGAGGAAAAAATCCGGAAAAACGAGGAAGCGCCTAGCAAAATCGATTTTCGCTCCCGAAAACTCCTACGGGTAATCGTTTCATTCAAATCGTTCGAGAAATTTTCGAGAATTCAATTGAGAAGATGAAGAAGATACAAATACTGCTCGTTAGCGAAGACATGACAGTTCTCGGATTAAACCTAATTTTAACAAGCATCCATCATTTCTAGAGGTAGATATTGATAAATTGAACAATCCTCCCCTATTCGTAGAAACGCAGCTGCCGGTCGTCACACGCAACGCAACCCATGTCACTACAGAATAAATAAAAAAACGATCAAGTGCGAGCCGTCAGGAAAATTGAACAATAAATAAACTTGATAGGGATGGTTATTTTTTCCTGTAATATTCACATTAATAAATTTTTAGTAAAAATATATAACAGACTCCAAAAAAAACAACAAAAAGTAAATAATAATTGACTTACTTCTAATATGAGACTTTACGCTTCTTATTGAACAATGTAGACGTAACCTATTTTAATTTTTGTAGTCGGTGCCATCCAAAGAAATTGTCTAAAGTTAACGAAATGGCACCGACTCTGCCTCTTCCTGTGGCAGTATGTTGCTCATATTAAGCCGTGGTCTGCCGGCGAAAAAAATAAACAATAGCATTCAAACTCAAACACAAACTCAAAATATTCTTTATTCAAATAGGCCCAGCAACAAGCACTTTTGAATCGTCGGATATATATTACATAAATTGAATCTAATTATTCAGAGCAATTTATTGATGCATATGAAATTTTAAAAAAGACATGAATTACTGTAATGTATGTCAAAAGAGAGTATAATAAATTCACAAACAGATCGTCATTCTTTTGTAATGAGCTCGGGGATGCCCGGGACCGGTAGACGACGAGGTAGAGTCCGACCACGCTAACTCTGTAAGGAATTATTTGGCAACACTGTACATTATACGTCGTATTTGTATGAAAATGTGACGTTTGAGGTAGTGTTGCCAAATTATTTCAATGCAGAGTTAGCGTGGTCGGACTCTATAACATTTTATTTTATTAACATGACGTATTGCAAGTTTTCGCCATTTATTGTAATAAAGACAAAAAGAAAGAAGAGAGAAGAAGACCATGTGAGGTATTATTTATCATCCAGCACCCCTCCCCTCGCCCTCCTCAGCCAAGCCTGTGTCGCGCGGTAGACTCACTGCCGATCCACGCACCTTCATAACAATTTCAAACACATTTAAATATTTTATTTTCACACTTGACCTTGTTTACAGCTATCCAAATTTCAAATCGATAGCATTAGTAGTTCTCGAGATATGAAGTTGTGACAAACAGCCAGTCGCACGATTACGGTGACCTTTTAGACTTTGTGGCACGGAACCCTAAAAATGAACAAAAACAAACCCGCATGCTACTGTTCAGATAAATAATACTAATGACGTGTTTTTTGTAGTTACCAAGGTTACATGGTATTTGGCTTGATTCATCGTCACGCGGAAAGCAAACGCCTCTAATAAATCATGTCAAAGACAAGTGAATAACAAGACTACAAGAGAATTTCTTGTTGTTTACCAATGAACTGAATGTAATGTAAGTTTCAGTCCGAACTCTAGCTGTAAATAAGCCATTCATGGCTTTAGCAATTAAGCAATTTCAAACTCTGCGCTAAATTATTTGGAACTTTAAATTAAAAAAAAATACAAGAATGTCAAAGAAAAGTGAGTTCATTAGTTAGTGATAATTCCAGTTTCGGCAGTTTCAGGAAAGTTTTAATTCAAAAATTTTAATTTATAACAGATTATTTTCCTTTTTTGCTCGCATGTGTGGTTACGTTAGTACGTAACATTAGTAGGGTCGGTAGGTGGATTTACGGCCTGTCAATTTGATGCGCCAGTTTGCGGCCACTTGGATGATTTGATGAACTGAAATAATATTTTCTTGCTTTTGTAATATATTCCCATTCAATAGCTACTAATTAAAACGCATACGACTCACTATATCTTTAAGGTATGTAAAAATGTAAATATATTTAATTAAAAAAACTTCGTTCTTCAGGAGGCCGCAAACTGACGCAGGCCGCGTAACTGGCCTAGCGACCCTACCTACTAGTTAAGTATCATGGCACTACCTGTGAGTTCCAATAGTTGGCTCTCTGTATCTACTTGATTGTTTAATGTAATATCATAGCTGTTGGATCTCCAAATAAAAATAAATAAATTACAAAGACAACAAAATTCACGCTTCTCAAGATGGCGTGGTCTCAGTACAGAGGCACAGAGTACTAAACTAGCTTACAGGGTCTCTGCGGCATATGACATATAGCACAAGTGAAATCGAAAAGCGATCATATTTTTTTCCGAATTTATCGCCTTGTGAATACAGTAGGTAGTTGATACATCGATAACCAATTTTTTCAACATTTGTAAAAATATGATAACTTAATACATACTTAAATCATGGACACCCTACCACTTTTGCCTAGGGTGACTATATTGTTATTTGTCTTTAGATACGTCAATGAGGGCTACCAGCACATGAGTGAAATCGGAAAGCGATCATAAATTTTTCCGAATTTATCGCCTTGTGAATACAGTAGTTGATACATCGATAACCAATTTTTTCTACATACTTAAATCATGGACACCCTACCACTTTTGCCTAGGGTGACTATATTGTTATTTGTCTTTAGATACTTCAATGAGGGCTACCGCGTATGAATTCGCCGCTAGAGGCGCTAGTGTAGCGTGAGGTATCCGAAATGTCAAATGTCACTCTTTGTGGTTGCGCTACGCGGGTTAATATCTAATTCGAACAATAAGGTAACTATTTTTCAATACCTAATCTTCATTATGGCAAATATGAGTTACGGGTAACTCATATTTGCCATAATGAAGATTAGGTATTGAAAAATAGTAGTAGTAGGT
Organism: Epiblema foenella; assembly: GCA_963556455.1. Lineage (NCBI taxonomy): Eukaryota > Metazoa > Arthropoda > Insecta > Lepidoptera > Tortricidae > Epiblema > Epiblema foenella. The sequence goes on from OY747106.1 coordinate 1,197,809, forward strand.
ACTGTCAGTGCTTTGAGACAGTTTTGTCTTTCGGAAACTTATGTCCTCCTTTTTTTCCGAACAAAACGGAACTGTGCGCTACAATGCGGGATGTTCGATATTTTTACGGTACGGTTTTAAGGTATTAAATATGATTTAAACGTAAACTTCGTTCTCATGCCCATAATAACCAATTGTAGGTAACGCGGCAGATATAACTTTCGCACACAGGCTTTCAACCTACACGGTTTACCTCCATTGAAATGTCAATAAAAAGATACTTGACTCATCTTCCTTATGTCTAACGGTTTTTATTGTTATTCAATATTATCTGTAAATAATTGCGGACAATATATACAGTTCATAGCTAAAGCTGTTTTACTTGGCTGTTAGCTATACAATAACAAGTTTTGACAGCTGAACCCTACTCGATAGTGGCGCCAAGTGGTGAGCACGAAAACGAGCCCTCATTCCTAAACCTATTTATGGTGCTAAATTCAAGGAAGTTGGAAAAAGCGCTTCGGTCTTAACTTCATCCCCCTTGTTATTTGATGCAACAGGCTATCTGTGTTCACCGAATGGCACTACTGCGAAGTGCAATTATAACACCGTAGTGAGTTTCCGATTACCGGCAGTTACCGGAATCTTAGATATCCGGCGGAGACACGTCCCACGTAATCAACATTTACTAAGAAGCCGAAATACGCCGAAATGCGTGTCAAAGGCCTTGGAAGTTGGCTTCATGTCGTCGCAGTACATTTATGATAACATTCTATATGCCCTGAAAAATATAGATACGTTCCAAAAATGCACAGTGCGAGACATAGGCACAAAATTGCGATAGCCAAATTTCGCGTTAGGAGGATCAGCAAATCCTTTTTGGGTCAATGCATACGATATTATAACAAACTACCCCAGGAAGCGCTAGACTTACCCCTTCCTAGAATAAAAACATATTTAAAGACTGTCTTAATGCAAAAGGCTTATTACACTATTGAGGACTATATAAATGACAAGCATGCCTGGCCTTTAATGTTTTTGTTCAGTAAATATAAACATTCTCTGAACTCATGCAATCAACATGTTACAGCTGTGATCATAAATATCGAGTTCGCGTTCCCGCCAATATTTTCATTTGAAACGGAACGGAACTGCCAACCGCGAATACCAAACGGCTGCGTTCACAGAACCAATATTTCCTGGAACAGAATTCAAATTTGACGTACCCGTCCGGCTGAATACCTATTCATTAGCCAGTAATTTCGGCCGTTCTATAGAAACCTCTTATCTCGCTGCATTGTGCATAGTAAATGCGTTCTTGAGCAGTGCGCAACAAGGCGCATTTCTGGAAATTGTAAAAGTTTGTTAGGTCGTTAGATGGTTTATATTTTAATTGGAGTAGTTATCGGAATCGCATGGTTGGGAGGATAAATTTAATACGCTTGGTTGGGTTCGGTGCTGCCAAATCATTGAGTTGGTGTTAGGGTCGATAGTTCGGTTAGCGACCAACTAATTTAGTGTGCCGGTTTACGACCACTTGAATGAGTTAATGAACTGAAAGGATATTTTCTCGTTTTTTTAATGAATGGAAATAATTCACAATATCTAACCACCAAATAAAATACATACAACTTACTGTTTCTTTAAGGTCTATAATATCTTTTAATCCTTTAATTGAAAAACCTCATCATTCAAATGGTCGGAAACTAACGCTGGCCGCGTAACAGGCCTAGCGACCCTATATCCTGTTTATATAATAATATATATATTTTTTTAAGTTACAGGAGGCAAACGAGCAGACGGATCGCCTGATGGTAAGCGATTACCGTCGCCCATATACACCTGCAACACCAGAGGAGTCGCAAGTGCGTTGCCGGCTTTTCAGAAGGGAATACGCTCTTTTCTTGAAGGTTTGTAGGTCGTATCGGTCCGGAAATATCGCAGGCGACAGTTCATAATACATCCCAATACATTATCGTATCTCAAAGGGGCCTCTTCGTGTTGGATCTGTATCCCCATGAACGCCTTTCAAAACTCGTGTTATACACTATTTGACTGAAAGGGACGGTAATATATAGATTGAACATTGTAAAATTTTGAGAAATAAACCTTTTTGTATTTGTATTTTTGTATTTGTATATACGAAGTTCTGATTTCGAAGTTCAGAGGCGCGAGACTAAACGCAAACGCATTCGTTTGTTTCGTTTAAAAAAAACTTATACTATAGGACAGTTTTCATTATAAAACTGGATTTACTATAAACGAATCCGCTGTATGTTTTTCTTTTTGCCTACTCTTCTGTTGTCAGTTTACATTAGAGTAGGTTACTTTGCTAATGAATATCTCTAGGCGTTTCAGTAAGCGCTTTGTGGGCAGGGGCGCTACCGCGAACAGCAAACGAAGTTTTCCCTCTCTGTCGCACTTGCAAGTTTGCATATAAGTGAGACAGAGAGGGAAAGCTTCGTTTGTGGTTCGCGACCGGCAAACGAAAACGAAGTTCGAATATCTCCCTCTCTGTCGCACTTGCTAATCCGTGCGACAAAGAGGGAGATATTCGAACTACGTTCGTTTTCGGTTCGCGGTAGCCCCTCTGGTTCGATAATTATACAAAACTTTTTTTCTACTCGTCGACTTCAATGTTTAAATTAAGATATCGTAGAGGAAACTAAAATCACATACATTTCTCTATTGGTTCCCTTCAAGTGAACTCTTATGAAATAGACCAATCACGTGTCGCCTTTTACTGTACTCTTATGAAATTGGCTAATCACGTGTCGCCATTACAGTACTCTTATGAAATTGACCAATCACGTGACACCGCGGTATAGAACAGAAGACATCAACGAGCGTCCGACCCATGTGCCTAAACTTCATTTTCGCAAGACTAGTCTGTTTAATTGTTTCGGTTTGTTAAAAAATAGTATATACAATAGTTATATAATTAGCTTTTTAAGTCTTGAACCTTACTTAGACCACTCGGCAAGCCTGGTGATCTAATCGCGGTTCTAGACTAAGAAAGCATACATTATATAACGATTGCTTAAACTACTATTATTTATCCGTCTTTGGAATATTAAAAAGATACACTCGCTATGTCTACAGCTCACAGAACCACTAATTTTTACTTTTAAAACATCACAGCAGTGACTCACCGACTAGGAGGGCATAAGTACGCAGAATTAGAAAGCGGGGTCCCTTCCCAGAGTACTTCGAACTTCGAACCGTGGCGTCCCTTTCACTCTCGTGTTATTCACTATATGAGTGAAAGGGACGACACTACACGGTTCGGAGTGGCTACTCCAGCGCAGTCGCACGGGCACTTCAGTACTGCGCAAGGTACTAAACAGCACGACACAGCGCTTCCGCGAACTCCAGGGGGCTACTCTGAACTTCAATCGTGCCGTCACTTTCACTCATATAGTGTATAACACGAGAGTGAAAGGGACGCCTGGGGCACTGACAATTAATCCTAGGCTAGATAACTTTAGCCATAATCGTGTGACTAACGAGCTAGTGAATCATTTATTTATAGAACTATTAACTTTAACATTGTGGTGAGATAACGTCTAATGATCGAGTATTCTTTTTTTATACAACGCCGGTGGCAAACAAGCGTACGGTCCACCTGATGGTAAGCGGCCACCGCAGCCTATAGACGCCCGCAACTCCAAGTCACGTACGCGTTTGCCGACCCATTTATGAAACTGAGCCCGTTATGAAATTTGAGAATTTTTGAATTTGTATTCGCTCTTACGATTGATTTTGTCGTTAAAAGTAGTTTTTTTTTCATCAGACTCATTACGTTAAAACATGCCTTTCCGATGAATTATGTGATGCCAGACCACACATTGGGCCATGATAGCCCAGGACCAGGGGCGATTTTTGAGTGTCGATCGCTCGACTTTTCACTCGACATCTGTCAAATCATATTTTTTGACAGATCTCGAGTGATAAGTCGAGCGTTCGCCACTCAATAGTTGGACCCCAGGACGCCGCTATGCGGTGGAATGAGATGAAAACATGTCTTCCTCCCTTTATTGCCAAAAATCCATTGTGGCCAAAAGATTCATACACAACATAATTTTTGACGACCGGTTTAGCCTAGTGGGTAGTGCACCTGCCTGTGAAGCTGACGGTCCTGGGTTCGAGTCCCGGTCAGGGCAAATATTTGTGTGATGAGCATGGGTATTTGTTTCTGGGTCTTGGATGTTTTCTATGTATTTAAGTATTTATATCTATTAAATATATCGTCGTCTAGTACCCATAACACAAGCCTTCTTGAGCTTACTGTGGGACTAGTTCGATTTGTGTAAGATTGTCCTCTAATATTTATTATTATTTATTTATAATTAGTCTTTTTTGTGATCAATAGAGAGCAAAATTACGTAGCTAGTAGCGTAGACGGATTACTTTGACAATGCCCAGTGCCTTTACCATGAGTTTACATGACCGTACTCGCTGCGACTGCGTAAAAATTTGTATGGGCAAAAGTACAGCACCTCTGGCGGTTACGCAATAGGACTAAGAATCGGCATACTAAATCGTTTACGCAGTCGCTAATGAGTACGGTCATGCAAACTCATGGTAAAGGCACAGAACTCGGCCAACTAAAATAATGCTAAGTATACATATATGTAATATGTTTTTTGACACACTGAGGCTTACGAATCCAACCGAAAATTAAGCTTTAAAGCTCAACACCCACCAAAAAAATGCAAACGTACATACCTCTGTAAATAATCCAAAACCCGGCAAAATAAAGTTTATATAAATACGAAAAATAAGGAAATTCCAATGAAAATCTGATTTTGACGCCGTAACATTATTACATCATTATAATTTTTAGGGTTCCGTACCCGAAGGGTCCAAATGGAGACATATTGCCTCTCACGTGTCCGTCAGTCGGTGGCCTGTCAGACAGCTTTTTTATTTCTTTGAAATATAAGCAAGCAAGTGGGAGCGAGATTATGCTTATGACCATGAAAGTCGGCTCTAGTCAATTTAAAACGCGCGGATTTTCAAACAGACCCTTTCGTCTGCTAGCAAATTATTTTTCTGTTTCTGGTGCCCCCCAAGACGTGGTGCCCTAAGCAATTGCTTAGTTTGCGTAAGGGTTAATCCGGCACTGCGTGAGTGACAGCAATAGAGTTCCGTTTGGACCCTGTTCTTTCTTCGTTTGGACCCTTCGGGTACGAAGCCCTAAAAAGAGTACAGAGACCAATAAACCATGTACAATTGTACATGTTACATAGGTGTAATAAATGTTGCCTACTGACACTTTTAGCTAGACTAAGTGTTAGCCTAAGGTATAAATAAAAAATCTCACAGAAATATAAAAATAAGTTTTTTTTTTTAGTTTTATTTAATTAACAATATTTATACATATAACTATGTGAATTAGAGAAAGGGCTATAGATTTTCTCTAGTCGCGTCGCGTCGCAGCGGCAGCCGTGCTCACAACTATCTCTGTTAGTTAGGGCTTATCCAAAAATCACGTGAGGTTTTATTGGCCCACTTTTAGGCCCCCCTGATGATCTTTGGTGAGGTTCTAGGAGAACGAAACCGAAGTGTATTTTATCACTGTTAAAAAGTATTTCTTCACTATTAAAAATTTAGACTTAAATGCAGGGACCGATACCGGTATTTTTAAAAAACCCTAAATTAGCCCAATGTTTTGTATTATTTTTTGCTCTTTACGTAGGGCTGAATCATGTATTTAGGTAACAACGTCGTATTATTAGATTGTCCCATTAAAAACGAAATAATGAACCGGTGATCGTAATAATACCGGTATTTTTCTATGGAGAAATAATACCGGTATCCGATCCCTGCTTAAATGGTATTGTGTTTATTTTCGTGTTACGCAAGCGTTCCAAAATTTCAAAAAACGTTAATAGACTCGCTATTTTTGACGTGCGAAATGATGATTTATAATTTCCTACATGAGTAGATATTATTTCTCGGTTTTGTAGGTACAGGAGAACAATACACGCGAGGTCTACGTTGTACCCCCCCTCCCCCAACGTGATCAGTCGTGAGGTTTTCATGACCCCCTCCCCCCCTTCGGAACCTCGCTTGATTTCTGGATAAACGCTTATGAGCGTCGCTTCTTGCTGGGGGGTTCATCGTCTCTGCTGTTCTGGTCTTCGCTGGCGACCGGCGAGGCGGCCAGCGAGGCTACTTCTGCCGGCTCTTCCTCGTCTTCTAGAAGAAAGTATGTTACTTAAAACTTTTTCATGTACATAATTTTCAGACATTTTTTTATTTTTATTTTTTTTTATTCAAAATAAACTTATGTGGTAGGTATACAAAAAGTTTCGCCAAACAGTTTCAGTTTGTTGGCGAATAGTGCGCTCACTTTAACAACATTTTCTGTTATACCTACTATATAAACTAAATACGAACCCCTTTATTCATAAAACTTAACAAACCTCTGCTAACTTATTTTCTCTTTGTCTCTTTTTCACAAACGTAAATGCCAAAGTGACAGATAAGGACAAACGAACTTTAGCGGCTAGTTAACTAAAATAGGTTTGATGGACGTTTATGAATAAGGGAGTAAGTTACTAATCTACTCTGATCTGAACTTGGTTACAAGATTAAAGCAGATTTTGGAATACTTGGCCCTCACTTAATATTTTTGTATTGTTATTTAGAATGAGGTTTAATTGCAGTATCACTTCCGATAGTTTTGGTAATTAACGAACCCCAGCTAATAATATCCATGAATCGAGTAACTCAGTGGTCCTTGGATGTCTCACCATTTGTATGAAAAAATGGTTTTTACCACTGTGTTACCCACCTTTTACAGCAATATGTTAATATTTAAGAATTTACAACTACATAATCCTATTATTAGGTTCAGGTACTATTTCGAAATCCTATTTTTGTACACTAATTCAACATTATTATAGTTCTTTTTTTGTAATAGAAAACTGGTCATGAAAAAGTAGAATGACCCTAAATGTCGGATTAATTTTTTATACAAACGCCTTAAGGGAGGCGTACAGCGACATCTACCAGAAGACTCATGCTTCATTAACGGCACTAACGTCTCAAATCATATTGAGAATCGTCAGTTGCGATGCGCCATCCCATACTCAAATTTAGAATGAAGGAAAAATTTAAAAATTTAGGCACCGAGCAGGAATCGAACCTGCGACACCACCTATAGCTCAGTTGGCTAGAGCGACTGGCCGCGAGTGCCGGGAGGTCGCAGGTTCGAATCCTGCTCGGTGCCTAAATTTTTCCTTCATTCTAAATTCGGATTAATTTGTCCCTTACTAGCAATGTAAGTGCGAGTGATGCTAAAAGTGCAACAAAACTGACAACCGTACTGTCCTCTCAAAGATCTCACGGTTCAAAATAATTGCCATACGATATATAAATACACAGATGTTAATCCCCTCGTGAAGCCTAACTTACTTCTAGCATTACGAACACACACATACATATTTCTAGCGTGAACCAGAACCAGCGACAAAACTCCCAGTAGCTCGATTCCACTCACACCTCAGATTCGGTTGAAACCGCTCAACCAATCTCACTGGGGCATAAACTCTTAGGGTGGGTTGCACCAAACCGTCTGTAATCGTAAGCGGTGTTCGTTAAAATCTGATTGTATAGAATGTTTGACAAGTTTCTATGGGATGACAGCTGCCGGCGCCATATTTGACGACGACCGGCCTGTGATCGTATGTTGGTGCAACCGACCCTTAGAGCATTCCAGTGTTCCAAACCACACGCGTGGTCGTGCCGGAGGTTTTCCCCTGGATTTTCCCCAGGCTACTCTCCAACTGCGCACTCCTATCGCTTTATTGGGCCCGGCCTATAAAGCCACAGGTTCAAAAATAGTTATTTGTTATACAAGGGTGCAAAGTTGTATTTTAACCGCGAGTGTGGAATTGAAACACGAGCTAGCGAATGGATTCTATGGTTGAACCGCGAGCGAAGCGAGTGGTTCGAAAATAGAATCCTGAGCGAAGCGAGTGGTTCAAAAATAGAATCCTGAGCGTAGCGAGTGTTGCAACACACGAGACGTAAAATAACTTTGCAGCCGTGTATAACACAAATCTTTTCACCTCACTAGAGCGAGGAATTTGTTTTCCTCCTCCTCGTCTTAACGTTGACAGTTGCGTCCTAAATATAGTTGTCCACTACCTAATCCCGAGATTTGGCGTAGGAACTAGTTTTTTAACACAACAGCACAATATAAAATTTTTGTTGCTGGACTGTCTGGACTGGCTTTTACATGTTATTATGTTTAAAAAAGTTACAAATAGCGCGTTCGGATTTCAAATATTCTTTGCACTCTTGTGAATAAAATGCAGTTTTGCTATCTGTTTTTAAAGAATAAAAAGGGGCTTTCCGAGCTAGTGAGGTGAAAAATATATTCCTAGCTTTGTATGCGATAAGTGGCACTCACCAGCGTCGTCGATGTCGGGGTGGTCCCGCAGCATCTCCTCGATGACCGGGGCTCGGATGCGGAAGTCCCGCGCCGTGCCCATGGGCAGGTACTGCATCAGGTTCACCTGGGGACAGCCGCATAGCCTGTACTACTTTCAATTTCACCAAACGTAACAGTATTTTCCAAGTTTATTATACAAGCTTCTGCACGCGACTTCGTCCGTGTAAACTTCCACTTCCCATACTACGGGATAAAAAGTATCAGTTATAAACGCTCATCTATTTAAAGAAAGAAAGAGAGAAAGCATTTATTCACTGCACGAAAAGACACACCGTTACAAACAGAATAGACTAAGTACATTGACATATAATTATAAAGTGCGTCTTCGCGGCAGTGAATCGGTTGCTGTCTCAGCATTGTGCCGAGGTGTCAGACACCTGCAGCGCTGGTTTTCAGATAGCTGGTTTTCAAATATATCGTCGTCTAGTACCCATAACACAAGCCTTCTTGAGCTTACTGTGGGGCTAGTTCGATTTGTGTAAGATTGTCCTCTAATATTTATTTATACTATTTACGCCATTTTCTATTTGAATTGACACGTAACTTGACATTTTCTCAGTGTTACTATCCAGAACAGGACTATTGCGACCTTATGACATAAACTTTTAATGTATTTTTTAGATTTTTCATCAAGAAATAACATCGTTTCAAACATCACTCCAAAACGACTAATTTCTAGCTAACAACTTGTTTTTTCCGCTTAAATTCTACTACACACAATAAAATCAAAAAATGGCTATGTTACTATCTAAAACTTTTTATGAAGTCATCGTATCCTTTAATTACTTTATTGGTATTATCAATACTTTTGTCATAATTTGAAATCACTTATAAGAAATGAAATGAAATGGTTTATTCTCCAAGTGGGCCCCTCGGGCGCTTTTGAATGTCATACAATAGTACATACACAATATACAAATATTTAAAAAACTGCTTCCATTTTACTAGAGATGTAAAAGGTCTCGTGTTATCTAAAAATGTTAAATATGACAAAAATAATCAGAAACAAAACTAGAATTAACCAAACAATAAAATACCAATAATACGGAGATGTAAAAGGTCCTATAAGGTCACTTATAAGGCCTCTTAATCCGGGCTATAAACTCGTATACCGAGGTACTTCATAAGGCCACCAGAAATATCGCGTTCTTTGAAACGCTGTTCTGCCCAGATGAGGAGACAATAAGGATTGATATTCCGATATATGGTTCTTGACTATATGACTGTGTTTCTGACAATAGCTGTAACATGTATGCTTAAAATTTTCTCAATAAAAAAAATCCAAAGTTGTGTCTTTATTTTCCTTTTTTTACTCACCCTACTGAAACAACGCATTATTAAACGACACAACTAAGTTAAAATGATGGTATTTAACCCCATCTAAACTCTGTCAAGGGGAAATTTAATAAAACTGCACACAGTCAGATATTTATCGAGATTTGTCTAAAAAGCCATTCCCGTAGAATCTTGCATCCCGTTTTGTCATGCGCGAAAGAGAAAAACGTGTCTCTTTCACGGGGGGGGCGTGGCTGACCGTATCAAGGCATCCCCATAATGCGTTCAGCCGTTTTTGCGTAACAAACATCCAAACATACCTTCCCATTTATAATATTAGTAATATAATTCTGACGTTTAACAGACGAAATCCTCACTCTGAGTAACTACGGAACTACCCCGAACTTCGTATCGTGTCGTTCCTTTCACTCATACAGTGAATAACACGAGTGTAAGGGACGGCACGATACGAAGTTCGGAGTACAGGCCCTGTTTCTCGGAGTGCTATAACGTTTTATACGTTTAACATATTTTTTTATACCACGTCGGTGGCAAACAAGCGTGCGGCCCAAACATATATCATATATGTCTCTTTCCATAGCATTGTAACTCCCTAAGGGATGAACCGATTTGCATCCGATTTTATTTAATCTAAAATCTTAATGACGGAGATGGTACCTAGCTGTTTTATGTCAGGTTTTTAAATCATTTATTTTTATTGAAACAAATGAAAATAAAATACTATAACAATTACATACTATTAATATAAGGCTTAAGTCTATAAAAATAAAAAATAAATTAAAAACAAAACTTAATCTAAAAATGGCCCCTGCGGCATTGTGCCGAAGACGCTGGCAGCATTCCCTCGCTGAATTACTAATTTAATTTAATTTTAGACTAATTTTCTGTGCGAGGTCGCTGCCAGCTCTTCGGTCACCGGTAGTGTCTTTAAGCCTCTTCGCGATTTCTTTGAAGAGGCTCAAAGCTCCTAGGCCCCACGGACCAAGGGTCTCGACACCGAAAGGGACGAAATTATATTCGGTTTTTAAATTAGAAAATACATCAAGGTAAAAGTGGGTGGAGTATGACAGTAAAAAATGTGATGTCACATTTCGTTTCGTCAGATTCCAAAAGCTCGCGCTTTGCATCAAAATTTACTAATTTAACTATCAGTTAAATAACGTACTAAATAACTGCGATCAATAACCGCGACGCAGGATTCCTAGTAGTCATTGAAATTCAGTAGTCGGAAATGACTACTCATTGTAAAATTTCCTAGATTTCCACAATTCCGTGGAATAACGTCGATTCCGCTACAACATGCGGGTACGCTGTACTATTATATGAACAACCCGTTATTAGTGTTTGTAAAATGAATTTCTCTTTGTATGAATAAACGAGTAGGTTATTATAGGTTTCACAGTCGCTGATAAATAAATAAATTAAATGTCTCGATAAGAATTTTGTGACCGTAGAAAGACGATCCCGTTTAGCGAATCACCAAAATGGACGGACTTACGATAAGCTACGATAAAATTACGATTTGAAACGGGATATTTACCATGTATATTTGTATTTTTGAGTTCCCGATATTTCGGCACTGTTGCAAGCGCCATTATCAAGGATTAACTGACGTGCTGCGAGTTTTAGTTGTGGTCTACCCACACACCATAGCGATCTACCCTCTTCCTGGTTCGCTTTTTTCGCACAGTGTCACCGTCACTACCACCGTCCGCCTTGTTACTTGAAACTCGATTACGGTCACGACACACCACACTCTAGCAGAGGTTTGTTAAGTTTTATAAATAAGGGGGTAAGTGTATGATGAGGTCGTCCACGGCTTACGAAACAGAGGGCCTACTTCGAACTTCGTATCTTGCCGTCCCTTTCACTCTCGTGTTATACACTATATGGGTGAAAGGGACGGCATACGAAGTTCGGAGTAGACCATCTGCTTCTTGCCCTACCTCTCCTAAGGGTTGGTCACGACTCGTGCGCGATGCGTTGAGAGATTATGAATGCACCCCAGAAACCGATCGCTATACCTGTAGCGACAGCCCGCCTAGAGGGCGCCAGCGGGCTGTCCGGCTCTGAGAAAAGTTACGCAGCACCCGCTAGGCGGGTTCCTGGCACAGAAAGTTTAAAATACAAATCAGTGGCGTAGTGGCGGCAAGCTCTGGGGGCCCCAAGCTCTGGGGGACCCCAAAACCTGATTAGCAAACCTGTTATTGTACTAGCGCAAAATTCTCCCACGTTCGGAATCTAAATAAAATAGGTTGCAACACTACTTTAATCATGGCAACTCATTACAAAAATACGTTTAGGGACCCCAGTCTTTTCTGCCCCAGGGACCTTGGTCACCTAGCTACGCCACTAAGACAAATCTGTACCTTGGCCTTCTGCGACAGCACGGCCACCTGTCGCTGGAAGCGCTCGGCCTCGAACACGACTCGCGGGATCAGCTTGGTGTCGCGCAGGACCCGCCGGGCGGGTGCCGGCTGGGACGCCTCCAGGTATATCACCAGATTGTCGACGGCTGAGGACAGCTTCTTGCCGCATAGCTTGAGGAGCCGCTCCACGCTGTAACAGAGCTCTTTATTAGCCCATATTAGCCTATGCCAAACAAATCTGCTAAGCAGATGTAAATAGTTTTAAATCTTTTAATCAGAGTCATAGCCAGGTATGTTTTACTCCCAACCAATGATAGTCAAACGGCCGGCTAATACGGATGTGCGAAAAAAGCGAACCAGGAAGAGGGTAGATCGCTATGGTGTGTGGGTAGACCAGAACTAAAACTCGCAGCACGTCAGTTAATCCTTGACAATGGCGCTTGCAACAGTGCCGAAATATCGGGAACTCACAAATATAAATATACATGGTAAATATCCCGTTTCAAATCGTAATTCTAAAAGTAAGCAATTAGGCTGCGAAAATTGCGATAACGACAACATATCCAGTGTAATAAATATCTAGGATAGCATATCACCTGCGTGTGTGCACAGCGAGCGTCGCGGGCTGCAGTTGTCTCGCGAGCGACGTTAACAGCGTGTACAGGCGCGCCAGACACGTGAGCACTCGGGAGCTCCCTCCACCGATGGAGCAGCGAAGCGAACTCGCCTGGCGGGTCCACGCCGTCAACTGGCACAGTTGGAGGATCACCGCCGAGTACACTTCTTGGAGTTCTGTGGGCAACGTAAAATAAATAAATAAATAAATATTAGAGGACAATCTTACACAAATCGAACTAGCCCCACAGTAAGCTCAAGAAGGCTTGTGTTATGGGTACTAGACGACGATATATTTAACAGATATAAATACTTAAATACATAGAAAACATACCAAGACTCAGAAAGAAATATTCATGCTCATCACACAAATATTTGCCCTGACCGGGATTCGAACCCAGGACCGTCAGCTTCACAGGCAGGTGCACTACCCACTAGGCTAAACCGGTCGTCAAAATAATTACGTTACATGAATAAGGGTGGGTTGCACCAAACCGTTTGTAATCGTAAGCGGTGTTCGTTAAAATCTGATTGTATGGAAAGTTTGACAAGTTTCTATGGGATGACAGCTGCCGGCGCCATATTTGACGATGACCGGCCTGTGATCGTATGTTGGTGCAGCCGACCCTTAATAAAATAATAAATAATAAAAAAATATTTGTGGACAATCTTACACAAATCAACCTGGTCCCAAACTAAGCAAAGCTTGTACTATGGGTACTAGGCGCAACGATATACATACTTATATAGATAAATATATACTTAAATACATAGAAAACATCCAAGTCTCAGGAACAAATATCCGTGTTCATCACACAAATACATGCCCTGACCGGGATTCGAACCCGGGACCTCCAGCTTCGAAGGCAGGGTCACTACCAACTAGGCTAAAGCGGTCGTCTTAATGTGAGATCTAAGCTCCTTCCTTCTTTTCCCAGCTACATATGGCACTGGTCCCACCGCCGGCGAGCAGCGAGTACTCTCATAGTAATTCCACTCGTTTTCTCGCTCAAGCGAGTAGAATTACTATGAGATTACTCGCTACTCGCCGGCGGTAGGACAAGTGCCTTATAACTTGAGTATTTTCAAGTCGAGATACTCGAGATTGCCGTGTCTATACCTCGTTTTTTTAGCATTAGAAACACTAACATTGAACGGTGAGGTTTTTATCAGAGGGCCTACTCCGAGCATCGAAATCCGAACATTGTAACGTGCCGTCCCTTTCACTCATATGGTGTAAACAGGAGAGTGAGAGGGACGGCACGATACGAAGTTGGAGTTGGCCCTGAGGTAAGTTCTGCGGTAAAAGTATCAAATAATCTCAATGAACATTAAAACCGTCATTTCATGCTTACAGTTTTTCTACCACGTCGGTGACAAACAAATGTATGGCCCGCCTGATGGTAAGCGGTCACCGTAGCCTATGGACGCTTACAACTAATTGCATACGCGGTGCCGACCCTTTAAAAATGTATACACTCCTTTCTTGAAGAACCCCATACTGGAGTTTCTCGGGAAAATCAAATATTATATATTGTTATTCAAAAATAAGAAAATATGCCTTAATTTATATTTACTTATACAGATTTATAAATGATAAGGCGTCAATTATTATTTAAATTACGTTTCGGTTCGTTCATCTATAAGTTGTATAATAGATGTAACTATTATAACTGGTAATGTGCCAGTTCGATTGGCATGAATAACGATTCAGGTTTTATGCGTAAACAGTGAATAGAAATAGTTATTTGTTATACAAGGGTGCAAAGTTGTATTTTAACCGCGAGTGTGTAATTGAAACACGAGCCAGCGAATGGATTCTAGGATTGAACCACGAGCTAGCGAATGGATTCTATGGTTGAACCGCAAGCGAAGCGAGTGGTTCGAAAATAGAATCCTGAGCGAAGCGAGTGGTTGAAAAATAGAATCCTGAGCGTAGCGAGTGTTGCAACACACGAGACGTAAAATAACTTTGCAACCGTGTATAACACAAATCTTTTCACCTCACTAGAGCGAGGAAATTTTTTTTCCTCCTCCTCGTCCTAACGTTGACAGTTGCGTCCTAAATATAGTTGTTCACTACCTAATCCCGAGATTTGGCGTAGGTACTAGTTTTTTAACACAACAGCACAATATAAAATTATTGTTGCTGGACTGTCTGGACTGGCCTTTACATATTTTGTTAAAAAAAAATAACAAATAGCGCGTTCGGATTTCAAATATTCTTTGCACTCTTGTGGATAAAATGCAGTTTTGCTATCTGTTTTTAGGGTCAATCAACTTTTTCTTGTTGTTATTCTGTCCCGTCAGCGAGGAGACAACAGTAAGCGAGTTTCTTAGAAAAATGTTTATAATATGGACTTCAAGCATGCTCAAGAGATGACCCATGTCCAAACGGATTTATGCTCATCGCTAAAATTCATGTTTGGTAGATTTAAATCCTATAAAATCACAGTTTTAAAGAGTGACTCAGGAGACGTAACCATGGTAACGAGCAACAAAAAATAGTTGATCCACCCTTTAAAGAATAAAAAAGGGCTTTCCGAGCTAGTGAGGTGAAAGTGTTGTGACCTCTCTCAATAGCCTGCGCGTTGCCCCGGGCGGCCAGCGGTAGCGCGGCGTCCAGGTCCCTGGCGCGCTGCAGCAGGTGGTCGGCGGCGGCGCCGCGCGCGGACAGCTGCGCGCAGACACACGCCAGCACCGCGTGCCCGGAGCGGCAGTCCACGGACGGGAAGGCGGCCGAGTGCTCGCCTCCGGCTGACGTGTCTTCTTCCTGCGATGAAGATGTACCTCTTCTAGTACGATCGTGGCGAAAAAGTTTACAGGTTGCCTGATGGTAAGCAGACGCTACGGCGTCTGCATCAGCAAAATGTCCGTAAGTATTATCATAGGCTCCGGCCTATTAAAAAGGCGAGTGGTGTGGGTTGCGATGTTCGCCAAGGCTCACATCGCAACCCACACCACTCGCTTTTTTATACCTTTCTTATACACCAGTTGCATAATATACTATTATTCTTCAATGTAAGCATATTACATGCACTTATGAGTGTCTAAAAACTACCACCGGTTCATAAAATAAACTTCTGCCTCGAGGAGAACCGGCGTAAGAAACTCGGCGAGGTGTCATTTTTTCAAAACAATTTACAATGTGTATAAAATAACAGTATCATAATACATACTACAGAATTAAAATGCTACAGTATAAAACATACATACATTTTTAAAATATTTAGGACAAAATATTTCTGTGTTAGATTACTGTTGCGGGAAGCTATCACTGCCAAACATATATGTAGGATTTTATGTTAATAGTTACTAGCGTATAAGTTAGCGTGAAAGGGAACGTAGCAGGGATAGAGTGAAAGGGATGGATGAGAGTGAGAGAGAGAGGAAATAGTATATATGGCGGCGGAGTAGTGCGTAAGAGGTGTGCGAAATAAAAAGAATAGTGTTCCATTAATTAAGTAGTTACCTACTGACGACCGGTTTAGCCTAGTGGGTAGTGCACCTGCCTGTGAAGCTGACGGTCCTGGGTTCGAATCCCGGTCAGGGCAAATATTTGTGTAATGAGCATGAATATTTGTTTCTGAGTCTTGGATGTTTTCTATGTATTTAAGTATTTATATCTATTAAATATATCGTCGTCTAGTACCCATAACACAAGCCTTCTTGTGCTTACTGTGGGACTAGTTCGATTTGTGTAAGATTGTCCTCTAATATATATATATTTTTTTATTTAATTTTTTTTATTTGAATTTTCCTATTGTGAATTATGTGTTTTATAACCTAAATTATACAGTGCCTTGGTTTCGACTGTAATGCTGTATATGTTTTGTTTGCAATAAATAAAAATAAATTAATAAAAAATACCGCGCGCGGTACTCGGGCGCGGCTGGGCCACGAGCGCTCCTTCCAAACAATATAAAATGTATATAAAGAGTCATAAATTGATACGCATAGCTAATGACTCACGTCGATCCTGCCCAGCGCCCGCGCCAGCTTGTCCAGCAGCGCGTCCAGCAGCGGCGCCTCCAGCTGCACCCTCGCGCCGGCGCCCAGCAGCGGCGCCAGCAGCGGCAGGCAGTCCTGCTTGCTGGTGCGGACGTAATCTTCTAGCTTCAGTAAAACCTGAACAAATAAAACGATTTGGTCTAAATGTAGCAGCGTTTCCCAAGCTATGGGTCGCAACCCACTGGTTGGGAGTAAATATTGGATCGTGCCTGAGATTTTTGAACAATCCTGTTTCCAATTCATACACAGTTAAGAGTCCGACCACGCTAACTCTGCATTGAAATAATCTGGCAACACTACCTCAAACGTCACATTTTCATACAAATATGACTTATAATTGAATTTATGAATGTATGTTTGTGTTTAGTGTCCAATTATTCTAATTAGGTTAAGTAAATCTTAGTTAAGGCACTATTGCATTAGGGTCAACCTGTAATGATAGTTGCTGTATTATAAATAAATAAATAAACTATTATAATGCCCAGTGTTGCCCAATTATTCATTGCAGAGTTAGCGTGGTCGGACTCACACTCATTTGTTCACTGATACCAAGAAGTGAGTCACAAAACTTTACATATTTTGATAGGTGGGTCTCGGTCTGTTCAACATTGGGAACCACTAATCAACTGAATTCTAATTAGATTATTGTTATTTAAGAGTGTCACTCTTATCGGTGCAGTTTTCTCAAGTCCGTTCTAAAGTTTTTATCGTTAAGTACAAACACAACTTTACCTAGGCGTATTTCTATACTAAAGATTTTTTTAGATCAAAATTGTACATGCGTTTAATTAGTACAGTCAAGGGCATAAATATATATACGTTCCCAAAGCAACAAAAATATCTATACTATCTGTTAGCCAAAAATATCCATACAACAATTTCGATCATAAATATGTGAACATTAATCGGGTCATTAAATTGTGTACGCTAATACGTTCATAAATATGCATACAATGACAGACAAATATACGTAGACAAACACACCGACAGAGGTATCTATGCACATGTTTTTCATAAACATGTGAACAAAGCCGGGGTCAAAAATATCTACTCACAGTTGTACAGATATTTTTGTCGCTTTGGGAACGTATATATATTTATGCCCTTGACTGTACCTTGATAAGGTACACATTTCACCCTGATAGTTCGACGTAAAGCATCTGGTTTATTATGAAATCTACCTAATCCATTTGAGTAACAATAACGAAACCGGGCAAATACCTAATAAGAGAAAATGTACTGTTGGCGAACAAGACACAAAAAAATGATACTACGCAAACCGCAATTAGACACGATTCGTAAAGTAAAACATCTATGCATGGTCTAATATTTTTTTTATGTTATAGGGGGCAAACGATTCCTTTTTGTTTAAGAAATTGGCATGGATTTGTGCATGGTGGCTCATGACACCAACTTTCACATCCTACTAATATCATAAATGCAAAAGTCTAGATGTTTGGATGTTTGGTCGGGCCTAGCTGAGTTTCTTGCTGGATTATTTTCAGCTAGGCTAAGTTTAGTGAACCAGGACAAAACTCCCAGTAGCTCGATTCCACTCACACCTCAGATTCGGTTGAAACCACTCAACCAATCTCACTGGACCCACACGCGTGGTCGTGCCGGAGGTTTGCCCCTGGATTTTCCCCAGGCTACTCTCCAACCGCGCTCTCCTATCGCTTTATTGGGCCCGGCCTACAAAGCCACAGTCAGGTTCATAAAAAAAAGACTATACTAGCTCCTGTATGGATGATGTACATGTCTGAGGTATGAGGTACTAGGGTAACACGGTACTCACGGCGGTGTACCGCTCGCACGGCGCCGCGGGCGCGTCCAGCAGCACGGCGGCCAGCTGGCACAGCGCCGCCGCCAGCCTCCTCACCGCCGAGTCGCGCTCCTCCGCGCCCTCCTCCTCCACCAGGGACAGGGAGGCGTGCACGTGTTCCAGGATCGCGGCTATGTATGTGGACTCTTGCGCGTCTGTTATACTTGCTGAGAATGAAAAAAAGTACATTACTTACCAAGGGCGGTAAAACAAAGAATGTTTCAGATCGCTGGTATTTGACGCCCGAGCCGAAGGCAAGGGCGATAATTATGGGATCTGAGGCTTTCTTAATTACCGCCCGAGGTAAGTACAAAATTTTATGTCACCCCCTTTATGGTCAGGTGTGATATAATAGTACATTATTGCCGTGGCCGGGAAGGAGTCAATTGCAGGCTGAGTATTTGTTTAATTATAATACGAAGCCTGCAATTGCCATTCCGGCCGAGGCTAATATAGTGCTTTTCTCAAAAATGGGGGAATAAAAAAAAATAAAATTAAAGTTAAGTTTTATTATGTACAAACTGAGGATACCGCAAATTACTTTCTTTTGACTTTTCTGGATACAAATTATTGATTACTAAATACGCTTCATCCCTCAATTCCTCAGGCGTACACTCCATTTCTTCGTCACTTGAACTCATATTATTTATTTAATAACTTTAAATATCGTTGCGCAATGCGAAAATATTGAAGATTTCCCGCCGTTTTTATTTTTTTAAGTGTATTTTCCCATCGAAAAACGCAAACTATTTGAGACACATACAAAAACGTCGCGTTTACAAACAGAAAAATACGAGTTCAATTGGCTGAATACGACCTGTGCCGTCTTTAATATGCCAGTTTCCACTTTTTAAAAAGTTTGGAACTCGACAAATAAAGGAATTTATATGTAACATTCCAGCCGGCCTGCAATGTTTTTTATTTTTTAATATTGATCTGATCTTAAACTATACACTTTACCGTCCAATATGTAGCGAGTAATGTTCACTTTGCGGGCCATTTTTGAGAAAAGCATATTATACATATAAACCTTCCTCTTCAATCACTCTATTAAAAAAAACCGCATCAAAATCCGTTGCGTAGTTTTAAAGATTTAAGCATACATAGGGATATAGTAACAGAGAAAGCGACTTTGTTTTATACTATGTAGTGATAAATGAATGAATAGACTTACTGATAGTGGACAACACGGGCTCGGTCTTCAGGCCGTGGTCGGGGCTCAGAATGAACGCGACGCACGCCTTGAACAGCTCCACGCAGCCCAGCGCGGTCGTGTCGTCGAACTCGCACATGGCGCGGAAACTACGGAAAATAACTAGTTTTAGGCTCGGTTGCACCAGCATACGATCACAGGCCGGTCATCGACAAATATGGCGCCGGCAGCTGTCATCCCATAGAAACTTGTCAAACTTTACATACACAACCTCTTTAGCTTAGTTGGTAGTGACCCTGCCTATGAAGCTGGAGGTCCCGGGTTCGAATCCTGGTCAGGGCATTTATTTGTGTGATGAACACAAATATTTGTTCCTGAGTCTTGTATATATTTATCTATGTAAGTATGTAAATCTTCGCTTAGTACCCATAGTACAAGCTTTACTTAGTTTGGGACTAGGACGATCTGTGTAAGATTGTCTACAAATATTTATTTATTTATTATTTATACAATCAGATTTTAACGAACACCGCTTACGATTACAGACGGTTTGGTGCAAGCCCAAGCAGTCCCCGACCTCTCTCAAAAAAAATTTTCTTCTTTCAACCATTCCCTATAGTTAGGGATCGTGAAAGCCATTCCATTGCAAATTACCCCCTCTAACACGCATGAGTTTGCAATTAACCATCCCGCTCTCTACGGAATCTCTGCGCGTAATTTAGTAAATATTTAGTACATTTTAATTGAATTGAAACACTGGATCACTTATGAAAAATTTAACCGGTTATTTTGTGAGAAAAATTAAAAAACTATCACTGTCGTTGATAATTACGAAATCTGCAGCATTAAAGTTTATTTTTACGATGATATTTAAGATTTATTGACAAAATTACCAAGGCATTTTTCAATATTTTGTTCGGTTTATTTTTTTGTTTTTCAGTCTACTGTAATTTTTGTGTAATGTAATTCTACATTATTTCTTCACACTGGAAGCTCGTACTTCAGTATTTTCGTGAGATCTCTGAATGGGCCTTGCCTTAAACGATTAATGGTCTGTCTCGCAACTCGAAGTTTTCGCTCTCTATCGCACTTATGTCCAAACGTGCAAGTGCGACAGAGAGCGAAAACTTCGTTTGCTGTTCGTGGTAGCGCCCCTGACCCTGTCCGTCACGCGGCGGAGGGCGCTGACAGATAACTCCAGGCCCCTGTTTCATCAAGTTGACATTTTTTTTTAATACAACGCCGATGGCAAACAAGCGTACGGTCCACCTAATGGTAAGCGGCCACCGCAGCCTATAGACACCCGCAACTCCAAAGGAGTCACGTGCGCGTTGCCGACCCTTTATAAGATTATATTAAGAGATAAGAAAGTTAAGATTTTATGTATGCATTTGACAAATGTATGCTGACAAGTCGTCAATTTTCATGTGAAAACTGTTTCATCAACTACAATTGACAATTGTCGCGCCTGTCAGTTTTGGTGAATTAGGGGCCAGTTGTTTGGAGAATTGGCCCGACCATCTCATAATAATTCATTTATTTGCAACCATGGTACAGTACAGGTGTTACATTTTGTTTTGTTATCTCATGGACCCTGATAGGGCATAGCAAAATACTTCATACTTTTTACGATCAATATAATATACATTGAATAATTATGAAATAATTTTACTTAACACATGTATATATAACATTATTGGATTATTCTAATTCATTAAACGATTAATTATTTATTTACATGATTATTTTTATACATTATCAAATCTCTTCGGGCTTCGGCCTGGGTCTTTGCCTTCAACCTTTCCCGTCACTACGAGGTTTTCTAAACTGTCGGCTCTCTCTCTCTTCGTGGGATGTGGCCTAAAAAACTCAACACAAATGGCGGTGGAGACAATAGTAGATTGTGTCTCAAGGGAGCAAAATGACATATTTACGGCGAGGGCGGTATATTGAATTCTGAGTGAAGCGAAAGATTCTACAATAGAATCCTGAGCGTAGCGAGGGATTCTATTGTAGAATCTTGAGCGTAGCGAAGGATTCAAGTGTTTACGCCCAAGACGGAAATAATTTTGCTACCGTGTGACACATACTGCTTTTCACACCGTCTATGAGGCCCGCTGCTAAACACATGAAATATCTTATAAATGATTTTACTAGAAAGTGTCACATACTGCTTTTCACACCTTCTTTGAGGAAAAGAGTTATTGTTGCCCTCAAATGAGGGAAGAAAAGTACATCTTTGATCCCTCATTCGAAGGCAAGAATAACTCTTTTCTGAATAGCAGGTGTGAAAATGAACGTTACGTACCGACAGAGACACCGTTTGTACAGAATGGCAGCTATGCTAGTGACTAGCCTGGCGGCCTGCTTGTCCGCGCGCTCCAACACGGAGTGGACGCCGCGCAGCGCCCAGTGGTGGAACTCGCGCGAGCTCCGCAAACGGTTGCGCTGCTCCGCCGTGCACCACGGCACTTCCTCACTAGGGGGACAGAGAATATATCACACATCATAATAAATAAATATTAGTGGACAATCTTACACAAATCGAACTAGCCCCACAGTAAGCTCAAGAAGGCTTGTGTTATGGGTACTAGATGACGATATATTTAATAGATATAAATACTTAAATAAATAAATGAAATAAATGAATTTTATTCTGCAAGTAGGCCGCAAAGGCACTTTTACAAGTCAAAAACTACTAGCGTTTCTCATGAGACCACTGCCGAGAAGAAACGCCGAAAGAAACTCGACAGTCAGTCATTTTCTCCAACATATGCTTATTACAATGATACTACTTAATCTACTTAAATAAATGTAAGTGGTAAACAACAAAAGAGAATTGAAAGAAAAACAAGGAAAAAATAACAATAGGTATTTACAATGTATAGTTACACAAGAAAACAAAACAAATACATAGAAAACATCCAAGACTCAGGAACAAATATTCATGCTCATCACACAAATATCTGCCCTGACCGGGATTCGAACCCAGGACCGTCAGCTTCACAGGCAGGTGCACTACCCACTAGGCTAAACCGGTCGTCAACAATGTGTATGTGGAACAATTACGATTAGAGCAACACAAAGGACAAAAAAAAACGGTCAAGTGCGATTCCGACTCGCGCACCGTACACAGATGTGAACCGGTTCCAAACCTATTAATTCAGGAAAATCTCAACATGGTGTAGAAATTGAACGCCATAGATACAGCGCCATCTATTGGCGACATTTGTTACAAATTTGAGCGACTGTATAACTTAATATGTATGATGGACCATTCCAACTATAATTACAGCATAATAGTGTAGGAATTTATGAAACAAAAATACATGCAAAGCTGATTAAATTACCAACTTATTATTAGAAATGTTTTCTGATGATAAAAAGACAAGATAGTAGCCTATAGTTATATTTTTCCTGTAAAATATACATTGATATCAAAGCTATGTAATAATTTCATATTTTTTCCTTGGTAAAATTCGGAGATAACGCAAAGTATAATACTTACCAATTTTCAAGCCATTATATCATGAATTTATGAAGTTCTCATACAAAGCTCAATCCCTCTCTAGAACATTATCGAGTCTGATTCATATTTGATCAATATTTTCGACGGTTTATCCTAACTTTGTGTAGATAATCGTGAGTCGAATTGACAAACGACCGTTTCAAACGCCCGGAGAATCTCCCTCCTATTCGATGTGTTGAGTGCTAGAGTCCTACCTATAGAGCAGCTCTATAACTCTTTGGCAGAGCTTGAGGTCCCAAACGCAGGGTAGCGTCTTGAACGGCGCCGCCCTGTCCTTCGTCATATTTGACACTTTCACCGGGCCCTTTCCCTTGTCCGCCTGCGATTTCTGACTCTTCTGCGTCTCTCTGGTCTCGTTTAGGGTGGACTTGCTGCCCTTTTTGCCCAGTTTCGGAGTTGCCTGACGAAGATAAAGAAACATTATAAAGATTGTCAATATCATAAGTTCGATATCAATTGTACATCGAGTTTATAAATATGCGAGGGCCCAACCTCGCAAGCGGAGCACAGCGCGCACCACGCGACGCGTGCAGGCGGCGCGCGGGGAGCGGGAGCCACGGCGAGCCCTACTCCATGCCCCACGCACACATCGAAGCCGGCCGCTATATAAGGACGCGCGCGCGCGGCAGCAGGCAGTCAGTCTTTGTCTCGGCTCCGTGGCGGACACAAGGGCTGACCAGCCTAGAGCGCGGTGCGGGCTACCGGATTCGCGCCTAGGTACCTATAGGCAAAGCCTCAGAGGCCGCGTGTGTTATCTCCCTCGGGAGCCGCGTGGCTTGCCTCTGAGGTTCTATCCTTCCTCCCTCTTCCCGATCACCCCTGTAGTTGCGGCGCGGGCGAAACCGGGTACGTTCTGCCAGGCTCACATCTGGTAGTTGCGGCGCGGGCCAAACCGGATACGTTCTGTCAGGCTCACACCTGACAGTTGCGGCGCGGGCCAACCGGGTACGTTCTACAGGGTCCCTCGTTCTCCGGAGAGCGATCCGCCATCCAAACCTCCTGTAGCTATCCATCGTGTCCGTAACGTCCTACGGGACCCGCGTTATTCGTAGCTTAAGTTTACCGTCAAACATTAGATAAGGCTTTCATTATCAATAAAGGGCATAAAAGACCCATATTTATATATTAAGTAAATCTGCGTTTGCTATTTAACCTAGCGTGATTCCTTCAAACCCTGAGCTAGCTAGGAAACCTTCACTACGCCCTTCAGGCGGAAGGATATGTGTGGCTCGCCCTCAGCGACAACCATCACAAATATGCACTCTATTCCTTTATAACAAGGTCTAAATTCTAGTTGCTCATTAGCGTGGTTACGTCTCCTGAATCACTCTTTAAAACTGTGATTTTGTAGTTTTTAATTCTACCAGCATGCTCAACATAAAAAAAATCCAAAAAATAAAACACACTAAAATACGCAGAGCCACAAAAGCTACTGATGCTCTATCTTTTGCCCGAAAACAAAAGTGGAAGTGGGCAGGGCACGTAGCGCGATTACAGGACGACAGATGGACCAAAAGAGTTACATCATGGAAGGGTCCTAAAGGTACACGCCGAAAAGGAAGACCCCTCACGAGATGGGAAGACGACATCATTGGGACAGCTGGTTCCTCCTGGCCACAAATAGCCCAAGATAGAGAGCAATGGAATATTTTGGAGGAGGCCTGTACCCGTCTAGGGGTTCATGCAGATTCAGATAGTAATATGTAGCTTAGATCTTAAGATTTAGAGAAAAATACATAAATTAAAGTAATATTAATAAAAAATAAAACCAGTAATAAGAACGAAGTAGTGTAAATATAATTTTTTGTACATGTAGTTTGCATGAAGTAAAGGCTTTTTTATTTTATTTTATAATTCTACCAAACATCAGTTTTACCTATGATTATAATCCCATGTTGACATGGGTCAAATGTTGAGTCCATATTAGAACATTTTTTCTAAGAAACTCAATTACTGCTGTCTCCTCGCTGACGGGCACAACAGGGACAACAAGGGAAAGTTTGTCGATAGATAAACACATTAGTGTCATATGTAAGCCGTTTGTAGATTGAAGAATAAATGATTTCATTTCATTTCATCGCTTCCGATTCAAAGGTATTTAGGTATAAGTATTAAAAAAACTTGAAAATTCATATATAGACCCTTTAACAGATCAATTTTTTTTATACAACGCCGGTGGCAAACAACCGTACGGTCCACCTGATTGTAAGCAGCCACCGCAGCCTATAGACGTCCGCAACTCCAATGGAGTCACGTCACGTTGCCGACCCTTCATAAGATTTGAGGATGCACTGTGTTGACAGCAGAAGGAACACAGGTCCCTCGCTCTCAACACAGTGCATCCTCGGGAGCTCCGGCAACCTTGCTCACCTCCAGGAACACAACCCTACATACTTTATAGCAAATAATGATCGATAGCATGATTCAGCGCAGACTTTGACATAAAATGATTTATGTCACACCTGGCCATAAAGTGGCAATTATCGCACGCTCCGCGCGCGGAAAATCCCACTTCCTGGCCAGAGGATGACATAAAACTTTGTACTTACCTCGGGCGGTAATTAAGAAAGCCTCAGATCGCATAATTATCGTCCTTGCCTTCGGCTCGGGCGTCAAATACGTGCGATCTGAGACATTCTTTGTTTTACCGCCCTTGGTAAGTAATGTACTATTCTGATTCTGAGAAAGTCTTGATGGCGGAGATAGTTCTTAACCATGTTACGTGGCATTTTTTTTATTTAATTAACTTGTTCTGTGACTCCTACCTTAGTACTCTCCAACAGCTGACTGTATCCCTTAAACAAGTTGAGCACAGTAGCGGCCGTGTCAGGACAGCTCCGGTCCCACTTCATGAGCTGATACGCGACCAGCGCCTCGTACGACGACAGTATTTGTTGAACTTTGAGACTCTTAGCTTTGGACTCTGGAGTCAGGTCTGTGAGGCCTGGATCCTCCTGAAAAATCAAAATCAAAATCAAAACATTTATTCTGCAAATAGGCCTCAAGGGCACTTTTACAAGTCAAAATCTATCTAGGCACATCAAATAAAAATAATACAATAATCAAAGTATCATTAATTAAATGTAGTGTTACATGTCAAAAATAAGACTAAGAAACTAATAACAATCGACATTTGTTAGAGATGTATAAGGTCTCTAAGCGTCAAGATAAAAGGTAATAAATTAGGTACACTAATCATAATAAAATGTTTTGAGCTATATCTATAACACGTCAACATGAAAATAATAAAATCTAATAAATAAATATCCTCAGAGATGTATAAGGTCTCTGAGCGTCAGTCTAAAAAAATAAAATCAAATGAGAACAGTGAAGTCTCTCATCATGTCAATTCCACTGAACACTAGTACGAAGTTACTAGTCCTTGCAAACATGAACAGACCGGACCCCACAAAAGCATGTGTAGTGTCCTACCCTCATCTCGTGCGCATACGTCACGATGACCGGAGTGGGGATCAGTAGTGGTCCGACCGGCAACCGGAGTGGTGGTGCGCTGTCGAGCTGAGTGTCGTGTAGCTACACAGTTATACTTATGTGTATATAGTGCTTGGTACGAGAATACTACAGCATGGCAAATTTTTTTGACACTTTGCAATGAAATTTTAAACTACGGTAATAGGTGTGTTCTTTTTCCTTCTAAGAGAAAAGATCAAGGGGAATACCTTATAAAAGGTGGGCTAATGATGTCACCGAAATAGCGTGAAAGAACTAAATAAATAAATATTAGAGGACAAGCTTACACAAATCGCACTAGCCCCACAGTAAGCTCAAGAAGGCTTGTGTTATGGGTACTAGACGACGATATATTTAATAGATATAAATACTTAAATACATAGAAAACATCCAAGACTCAGAAACAAACATTCATGCTCATCACACAAATATTTGCCCTGACCAGGATTCGAACCCAGGACCGTCAGCTTCACAGGCAGGTGCACTACCCACTAGGTTAAACCGGTCGAGAACTGGATGGAAAAAACTGAAGACAGAGAGAAGTGGAAGGGAATCGAGGAGGCTTTTACCCTAACGGGATCAGTGTATTAAAAAATAAAGTACCTAACTAATACCTATATATATATACATAGACGACCGCATTAGCCTAGTTGGTAGTGACCCTGCCTTCGAAGCTGGAGGTCCCGGGTTCGAATCCCGGTCAGGGCATGTATTTGTGTGATGAACACGAATATTTGTTCCTGAGTCTTGGATGTTTTCTATGTATTTAAGTATCTATTTATCTATATAAGTATGTATATCGTCACTTGGTACCCATAGTACAAGCTTTGCTTGGTTTGGTTTGTTTGTGTAAGATTGTCCAATAAATAATTATATTTATATTTATAAATAAGTAATCACTAACAAACTAACAACACATTTGCAATGTAAAATTACATAAAACACTGAATAAATAAGCTTTAATAATAATAAAATAGGTGTGTTTCAAGGGAGCAAAATGATATATTAACAGTGAGGACGGTATATTGAATCCTAAGTGAAGCGAAAGATTCTATAATAGAATCCTGTGCGTATCGAGGAATTCTAAAGTAGAATCTTGAGCGTAGCGAGAGATTTAATTTTTTACGCCCAAGACGGAAATAATTTTGCTACCAAGTCACACATATTGCATTTCACACCTATGAGGAAAAGAGTCATTGTTGCCCTCAAATGAGGGAAGAAAAGTACTTATTTGATCCCTCATTCGAGAGCAACAATTACTCTTTTCTGAATAGCGATAGAAAATGCAGAGTGAGGCTACATCTCTAAGCAAAGAGAGCTATCGCCTATGAATTCGCCGCTAGAGGCGCTAGTGTAGCGTGGGGTCTCCGAAACGTCAAATGTCACTCTTTGTGGTTGCCCTACGCGGGTTAATATCTAAGTGGAACAATGTGGTGACTATTTTGCAATACCTGAGCTTGATTATGGCAAATATGAGTTAGGAGTGACTGTTAGGGCTTTGAGACAATTTTGTCTTTCGGAAACTTATTTCCTTCTTTTTTCCGAACAAAACGGGACTGCGCTACAATGCGGTATGTTCGATATTTTTACGGTACGGTTTTAATGTATTGAATATGATTTAAATGTAAACTTCGTTCTCATGTCCATAATAACCAATAACAATTTTTGACAGCTGGACCTTACTCGACAGTGGCGCCAACTGGTGGGCACAAAAACGATAGCCCCAATTCCAAGGAGTCGAGCTGATCAGAAATACGCTGGCAGCCGAGGTAACGATCCCTGCTGTCACGTGGCACGGGCCTCACCATGTCGAGGGCTCCCAGCCCCCCGCCGCACAGTCTGGTCAGGTCCAGCGCCAGCTTGGCGCGCAGCGCGGCGCCGCCGGCCGCCGGCTGGCTCGCGAGGATGTCCTCCAGCTCCTCCTCGGACTGCTGCAGGAACTGCGCGGTCACGTACAGCAGGTGGGATATGGGCTCCTGGACGACAGAAACATAGCTGTCTGACCATTAATCGTTTAAGGCAAGGCCCATTCAGAGATCGATCGAAAATACTGAAGTATAAGCTTCCAGTGTGAAGAAATAATGTTATTGTATTGTTTGTAATATTTGTGTGATGAGCATAAATATTTGTTTCTGAGTCTTGGATGTTTTCTATGTATTTAAGTATTTATATCTATTAAATATATCGTCGTCTAGTACCCATAACACAAGCCTTCTTGAGCTTACTGTGGGGCTAGTTCGATTTATGTAAAATTGTCCTCTAATATTTATTTATTTTTATTTTAATTACACAAAAATTACAGTGTACTAAAAAACAAAACAAATAAACCGAACAAAATATTGAAAAATGCCTTGGTAATTCTGTCGATAAATCTTAAATATCATCGTAAAAATAAACTTTAACGCTGCAGATTTCGTAATTATCAACGACAGTGATAGCTTTTTAATTTTTCTAACAAAATAACCGGTTACATTTTTCATAAGTGATCCAGTGTTCCAATTCAATTAAAATGTAATAAATATTTACAAAATTACGCGCAGAGATTCCGTAGAGAGCGGGATGGTTAATTGCAAACTCATGCGTGTTAGAGGGGGTAATTTGCAATGGAATGGCTTACACGATCCCTAACTATGGGGAATGGTTGAAAGAAAATTCTTTTGAGAGAGGTCGGGGACTGCTTAGGGTGGGTTGCACCAAACCGTCTGTAATCGTAAGCGATGTCTGTTAAAATCTGATTGTATGGAAACTTTGACAAGTTTCTATGGGATGACAGCCGCCGGCGCCATATTTGACGATGACCGGCCCGTGATCGTATGTTGGTGCAACCGACCCTTAGTCTCGCCATGGCCTCCATCCGCGGGTTAGCTCACTAACACAATACTAATAAGCTGTAATTTCGTTTGTTTCAGTATACATCTGTATCTCCCTTCTCATCCCTGAGCTAGCTAAGAGACCTTCCCACCCTTCAGGCGGAAGGATATGTGTGGCTCGCTCTCAGCGAAAGCTATCACAAAGAGACTATATTCCTTAGCAACAAAGTTCACGAATAGTCAGCTTTATGTGCATAGAAGATGAGGATGCCATTGCGACCCTTATTGCATTGTAGTCGATGTATGAAAAGTTATGTAAATTTTGCACCTTAACTGTATTGAAATAAAGACACTCACCACAAGCACAGCGGTAGCGCCGGTAATCTGCACGCACTTGTCCCAAAGCACCCGATCCTCCTCTAGATACTTGGAGAGGTGTTCATTCAAGAACTCGAGAACAAACTCGTGGAGAGCGGTCTTCTCTTTCACACACTCGTACAGCCCTGGACAACGTAGATAATCAAATACGGTATACAGTAGAATAAATAAATAAATAAATATTAGAGGACAATCTTACACAAATCGAACTAGCCCCACAGTAAGCTCAAGAAGGCTTGTGTTATGGGTACTAGACGACGATATACTTAATAGATATAAATACTGAAATACATAGAAAACATCCAAGACTCAGAAACAAATATTCATGCTCATCACACAAATATTTGCCCTGACCGGAATCCGTTTATAACGACTCTGTATATAACATTTGACCGCTTTTAACGACTTCGAAATCACCACACATTAGATTTGATATCAAACATTTTCAAAGTAAATCAGTCCGTTTTGTGCGACGTCCTGTTAGTGCGACGTAATATCACCGGTCCCTTGACTGTCGCTTTATCCGGATTCCACTGTATTTTTATGCATAGCAGCGCCCTGCGGTGTTACCCGCGGACAAAGCGTAGCCTATGTGTTGATCCAAGGAATAAGCTACCTCCATTCCAAATTTCATCCAAATCCGTCCAGCCGTTTTTGAGATTTAGAAGAACGAACATCCATGCTTCCTAACATCCGTACAAATTAGGATCCGCGCATTAGGATTAGGATTATTTTCACGTTACCAATAAACGTAAAAGCTTTCTTTCAATCCCCGGCTTTCTATTTTTTTTATTTTTTTTTATACAACACCGGTGGTAAACAAGCGTACGGTCCACCTGATGGTAAGCGGCCACCGCAGCCTATAGATGCCCACAACTCCAAAGGAGTCACGTGCGCGTTGCCGACCCTTTATAAGATTTGAGGATACACTGTGTTGACAGCAGAAGGGCACATTAAAAAAACCGTACTAAAATCGTTGCTTCCGTTAGGAAGCTACGATGCCACAGACACACATATAAACAGATATAAATGCTTGGATCACAGGTTATTATTATCTACTTTGTTATTATCAAATTTATAATATGACGTGTTTTTGCGTTAACGTTACGAGTCGCAAGTTAAACCATACGAAAATACTTAGAGAAGGTCAAACTTCACCCGTTTATTAGAATTACGATTTGAAACGGGATATTTACTATGTATATTTGTATTTTTGAGTTCCCGATATTTCGGCACTGTTGTTGTGACCGTAATCGAGTTTCAAGTGATAAGGCGGACGGTGGTAGTGACGGTGACACTGTGCGAAAAAAGCGAACCAGGAAGAGAGTAGATCGCTATGGTGTGTGGGTAGACCACAACTAAAACTCGCAGCACGTCAGTTAACCCTTGATAATGGCGCTTGCAACAGTGCCGAAATATCGGGAACTCACATACGAATATAAATATCCCGTTTCAAATCGTAATTCTAATGTAAATGACCATGTAAGCTTGAAATTTCACCCGTTTATGCTGTTTTTAAGATTTTTAAATACATAAAGATGTAAATAGGACAATGTTGTATAGAAGATTATGGGTCGGTTGCACCAACATACGATCACAGGCCGGTCATCGTATGGCGCCGGCAGCTGTCATCCCATAGAAACTTGTCAACTTTCCATACAAGCAGATTTTAACAAACACCGCTTACGATTACAGACGGTTTGGTGCAACCCACCCTATGTCCCTCATGAACAGGGTGGGTTGCACCAAACAGTCTGTAATAGTAAGCGGTGTTCGTTAAAATCTCATGTATAAGTTTAACAAGTTTCTATGGGATGACAGCTGCCGGCGCCATATTTGACGATGACCGGCCTGTGATCGTATGTTGGTGAACCAAGCCTTAGTCTCGCCATAGCCGTCCATCCGCGGGTTAGCTCATTAACAACCTTTTGTCCGGGTGTGCCTAAGACGTTTTATGACTAAGTCGCGTTTTGCCTAAACTTCAATCTTCAGTGGCATTAAGACTATGTTGTTTGCTGTCTATTTCGCTTTTTGTCTAATTGGTTGACTGCCTGTTTCGACGAATGACTTAAACGTTTTATGACTAAGTCGCGTTTTGCCTAAACTTCAATTTTCAGTGGCGTTAAGACTATTAAGCTTGTTGACTAATTCGCTTTTTGACCATTATGATGACTTGTCTAACTCTCAAACTGGCATTTTCGCGTTTTGCCTAAACTGCAAAATTATAAAGGAGTTCGTTATCGTTACGAGTACAAACTCATCATCTTTTTTATCGCTTGCTGGCCACTTAAATTTGAAGTGATTCTAAAACACAATTGACCAAACTTATACAAACTATACTTGTAATTTATTTTAGACCTAACGCGTTTTAGGCATAGGGCATAATAGGCATCAGACTCTATAGACCTACTGCCTATTAGTCTCAATCCTATAGTAGGTCTAATGTGTTTAAGACCCATAGCGATTTAGCTCAAACAGTTTTAGTCCTAATGCTTTTTAGGCTTGAGTCTAATGTATAGGTTGACCAAACGCGTTTCAGACCTAAAGCGATATAGCTAAACCAGTTTTAGTCCTAATGCAAATCAGTACAACAGATATGAGGGCATAATGATTATTAGGAAATTAGAGTTTTAGACTAAAAGCGACTTAGGCAGTGTATCGATATAGGTAAAAAACGTCTTAGGCACACCCGGACAAAAGGATTAACAATACTAATAAGCTGTAATTTCGTTTGTTTCAGTATACATATCAAGTACGTTCTCCAGAGAACCATCCGCAATCCCTTCCATTTAGCTTTCCTTGTTTGACAAGTTTCTATGGGATGACAGTTGCCGGCGCCATATTTGACGATGACCGGCCTGTAATCGTATGTTGGTGCGACCGAGCCTTACTTGAGTAAAGCAGTTCCTTCACAGCAGCGTCCTGCATGAGACACCTCCGGAGCACCGACACCACCTCCAGGCAGACGGACTCGTTCCGCACGCTCGAAGCCGGCCTGCACGCACAAGTATAGCACTGTCATCCAGGGATTGTAAAACCGGTTTTATTTAATACCTGTATCTATACAGGTATTAAATAAAACGGTAAAAACGGTAATAGTTTGTCAATGTCTACATGTTGTGCAAAATGTTTATAATATGGACTTCACGCATGCTCAAGGGATGTCCCATGTCTAAATGGATTTATGCTCATTGCTAAAACATGTTTGGCAGATTTAAACCCTATAAAATCAAAGTTTTAAAGAGTGACTCAGGAGACGTAACCATGGTAACGAGCGTCAAAGAATAGTTTATCCACCCACAAGTTTTAGATAGTAACATAACCATTCTTTGCTTTTATTTTGTGTATTAGAATTTAAGCGGAAAAGCACAGTTTTTAGCTTGAAAATGGTCGATTTGGAGTGATGTTTGAAACGATATTTCCTAATGAAAAACCCAAAAAATAAATTTAAAATGTATGACATTAGGTCGCAATAGTCCTATTCTAGATAGTAACATTGAGAAAATATCAAAATACGTGTCAATTCAATCAGAAAAGCGCCTAAATGATGAAAAAAAAAGATGAGCGTTTTATATTATCATAAGGACTCTTAGGGTGGGTTGCACCAAACCGTCTGCAATCGTAAGCGGTGTTCGTTAAAATCTGTATGTAAAGTTTGTCAAATTTGTATGGGATGACAGCTCCCGGCGCCATATTTGAGCAGGGACCGATACCGGTATTTTTAACAAACCCTGAAATAGCCCAATATTTTGGATTATTTTTTGCTCTTTACGTAGGGCTGAATCGTGTATTTAGGTAACAATTTCGTATTATTAGATTGTCCCATTAAAAACGAAATAATGAACCGGTGACCGTAATAATACCGGCATTTTTCTATGGAGAAAATACCGGTATCCGATCCTTGATTTGAGGATGACCGGCCTGTGATCGCATGTTGGTGCAACCAATGCAATTATACAGGAAATAGTTAGTGTTTATAACTTGAGAATAATATTGTTATTAATTACGTGGTGAGCGCGTCACCGGCGAAACGTTTAACCGGCCGTTTGTGAACCTTACTGCAACGAGACAAGGACTTTAATTGAACAAGAGGCTGACCGGTATGGCGTAGCGTCGTTGGTGCACACACTACGTATCTTAGGTAGTTATTGTTAGATTTGTTAGTTTGTCATTAGCATTGCATGATTTAGTTTATAGGAAAGTAGGTGTAAGTTCCAAACCTGTAAGTGAGAGAGCGCAACACTCGCCAACAAACTGCATATACAGTATGGCGAGGTAAAATCATATAAATAAAATAAATAAATATTAGAGGACAATCTTACACAAATCGAACTAGCCCCACAGTAAGCTCAAGAAGGCTTGTGTTATGGGTACTAGACGACGATATATTTAATAGATATAAATACTTAAATACATAGAAAACATCCAAGACTCGGAAACAAATATTCATGCTCATCACAAATATTTGCCCTGACCGGGATTCGAACCCAGGACCGTCAGCTTCACAGGCAGGTGCACTACCCACTAGGCTAAACCGGTCGTCATATAGAATAGTATAGACTATTTACTGATCCTTCATGAAACTAAATCCTTTATTTTTTTAATCTAGTGTAGTGACTAAGGACTTGGGTTGCACCAAACCGTGTGTAATCGTAAGCGGTGTTCGTTAAAATCTGATTGTATGTAAAGTTTGACAAGTTCGTATGGGATGACAGCTCCCGACGCCATATTTGAGGATGACCGGCCTGTGATCGCATGTTGGTGCAACCGAGCCTTAAGATGGTGGGTGACATACGGGGCGCCCTGCTGCGTGGAGTGCACGATGGTGAGCTGTGTGAGGTAGGAGGCGCGGCTGTCCTCGCTGGCCGCATCCTGGCTGCCACCGAGCGCGCCGGCCACCTTCACGTGGCGGAGCACGGAGAGGAAGCCGGACAGCGCCAGGCGGCGGTACGAGGAATCGCTGCACAACAACTCTGTAGTAGTACATCTATATGTATGTATCTTGCATACCTGTATATATATATATATATAAAATGTTTATATGTTTTATTAGATAGTTTGATATACTTTTTCATACTTGTTAGCGACGTGCTCATAATGTGGTATTATTTGTTATATTTTTTATTAAAAAGGGTAGACTAAGCACTTTTAGAAATAAAGGTAGTTTTAACTGTAGCTGCGCTCCTGTATGTATCTTTGTATGTGTGCGGTGTCACGAGTCAGTCGGTCTATGCTATCCGCGAGAGACGCCCGCACACATACCTGTTGTTTAAATATTGTACCTTGTTATTTTATGTGTGCGAGTAGCGAAATATAAGTTGTTAAAACGTTCTCAAGTGTTCACCATTTCACCCCGCGGCACCCGAATCAATAACAAGTGGTCTTCGAGCCGGATCGACGTATGTACCGTACGCCGCCGCGAACTGACATGGCGAAAACGCGTAGTGCAGCGCGAAAAGAACGCGAGCAGCAACTAACAGAGGATAGCACATCCAAGTTTCAAGAGCCAGGAACCAGCCATCAGTTTCAGACCCCTAAAATTAGCAGCGTGAAGTCGGAGCCGAAGTTATTGGCCGCACCTAGCGACAACGCGCCATTGCCCGGCACGTCAAAACCGTTATCCGAGCAGCCGCCATTACGCTCTGCTTCATATTCAAAATCCAAACGGTCTACGACGTCATCTGTATTGGCACAAAGGAAAAGGTTAGAGCTGGAAGCAGAAAAAAAGAAGGCTGAAATAAGGATGCAGTTGATAGATAAGGAGCTAGAGGCCGACCTAGCTGATTTAGAGGAGGAGGAGGATAAATACAGTTCACAAGCTAGTGAGGAATGTACACGTCGTGATGTGGAAACATGGATGGAACGCAGCGCACAGGAGCTGGACAGACAGCAGGCCGCCCCCGAGAATGGTATAGACACGGGTGATCTGCGCCAGCCGGCGGCACCGCTCGCCGGCTCCTCCGATGGGACTGTCCAGCTGCTTGCTGCAGCAGTGAAGAATCTGACGATCGCCTCCGTCCAGAATAAATCAAACGCCAACTTCTTAAGCCGTATTTGTACGCCACGGGATTTACCTGAATATTCTGGAGATCCGCTTGAATGGCTACATTTTAAGCAGGCGTATGAAGAGTCAACCGATGTGTGCAACTTCAGCCCGAAGGAAAATCTCTGGAGACTGCGAAAGGCTCTACGCGGAGCTGCCAAAGAAACAGTTTCAGCTTTGCTAATGAGTGCTGCATCACCTGAGCGCATAATGGCTACCCTGGAGCTTCGTCATGGTGATCCAGAATGTATCATAAATAGGCTACTACAGGATATCAGAAAACTGCAGCCTTTGTCTTCAGAGTACCAAAAAGACATCATTAACTTTTCAATAAAAGTACAAAATTTCGTCGAGTCAGTGAAAGTGGTGGGGCGCGAGGAGTACGTTCAAGGTCTAAGTATCGTCCCATTGCTAATATCAAAACTCCCTACAGTGCTCGTGTCGAAGTGGTCGGACTACAGTTATCCTTTGATTGTAGCTGGAACAATGTCACGATTAAATATTATGTCAGAATTTCTAAATATAGAAGCCAAGAAAATTGCCACCACCGCAAATGTTTATCTACAAGGTCATCGTCCTGATCAACACAAACCAAAACAACAAGATAATTACGTTCGGCCGCAACCTGTATTATTACAAACGGAACGGCAAAGCAAGTGGAAAGTTGATAAGTGTAATTTTTGCCGTGCGCAGCCAGGCCATAAACTGCCGGACTGTAAACAGTTCAAGCGAGCATTACGTAAGGTACGGTGGCAATATGTTAAACGTAGTGGCATATGTTTCAAATGTTTAGAATCACGCCACGATAGAGAAATATGCCCTGCGCCCCTATGTGATAAAGATGACTGCGGCGGAGCGCATCACAGATTGCTGCACTTTAATAATAATAATAGCGGCCTGGAAGTGAGTGCGCGCGCGCCCGAGCTAGGCGAGAGCGCGGCGCAGTCAGCTGATGCACCAATACCTACGCCGGAGATAGTGAGCTACGTCAGCGCGGGGAGCAGCAGCGTGCTGCTAAAAGTTGTGCCCATACGCATCCGCGCAACAAACGGTAGTGTGATCGAAAGCAGTGCTATTCTTGATGACGGTTCTTCGGTGACGGTAATAAGTGCGAGATTAGCGGCGCGCGCGGGCTTAACGGGACGCCGAGAGTCCATGCACGTGTGCGGCCCGTGGAATAATAGTGACGTAGTGTGTGATACCACGGTAGTAAATTTAGAACTTTGCGATAAAGACAATAAGGTTCATTTTATCAAAGCACGAAGCGTTAATGAGTTATGTTTACCTGAGCAAAACTTATCAGTAATCGATTGTAGTAAATATCCTTACTTAAATAAAATACAAAGCGAAGTTAGTAATGTTGTTTCCAAGCCAGAAATGTTAATAGGTCAGGATAATTATAGTTTAATGGTACCCTTGAAAATTTTATTAGGGAAACCACACGAGCCGGTCGCAACATTTTCTCCCTTAGGTTGGAGCATACATGGTGTAGTGCGAGTGTCGGGGGCGACGCGCGGAGCGCAGGCCGCGCTGCTGCTGGGCGCCGCGCGGGCGCCGGCGCCGGCGCGCGGCGCGGGCGAGGACGCGCTGCGGGACCTGCACGACGAGGTACGCCGTGCATTCGAGTTGGATTCTATGGGAGTAGCAGGTAAGCCCCGCGAAAATAGGGACGACGTTCGGGCCATTGAACACCTCGAGCGTACCGCTGAACTCGTCGAGGGACGGTGGCGTGTCGGCTTGCCATGGAAAAATCCTGACTGCTCAATGCCGGACACTTTCCCGAGCGCTCTGAAGCGGTTAAAAGGAATCGAGCGGAAGATGGCTAGGGACTCAGAGTATGCGGAAAGGTATGCTGAACGTGTAAAACATTTGTTTACTAACAACTTTGCCAGGGAGTTGGAGGATACTCAGCGTACGCCTAGGACATGGTACTTGAGTCACTTTGGAGTGGACAATCCGAATAAAAAAAAATTAAGACTCGTTTTTGATGCCGCAGATCAAGTGGAGGGGGTATGCTTAAACGACTATCTTCTGAAGGGGCCAGACCTACTGGCGTCTTTATGGGGAATTATGCTACGCTTCAGGGAAAATCGTATAGGAGTATCTGGAGACATAAAGGATATGTTCCTACGCATTCAGATCCAACCGCAAGACCAAGACGCGCTGAGATTCCTGTGGCGGGACAACCCAGCGGAACCCGTTAAAACGTACGTAATGACATCCCTAATTTTCGGCGCAAAATGCTCGCCATTTGTCGCGCAGTTTATTAAAAATAAAAACGCGCGACGTTACGAGCACACCGAACCGGCGGCGGTTGACGCCATCTGCAACTCTCATTATGCAGATGACTACATTCAGAGCCTGCCAGATGAGGGGACAGCAATTAGAATGGTAAGAACCATATCTAAAATACACGCGGAAGGTGGATTTGAGATTTGCAATTGGACCAGCAATAGTACATCTGTACTAGACACCGTTCCAAATGAAACCCTCGGAACCGCTGCGGTAAGATTCAAAATTGATCAGCAGTTCGAGGGGGAGCGGACGCTCGGGCTCATCTGGTACCCGGCTACGGACGAGCTGGGGTTCGACTTGTCTCTTAAACGTATTCCTGAGCAGATTGTATTAGGTCAACAAAAGCCTACAAAAAGGATCATGTTAAAAGTAGTCATGTCCATTTTTGATGTTTTTGGTTTTCTAGCGCCATTTACCATACGAGGAAGAATCATGCTTCGCGACACTTGGAAGTCATCCATAAATTGGGATGAGCCTATCCCGGATGACATTTTTATTAAATGGGTAAAATGGCTTGATTTATTAAAATTAATAAGTCACATACGCATACCCAGATGGTATCTTAAGGCGTCCACAGGTGCGAGCAGGACGGAGCGAGGACCGGCCGCCGAGAACACTACATGTGCTACGCGCGCTACGGCCGCTGCTACGCCGTGCTACGAGCCGGTATCGGCTACGCTCGCGGACGCTGCTAATGTGAGTGGCATTAATTCAAGTCATTGTTTTAATAATTATAATAACTTGCAGTTACATTTGTTTTCTGACTCCTCAACCCAAGCTATGTGTGCTGTAGCATATTGGCGATGGGAGAACGAGGGCCAGATCCACGTAACTTTTGTGGCTAGCAAATGCAGAGTCGCACCGGTTAAAGCTATCACCGTGAATAAATTGGAACTCCAGGCGGCGTTATTAGCTGCGAGGCTAGCGGACAGCGTGCTGCGCGAACATAAGATTACTACGGCGCAGCGGTACTACTGGTGCGACTCGACAACTGTTTTGCACTGGATCAGAAATGACGCGCGCAACTACAATATATTTATTGCTAACCGGTTGGGAGAAATAGATGAGTTGTCGCGCGCTAGAGAATGGCGTTATATACCTACCAAGCTAAACGTAGCGGATGTGGGTACCAGAGAGGTTTATGACGACACCGTATTTAAAGAACAGTGGATAAATGGTCCGGACTTCCTTCACGATGACGAGTCACAGTGGCCAAGCGATCCCGTGAATCCTGAAATCAATGAAAGCACTTTAGAATATATAAATTTAGTTCATAATGAAAATAGTAACTTACCTGTTCCTGACGTCTCGCGATTTTCTTCGTGGCTGCGCTTGCTAAGGTCGACAGCAGCAGTACTGAAGTTTATAAATGTATGTAAACATCGTTCCGCAGATATAGATTGTTCGATGATGGAGCAAGCTGAGCGACTTCTGCTGAAACATGCGCAGCAAGAATCTTTTGGAGACGACATAACTGAAATAAGAAAAGGTAACTCGTTGAGCCGCAGCAGTAAGCTCTCCAAATTATCACCGTTTTTAGATGAGCACGGTCTTCTTCGATGCAGTGGGCGTATAGACGCCGTATCAGGCGTCGCAGCTGAAACGAAGAGGCCTATTATTCTGGACGGAAAGCACGCCGTTGCCAGGTTGCTAGTCAGGAGCTACCACGTGAAGGCGGCACACGGAAACCACGAAGGGGTTGTGAATGACCTGAAACAAAAATATTGGTTATTCAAGCTACGGCCGACAGTGAAGTCGGTAGTAGCTAGTTGCATGTACTGCCGGATCAAGAAGGCGAAGCCGGAAATTCCTAGAATGGGAAACTTACCAGAGGCGCGCCTTGCACATCATCGGAGACCCTTCATGTACTGCGGGTTGGACCTCTTCGGTCCAATGGAGGTAACCGTAGGTAGACGTCATGAACACAGATATGGCGTACTGTTCACTTGCCTAACGCTAAGGGCTATACACCTGGAAATTGTGCATTCACTTACCTCGGACTCGTTGATAATGGCTCTGCGACGTATGGCGGCTAGGCGAGGCTGGCCAAAGTACCTTTATTCAGATAACGGGACCAACCTACGCGGAGCTAACACGGAGTTGAAGAGGTCACTGCAGCAGCTGGACGAAGAGGATCTGAAAAATAAGGGTGTTAATCTAGGAGTGCAGTGGATTTTTATTCCACCTGCAAGCCCCCACTGGGGTGGGGCGTGGGAGCGCCTTATTAGAAGCGTAAAAACGTCACTAAAGGTAGTTTTGAAGGAACGTGCTCCGAAGGACGAGGTACTCAATACCTTAATGACTGAGGTTGAGAACATGGTAAACGGACGACCGTTGACACATGTGTCTGTTGAGCCTGGTAGCGAGGAAACACTCACCCCAAACCACTTCCTCATCATGGGAGCGGTTCCGAACTTACCTCCAGCAGGAACTTTTGATGACTCCGATCTCTACTCCCGTAAGCAGTGGCGGAAATCACAGAGGTTAGCCGACATGTACTGGACAAGGTGGGTCAAGGAGATTCTGCCAGATCTTATACCAAGGACAAAGTGGACTCAGGAACAGAGCCCACTTCAGGTAGGTGACTTTGTCCTCATTGTAGATCCGGCTGCGCAAAGAAACGTGTGGCTGAAAGGAGTAATTCAGCGCGTCTTTCCTGGCAGAGATGGCCGCATCAGGGTGGTCGAGGTAAAGACCAAGTCTGGCACGCTCACACGTTCTGCTTCGCGCGTCGCTCGTATACCGATGAGTAGTGAGTGCTGAGTCAGCACTCGAGGTGGGGAAATGTTAGCGACGTGCTCATAATGTGGTATTATTTGTTATATTTTTTATTAAAAAGGGTAGACTAAGCACTTTTAGAAATAAAGGTAGTTTTAACTGTAGCTGCGCTCCTGTATGTATCTTTGTATGTGTGCGGTGTCACGAGTCAGTCGGTCTATGCTATCCGCGAGAGACGCCCGCACACATACCTGTTGTTTAAATATTGTACCTTGTTATTTTATGTGTGCGAGTAGCGAAATATAAGTTGTTAAAACGTTCTCAAGTGTTCACCATTTCACCCCGCGGCTTTTTCTTTTTCTTTTCTTTTCTATATCTGTTTAGCCCAATGGTTGGCTGGTAGAGAATGCCATTTGGCATTAAGCCCGCCATTTATACAATTTGTGTATTTTGTGCAATAAGTTTAAATAAATAAATAAACTCTGTACTACGAGTGCTGTTCCACACTCGAGCG
This sequence comes from Epiblema foenella, assembly GCA_963556455.1. Lineage (NCBI taxonomy): Eukaryota > Metazoa > Arthropoda > Insecta > Lepidoptera > Tortricidae > Epiblema > Epiblema foenella. The sequence goes on from OY747106.1 coordinate 1,239,279, forward strand.
GCAGCGGCAAGCGAACAATACAAGCAGAGGCCCTACTCCTCCGGGGGCGGGGGCGGGGCGGCGCAGTCCTGTGTTGTGTGTTGTGTGTTGTGTGTGTGTTGTGTGTGTGTGTGTGTGTGTGTGTGTGTGTGTGTGGAGTTGACTGCTCCAACAAATTGTTCAATTTCTTGACCGACTTTCCAAGTGAGTTCCAACCGTTGTTCTCTTATTAAATGTAAATATGTCTCACGTCAGTGTAAATTTACGTATTGCTTTAGTTGACAGCTGCAAGTCATTGAACAACTTACCTAGAGTACATCCCCTTCCTGCAGACCATGAACAGGCAGTCCCTCGTGCGCACGCTGAAGCTGATGAGCGGGTGCACGGCCTCCAGCACCAGCGCGGCGCTCTTGAAGTTCGCGGACGGCTGGCAGTTCTCCAGTATGGCGCTCAGTTGGGAACAACGTTCCACCGAAAGCGGTGTCAATTTGCATAGGACGTAGAGGCAATCTGACATGGATAAGTTGATTATCAAATAATTATCCTCGTAATTAATTAAATAGTTAAATAATTATATCTAATCTAGATATATAAGTGAACAAATGTTACTAACAATGCTATGGATGTCTTGTCTGAAAATAAAATAATAATTATTATTATTTGTATGTCTTTCCCGTTCACGGGACGTGGCGTGCGTGGAGCCGAAGTACCAAACGAGTACCACATAGCCAACACGTAGAGGCCCTTTTGACACTTTAATGAAATGCAAGGGATACACCGAGCGGATGCTGTCCCTGCCCGTGTCATGGGACGCACACAGAGACAGCACCCGCCAGGGCGTACAGGGACTATTTCTGGTTGATGGAGCCTAAATGAATTGAGTTATTGGGTGAAAATGATGAATTAATGACTGGGCTATTGCGTGAGACAATCTTTAGATTATCTTTAGATTTTACACTTACGACCAAAAATAACGGGTACACTTTGTATTGAATCAAATCAAAACATTTATTCTGCAAATAGGCCTCAAGGGCACTTTTACAAGTCAAAATCTATCTAAGTACATCAAATAAAAATAATACAATAATCAAAGTATCATTAGTTAAATGTAGTGTTACATGTCAAAAATAAGACTAAGAAACTAATAACAATCGAGATTTGTTAGGTTAGGTTATTGAATTTTCATAGAAAGCCTACCCGTTATTTTTGCTCGTGAGTATAGATTCTAGAGTATTTTAGTTCTTACGTCTCTTTTAATATACGGATGTAGATAAAGTAGTGTATACAACTGTACATAATTAGGCCTTAAAACACTCGTGTGATCCTATTATGAAACTCGCTTACGCTCGTGTTTTAAAACCTCTCATTATGTATCAGTTGCATGCAATAGTAGTTACTATTCTATTTATATTTCTAAGATTACAAAGTTATTAGAAATTTGGAGGGCAAGGCAGGACGAGAAAGTCCACCGACTTCAGTCACCTCTGACCTCTGTTTGAGTCATTATCGCCTGGTACTCTCGGGGTAAGCATCGACTACTCTTGATTTCAAAAACGACACAAAAAAAAAACGCTTGAATGGATCAAGATCTTCATACCAGTCATGGTGGAAGTACTAACTTTTCAACGTGGCAGCTCTCTTCTATAACACTTGTGTTACTTGCTACGTGTTAACCCGTTACCGCATACGTAGCCATATGGCAGATATCATTGTAGACTTTATTACATCGTATCAAGGTTCAAATTTAAACGAATATTATTTTACGTCATGCGTAAAGGGTTGTTTCTTGGCGAGTTATGGACGCCTGGTCGCCTAAAGCTATTCAGTGGAGTATTTTAATCTGATTATGAATCTTAGAGTATAAATATTTCCAAAGAGATCCTATAGTGAACCACAAAGAGTGACGGAAAAGGTCTTATGCAGATAAATTCAGAATTGGTTTAAAATGGCTGCCGGTTTACCATAAATTACTTCCTTAACTTGGGCGGGTAATCGCTAGTGTGACGTATTTGGGCACAAATGTTGTATAAAATAAGTTGTGCTCGACAAAAAAATGTGAAACTATGACAGGGACAACAATAGTAGATTGTGTCTCAAGGGAGCAAAATGATATATTTACGGCGAGGGCGGTACATTGAATTCTGAGTGAAGCGAAAGATTCTACAATAGAATCCTGAGCGTAGCGAGGGATTCTAAAGTAGAATCTTGAGCGTAGCGAGGGATTCAAGTGTTTACGCCCAAGACGGAAATAATTTTGCTACCGTGTGACACATACTGCTTTTCATACCGATTATGAGGCCCGCTCCTAAAAACACGAAATATTTTACAAATGATTTTACTACAGTGTCACATACTGCTTTTCACACCCTCTATGAGGAAAAGAGTCATTGTTGCCCTCAAATAAGGGAAGAAAAGTACATCTTTGATCCCTCGTTCGAATGCAACAATAACTCTTTTTTGAATAGCAGGTGTGAAAACGATATGTAACTCTTCGTCGCTTTTATACAAAAATGTATATACTGTCTCGCTCGGTTGTGGTATTATTATTAGCGTGTCGCGTCTGATAAGTCTGTGTGAAGGATTAAATTGTCGTCGGACGGGTCCCGTTCTGTGGGACCTATAATTTTGGTCACTTGTTTGAACAGATATTTATTTATTTATTTTAAATACATGGAAAACCAACAGCGTAACACATTTATAAGAAAACTACAATAGAATTACATAGCCAATTAAAGGTTTTCACTTATAGAACTTAACTATCTCACAAGAACAGATTTAGCCCAATTAATTTACACACACAAGTGAGCCTACAGCATAAGAGCAGTAGCTACCTTTAACCTATATATCAAAGACACAGAGTAAATACATAAGTTTCATAACTTTAGTAAACCGAGCCCGAACCCGAACCCGCGCCAGGAGTATCACCCATATAAAATTCAATGAACTTTTTCCTAATTACTGATATACTATCATTGAATATGTCAAAGTCTAAATTAACTAAGACTTTGTTTAGACTCATGCCTGCCCTGCCCAAGAAACTGTTTTTCCTATATTTAGTCAAAGCCTTATAGATATTATAGATACTATGACTGATACTATAGAGACTAGATATTTCGTATGTCTCCGTATTGGGTATTCGGTACCTGCGTACTGTCGCTGCGGGTTGTCGGTGTAGAGCCTGTCGGCGAGCGTGTCCAGCACGTGCGGCGCCACCTCGGGCTGCGCCCGGCACAGCCGCGCCAGCGCCAGCTCGCCCAGCCGCCAGCAGGCGCCGGCGCCGGCCCCCGCGCCCGCCCCCGCGCCCGCCCCCGCCCCCGCGCGCCCCGCCGGCACCGCCAGCAGCGCGAACCCCAGGCTGATCAACCCCATGACTGTGAGCTGCCGGTGGCTCGCACTGCGAAATGGGTGAGGACCAAATTCTTTATATTTTAAGAGCGCTTTAATAAAATGTAACAGGTCCACTAGCGCCACTCGTAAATAAGTGTAATTATTTAAATTTAACGATATATTATTTAAATTTAACGATATATAACTAAAAAAGGAAGCCGCTACGTACTGTGGTTTGTATTTAAATACTTTTTGAATTCATCAAACTAGTTATTACGTTCTTGGATTCGTCAAAGGCGTCCAAAGTTAAAACAGCCGTTTTAATTTTGAGCTCATAGAGAGACAAATCTAGCAACGTAAAAACTAGTTTGATGGATTCAAAAAGTACTTAAATCAGGGTGACCACTATTTACTACAACCAAAATTCCCTGACTTTTCCCGGTTTTCCAGGTGTTTTTTCAAGATTTTCCCTGACCATAATCTTAAATGTATAAAATATAAAATATATATTTTGAATACGTTTTTTCAGAATTATCTGCTAGCAAATTACAATTTATAAATACAATGAAATAATACAAAAACGGAAATAATAAGAAGTAGTATCTGAATAACTCAGTCGGTAAGAGCGAAAGCATTGTTAGACGGAAGTCGTGGGTTCACATCCTATGTCAGGTGACGTTTTTTGTACTGTTTCGTTGTATTTATATATTTTATTTGCTATCAGATATACCCTAATGTCAAAGGATTATTACAGGGTTGAGGAGTATCTAACAGACAGAAATGAATGGCCCAAACCAATTACCAAAATAGCGTAAAGATTCATGTATAACATTTTCATTGTATCTAGTGGACACAGTTCTTGCAGGAAAACATATCAACCGATTTAATTTAATATCTAGGAGAAATATTTTCCATTATTATTCAAAATCAAAACATTTACTTTGCAAGTAGGCCTCAAGGACACTTTTACAATTATTATTTTTTAATCTCGTATTTGGTAATACCATGTAATACGTATGCAGTTACGACGTGCTTTCTTGTGGAACTACGCATTATAAATACCTATTGATATTTTTTCCTCACTTTTTAAATTCTCTTTGGTTGTTTACCCCTCAGATTTACTTAAGTAGGTTAAGTAGTATCATTGTAATAAGCAAATTTTTGGAGAAAATGACTGACTGTCGAGTTTCTTTCGGCATTTCTTCTCGGCAGTGGTCTCATGAGAAACGCTAGTAGTTTTTGACTTGCAAAGTTCATTTATTTCATTTACATAAAGAGACAAATTTTATTCCCTGACCTCCATTAAATTTCCCTGACAATTCCCTGACCTTTTCCATGACTAACGAAATTCCCTGACTTTTCCCGGTTTTCCCGGTTTTCCAGAAAGTGGCCACCCTGTTAAATACAAACTACCGTACATAGCGGCCCCCTTTTTGAGTTATATATCGTTAAATTTAAATAATTACACTTATTTACGAATGGCGCTAGTGGACCTGTTACATTTTATTAAAGCGCTCTTAATTGATCCATATAAATTGTACGGGTAACTTTCGTGTCACGGCGGATAAAAATTTCTGCTGCCTAAAAAACTTTCAACCCCCTTTTTACCCCTGTAAAAGGGCGAATTTTAACGCTCAAATTAGTTTTCTTTTAATATATTGATAGGTCTATACACGAAGTTCCAAATTCCTCATTTCAGAAATTGCTCTACGTACAAACTTTCAACCCCCGTTCCACCCCTTCAAAGGGAAAATTTTGATAAACGTGTAAAACTGTTTTCTACCATTTTAATGCTTAATACTCGTAGTCTAATAACATATTTTCAAGTTGCCATCTTTAAAATAATTTTGCACCCCATACAAAGTTTTCACCCCTAAAAACGTCGAACTCACAATGGGATTAACACCTTTGTATCTTGTCGCTTAAACGTCATGTTTAAATTGGCATACTAACATTTCCAGCGAGTGAAAACAACAAAGTACTCAAGTATCTGGCTTCTTATGAACTCGATTGTACTTAGTTAATAACCCGTTTTCGCATACAAAGCCATATATGACAGATATCGTTGTAGACTTTATTGCGTCGTACCAAAGTTCAAATTTAAACGAATATTTTTACGTGAAGCAGTAAAGAGGCGTACAAAACCATGGTTGCAATAACTGAGTGACTATGACTAAGTGTCAGTTGCATCAACATACGATCACAGGCCGGTCGTCGTCAAATATGGCGCCGGCAGCTGTCACGCCATAGAAACTTGTTAAACTTTCCATACAATCGGGTCATTGTCAGATTTAGGTTCGCGTCTTTTCGGTGGACATATCAAAAGTTAAGGGCCACAAAGCTTAATTTTGGATTGGTTTAGTAAGCCACTGCAACTGACAATAACCCAATCAGATTTGAACGATCACCGCTTACGATTGCAGACGGTTTGGTGCAGCCCACCCTGAATCAGGCTCGGTACCTCTCGGTGGTGAGCGCGCGCAGCACGGCGGCGGCGGGCGCGGCGCGGGGCAGCGCGGCCCGCGCGGCGTGGCTCGCGCGCCGCCAGTACACGTCGCGCTCCGCCGACAAAAAGCCCGCCTTCATCACCTGCACATTCAAAAAAAATTACAATCAAAACATCAACCCCCTTATTCATAAACCTCTGTCAAACCTATATTAGTTAACAAGCCGCTAAAGTTCGTTTGTCCTTATCTGTCACTTTGACATTGACGTTTGTGAGAATGGGACAAAGAACATTTTAGTTAGCAGAGGTTTGTTAAGTTTTATGAATACGGGGATTATTCTGCAAATAGGCCACAAGGGCACTTTTACAAGTCAAAATCTATCTAAGTACATCAAATAAAAATAATACAATAATCAAAGTATCATTAATTAAATGTAGTGTTACATGTCAAAAATAAAACTAAGAAACTAATAACAATCGAGATTTGTTAGAGATGTATAAGGTCTCTAAGCGTACTGAAAGAAGACATTATTTTAATTTTAAAAACAATTTAAACTGCATTCACAGATATTTAAATAATAATTAAATCGTGAACCGGGAATCGAACCCGTTACACAAGAAAAATAATTACCCTGTAGCTTTATCATACCGATCGAAAGGCTTCATCATATGGATTATTTTTTGCTAAATAACATAGTATCATAAATAAAAGAAAGACCATGAATTTTAACATTTTTAATACAAAATTAATCAATTGATCACGTGTAAAGGGTTCAATTCCCGGTTCAACCACTTATTCAATTACTTAAATATCTGTGAATTCAGTTTAAATTATTTTTTAAATTCAAATAATGTCTTCTTTCAGTAAAATGCTCCATCTACAATATTTAAGGTACTTTCCCTCCATGTGGCATAGTCGTGGGACGCCCTGAATATACACATGTTCACACCAAATAACAAAATACAATTCGAATTTTAAGCGCCCTATTTCCGATATAACACCTACGTTGCATAAAATATCATGCGGAATCAGTTCTTTAAGCGCGTCCCCTCGACTTTATACCATTCAATTAGGGTCGGTTGCACCAACATACGATCACAAGCCGGTCATCATCAAATATGGCGTCGGCAGCTGACACCCCATAGAAACTTGTCAAACTTCCCATACAATCAGATTTTAACGAACACCGCTTACGATTACAGATGGTATGGTGCTGTCATCCCATAGAAACTTGTCAAAATTTCCAATAAATATCTGACCATGCTCCATGTTGGGAAATTCAGTGGAACTAATTTCTTACACTGGCAAAAATTATAACTATACGTTGTCATTTGTCAGTGTCACAGTTGCGGTTTATTTCAATGACAGTAGTGTTGAAAATTAAGTGATAATTGACAAAAGATGCCCAAAACCAATCATATTCAAGAGAGAAACCTTACTAATAAAGTATTTTTTTCTACTCCGGTACTTTTATCTATCAATTATATGGTCCCGCAAACAAATATAAAAGCATGTCTTATGCAATTTCAAAAAAGCTTATCTAGTCTATTCTTCATAAAGACCGTAGGGTTATTATGTGATATAATGCAACTACTAACAGAGGCGCCCTGTGAACCCAACAAATAAAAAAAAACAACACTAAATTTACAACGAAAATCAAAAATGCCAACTTAAAAACAACTGAATTCGTATGGTTTGAAACAATAACAAAACTAAAATAATTACTGCCAACATAAGGAAAAACGCAAGTCAGTAAATGACAGTTGAAAGGCGTTTGTATAAAATAGTTTACGTTAGCAGCGGTACTGCTTAATAAGAAGGAACGGTTGATGAATTTGGGACTGGGTGGCGATTGCACCTATAGCTCAGTTGGCTAGAGCGACTGGCCGCGAGTGTCGGGAAGTCGCAGGTTCGAATCCTGCTTGGTGCCTAAATTTTTCAATTTTTCCTTTATTCTAAATTTGGGTATGGGATGGCGCATCGCAACTGACGATTCTCAATATGATTTGAGACGTTAGTGCCGTTAATGAAGCATGAGTCTTCTGGTAGATGTCGCTGTACGCCTCCCTTAAGGCGTTTGTATAAAATAGTTCGTATCTTACCGTCCCTTTCACTCATATAGTGTATAACACGAGAGTGAAAGGGACGGCACGATACGAAGTTCGGAGTAGGTCCTCTGGTCGGGCTTTACATATGAAAAATATTTTTTCCGCAACTTATAGTACTTAAAACTAAAAAATGGTAAATTTGTATTTTCGGTTTAGATTCGCCAAAACGAACATATAATGATGCCAGTAAGTTGTATTCAAAAACATAACCAGTTAAATGATTGACATTTGGCAACACAACTAGATGAAGTCACATCACAGATAACCTCGTCATACGTAGCATATACACCTCAGATTCGGTTGAAACCGGTCAACCAATCTCACTGGAGCGCAAACTTTTAGAGTATTCCAGTGTTCCAAATCACACGCATGGTCGTGCCGGAGGTTTTCCCCTGGATTTTCCCCAGGCTACTCTCCAACCGCGCACTCCTATCGCTTTATTGGGCCCGGCCTATAAGGCCACAGTCAAGTTAAAAAAAAAGAAAAAAAACGTAGCATATTTTTGATTGAAGTCACATGGACACACAGATAAAAAAGTGTTTTAAAATCGCGAAAATAAAATGTCTTCGGGTAACACTAATGGTTAATAGGAGGGTAGATAGATACTCACATCTAAACACAGAGCCCTGCAGTCCCCCTCCGCGCACAGAGCCAGCGCCAAGTCCAGCAGAAACGGCGCCCGGAGCAGCAGCGACTTGGGCCAGTTGCGGAGCAACTTCGCCAGCTGCTGCCTCTCCATACCCTCCACTATGTGGTAGATGCAGGTTGACAGGCAGCGGCTGACTTCCGCCGGGCTGTGGGGTACTGGAAGTAATTTCATCATGCATCATCAGCATCATCCTAGAGTATTCCCAATGAGGGCTATCGTTTTTGTGCTCACCAGTTAGCGCCGCTGTCGAGTAAGGTCCAGCTGTCAATTTTTTTTATTGGTTATTATGGGCATGAGAACGAAGTTTACGTTTAAATCATATTTAATACCTTAAAACCGTACCGTAAAAATATCCAACATCCCGCATTGTACCGCAGTTCCGTTTTGTTAGGAAATAAAGGAGGAAATAAGTTTCCGAAAGACAAAACTGTCTCAAAGAACTGACAGTCATTGACCCGTAACTCATATTAAAATACTCACCATATTGTTCCAATTAGATATTAACCCGCGTAGCGCAACCACAAAGTGTGACATTTGACATTTGGGAGACCTCGAGCTACACTAGCGCCTCTAGCGGCGAATTCATACGCGATAGCCCCCATTGTGCTATGGCTAAGATACGCGTCATACTCGTGATCGGGTGCTGTTTGTGGAGTCCGGTCTGTACATGCTTGCAAGGACATAGTGACTACGTTAATACTAGTGTCTTTTATAGGGGATTGACGAGAGACATCATCCTGTTGTGGATTCGTTTTTATTATCAGTGACTTAGAGACCATATACATCTCTAACAATATTAAATTAATTTTAATTTTGACGCTCAGAGACCATGTACATCTCTGGGATATTATATTAATTTCGTTATACTCCTTGTTTAATCTTGAGACCTTATACATCTCTAACTTTGCTGATGTTGTAATATTTGTAATAGATAACTTTGCAAGTTTATCTTCACTGTATGACATCAATTTTGTTATAATTGTAAACTCGAAATTATTATTCTTTCTAAGTAAATTAATATTTTGACATGTAAAATGTATTATTATAGTCAGACTTTCTTAAATTGTAAATGAATATTTTGACATGTAAAAGTGCCCTTGTGGCCTATTTGCAGAATAAATGTTTGAGTTTTTTTGATTTTGATTTTGTGCGCTACAGAATAGAATCCCTCGCGATGCTTTCCTTCACCAAAAAGCCACATTTCATTTCAAATGATAAAATATACACGATATTGAAAGAACTAAATGTAATTAATTTTAAGTTTCTTTAGTTGTTACTTGCACTGCCAACAATTTTTTTCTGCTTTACCTTAAGGTTGACTGGTAGAGAATGCCATACGGCATTAAATTCGCCTTTTGTACTATATGGTTTCCTTTGTGCAATAATGATTAAATAAATAAATGTTCAAACCGGGGTTCAAACCAGCCACCTCCATATTGAGTGCTCGGGAGCAATGGGAGACACACTTTGGGTCGCTGGGACAGAGGAGGAAGTAAGCTATATACAAGGTATTAGTTAGCCAGCTTGCTGTACAACTGCGTGCTGAAGTAATGTCCCAGGTGTGACAACACTATAAGCCACAGATTATAATCTAACTAGCGAGATTGTAAACTAGCGATAGAATGTAATTTACCGAAAAACAATGCGTTAAATTGTAAGCAGTATTTTAGTGTTAGGTTCGTTCGTTATCTAGGTTCATCAGAGCGGAAACACAGTGGGGCTTCGTCGACTTGCTGAAGGAAAGTACAAAACAATTTTTCGATAGTTCATAATCTCGCTAGTGAGATCATAATCTAACGGTTTTTACAATATTACGGTAACAGATATAAGTTACCTATGTCATCGATGTCCATAGTAGTAGCCTCAGAGTCCGGCGCGGGCGGCGCCAGCTCGCTGTACAGCTGCGCGCTGAAGTAGTGTCCCAGGAGTGACAACACTATGTCGAAGTCATGGATATAAGTTACCAATGTCATCGATGTCCATAGTAGTCGCCGCAGAGTCCGGCGCGGGCGGCGCCAGCTTGCTGTACAGCTGCGCGCTGAAGTAGTGTCCCAGGAGTGACAACACTATGTCGAAGTCATGGATATAAGTTACCAATGTCATCGATGTCCATAGTAGTAGCCTCAGAGTCCGGCGCGGGCGGCGCCAGCTTACTGTACAGCTGCGCGCTGAAGTAGTGTCCCAGGAGTGACAACACTATGTCGAAGTCATGGATATAAGTTACCAATGTCATCGATGTCCATAGTAGTCGCCGCAGAGTCCGGCGCGGGCGGCGCCAGCTTGCTGTACAGCTGCGCGCTGAAGTAGTGTCCCAGGAGTGACAACACTATGTCGAAGTCATGGATATAAGTTACCAATGTCATCGATGTCCATAGTAGTAGCCTCAGAGTCCGGCGCGGGCGGCGCCAGCTTACTGTACAGCTGCGAGCTGAAGTAGTGTCCCAGGAGTGACAACACTATGTCGAAGTCATGGATATAAGTTACCAATGTCATCGATGTCCATAGTAGTCGCCGCAGAGTCCGGCGCGGGCGGCGCCAGCTTGCTGTACAGCTGCGAGCTGAAGTAGTGTCCCAGGAGTGACAACACTATGTCGAAGTCATGGATATAAGTTACCAATGTCATCGATGTCCATAGTAGTAGCCTCAGAGTCCGGCGCGGGCGGCGCCAGCTTACTGTACAGCTGCGAGCTGAAGTAGTGTCCCAGGAGTGACAACACTATGTCGAAGTCATGGATATAAGTTACCAATGTCATCGATGTCCATAGTAGTCGCCGCAGAGTCCGGCGCGGGCGGCGCCAGCTTGCTGTACAGCTGCGAGCTGAAGTAGTGTCCCAGGAGTGACAACACTATGTCGAAGTCATGGATATAAGTTACCAATGTCATCGATGTCCATAGTAGTAGCCTCAGAGTCCGGCGCGGGCGGCGCCAGCTTGCTGTACAGCTGCGCGCTGAAGTAGTGTCCCAGGAGTGACAACACTATGTCGAAGTCATGGATATAAGTTACCAATGTCATCGATGTCCATAGTAGTAGCCTCAGAGTCCGGCGCGGGCGGCGCCAGCTTACTGTACAGCTGCGCGCTGAAGTAGTGTCCCAGGAGTGACAACACTATGTCGAAGTCATGGATATAAGTTACCAATGTCATCGATGTCCATAGTAGTCGCCGCAGAGTCCGGCGCGGGCGGCGCCAGCTTGCTGTACAGCTGCGAGCTGAAGTAGTGTCCCAGGTGTGACAACACTATGTCGAAGTCATGGATATAAGTTACCAATGTCATCGATGTCCATAGTAGTCGCCTCAGAGTCCGGCGCGGGCGGCGCCAGCTTGCTGTACAGCTGCGCGCTGAAGTAGTGTCCCAGGAGTGACAACACCATGTCGAAGTCATGGATATAAGTTACCAATGTCATCGATGTCCATAGTAGTCGCCTCAGAGTCCGGCGCGGGCGGCGCCAGCTTGCTGTACAGCTGCGCGCTGAAGTAGTGTCCCAGGTGTGACATCACTATGTCGAAGTCATGGATATAAGTTACCAATGTCATCGATGTCCATAGTAGTCGCCGCAGAGTCCGGCGCGGGCGGCGCCAGCTTGCTGTACAGCTGCGCGCTGAAGTAGTGTCCCAGGAGTGACAACACCATGTCGAAGTCATGGATATAAGTTACCAATGTCATCGATGTCCATAGTAGTAGCCTCAGAGTCCGGCGCGGGCGGCGCCAGCTTGCTGTACAGCTGCGCGCTGAAGTAGTGTCCCAGGTGTGACAACACTATGTCGAAGTCATGCGTTTTGCACAGTCTGCAAACAGATGTTTATCTTATTTAAATATAACGTCTTTAAAGCCGAATATCGCTCGATATGTTTTGCATCGGTACGTGGTTTGAAAAAAAAATCTTGAAACGTGTTCCGAACACAACTCTTAAATATTTAATTGTTGGTCATTGTCAGATTTAGATTCGCGTCTTTTCGGTGGACATATCAAAAGTTAAGGGCTACAAAGCTCAATTTTGGATTGGTCTAATAACCCGCACAAACAGTGTCTCCGTGGCTATAAATCCATGTACTAAAAACATAGCTTACATGCACATAAGCCGTTAACTATTGACCACCGAAGGGACAACTTTTGTTTTTGCAACTGACAATGACCCTTGTATACCTAAATAATAACTTAGTATGCAGTAGCAAAACGCGCCCATCGGGCACTCTTAGTACAAGAGCGGCTTTTTTAAAGCCACAAATAGCAACGCTTCACATACGCTTTATCCCTACCATTGTAACATACGTTAACTCAAATTATCAAATCTTGCTCGTCATTACCTTCTTTGTTCTCACATACAACCACTTCTGCACATACCTCTTTTGGCCAAGATATTTGTGATAATCCATATTGAAAGGGACCTTATGGCGGCCGGCACTTACGCCTTTATTGCCGCTGTTCCAATACAATAGTGAATAGGTGCAACGTAAGCGCCATAAGGTCCCTTTCGATGTGGATTATCACATTTTGTAAACCAGAACTCACTGAAATTATACTAGAGAAGAGTCAACTTTACATCGAAGTTTTATTTGAGTCGTCGAGTACCATCACCAGCACCGGCGGCTACAAACGTATACTCACTTGATCAGCTGATGCACCAGTGCCGGCAACGTGTCAGGCGGGCAGTCCATGATGTATGTGCAGATTTTATTGACGACCATCTTGTGGTCAGAGCGCGGAAGCTGCATGTCACTGGAAAACATGAATTCAACATGACATACAATACAATACAAATGCTTTATTGCACCAGCTAAATTAAAATCGACAGACGACATAACATAAGCAGTCATATACTTTAAAAGTAGTGTTCAGGAAGCAATCTGGTCTTCGACTCCTCCGCTAGAACTGTCAGGAACAAATCACTTGGTAGCGAAACACATACTGGACAAAATAACCCTAAAAAGGAGAGTAAGGAAACAGTGGCAACAAACCAGAAATCCTGATATCAAGAAACAACTCAATCATATCATTCGTCAGCTTAAACACACCCTAGAACAAGATAGAGACAAAAGCTTTCACAACTATCTCACTGCAAATCGGCAAAAGCATATATACACTAAAAGAAAGCAACTTAGTCTCAAAACAAGGAAGCTCTACTGGCTCACTGGTCGAAAGTCACAGCTATCACTCGAAAACAAGATACTCTGGTATAAGGCTATATTTAAGCCGGTCTGGACATACGGGATCCAACTATGGGGTGCCGCATCCGACTCAAACATTGAAATAATATAGAGATTCCAAAATAAAACACTACGCATGTTGACCAACGCCCCCTGGTTCATACCAACCGACTTATTACATCGCGACCTACGAATTCCCACGCTGAAGCAAGCCCTATAAGGAACGCATTACACACCACCCAAACATTCCGGCCCAGTCCTTAATGTAACCTTTGCTTGTCCATATGCCTTAAGTATCTTATCTTAACATCTGGAGGTCGGGGCAATTGTATCGTTTTGGAAAGCTTATGAATTGGAGAACTTATTTGAGCAGTTTTTACGCCAAGTGTCATACATTTTTTTTTGGGTAATTCGCTTTGATCGAGACGATTTGGAGAAAAAAAGTCAAAACTTCTGACTTCATTTATTTCAAAGTTTTTGGAAATTTTGGACACAAATTTTGATTTCAAGTAATCGTCTTATTCATAGGCTATCAGAAAAATGTTTTATTGTCATCCAAATGGCAGTACTTTAGTCACAATCACCAGTTTAAGGCTACAAGGCGGATTTTTTTTTTTAAACTAAAAACTCGAATAACTCGGAAACCACCGAGTTTCGACCCCTGGTTGACTGGGCCTAAATTGTTGCAAATTAGCTCTAGTATAACCCCTTTCAAGGAATAGGTCGAATTACCAGTCACCCTGTATATTATTCTCTATTATAAATATTTTTCAGATGAAGTGTGTTGCGGATGCGTAATGTATAATTTTGGATGAAACCTGCATTGTGGATTTGGCTCTGTGCATATTCTCTATCAAGTAACAGGCTACTGAAAGAGGCATCTGTTTAAGTATAAATTAGGACTTACTTGAACATGGCAGTGAGCTGCACAAGTTGCCGCTCTTTCCAGCCACACTGGCACAGCGTCCGCACACACTGCTCCCTGTATTCCGCGCCGGACATGTCCGTGCCACAGTGTTTCACTGTGTCTGTTGATGACAACGCGTTCAAGCATTCTGGGAGCACATCCTTCCAACTGAAAGTTTATTTATTTATTTGACTGGCGGATTTAGCCGCCTACCCTAAACTTGAACTTTGTTAATTATGAACTACAGCCCTACAGGATTGGTGACCATGGGTTAAAAAAAATAATGAATATTATAATAAATTATTTTAGGTGGAGGCTTAATTAAAAAATATCACTCTCTCATACAAACATCCATCCCCCCCGTATTCAACCCTATACATATTGAATCGGAATATGAGTCTCAATCCATTTAATATTCCGGTATTTGGCGGTTGACGACTGCTTTAGCCTAGTTGGTAGTGATCCTGCCTTCAAAGCTGGAGGTCCCAGGTTCGAATCCCGGTCAGTCCATTTATTTGTGTGACGAACACGAATATTTGTTCCTGAATCTTAGATGTTTTCTATATATATAATTATATATTTATCTATATAAATATGTATATCGTCACTTAGTGCCCATAGTACAAGCTGTGTAAGATGGTCCACAAATATTTGTTTACTCATTTTTATTTTATTTATATTAAAATGCCATCACTATTATTAAATACTAACATCATATTAACATCACTGTCGTCAACAATGGACTGCACAGTATCATTGGACCACTGCACCAGCTCGCTCACGGGGGCCTTGGCTAGTTCTAGTCCAATCCGACTGACCAGATCCCCGCAGTGGGTCAGGGATGTTGATTCCTTGCGTAATGTCTTTATTACTATGTTGATTGCCTGGAAATTATTACAAATGTAAAGAATTGGTGACAGACATGCATATAAAATACAAAGAAATGTAATATGTGTATGTCAAGTCCTCAATGCACATTGAGCGAGCATGCGGTGCAAGAGATAAGTGTCCAATAATGGATCTTTATACACTGATAAAAGATTAAGTGATCTAAAGATATATAGATCGTTCTTTTCATTTTAATATATATTCATTTTTATATATCTGATATTGTATTTAAAGACAACTGGACAATTAAAGAAAAAGTATAATAGGTAGGGATCAAAAACAAAAATTCTAAGGATATCAAATATTTGCCTCATCAAAAGCAAAGCGAAGCTGGGCACCCTTCATGTGCTGGTGGCACTGTGTGTTTAAAGGGTAGGCTTATAGTGGTTTGTACTATGTACATGCATGCTTATATACCTGAGGGGCTACCGCGAACTGAAAACGAACGAAGTTCGAATATCTCCCTCTCTGTCGCACTTGCTAATTCGTGCGGCAGAGAGGGAGATATTCGAACTTCGTTCGTTTTCGGTTCGCGGTAGCCCCTCTGGCTGGTCCCTACTAATTAATTATGCTTTTCAAACCGGACAATTTGCTTAATGCCCGGGGCATGTCCCGGCGTACCGGGACGTATGGCAACCCTACACATGTATCAACTATCTCTATCTCCAATAAGAAAATAACATTCACCAAAGTAGACTACCTATCATTATAAATATCGCACCTGAATCTTAGACCTAAACGCTGTGGAGTTATCTGGTAATCCATTAAACAAACAATCAACAATTTTATGTCCATCGCTATTCAAAATTCGGCGCGGTAAATATTTCAATATCTGTAAAGAAAAGAAACTAGTTACAACATGAACCCACAAAGAGGATAGTGTTACATATTTGGTTATTTTATGACATACCTGATCAATGTTTAGTTTGCATAGTTCACGTAATTCGGCCCTTTTTGTATTTACATGGCCCAGTTCCTTTAGTTTCGTAAATAATTCATTTACTTCCATTTTATTTTCAAAACTTCAGTACACAAACGAAACAATCTTGTTATTATGCCGAACTGCGAACTGATACAAATGACAGCTGAATGAGACAAACCTCCCGCCAAATCTTGTTTATTTTTTATTATACCTTTCCGATCTACACATAATATGTTCCAACTAGAAACACAGATTTGCAAAATCCAAAATTCCTTTAATCGAATTTACTTACCTGATGGTTTTGACATTTGAGCAGCAAAGGTCAGCTTTTATTTAATAAAAAATTCTTAGAAATACAGCTTAGACATTTTTCGTGTATAAAGGCGTGACCAGAATATCCGATCCGATATCTCCAGACTATCCTATCCGATATCTACTATATTGCTGTTCCATTGCCCGATAATACCGGATCGACGTCGCCGGTTCGTTGCCAGTTTCAATCGTAGTGGTGCTAATGAGGCCGGATACTTGGTGGTTATCAACACAAAACTGGGGTGCCAATATCATTATGGTAATAAAAAATTGTTTGAATTTTGCCTTAATATTCATTGTTCATCAATACCCAAGTGATACGTAGTGTGACTTAATGTGATATGAATAGAGCATAGACATGTGACTGGCCACCCCGGCGCAGCGACCACGCATACTACAAAAAGTATACTCGTAGAACACAAACAAACGCCACCGATATCAAATCGGATAGTGTGAACACTAAACGGCTTTCCCACAGACTTATAATAAATACAGACGTGACTCGGTAATAATAATACCAGTTCCAAGCGAGAAGGTCATATACAAATCTCGCTAAGTGCGACAGAGAGATATGTATAATTTGCTGTCTTTGTCATAGTTCCACTTTTTGTTATTGGGCACAATGTCAAAATTAGCATCAGTTGGGCTCAACAAAAGGTAGTCAGAAGTGTCATCTCAAAAACAAACTGAATTAATTAATGTTTTTGTGCATAAAATAGTGTTTTGGGCAACAAATGATGTGGATCAGTGTTTTTGTGGTACAGTTTCTATAAAACAATGGTAGTTTGCAGCGTGATCGGCTGTAAAAGCCGCAGAGAAAGATGCGAAGAAAATGTAACCTTTCACACGTAATTATACTATTTTATACCTTTATCTAAGCGCAATATGTGTTATTTTATTGGTACAATTATGTTTCATTCAAAATCTTGTAAAATAAAGCGAATAATATTGAAATAACAACATTGTTTACATTGGTGATTTTAGGTTAGAAAGTTTTCGTCGACGTTATTATCCGCCTAAATTACGTAGGTTGTTTATTGTAAGCTGTCAGAAATGTTTAAATCTGTTCTTAATTTAGCTTCCCTGCAATCCATTTAGGGATACCAGCTAATACGATTTAAAAGTAGCCCAATTATGTGGTAATTTAGAGTTCAATAAAAATAACACTTGTCATTATATAAAATACTTAAAATGCTAGCCTTGGGTGAATTTTATTATATTTAAATTTATGTAGCAGCAAAATTGTAGTATTTCTTAGAAATGGACAAGCAAATATATAATTTTCTTTTCTAGGTTTCCACTAAATAATTCTACCCGAAATAAGTGGATAGCAGCGACAGGTCGGCAAAACTGGAAGCCGTCTAAAAGAGCTGATTGTGTTCAAAGCATTTCGAATTGCATTGCTTCCGCAAAACACTATCAAGAGTTTATGTGATTAAGACCACCACGCCAAACAGAAAAGAAAGTATTAGAAAAGTATACACAAAATTAATATTATTCAAAGGTCAGTAAGTGCCCCGATCAAAAAAAAATCTTTCATGTATAATAAATGTATGAATGTGTATTTGTTTGCCATTTCGTTCCTTAGTGTAATTATTTTTTCGCCTTACATATATGTAATTGAGTAGTTAAGAAAGTGCATCATCAATTTTAATTAGAGAACTTCCGTGAGTCGGACATATTGAAATATAGTAACTCTCTCACGTCTTTAAGGTTGAATTTAGCTCAACATGTTTCAGACCAATACGTCGTCCGTAGTAAATAAGAACCAGAGGGCCTACCGCGAACTAAAAACGACCGAAGTTCGAATATCTCCCTCTCTGCCGCACGAATTAGCAAGTGCAACAGAGAAAGCAAGCGCGGTAGCGCCCCAGTCGCGATGGCAGCTCGTCTAGCACTGCCTGCTAAATAAATGTTGGCGGCGGCTGTGGCGAGGGTCCGTTTATTATATTTCAATGTATCTGAGACTCTCGGCAATTTTCTAATTAAAATTGCATCTACACACTTTAAACCTATACTTACACGCCAAACCACTCAAATGTCAGAAAGGTATGAAAAGCTATCTCGCTTGCACAAGCATGACAAGCACCATAAATAAGGTAGGTACATGTTTTGTTAACTAGTCGTCTACCGGTCCCTGGGATTCCAGGGATCATATAAAAAAATGCTATAATGCTTATATATTTATTTTTTCGCCGGGAGACGACGGCTATACCTATTAGTGACAATAACTTGTACCCAATTTCGGAGCATTATAGGTACCTACTATAACTTCCACGTAATAATTAGCTTATACATTTTAACGAAATAAGAAGTTATTTAGCATGGAATACCGCAAAGAAACACTGGGTGCCGAGCGATTCTCTAACTTACCGGTCATATTGTCGTTATACATGTAAGTATACTTTTTTCAATTATTTCAAACAAACAACTTACCTACTCTATCGCTCATACCAGATCAATTACATAATGCCTATAATGAGTCGAATTAAACAAAATATACAGAAGCCATAGGGTAATTTGAGTGACATGGTCACCCCACGGGAGGTATGTACTCTGTTGTCGTCCCTCGTTGCGGCACGCGTATAGCAGCTCTTTAGAAATATTTATACTCTAAGGGCTTTCCATATTTTTTTTATCGGTGTCAGATACTACACCGATATCGGATCGTATAGTCTGGACACGCCCTAGCTGACCCTGTTGCCCCATTGGCCAGGTCTAGACCATAGACAGTCAACGGCTCACTCCCTGATGACGTCATCAGTTTATGTTTAGCGAGAGCTTACGTGCAGTTACGAAATTTACAAATTTCAACTTTACGGGTGTAATTCTTTATAAAATTCTGTTTGTAGTAAATTATTTAATGACAAGAAACTCACTACAATGATAAGTGAAGTGCAATAAAAGTATTTTATATTCTCAGTACCGTAGAAACATCAAAAGTCAACAAGACATTGTTACGTTACTTTTGGCGGCATCACCGAAGCCACAGAAATAGATTTCCTTGTGCAATAATCAGCGCGTATCAGTAATCGATGAACTAATCTGCATTTGGACCGGTTCTCGCAAATGGGTCACGGTTTATGAAGATGTCGAAAAGGTGATATCGTGAATTTTTGTGTCACGTTTATCAGAGATGGAGGGCTCGACCGTTAGCGGATTGCGGTCAAGGTCGCGCTCGAAAACACCCTTCCTTCGATCGAGCTGTGACCATGAGAACTGCACAGAGGGCGAAGAGCACACACACAAATCAGGGCGGAAAACACCAATCAAACGGAGCACCCCTGTCAAGTAAGTTTGAACCTAGACGGGTTTGTTTTCTTTTCGCAATCCCACGCGTTTATATCTATTGCTTTGTTTTTTTTTTAAGAATGTTGTTAGTGAACTAACCTAACGCTCTTCCGTGTTTTCATCGAAGAGGTTATAAATTTGTTTAACAAAGGTTTAACACATAACTTTATCTGGGTTTTACATGCATGTTGATTCACAAGAGGCAGGTGTTAAGTTTCAGCTGCTTATAACATGGAAAACAAGTTATAAGTAACTTCAGACTCCCAACGAAATTCATGTAAACAATTATGATATTGTACCTAAGTTGGACATTTTAATCTTATCAATTTGAGTTATAGATAACTTAGATAAGTACTTTAAATGACATCATAACTATTTGTTTACCTAGTGATGTCACTGCCCATTGAATCCCCATGATTTTAAGGCCAGAGTGACCTCACTGGTGACCTTGTTAACTTGATGGTTTGTCACTTGACAAATGGACTGATTTTATGACCACTTAAATGCAACTTAGTTCAAGGATTTATGTTATTTTTAACTAACGTAGTATATTGGTAAATTTATATGATCAAATGACAAAATGTGAATATGATCTTAATTTTAGTATGTAATTGATGATTAGTTGATTACTTGTGTACATACCATTAATGTCCAATATATAGTATTACTAGTAAATCATGCTAACTAGGCTGATGGCAAGGAATTAGAAAACACCTCTGCGAGTTATCACCAGATCTGTTTGGCCATGGTCAGTACCCTGGCCTAACAGGTGGTATGACTCAAATGGGACCGGAAAAATTTATGCCACCAAAGTTGACATTGTTTAATAGAGGCAATCGTTCAACTCCAATTTGGCTGAACCATTACGGTTGGATTGAGAATCGTACCGGATTGCAATCCCTAGTTACACTGTTTATATGACTAGAAAAAATGGCCCACTGATACTTTATTTGAAGATTTTCACACATCTATAAAAGTTTCAGTTACGGCCGAAACTAGAGCCAAAGCCGAACCTTCGGTTTCGGCAAAAAAACGTGTTTCGGTCGGACATTAAACATTTTCACTTAATCATTTTCAGAAATGTTGTTGTTGAAATCAGTAACAAGTAAGAAACCCTAGAAACCTTTTTTTTTACTTTGTTCTATTTGTTTAAATATTTTCATGTGGTGCTGTATGTTTGGTTTATCAATAAATGTTTTTCTATTCTATTCTATTCTAGAAATGTTTAAATAGAGCTCTGATGTAACATAATTCTATGAATTAGTTCCTTGTGTGAACCTGACTCATTACAATGTTATGGGTTCTTATTACAAATGTAATATTTCATACACAATATATGTTCGGAGAAACGGCTAATAATCTCGTAATGAAATCTATTATTATTATAGCCTTATCGACAGATGCTGTGTTCTTTGTGTCAGTGTTGTAATATGTCTTTCTTCCTAATTTTTTGTGCATCTGTTTGCCAGTCGGCAAAGGCCTCCTCCAGCCTTCTCCATTCGTGCCGGTCGCGTGCAACCCTGCTCCATGATGGTCCGGCAACTTGGCGGATGTCGTCATCCCATCTTTTCAGAGGCCTTCCTCTACTTCTCTTGCCTTCCCTCGGATACCATTGAGTTACACGCTTACTCCACTTATCATCTCCCCTGATCATGTGGCCAGACCACTTCCACTTTTGTCGTTTTATTTTGGTTGTAATGTCCTCTGTTTTTGTTTTTGACTTAATAGTGGAGTTCCTCACTCTGTCTGCTTTCCGGATTCCCAACATACTTCTTTCCATTGCATGTTGACAAGCTTCTAATTTGGCAGTGGTTTGTTTTGCTAAGGCCCAAGTTTGGCTTCCGTACATTAGGACGGGTAGGACGCAGGTGTTGAATAATTTGCCTTTCGTTCTATTATGGACATTTTTGTCTTTAAATACTTCTTTCAAATTCCAATACCTCATCCAACCGTTTGCCACTCTTCTATCCAGTTCTTTTGAAAAAGTCTCCTTGGGTGATATGATTTGGCCCAGATAGATGTACTCCTCAACATACTCAATGGGTTGTCCTCCCACTTTTATTTCCGATTTCGCATTGTTGGTCATTACTTTTGTTTTTTCTGGGTTCAGACTTAGTCCAACGGTCTGGCTTTTTTCTGCTAACTCGTTCATCATAGTCTCTAGGTCCTGGGGTGATTTGGCGAACAATACGATATCATCAGCAAATCGTAGGTGTGTTAGTGGGGTGCCATCAATATTTATTCCCAACCCTGCCCAGTTCAAATCTCTGAAAACCATTTCTAAAACTGCTGAGAATAGTTTTGGGGACAGGGGGTCGCCTTGTCTTACTCCTTTTTCTATGTCGAAAGGCTCCCCTTTCCTCTCCAACTGGATGGTTGCTGTGCTGTGTTCGTAGACATTTTTAATTAGTCTAATGTATTTCAGGTCAACACCCTGGCTCTTCAGTGCTTTCCATATCTTCTCATGTATTAGGGAGTCAAATGCTTTGCTGTAGTCTACAGACTACAGCAATGAAATCTATAAGTTTTGTAAATTGCACATAGTGATGTGTAGTTGTTGTTTTTCAAAAACATGCTGCACACGAGATAAGGACAAGGGAATGATGATTAATGTTTTTTTCCAGTGATTCAACCAATACACAAATCAAACCTATTGATCACTACTTGGAAATGTACGTGAGAATGCTAGTTTTCACCTAATCTGTTTACAAATTAGAGTAATTTATACGAATTTTGATATCTATGAATGACATTGGTTGACATTCACATTAGATTTTATCATTTTTATTTTATGTTGACACTTAGAGATATATCTCACAATATTTTATTATGATTAGTGTACTACCTTATTACCTTTTATCTTCACGCTTAGAGACCTTATACATCTCTAACAAATCTCAATTGTTATTGGTTTCTTAGTCTTATTTTTGACATGTACATTTAATTAATGATACTTTGATTATTGTATTATTTTTATTTGATATAGATAAATTTTGACTACTTGCAGAATAAATGTTTTGATTTTGACATGACATTAATATGTAAATATTAGTAGAGGAATAACATTAAAAAAAGTACTGTTTCGTTGGGTTCTAACAACATGTAGTAGGTATTCCCTTGTTTTGCCTAAAAACTTTTTGCCTAATTTCAGTTTGTCTAACAACTTTTTGTATAATGAATTGTTTGTCTAAAATCAATTTGTATAATATCATTTTGCATAGTTATTAGTTTATCGTAATAAGTATAGCCTAAACTACGATTTGCATAACTCTTATCACCGAAAAATCAGTTTGTCGATTCTTATTTTAACTAATCGTCATATAGTCGAATAAGGTTTTTACTAAGTTTTTTTTGTCTAATACTGAATTATCATAATATTTTCTTTAATAGAAAATGATATCTAGGGGGTCCATTTTTTTATTTAACAAACTTATTAGAAAGACTTTTTGGGGCAAAATCGACTCTAATGCGGATAGGTTAGAAGAAGCGTCTTAATCTTCGAGGTTAATTTTTTTCATAAAAACCCAGAACGACCTGTTAGAACAAAATCGACTCTTAACAGTCTTAACACGGATAGGATTAGAGTAAATAAAATTATGCGAAATGTACTTTAGACGAAATATAACTATGTCAATCAAACAGTATACAAATTAAGATTATATAAAATGAAAATTAGGTGGCTTAAAATTAGGCGAAACAAAATTATACGAAGAAAGGATTATACAAAATTATTTTCATTCAAACAAAAATTTGATAAAGGTAGCAGTTATACCAAATCATATTAGTTTAACTGAAATTAGGCGAACTGAAATTAGGCAAAAAGTTATTAGGCCAAACAAGGGTAAACCCATACTATAGTAAACATGCAGAAACTATAAGATCTATATTTGTTTAGGCAGCTACAACAAACAACTTCAAAAACCACAACGGAGGTGATAACGGAAGAATCTGAAGAAGTCTCTCCGCCACCAGCCGCGCGGACCAGACAGTCCTTGAAGGCTGCTGAAAACCTGGTCAAGACCTCAGACTACTCCTCCGAAGAGAGCCTGGATAGGCTCAGGGGACACAGAAAAGAGATATTTCAGGTATGTGTGCTACACATTTACATCTGGTAGGCTAGCACAACTTGCTGCCAAGTCGTATCTCGCGCGACTCGGCAATTCCTATCTCGCTCAAACTGTATGAATTAGAAAGAGGAGCGTAGATTTTTCTCTACTCGCGTCGCGTCGCAGCGGCAGTTGTGCTAGCCCCGCAGAGGTCGATAAGAGGTGGCCCGCGAGCCGCCTTACTGACAACTTGATACCTTTTGTACCATAAAGCCACATATTAAACGCACATAGTCGTGTAAGCACATCCATGTGTAAGCCTTTAAAAATGATATGGAGGTTTCTAAAAAACTTTTCCATTTAAGTTAACCATTGGTGAGATATTAGCTGTCAAAGTCATAAAAAGTGTGTGTACCCCTCTAATTTCAAAACTATGAAGTTTAAACATCTAAAAAAAAGTGATGTTGTGTATTAATAAATACTTTCAACGATTTTTAGGGTTCCGTAGCCAAAATGGCAAAAACGGAACCCTTATAGTTTCGTCATGTCCGTCTGTCCGTCTGTCCGTCTGTCCGTCTGTCCGTCTGT
Organism: Epiblema foenella; assembly: GCA_963556455.1. Lineage (NCBI taxonomy): Eukaryota > Metazoa > Arthropoda > Insecta > Lepidoptera > Tortricidae > Epiblema > Epiblema foenella. The sequence goes on from OY747106.1 coordinate 1,263,887, forward strand.
CACAGCCGATTTACTCGGAAACTATAAGTACTACAGTGATGAAATTTGATGGGAATATGTGTTGTATGAACCGCTACAAAATTATGACACTAAATAGTAAAAAAAAGAATTGGGGGTGGGGCCCCCCATACATGTAACTGAGGGATGAAAATTTTTTTTTCGATGTACATACCCGTGTGGGGTATCAATGGAAAGGTCTTTTAAAATGATATAAAGTTTTCTAAAAAACATTTTTCTTAAAGTGAACGGTTTTTGAGATATCAGCTCTCAAAGTCGTAAAAAGTATGTCCCCCCCCCTCTATTTTTATAACTACGGGGTATAAAATTCTAAAAAAAATAGAGGTGATGCATGCTAATTAACTCTTTCAACGATTTTTGGTTTGATCAAAGTATCTCTTATAGTTTTTGAGATAATAAGTTTATTATATTTGCTGCTACGGAACCCTTTGTGCGCGAGCCCGACTCGCACTTGTTGGTTTGAACAAGATAGGTCTAACGGTTTTTGAGTAATCAATGAAAAATTACTTAAAGATTTGTTTAAACGGGTCTAAACGCGATATTTATGTATTTACCTTTGTTACCGACGTTTCAACACGGGTTGCGCCGGTCTTTGTCAATTGTCTTGCCCAAACAAAAGGACGTAAGTGCCGTGATTTCCCTATGAAGATACGACCTTTTTTTGATTTAATGTATTGGATAGAGGTTTTAAATGTAGACTATTAGTCGGTACGGGCCCCTCATTGTGCGTGGTCCGATACGCACTTGGCCGGTTTTTTGGTCTGTGTATGTATGACCCATATGAGCCTTCCTTGTATGAAACTAAATACAAGAAAGGATATTTCTAAGAATTCTAAACAATTTTAAAGTATTGTAAAGATGTATTGACCTTTTCTTATCCTTTTTTATTGTCATGTCCAAAACTATTCATGAATATTCCATTTTGAACACATGCATTGTGTTGACATTTTGTATGATAACCGGATAGTTAGGAGCAAGGCACTGCCGCGAGTTTGAGCAATACATTTGTGATTATACCGATTTTTATTTAAACAAGGATAACACCCTTGTTTTGTTTTACATACAAAGTCTACATGTTTCACTGAATGTATTTCATCTAAAAGTTACAGTAAAATACGTAAAACATGTCTCAAATAATCCTCTTATTGTACCGACATTAGAGCCATGGAACATATTATTACATATTTTTTTACTTGACTGTACCTAATTATAATACAAACCATACAACTTAAGGAATCCTAAAAATAATATTATTAGTGACTTTCACTATTTATGAAAATATTTCTCATTATTTACTTATTTATCGTATGGCAATTATTTCGAACCGTGAGATCTTCGAGAAGCCTGCACGGTTGCCAGTTTTGTTTGTTGCACTTTTAGCACCACCCAGGGGTCACGTGTAGGGTAGCGGTGGGTACTCCCTACGGACGGGGTAACTTCGACCTTTGTCAAGTGAGTGGGCAACTTGACTGTTAAATGTTCTCAAGCCGCCCGTAGGCCTCTAACTTGGCTTAACGACTGCTGCCATAAACAGCAGCCGCGATTATCTCATTATGCGAACCTTCTTTCCTTTTAAACCGAATCGGCAAGTCACCGGCAACACGCTTGGGGTGGGTTGCACCAAACCGTCTGTAATCGTAAGCGGTGTTCGTTAAAATCTGATTGTATGGAAAGCTTGACAAGTTTCTATATTTGACGATGACCGGCCTGTGATCGTATGTTGGTGCAACCGACCCTTAAACTGTTAATTTCCCAACGACCAGTTTAATCGTATCTGGTTCGCACCGATTCTATGTAGAATTCTCTTCCGCTGTTTTCGAACACAACCTTGAAGCACAATAGTATTTATAATAGTTTAAAGTATTACATAAGTACTTAGTCTTCACTTATCCAAGGAATGCAAGGAATAGCCGCTCGCCATCGGCAGCGAGCTCATCCCCACATCTTGGAGCCATTGCGATCTCGTACAGTACGATTCAATTTACATTTGGACTATAAAAAAAACATTTGCGAATCTTTAATCCCATATTATTTTATTATTTTGATTAGTTTGCCTAATTTACTATTTAGGTTCGGTTCCATCAACATACGATCATAGGTCGGTCATCGTCAAATATGGCGCCGGCAGCTGTCATCCCATAGAAACTTGTCAAACTATACATACAATCTGGTTTTAACGAGCACCGCTTATGATTAAACTATACATACAATCAGGTTTTAACGAACACCGCTTACGATTACAGACGGTTTCGTGCAACCCACCCTTTTGTGATAATTTGATGGTTTCCTGTCTGCATTACCACACTATGGAATAAATTTGAACGTGTGTCGTGTTAATATACATTTTTTTAAATACAACGTCGGTGGCAAACAAGCGTACGGTCCACCTGATGGTAAGCGGCCACCGCAGCCTATAGACGCCCGCAACTCCAAAGGAGTCACGTTCGCGTTGCCGACCCTTTATAAGATTTGAGGATGCACTGTGTTGACAGCAGAAGGAACACATTTAGGTTCCTCACTCTGAACACAGTGCATCCTCGGGAGCTCTGGCAACCTTGCACACCTCCAGGAACACAACACTACATACTTGTATCGTAAATAATGTAATACTTGTATACTAAATAGCTCGTATGATAAGAACACCGGTTGTATCTCTGGCTTTAGGGTAGAGCGGATCTAGCGGTCGCTCTACGCGCTAGGTGCCAACGAACGCCTAAATGCCGAATTAAACAAAACTACGGAAAGATAAAATTGTGGAAGCGCTTTTGAATTGCTGCTATCGCTCCACCCTGTTCAGAGGGGACATCGATAAAGCGGGTATTACACTGTCCTGGGCGTCCTAACTAGGATGCCATATAGGGTTCAGAGGGCCTACTGCGAACTTCGAAATCCGAACTGCGTATCGTGCCGTCCCTCACACTCATATAGTGTATAACACGAGAGTGAAAGGGACGGCACTATACGAAGTTCAGAGTATGTCCTCAGTTCGTCCGGAACCATCCTGACGTCCTAATTAGGCTACTTACTTCCTGAATGCGGTTACACGACAGTGTAATACCCGCTTAAGGGATTTCCGCCCGCACTGCGTAAACCACATATCAGTGTGTGTGACTTCATAGAAGACTATATCGCCCCTTAAAGTATTAAATAGTAATATAAAGTAGATTAAGTATGGCATATGTCTTGGTATATGTCTTGTTTTATTGCAATCGACATTCTTATCAGTCCATGTTACTAGACACTAACCACTAGTCACGTCGAATCAATTACAATTATAGGTAGGTATAGTGTACATAAATAACAATCAAGCAATTAAAAACAGACTCCCTCAACCTTTCCAAGCTGTCTTAATCCTTATGACAACGCATTTAGAACTAAAAACGTTTAATAACGATGTATAAAAGCTTGACGCTCGGTTACTAAGCATAGCCGCACTATTTTAATCCTTAATGCAACGTATCTAGAACTATAATAGTGTTAACTACGACGTTTAAAAGTTCTAACGTTCGAGTATAAATGGATTCGAATTTCGAATCCCCCACGCGGTTTATTTTTAAATCTCGCATATGGACATTTCCCGCCAGCCAGTCAGCCAACGCTTGTAATGAAGTTTACATACGTTTAACCTTTAAGTGTACCTAGAATGTGTTTAGTTATTTTTACTGCTGTAATTGACCTAGTTTCGTGACCAAGGATGCGATCAGTGAGGTATGTTTCTATGGAGATAGAGATGTTTGGATTCTTGGAAGTAGAATCAATACTGTAAGATGTGTGCTTTGTACTGGGTAAGTTAAATTATTTTAATAATAAAAACACTAAAATGAGAGTAATATCTCAAAACATACATACGTGTGTTGTTGTATTTAACTAGTGACAGTGATGGCAAATTAGCGTTAGTGTATAGATGTAAATGGTGTAAGATGGGCTATATGGCCAGGCATTCGAATCGATCCCATAGTTCTGTCACAAATGAAAATAATGATAAAAACAAAAGTACCAATCAGTTTTTAATAAATTATATACCAATTTAAAGTACATTTAATAAAGAATTAATTACTTAAAATTATTCAAAATGACCTCCCTTGTTAATACAGGCCCTTAATCGGCGCGGCCAGTCGTCTATCGCAGCATGTTTTTAAATAATTGTCACATATTCAAAAATGGAACTCAATAAAATTTTCTTAAGATCATGTTCTAAATTTAAAAATAATGTTCCAGTGACAGAACTTTGGGACCGACTAACGTACTCTTCTACTTACTGACGGCCAGATAATAATAATTTTCTCCAAGTTCGATGTCGCATTGTGATAATCTATTGTTATGTGTTTATGCTATCTATTATTATCACCTGCAATAGATATTATCAACTTCCTCGCCGATTTCGTACTTACCGTCGCCGCACGTCGAACTAGTACCGTCAGGCTATAGAAACAGCGATTTATTTATTTTGGTTGCAGCCATGATACAATAATATACTGCGCCAATTCTGTACATCGGTTAGTAGTGTGGGTGACATGAGCTACGGCATCAGCCTATCGATCGTACGCGGACATAAGTGTGTGTGTGTGTGTCTGTGTTTTTTTTTTAATAGATTCTTTAAGATTGGCCTCCAGTGGGGCCAGTTTCTTTTTCGGGAAGACCCGCTCGACTAGGCCTTTTGGGCCAAGTCGAGGTCAAGAAAGTAAAATAGAAAAGGAAAAGTGAAGAAAAAGAGAGAAGATGATAGAGAGGAAAGAGGAGAGAAGAGAAGTTGTTTTTTTTTAAACTACTAAAAACGACTAAAATTATTCACTTAAAGTCAGTGGGTGCGGCCACACTGATTGTTAGGAGTGTCACAGTATACAGTCGGACAACAGTAGGAAAGAGGACTAATTGAAATTGAATTAAGTTTTTGATAATTTTTATTAAAACTGGTGTACAGGGTCTGTGTGTGTGTGTGTGTCGTCGACAGTGACGTATGTGGTCACCAGCCGGATTGTCAGACCTTGTTTTCTTAGACCATGGTTGCAGCTGTATGCGAGCTGGCCGTCAATCGCTTCGTACGCTTCAACAGTTTTTTGCTTCGACGGGGCTCTGAAAAGCGGACGGTTTTAGACAGGGATCGGATACCGGTATTTTCTCTATAAAAAAATACCGGTATTATTACGGTCACCGGTTCATTATTTCGTTTTTAATGGGACAATCTAATAATACGACGTTGTTACCTAAATACATGATTCAGCCCTACGTAAAGAGCAAAAAATAATCCAAAATATTGGGCTAATTCAGGGTTTTTTAAAAATACCGGTATCGGTCCCTGGTTTTAGAGGGGTGCTTGTCTTGGATAATACAGGGGAAACCGCGACCCCGCGAGTGCTTACTATGGCAAATTAAATATGATGACTTTTAGACGTAACTCATTCGTCGTTATTTACTTTGCCACCGACGAAGTATAAAAAGTAAATAAGATAAATAGATTAATTTCTCGTATCTATGATCGTGACTCTTATTGATTTTGGGCCGATTTTTCAATCCCCAGATAAAAGTATCTGTCAGATAAATGTTATCTCTGTCCTTTTCTTTCATATGACATTAGAAAGTGCCAGCGATAATTTTATCTCGTGATTGAAAAATCTACCGAACACTTATATCAAATGTTTGCCGTTACGTAATATTTCATTTGATTTTTTTTTTCATCGGGCTACATCATTAATTACTCAAATGCTGAAATGTTAAGTGGCTCCTAGAGCCCAATGGCCTTCGATCTGTAACACTCCGTTTTTTACGGCTTATCGTATTAAGAATAACGAGGTTTACCGAAATAGTATACCATATTTCAAAACTGTCTTCGAGTTATATGGCATCAAACTTTGGCAATTTTAGGCCAAAAAACCAGTTTTTTGGACGTAACTTTTGTGAAGATGAGTTAAAAATAAAAATCTCTCTTGCGTTGTTAGAGACGTCAACAAGGAACAGTTACATGCACAATTCATATATATAAGTGCATAAACAACATATTAATATCAAAAATAGAGCTTTGGTATTTATATCATAAAAATATAAGTAGTCAGTTTTTTCACAATTTGGCTCTTGCAAATGTAGATAAAGTATTGAAGAACCGATAACCGTTTGTGTCATAAACATGTCTATAGTTTTGACGGAGCTATATCAACTCAAAACTCGTCAAAATCGATGAATCGCGTGGAGCCCTTTAACGTGAAATTAGGCAATTGGTTGCACCTGCTTACCTAAATAGCGTAAAGAGTCTAATATTTTCATTGTATCTAGTTGACACATTTCTTGCAGGAAAGCATATCAAACGATTCGACATGTTTTGTTTTCTTGTGTAACTACACATTGTAAATACCTATTGTTATTTTTTCCTCGTTTTTCTTTCAATTCTCTTTTGTTGTGTACATTCCATTTACATTTACTTAAGTAGGTTAAGTAGTATCATTGTAATAAGCATATTTTGGAGAAAATGACTGACTGTCGAGTTTCTTTCGGCGTTTCTTCTCGGCAGTGGTCTCTTGAGAAACGCTAGTAGTTTTTGACTTGTAAAAGTGCCTTTGCGGCCTACTTGCAGAATAAAGTTCATTTATTTCATTTATTTCACCGCCAACGAGCAGCGAGTACTCTCATAGTAATTCTACTCGTTTTCTCACTCAAGCGAGTGGAATTACTATGAGATTACTCGCTACTCGCCGGCGGTTGGACAAGTGCCTTACGCATGTTGGTGTTCCAACATAGAAGCTTCTGCTACTCCCTCCATTTCTATGGCCACACATGAGTCATTCAGTAATCAGTAGCCAGTGTACAGCACGCTTCATTAGCGCGGGGTTCGGCGTGACGTCACGAGCCGATGACCGGTAGCAAGAAGTTCGGACTCGGAACGTGCCCAAAGGAAAGACTGAGGGGCTACCGCGAACCACAAACGAAGTTTTCCTCTCTGTCTCACTTATGTGGAAACTTGCAAGTGCGACAGAGAGCGGAAACTTCGTTTGCTGTTCGCGGTAGCGCCCCTGGACTGTAGTTTTCATCGCGATTAACTGGTGAGATAACTTTTTTATACCACGTCGGTGGCAATTGCTCACCTTGAAGCTGGTGTTACGAATTAAATAATAAAAAATAGTAAACCGGCCAAGTGCGTTTCAGATCAAGCAACTTAAATTATATAGTTTGGCAATTAGAGAGCGGGGGCCACACTTATTATAACTTTGACAGCTAATATCTCACCAACGGTTGACTTTACTGGAAAAGTTTTTTAGAAACCTATTATTTTTAAAGGCCTATCTATCTATGGACACGACTATGCGTGTTGAAATTTTTTTTTTCATCCACCGGTTACATGTATGGAATGCCCCCCCCCCCCCCCCCCCAAGTTAATATTTTTTTGTTTGTAATTCCTCATCACTTTTATATTATAGCGGTTCATAGAATACACTTTCCTACCTAATTTCGTAATTGTAGTACTTATAGTCTCATAGTAAATCGGCTGTGACATACGGACGGACGGACATGACGAAACTATAAGGGTTCCGTTTTTGCCATTTTGGCTACGGAACCCTAAAAAAAGCGAAAAAACACCACAGTTTCGTAAAAAAACAGCAATACAACATAACATCATCAGATATTTTAGTTAGATGCATGTATGTACATAAATTATGTTTTTACGACGTGGATTGCCGTTTAGAAACGTTACAGAAACAGAAAATCATCCAACTTATGCAGATTATGAAATTAGTGGGTCACGATTATGAATCCACAAACTACAGGCCCACGTACTTCAGTGCCTTTACCATGAGTTTGCATGACCGTACTCGCTAGCGACTGCGTAAACGATTTAATATGCCGATTCTTAGTTCTATTGCGTAACCGCCAGAGGCGCTGTACTTTTGCCCATACAATTTTTTACGCAGTCGCTAGCGAGTGCGGTCATGCAAACTCATGGTAAAGGCACAGGCCCCTATTTCACCAAAGCTGACAGGCGCGACAATTGTCAAAAAACATTACAATTGTAGTTGGTGAAACAGTTTTCACATGTAAATTGTCGATTTGTCAGCTTACTTATGTCAAATACATACATATGCCAACTTGGTGAAATAGGGGCCTGGTCAGTACTAAACTATGAAGCTATTTATTATTTGTATGCAAATGCCGCTTAACACTATTGTGAACCTATCGTGCGGGGCGAGAACGGGCATTTCGGAATATTCTTTCTGTTTTACGCGTCGGGGTCTTGCGCCCGCATCGTGCGATAGAGGGAATCGTCACCGTCGGCCGCCTAATTTCTCGCAGAATTAGTGCTTCGGGCGGCAACGTTTTCCACACCTTAAACCTTTATCAAATGAGACAGTAATTAATTTAATTTAATTAAATCTTTATTTCGGACTTAATCCATATATTGTTAGTAATTTCTTAACCTAGGCATGTTAGTATTTACATTATTACAATAAATTACTTTTTGAATTAATTACATTAGAACAATGGTCTTGATCGATTCGTTACATCCTTACCTAGGTTTATACGTTTCGCTTTTTTAGTCATTCTTTCTCTTTCATGAAATAATAGCAAAAAAAAAAACAGGAGGAAGTTTGCTAGTCAAAAAAACGTATCTTCAAGGGTCCATATTTTCACTTGTAGGCAATTTTTCCAAAAAATCAAAACGTATAATCCTAGTATTTAATGATATCTACAACATTTCCAAAAATCATGCTTTTTTTTGAACCTGACTGTGGCTTTATAGGCCGGGCTCAATAAAGCGATAGGAGTGCGCGGTTGCAGAGTAGCCTGGGGAAAATCCAGGAGAAAACCTCCGGCACGACCACGCGTGTGGTTTGGAACACTGGAATACTCTAAGAGTTTGCGCTCCAGTGAGATTGGTTGAGCGGTTTCAACCGAATCTGAGGTGTGAGTGGAATCGAGCTACTGGGAGTTTTGTCGGTGGTTCACTTAACCTAACCTAGCTGAGAAGATTCCAGCAAGAAACTCTGTGCGGCGGTACCGGGCCGAATAGGGACTATATGTGTCACTGTTGTCGCCACTGTTGTCGCGATCGCGCGGTGGACGTCCCCGTCAAAAACCATGCAAATCGGTTTAGGGTTAGGGGGTAGAAAACAGTACCGCTTTTTGTATGGAAAAATTCCGTTACACAATCCTCTTGGCTTGTCTTTGGGGAAAAAGCAACCTTACGCTACATACAGTAGAATCCGCTTATAACGACTCCGCTTATAACATTTTACCGCTTTTAACGACTTCGAAATCACCACACATTAGATTTGATATCAAACATTTTCAAAGTGAATCAGTCCGTTTTGTGCGACGTCCTGTTAGTGCGACGTAATATCAACGGTCCATTGACTGTCGCTTTATCCGGATTCCACTGTAGGGCGATTCTCCGAGCGTTTGAAACGCTCGTTTCAAAAGTCATTGTCGACTCAAGATTATCTACCCAAAGTTGGGATAAACCGGCGAAAACATTGATCAAGACTCGGACCCGACATTGGTTTACGCCTTTAACAAAAGTTTACTCAGATCATCGTCTCCTTTAACAATATTTAATGAAACGACAATGACGTAAAACAACCGCCGTAAAAACGCTGAATATTCGCCCTGTAGTTGAAAATACGTTGTCGTGTATTTCTGTAAAATACAGTTGAATGCACCCATATTTTTACATTACGATGCTATCTCCAAATTGGATTAGCTTGATTTATGATAAGCGCCTAATACTTTTATGTCACGCACGGCTCACTATCGTTGTGGACTACAATGGCTTCTACGTTCTACGTGGTGGGCGTGGGTTAGGATAATGCATTATTCATAATTGTGAATTACTTCTAGACCACCACCAATTATGAATTGGAAACCTTAAGTTTTTACAGTGGCCCATATTATATTTTTTATTGATGTTAGACTTATTTTAGAGTTAAAAACTGTAGGCGGTTTTTTTTTATTAAGTATCGTTATTAAGAAATATTTTTTTGTATCTTATCTTTGACATACCACGCGTTTGGAGGGATTAATAGGATCGTGCCTTGGTCTGCCGCGAAACAGATAAAAGCATCAACTTGACAGCTGACAGATGTCAAATGTGGCAGTTACATTTATACATTCATATATGGAACTGCCACATTTGACATCTGGCCCCTATTTCACCAAGTTGACATGTGTATGTATTTGACATATGTAGGCTGACAAATCGACAATTTTCATGTGAAAACTGTTACACCAACTACAATTGTAATGTTTTTTGACAATTGTCGCGCCTGTCAGATTTGATGAAATAGGGGCCTGACCATAAAAACCCATATCTGTAAAACACTTAAAGGTTATTTTATTTTATACGACAACTAAATTGCAATGCAATACCTAACCTAATACGAGCAAACAAGCAAACCGCCCATGTGGTCGTGTCGGAGGCTTGTCCTGGATTTTCCCCAGGCTACTCCAACCGCGCCCTCCTATGGCTTTATTGCGTCCGGCCTGTAAAGCCAGAGTCAGGTTTAAAAAATCGGGAAAATAACGTACTGCCAGCCTAGTGAGCGGTCACCGTTGCCTCTAAACTCTCGTCTGAACTGTACTGAGGACCGTGATTAGATTAGATAGATGTTAAGTTAATAGTTTGATGATGTTTTACTTCTGCCAACAGAATGAGGTGAACAGTCAGTATGAGCGAGTGTCGACCACCAGCCGGTACCACACGCTGGCAGACCTCACGCTCAGCCCCATCCACGCGGGCAACATCACCGCCGACCGGTAAGTGTCCCGCTCACACTGCACTGATCAGAGGAGGACAGTAGACAACAGTCGGTATGAGCGAGTGTCGACCACCAGCCGATACCACACCCTGACAGACTTCACACTCAGCCCGTACAGGTAAGTGTCAAGCTCACACTGCATTGGACAGAGGGGGACAGTAGGAAAGTTTGTTTTACGATCACTAGCAAACTCCGTGAGGTTTCGCATACGCTGCTTTGAGAAACCCTCAGTTGTTCTAAACTATGAACCTATGGACTTTCAATGGTAGATATATAGAGATCTCCGTAAAATTCAGTTTGTCTTACATTTATACCTCTGCTTTAGACATTGGCGCCATCTATCGGGAGCTTCCTGTGTCCATATAATTCACTAGTCTGCTATTACTATGGGGTAACTAGTGTAACGCTACCGTGTAATTAAGCTGCTGAAACACAGTTGGCTTTTTGCCAAATTTTTACCCACAGATATATTTACGGTGGAGTTTCTGACGTACATCGTAGTAATAGGTCATGGCTTTAGTTGCTGACAAATTTCGCCTAGTGGGAATTGTCGTAGGATACAGACTGTACATACTTTATTTATATTAATAATAATATCCATTTATTTCAGGCATTGCCCATAAAGTGTTAGTAAATACAAATTCTGAAATCTTACAAAACTAATGTTAGTATATACAAACCATAATAAACCAGAAATACAGGACCGGATGAGTCTTCACTACACTTAATACACAAATTATACAATTTAAAATTAGGCAATTTAGAATATATTACATTAAAAGATTTATTAAAATTTAAAATATTATCGAATTAAAAATAAAACAATGAAATAAATTAAAATTAAAATACTGATTTGTCCTATTTATTACATCGGCCTGTATCTGTTTTTTTTTCCCAAAAAAGAAAATAATAAAATAAAATAAAATTTATGACGGCTGGAATATAATACTAAACATACAGTCTTACGTTTTTTATCATGCCATGACCTTGACACGAATTCGGTTACATTACTCATTTTTACTTTTCGCGGATATATGTAATAATGACACATTATTTTATTCTAATTGAGTACAGTGTTTTAACAGCTAGGATGATAGCTAAATGGGTCATTGTCAGTTGCAAAAACAAAAGTTGTCTTTCCGGTGATCAATAGTTAACGGCTTATGTGCTTGTAAGTAATGTTTTTATTACATGGATTTATAGCAACGGAGACACTGTTTATGCGGGTTACTAGAACAATCCAAAATTAAGCTTTGTAGCCCTTAACTTTTGATATGTCCACCGAAAAGACACGCACCTAAATCTGACAATGACCCAAATGACAGGTGTCACCATGTTCAAGCTGTTTTTCTCATCAAGTCCTCTATACGTCTGAGTAGAATGAAGGTCTCTGCTTCAGCTTCGACAAAAATGCTTTCGTGTGTCCAGATATCCGGATTCCCAGATTTCCGGTTGTTTTGCTTTATAGGTCACATTTTTCGTGATATGTGAACAGGTTTGGTAATTATATAGATTTTTTTAAGTAGTCAGTTTTTGGATGTTTTCAAACCATTCATACCATCAGGCCAGGTCAGGTTTCTTACCATCAGGTGGGTTGTCAGCTTGTTTGCCACCGACGTGGTATAAAAAAAAAACATTTTTTTTTATTGATTTCGTATGTTTCTGCGGGCCGATTTCGGTTTGTACTCCTATACTGGTCACATGTCTCTCCCGATTCTCGTATAATCTCGTGAGCAGATTCGATGTAGATTATGTGTCGAGTCAGTTATCGGAAATAAAAAAAAACACTGGCGAGGTCTACAGCTCATATCGTCGGGTTACAACTACAAGCAAAAGTCACTAAGTAACAAATACCTACTTAAAATAAAGCTCGTATAACAGCATCGTTTCAGTACTGAGATACGAGGTTTCGAAGAGTAGTAGATTTGATAGTGAGTTTTGCTTCTCACCCGACGATATTCAAATTGAAATAATTTTATTTCGGATAAAATCCATATATGGTTAGTAACATTATTGTACTTATATCTATGTTAGTGGGGTTAAATAATAGATAGATTCAATAAAATTAAAAGGAATAACATAATAAAGGCTACTTAATATTCACAATCAGGGCTATTTAATATATTTCACAAGTGTCCTAATCTGAGCCACCCAGTGACAAAGAATGGGACAGTTGTACCTACCAGCTAACACCTTCAAAATGCTGTTTTGACTATTTCTGACACGGTCCATCAACGATGCAATTTTTTTTCTCATGATCGCGTGAAATCCGTCCGTGTGAGCGTCCGCGAACATTCCAGAGGCGCTACACCATCTTGGTAGTCTCAACAGCATTCTGAAAGCGTTATTGTATTGCACGCGAAGGGCGCTATAAGCTCGTTAGATATAGCCACTAGTAATAGTTGTAAACGACATTCCTTCTGTGCAGGTCGACGCGTTTCGGCAGCCCAGCGTACAGCGCGTGCTCGACGGACAGCTCGTTCGCCGAGCAGGCGCTAGCGGACGCGAGCAGCCTCCTGGACCGCGACCCGAGCCGCGAGCACCTGCCCTACCGCCTCTACAAGATGGCCGGCGAGTACTGGAAGTGAGTACAAGTACATAGTATACGTTAGTACATAGTACTTTTCAATTTTTCCTTTATGGGTCAATCAACTTTGTCTTGTTGTTATTCTGTCCCGTCAGCGAGGAGACAACATAACCATGTTTCTTAGAAAAGAAAAATTATAATATGGACTTCAAGCATGCTCAGAAGATGACCCATGCCCAAATGGATTTAGACTTATCGCTAAAATTCATATTTGGTAGATTTAAACCCTATAAAATCACAGTTTTAAAGAGTGACTCAGGAGACGTAACCATGGCAACAAGCAACAAAGAATAGTTGATCCACCCTTATTCTAAATTTGGGTATGGGATGGCGCATCGCAACTGACGATTCTCAATATGATTTGCGACGTTAGTGCCGTTAATGAAGCATGAGTCTTCTGGTAGATGTCGCTGTACGCCTCCCTTAAGGCGTTTGTATAAAATAGTTTACGTTAGCAGCGGTACTGCTTAATACGAAGGAACGGTTGATGAATTTGGGACTGGGTGGCGATTGCACCTGTAGCTCAGTTGGCTAGAGCGACTGGCCGCGAGTGCCGGGAGGTCGCAGGTTCGAATCCTGCTCGGTGCCTAAATTTTTCAATTTCTCCTTTATTCTAAAAATTTGAGTACATAATAATCTCAAATGAGCTAGTCAGAGCGCATTAAATTTAATTTCAGTGCAGTGGCAAGCAGTTGCATGCTGTTATACAATTTTATTTTTATACAACGCCGGTGGCAAGCAATCGTACAGTTCACCTGACAGTAAACGGCCACCGCAGCCTATAGACGCCCGCAATGTGTCAACCTAGTAGGAAAACCTATAGTAGGTTGACACATTATTGCACACACACTGATGTACACGCCCACGCATACACACTAAACACATACTTACTCTCAATTCGTAGATTCTATGCTTGTTTCCATTTTTATATCTAGTATATGTTAGTAACAATAATTATATTGTATTGTCATCTTTAACAACGTAGACCTCACGTGTATTTTTTCCTGCTCCTGCAAAACCGAGAAATAATATCTACTCATGTAGGAAATTATAAATTCAATCATGTAGGGAATTATAATCATTTCGCACGTCAAAAACAGCGAGTCTATTTACGTTCACCTACCACAATATCAACTAACACAATACCAAAAAACAGTCTAAATTTTTAATCGTGAAAAAATACTGAGGTTTCGTGGTTGGGGGTCTCCTAGAACCTCACCAAAGATCACCAAGCGGGAGGGGGGGTCTAAAACTGGGCCAAAAAACCTCACGTGATTTCTGGATAAGCCCTAAAGGCCTCGCCACATTCAATGCGGTAGCGGCGCGATCGCAGTTTGCGCGCGGCCCCGCGCTGATCTGAATGTACGGAACGTTATGAGCTATGTCGTGGAACGGGTGCAAAAACGCTTCCTACGACACCTGGCATTTTTTCACGGTCGTGCTGTAGCAAAAAGGAGAACGTCCTACAAACGTAAGCTGCACTTCTTTAGCATGTACTCACTAGAAAAACGTAGACTGATCTTAGATGCTTTATTCCTTAACAAACTCCTTCAGAACAAAATAGACTGCCCCCAATTACTAAGTCTTCTTCGTTTTCGTGCTCCATCTAGAATCCCTCGTAACCCTATTACGCCTTTTAGCCCCCCGGTTCGTAGAACGGTTTCTGGCAGAAACTCCCCATTATGCAGGTTGTGCAAAGTTGGCAACAGCTACAGCGATGTTACGGATATGCACTTCGACCCCCCACGTAAAATTATGTCAGCTCTCCACAGCGTTATTTTGTAGTAATTTTCTATACTGTTTTCTGATCAATTATTTAAATTAATATGCCCTCGCTAATGTAAACAAACAAGTCATGGCCTAAGGTATAAGTTTAATGTATTTCTATAAGTTTAACTTTAACTTCACTATAATTATTGCAAGTGGAGTTTACCTTTAAGTAGTTGTTACATTACTCCAAGATTGTTCGCTTGTATGTTTTACCAAATGTAAGAATGTAAGCAACTGTTGGTGAACCTTAATTAAATAAAAAAATTAATAAAATGTCACACGCTTGGCCGGTGTTGAATGTGGCGAGGCCTTTATAGTCAACTCGTACGACACGCAGCGGAAGAAGTGGGTGGTGCTGTTTTAAACGCGGGGAATAAAAATAAAATATGCTTTCTCTTCCCATATTTAATTAATAGCATGCTTCTCAGAATGTGACGTATTTACGTATGACGTGACTAGCTAAGTCTAGGTATCCATAGGGTGGTTTTCCATTAGCCGGCCCGGCGCCGTGCCGGTGCCGGGGAGGCAAGAGCGTATAAAAATGTATGGCTTGCTTTTACACCTACCGGCACCGGCGCCGGCCGGCGTTGAGTCCAGGGTTCGAAAGGATAATTATCAAGATAATTACCGTGATTTTTATGCTTTGATAATTATCGATTTGATAATAACCTAAAATTGTAAATTCGGCATGAGTTATTTTAATACGTGCGTGAATTCGAACGTTAATAATTGCGCTCTGTATATGTCTTTTAATGATGTTGTAATGTTTAATTGATTATATTTTAATGGTTAATAAAAAACTAGTAAAATATTGTATAGCAACTATTTATTTTGCAGCCTAAAACACCATAATCTTTTATATATTAGTACAGAGTACAGTCTTTATTGGTAAAAATACATTTTACAGGTGTAAAACAAATTTAACTAATAAAATAACGTATACTACCCTACCCGTAAGAGGGATAATTATCAAAGACCATAATTATCTTGATAATTTCGAACCCTGGTTGAGTCCCGGGGTAGCAAGCTTCCCAGTCAGCGTCGGCCCGGCAAAACTGAGGCCTACTCCGAACTCCGTATCGTGCCGTCCCTTTCACTCATATAGTGTATAACACGCGAGTGAAAGGGACGGCACGATGCGAAGTTCGGAGTAGGGCCTCTGCATGTGTTTTGTATATGAATTGTAGCCGTGTGCGTGTGTGAGTGCGCGGGGCGGGTAGGGGGACGAGGAGCGGACGGGCGTATACCGGCATCGACAACCGGCGCAGTGGAAAGTGTATTTGGCATGGCACCCAATCTATATAATAAGCTTCCAGACTTTATAAGAAAATCTGACGTGCAAGAATTTAAGAAATATTTATTAGAATTTTTGACTCAAAATGCATTCTACTCTGTGAAAGAATATTTAGATTATAAGCCTGATATTTATTAAATCTCCCCTAATAATTAAATTAAATTTTGACTAACTTTAACTTGACTCTTAACATTGTAATTTTAATTGTAGTATAATTTGCATGCCCAGTAGCAGGCAGAATACATTGTACGAATATTATCATTATTAACATCCGCTTGACTGTATTCTAGCAAATAAATTATTTTGACTTTTTGGAAAAAACGAAGCCACGGCGCCGGTGCCGGTGGACGGCCATGCCGGTGCCGGGCCGGCGCCGGACCGGCTAGTGGAAAACCGCCCATAAAATACGCAAATCCAACCATTGCCAACTCCGAGTGCATTTGTAAACTGTTGACAACGTTTATAAAGATTTCTGGAGCGCGCCGCGGCGAGACAAGGTCGTCTGAAGTACATTTCATATAACTACGACGCATGCTTGTTATGCGGCCTGTCTGATGGTAGGCACGCGCCGTAGCCCATGGACGCTTGGGACATTGCCAACCCTCTATCAATTAAAGGATTCGCTGTGTTTACATCTGGGTCATTGTCAGATTTAGGTTCGCGTCTTTTCGGTGGACATATCAAAAGTTAAGGGCCACAAAGCTTAATTTTGGATTGGTCTAGTAACCCGCATAAACGGTTTGTCCATAACTAAAAATCCATGTAATAAAAACTCAACTTATATGTACATAAGCCGTTAACTATTGACCACCGGGTGGACAACTTTTGTTTTTACAACTGACAATGACCCATCTAGAGACTAATCAAATGTTCCCTCCCACACTCAAGTCTCTCAACACAGAGGGGCTACCGCGAACCGAAAACAAACGAATTTCGAATATCTCCCTCTCTGTCTCACTAATTAGCAAGTGCGACAGGGAGGGAGATATTCGAACTTCGTTCGTTTTCGGTTCGCAGTAGCCCCTCAGCGCATCGCCAGTTGTAACTAGCTATAATTGATATGGTTTGAAACAATAACAAAGCTAAAATAATTACTGCCAACATAAGGAAAAACGCAAGTCATAGTAACACACGCCACTCACCCTTTTTGAACCCTCTTATACAACAATTGCATACAGTGTTGCCAGATGGTTACATTTCTTACATTTTTCGTAACTTTTGACCAGCTCGCGTAACATGTAAGTAACTTCTGTTGTAAAGGATTTTTTTGCAAGTTTTGAGGATAATGAGACTGTATTTAAAAAGAAAGGTAATTTTATTTAACCGGGATCAAGCGACACAATTTATAGGCTTCCATACAGAAAAGGTGACAAAATAACCTACATAGTACGACTCTGTCTGTCCGTCTCTTGCAACTTTGTATGATATTTGAGACACCGCCCATCAGCTCGGCGTAATTCTGTCGCCGAACTCGCCGAATTGTAGCTGTATATGGCGACTCGTTTCTTAGAATCGAATATTTTGATAAGTAATTATGAACGTTTTGATGAGTAATTATGAAATATATGTAAAATGTAACTTTTGCATTAAAAATGTAACTTTTCAAGAAAAGAAATGTAGCTTTCGTCTCAACGGCCCTGGCAACACTGATTGCATAAAATACTATAAACATCTAGCATTGCATAGTTTGACTAACCAACTTCAAGTGCATGTAAAATATCTGTAGCACATGTAAGAAGTCTGAGGGGCTACCGCGAACTGAAAACGGACGAAGTTCGAATATCTCCCTCCCTGCCGCACGAATTAGCAAGTGCGACAGAGAGGGAGATATTCGAACTTCGTTCGTTTTCGGTTCTCGGTAGCCCCTCTCGAGCGCGGCACGACACAAGGTCGCCTCTAACATTTTTCCTGTTTTTGATAATAAATACGCTTTTTCCTTCGCACTCGTTTTCATGTTAGTATTACTTATAACTTTATACAGTGCTGACTTGTATTTAAATAGCTTTACTGCTATTTAATTTAGAACTATAATCCTCCATATTAAACCTGTCGTGTTATTGAAGTGAATTTATCGATTTAAGATGCGCAGGTGACTTTTTAATATCAGTAATTTATTTAATTAATTTAATTTAATCTTTATTTCGGACTTACAATCCATATATTGTTAGTAATTTCTTAACCTAGGCATGTTAGTATTTACATTATTTCAATAAATTACTTTTAAAATTGATTACATTGAAACAATTTATATAATCAAAAATACATTCAGTTAATTTCCTTTCTTTTTTATTTTTGGGGTAAGCTAATCTGTATCAAAACAAGTACGAGTAGGTACCGATACCTATTTTGATGCAAATAGCGCCACTGACCTTATTTGTCCGACCCAGTGCGACAGGATTGGGCAGTCATACCTGTCTGCAATGACATTCAGAACGCTGTTGGTACTCCCCCTGAGTCGGTCCAGCATCGAGGCGATTTTCTTGCGTAGGATGGCTTGAAAACCGTCCGTGCGGGCCTCGGCGAACATACGCGAGGCGCTACACCACCTAGGCAGTCCCAACAACATTCTGAATGCATTATTGTACTGAACGCGCAGGCCATTATAGGCTCTTTTGGTGTACTTTACCCACAGGCTGCTCGAGTAAAGATTGACTGTAGCCTTTAAACAGTAGGATTTAAGGCCGTGCAATGAGAAATAGCGCGTTCTTTGAAACGCTGTTCTGCCCAGATGAGGAAACAATAAGGATTGATTTCCAGATATATGTTTCTTGACTATATGACTGTGTTTCTGACAATAGCCGAGACACGATTGCTTAAAATTTCCTCGATACAAAAAAAATCCAAAGTTGAGTCGTCATTTTCCTTTTTTTACTCAGCCTACTAAAAATAGGCATTATTAAACGACACAATTAAGTTAAAACGATGGTATTTTACCTCATCTAAACTCTGTCAAGAGGAAATTTAATAAAACTGCACACAGTCAGATATTTATCAGGATTTGTCTAAAAAAGCCATTCCTGAAGAGTGTTGCATCCCGTTTTGTCATGCGCGAACGACATAAGCGTGTCTCTTACACGGGGGGCATGGCTGACTGAATCGAGGTATACCCTTAAATAGGTCGATTTTTTTTTTTTAAGTGGACAATATTACACAAATCTACCTAGTCCCAAACTAAGCAAAGCTTGTACTATGGGTACTAGGCGACGATATACCTAATTATATAGATAAATAGATACTTAAATACATAGAAAACATCCAAGACTCAGGAACAAATATTTATGCCACTCACACAAATATATGCCCTGGCCGGGATTCGAACCCGGGACCTTCAGCTTCGTAGGCAGTGTTACTACCAACTAGGCTAAAGCGGTCGTCAATTTGTGTAAGATTGTCCAGAAATATTTTTAAGCCATTTTTTAGTATTTTTATCTAATAAAATATGAAAAAATAAGTTTTATGCAACTCTCCATCATGAGACGAATCTATTGACATATCGTTTATTAAAATCGAACCATAACTGTAGATCTGATGGGGTGTACAAAAAACGTCATCGCGTAATATGCACCGTGGGCGTCAATAACCCGAAAGATTGAAACCAACTATTTTAGAGCCTAATCACTACATAGTATAAAACAAAGTCGCTTTCTCTGTCCCTATATCCCTATGTATGCTTAAATCTTTAAAACTACGCAACGGATTTTGACGCGGTTTTTTTTAATAGATAGAGTGATTGAAGAGGAAGGTTTATATGTATAATAACATCCATTAAATAGTGCACCCGTGCGAAGCTGGGGCGGGTCGCTAGTTACAGTATAAAAAGTTATATACATATAGTCCAAAAACCCATAAATTAAGAGATATTATTTATTTAAAACAAATCACAAGTAGCCACCTACTACTTTTACACGCAGACGCTGACAGTTTGAAATTTATGTCACTAAAATGACAGTGCTCGCTCTCTGTTTCTCAAATTGAGATTAATTAAACTCGCTCACCCTCTGAAGCAAAGGTAAAGGTAATTTGTACTGAAATAGTAATTTCATTAAAACCCGTAATTGGACCCATATTGATATAGCATTATTTACTCATACCAAGGACCATATACAATTTATTTATAATTGTATATGGTCCTTGCTCATACTGTCGTCAAAAATACGTGGTTTATTTTTCTGGTTATTAACGCCCAAGATGTATATAACAAAACAATGCTATTGTTTATTTTTTTCGTCGGGAGAGGATGGGATCTTTATTATTGAAATCAAAAATCAGATATTTTATTTGTTAGAATACAGTTATAAATCGCAACGCAACGGATTTTGATGCGGTTTTTTTTAATAGATAGAGTGATTGAAGAGAAAGGTTTCTAGGTTTATCCATTAAATAGTGCACCCGTGCGAAGCCGGGGCGGGTCGCTAGTATTTGATAAATTACGACAATATTAATAAAAGTCACAAAATTAAAACTAATGATAATAAAAAGATAATGGTCAATAAGGTGTCAGTAGATTTTATTTTATTTAAATATTCTCTTACACTGTAAAACATTTATCCATCAGCCATTTCGTCAGTTTATGTCTAAATATGTTCCCCGATAATGCTTGTGAATCATTTGGTAAATTATTAAAAATAGTTATAAAATAAATAATAAATAAATAAATATTATAGGACAATCTTACACAAATCGAACTAGCCCCACAGTAAGCTCAACCGGTACCGGTATTTTTAAAAAACCCTGAATTAGCCCAATATTTTGTATTATTTTTTGCTCTTTACGTAGGGCTGAATCATTATATTTAGGTAACAACATCGTATTATTAGATTGTCCCATTAAAAACGAAATAATGAACCGGTGACCGTAATAATACCGGTATTTTTCTATGGAGAAAATACCGGTGTCCGGTCCCTGGTTATGGGTACTAGACGACGATATATTTAATAGATATAAATACTTAAATACATAGAAAACATCCAAGACTCAGAAACAAATATTCATGCTCATCACACAAATATTTGCCTTGACCGGGATTCGAACCCAGGACCGTCAACTTCACAGGCAGGTGCGCACCCACTAGGCTAAACCGGTCGTCAAAACTATACACTAACTACCACTTACTAAGTTATACTTGCATTAAAAATATTTCTCTTGTATATGTCCTTGTGATTGGGTGGTTTGTACAGAAGGGACATTAGATGTGGTCTTGTTCGTCTCTCTATGACTTCGAAGCACTAATAGTGTACTTAGTTGTACTACCCGATGTGTTAACGGTGAATTTAGTACCATCTTTTTTTTAAAACGAATTCTCTAACAGCCAACCTAAGGGCAAAGCAGAGCTATAACGACTAAAATCGAAATTCGATGTTCAATGTTTCTATCTTTAATTTTGGCAGTGGCGCCTCAGGTCGATAAATTGAAAGGGTAGAAAGCTTATATTAAAACTACCCACCAAATAAAATAACTAATACAATCCGCCAGCCGGCTGGTAACTGACGTGTTTATTTAAATCATTATTAATTAAATGACATCGGTATTAATTTTAATTATTATTTGACATTTTATTTATATTTAGTTATAATTAGAACTCGTAATAATGGATGTGATAACAGTGACGGATGTGGAAACGGTTGAACTGATTGTGACGTAAGTGATTGATTATTCATTTTTTAATTCTTAATCCGTCGTCTCCCGGCGGAAAAATTAAAAATAGCATTATTTTTAGTGTGAACCAGCGACAACTCCCAGTAGCTCGATTCCACTCACACCTTAGATTCGGTTGAAACCGCTCAACCAATCTCACTGGAGCGCAAACTCAGAGTATTCCAGTGTTCCAAACCACACGCGTGGTCGTGTCGGAGGTTTTCCCCTGGATTTTCCCCAGGCTACTCTCCAATCGCGCATTCCTATCGCTTTATTGGGCCCGGCCTATAAAGCCACAGTCAGGTTAAAAAAAAAAGCATTATTTTGTTATGAGCCCTGGGATCCCAGTGACCGGTAGACGACAGGTTACTGGTTAGGAAAGTGGTTTTAATCCAAAATAACGGACATAGGTTATGTTTTGCAACGTTTTTACAGTATACGAGCGAAGCCACATATGGGCAAGTTAAGAATAAAATATGTAGTCGTTGGCATAAATATGTTTACAATTTTCACCTTATTACAGTGGAATAAGGTGCAAAAGTGTAAACATATTTTTGCCGACGACTGTACAGGCATTGTTTGTGATCACACTTATATACCTTATATATACTTACTAGCGACCCGCCCCGGCTTCGCACGGGTGCACTATTTAATGGATGTTATTATACATATAAACCTTCCTCTTCAATCACTCTATCTATTAAAAAAACCGCATCACAATCCGTTGCGTAGTTTTAAAGATTTAAGCATACATAGGGATATAGGGACAGAGAAAGCGACTTTGTTTTATACTATGTAGTGATGTATAAAGAAACATGGAAAAATACATTATAAAACTATAAAATAGATTAGATTAGATTCTTTATTTGATGATATAATAATTGCATACTTGTCAAAATTGTAAGAATACTTATTATAATCGCCAAAACAATAAAAATAACACGATGTCAACAAATAAACAATAATCAAATTTAAATATAGGTATCTCCCACTAGCAATCGTCATTTACTTACCCCCTTATTCATAAAACTTAACAAACCTCTGCTAACTAAATGTTCTTTGTCCCATGCTCACAAACGTCAATGTCAAAGTGACAGATAAGGACAAACGAACTTTAGCGGCTAGTTAACTAATATAGGCATTCAGCAAGGAGTGAAAGGCATCAACAAAAAGAAACTAATATAGGCGTGATAAACGTTTATGAATAAGAGGGTTAATAATTAATGTATTATTTCTGAAAACAGTTACATTAATTCCTCTTTATAATTATAAATATAAATAAACTCTCAACTTATCCTACTACAGTCTAAATATGGAGACACCACTTTACACAAGTACCTTATAACATTGATATAACATCAGAATACATTAACCATAACGATATATGTATTCTATATTTATTTAAGACGTTTTTCCTTTGAACGATAGAATTGTAAGTATCTTTAGGTCCTTGAGTTCTTTAATTGGTCCTTAAGTTGGTCCGTTGATAAACTAGTGACCCGGTTTATCGCTAGCGAAAAGTATTCGCGAACAGCAACATTCATTTATAAACCCAGACACTATCAGTAATTAATTATGTCAGTGTGTACCTGTCTTACTCTCATTTCATGGAATAGAATAGGATGGGTAGCTAAATAGTGTCATTATTACTTATAGTGTGGTGGGCTATAAAATTCGCGTCATCCCCATTAATTGCAGAAGAAAAAACCTGCCAAGTGCGTGTCGGACCACGCACAATTAAGGGTTCCGTACCAACACATTCCACATTTAAAATCACTGTCCAATACATTGAATCTAAAAAAGTTGTATCTTCATAGGAAACTCACAGCACTTACAACCTTTTGTTTGGGCAAGACAGTTTTTAAGCGAAAACTCAAAAACCGTAAAACCTATATTGTCCAACCAAAAGTCGTTGAAAGTATTTACTAATGCACACCACCTCAATTTTTTCAGAATTTTAAACTTTATAGTTTGGAACTTAGAGGAAGGGGGACACTTTCTATGACTTTGACAGCTAATATCTCACCAACAGTTGACTTAAATGGACAAGCTCCATATCATTTTTAAAGGCCTATCCATCGATACCCCACATGACTATGTGCGTTGTAATTTTTTTTTTTCATTCACCGGATACATGTATGGAGTGCCCCCCCTTAATTTAATATTTTTTTTGTAATTTCACATCACTTTTATGTAGCGGTCCATAGAATACACCTTCCTACCAATTTTCATCATTGTAGTGCTTATAGTCTCCGAGTAAATCGACTGTGACGGACGGACGGACATGACGAATCTGTAAGGGTTCCGTTTTTTCCATTTTGGCTAAGGAACCCTAATAATCATAAATTGCGAAAAGACTCTTCTAAGGTTTGACTTTATTTTGTAGTGTAGAATTAACTGGTAATAAAGTTGCGATTGAAGGTAAACGTAAATGCTTATTTTATCCACTACTCTGCTGTCGTAAAATGTATAAGTTGTTACGATTTAAACGCAATATGCATACCTAGGTACTCATATATTATCATTCGAATTATTTTCAAGAGTACAGAGTCGATTGCATCGACGTAACACATCAATTTTATGTTACCTACTTACCAGTAACAAAATAAACAAAACAATTTACTTTTATAAAAATAATTATTAACTTAAATTTACACTAACGTGAGACATATTTACACTTAATAAGAGAACAACGGTTGAAACTCACTTGGAAAGACAGTATTTGCGACATGTTTCGGACTACAATTGGAGTACTTCATCAGGTGAAGGACTGAGACTCAGGTGAGGTCAGGTTTTCCAAGTGAGTTTCAACCGTTGTTCTCTTATTAATCATTAACTTAAACGAATTCCATCCATTGTAAGCTAAAATAAATAGTGACGGTATATATCGATAAAAACATGGATAAGTATAAAGTTGTACTAACAAACTTATTCCAATGTTTTAATCTATGAGATATGCATAAAGGACACTGGTCCTTTGAAGCGGATGAGGGAATTTAAGTGAGGATAAAAAGGGATTATTACCTCGTGGATGATGACGGTGTTGTATCAAGGTACCTGGTGCAGTTTCTTCGGCGATCCTGATCACTTATATTTATTTTTGATTGATTCACTTGCGGGTTTTTTGGTTTTAGTTAGTTTGTATGAGTTTGAGAGGTTTATTCGAGGTTTTTATATTTTTTGCGGTCGAGATGCGCGCGCGCGATGTTCGAGGGTTTTGCTTCAATATGGCGAGTTGGTGACTGGACGTGACGTCACAGGTTGGTCGGCACCGGAAGTATCATTGCCAATTTGAGGTAAAAAGGAAAGGATGCGTTTGGGAAGGATACGTTCAGGAATTAAATATTTTTTATTTACAGTTTATAGAAAGTGTGTGTGTGATGTGATGAATTCTGTGTAGGTGTATGTTTTTTATTTAATTCGGCCAAACCAGACACAAGTGGAATTAAAATATGAAGTTTACTTCTTTTAAATAGGAATAAATTATTGGACAAATTCAAAGAATATTGAATTGAGAGAAACACTACTAATTTCGATTTTCGATGTTCTCTGCCGTACTAGAAGTGCCGGATAAATTGCGCCGAAGGACCGGCAAGTGTAGTAAGGCCTTAAATAATATCGATACGAACAGCACTCAATAGAATTCTCATGTTCCAATAAAAAAGAAATTGTATAGCGGCTGTGGCCTTAAACGCAATATTTCATGACTGAAATGGTTAATTACGACGCCATTACACAGTGACGTCACATTTCACTGCCTATCAGTACAGAGCGTTTTCAGTGCTCGTCAGCTATGCTGTACTTTACCTCTCGTTTCCGTCTTTTGTCTTGCTCTGATTGTGATCGGTCCCATACAAACATTTGATCGTCTTTAAAATTTAATTTTCATTTGGTTGTGAATTTATTTTTATTTTTATGACAATTAATTTAATTTGTATGATCCTAGTTGGTCGAAATAAATGATGATTATTATTATTATTAAAAACTGGTTCGAATGACGCCATTTAACATTCACATCTGTTCAAGGCTAAAACTGATACACATAAGACCAGACACCAATATAAAAATAAATTGATGGTACCAAATTCCAACTTAGCTATGTATAAAATTGGCCCTTACTATAAATGTATTAAAATAACAAATAAGATCCCGAATGATGATTATAATGACTGCATTTAACTGCTATACCTACTTGACATATTACTATTTCCTAATTAAATGTGAACTATTATTTCATATAATAAAACGTTATATAATATAAATTTGATATCCCTATCTAATATCTATAATTAATTAAATTGTAATTTCCGCAAGTTGCATGCTATTAGGCTATTACTATAATTGTAACATATAGGCTATTTAAAATGTGCAATGCCCTACCAGGGGTCCATGTGAAACCAATATAACTACATAGTATAAAACAAAGTCGCTTTCTCTGTCCCTATATCCCTATGTATGGTTAAATCTTTAAAACTACGCAAAGGATTTTGATGCGGTTTTTTTTAATAGATAGAGTGATTGAAGAGGAAGATTTATATGTATAATAACATCCATTAAATAGTGCACCCGTGCGAAGCCGGGCGGGTCGCTAGTAACTATATAAGATCTACTGTATTTACCATGGTTGCAATAAATAAATAAATAAATAAATAAATAAAATAAAAAAATGTAGTCATATAGCCCATTGTATGTCCCCATGTGGTGCCAGGTTAGAATAGCCCCACCCCCTTTCTCCCCATGTGTGTCGTAAGAGTCGACTATGGGAACCGTATTGGGAACAGCAATATCACATTTTCTTCATCTTTAAAGCTACAATTGCTAAATGTGGCACTGGAATTATTCATGTGCTCTGCCTTCTTTTTTTGGAATACAGGCGTGATTTTATGTATGTAGAATTGTAACTATTATGATACAACTAAAGGCCGATTTACATGGTGCAAGAACTTGCATGCAATTATGATTAAATTGCGGGCTGCTGGCTACCGACGCAAGACAAGGACGATCAAATTGCGCAATGTAATGAAAATCGCATGCAAGTTCTTGTACCGTGTAAATGGGCCTTCAGGGTCGGTTGCACCAACATACGATCACAGGATCGCGCCGAAATTACGTAGAACCCGCAGCTAACAACTATTACGGTAAAAGAACTCGAAGTTACTTAACACCACGCATTTTCAATACCATCTTTCCAGAACATGATTGTAGTAGCAAACACGTCTTCAAAGCTAAATTGAAAAAATTGCTAATAGATACCCCTCTAAATACATATTTTATTTTAGGTTTTAAGGTAGATAGGTACATTAATTTGTTAAGAGCATGAGTGCGTTACTCGCCAATAAACGTTGTGTTTGGCGAACGGATGTTAATGTAAAACTGTATCGAACTTTTTTGGTAAATAAATTTAAAAAAAAGGCCGGTCATCGTCAAATATGGCGCCGGCAGCTGTCATTCCATAGAAACTTGTCGAACTTTCCATACAATCAGACTTTAACGAACACCGCTTACGGTTACAGACGGTTTGGTGCAACCCACCCTAAGTATATACGTCGATCCGCTGTATAGTGTACATATCCTTAATGTCACAGCCGCAGCTTCCTCAACCACAATAAATGTGTTCTATTTCTATATTTGCATCGTTGCAAATGCCAAACGAACGCAGCGGCGCCGGGACGCGGCGCGTCGCGATCTCAACTAGTTACAAAGTGTATAAATATTTGATTATAAGCCATAAGAACTGCTAAGTATAAAACTATCGTGAAAAGTGTACAGTTCAATTGCCAATGGCATATTGTGCTTCATTGTGACCAGTGTTTTGACTAGTCCGAAATATACATTAAGTTTTTAAATCGATTAAATTATAACTACTGGAGTAGTGATGGGATCAAGAAATTTTAACGTTAGAATCACTGAAAGATAATTAAATAAACGTTAATGAATAAGTGATTCCACTTTGTCACTGTGCTTAACATCTTTGTTAAATCACGTGAAATTATTGTGATATAAAAAAAAATCTGTTTGTTTCACGAAAAAGTAGATTACATGTATAAATTTTGATAGGTTGCTAAATCTCTGTAGTTGAAATTATGTGCGCGGTCACTCCGCTCTCATTTAAAACTAAAACTATTTTTTTATTTATTATATGTATCGGGATTTGATCTAACATACCGAACACAATCCATTTAGACAATAATCGTTTATTAGTATAAAGTCAACTCGCATTCAGTTTTGTTTTATTTTTATTGAAGTAAAAAGTGTTTCGCTTTACAGTAAAAAAAACAGACTGAAATTAAATCTCTTGTAAATTCAATTTCCCAAAGACACTGTTAACTTTTTACGAAGAAGCTCCAAAATTAGGCGAATGCTTTATAATGATTGATTGATTGATTGATTTATTTATTTCACAATATACAATGTCACTTAAAATTACACATAGTCAATTTTGAGGAATTTATATTGTGAGCGTCGGTTTTGAAACATGTACAAATAAGGTAGATACATTAAAATTACAATAAAAATTAAATATTTATCAATACATGTCAATGAAATACAAAATTAAGATTTGTCAATAATTTTAATGTTTGCATGCCTCGCGAGGCTGCTCCTTCAGCGTGGACGTGCCTCGTGCATTTATAAGCCGCGTCACGATCATTAAGCGAGCATCCTCACCGAGGTTGTCTTTCGCGGTAAAAACTTCGTATCGTGCCGTCCCTTTCACTCATATCGTCGGATGAGAAGCTGGACCCACTATCAAATCTGTCACTACTCTTCGAAACCTCGTATCTCAGTACTGAAACGATGCTGACATACGAGCTTTATTAAGTAGGTATTTGTTACTTAGTGACTTTTGCTTGTAACCCGACGATATAGTGTATGGGTGGATCAACTATTCCTTGTTGCTCGTTACCATGGTTACGTCTCCTGAGTCACTCTTTAAAACTGTGATTTTATAGGATTTAAATCTACCAAAAATGAGTTTTAGCTATGAGCATAAATCTATTCGGACATGGGTCATCTCTTGAGCATGCTTATAGTCCATATTATAAACATTCTTCTAAGAAACTCGGTTACTGTTGTCTCCTCGCTGACGGGACAGAATAACAACAAGAAAAAGTTGATTGACCCGTATAACACGAGAGTGAAAGGGACGGCATGATAGGAAGTTCGGAGTATAGGCTCTGATCTGAGATACTCTGGCCAACTACGCTAATGAAGTAATAACACACTTAACTATCTAGAGCAATAAATGCTATGTAAACAAACACTGATAGTGGTGATCTGGTTATATGTGCGAAGCAGTGACTACAGACCAGTACTAGTGACAACAAGTATTGTGTGCACCTGTTAGTTCCGCACGGCTTGCTGTGCAGTCATGTATGGGCTGCGGGGCACTGAAATCGTTAGGTATGCGTGTGTTATGCAACGTTTTCAGAGATTACGGTCGGTGTTGCGTTTGTATTATATCGTATCGCTTGTGGCGGCGTACATGTTGTATACGGGGTGTAACAAAACTAGTGAGGATCCCGTTTAAGGGTATATTCGGTATCGTGTTCTGATTAGGAAAAAGCAGAAGAATATTCTTTTTGACACAATAAATTTTTTGGCCTTTGTATGGACAGTTGGCTGACTTGGACGACATGCCCCGTAGAAAAAAAAATTACGCGTCATATAAAAATTTCTTCTACTTTTTCCCAATCAGAACGATACCGAATATGCCCTTAAACGGATCCTCACTAGTTTTGTTACACCCTGTATAGAATGAACATTTAAATGGTCGTATTATGGCTTCAAACACCTAGCATGCATCCGCGCCTAAGCATCAAGGGGTTAAGATTAATCTTAACCCTCTTGTTTATTGTTTATTTATTTATTTTAAACTTTATTGCACAAAAAGAATATAAATACAAAGGGCGGACTTAATGCCGTGAGGCATTCTCTACCAGTCGACCAAACAGAAACTAGCAAATGTGGGTGCAATGAAAAAATAATCACTACATAGTATAAAACAAAGTCGCTTTCTCTGTCCCTATATCCCTATGTATGCTTAAATCTTTAAAAATACGCAACGGATTTTGATGCGGTTCTTTTTAATAGATAGAGTGACTCAAGGGGAAGGTTTATATGGGTCATTGTCAGTTGCAGAAACAAAAGTTGTCCCTTCGGTGGTCAATATTTAACGGTGTGCACGTAAGCTATGTTGTTAGTACATGGATTTATAGCAACGGAGACACTGTTTATGCGGGTTACTAGACCAATCCAAAATTAAGCTTTGTAGCCCTTAACTTTTGACATGTCCACCGAAAAGACGCGAACCTAAATCTGACAATGACCCATATGCATAATACATGCATCAGCATTGCACCCGTGCGAAGCTGGGGCGGGTCGCTAGTAGTTCATAAAAGTTAAATTATTTCGAAAGAATAAACATACATATATTCATAACTAATATACATTTACCACGGAATTATATATACAAATACATACGTACCAGTGGCGGTGCGTCAAAAATTTTCTTAGGGAAGCCGGAATTAATTTTCCTTTCTTATTCATCATGAGCCGTAGTAAAAGAACTGTAATGGCTGAAAATTAGGTAAGCCGGTGGGAATCGAGTTGTATGGACGCTCCGCTACTGATACGTACATACTCTTGTTGTTGTTGTTTGTTAGTTTTAGGCTATTGAATTAATCCCTTTTCGGCCGGAACATACAGCGTATCCGTGAATCACAAGAAATTATCTCGGCGTAGTCGTTGCGTCGGGTACGTTGACTCGTATAAGAAGCAGCTTATCACTCGAACATTGAACCTCTTCTTTTCAACGATTTGTCAGTGAAAAACTTATTTCAAGAAATTAACATGAAATATTGTTCTGTGAATGTGGACTAGACGTTGGTGATTTAAACCATATCCTTCTGAATTGTCCTTTGTACGATAATTCAGCGTTGTACAGAGTTTTATTAAAAGAAAATGTTCCCCTGCCTACTCATTTCATTGAACTGCTCCAATTTCGAAACAGAAATTTTTAAGGCAATAGGCTCCCACTGTGCTAAACTCAAATTGTAGTATAACATAACTATAGTATTTTATTTTTTATTACAGTAATAGCAACTTACTAAATTTATTCCTGATACATACATCGACATGACGCTGGCTAGTCGCCCAATAGCCATATAAAAAAAAAAATATTCTGTCATCGTGACAAAATGATCTATCAAATCTTCTAGCGTGTCGTTGGCGTGTTGAGTCATAAATCATTATAATATTCATAGTTAACGGCATGCGAACTAGACGGACTTCAGTTAGATTGAGAGAACGATCCGTGTCGATAAGCTCAAGAACAAAATGGTACTTAGCAAGTATTTATTTACTATTTATTAATAATCGTTATACTTATGCTAGTGTTTACACTACTAGATATTTGTGGTCTATCAGGGTTCGAAATTATCAAGATAATTATGGTCTTTGATAATTATCGCGATAATTATCCCTCTTAGGATATAGGGTAGTATACGTTATTTTACTAGTTAAATTTATTTTCCGATGTATGATATGACCTGTAAAATGTATTTTTACCAATAAAGACTGTATTCTGTCCTAATATATAAAAGACTAGCGACCCGCCCCGGCTTCGCACGGGTGCACTATTTAATGGATGTTATTATACATATAAATCTTCCTCTTCAATCACTCTATCTATTAAAAAAAACCGCATCAAAATCCGTTGCGGTGTTTTAAAGATTTAAGCATACATAGGGATATAGGGACAGAGAAAGCGACTTTGTTTTATACTATGTAGTGATTATGGTGTTTTAGGCTGCAAAATAAATAGTTGCTGTACAATATTTCACTAGATTTTAATAACCATTAAAATATAATCAATTAATCATTACAACATCCTTAAAACACATATACGCAATTATTAACGTTCGAATTCACGCACGTATTTTTTTAACTCATTGCGAATTTTCAATTTTAGGTTATTATCAAATCGATAATTATCAAAGCATAAAAATCACGATAATTATCTTGATAATTATCCTTTCAAACACTGTTCATAGGTTAGGGCATCGTGTGTAATTTGTACAGCGCATGTCTAGTTCTACTTAGAAGCGTTCAAACTAACGTAAGCCAATTATTATAGTGGCAAACTATAATAACGTCTGAGATTATAATGTTTGCGTTGCGTTCTCCGTATAGGTTTAGATATCAAAAGGAAATTTCTCCAGGATACAGCTACTAACCAGTATAACGCTAGGATATGATTGTCCAATTCAAACACAGGTCTCACTAAAATTGGTTATGTAAATAAAGAGACATAAATAAATAAATATTTTGTTGACAATCTTACAGAAATCGACCTAGTCCCAAACTAATTAAAGCTTGTACTATGGGTACTAGGCGACGATATACATACTTATATATAGAGAAATATATACTTAAATACATGGAAAACATCCAAGACTCAGGAACAAATATCCGTGCTCATCACACAAATAAATGCCCTGACCGGGATTCGAACCCGAGACCTCCAGTTACACGTTACGCATCCCAAGACAATCTTGAGGACAGAGCAAAGGGGATTTACATGGGTAGCTGACGCTCCCGCCATAATTCATAGCTGGGAAAAGATAAAGAGAGAGCTGTCAGAATGAGTTTTCGATTGTCAGCATCCTAATTTGTTTTCCCCCGGGTAATGTCCTAAAACTACGACCAAGACCACCGGGGGATGGGCAGCAGCATCCCTAGAATGCGGTGGAGATACTGCGATCGCCAACCCGCATGCCAAGCGTGGCGATTATGGCATTTACCCCCCATGGAGAGTGTACTCTTTGGGGGAGGCCTATGTCCAGTAGTGGACGTCCTTCGGCTGATATGATGATGATGATGATGATGATGAATTTGTTTTCAATAATTTACAGCAAATACCCCAAAACGGACTACACGTACTCCCCGCTATCGAAGGACCGCGTGGAGCTCGCGCCGGGGCAAGTGGCTGTCCCGAACATGTCGCGTCGCTCGCTGTCGCAGTTCCGAGTCCAGGGCCCGAACACTAGTGCCGATGAGGTGGACGTCGCCGCCTGGAGCGCCAGCAAGCTCAGGAAGAGATACACGGTGAGCTGGATGTCTCAATCAGACATCCGTTGCGGAAAGTTTCTCTAGAAGCTAGTCTGCCCTTGCCAGACAAAGATCTGCTCTTGGAAATAGTTGCTCCTTCGCATGTTCAGGATCTTTATTGCCAGCAAGCTCGGGAAGAGATACACGGTGAGTTGGATGCCACAATCAGACATCCGTTGCGGAAAGTTTCTCTAGAAGCTAGTCTGCCCTTGCCAGACAAAGATCTGCTCTTGACAATGGTCGTTTCTTTCGGATCTTTATTGCCAACAAGCTCAGAAAGAGATACACGGTGAGTTGGATGTCACAATCAGACATCCGTTGCGGAAAGTTTTTCTAGAATCTAGTCTGCCCTTGCCAGACAAAGATTGCTCTTGGCGATGGTCGCTCCTTCGCATGTTCAGGATCTTTATTGCCAGCAAGCTCAGGAAGAGATACACGGTGAGTTGGATGTCACAATCAGACATCCGTTGCGGAAAGTTTTTCTAGAATCTAGTCTGCCCTTGCCAGACAAAGATTGCTCTTGGCGATTTTCGCTCCTTCGCATGTTCAGGATCTTTATTGCCAGCAAGCTCAGGAAGAGATACACGGTGAGTTGGATGTCACAATCAGACATCCGTTGCGGAAAGTTTTTCTAGAATCTAGTCTGCCCTTGCCAGACAAAGATTGCTCTTGGCGATGGTCGCTCCTTCGCATGTTCAGGATCTTTATTTCTTTAACAGCGACAATAAAGGCGTAAGTGCCGGCCGCCATAAGGTCCCTTTCAATATGGATTATCACAAATATTGATTTACTTATATTGTTCCACAGTCAATAGACAGTTCGGACGACGAGTCCTACTTCCGCGGCAACGGCTACCCGCCCGCGGAGCAGCGCTGGTGGCTCACGCGCCTGCTGCTCGCCGTCTCCAGCGCCCTCACCAGCGTCGTCAGCGACGCGTACCGGCGCGTGGCGGGGCCCGCGCACCGCTACCCCTACACCGAGCGGAGGCCGCAGCAAGGTGAGACTACCCTAACCCTACTGGATCAAGTTCACTCGATAATTTTTCAGTACCTTTAGTATAAGTTTTTTCGAAACGAACACGTTTGCGTTTAGCCTCAATTTGTATGGCAACTCGAGCAGCGCCTCTGGTGGCCTTGGATGGTAACTATTTTTTGCTGTAGAAATTGAGACTCCTGTTGTCAACACAGTGCATCCTCAAATTTTATAAAGGGTCGTGACTCCTTTGAAGTTGCGGGCGTCTATAGGCTGCGGTGACCGCTTACCATGAGGTGTACCGTAAGCTTGTTTGCCACCGGCGTTGTATAAAATAAAAAAAGACTAAACGCAAACGCGTTCGTATGTATTTTGTTTCAAAAAGACTTATACTAAATTTACCGGTGAGTCGTGGGGCCCTCGCACTGCTACCAATAGACCGAGCGGAGGCCGCAGCAAGGTACAATTACAAACATTTCATAAAAACTAAAACTGTGAGCTGTAGTCCCAGCCTAAAAATTTACAAAAAGAAGTGGTTGTCGGTTTAGTGACGGTAATTTTACGTGATAACGTCACATGAAAATATTGATACAAAAATGCATTATCACTGAATTATCATTATTTTGTGCACAAGGAAGGAGTTGGTAAGGTAGGGCGAGCAACAACGCCAAAAGCGAATTCGCCAAAAAGGGCTTAAGAGCGCTTTAATAAAATGTAACAGGTCCACTAGCGCCACTCGTAAATAAGTGTAATTATTTAAATTTAACGATATATTAACTAAAGGAGGGGACCGCTACGTACAGTAGTTTGTATTTAGGTACTTTTAGAATCCATCAAACTAGTTTTTACGTTGCTTGGTTCGTCTCTCTATGAGCTCAAAATTAAAACGGCCGTTTTAACTTTAGACGCATAGATTGACGAATCCAGCAACGTAAAAACTAGTTTGATGGATTCTAAAAGTACCTAAATACAAACTACTGTACGTAGCGGTCCCCTTCTTTAGTTAATATATCGTTAAATTTAAATAATTACACTTATTTACGAGTGGCGCTAGTGGACCTGTTACATTTTATTGAAGCGCTCTTAAGTACGGCTAATTACCGGGCGCTTACGCGTTTTACCCTTTGAAGAGAGAAACCGGTTTGACCGTCAACTGTTTAGGTATAACTTGAAATCATTCAGTTGACCGACTTGCATCGAAGTAATTCGTTCAAAAAGCTATTTTATCGTTCGAATAATAAGGTTCAAAATCCAATAACATTTTTCTAGAAATTCGCTTAACAAGGCTCATGTTAGTCATACATTACGTCACATTTTTTCGTGTTGGCATCTGTTCATCGATTTACAAGACGTTATCACCTCAAAAAGATGTACTATCGAAGCTGCTCACAAAATGTCACGAGAATCGGTTGAGAAATACCTGTATGTGTGAATGTCAAATTTTGAATACTGCAAAGTGCAAACAGGTTGAGAATCGAAAGCTAAAAAGTTGGCTTCTCGAGCATACATTCTACAGCTACGACGAATTTGTAAACCTGTAGATATTACTTATTAATAATTATTACTTATTAATAAAATTGATTGTATATATAAACTGAAATAATATCTGACATGTAATTTTGACATTATGAATAAATGAATATGAATATGAATCGCCTGCCAGCGTTTTCAATTGTAAAATACCAGTTAAAAATTGAATCACATCCCATTGCGGTCGTAGGATAAACCTCATTCAATATTCAATAGCTTCGATACTTAATAGTGACTGTGACTACATTAATACTAGTGTCTTTTTATAGGGGATTGACGAGAGACATCATCCTGTTGTGGATTCGTTTTTATTATCAGTGACTTAGAGACCGTATACACCTCTAACAATATTTAATTAATCTTAATTTTGACGCTCAGAGACCATGTACATCTCTGGGATATTATATTAATTTCATTATACTCCTTGTTTAATCTTGAGACCTTATACATCTCTAACTTTGCTGATGTTGTAATATTTGTAATAGATAACTTTGCAAGTTTATCTTCACTGTATGACATTAATTTTGTTATAATTGTAAACTAATATTTACAAAACTAAAACTGTAAATTAATATTTTGACATGAAAAATGTATTACGTATTATAGTCAGACTTTCTTAAATTGTAAATTAATATTTTGACATGTAAAAGTGCCCTTGTGGGCCTATTTCCAGAATAAATGTTTGATTTTGATTTAATTTTTTTTTTGTAATATGTTTTTAAATAGTCATAAGCAACTAATACAATCACTTACATACGAAAATTTAGGCTATAAATACTTCATACAGACTAGTTTGCGCCTTTTAAAGTTGGTTGCATAAATATATATCTAAATTGTAATTAACAAAGAAACTGATAACATATATATTCTAATATATGATAACGTTTATTTGTGTATTTGTATTTGTATTTATATTTGTCCTTAATAAATTATATGTGTATGTATGTTTTATATCTCTTGTCTTTTTTTATACCTTGTTGTACAGGATGCTGAATTTGTCTACCTCCGTTCATTTCTTCTCTCATTTGCTCAAAGGTTAACTGGAAGAGATCCCTTAAAGGGATAAGTTCGCCTTTGTACATACCATTTCTTTTTGTATTTGTAATTTTTGTTATTGTGTACAATAAAGAGTTTTACTACTACTACTACTACTACTACTAATGTTCATTTATATGGCCCATTGGGTTGGGTACACTTTTTGCATCAAAACATTATACTTATAAACAGAGAAACTGTTTTGATTTAATAATATCGGTATAATTCCAGCTGGCATATTCTCTCGGAGCGCGGCGGCGGTGGCTGCGCCGTTCTACTGGATCTACACTGTCATCAAAATTGTCACCACCACCACTGTCACCACTATAACGGAAACAGTGAGTGCTATTTTTTAAATTACTCTTGTAATGCGTATCCTTAGTGAAAAATATGTATGACTACTTAACGTCTTACTAACTTACGTCGTCTACCGGTCCCTGGGATCCCAGGGATCATAACAAAAGAATGCTATTGTTTACGGTTTTTTTTTAATTATTTATATCATTCGAAATAAACTTATGTGGTAGGTATACAAATAGTTTCGCCAAACTGAGGTCAGTTTGTTGGCGAATAGTGCGCTCACTTTAACAACATTTTCTGTTATACCTACTTTATAAACTAAATACTAAGTTACTAATCTACTCTGATCTAAACTTGCTTACAAGACTAAAGTGTGAGTACTATGTATTTATTATGTTAAGTACAGCAAGACGTATGCATTTGCTACCCTCTTCACCCCACGAAGGCAATGACCCTGACCAATGTTATTGTTATGATATTACGTTCAATAATTACCTACTCTGAGTAAATCACCTTCGTGAGTTGGAGCAATATGTATGTAATAATAATAACACTAATACATATATATATTTACGTTATGTATCTATATTATCTAAGAGTGATATTTGTAATCTTTTTTTAAATATCTCTTTACTAGTACATTTTTCCATTGTTGGGCTTAGTTGATTAAAAATCTTAGGTATCAAGTGTTTCAGAGTTCTTTGACCGTAATAATTATTAGTGTTATATTCCACATATCTTCTTTTTGTGCTTACCCTAAAGTTACGTAACGATTTTCTACATGTTTTAAACCTGTCATGTCCATAGTTTTCTATATACATTAAATATTTAACTTTGTCATGAACTGGTAATATTTTTAACCTTTTTATACAGCAATTTATCAAATATTATATTTTAAAAAATTATAACAAACTAGCGACCCGCTCCGGCTTCGCACGGGTGCAATGCTGATGCATGTATTATACATATAAACCTTCCCCTTGAGTCACTCTATCTATTAAAACCGCATCAAAATCCGTTGCGTAGTTTTAAAGATTTAAGCATACATAGGGATATAGGGACAGAGAAAGCGACTTTGTTTTATACTATGCAGTGATAACACGAGAGTGAAAGGAACGGCACTATACGAACTTCGGAGTACTCCCTCAGATGACACAGTATGATATTCTTACATCGTGCAGCGATGGATGTTATAAATAAAATAAATAAATAAATATTAGAGGACAATCTTACACAAATCGAACTAGCCCCACAGTAAGCTCAAGAAGGCTTGTGTTATGGATACTAGACGACGATATATTTAATAGATATAAATACTTAAATACATAGTAAACATCCAAGACTCAGAAACAAATATTCATGCTCATCACACAAATATTTGCCCTGACCGGGATTCGAACCCGGGACCGTCAGCTTCACAGGCAGGTGCACTACCCACTAGGCTAAACCGGCTGTTATACTTATGTATATTTTTATACTTATTTTCATTGCTTCTGAGTGTAATAAAGCACTTCAATTTACCGATTAAAATCTTGAAATAATTTGTGAAAGCGACTTTGTTTTATACTATGTAGTGATAATACCACATAATGAGCACGTCGCTAACAGCAACAACTTGAACAATTGAGCAATGTCTTTCTAGTTTTCACCGAGTGAGGCTTCAGTGAGCAGTAAAGGCGGCGCGCGCTACGACGCGGCTTCCGCGCGGCGCCGGCGCTGGCCCTGGCTGCTGCTGCTACTACTGCCGCTGCTCGGATATGGATGTAAGTATCCATAATACAATAATAATAATAATAATAGTGCTTAATAGTCTTTTGTCGGGCGGCAACAAGGTGCGCGCCTTTAACGCCTGGGTGATGCCCTTGCTCACATACTCCTTTGGCCGCATGCTGCCACGCTCGTCTGTTATGAGACTGTACATCCCACGGAAGTGTGGGGGTCGCGGCTTTCTAAATGCCAAAGACCTCCGCAACCGTGAGTTGTGCAGTCTCAGGGATTATTTCCTTAACAGCGAGTGTGGGATGCATCGGGACGTAGTGGCAGTAGACGCATCTTTCACCCCGCTTTCCATGGCAAGGGAGAACTGGCGCAGACTTAAAGTATGGAGCACCGAGGAACGCAAGGCGGTATGGAAGAGTAAGGAGCTACACGGGCGGTTCTACAGGGCCCGACGTAGACCTGCTCGCGTCGGTGAACTGGCTACGTTTCGGGGATCTCTTCGGGGAAACCGAAGGTTTTGTCTGTGCAATTGCGGACGAAGTTATCATGACGAACAACTACCGGAAATATATCCTGAAGGACGGTACGGTCGACATTTGTCGGGCATGCCGCCGTCCCGGAGAGTCACTCGGGCATATCATTTCCGGTTGTGGTCATCTTGCTAACGGCGAACTTGCACAGACATAACTTAGTAGCCAGGATCATTCACCAGCAACTTGCTCTTCTATACGGTCTTGTGAACTTCGAAGTGCCGTACTATAAGTATACACCTGCGCCAGTTCTCGAAAATGGTCGTGCCACGCTCTATTGGGATCGATCTGTCATCACGGACAGGACTATTGTAGCCAATAAACCTGATATCGTGCTGACAGATCGATCGAAGCGCCAGGCAGTGCTCGTTGACATCACCACCCCCCATGACGAGAACCTCGTGAAGGCCGAGAAGGACAAAGCCAGCAAGTACCTAGACTTGGCACACGAGGTGCCCGCCATGTGGTATGTTGATTCAACGATCATTGTCCCGATAGTCGTCTCTGCGAACGGTCTAATAGCGAAGAGTCTCGACCAACACCTCAAGAGACTCTCGCTAGATGGCTGGGTCAAGGGTCAGATACAGCGCGGCGGTACTCCTGGGCACGGCGCGGATAGTCAGGAGATTCCTCTCTCTGTCTCCCGACACCACCGGCAGCTTAGGCCCCGCCTCGCTGCCGGCGGCACCCTAGGTTAGGATTTTATAATATTTTTATGTTTTGTAATGTGTATTTTTATATTTTACTTTTTATAAAGATATTGTAAAAACCTAACCTAAGAACGAAAATGAATAAAGAGAATAATAATTTTATTTCGGACAGAATTCTTTTAAAAAAAGCTTAATAAAGCTTTAAAAAGCTAGCTTATGTTAGCTTTTTTATTTCCACAAAATCAAACATAATAATAAATAATAATAATAAATATTAGAGGACAATCTTACACAAATCGAACTAGCCCCACAGTAAGCTCAAGAAGGCTTGTGTTATGGGTACTAGACGACGATATATTTAATAGATATAAATACTTAAATACATAGAAAACATCCAAGATTCAGAAACAAATATTCATGCTCATCACACTAATATTTGCCCTGACCGGGATTCGAACCCAGGACCGTCAGCTTCACAGGCAGGTGCACTACCCACTAGGCTAAACCGGTCGTCAAGATTATTCATCATTTATTCTTCAAATAGGCATTAATTCATAATAAATGAATGTCATACCGACAGTGAAAATAAACTTGCAAAGTTATCTATTACGAATATTCCAACATCAGTAAAGTAATCAGATGTATAAGGTCTCAGTCTGATAAAACAAAGAAAAATGAAATGAAATTCATATAATATCCCAGAGATGTACATGGTCTCTGAGCGTCCGAATACAATTAATAGTTACTATTCTAACGTCCTTAGAGATGTACTTGGTCTCTAAGAGTCACTGATAATAAAAACGAATCCAGAACAGGACGATGTCTCTCGTCAATCCCCTATAAAAAGACACTAGTATTAACGTAGTCACTATGTCCCTGCAAGCATGAACAGACCGGACTCCGCAAACGGCACCCGATCACGAGTATGACGCGTATCTCGGCCATATACCCGCAATAGAACTAGTAAATATTTTCATTTCAATGGTTTGTTAGAATGTTAGTTATTGTTCTTAGTGTGTTAGTATTTAGATGGGTGGATCAACTTTTTTGTGTTGTTATTTTGACCCGTTGTCCAAGGGACAATAGTGGTGCAATTTGTTCAAAAAAATGTAGTATTAAGTTCTACTAACATGCTTAGTAGATGGACCATTATGGAATTAGCTTATAAGTACTACACATGTGCATGTTTGATAGACTTAAATAGCATAAAATCACGATAGTATTCGAATTTTGTCCCCTGGACAACTAGACGTAACCACGGCAACGAGTGGTACTAAAAAGTTGATCCACCCAGCTATATAGTTTAATTGTTCAGTTCAGTTGTGGATCCCTTTCGGGTGAAAGCCTCCTCATCACAGTTCCGTTCTTGCCTGTGTTGGGCTATTTGAATCCAGTTTATTCCTGCTACTGAGTTAATGTCATCTGTCCATTTCTTTTTTGGTCTTCCTCTGTCTTTTTCCCACAGGACCCATCCACTTTGTACATTCCAATGTCCACCTCCTGTCTTTATACCTGGATATATGCCCTGCCCATTGCTATTTCATCTTCGCAGCAATTTCCGGTATGCTTGTTATAAACTCGTTGCATTATTTGAGAGGTGCGTGCGCCGATTCGCGGGTGTGAAAACGCGACTTACATGCGGATCATTAAACAAAATCGGTCTCCTGTGGCCAACGACTTATGCTTTACCAGTCGTCTACCGGTCCCTGGGATCTCAGGGATCATAACAAAAGAATGCTATAGTTTATTTTTTCGCCGGGAGACGACGGGTTAAGATTCATGGAAGGTTTAGGTTGCACCAACTTACAGACGAATAAACTTCTAGCCCCCTTATTCATGAACGTCTATCAAACCTATATTAGTTAACTAGCCGCTAAAGTTCGTTTGTCCTTATCTGTCACTTTGACATTGACGTTTGTAAAAATGGGACAGAGAACATTTTAGTTAGCAGAGGTTTGTTAAGTTTTATGAATATAGGGCTAAATATGGCGTCGGCAGCTGGCATTCCATAAAAGCTTGTCAAACTATCCATACAATGAGATTTTAACGTTTACAGACGGTTTGGTGCAACCCACCTTTAACTTTAGATACTACAGGAAAGACACACTACTAGACGGTTTGGGAAACAAACAGGCAAAAATATTACATCAAGTTAATCATAATAAACATAACATTAGCCAAACAGTTTCCACTACTGACTAATACAAAATCTGTTGCTCAGACCAAAAAACGAAACTTCAAAATAACACTATATGCTAAGAATTGATAATTTAGCAACAAGCAGAACGAGAGTATCTCTTCATTTATGGCCTCGACGGTCATTTATGTGAAACAAGGTACCAATTATTAAGAAAATAGAAATGTTCGGGTTCGAAAACCAGAGGACTTTTACAAAACCTGAAAGTCAATTTTCTGAACCAGCGTCAGGTGCTCTATCGGTGGTTAGAAGCTAGTCCATTATTTACTGGACACCCTGTATATGCTTCAGCCTACTCTCCTTTGTTTGCCGTGTATTACGGGCAGAGTCAGATTGCCTTGAATTAGTGAGGCAATTTGTGAGGTTGCACGTTCCAGGAGTCCCACGAATGGATCTTAGACCTCGTACGCGCCCGCTTTTAGCAGTGCCTCCGGCTCGCACTGTGTCTCAAAGGAACTCACCGCACCTCCGCGCCCTGACGCTGCTGAATGCCCTGTTGGTGTCAGCACCCGAGTGTGATCTGCTCGCGTGGCGATGGACGGCTGTGTGTAGGGAGTGTCTGAAGTTCTGTGAGATGAAGGATGATAGGCTTTCTAGTGTACCTACGTAGATAATTAGTATCATTGTTTTGTTCCTTTAAGCTGATGTTTCGTTTCACAGTGTATTAGACTCAATCTGTAATGCTGTGTAAATATATTTAAATAAATAAATATGTCATGCTCCCAACGCCACGCACGTCTATATAAGAGGCCTAACCCACCCGAATTACTTTCAGCCTACTACACATACGAGAACCTGGATACTCTAGCGCCCAACTTTACCGATTTCCACCTAGACTTGGCGGATTTCTCCGCCGCCCTGCCGACCATACCGATATCCCTCCCCAATATCAGCATGCCGTCGATATCGCTCCCGGACATCAACATCACGCTGCCGGACATAAGCGAGAACCTTCCGGAAGTGTCCAGGACCTACGTGGAGTACAGGGATATAGTGCATAACAGGATGTCGGACGCCTCCGATTATATGAAGGTGGTGGCTGAGAGCTGTTTTGAGGAGCTGAGGCGATATTGGCACGGCGTCATTGGATGATTAAAGATTAGTTTTGTTTTCTTTTGCATTGGAACGAAAGTGTAGATTTATATTAAAGGAAGAATTGAAAAATGTAGGCTCCGAGCAGGTTTCGAACCAGAGGGCCAACTCTGTACTTCGAAAATCGAAGTTCGTATCGTGCCGTCCCTTTCACTCATATAGTGTATAACACGAGAGTGAAAGGGACGGCACTCTGCGATAGGGATGTTGACTCAAAATTTATTAGTATCTGAATTATTATCCAAAAGAAAGAAGAGATAAAACTACGGTGATACTAATGGTGAAAATCCAATTAAAATATCTCAAAAAATAACGAAGCTACCGCCTAGAATGTTTTAATTAGATAGAAAGCGCTACAAATCAGTGACGTCACTGACCTAAAGCGCCGTAGTAAATGACGATCGTTCAACACAGAGGTGCGTTTTGCGGAAAAGGGACAGAACGTGCCCTCACTTAAAACTTTGAAGACTTATAATTTTACTAGCTGCGCCCTGCGGTGTTACCCGCGGATAAAAGGTAGCCTATGTCCTATTCTGATGTCTAAGCTACAATACTGGAAAGTTTCATAGAGATCCGTTCAGTAGTTTTTGAGATTAAGCGGAACGTACATCCATCCGCTCAAATTTTCACGTTTATAATATTATTAGCATAGTTATTTATCCTTTTTTCGCCATTTGATTGTCAATTTGATCCTTATTCGAAAGAATTTGAAGTTATTTTTATTTGATATCACATCCCTATTTTAAGGCATACGCGGCCAATCGCTCTAGCCTCTTGAGCTACCGGACAACCACGCTCAGCCCCCAAATTCCTCAACCGTTCTGTCTTACAACGCCTTAGCGTACAGCGACATCTACCTAGAAAACTGGGGCTACTTTAACGGCACCAACGTCTCAAATTACATTGAGAAATGAATCTATCTCATTAGATCCATTCAGTAGATCCACTGTGTATCTAATCGTCAAT
Organism: Epiblema foenella; assembly: GCA_963556455.1. Lineage (NCBI taxonomy): Eukaryota > Metazoa > Arthropoda > Insecta > Lepidoptera > Tortricidae > Epiblema > Epiblema foenella. Next base: position 1,308,029 of record OY747106.1, read on the forward strand.
TACACCAATTTTTGTACAGAACACACTGTCCTACAGTAGACTTTGTAGTTCAAAAATATGTTCAAGATATATTTTTATAACACGCTCACTTTTGTTCTAATGCGTATTGCAGTTTGCATTTAGAACGTTACAAGAGAAATGTCATCGAAAATATAATGAAGAAATGAATGTAATAACTAATCATGTTATATACTTGGCAAAAATTCGTCCTAAATACAGATTTGACGGTATTTCTGCAAATTATAATAACTAGATGCTTGGTGTGACCGTTATCTTAGTGGTAACAGCATACAAAATCTATGGTCAGTAGTAACTGATTTTTCAGTTGAAAAACCAATTACCGACGATTTGACTTCAATAGTTAACCCAGTGATGGTGTGAAAGCCGCAGTTCCTGTGTTGTCGGTGCCTTTGATCTAAATGCAAACTAAAGGCTTGTTCACACAGTGCGCGATGCCCGCGCAGCGCGACCGCTGGGCACCGGAACGTACGGTAGCCGGTTAGCGACGCCGCACAGGCTGCGTGACGACTGCGGGACGTTATCATAGATTACGGCGCGCTGCGCGAGCGTTGCGTGTAGAGATGGGTAAGCTCGACTCCGAGGAACGATTCGAATCACTAAATCCGGCTCCGCTATCGAAACTGACTCTGCTTATCGACTCCTTCGAATCCCTCTAACCAAATCACTCCGAACTCGCTCGTTGCAATACAAATTCAGTGATTTGGTTGGTTCTTCGGATCATTTAAAACTCAAAAAAAAACTCAAAATATTCTTTATTCAAATAGGCCTAGCAACAAGCACTTTTGAATAGTCAGTTATATATTACATAAATTGAATCTAATTATTAAGAGCAATTTATTGATGCATATGAAATTTTAAAAAAGACATGAATTACTGTAATGTATGTCAACAATTTGATTCTTTTAACTCAGGATTTGATCGAAATACACGAAAGTACGCATTTTGTTCGGTCTTGTTGTTTTTAGAATGCGACGATAAATTTTTCTATTATTATAGATTAGTTAATGGGTGGATCAACTTTTTTTGTGTTGTTATCTTGACCCGTTGTCCAAGGGACACTAGTGGCGCAGTTTGTTCAAAAAAATGTTGTATTAAGTTCTACAAACATGCTCAGTAGATGGAGCATTATGGAAATAGCTTATAAGCACCACAAACATACATATGTTTGATAAACTTAAATAGCATAAAATCACGATTTTATTCGAATTTTGTCCCCTGGACAACTGGACGTAACCACGGCAACGAGTGGCACTAAAAAGTTGATTCACCCTAATAACATTTAATTAATTTTATTGTAACGTAATGACTAATAATATATAAGTTCATTTTGGCTCTGTTTTGTGAAAGTTTCTATCGGCGATTCGGTTGGCGGCCATAGCTCACGAGGTTCCCCGATTTGAGCCTAACGGCCGGCAGGGCCAAGCCCGGCTCGCTCATCGCCGACTCACCGCGATTCAAGTCATTCATTCGAGTCTGTACCGAGTCGGAATTAATAAATCCTCGGAGTCGATAATATTTGAAAGGAGTTGATAAGGAAACGGATCCGCTTACGGATTCGACTCATTTAAATCTTCAAGTCCGGATTTACCCATCTCTTTGCGCGGCGTCCCGTTGCGTCGCTGTTTGACCAAGCTTGTTATAAATCCATCACACGGAAACTTATACAGAAGGATGGATCAATTATTCCTTGTTCCTCGTTACCATGGTTTAAAACTGTGATTTTATAGGGTTTAGATCTACCAAACATGAGTTTTAGCGATGAGAATAAATTTATATGGACATAGGTCATCTCTTGAGCGCGCTTGAAGCTCATAATATAAACATCTTTCTAAGAAACTCGGTTACTGTTGTCTTCTCGCTGACGGGACAGAATAACAACAAGAAAAAGTTGATTGACCCAGAAACACAACGAAACTGTGTCAGAACCGTGACGCCCAGGTGCGTCACTCCGTATACGCTGTATCAAGCTCCCGTGTTATAGATTTTTATTTATATGAATAGGATAGTTTATACCATAAGTACTTAATTATTACTGGCAATTTAATTTGGCAGCATTTTGCGCGTCACGCGTTTATATAGTTGAAGAATCATATTACTCAGCAAACAACTATATTTTGTATGTTAATTTCATACAGTTTGTAACAATTTCTATTGGTTTTAAAAAAATGTATGTATGTATGTAAAATTCTTTATTGTACATGAATAAAACATAACATAAATTACAAGAACAGTTGACATATATGTACAAAGGCGAGCTTATCCCTGTAAGGGATTTCTTCCAGCTAACCTTAAAAATATAGTTTTTGAGTGTGTCTAATGATTTTTTGTCTTTTCTATGTCTATGATATGAATAATGATAGTTATTTTGTTATTATAATTTGAGTCTTATTTATCGTCGGGTAAGAAGCAAAACTCGCTATCAATCTGTCACTACTCTTCGAAACCTCGTATCTCAGTACTGAAACGATGCTGATATACGAGCTTTATTTTAAGTAGGTATTTGTTACTTAGTGACTTTTGCTCGTAACCCGTCGTTATGTTACACACACTCCTAAGTTTAATACTAATTATGATTTATCAAATTATTACTATAATTATTTGTGATGAGAGTACAAAATAATTATGTCACTGCAATATTCGCATAAATTATTTAACGTTATCAATTAATAATGTTTATATTATTTAAATAATAATATATTCTGCTACTGCTTACCATATTCATAATCTGGAATCCAGTGAAAAATAATATTTAAATTATTTAATATTGAAGTAAAACCTTATGTACCTTTGAAATAATATGTGGCCATAATTGGGAGTTTTAATTACCTGTTAATTGATTTAATTTAAATTTATTTTCATTTACGAAGTAAGTATGTGTAATTTTATTCTTCGGTGACTAAAATTGAAGACTAATTTTCTAAAAGACTTAACCCCTAGTCATACGTTCGATTTGATTTTAAAAGTAATCTAATTGGTCACCGAGTTTTATTTTTATTTAAATAATAACAGGGCATCACAAATTATTTCAAGATTTTAATCGGTAAATTGAAGTGCTTTATTACACTCAGAAGCAATGTAAAGCTGTATCAGGGATGTAACAGGGATGGTTCCGATTCCGTTAACTCGGAACTTCCGATTGGTTTTAAACATCCGGTTCTGTTATTTTTAAAACGGATGTTATATCGGATGTCAAAGCAGCTCAGCGGGGAGAAATGAGCGGCGTACATCAAAAACAAACAGGTTTATAATTTTTATTTAGAATAGGATTAGACTTGCCCTGCCCTTAACATCTTATCCATCTATCATTCGGGCTCCGCATCCGTTTTCAGTTCCGGCACCGATTCCGGTTCTGGTTGATATACGGAATTTAAAACATCTGGTTCCGCTTCCGGTTCCGATAAAACCACATCTGTTACATCCCTGATCTGTATATCATGTATAGACATCCATCGCTGCACGATATAAGAATATCATGCTGTGTCATCTGAGGGAGTACTCCTAGCTTCGTATAGTGCCGTCCCTTTCACTCTCGTGTTATACACTATATGAGTGTAAGGGACGACACGATACGAAGTTCGGATTTCGAAGTTCAGTTTATAGCCTGTAAATGGGTCATTGACAGATTCAGGTTCGTGTCTTTTCGGTGGACATATCAAAAGTTAATGGCAACAAAGCTTTATTTTGGATTGGTCTAGTAACCCGCATAAACAGTCTCCGTTGCTATAAATCCATGTACTAAAAACATAGCTTACACGCACATAAACCGTTAACTATTGGCCACCGAAGGGACAACTTTTGTTTTTACAACTGACAATGAACCTAAATAGCCTCCGAAATTACTTGACCGATTATGTTGCAATTTTCACTAACATGACATGTAGCTTTAATTTCAATGATGGATGTATAATATGTTGAAAATGACCTGAATGGCTTCGACGAAAGGATGGTACAGCCGTTCCTCTTCGCTCGACTTGGCGGGGACACTACCGTGCTACTAGATACATTCAGAATGAGAGCAAACTAGTTCTATTCAAAGTATTTCAGTTTTCTTTGCGTTTGACGTTATTTAAGTTAGAATAAGTCTTAATTAATTTGGGTTGGTATCTAATTCGCGCAGACTATGCCCCTTATTCATAAAACTTAACAAACCTCTGCTAACTAAAATGTTCTTTGTCCCTTTCACACAAACGTAAATGTCATAGTGACAAATAAGGACAAACGAACTTTAGCGGCTACGTAACTAATATAGGTTTGATAGACGTTTATGAATAAGGGGGTTTATGTGACGATCCAAATCAAAAGGGACCTTATGGCAGCAGGCGCTTACGATGCACCGATTCACTATTGTATTCGAACAGCGGCAATAAAAGCGTAAGTGCCGGCCGCCATAAGGTCCCTTTCAATATGGATTATCACATATATTTATATATGTCAGTATTGTAATAACGGGCTATTTTTTGACATAATTATATTATTCGTACGCAATCATGTTTTATTTGCACCGCGATTTCAAACCCGGGGAAGGATAGAGGACAGACACCTGACAAGCTTTAGGTGAGTGACTCATATTATTCTATCGTTCATGTATCACTCTGTCCTTCCCCGCCTCCTTATACGATATTATAGCTATACACAATTGGGAAGGACAGAGAAGCCACCATATCCTTGTACTAATCACATTCCTTTTCCAGGTTACAATTACTCGGAGTACATACCTCAGAGAGAGATGGAAGACGCGTACAAACCTCCACAGATAGTCCAAGACTCGGTGCTATCGCAACGGGTCGCCGCGCTAGAGGACTGGGCGTTAAACGTCGATGGTCGACTCAAATTCTTCGACCAGAAACTCTCCAAATTCGACAATCTAGAACAACAAATAGAGCAATACTCAGTTAAATATCTACAGAACAATCTAGTCCAAATAATCAATGCCGATGGTAACAGCGAAGCTGTAGCGGCGAAGCTGAAGCAATACTTCGATAATCATTACATTACCAAAGAACAGATGCAGCGAATGAGTATAGAGATACATGAGCGGCTAATTACCTCGTGGAAGCCTGAAATGGACGAGGACAAGATACGATCCCTAATCCAAGAGTACCTGTCGGTGTTTGAGAGGAGACAGATGGAGGTGATTGTGGAGAGGTTCAAGGAGTACGTGAGGGAGGTGGAGGTTAGGAGGGAGGGGGGGGAGTTCGACGCGGAGGCGGTGCGCAGGATAGTGGCGGGGATGCTCGACGTGTATGACGCCGATAAAACTGGCCTCGTGGATTACGCGCTTGAGTCCGCAGGTCAGTTACATTCGATTATAACCTTTTCTTATATGTCCGACCGACCCCACACTCACCCATGGGCCGACCGGCGCCATGATCCGGTGTGACGACCGGTTTAGCCTAGTGGGTAGTGCACCTGCCTGTGAAGCTGACGGTCCTGGGTTCGAATCCCGGTCAGGGCAAATATTTGTGTGATGAGCATGAATATTTGTTTCTGAATCTTGGATGTTTTCTATGTATTTAAGTATAATTTATATCTATTAAATATATCGTCGTCTAGTACTAGTACCTATAACACAAGCCTTCTTGAGCTTACTGTGGTACTAGTTCGATTTGTGTAAGATTGTCCTCTAATATTTATTTATTTATTTTATTTATATGCGCACCATCTTCACCCGCTATGGCGTGCAGTACGATATCAACCTACATGCATTCCTATAGGGTTCAACTTCGCTTTTGACATTCCAATTTATTCTCCCAACGAATAAGGAGTTATTGGGATAGCAGCAAAATTAGATTTCAGAGTAATCAAAATCAAAACATTTATACTGCAAATAGGCCTCAAAGGCACTTTTACAAGTCAAAATCTATCTATATCAAATAAAAATAATACAATAATCAAAGTATCATTAATTAAATGTAGTGTTACATGTCAAAAATAAGACTAAGAAACTTATGATTATAGAGATGTATAAGGTCTCTAAGCGTCAAGATAAAAGGTAGGCAGTACACTAATCATAATAAAATATTGTGAAATATGTCTCTAAGCGTTAAAATGAAAGTAATAAAATCTAATAAATAAATATCCTCAGAGATGTATAAGGTCTCCGACCGTCAGTCTAAAAATAAAATCAAATGAGAACAGAGCGAAGTCTCTCATCATGTCAATTCCACTGAACACTAGTACGAAGTTACTAGTCCTTGCAAACATGAACAGACCGGACCCCACAAACAGCACCCGTACACACAATAAAATCAAAAAATGGCTATGTTACTATCTAAAACTTTAATAAAATCATTGTAGCCTTTAATAACTTTCTTGGTATTATCAATACTTTAGTCATAATTCGGAATCATTACATTTTAAAACTTATAAGGCCTCTTAAGTAGCGGTATTGCTTAATACAATAGTACATTATTTACCAAGGGCGGTAAAACAAAGAAGGTCTCAGATCGCAGGTATTTGACGCCCGAGCCGAAGGCAAGGGCGATAATTATGCGATCTGAGGCTTTCTTAATTACCGCCCGAGGTAAGTACAAGATTTTATGTCACCCCCTGGCCAGGAAGTGGGATTTTCCGCGCACGGAGCGTGCGGTAATTGCCACTTTATGGCAAGGTGTGACATAAAATTAATTGTTCTTTCATCAGGCGGGCAAGTGGTATCGACCAAGTGCACAGAACTGTACCAAATCAAGACGAAGCAGTACTCGGTGCTGGGGCTGCCGGTGTGGTGGGTGTACACGTCGCCGCGGTTCGCGCTCACGCCGGGCGCCATGCCCGCCGAGTGCTGGGCCTTCCAGGGCTTCCCCGGCTACCTGGGTGAGTGTGGCTGCCGTCCCGCCGTACTGAGGGCGGTACCAGAGGAGTTACTCCGAACTCGTATCGTACCGTCCCTTTCACTCTTATGGTGTATAACACGAGAGTACAGAGACTGGGGCTGCCGGTGTGGTGGGTGTACACGTCGCCGCGGTTCGCGCTCACGCCGGGCGCCATGCCCGCCGAGTGCTGGGCCTTCCAGGGCTTCCCCGGCTACCTGGGTGAGTGTGGCTGCCGTCCCGCCGTACTGAGGGCGGTACCAGAGGAGTTACTCCGAACTCGTATCGTACCGTCCCTTTCACTCTTATGGTGTATAACACGAGAGTACAGAGACTGGGGCTGCCGGTGTGGTGGGTGTACACGTCGCCGCGGTTCGCGCTCACGCCGGGCGCCATGCCCGCCGAGTGCTGGGCCTTCCAGGGCTTCCCCGGCTACCTGGGTGAGTGTGGCTGCCGTCCCGCCGTACTGAGGGCGGTACCAGAGGAGTTACTCCGAACTCGTATCGTACCGTCCCTTTCACTCTTATGGTGTATAACACGAGAGTACAGAGACTGGGGCTGCCGGTGTGGTGGGTGTACACGTCGCCGCGGTTCGCGCTCACGCCGGGCGCCATGCCCGCCGAGTGCTGGGCCTTCCAGGGCTTCCCCGGCTACCTGGGTGAGTGTGGCTGCCGTCCCGCCGTACTGAGGGCGGTACCAGAGGAGTTACTCCGAACTCGTATCGTACCGTCCCTTTCACTCTTATGGTGTATAACACGAGAGTACAGAGACTGGGGCTGCCGGTGTGGTGGGTGTACACGTCGCCGCGGTTCGCGCTCACGCCGGGCGCCATGCCCGCCGAGTGCTGGGCCTTCCAGGGCTTCCCCGGCTACCTGGGTGAGTGTGGCTGCGCTGCCGGCCCGGCGTACTGACGGCGGTACCAGAGGAGTTACTCCGAACTCGTATCGTACCGTCCCTTTCACTCTTATGGTGTATAACACGAGAGTACAGAGACTGGGGCTGCCGGTGTGGTGGGTGTACACGTCGCCGCGGTTCGCGCTCACGCCGGGCGCCATGCCCGCCGAGTGCTGGGCCTTCCAGGGCTTCCCCGGCTACCTGGGTGAGTGTGGCTGCCGTCCCGGCGCCGGCGTACTGAGGGCAGTACCAGAGGAGTTACTCCGAACTCGCATCGTGCCGTCCCTTTCACTCTTATGGTGTATAACACGAGAGTACAGAGACTGGGCTGCCGGTGTGGTGGGTGTACACGTCGCCGCGGTTCGCGCTCACGCCGGGCGCCATGCCCGCCGAGTGCTGGGCCTTCCAGGGCTTCCCCGGCTACCTGGGTGAGTGTGGCTGCCGTCCCGCCGTACTGAGGGCGGTACCAGAGGAGTTACTCCGAACTCGTATCGTACCGTCCCTTTCACTCTTATGGTGTATAACACGAGAGTACAGAGACTGGGGCTGCCGGTGTGGTGGGTGTACACGTCGCCGCGGTTCGCGCTCACGCCGGGCGCCATGCCCGCCGAGTGCTGGGCCTTCCAGGGCTTCCCCGGCTACCTGGGTGAGTGTGGCTGCGCTGCCGGCCCGGCGTACTGACGGCGGTACCAGAGGAGCTACTCCGAACTCGTATCGTACCGTCCCTTTCACTCTTATGGTGTATAACACGAGAGTACAGAGACTGGGCTGCCGGTGTGGTGGGTGTACACGTCGCCGCGGTTCGCGCTCACGCCGGGCGCCATGCCCGCCGAGTGCTGGGCCTTCCAGGGCTTCCCCGGCTACCTGGGTGAGTGTAGCTGCCGTCCCGGCGTACTGAGGGCGGTACCAGAGGATTTCAAGCTTACATGGTCATTTACGTGATCCACAAACAATGGTCTCGCCGGAAGACCAGCGCTGGCTTGTGAGTCAGCATTATGCTGAGGCGGGACCATTTCGTGGCAATTTTATTAGTTATTAGTTATAAATGTACTATCTTTTAGTGTCTATGCCACGAATAAATTATTTTCATTTCATTTCATTTACATTAGAATTACGATTTGAAACGGGATATTTACCATGTATATTTTCATGTATTATCCTTGATAACGGCGCTTGCAACAGTGCCGAAATATCGGGAACTCAAAAATACAAATATATATGGTAAATATCCCGTTTCAAATCGTAATTCTAAGTACCAGAGGAGTTTAAGAAAAAATTGTACACGTTCTTAAAATCTAAGGCTTATTACACAATACATGAATATTTAACTGATATTGTACATTGACAAAATTATTATATTAGACTAGCGACCCGCCCCGGCTTCGCACGGGTGCACTATTTAATGGATGTTATTATACATATAAACCTTCCTCTTCAGTCACTCTATCTATTAAGAAAACCGCATCAAAATCCGTTGCGCAGTTTTAAAGATTTAAGCATACTTAGGGATATAGGGAGAGAGAAAGCTACTTTGTTTTATACTATGTAGTGATTATTAATTATTGTATTTATTGTCATTGACATTTTTGATTTATTAAGGCTCGGTTTTATAAAGATCCGTTAGATCTTATGTCGGTATGTTATGTCAAAAAATTTACCGAGTTACTGAAATTTGATCTGACATTTGGTCTAACGGATCTTTATAAAATCCGGCCTAAAAGTATTATTGTAGCGGCCAGTTAGCAGCTACACTTGACTTGTAGTTACAGGCAGTTGATGGAGTGCGGTGAAAGATCGTTGAAGTTTGTAGAAGTATATTAAAATAACGTAAAGATACAGTAAAGTTAATAGTTGGTTGCTCTTTGTCTAGATGCGTATAGTTCACCGTTTTGTAATGCACTGTCTGTCTTTTATAACTTAAAATATTACTAATATTCGCTGCCACGCGACTCGAAGTAGGTCGCAAGTAAGCATAAAGAAATGTACGGTGATGAAACCGTACAATTATATACGTAAAAATTTGTGCATGCGATACACATGACAACTATATTTGCATGTCTGTATGACGAAACATGTAGATCTATGTACCTAGTTGTAAACCCACCTATTTGTACCATGTTTTACTGAAATTGAAAAAACAAGTACTGAAGCTACACTGAACTTCTTATCGTGCCGTCCCTTTCACTCGTATGGTGTATAACATGAGAGTGGAAGGGACGGCACGATACGAACTTCGTATCGTGTCGTTCCTTTCACTCGTATGGTGTATAACACGAGAGTGAAAGGGACGGCACGATGCGAAGTTCGCAGTACAGAGCCTGGGCTGCCGGTGTGGTGGGGGGACCGTGTGTTGACCTCTATGCGCAACGGAAAAGAGGGGTATTTTAAGTTTGTATCTCTGTATATTTCTTTATGTCACACCTGTCCATAAAGTAGCAATTACCGCACGCTCCGCGCGTGGAAAATCCCACTTCCTGGTCAGGGGGTGACATAAAATTTTGTACTTACCTCGGGCGGCAACTAAGAAAGCCTCAGATCGCATAATTATCGCCCTTGCCTTCCTGCGGTCTGAGACATTCTTTGTTTTACCGCCCTTGGTAATGTACTATTTTTTGAACCTGACTGTGGCTTTATAGGCCGGGCACAATAAAGCGATAGGAGTGCCCGGTTGGAGAGTAGCCTGGGGAAGATCCAGGGGAAACCTTCGACACGACCATGCAGGCGCACAGTGAAGTGCGTAGAACAAACTAGGTGGACAAAAACCCCTATCGAATATCTCAAAACTTTCTATTAACAGGTGTACCTGATAGTCATACATTAAGATCGACGCAAATTATTTTCCCCCCCTCCCCTCCATTTGCAAATGATAAGGGTCACTACTTAAGACAACATGCAATTTACAGTGCATTCATTACAGCAATCGCTCTTGACCTTATATCGTTCTGTGCAGTTCTGTAAAGTTTGTTATCATATTCTTGTGATGGATTCTAATCTCAAGGGTAAGTAGTATATTTTGTACTGATTTTTTTTAAATTATATCTCATTTTACATATAGATACGTAGTCTAGCCATAAATTCTGTCCCAACTTTTTCGCCATTTTAAATTTAATAATGGTACGTTCGATGTACTTTTGGTTCTTGATTATGCTTAAATAGACATTTGGCTGTCAGAAAAAGTATATTTGGCTCCAGGTATCGTTTCCCTGAAGATGGAGTGGGGCATCAAAGAGAATCGTGTCGCAGTGATAGCGTTATACAAGTGTAACAAGCAAGTGAACAACATTTTCAAACTGCTGAAACCTTTGAATATAACAAAGAAATTTATCTATCGTACCATCAAGCGATACAACGACATCGGTTTAGTCGACGACCGGCCCAGGAGCGGTCGACCACGGCAAACAAGGACACCGGCAGCGATTAAAGCGGTAGCTGAGCGAATTCGGAGAAATCCGCTACGCAAGCAGAAAATCATGGCTAGGGAAATGAAAATTCCCCCTAGAACTATGTCCCGTATCATAAAACAAGACCTTAAGCTTGGGGCTTATCGACGGAGCACAGGTCAGCGATTGACAGCGGCCCTACGGAAAATAAGAGCGACGAGAGCTAAAGTGTTATGGTCGCGGCATGCAAAGGGCGGATATCGTAATATTCTGTTTACAGATGAAAAAATCTTTACTGTGGAGCAAAAATTCAACCGCCAAAATGATAAAATATATGCTCACAGTTCCCAAGAAGCTTCTGAAAAAGTTCCAAGGGTAGAAAGAGGCCACCATCCTGCATATGGCATGGTTTGGTGTGGAGTATCCTATGAAGGCGTCACAGAGCTTCATTTTTGTGAACAAGGGGTAAAAATACGTGCTACGAACTATCAAAAAGACATTTTGAAGAGAGTTGTTAAGCCGCTAAATGATACTTTATTTGCCGGTAAGCACTGGATATTTCAACAAGACTCTGCCCCTGCACATAAAGCTAAGACAACGCAACGGTGGTTAGCGACGCATTTACCCGAGTTTATTGCGGCTGAAGATTGGCCCTCAGGAAGCCCGGATATCAACCCCTTGGACTATGGTCTGTGGAATATTTTGGAGGAGAAAGCCTGCTCTAAACCTCATCGCAATGTTGAGTCTCTGAAGTTAGATTTAGTGCGGGCAGCGGCTTCAATACCCATCGATACCGTCCGTGCCGTCATAGACGAGTGGCCGGACCGTTTAAAGAAGTGTGTTAAAGTAAAAGGTGGACATTTTGAATAAATATTTTATTTTATACAATCTGTATAGTATAATTAATAAAAATAACCCTAATTTATTTATAAACTTTCTTTTATTTTCAAAATAAATGTCATTTCATATAGGACAGAATTTATGGCAAGACTACGTATAAGTGCCATACTTCGAAGTTATAGCAAATTTCACCCCTAACTTAAACTTTATCGGTCAGAAATTAACATGTCCCCACTTGTCCCCGCGGAGATTTTTAAATATATGATACTTATATGTATGTACTTTCATATACTGTTATCATTGGCGACTCGAGTTAACCCGGAATTAAAATATGTTTTTTTTTCAGATGTGGACGTTTCTCTATCAAGATTGGACTTTTGCAATGTATGGTTGTCTCATGGCAAGGAAACAAGAAATACTGAACTACTTAACCTAGTATCATCGAAATGTGATCTGAGTGGTGCGACTGAAAGCTCTTTAAGGGATGTCAAGGTTGCTATAGCACGATTTTCGTCTAAAATTTTACAAAAGTGGGAGAGTTGCCGTAAGTCCAAAACTCGCTTTTTTGAGAAGAATGCTGAGTGGATTCGGGGAGAAGATTTATCGTTTAAGGTGTCTGTGTGTACTGCCGTGCCATCGTCATCTTCAGAAATTACTCCAGGTCCCGGAAGACCACAGGTGGAATTTTCAAAATCTTGTCCTAAAACAAAACGACGACGTGTAGAGGCGTGTAGATGATCTCATACAAACTCGAAGTTCTAGTGAATTGTTATATGCCGCCGAAGTATCAGGTCGTTTATCAGGTAGTGTAAAAGTGGCACGTAGTATAAAGGAAGTTGCTGACAGCCCCGATGGACCATCCATGTCTACAAAGGATGAAGGTACGGTATGTGGTGCTAGGTGTATGACGAATGAAGAAGCTTTAGCGTATTATTTAGATAGTAAGTCAACAGTGATTGGCAAAAGAGATTAAAGCACTTTACTTGAATCTCTATTCGTGGTACTATATGCCGGCGACAGTTCACAAAATTTTAGTTCACGGTGTTGACATAATTCGATCGGCTCCGCTGCCGATTGGCCAGCTTTCTGAAGAGCCTCAAGAAGCTCGCAATAAGGATTTGAGAAGGTTTAGGGAACACCATACAAAAAAGCGCAGTCGTCAAGCCACGAATAGAGATTTAATTAATATGCTGTTGATTACATCTGACCCTTTAATTACCAGCTTTAGAGATGTACATGAACAGAAAAGAGGCCAACTCCCTTCTGATGTTTTAGCTTTATTAATTCCACCTAGTGTTAAGAATACAAATGTAGACGTAGTTTCTAGTTTTCACAATGTAAATTATAATGACTCTAATGATTTCTCTGATGATTCTGAATCTTCAGACGACGTCGATGAATAGATATAAGTAATTAGTATAGACCTTAATTTTCAATATCGTTACACGTAATTAGTTAATGTTTGTTTTTAATTTTGTACTGTTAATTAAGTTATAACCTCATTTCAATTAATTACTTTAGTCGTTAGTTAATAATCCTTACGAATAGCCGTAAATTCGTGGTATTATTATACCAAATGTTATGTCTATATAAGATTTATTTGTTTTAATAGTGATAAGTTATGTCGCTTTTGCATTTTATGTTAGTTTAAGACATCTTGTAATTATTGTTTTAATTTTTGTATCACAAAATATACTGACTTTATGATATTTTATTTTATTATTCGAGTCCACCCCCTCTATACATCAAAATATCGATAACAACATGAAAAAAATATGTCATGTATGCATAATAAGCATAAATAAATTGAAATAACTGCAAAAATAATTTTGTCCACCTAGCTTGTTCTACGCACTTCACTGTGAGGCGATTTAAACAGTGGAATATTCTAACAGTTTATAGTTGTCTGTCTGTGGCATCATAGCTCCCTAACGAATGAACAGATTTGTCTGAATTATAACCGACCGGTTTAGCCTAGTGGGTAGTGCACCTGCCTGTGAAGCTGACGGTCCTGGGTTCGAATCCCGGTCAGGGCAAATATTTGTGTGATGAGCATAAATATTTGTTTCCGAGTCTCGGATGTTTTCTATGTATTGAAGTATTTATATCTATTAAATATATCGTCGTCTAGTACCCATAACACAAGCCTTCTTGAGCTTACTGTGGGGCTAGTTCGATTTGTGTAAGATTGTCCTCTAATATTTATTTATTATTTATTTATTTATTATTATAATTGGAAGTATTTTAATCAAGTCTTGATGGCGGAGATAGTTCTTAGCTATGTTTTGTGTCCGGAGTTTTTTTTAATTTTATACAATGAACTTGTTTCCAGTGGTGCGCACGTACGCTGTGGTGGAGGTGACGGGTTTCTCCGTCGAGCACATGTCGCGGCTACTCGCTGTCGACGGAAAGATTGAATCCGCACCCAAGAACTTCTCTGTCTATGTGAGTATCACACATGACACTTGTACGTCAGACCAATTATTTTTTACATATTATATTTTTACTAGCGACCCGCACGGGTGCAATGCTGATGCATGTATTATACATATAAACCTTCCCCTTGAGTCACTCTATCTATTAAAAAAAACCGCATCAAAACCCGTTGCGTAGTTTTAAAGATTTAAGCATACATAGGGATATAGGGACAGAGAAAGCGTCTTTGTTTTATACTATGTAGTGATGCTGTTTTTTTTCATTCTCCCTCATAAATCAAAAATGACTCAACGTTTAAAAAAAAAAAATATTTCTAAATGTGCAACTCGAGCCCATTCATATGACACCCCACTTGACATGTTCACTAGACTTTCAAATTTGGAACCACCTTATTATCTGTCATATTTTACGGAAAATAAAATAGATATATAAAAATACATCTAGGTTACCTTTCTTTATAACTGTTCGAAATTTCATATCGATAGCATAAGTAGTTATTGTGATATTTAGCGATGTGACAGACAGACAAAGTGAAACCATAAGGGTTCCTTTTTTACCATTTTGGTACGGAACCATAAAAATCAAATAAAGTAAGCACATCAAGTCACGTCAACGCGTCTTCTACGTACGAAAGGCTAGTCCTAGCCTTAACGGCTCGAGCCGTCAAGGTTCGTCCGAGCTCTATCTCACGACACTACTTAGGCTCGGTTTTATAAAGACCCGTTAGACCTTATGTCGGTTTGTTCTGTCAAAAAATGTACTGAGTTACTGAAATTTGATCTGACATTTGGTCTAACGGATCTTTATAAAACCCGACCTTTATAAAATCCGTAAGTTCAGTAATGTGTCTTGGAATTTTATTATAGAATTTCCCAAGAACGACTTTTTCGCCTTTACTAGTCTTTAAAAAGTTATTTTGAGTTTTCCAGTGTTTCTGGTAGTAATTAACTTATCAGTGTTCGTTGGGAAATTATATAAGTTCCTCCTAACATACATGATTATTTCAAATATACGTGGGTCAATCAACTTTTTCTTGTTGTTATTCTGTCCCGTCAGCGAGGAGACAACAGTAACCGAGTTTCTTAGAATTTTTTTTTAACATGGACTTCAAGCATGCTCAAGACATGACCCATGTCCAAATGAATATATGCTCATCGCTAAAACTCATGTTTGGTATATTAAATCCTATAAAATCACAGTTTTAAAGAGTGACTCAGGAGGCGTAACCATGGTAACGAGCAACAAAAAATAGTTGATCCACCCATGTAATAGAGGTTATTAGTGTGAATTTTCCCAATTGCCAGGGCCTCCACGGCGAGCAGGACCCGGAGCCGCACCTGTTCGGCAGCTACATGTACGACGCGAACGGCACCGCCATACAACACTTCCCCGTGCAGCGGCCGAAGCTCACCGACATCGGCGGGGTGCGGTACCCCGTCGCGTACGACATCATAGAGCTGCGCGTGGAGAGCAACCACGGGAACCCGACCTACACTTGTGTCTATAGGTAATACACACACACACACACACACACACACATACACACACACATACACACAGCGCAGTAAACGTCAACCTCATGCCAAACTCAAACTCTTCACATACTTGGGTCTATCACTTGGCTTACTTTTTCCAAAATTATATAATGTCCTATTATTGATTCTTAACATTGTTACTGGATGTCATTTCACTAACTTTAGTTTCTGTTTTTCAAGTCGGAATACGTCTGACCGTAATGATTGGTTTTCTTTGTAATTGTTTAGCAAACAAAATGTAAATCCGTAATTGGCCAATGAAAAAGTAAGATGTAACCTTTTCTAAAAATGCTGTAAGTTGTGCTGTGGATTTTATAACAATAAAATAAATAAATAAATAAATACCCGGACGACCGATCATCAATCGGAGACATCAGAGTGCATTTTATCAAAGAACCAAGCTATAGATTAGGATGGTTCGAATTTCACGATTCAACTCAAACATTTATTCTGCAAATAGGCCACAAGGGCACTTTTACATGTCAAAATATTAATTTACAATTTAAGACTATAACGACTGGTTTAGCCTAGTGGGTGCACCTGCCTGTGAAGCTGACGGTCCTGGGTTCGAATCCCGGTCAGGGCAAATATTTGTGTGACGAGCATGAATATTTGTTTCTGAGTCTTGGATGTTTTCTATGTATTTAAGTATTTATATCTATTAAATATATCGTCGTCTAGTACCCATAACACAAGCCTTCTTGAGCTTACTGTGGGGCTAGTTCGATTTGTGTAAGATTGTCCACTAATATTTATTTATATAGTACCCCGCAGGCGAATCTAATAAAGAATAACTTTTTTTTCTACTCGTCGACTTCAATGTTTGAATTACGATATATTAGACAAAACTAAAATCACATACATTTCTCTATTGGTACCCTTCAAGTGAACTCTTATGAAATAGACCAATCACGTGTCGCCTTTTACTGTACTCTTATGAAATTGGCCAATCACGTGTCACCATTACAGTACTCTTATGAAATTGACAAATCACGTGACGCCGCGGACATAGGACAAAAGACCAACGAGCGCCCGACCCATGTGCCTAATGTTCATTGCCTCACGACTAGGTTGTTTAATTAATTTCCGTTGACTCGTAGAAAAATTAGTGTATGCAATAGTTATATAATTAGCTTTTTAAGTCTCGAACCTTAATTAGACCACTCGGCAAGCCTCGTGGTCTAAACGCAGTTCTCGACTAAAAAAGCATACATTATATAACGATTGCATAAACTACTATTTATACACCTACCCTTCTCTTTTTTTAAATCGTTCCCATCCCCTGTTCTAAAGCTTAAACACTGTAATTGTATAACTGGTAAAATGATAGTGTCTACTTACATGTTATACAATCATAATATGCTCGTCACTAGTGTGTCTGTTCTGAGTTATCTTTCCGGCCCCGGGCCCCACGGAAGACCAGCGCTGTGGTATATGTATGCCACAGCATATGCTGAGTGGTGTCCTTTTGTAGCCACCATAACAGCACCAAATAGGTATAAGATTTTTTTGGCTGTTTTATAATTCAAAATGATATTAATAATATAAATATTGATAATGATATAAATATTTTCATATGGTGCTGTATGTTTGGTTTATCAATAAATGTTTTTCTATTCTATTCTAACTTTATGTACTAACGGTAGATAGATTTTACTGTCAATTTTGAAGTATAAATGTACGAGCTGACAATTTAAAATTGACATTAAAATCTATCTAACGGTAGAACAAAAGTTACGTGATTATCCCGCTGGACGACCGATCTTCAATCGGAGTGCATTTTACCAAAGAACCAAACTATAGATTAGGTTCGAGTACCATAACGTTAATAAGTTGCTGTGTATTCTCTAAAAATAATAAATTTAAATTTTACATTTAGACGATGAGAAAGAATTTAGATGGATTCCAATTGAATATTTTATTTTATGTCACACCTGGCCATAAAGTGGCAATTACCGCACGCTCCGCGCGCGGAAAATCCCACTTTCTGGCCAGGGGGTGACATAAAATTTTGTACTTTTTTTTTCTATTTATTCAGAAACAAACAGTCATACATAGTTTTATGAAACAAATTAAAGAAAAGAAGAACAGACCTATAGTTTCATACAAAATAAAACATAAGGAGGTTCGTGGCTGTTACATAAAGGAAAAAACACAATTAACTTGTATTTTACAATAACATACTTACCCCGGGCGGTAATTAAGAAAGCCTCAGATCGCATAATTATCGCCCTTGCCTTCGGCTCGGGCGTCAAATACCTGCGATCTGAGACATTCTTTGTTTTACCGCCCTTGGTACGTAATGTACTATTGTTTTATCTTCAGGTTCAGAGTACACGGGAACCCTCTGTCGGACATCCGGAAGGCAACGGAGGACAGCATACGAGAGAGCGAGACGTAGCGATTGCTCGCGCGCTGGGGGCGAGCGGGACAGCAGTGTATGTGACTGTGTGTTAGTAAACGACGCATGTAGTG
Source organism: Epiblema foenella (assembly GCA_963556455.1). Lineage (NCBI taxonomy): Eukaryota > Metazoa > Arthropoda > Insecta > Lepidoptera > Tortricidae > Epiblema > Epiblema foenella. The sequence continues at coordinate 1,326,419 of OY747106.1, forward strand.
TGTAGTGCGTTTGAAAGTTAGCTGTAAATTATGGCGGAGGCTAATGCCCTGATTACACGAGACGAGTAGTGGCAAGACAGTACTGGGCTTGAGTTCATCGTAGAAGGTTCGAAATACAAGTGGGCTAGCACAACTTGCTGCCAAGTCGTATCTCGCCCGACTCAGCGTTTCTTGTCTCACTCGAACTGTGCGAATTGGAAAGAGGAGGGTAGATTTATCTCTACTCGCGTCGCGTCGCAGCGGCAGTTATGCTAGCCCCGCGTTCGTTAATTTAGATCCGGCACTACGGTAAGGGACGGCGAGATGCCGCTTCTCAAGAAAATTGTAGTATCCAGTTGCTGGCGTCAGTCTCGTTGCTTGCCCAGAAGGTTACTGGCGCCATGTAAACATTCAACACACGTTCAGTGTGACTGTATCCATATTATTTATTGAAAAAACAATTTTAACATGACATTACAGTAAAAAACAAACCAATGCGTCATGAACGAAACCAGGTAAATCGGGGTTATTTTCAAATTGAGGGGTGACTTTAAAAATTCAGTTTTTATGCCGTGTTTTACGTTTTTATTTAGTTAACCTGGAGTCAAGTTATACCTTCGTTAATTTCCTAACTATTTACTAAACTGAATCAAACTAGAAATACTTCGTGATGAACATATAACTGTATAAAGTAGCCCCGTTTTCTTATAGTTACCCCAGTTTAAGGTACTACAAACTAGATACATATAAGTACCATATAAACTGTACCAGCCCAGTCGAGCGCTGGCATGCGCCGCGTATTGGCACCAGTAACTGGATACGTCTAAATTCCCCTCCTGTTTAAAAACCTTAGGTGGTACAGTCGCCATCAAATATATCTGTACTCTTCAGGATGCTCAAAAATATCTGAACATGCACTTTAACGCCTTGAAAATAGAGTCTCGTTCAGATATTTGTGAGCACCTTGTTCGCTCCGATATATCTGATGGCGACTGTACAAAGTTTGTCTGGTGATTATACGAATCGGGTTGATTTCGCACATGCGGATTTATCATGTAGCGTGACCGAGATAGTTACTGAGGGCCTACTCCGAACGAACTTCGTATCGTGCCGTCTCTTTCACTCTCGTGTTATACGCTATATGAGTGAAAGGGGCGGCACTATACGAAGTTCGGAGTAAGCCCTCTGTCTTTAATATTTTTCAAAGTACAAAGCATTAGTGTTGTGTTCCTGGACTGCACTGTGTTGAGAGCGAGGGACCTAAATGCGTACCTTCTGCTGTCAACACAGTGAATTCTCAAAGTTCATAAAGGGTCGGCAACGCGTACGTGACTCCTTTGGAGTTGCGGGCGTCTATAGGCTGCGGTGGCCGCTTACCATCAGGTGGACCGTAAGCTTGTTTGCCACCGGCGTTGTATAAAAAAAAGTACTCTCATGCCACTAAACTCGTTACCTGTATGATGCGGCTGAGTTTTTGACGAAATATTAGCTATCTATCACATTCAGGTATATGAAATAAGAGTGAGATAGTAGTTAATATTCCACAAAACTTGACGTATGCCCACTCGAAATGTACTGTACGAATATAGGAGACTAGTGAATAGACGTATTGTGGTACCCGTGTAAGTGCGCCCTAAGAATGTATGTATGTAAATACTTTATTGTACACAAGACAAGTAAAATAAATTATACAGAGAAAAAAACAGATCAATCATGTACAAAGGCAAACTTATCCCTGTAAGGGATCTCTTCCAGTTAACCTTTTGAGCAATTGAGTGAAGAATAGGAACTAAACTGTAGACAAACCAACACGTGTACAAAGATGTATTTATATAAATATTCTAGATATACAACTACACATTAAGAATTGTAAGGTCCGAAGTACAAATTATGATTGTTAACTTGTGACTTAAAATTATGTGCTTAGTATTATGTGAGTGAACCAGTAATTATGTAATTAATATACAGAAATCTCTATACAATTACGAATACCGCACAATGCCGTTTTATACGCTTAGCTCTGAATTTTGTATGTTTATTGGTAAGTTTTTTTATTTGTATGTATTTTAAGTTATTGATAAAATATTTTACTGTAATTTGTAATCGTTTTAAGTATTTTTCGGTAATAGGTTAATGAAGGAGCTAGTCCGGTTAGTTTTTAATAGATTTTATATTAGGGTTTACTGAGCCTACTCCGAATTTCATCGTGTCGGCCCTTTCACTCTCGTGCTATACACTATATGTATGAGAGGGACAGCACGATACGAAGTTAGGATTTCGAAGTTCAGAGTATGCCCTCTAGTTTAGTGTTTGCTGTACAATCGTCTCAAATTGAATTATGAAGCGCTGGACACGTTTATATTATATTAATTTTAAACTTCTAAATATAATCATACCTAACCTCCTGAGACCCACCATACAAATAAAAATAAAATCGAATTTGAACCTAACAGTTCCGATTACAAATTTGAATTTTATTTTATGTCAAATCAATCAAACCAAAACAAATGCAACTCTGTCACTTCAAAATTTAACTTATTTTCCGTTGACCATATTTTGTATTTTATATAGGACGCGGGGTCTTAGGAGGATAAACTGTGCAAAATAAAATGACAATTCTATACAGAGATTATACAATTAATAATCAGCTAGAGAATAATCTCGACGGGCTGATATCAATGACAATAGCATATATAAATGTACACTCAGAAGCAAATAAAATAGGCACGCTTTGTATGGAAATCCAATGTTATTGATTAGTAATGAAGACAAGACTAACTGTACATTAGAGATAATGTAAACACGTTCGTTTTTAACTCACATTATCAGAGAAAAGAGAGATAAAGGCACGTGTTTTCAATTTACTTGACTGTACATACCTATACAATTAGAAGTTCGCCTACTGGATGTACAATTTCAAAAGTGACAATAGTAGATTGTGTCTCAAGGGAGCAAAATGATATATTTACGGCGAGGGCGGTATATTGAATTCTGAGTGAAGAGAAAGATTCTGCAATAGAATCTTGAGCGTAGCGAGGGATTCAAGTGTTTACGCCCAAGATGCAAATAATTTTGCTACCGTGTGACACATACTGTTTTTCACACTGCTAAAAACATGAAATATCTTACAAATGATTTTGCTACAGAGTGTCACATACTGCTTTTCACACCTTCTATGAGGAAGAGTCATTGTTACCCTCAAATGAGGGAAGAAAAGTACAACTGATCCCTCATTCAAAGGCAACAATAACTCTTTTCTGTATAGCAGGTGTGAAAAAATACGTTTACATATCGTCGAGTTACAAGTGAAAGTCACTAAGTAACAAATACCTACTTACAATAAAGCTCGTATATCAGCATCGTTTCAGTACTGAGATACGAGGTTTCGAAGATTAGTGACAGATGTAGTGAGTTATGCTTCTCACTCGACGATATATTCATCTCTTTAGACAAGTCGAATGAATAGTGTTTTAAAATTCTATCGCTCTCGTCTCCAGCCGGTAATTTAGAATGAAATTTAAGTGTCTAATGAGGGCTATCGCGTATAAATTCGCCGCTAGAGGCGCTAGTGTAGCGTGAGGTCTCCGAAATGTTAAATGTCACTCTTTGTGGTTGCGCTACGCGGGTTAATATCTAATTGGAACAATATGGTGACTATTTTGCAATACCTGGGCAAATATGAGTTACGGGTCAATGACTGTCAGTGCTTTGAGACAGTGTTGTCTTTCGGAAACTTATGTCCTCGTTTTTTCCGAACAAAACGGGGCGGCGCTACAATGCGGGATGTTCGATATTTTTACGCCACGGTTTTAAGGTATTAAATATGATTTAAATGTAAACTTCGTTCTCATGCCCATTATAACGAATAACAATTTTTGACAGCTGGACCTTACCCGACAGTGCCGCCAACTGGTGAGCACAAAAACGATAGCCCTCATTAGAGAAACTCGAAATTATTTATGTAAGATTGTTCTCGAAAGTTGATCTAAGTTAGAATACCACATTAATATATTGAATCGTTTTAATATTCATCATCCATTAAAAAACGTGCTTGCAAAATATTTATACATGTTATACCATTATCAGAGTGTTGATCATTGTCTAATGAATATTAAATAACTATCGCTTATGCTTTAATAACTGAACACTGAAACATATTCCTAATATCAATTAAAACTGTTACCAATAATTCCACAATTCCTACCGCTTTTTATCTAAACTATTTCTAAGCTATATGTGTGCAATCTCCTTACCAAATAAATCAATTCTAAATTGACCTACGTAATATTGGATTGTGACCTGGAGTGTATGTTGTAAATATGAAGTAAATGACAATATATAGTAATTCTCGAATGCCACAACTTGCGAATCGAATTATATCCATTTTAAAGTGCCTTATTAACTGGTCATCCTATTCAACGTTGAAATACCTTCAAGCAGGGTTTCCCAACCAGTGGGGCGTCGAGTGATTCCAATAATAATTATAATAATTTCGTTTATTCAAAGACCAACTTTGATCATTCATTGTTAGTAAGCCTTAACCTAATATTAGTAGTACATACATCAACTAAATTATTTTTTTTTATACCACGTCGGTGGCAAACAAGCTGACAAAGTGACAGCCCATCTGATGGTAAGTGGTTACCGTCGCCTATAGACGCTTGCAACACCATAGGCGGTATTCGCGCGTTGCCGACCCGACAACAATTAAATTATTTAATTACAACAAATTAAATTAGGTCGAATTAAATTTAAAGTAAATTAAATCAAATTCAATAAAATAGATCATCAGTAATCAATCTCGCATTCATGTTATTGTGTATCATACAGCAAGCAATGGTGGCGCAGCGAGCGGCTCCAGATTTGCCCTAATTAAAAAAAAATACATATATCTATTAGTTAATTTGTGTTCTATCCCTTGTCCACGCTACGAGTACCTATATATGGTCATAAAATAATAAAATAGAAATGATTGTTTAATTTTCTTATATAAACTCAATTTCAAAAAAGGAGCGTCGGGCGTCCACCGGCTCGATGGATCGACGATATTAGGAAGATCGCGGGTCACTCTTGGACGAGACTGGCTCAGGACCGGGACGAGTGGCGTACTCGAAGAGAGGCCTGTGCTCAGCAGTGGGCGATTACAGGCTGAAAATGATGATGATGATGATAATGAAACTCAATTTCAGCCCCTATGGGGGGCGTCGAATTTTGGTTTGACGTTAGGTGAGGCGCATACGTTAAAAGGTTGGGAACCTCTGCCTTAAAGGCATAGAAATACATAGAAAAATACATCTTTGCTGGATTTAGACCGAACGAACATTCTAGCATGATCTGAACTTTCAAAGAAGCCGAGCTAAATTCGGAGAAGAGACTAAATTTGTCGCTAATTGTTACAGACTGGCTATATTATATGTATTCAACTTATTTGTCATTCTTGCTCTCATGTAGCAACGATTTTTCTTGAAGAAGGTGCTCATTTTGTGAGAGGTTTCTGAATTAATGCTTCTTCGTTTCGATCTAAACCCACAACACAACAGTCCTTGACATAAGAACACAATCCGCCGCGAGCAACGTTGGTATGAACTACGAAATAAGGTTAGGAATCGCTTGTGTAGAATACTAACTAATTAGATATGAAATACAGTCAGTAGCAGATAGAGGACATATCAGAGGGCGTGTAATGTGTAGAGATGCAGCGGATATCCGGCCGGTATCCGGTCGGATACCGGATAGTATGTGATAGATAAGAGTAAAAGAAGGGTCAATAAATAATAAGTTTAATCTTCCACATTAGGCCCGTCACAGACAGAGCCATAATATATATCCGATCTATCGACGACCGGTTTAGCCTAGTGGGTAGTGCACCTGCCTGTGAAGCTGACGGTCCTGGGTTCGAATCCCGGTCAGGGCAAATATTTGTGTGATGAGCATGAATATTTGTTTCCGAGTCTTGTATGTTTTCTATGTATTTAAGTATTTATATCTATTAAATATATCGTCGTCTAGTACCCATAACACAAGCCTTCTTGAGCTTACTGTGGGGCTAGTTCGATTTGTGTAAGATTGTCCTCTAATATTTATTTATATTATAGCAACGTATCTTATGATATATTTTGCCTACTAGTTTACAGTCCACAGGCGGAGTTATAATATATATTAGTGTATATTATAATTGCTTGTGTGGACCTGTCAACTAGTGTATGCCAAGTATATCGTATGATGTCTTGCTATGTTATATATGAATATACCGAAATATACTGTGATGAGCTTTATACTACTATCGTAAACTGCCTACAGCAAGTGCAATGCCACCTGCAGAGACCGTCGCGCACTCGAGCAGGCAATTTACTTAAATTTAGGCAAAACTTGTGGCCGAATATCCGGTGGCACCACCGAATATTCAGTTTCCAGTATCTGTTGCATCTCTAGTAATGTCTATATCTACTGATGACTGCAGTATATTGTGTTCAGATAGTCTTAATTCTATAATGTATAAGGACTGCTAATCGGTATAGCGACATTGTCAATTTGGTGTAAACCCCATCTTAGGTTTATCTTGGTTGTAGGGTAACATCATCAGTAATGGACAAGTGCCTTTACCATGAGTTTACATGACCGTACTCGCTAACGACTGCGTAAAAAATTGTATGGGCAAAAGTACAGCGCCTCTGGCGGTTACGCTATAGAACTAAGAATCGGCATACTAAATCGTTTACGCAGTCGCTAGCGAGTACGGTCATGCAAACTCACGGTAAAGGCAAAGGACCCAAAAGGATAACTAACAATTATAAAATTGACATAGGCCTAGTGCCTAAATTACCCGCCTGCCATCAGAGCGTCCGACCAAGAGGGCAAACTAAACCTAATTAGATTCTAATACATAGTTGGATTTAAGATTTAATGTTGTACAAAAATAATATCGAATGTTGTATTAATACTTGGTTTCTGAATAAAACAAGAATGTGAGATCAGCAGCTATTTATGTATGTAATTTTATTAATATAGCAATGTTTTCCTACACATTTAATGTAACAACACTAAGAATAATTTACAGCTTTTTACCAACTATTAAGTCCACTATACTTATTTATTTATTCTTTTTGATAATAACTAAATGTTTATAATAACTACGTGAATATTTGTGATGTTCGGAATAAAATTTTATGGAAATGTGACTTATGTTTTAGTTCACTCGTCAGTCGTGTTATAAATTTTAAAATACCCAGGTCGGGCCTAGCTGAGTGTGTTGCTGGACTCTTCTCAGCTAGGCTTGAACCAATAACAAAACTCCCAGTAGTTCGATTCCACTCGCACCTCGGATTCAGTTGAACCTGCTCAGCCAATCTCACTGAAGCTGAAGCGCACTCGAGTATTCCAAACCACACACGTGGTCGTGTCGGAGGTTTTCCCCAGGCTACTCTCCAACCGCGCACTCCTATTACTTTATTGGGCCCGGCCAATAAAGCCAGTCGGGTTCAAAAAAAAAGTTTTAAAATGTTTTGATTTCAAATTATGACAAAAGTATTGATAATACCAATAAATCGATTACAGGCTACGATGGTTTTATTAAAGTTTTCAGTTTTAGATAGTAACTTAGCCATTTTTATTTTATCTTATTGTGTGTAGTATAATTTAAGCGGAAAAACAAATTTTTAGCTTGAAATTGGTCGATTTGGAGTGATGTTTGAAACCATTTTTCAGAATGAAAAATCCAAAAAATACATTTAAAGTTTATATTATAAGCTCGAAATAGACTTATTCTAGATAGTAACACTCAGAAAATGGCAAACTACGTGTCTATTCAAACAAAAGAGGCCTAAATACATATTATACAGGAAAGGAAACATCATATCAAAGGCAAAATTGTATACGAGCGAAAGCGAAGAATATAATTAGTACATTACTTTCCCAGGGGTGTAAAACAAAGAATGTCTCCGATCGCAGGTATTTGACGCCCCAAGCTATAGGTTGTCTACTTATAATGTACTTGTTGTTCAATGTCGTGGTAACAACGCGTCGCGCTCGCTGTGTGACCAAGCCTTTACGTGAGATGAGAGATAAGTAACATGTACGTTCTCATGGAACAACCATGAAGTCCGCGAGAACACTGGGACAGCGGATTTCGCCGATATCAAAAATAACAAAATACTATAAATCTTTAAGTGGACTTGAGGAGCAAATTCTGCAGTGTAGAGACACAAGAAACATGTCAATAAACGGACTCGATTCTGAGATACGGTCATACGGTATTGACGTGTCGAGTTTTAAGATTAATTGACGTGTGCTCATGCATACTTAGCTATGTTGTGTTTTTGTGTGAAGTATCGGGATGATAATCAGATCAGATTGAATTTTGCTTTGATCGAGACAATGAGGGTAACTAATCATTCTAAACCCATGTAAGTTTTATTGCTCAAGCAATGTAAAGTCCGTCAGTCTTCATTAATAATTTCAAAACGCATTCGCGTTTGCCTTGGGCAGATCTTGACTTCCTGCGCCGAGCGCAACCAAGTTCGTCTATTTCTGTACATGGGTCAATGTCGGCCATTGCTCTCGCGAACCGCAAGAGCATTCGCCAGCCCCACATGAATCATTTCGGAAGGGAAAGTGAAAGTCGTATACATTTTTCAAATTTTTTTTTGTGTATTTTTCATTATTTTTTATAATTTATAAATGACCTAGTAAGAAAGTAGTCTTATCCGTTTCAGCACATACATTCATGAGATTCATTCATGATATTACAAAAGATCCTTTGGCGAGTGCAGTACCGAGGCCGGCGGCCGAGGCGCGTCCGACACGAGTCCGGCGCGCGTCCGGACGGCTCCGCGCCGGTTGCCGTCACTATTACGATTTAATTACAATAATATCTTACGTACAATTAAATTAACGGAGATTACAAGCCCGAGTGAACAGCCGCGGCTCGGCGGCCGCGTCCAGCTTAGAAGCACTTCCTGTGCACGATCGAGGGGCCAGACTCGTCGTACTCCTGTTTCGAGATCCACATCTGCTGGAAGGTCGAGAGGGAGGCGAGGATCGAGCCGCCGATCCATACGGAGTACTTCCTCTCAGGGGGAGCGATGATTTTGATCTTCATCGTGGAAGGAGCCAGGGCGGTGATCTCCTTCTGCATGCGGTCGGCGATGCCAGGGTACATGGTGGTACCACCAGACAGCACGGTGTTGGCGTACAGGTCCTTACGGATATCGACGTCGCACTTCATGATCGAGTTGTAGGTGGTCTCGTGGATGCCACACGCTTCCATACCCAGGAACGAGGGCTGGAAGAGAGCCTCGGGGCAACGGAACCTCTCGTTGCCGATGGTGATGACCTGACCGTCGGGAAGCTCGTACGACTTCTCGAGCGAGCTGCTGGAAGCGGCGGTGGCCATTTCCTGTTCGAAGTCGAGGGCGACGTAACAGAGCTTCTCCTTGATGTCACGTACGATTTCTCGCTCAGCGGTGGTGGTGAAAGAGTAACCTCGCTCTGTGAGGATCTTCATAAGGTAGTCGGTGAGGTCACGGCCGGCCAAGTCCAGACGGAGGATGGCGTGGGGCAGGGCGTAGCCCTCGTAGATGGGCACTGTGTGGGAGACGCCGTCGCCAGAGTCCAGCACGATACCGGTGGTACGACCGGACGCGTACAGCGAGAGCACGGCCTGGATGGCGACGTACATGGCGGGTGTGTTGAAGGTCTCGAACATGATCTGGGTCATCTTCTCTCTGGAAAAGAAAACGACGTTGCGTTAGCACGGCGGGTGGAGCGCGACATCAGTTGACGAGTCGAGATAACTTTAGCGGCTCGAGCGAGACACCTACCTGTTGGCCTTGGGGTTGAGGGGAGCCTCGGTGAGCAGCACGGGGTGCTCCTCGGGCGCCACACGCAGCTCATTGTAGAAGGTGTGGTGCCAGATCTTCTCCATATCGTCCCAGTTCGTGACGATGCCGTGCTCGATGGGGTACTTGAGGGTGAGGATGCCTCTCTTGCTCTGGGCCTCGTCACCGACGTAAGAGTCCTTCTGTCCCATGCCGACCATCACACCCTGGTGACGCGGCCTGCCCACGATCGAGGGGAACACGGCGCGCGGGGCGTCATCTCCGGCGAAACCGGCCTTGCACATGCCGGAGCCATTGTCCACTACCAACGCAGCAACTTCCTCGTCGCACATTGTGAATTAGTCTGTAAATAAAAGTATAATTATTAGCTATGCAACACAACTACGATGTTCTAATCTAATAAGAAACCTTTCATTCATCGAACTCAGAAGCGACAACTTTTTATTCAACTAGTATAGTAAATGAGTGCAGTCGTGGGCAGAGGCAAACGAAGCCTTATCGGGACACTAGTGGGCGATGCCAAGCGAAATGAAACCAAATAAGGCTCGATCTAGAGGCGAGGCGCGAACGTGGCCGCCGACGCGGCCTGACCGCGTTTTGCAGATGGCCGTTGGCGGACATCGCCGGTACTTTCCAATTCGAATTTCAAATTATATCGCGATCCAAGAGCACTCTCTCACGAATCTCGACCACGGCCACGCCCTACCGCAACCAACCGACATCAACCCTTAACCCTTCGTGTCACTGACCGCACGCACTAACATCACTAATCTTTAAATCCTTGCACCACTCGTCACTATCACAGATGAAACCGCATCAACTTACTTTTAATTAAATAGTCCTATTATAAATAAAATAAATTAATTTGATTGCACAGCCTCGGTAAATGCTGCACAACGCCTCAGCTCGAACTCACTTCGTGGAATGTCGGCGAGCGCAGTCCGCGGAGTATATAAATGAAAGTAGTTATCGGGCGCCCCTACCCCGCACCGCCGGCTCTCCACCAATCGCACACTAAGTGAGGTTTCGTGACCATATATGGTATTGCGCTGCAGGAGCCTGCGCGTAGAGGCCTCCCCGCGCCCCTCTGATAGCGCAGCGCTGCTCTTGATAACGACAAGATTTCCAACAGAACGCACATTGCACACATGGCTACGGCTACGCGAGGGATGGTTCACCCTCTAGTACCTGCTTGATCTTTGCTACGCTAATCGGTTGCATCTTGCACTTCGATAAATAACGATCTTAAATCTTGGCATCGCTCCAAAAAATCTCATTCAGTTCGAATGAGACGCTGGGCCAGACGAAAAACATCGTTAACACGAAATAAACGTAAATAACTAACTATACGATTACTATTCTACGTTTTAACTGATCGCTGATCAATAGATATTTTAGTCATGACTGGAGCGGTATCGGAAACTGAACAATTGAAAATTTCTTTGGTTAAAGTAAGGCTGATTTACGTGGTAGGTAACAAGAATTTGCCTGCAATTTTTATACATGGCTGTGCGCTACTGAATATAACTGATGCAGGACGAGAACAAGGCAAGTCCTTGTAAATAGGACTTTAGCGACAACAAATAACCGTTGTATTCAGTAATTTGTCATAAACAAATACAGACGAATTACTTATCATTAGTACCGGGGTCATTGAACACAAAAACAAAAAGCAATAATCATGACTTACCAGGAAAAGTAGCAGCGTACGAAGAGCACAATACTACAGCAATCGCCGATCCGTGAGAAATGCCGGCCGGTTTCTGTCGCGCGCTCGTGGAGGTCGATTTGCTTCACTACGCCGGCGCCGCGGTATAATCGACTCTCCCAACGGACCTCAGTTCGGTGCTAAATAAACTGAAATTACCGAGGAAATAAGTCGCGATGGCGATATAAAACGGCCTACAAAATGCGTCCACTGACAATCTCGACTGACAAATGTCAATCAGTAGTTTGTAATTGGAACAATAAAATGTTTCAAGACCATCGATAAATTATGGACTCGCCTGACCTCCCCACTCGCCGCAACAGACGGTTTTACCATATATGGGCATGGAGAAAATCTTGCGTTGTGATTGGTCCGTTCTGGCAAGCAACGGTCGCAATACAGACAACACTCACACAAAGACATTTAACTTGTACTTTGTGAGTGTGTGTCTAGGGAACGAACGATTCATTCAATGTAGTATCACATGCGATATGATGGCAACATTGCGAAGGCTTTTTTTTTTCGAAATATGACTGGTAAACGCCGGGCTCAATAGTATGAAGTCGGCGTCATTACGAATAGGTAATTCATCAATATTATGAGGTCACAAAACGCGGGGAGCTTGATATATTTCATTTGCAAGTACAAGTCTCATGGCCACTACAGATGACATCCTCGTGGTTTTGTTTTTGTGCATTGTTGCATTAATTATATACGGACGATTACATATAACAGTGCTTAGTTGCCTACTTATATTTAATTAATAATGAATTATAAATTAAATGGTGTTAATTTGTAACTGCACAACACAGTAATGTATATTATTGCTACTTTGTAACTGCTTACTGCTTTCAAGAAAGTTTTTTTGACGAATGGAATAATAATTAATGTTAACGGTTTTCTAGTCACCAAATATATGCGTGGTACAATAAATCACAGTATCATAAGCATCGATATCAACGCATCCAAATAGATTTCTTCTTCACTACCGGTTTGAATTAGAGAAACCTTATGTTAAATATTTATTAAAACGAAGTAAGAGTAAGGTCGCGTAACTAGAAAAATTTAATCAATTCACTAGAAAATGCGGGTACCTACGGTAAACTTTCATTTCATGATTATGTAATGGAACGCAATGAATAAATAAAATAAACAAATTAATTAATTTCCCTTCCAACAACGTCAAAACAGCTATTTGTACATTTAATCATTTAAGCTTATGTGTACTGCCATACAGTCTTACAATGCTGTGTTGTATGAGTCTGTGTTGGTTTAAAAACCAACCCCCCAGCCCCAAAGGATTCCGTACCAAAATAATAAAAAAGGACCTTTAGGCTCGGTTTTATAAAGATCCGTTAGACCTTATGTCGGTCTGTTATGTCAAAAAATGAACTGAGTTACTGAAATTTGATTCAACATTTGGTCTAACGGATCTTTATAAAACCCGGCCTTATGGTTTCACCTTGTCTATCTGTCTGTCTGTAACATCGCTAAATATCTCAAGAACTACTTATGCTGTCGATTTGAAATTTGGAACAGTTATACAGAAGGGTAACTTAGATGCATAGAACATGTTTTTTTTTCTGCAAAAAATGATTTGAAAGTCTAGTGAATATGTCAAGTGGGGTGTCATATGAGTTGCACATTCTGAAAAAATTTTTTTTTACGTTGAGTCATTTTCGATTTATGAGGGAAAATGTAAAAAAAACAAATATTTCCCCCCTTATCTCCGAAGTTTACCAAGGAAAAACTATGAAATTATCACATAACATTCATATCAATGTATATCTTACAGGAAAAATATAGCTCTATGTATGTATTAGTGTCCGACCGAAATTTCGGTTTCGGTTTCGGTTTCGGCCAGTTTCGGCCAAAAAATCAAGTTTCGGCCCGAGTTTCGGTTTCGGCCAAAAACGGCCGAACCTTTCGGCCGCGCCGAAACTTACAACATCGTACCTTCGGGTCGCGCTCGGCTAACGTCGGGCGCGCTCGGCACGGCTGGCAATATGGCGTCGCTCGCCTGACTCCGCCGGCCGACTTATTTTATACCACCATTAAAAAATCGCTAACTTTGTGTTACAAATAATGTATTTTTTTCACTTTTTTTATAGGGTAGTTAAATTTTCAAACAGAACCTCTGTAACTGTGCTGAAATTTCATTGTGATAAATCTTTGAAAGTACAGGTTTCTGTAATTATAGGTCGGCGAGATATTAATTTTATAAAAAAACTTACTAACATTTTTTCGACTTTTTAAGGACTTTTTTTTTATAAAAGGTTCGGTTTCGGTTTCGGTTTCGGCCGAAACTACAATGAAACCGAACCTTCGGTTTCGGTTTCGGTTTCGGCAAAATAACATGTTTCGGTCGGTCACTAGTATGTATGTAAGCACTTTATTGTACACAATAACAGGTTAAAACAATATACATGTCACATAAGATTAGAGTACAAAGGCGAACTTATCCCTATGAGGGATCTCTTCCAGCTAACCAGCAGCTCTATCTAGTTTTTCTTTTTTTATCATCAAAAACATTTCCGTACTAAGTTTGTAATTTAATTACCTTTAATAAATTCCTACGCGATTATGCTGAAAGTACCTTCTTTCAAATAAAGAAAAAAAAATTAAAATCGGTTCTCGTGATAAAGAATTATTCTTGAAAAATCAATACAAGGTTTTAAATCAAAACTTCGAGCACATCTTTTATATGTACAAATTGGTGACTAATTTGATTTTTAATTTAAAAGTGTGGGTAGATACTTACCGTTTTTCCTTAATGGTTGCAGCCGGGTTTTACTATTCTTGAATATTATATCTTCCAGTGATATTGTAAATTGAGGTATGCCGCGACGTGAGGTTTGTTAGAAAAATTCTGTTCACCGTATTATAGCTGCTTATTAGTTTAGTATTGCCAGCTTCGAAACGATTGGACTTGTGATGTCACCCGCTAGTGTTAAGTCCACTTTTAGAGTTTTTAGGTAATAAGTTGCCTAAAAATTATAAAAGTTTTGTTTATTTATTGTTTAGTTTATTTTATTTTATTCCTAGTTTTGGGGCACTCACTGAAAACCAGCGTCACGGTTTCCGTGACAACATGCTGAGCGGGTGTCCTATTTAGCACATAAGATGTACAAGTTGTTTTACAATTAAATTGTATACTTTTTTAATAATGTGTGCTAAATAAATACATTTCTATTCTATTCTATTCTATTCTAAAAAACCACCATACATACTAAGTTATTTAGTCGCTCAAATTTGTAACAAAATTCGCAGATAGATGGCGCTGTACCAATGGCGTTTAATTTCTACACCATGTTGTTGAGATTTTCCTGAATTAATAGGGTTGGAACCGGTGCACAACTGTGTACGGAACCCTCGGTGCGCGATTCGGACACGCACTTGACAGGTTTTTTTTTATTAGTTGTCTTAAAGATTTCATCCCTTTCAAATATTAACCCTTTATGATATTAAATTAACTCTACTGTGTATTGTAGCTGATGTTTCTCTTGTGTCCTGGTTACCTGCCATTATCGTGTAAACATCGTTAACACGTTATGCAAAAATATCGTAATCACACGTAAGTCAACAAACGTCATAGTTCTCCGTGTAAAATACTCAAGGCTAAGACATGACCTTTGATGGAAATGTAAGAAAACAATTTATTTATTGTTCGTAAGTTTACTTGAAGTTGAAGCGAAGGTTGGAATGTGTGATACAGTAACGTTATTAAAATTAGAAATCCTGGGTGCTGTGTCGTGGTCGCGGTCATTTAAAATGAAATGACTCACCAGTAGTGCATGCGTAGTATGGCGATGAGTAACCCTCGGTTTGGTACCGTACTTGTCTTGTCACACTCCATTGCTTGGTCATTATTTAAAGCTTCTTAGTATTTATTCAGCAGTTCCTCAGAAATAAGACCGGAATATGACTTTTTACTTTTTTAGTCATCGGATCGGACCTATAGGTACCGAAAGGAAATGATTAGTGTAGGTAGTTGGTGTTTAAGATAAAGACATGATAAATTAATTACCTTTAAATATTTGAATTTAATCACTTCCTATAATTTGATTACGCGACAACAGATAACATTCCGATTGAAGATTAGGTAACAGATTTCATAGTAAGTATGACCAAATGACTTAGTTAAAAACAGTTTTAGATTTTCAGAAGGGGTTTATAATTGTTGTTGGAAATGCATTGACTCATTTCCGTTTCCACGCAATAAGAATAATGTAGTACAGTTTACCAAAATGTCTGTATTTGGTATTATATTTCCCACATACGCAATAATTCAGATTCAGACCGAGTGAAGGAAACACAGCGTTACGAACAGAATTTCAATCGTGTTGTATTGTAACGCTATTGTTTTAAGTCTTATGATTTCATTGGTATTGATGTTACCGAGTCATGTGTTTACAGAACCTTGTGTTGTGTGTGATTTGTGACTAACATATTGAACAACTCGCGATTAAAAGTTCTTTTGGTTATGTTAGTGTGGGTGGATGATTTGTTTCTATTAACGATCATTCCAATTATATCCAATAGTGTCTCTAGACTAATTT